>OZ034808.1:511558-2911558 GCA_964028335.1 Altica lythri | reverse complement strand
CATTTTTTTTTGTATATATCTCTTAACATTTACCTTTTTTTGTTAAAGTAATATGAGATATAATTTTTAAAAATCTTGATAGTTGAAAGTAGTTAGGAAAGGTGAGAAAAAATAAATGCATACATTACTCTTTAAAGCTCACCTTGAATTTTAAAGAAGCTTGTTTCTTAATGCCAAGATTTCACTGATTTTGATATATTGACCGTTAAATAAGACTTGCGCATGCGCTACAGTAGCGAGTAGTGTTATGTGTAGATTCTACATTAGCCGAAAGAACTTCTTTCCTACCTGGTGTCCCACGATACCATTTTAACTTGTTATTGTTAGACTGTATTTATTTAATAAATAATAGTATAGCAATGGTGATCATATTTAAACAAACCTTACTAGAGTAATTTTATTCGAAAACCACTCATCTGAAACTTAGAATAAATGCAAACTAAAACAATACACAAGCAACTGTATATAAATATATATACGTATATCCACAGAAGGTACAGAATTTGCTTTACGCATATTTGAATATCACTGCATAAATTACATCAAAGTGAATGTTACACTTAACTCTGTCCGACAAAGAACATACATTGGATCTAGCTATGATTAAAGAACATTTATGCAAATTTAATACGAGTATTAGCATTGCTTTTCAATTCAAATTGTCGTGTAATTCTAACTAGAGGAGAGTTTTTTTTTGTGGGAAAAATCGAAATCGTTTTTAATAGGTGTTTATATTTTAATATTTTGTTCTGCTTGCTAAGGGTGGTAAAAAAATAGTACTCAACAAGTGCCAAAAGAAGTTTACGGATAACAGAAAATAAAAGGACGGAGAGTTTTCTAGTGGAAGACCTGCGAAATTGTCATTTTTTTTATTATTTTTTTTTGAAATCCCTATCTAAAAAGCAATGTCATTATGCCTAAATTACCTAATTTTGCCTTTCCAAATACACAAGCATCCATAATAATTCTGCTAATTCATATTTCTTACTACTCCTATGTCTACTAATCCAATAATTTTTCTTGTTGGAAATCTAATCCATAAACAACCTTCATACACTATTTCTATGTCTAATAACCTACAAAATAACCTTGATTTACTATTCCTATGTCCAATAACCCACAAAATAAACTTGATTCTCTATTCGTTTGTCCAATAACCCACAGGCTAACCTTCATTTACTATTCCTTTTTCCAATAACCCACAAAATCACCTTGATTCACTAGTACTTTGTCCAATAACCCATAAAATAACCTTCATTCACTATTCCTATGTCGAATATCTCACAAAATAACCTTGATTCCCTATTCCTTTGTCCAATGACCAACAAAATCATCTTGATACCCTAGTGTTTTGTCCAATAACCCACAAAATAACCTTCATTCACTATTCCTTTGTCGAATAACCCACAAAATAACCTTGATTTCCTATTCGTTTGTCCAATAATTCACAGACTAATCTTCATTTGTCCAATAACCCATAAAATAACTTTGATTCACTATTCCTATGTCCAATAACCCACAAAATAAACTTGGTTCTCTATTCGTTTGTCCAATAACCCACAGGCTAACGTTCATTTACTATTCCTTTGTCCAATAACCCACAAAATCACCTTGATTCACTAGTACTTTGTCCAATAACCCATAAAATAACCTTCATTCACTATTCCTATGTCGAATATCCCACAAATAACCTTGATTCCCTATTCCTTTGTCCAATGACCAACAAAATCACCTTGATTCTCTAGTCTTTTGTCCAATAACCCACAAAATAACTTTCATTTACTATTTCTTTGTCGACTAACCCACAAAATAACCTTGACTTCCTATTCGTTTGTCGAATAATCCACAGACTAATCTTCATTTTTCCAATAACCCACAAAATAACCTTGATTCACTATGCCTATGTCCAATAACCCACAAATTAAACTTGATTCTCTATTCGTTTGTCCAATAATCCACAGGCTAACCTTCATTTACTATTCCTTTGTCCAATAACCCACAAAATCACTTTGATTTACTAGTACTTTGTCCAATAACCCATAAAATAACCTTCATTCACTATTCCTATGTCGAATATCCCACAAAATAACCTTGATTCCCTATTCCTTTGTCCAATGACCAACAAAATCACCTTGATTTTCTAGTCTTTTGTCCAATAACCCACAAAATAACTTTCATTTACTATTTCTTTGTCGAATAACCCACAAAATAACCTTGATTTCCTATTCGTTTGTCCCATAATCCACAGACTAATTTTCATTTGTCAAATAACTTACAAAATAACCTTGATTCACTATGCCTATGTCCAATAACCCACAAATTAAACTTGATTCTCTATTCGTTTGTCCAATAATCCACAGGCTAACCTTCATTTACTATTTCTTTGTCCAATAACCCACAAAATCATTTTGATTCACTAGTACTTTGTCCAATAACCCATAAAATAACCTTCATTCACTATTCCTATGTCGAATATCCCACAAAATAACCTTGATTCCCTATTCCTTTGTCCAATGACCAACAAAATCACCTTGATTCTCTAGTCTTTTGTCCAATAACCCACAAAATAACTTTCATGTCGAATAACCCACAAAATAACCTTAATTTCCTATTCGTTTGTCCAATACAGACTAATCTTCATTTCTTCAATAACCCACAAAATAACTTTGATTCACTATTCCTATGTCCAATAACCCACAAAATAAACTTGGTTCTCTATTCGTTTGTCCAATAACCCACAGGCTAACGTTCATTTACTATTCCTTTGTCCAATAACCCACAAAATCACCTTGATTCACTAGTACTTTGTCCAATAACCCATACAATAACCTTCATTCACTATTCCTATGTCGAATATCCCACAAAATAACCTTGATTCCATATTCCTTTGTCCAATGACCAACAAAATCACCTTGATTCTCTAGTCTTTTGTCCAATAACCCACAAAATAACCTTCATTCACTAATCCTTTGTCGAATAACCCACAAAATAACCTTGATTTCCTATTCGTTTGTCCAATAATCCACAGACTAATCTTCATTTGTCCAATAACCCACAAAATAACCTTGATTCACTATTCCTATGTCCAATAACCCACAAAATAACCCAAAGATTAACCTTCATTTCTGTCTCTATTTCTGTGTTCACTTTGTCCACCAAACAGTTCTTTAAAATAAAGTGCTAAAACTAAGCTTTCTACACTATTTTTATAATATAAATAGAAACATAAATAGAATTCATATTTTTAAGCCTATTGTGATGTAAAACTTTATTTAAAATTTTATAAATAATCTGCAAGGATCATAATGACATCATTGTTAATTACTTTAAAATGAAACAGTTGTTTTATACAAATCCCTTTAATTAAAGGATCTTCTAGACATTTACTTGCCACTGGTTTGAAAATTTCACTCAGCTGTGAATGCAATGACATCAACGTTCTTTGCACCCTTTATTAAAAATTCAACTGGAATTACTTAATGAATAATAACTCCACAAGCTATTTTTGTTTGTTTTTTGATGGAAAATCCTTTGTCTATTGTACGGATGGTGTTTGTATAAAATTGTTAATTAAAGAGTAAACTTTACTGTATTTATTATTTTTATTTTATGAGTACAGGAAATCATTAAAAATTATGCGACAGAATGCGCGTATCAATTAAATATAAGCTTGATTAATTTCACGTCCAGTACGAGGGTTGTCATTTTAGTTTTGCATAAACGCAAAAAATATAGTCTTAAAGTATGTCCCACCAAGATCGATATACTTTTGCATACGGGCAAACCAATTGATAAAACAGTTATTCCAGTTTTCAAAATCGCTGTTTTAAAGGCATCGATGGCTTCTTCTGGCTGAAATCGCTGCCCACGCGATGAATTCTTGATATTTGGGAACGTGAAGAAGTAGTTGGGACTTAAGTCGGGACTATACTGTGGATGGTCTAACAATTCGATGTTTTGAAGCTTTAAAAACTCGATTGTCTTTTGGGCAGTGGGGGCACAGATTTTGACGCAAAATTTGCCACCATTTTTTGGCACTGTTCAAGAACGAATAACTTTTGTTGGGTTTTCCTGATCGTGAAACACCCATACAGGTATAAACATTTGTTGCGCTTCCTTTGTTGTATGTATATAAGTATGTAGTTAGGGGTAACAGATAGGTACACCTGCGACCTATAAGATCTATTGTGTCCCCCTTTTCTTGCCATATTTCTGATGATTTATCAGACTTATAGCAGCTCTTATAGTCCTATCTTCCTTAGAAAGTTTAGGATATCATTGGGTTTTAAGTAAGCTAATTCTTCCCTTTCTATTTCGTATCACCCTAGGTATTTGACCCTAGAAGTACTTAATGCGATGCATTCTGAGAGTATGTGTGTTAAGGTTTCATCCTCTACCTCACAGAAGCTGCAGTTTACTTCATCTAATAATCCTAGTTTCTTCATGTGTCCTCTTAATCAACAGTGTCCGGTTAGTATCCTGTTATAATTCGGAGGTTTTTCTTACAACTGTGAGATCTCTTTTGGTTATAGTTTCCCAGGAGCGTCTTTAATTGTCTTAGTCCTTCTAGATCATTCCAGTACTTGGATTTTTCGCTATCCATTTGTTTAACGCGAACCACTTTTTGGTCCTCTGTGAGCAAATGAGCAATCCAACAGGAAACCTACTTCGTATCACCCAGTTTTTCATGTAAGATACTTTGGATCGAGGTCTTTAAAATCCCCAAAGATGCCTCTATCTCCCGGTATGTTACCTGACGAACCGCATCAATGTTTATCTGTATGACTGCTGTTTTGAGTGGACCTAGCCTGGAATCGTCGTTGAGACCGGAGCGGCCACGTTAAAATTCGCATTACGAGCAGGAAATAGTTGATGTGTGTTTCAAACACAGTAACCATTTTAGCAAGACATTGCTATTGGAATAATTCTCTCTGAAAATTGTTAATTTCAAAAATGTACTCTACCTACACGACTTTTATCGCAATGAAACTAAAAAGACAACCCTCGTACAAAATTGATTTCAGTTAAGTAGCGGACTTTTCTTTTACCTGAAATTAATTAAATTTCCAGGTATTTAAAATTGAGCAGTGTTTAATTTCAGTTTAAATTAGTGTCAGTTTCGACATATTATTCCACGTAAATAAAAAATTGCCAGATGCTTGATCGGATTAATCAATAATTTAGGATGTTTATATTTCATTTGTATAAATATGACAATATGTTGTGTTGTTTGGGGTGTAAAATGAAATTAATGAAAATTTAACTCGATTTCTAATGGGAATTGCTCTCTGTTAACAAATAAAACCAGGTAATTAATTTATATTAACGCTTTTTTAGTCAATTGTTAATAAAAGAGCATTTGACTGATTTGAACTTCGTAAATTGTGTTGGATCACGTTTATATTTTTATTTTTTTTTTATTTTTTACGATTTTTATTATTATTCCAATTTTTTATCCGTCTAAAGCTGTTTAAATATGTTTAAAAGCTACCTAAAGCTGTTTATAGAGCTCTTTAAAGCTGTTAAAAGCTATCTAAAGTTGTTTAAAGCTGTTTAAAGACCGGTCCAAAGTTGTTAAAAGCTGCTTATAGATCGGTCTAAAGCTTCGAAGAAAAAACAAGGGTGAAAGATGTTATTACTGATGTAGCAAATTCAAAGTGATCCTAGGCAGAACATATCGCATCCTGAGGGATGGACCAAGCAGGTTACTCTCTGGAGACCAAGAATAAATAAACGCAACATCGGAAGACCGCAAAGACATTAAGTAGATGACATTAAGGAAAGAGCAGGCAGGAGATGGTGTTAAACAGCGCAGGACCGAAAAGAATGGAAACGTCTTGGAGAGGTCTATGTCCAGGAGTAGACTTTGAAGAGCTGCTAAAAAAAGAAAAGAAAAACAATTCTTACTAAATTAATTAGTATGATTTCAACGTCAACTCTTATTTTATAAAATAAATAAGTTTTCACAGAACTAAGTGCAGGAAAAACAAGTAGACAACTTTTTTAATTAAGCAAAACTTTCTACTCGTATATTAAATAAAATATTTAAGTTATCAAAACACTAAGAGCAGTAGAAAAAGTGTAGATAACTTTCTTTTTTTTTATAATTAAATTTTTATTTGAAAATCCTATTTATAAAAATATTTTCATTATTTTTGAAAACTATGTGAAAGGCTTGAAAATAGTATATCCTACCTAATAACCAAATACATCATACGAGAACTAGAAATAGCTTTTAAGCTGGAACTAGTGCCATTGCAAAATCAGGTCGTTATTATCAAAATATGTTCGTGACAAATCTACAGAAATATGTCCAACCAAGTTCAGCAATTCGTAATCAGTTTGAGATCAGTAAATTGACAACGAGAATTTATAGACGATGGGATGATGCGCGAATCTCTCTCGCTGTGAGATTTAATAGCAGCTATCAAATCTATTTCAGGGTATCAATGCAATATCGAATACAGAATACGAATGACCCATTGGATATTCCGACATTCAATAAGCGCTTATTACCTATTCGTGAAAATGGCAATACACTCTCTCGAAACATCAGTAAATCAACTGACCAATTTTATTATACATACTCGAATAACCTCTTTGTACCTTTGTTTTATTGGAATAGTTACTGATTATCAGCACCGGTAAATTCAACACCAAATAAATACGAGAATAGAAATTATACAACAGTAAATATCGATAAAATCGATATACTCCACTGTATCAAATTGTCTACTTTAGTTTTAGACAAACAGCAATAGATAAAAAATTATAAAATACTAAACTTATATTTTTAACGCTATCATTCTAAAGTGACATTTTGGTGGGCCAAGTGAACACAGAAGGAGTGACAGTAAAAAGTGTTCTTCTTCTTCATCGGCTGCTATCCATAAATTGATTTTTGCGACCACGTTTGACCATTCTTCTCTGTCTTTTGCTGTGTGTATTAGGTCTTCAATATTTCTTAGTCCTATTGATTGTCTGACTCATCGCCTTCCTTGGATCTTTCCTTTTATTATTTTTTGTGAAAAGTGGTATCTTTTATTAAGCATTACATGTCCCAAGTATGTGGGTTTTCTGAGTTTATTGTGTTTAACAGTTCTCTTTCTCTTCCCACTGTTCTCATTATCTCCTCATTCGTCACTCTAGCCATCCGCGAAACTTTAAGGATTCTACGATAAGTCCATACTTCGAACGCCTCCAATCTGTTCATTGGAGCTATCTTCAGTATCCAACCTTCCATGACATAATAGTACTGACCACACACAGCATTTTACGAATCTTGGAAAAAGTCTTTAAAAAATCAAATAATTGTTATTTAATTAGAATGTGATGAATTATCTAAAATTGAAAACGATTAAATAGGGTGTTTTTTACTATCTATTTTTAACTTCCCGCTAAAAAAAATAATTTAATTATTTAAATAAGTTATTGGTTTCACCCCGTTTTTCGAAAATCGAGTTTTCATCGGATCTCAACGTTTTGAGGTCTTAGGAACCTCCCCTGACTATTTTTACGAGGGTGTCTGTATGTCTGTATGTACGTGTGGATGTGTGTGTGTGTGTGTGTGTGTGTGTGTGTGTGTGTGTGTGGATGTAAGTAAACCTCTTATAACTTTTGAACGGCTTGACCGATCGAAATGAAATAATAAGCATTCCAAAGAGTTCCATCTAACTTAGATTCCCTGTAAGTTTGAACCGATTCGAGCTGGTAGATTTCGAGAAATTTCAAAATAACTGAAAAAAACAATTGGTAAAAATGATGTTTTTTGGGCATATCTTTTTGGCCATTAAATCGATCAATTTCATAACCTAATCAGCTCTCAAGCTTAAAAAACCACGTCGAATTCCGTTTTGCAAATTAAAATCGGTTGATTCGTTCGTGAGATATCGTTGTCGAAAAATTTCAAAAAAAGTGTTTTTTTTTTCAATTACTTTGAGATTTTTTGACTAACCGATTTTGCACTCTCGGTAACGTTTTTAGGTCTCAAAAAACTGCGTCGAATGCCATCTTGAACATCAAAATCGAATAACGCGTTAAAAAGTTATGGCTTTTTAAACATTTCAAAAAAAGTCAAAAACGTCAAAATACGTCACGTTACTATAGCTTTGCAGTTAAAACTAGCGGGAAGTTGCAAGGATAGCCTTTAAGGTCAACCTCTTTTCGAATTTTTTTATCAGGTACTCAACGCCATCCAATTGAAACCCACACAATATTGGAGAGCTCTTTTACGGGCCATTGACTAAAAAACAAAAAACGTTAATATTAATTAAACACGTGGTTTTATTTGTTAACACAGAGCAATTTCCATCAGAAATCGCGTTAAATTTTAATTAATTTTCTTTACACCCTAAACAATACAGTATATTGACATATTTGTATAATTGAAACATAAACACCCTAAATTATTGATTAATTTCAACAAGCATCTGGCAATTTTTTTATTTATGTCGAATAATGTGTCTAAACTGACACTAATTTAAACTGTTCAATTTTAAACAACTGAAAATGTAATTTAAGGTAAAAAAGTTTGCTACTCAACTGAAATCAGTGTCGTTTTATAACAAAAAATTCTACTGGACGTGGAATTTATCAAGCTTATATTTTATTGATGAACGAGCATTCTGTGTCAAAATTTTAAATACAATAAAACGAAATAGTAGTTTACGTAAGAAGTCCGAAAAATACGCCTCTGCGAGCCCAAAAAAAAACTATTTTCGCATGTGTTGTGTACACTTTGTTTCGGCAACCGTGAAGAATTAAAAAATTAATGAAGCACTTTTTTTTTGTAAGGCACATTTTCAAACTCAATATTGCTACGTTGAATAATGTGCGAATTCCAGTAGCAACAGAAGTAAAATATCTCGGCCTTCACCTCGACCAGAAGCTAACGTGGAAAAAACACATAGAAACTAAACGAAGACAACTTGATATAAAATTCCGTAAGATGCACTGGCTCCTCGGTAGAAAATCAAAGCTCTCAATCAGCAACAAGTTACTGCTTTAGAAAGCTATGTTGAAACCGATATGGTCTTATGGACTCCAACTTTGGGGATGTGCAAAACCTTCTTCGGAATATCATTCAAAGATTCCAATCTAAAACACTGAGAACCATTGTAAACGCTCCATGGTATGTGAGTAACCAGACCTTACATAATGACCCTTTGTTAAAAACGAAATACTGAGAATGACTGAAAGCTACAACAACCAGATAGCAGACCATGAAAATGAGATGATAGATCAGCTGTACAACAATGGCCCAATCATAAGGAGGCTCAATAGATTATGGCCCCAAGATTTCTTGCAACAATACAATAATAAAGAAAAGAAAGGAAAACAAGTGTTTTTCGCAAGGTAGTGTGTAAAAAATTATATTATTAGCTGAGCAGTTTCGGCCTAACACCGGCCATCAACAGAGCTAAAAGTCCAAAGGTTAATCAATACCCCAGAAGTGAAAAGATCGACAGACCATTCAACAATGGGGAGCTGAAGCCAACAAATCCCGTTTGCAGTTAAAGGGACAACATAACTTGTAGACCGGTTTCGCCCTATTGGGGCTCGTCAGTACAAGGTATATGTTGTCGTCAGCGAGCTTAAAGCTGGTTATAAATAGATCGTGATTTTAGTTCATTTTCAGTCAGCGATTATGCTTTAAGCTCGCTGACGACAACATATACCTTGTACTGACGAGCCCCAATAGGGCGAAACCGGTCTGCAAACGGGATTTGTTGGCTTCAGTTCCCTATTGTTGAATGGTCTGTCGATCTTTTCACTTCTGGGGTATTGATTAACCTTTGGACTTTTAGCTCTGTTGATGGCCGGTGTTTGGCCGAAACTGCTCAGCTAATAATACAATTTTTTTACACACTACCTTGCGAAAAATACTTGTTTTCCTTTATTTTCTTTATTTTCAGTAAGTGTGTACAAGTCTTAACGGTCTATTTTATTATAATAAAATAATAACCAAGAGAGATAAACATTAATGAATGTTTTTCTATCAAGCCTACTACTCATCACACATTTACTTAATACTCTATTATAGATGTAGATTGTAAATATGCAATTGTCAATAAAAAAAAATATATTGCTACTGCTTTTCATAGTTTATTGCGATAGTTTCAACCAAAAACCAAGCAAACTTTTAACAATCAAAATGTCAATTAATTTAATTGCAGAAAACTGACATTGTTTCGTTGCCTAGTCCAGAAAATACGTACTTCCCGGACAGCCCCCGAAAAAAAGTTTATTAGAGCTGAATGGATAAAATGGACTTTTATACCAACACAAAACCATTAGTCAAGTCTTTTATACCGTAAAAATAAATATTCAAGTTGAATACTATACTTTTTCTATGTCTTAAACTTTGTGAATAAATTCTGTAAACCATTAATTAAAAAACGCAATCTACGCAACATTATTTTTTTTATAAAAATTTTCTTTTGTTTCAGTGGGTGCAATTTAGTGATGGTAATTACATGAGTTGCAGATGTCAACAGCTAGATGTAGGAAAAAATGGGTAAGTTTTTAAAAAGTTCTTTAAATATATTATAAAATTATAAAGATTGTTTTATTTTATATATTTTCTTTGTATTTTCAATTATCCTATTAATATTCCGTTACACTATTAAATATGCAAGTACCTACAAAAAATTTTATTCAAGTAAAATTGTCTAATTTGTATGTCAAAAAATAGGTATACAATCTTGATGAAAGTTCTGTAGAACTCCTTAGTTGTTTGTAAGTTTAATTAAACAAAAAAAAGAAATTTAAAGTTTTTGTAAAGTGTTGCAATTTTTTTTTTACTTTCGGTATATGAATTGGTTTTAGACGTTTTCTGTTAAGAAACTTTTAGGTACATGAAAATTTGATAACTTACTTCTATTTAAGCAAATTTTTTTTATTATAAATAAATTTTAAGCGAACAAACACTCGATTGGAATCAACCTAGGGAACCGTTACTGTTTCTTGTATATCTAACTTTTTTAAAATCTTCTTGAACATCTCTTATTTAGTTATTTGAGGAATACGAGGTCTGTCCCAAAAGTATCCGACTTGCATTTATTTCTTCGCGCCAAATTATTTTTCAGGTTCGTCGGATTTTTAAGTATAGCTAAAAATGTTAAGTAAAGAATTTGCATCAAGTTTTGTTTTAAACTGAAAAAAACTAGTACAGAAACTATTCACATTTTGTAAAAGGCTTTTGGAGACGATTGTGTAGTCAAACTCAAATAAAAAAATGGTATAAACGGTTTAAAAATGGTCGTACATCAGATAATATTGAACGTGTGCGAACGGCAATTGAACAAGATCGTCGTTTGACTATTAGGGAACTAGAAGATGACTTTGCATTACCAAAAAGTACAGTTTACCGAATTTTAACCGAAAATTTAAGTATGACTCGAGCGTGTGCTATATTCATCCCAAAACTGCTGTTAGATTGTTAGAACAACAAAGAAGACTGGTTCTTTACCACAATAATGCTCCAGCGCCTACATCAAACATTGTACGGCACTATTTAGCCAAACACATTGTGGTACAGCTTTGGCAACCTCTATACAGTCCCGACATAGCTCTTAGCGACTTTTAGTTGTCTCTTTTGTTGACAATGCCGCTAAAATGACACCGATTTGACGCCAAGAAGACTGTTGAAACTGTTATTCTAATAAATGGTGAATGCGCATTTGCTTTCACCAACTTTTTAATAGTTAAAGTTCTCATCGTTTTCTCTGGTCTGCCATCATTAGACTCTGATTTCTCTAGCATGGGACCAACAAACATAAAAAACATATATTTTTATATTCAAAATTTTAGAGATCTATTCTAATAAATGGTGAGTGCGCATTTGCTCTCACCAACTTTTTAATTGTTAAAGTTTTCTCATCTTTTTCTCTGGTCTGCCATCATCAGACCCTGATTTCTCTAGTATGGTACCAACAAACATAAAAAAATATATTTATATTTTAAAAATTATAAAAGTTTTATGTTAATAAATGGTGCATGCGCATTTGCTCTCATCAACTTGTTAATAGTTAAAGTTCTCATCGTTTTTTCTAATGTGCCTTCATCTGACCCTGATTTCTTTAGCATGGGATCAACAAATATAAAAAAACATATATTTATATATTAAAAATTATAGAGGTTTTATTCTAATAAATGGTGAATGCGCATTTGCTCTCACCAACTTTTTAATAGTTAAAGTTCTCATCGTTGTCTCTGCTCTGCCATCGTCAGACCCTGATTTCTCTAGCATGGGACCAACAAATATAAAAATACATATTTATATTATATTATATTATATACCTAATTTATATTTTTAGAGGTTGTATTCTAATAAATGGTGAATGTGCCTTTGCTCTCACCAATTTTTAATATTAAAAGTTCTCCTCGATTTCTCTGGGTTGCCAACATCATCAAAGGCACTAAGGGTAATTCTGATAACTGACTTTCAAGACCGCTTTAAGAAGTAGAGGCATCGATATGGAGGCGTTGTTCAATCAAATAGGGACTAGTTCGAAGGATGCCACCAACCAGAGGACGAAGAATAAACTAAGCGCCGAAAAATAGGGACAGGTTGTAACGATTGTATCATTGGTTTTCGAACATTCCATCCGGACTATAAATATTTTATATTATCTATTCTTATCGCGTTAATACGAGAGGGGATTGTTAGTTGGGAAGGAGAGAATGGGTCTCGTCGAGAGTTTTTGATTTTAATTCGTTCATTTTATCGTTGAATTTGAATAAATTCAGAGTTTTTCCCGACTATCTTCGCCCTTCTGTTCTGGGTTATTGCCAACTATAAGAAGGGCCCTATTAAGGACCAACAAAATTCCTATCAGAAATTACGCAGTTAGACGTCATTCAGTTGAAGACGACGCCATTTTGCAGTTCCGTTCCACGTCGATAGAAAATCCGACAAGAAGTCCTTAGAGGGGTATTCCATTCCGTTGCTGTTCCGTTTCCACGACGTTAGAAAATCCGACAAGAAGTCCTAGAGGGGTATTCCATTCCGTTTACTGTTCCATTCCTCGTCGATTGAAAATCCGACAAGAAGTCCCTAGAGGGGTATTCCCTTTCGACTGCTGTTCCGTTCCACGTCGTTAGAAAATCCGACAAGTCCCTTGAGGAGTATTCCAATTCCGCTTGCTGTCCCATTCCACGACGATTGAAAATCTGACAAGAAGTCCCTAGGTAAGAACCCCTTCCTTCTTACTGTTCAGCTCCAAAAGTTATCGAACTCCGTCTGAAGTCATCGGAATCAATCCAAAGATAAGAGAAATAATTAATTTAATATTTTTACTAATCCTTAAGTATTGAAGTAATAATTAATGTTTGGAGAGAATCTAATAAAACACAGAAGGAAGCCACGACCCTCCGGAGCTAGCCAAGGGTAAATTTTAGGTCTCAAGGTCGGATACTTTTTGAACATACCTCGTATAATGTGTATTAAAAACCAGTCTAGGGACTCGTTTTTATAACCTAAATATTTCACATAAAAAAAGTTACTACTTTCGACTTTTTTTACTTTAATTCACTTGAAACTAATGTCAAAGATATTTGTTTTTGTTTTTCGTTAGATATTAAATTTTTCGTAGGTAATTTCATTGTTGCTTTAACTTAACTCGAAAGCTTAGCGTGAAGCCGTCACAGTGGATAAACTCAGATTTTTTCAGCATGCACTTTGACAGGACTCAAACAAACAAACAGTAAAATACTGTAGGTAGAAAACAGCCGTGCTAATTGGTTTGAAACTAAAAAAATCAGCTCAATTGTGTTTTAGTCTGTAGAAAGTTTAACATGCATTTATAGAAAGCAGATTTTATTAGCTTTGGATTAAAAAATACAATAGCTAGAGAAAATTTAATAAAAATTAAGCATAGAATAATAAAAAAACTAGTAAATTCTAAAAGAATAGAAAATAAATCGTATGTCAAAATTATTTTAAAAAATATGATGCCAGAAAGCTCTCTAATTTATTCCAATTAACTTATATTGATTAATAATTTGAGAAATTAAACCAGAAATGACAATAATGAAAAATTGAACAAAATATCACGTTCAGCAATCTCTATCTATAGCCGATAACAGATTTTAAAAATATGATATCTGAGATGAAAATTTCTGATTTAAAATATAAGAAAGGGCACAAAAAAAGATTCTCCGAGCTTGATCTTTTAATTGTCGATTTATCAAACAATCTCTTTTTCAATAACGTCGTATATACCAGGTTGGTTAAAAAAATCGTAGGCTAACATACTTCCTCTGACCTTTAAAAGACACGTTTTACATATTTCAGAGTCGTTGGACTATTAGTTTGTGAGATAGAATAATTTAAGTGTAGCAACTTTTTTTTCTTCTTCTTTGAGTGCCATGCAGATTCCTGCGTAAGGCGTCCTCCGTTTTCCCATCATATGACTCTATTTACGGCAGCTTCCTGTAGCGACTGGAAGTCGCTTATTCCCGTCCACTGGCGGATATTTCTGAGCCAGGATAATTTCTTTCTTCCAATACCTCGTCTTCCACCTTTGATCTTTCCCTGCAGTATCAGGCGTTGGAAGTCATACCGCTCTCCCCGTATGATGTGCCCCAGGTAAGAGATTTTTCGTTTTTTAATATGTTCGAAGAGTTCTCGGTCCTCCAGTCCAGCTATCCTGAGCACATCCTCGTTTCTGAAATGTTCCGTCCACGGTATTTTTAGCATCCGTCTCAGAGTCCACATTTCGAATGCTTCAATTCGGTTGATGGAAGCAGCTTTAAGCGTCCACGCTTCCGCTCCGTACAGAAGAACTGACCAGACATAACATTTGACCATTCTGTACCTGAGTTTGAAATTAAGATTCCGGTTGGTGAGGAATTTTTTTAGTTTTAGAAAAGTGGCTCTTGCTTGTTCTATCCTGCACCTTATTTCAAGTTCTGGGTTCCACTGGTCGTTCACCACAGACCCCAAGTATTTAAATTTATTGACCCGCTCTATTTGCTCCCCATTGAGTTGAAGATCTACGTTTGGCAAGATATCTCTAGATATAACCATAAACTTTGTTTTACCGGTGTTAATCTTTAGACCTCTCTGTTGGCTTGCCTCATTGACTGTATTTAGTAGGGTTTGCAGATCGTTGGCATTATCGGCTATTATTGCGGTGTCGTCAGCGTAGCGTATATTATTAATTGGGATACCATTAACTATAATACCCATGAGTCTCTCAGATGTTATCTCAGCAAAAGCTCTCTCCACGTAGAGATTGAAAAGCATTGGGGATAAAATGCAGCCCTGCCTGACTCCTTTCCTTATTTCAAATTCCTCTGTTGTTGCTGAGTTTTGAAGTCCTATTTGAGCCGTCTGGTGCCAATATAGATTAGCAATCATTCTTACATCTTTGTCGTCCAATCCAAGTTCTTGAAGATATGTTACCATGAGTTCATGTCTTACATTATCAAAAGCTTTTTCATAGTCAGTGAAACATATGAAGGCGTTCTTTCTTTGGTCAAGGCAATTTTGTACCAATGTCTGCAGGCTGAAGATGGCCTCTCTGGTTCCAAACCCTTTCTTAAAGCCAAACTGACTGAACCCGCTTACCTCCTCACATTTTCTGTAGAGTCTAGTGTGCATGATTCGAAGAAGCAGTTTTAGAAAACTTTTTCTAGTTTACAGAAAATTGATAAAAGGATTTGGTTTCTTAATAAAACTTTGCTTTTTGGCAAAAAAATACTTTTAAAACCAAGCCTTAGCTTATTTAAACTTTGTACGAAGAAAATTAAGCGTTTTGAAGTAGTTTGCTAAGTTTGAACGAAGCGAAATGAGCATCGAGGACGAAGAACGTGGACGTCTTAAAAAAGGTGGCGTCATAGTACTTTACCTAATAAGAATTATTCGTTTTACTATATGAGATATTAACTGCGCTACCTTACGGTGGCGCCATAGTACATAATGGGCACCAAGGACCAAGAACGTGGAGATCGTCTTAAAGAGGTTGTTACCGACAAAATCATGCAGAATAATTTTAAATGACCGCAAAGTAAAATTGATCAAAATAGCGGAGGCTCTAAAGATATCAACGGAACGTGGTTAATATATCGTGCAGAAATATTTCGGTATTCAAAACGTGTTTAAAGTTGGTTCTGCGTGAGTTTAAAATCTTAAAGGAAGAAATCGGGGAAAAAATTTATGAATTGGACTTTGAATCCACCGTATTTTCCAGATCTGACCCCCAACTACTTTTATCTGGTCGTAGATCTCAAGAGAATGCTCGCTGAATAGAAAAAGAGGTAATCGCAAAAACTGAAGCCCTTTTTAAGACTAATGACCCCATTCTATAAAAATGGCATCGGATAATTTTATGACGCCTATAATCGTTGTATCGCCCTCGATAATAATAAAACCAAATTTTATAAACAAACGGATTATTCTATATTGCCTTCGAAATTTTTAACTTAACTTTCTTACTTAAGTAGGAGTCCTATACGACATAAGTTTAATTAGGTTATGATTAAAAAAAACATCTAACCAGCTAGTCATCCGTGGCTGAATGGTTAAAGATACTATCGGCTATATCATTTCTTGTTTCTCTAAATTCTAAATATCAAAAATACCGACTCATATATTCCATTATATAGTAATTCGTATTTGATTAATATAAACCTTTAAACAATCATTACAGTAAAATAAACTTTTGTATTGTATGCATAAATAAAATTTATGGAGTTTCGCTGAAGGAAATAAAAATTTTAAATAATTTATGCATCTTATTTTCTTTTTCTGTAAAAAGTTGGAGCATATGCGCGGTAGTATAGCCTGTCTTCGACTTCCGTTTCCGAAATATGACACAAAAGATATATGCGGCTAGTATATCCAGCATCTATTCATATAACTTCATGCATAACTTTACGAACTCTGTTGTAATATGTCGCTCAAATAGGAATAACCCTTATTTCGTATATATAGTAAGAAGTTGTTTGGAGAAACAATTAGAGGCAGTGAAAGATCGCAATATAGAGAGAAGGATGTCGGCTGTTTCCTTTTAACTAAAATTAGAGCAAAAGTTTAGCTAAATTGGATTAGTTTTGATCTAGTTTTCTATCTGACAGTGACAGAGTTTTGGTATGGATGCACGTGTAATGTTCCTATACTACTATCTATTGGATCACTTCTACACAAATAAGTAATTATAAACTTATCTTGTAAGATCATTAATCTAATTTTATTTAAGTATTCTAAAATATTGGAAATCAAAAGTTTTTAAAGACAAAAATCTTTGTAGTTACTAAAAAAGGCTTCATGATTCTATAATTTACCAAGAACTTATCTGTGCAAGGATTATCTTTTTATTTTTCCATAAAGACAAATAAAAGTAAGTCTTAAATTACTTTTTGCTTTTCAAAATATGTGCTACTACGACCAATACACTTTTGTCAAAGAAACGAAAGAAAAACACGTATTTTTCTTTGACTTCAGTAAGTGTCTACAAAGTTAAGCAGTCTATTTTAATACACTTTTGCATACGTTTAAACCAATTGGTATAAAAGAGTTATTCTTCTGGCCTCTGGAATTATTACCTACGCATTGAATTCTTCATCTTTGGATAAACTCGTTGCGACTTAGGTTCGGACTGTACTGTGGAAGGTCTAACAATTTGATGTTTTGAAGCTCCAAAAATCCAAAAGCTTTTGAGCAGTGTGAGCACTTGCATTATCTTGATTAGGATGACTCGCCTTTGCATGTTGCTTTGTCGAAGTAACGGTTCTTCGATCTTCTAAAGGCAATAGTTGCCACATGATCAGATTTTGACACAAAAGTTGCGACTCATTGACACATTTTGAGAACCCATCACTTTAATTGGTTTTTCTTCATCGTGAAACACCCACACAATGGATTTGCGTTTATTTTCCGGTTCGTAAGAGTAAATCCAAGATTTATCGCCACTATCAATCCTATCAACTTTTTTGGAGCTTCGTAACACCCAGTTCTTTATGTAGGATTTTATACCTACAAGACCATTGTGTATTACAATGAAACTCTGGATTTATGTCAGCTAAAGATTAAGGTTAGATTTGTGACTGGAGTTTCTATTGGTGACGCCTTCTATGTGGCTGTATGCAAAACTAAAAAGACAACCCTCGTATTTCAAATTTATTCACCACTACCAAAAACCTCATATAAAAAACACTCTGTGTATCATGCATAAAAACTTCTTGGAAAAACTGTACTCTGTTGATTATGGCATTATTTTAAATAATTACAAAACAAGTTATTTTACAACTAAAATTATGTTAGAGCATGCAACGTTTCCGACGGGCTATAAAAATATGTCTCCCTAGTAAAAATTACATATAGAGAGTCATTTTTTAAAAGTAGCTGATTAACATAAATCTAATTTAACTTTTTTGCGTTTGAAATGAAATCCGGAATAATTTTTCTAAACGTCTGAAAATGTCTCTACATTAATTTTTTAAATTTTATTTACACTTAAATGAGTAAACAGTAGTTAACGGTTTAAATAACCGCAAATATTAAGATGATTATGCAAAGGATATTATAACCATATAATCAGTTTTTAGGACATAAGTAACAAAGAGAAATAACATTAAGGAAAAATTGAAAGAATGTTATATCAAACTGCGCTGATATCGAGGATGTCAATGCAGGTGCCAGACTTCAGAAAGCTCTTTCTAAAGACGTAACTATGAAGGTGGGCAATTTGCTTAAGCCGGATGGGACGTATACCAAAACAGGAGAGGAAACAATCGAATTGTTGCTGAAAACTCACTTTCCTGACTGCCTAGACGTGGCCGAAGGCTCGCCTCCCGACCCAACTCCGGAACTTCATGTCAGAAGACCGGACAGAGGGGACTGGGAGGTGGCCAAGGCTGTCGTCACAGCAGACAGGATACGGTGGGCCGTAGGCAGCTTCTCCTCTTTCAAATCACCTGGTCCAGACGGAGTCTATGCAGCTTTTCTGCAGAATGGGTTGGATCTCCTGATACCGACACTGTGCAGACTGTTTAGATCAAGTCTGGCCTACAGGTACATTTCGTACACTTGGAGGAAGGTGCGGGTCGTCTTTATACCTAAGGCTGGTCAGAAAAACTTCGACCAACCTAGGCGTATCGACCCATTAGTCTTTCTTCCTTCATTGTGAAGACCCTGGAAAGGCTGGTGGATCGCCGTGTGAATGAGGAACTGCTTATCAGGTCCCCACTTCATCGGCACCACTACGCCTATCAGCCAGGAAAATCCACAGAAACCGCGCTGCGCGTCTTGGTTGACAAGATAGAATCAGAGTACTAGTGGGCCTGCTCACTGGGCATGGACCATTCAGACTACACCTTCGGAGGATAGGGATTCTGACACAGGAACCCACCTCATGCTGACTGTGCGCCATGGACGATGAGACGGCAACTCACATTCTATTCGAGTGTGAGGCCTTGGACTATAAACGGTTCCTTATCTTCGGTGACACGAATCCTGAATCCTATCACCACCTTGAGGAGCTAGTCACAGGACTCAAGTCTCTTATAAAGGGAACTGCTCTGTGGCAACAGTAACTCAAGGAATTTCGGACACCTGGATATTAGCCTACCTGAAGATCAGCGTGACGTTGATTTTCAGCTGAACAAACTAGAGTCCTGCACGCATCGGGTGCATGTAAGGACTCTTGGTGCCGAACCTGGTCACAATATTTCCATAGGAAGCAGTGCTCGAACATGGGGCTCCACAGGAAAAACCATGGCAGGTTATTTAGATTAGATTATATCAAACAAGAATCCAATTTGCAATTTCTCTGTTATAACCCGACAATCCCAAACTTTCTCTGGAATTATCTTTTTCTTGATCTTCTCTGCTTATTTAACAATTAGCTTTCTCTTTAAAACTACCTTTACTTTTCTTTTCCTGGATTAAAATAGCTCTTACACCCCTGAGTATTCAATGTTTTACACACTATTTAGATCTTTAGGAACCACCTTTTTCCTGGCCTGCTTTTCCATTCTCACATTTAGCTTTATTCTAAAACTATGTTTGGATTCCTTTCTTTGGTCATTCTTTATTGCCTTTCTTATACCTGAATCTTTGGCCTTTTACTTACTTGAAATCTTCTTGTACCTTCTGGAACTATCCTTTTCTTGGTTTTATTGATTGTTTTTTTATTTAGTTTTTTGCTTAAAATTATTTAAAGCTTTTATCCTACTTTGGTGCATTCAATGCCACTGCTGGTATCTTTGCTTTAGTCTTCAATTAGGTTCCTACATATGTAGAACTAACTTTAGCTTTTTTATATAGAGCCTTTGACATTTCTTTATTTTGGGGCCTTAGTTGCCTCTTTTTTTGGTGTAATTAGCTTTCTCCCTTTTTTTATTATTTTAATGCCTTCAGTTTATTTGTATTTTTTTACATACTGATGGTATCTTCCGGTACCTTCTTGAATAAGTTTTTTCTTGGTATCCTTAACTTTTTATTTAGAATTAGTTTTGGATTTCTTTTATTGTTCTTCTTTTTAAAGCTTCCAATGCTCATTAATCGTTTTACATACTTCTTCGTTCTTCCTGCCTTCTCCTCCCTCTGTTTCTTATTGTCTTCCTGTTAACAACCATTTATTAAATTTTTTTTTAGTGTTTTTAATGAATTAGGTCAGGTAATAAAAATTCTTTTTTCATTTTTATTTTGTGCTCTTCTTTCTTACAATGGATCCTAATTTCTAGCTCTCTAATGTGTCTGTATGGTTAAGTATTTTTTCGAAATAATTGAAGACTTACCGGTTGTTGTTGGTGAGATATTGTCCATTATATCATTAAGCTCTAATGAGAATTTCTGATCTAGTATTCTCAGAATTCTTAGGATAAAAAGGCAGATCTTCTTAATGGGTTTTCTGGTGATCTTCTGCAGGTATCGATTTCAATAAGTGTGGATTATACTTCTTTATTATATAAATTTTGTAAAAGGAAACTTTAACTTGATGGATAAATATGTTTTTGGGAAAGAAATAATATTACACATCTGTCTTAAAGAGTTTTTGCTGATATTATACGTTTATAAATCCTACATTTATATTTTATTAAAATGTGCTATTTTATTTTAAATTTATTCTAGTATAAATTAATATTTTGCCATATAGATTTTACAACCGTATTCAATTACTGTTTGATACATTTTGTAACTATAATTTTATTATTAGCTATTTGAAATACACGTACACCTACAGTTTAATATCCGCATTCAACGAAGCACCCTTAAATGCTGGCAAAATTGGTTATAAATTACGAACTGTCGTAAACGTTATTATCTTCGGTATATAGTTGATTACAAATTCCTTTAAGTTTGCTTTGAGAAATTAGAATTTTATTCCTTTAAGATTTATTACAAAATACAACGGCCTTTACGCACACCAAATACCATTCAAAATTAAGATAAATTGAGAAGCGCTAATTTGTTCGTTATTGTTGTTTTAAAAGCAGGCACAAAATAATTATTAATCCCCAAAAAGGAAGTAATTGTGTTTGTCTTTAAACGAAATTCTTTATTAATCACATAAGAAGCGACGAAAACGGTTCCACTAATAACCCAAAAACAAACAGCTGAACTGTTAAGAATTTTCCTTTCTGAAGATATTATATTTTTTACCTACTTAAAAATTACTTACAGATTTCTACTTGTTTATATTTTAAGTAATTTTACAGTTTAGTGGGTCAAGTTTAAAGGCAATAACCTCATTGTGAAAGTTGTTGGGGAAAAAGACACCAAACCTATCTACAAAAAAATAAATAAACAAAAACTGCCTAACGCTTTAAAACTACAAAAATCGCCTATTGCCACAAAAAATGTTAAAAATTATAAATAAGTCGATTGCCACTAATAGTCTAGTCCACAAGTTCAAAAACGTGTTAAATAGAAAGGCAGGACACGCAATTCCACTGGCTTCGTCTATTAACTTACTGGGTGTCAATCTGGGAGGAGATATGTCTTGGCATAATCACGTGGTAACAATCGCCAGGACAGCTTCTCAGAAACTCGGTGTACTTTTCCGTACCAAAAAGCTGTATACACCACAACAACTTTTGACACTCTACAAAGCCCAGATTCGACCATCACTGCAATACTGCTCTCATGTCTGGAGTTCTGCACCGAAGCATACCCTTCGGTTGTTGGATTCCATCCAAAGGAGAGCCATTCGCCTGATCGGTGACCACGAGCTAACCAAGAACCTCGACAGCTTAGAACATCGAAGACAGGTTGGTGATTTGACCCTCTTTTACAAATATTTCCATGGCAAGTGTTCTACTGACATTGCCCACTTGATTCCACCTAGAGCAATTAATAGCAGAAATACACGACAAACCACTTCCGCCCATCCCTATGTGGTTCAACTTAATACTCCTCGAACATCATTGTTTAAGAACTCTTTCTTCTGGAGGACATCCTCTTTGTGGAACGGCCTTTCTGAGGCCGTATTTCCCACCGAATATAACCTTCAACGATTCAAGAACAACGTGAATCGCTTTCTTCGCACACGCACCGCTCTCAGAGCGCCTTAAAGGATTTTTCCTGCAGTGCTTGTGCTTGACCATAAAAAAAAACCTCCTAAAAATATGTGCCATAGCTCATTCGATTCGGAATGACGTCTAGAAAAATGTTTTTTAAGGGTATATTAGCACATAAAAAATTGCGATTGGTATTAACAAAATAAGATAATAAAAAAAGGTATTTAGTTTTTCGTTAATAACTTTTAAAATAATGATATTTAAGGAATTTTGAAAAAAGATCCTAAAAGAGGAGGAAATTTTCAATAAAAAAGTCCCATCTGCCGGAACGCTATCTCCATTATTTATAATTTTAATTTGACGTTGAAAATAGTGCTCCGCTCGGCTTTTACAGCATTCGCGCGCTGCCGCTAAACGGGGTTTATCAGATAAAATATTCTTTTTTATGACATAAAATGTGATTTAAAAAATTTAAAAAAATTCCAGTAATTTCCTTACACTTGGAAGAATCTAATTCAGTTGGAAAAATCATTTTGTCACTATTTTTCAACAAGTTATTCAATTGTTAACAAACAAACTTTTTCCTAATCTCTGTTGGCATAAACAATGGGATAAAAGTTATAAATAATTGGCCTAAAAATTTGAAACTTCGTGGAGCCCTTTTCATATGTATACTTTACAAGATACTACAATAATGTTTATAAAAGTTTATTAATTTGTTGATAATACTTTCTAATATCATACGTCACGTTAACTGTAGCGCCTACTTAACTTGCCAATTAAAAAAATGATATATCTTTTAAACTATTGGAGATATGATAAAGGACATTTAGGTCTTTTTTAGAGAAAATAAATTTCTCTTTTAAATAATTCTAAAACCAAGTTCGTATTTATTGTTTATTAGATACTACATGCATTTATTTAGAAAAATTCTTCATTTCTTTTTACTTTTTCGCAATATTTTGCAATAGTTATGAAAAATCATAATTAACAAATTAATAAACTTTTATAAACATTTATTACATAATCTGGTAAAGTATACATATGAAAAGGGCTCCAGGAAGTTTCAAATTTTTAGGCCAATTATTTATAACTTTTATCCCATTGTTTATGCCAACAGAGATTAGGAAAAAAATTGTTTGTTAACAATTGAATAACTTATTGAAAAGTAGTGACAAAATGATTTTTCCAACTGAATTAGATTCTTCCAAGTGTTAGGAAAATACTGGAATTTTTTCAAATTTTTAAAATCACATTTTATGTAATAAAAAAAATATTTTATCTGATAAACCCCGTTTAGCGGCAGCGCGCGAATACTGTAAAAGCCGAGCGGAGCACTATTTTCAACGTCAAATTAAAATTATAAATAATGGACATAGAGTTCCAGCAGATGGGACTTTTTTATTGGAAATTTCCTTCTCTTTCAGGATCTTTTTTCAAAATTCCTTAAATATCATTATTTTAAAAGTTATTAACGAAAAACTAAATACCTTTTTTTTATTATCTTATTTTGTTAATAACAATCGCAATTTTTTATGTGCTAATATACCCTTAAAAAACATTTTTCTAGACGTCATTCCGAATCGAATAACCTATGGCACATATTTTTAGGAGCTTTATTTCTATTTAACACGTTTTTGAACTTGTGGACTAGACTATAACAAAAATTGAATATTAGTCTTAAAACATCCTGCTGGGTGCAACATTTTTTCAATTTATCCTTAATATATTCTTGTTTGTATACTCTCTAAAACTTCAAAAATCCCATTAGAGATATCTCAAATAATCGTTTACTACCAATTGAAACGCTTAAATTTAATTTAAGATATTACCGTCAAGCTCAGACCATTAAACTGCTAAATTACCCATTTTTAATTATGTTGCAATATCGGTAGTCCACTCCATAATCTTGAAGCGCTCTTAGGATGACCGGCAATTACACGGTATTGAACGCTTTTTTAAAGTCGACAAAAATCAATACTAGGTAGTTAAATTCGATTAAGATTTTCAGGCTCTTCAGGTGATCGTTTGTAGCGGACTTGGAGCGGAAACTAGCTTGCTTTTGAGGTTGATAGATATCCAATTTTGCGTCTTATTTATTTCTTATATACCGAGTGTAAAGATTATAGAACTGGTTAAGAAGACTAATTGGTCTGTATCTTTTAAAATGTACAACGTTCTTTAATGATCCAGATATTACTTGGAGCGAAAACTAGTTGGTTTCCAAAGTTGATAGATATCCAGTTTTGCGCCATATTTATTTCTATATATCGAGTGTGCAGATTATAAAAATAGATAGGAAGATTAATTGATCTGTATCTTTGCAAATATGCTATACCTACCTCTTTTTTTGTGTAAAAGTACAGATACGTTCAAACCACTTGGTAAAACAGTTATACCAGTCTTCAGTTGACACCTGTAAAGTCGCTTTTTTAAGGCCATCGATGGCTTCTTCTGGTGACTGAAATCGCTTCCCACGCATTGAATTCTTGATCTTTGGGAATGTGAGGGAGTCGTTAAGACTTTGGTCGGGACTATTCGGTGGATGGTGTAACAATTTAATATTTTGAAGCTCCAGAAACTTTATTGTCTTTTGCGCAGTGTGAGCACTTGCATTGTCCTGATGTAGGATGCTTCGCACAAAAGTTGCGACCACTTTCTTTGACACACTTCGAGAACGGATCACTTTTTTTAGTTTTTCTTTATAGTGAAACAACCACACAGCGAATTAGCCTTTATTTTTTGGTTCAGGAGTAAATCCAAGATTCATCGCCTCTAACAATACTATAAACATTTTTTTGAGCTTCCTTTGTTGAACCATTCCAATGTTTTTCGACACTTATTGACGCGAATCGCCTTTTGCTCTTCTGTGGGCAAATGAGGAATAGAAAAGGAAATAAACTTCGTAACACCCAGTTCTTTATGTAGGATCATTTGGATCGAGTCCTTGAAATGCCCAAAGATGCCTCTATCTTCCAGTACGTTACACGGTGGCCATCATTAATTAACTAACAAAATGCCTCAATGTTTTGCTTTGTGACTGCTGTTTTGAGTAGATCTAGCCTGGATTTGTAGCTGAGACTGGAGCGACCACGTTGAAATTTGCAAAATCAATGAGAAATAGTTAACGCTCTTTTCTCGGCTGAGATCAATTTTTTAAAAATTCTCTGTATCTATACGACTTGTTGTATCGCAATGAAACTCTAGATTTATGTCAACAAATAATTGATGTTAGATTTGTGTCTGAATTTTCTATTGGTAGCGCCTTCTAAGTGGCTATATGCACAACTAAAGAGACAACCCTCGTACAAAGTTTTAAATTAGTTTAATGAGATGTGTATTACAATGCCATGTTTGCAATAGACAAAATATGTGAAGACCATTATTTTCGACAAAATTAGGAACTATATAGAAGAAGTATCTATAACAACGCTGTTGTAATATTAAATTACCTGATAAATCCAGCACAAAATCGTTATTTATGAAGAAATTGATACATGTGAGATTTTCATTATTGGCATATCCACGTAAAATGACAGCTGCCAGAAGTGGATAATGCAGTTAATTAACAGTTGAAATATAGTTTGGTGTAGAGATAAAAATTTTAATTTATTTTCACATACATTTTTGGAAAGTATTTTTTAATAAAATTGAGCAATCCCTTCACCTGTTTGATACCTGATATTTATTTAACATATTACATATTTTTTTAGCAAGTCATCGTTTTAATATGCTGAAAGATAACGAGTTTTTGTTATAGGCGATTATGGCAGGCATTATATTTTCAACCAGAAAATTTTTATTAAAAAGAAAAATCGTTCTTTAAAAGTATCTGTCTACAAAGCAACTGTGAGCACAATTGAATATTAAATTAATAGGATTACATTTAAGGGTCATTGAATTTAAATGTACATTTGTGCAGTAACATTAGTTTATTACATGAAATCAAAGGGAATACTTTTTTAGTTATTATTTCTTAGTTTAGTATTGATCTGTATAGACCGAGATTCCTACAATATTCTGAACCTAACTATATAAAGTTAACTGGTGTAACTATAGATTTTAAATGGTTAATTAAATTTGTACGTGGATCCTCGAATTCTATGCCAATTCATTATTAATAGTCGAATTGATAATTTTCGCTTCAATCAGATAGTGAAAATTAGATTTTCACCTAAACAGATAAAACCCGGTAAACAATTACTATGATGTGTGGTTCATAATTTAGTACTAAAATGTAACTACTAATCGAATTAGATGGATATTTGGTATTAACTGACAATAAAATTTATCGTAAAGTCCCTTGTGATATTAAATAAGTAATTAAAAAGTTTTTATATACCTATTATGACATCTATGCACATGGATTATGAACCATTTAATAAAAAATTAATGCAATGTATCCATTTCTGGCATGCTCATTTTTTTTTATTTCTCTAATATATTTTTTAACAAAATTCCATGCAGATTGCATTGTGGAGAGGGTTAAAACATCCGGTTAGTGTCATGGTGTGGTATATAATCTCTATTAAGGGTTTATAGATCGTGGAAGGAACAATGAGAAAGGACCAGTATAAGCAAACTTAAACTTAAAACGCAGCTACTGTCCCAACTCAAAGAATGGTTTCTTGGTAAGAAAAATTACATTTTTATGCACGATTTGGTACCGTGCCTTAAAGCTGAGAGTGTTACTGCATTTCTGATGAAAGAAAATTTTATTTTATTCGATCTGTTACTTACAATATAGATAGCATGTGAGAGTTAACCAAACGAGCGATCGTTCAAGAAGTGGTAACCGCGAAGCGTCAGTTGATTGAACCTCTAATTAGAGAATGGCATCATAAATCAGATTTAAAAATAACGCAGAAGCCGTCATGATATTCGTTCTAAGGAATTTCAAAAATCACCAAGTTACAAGTTTGGGCTAACTGTGTAACACACTTTCACAGTGTCTCAGAGGAAAATATTGATTACACTATTTCCGGGAACTAGGTAGTCCGTATGCTCTCTCTGACCCTATATTTATGCTCAACGGCCTAAAAACCCTTGGGATAAAACGAACTTGTCAAACATGTGCACATTAGCAGTTGTCTTGTACCTTTTTGCTAACACTCTCGTTGGTTTAACGATCCTCGGCCAACATTTATAAGCGTCTTAAGACTACGCTTTCTTCGCGTGGACTCTCAGTATTCAGACAGACCTGCTAGACGATGTGTGCTAAATGCGCGAGGTTCTACTCTTCTTAGTTAAGCATGTTCTGTATTTGACAGCGATTGGACCTAGTTTGTTAGTACGACTTTTGATTGCTGTGGCCTTGAACAGATCTCGTTAAATGGCCGATCAGCAATACTATCACTTTGGATACTTTTCAGATCCATCATAAAACACAGATCAAGGAGTCTATACCTGGATTTGCATTCACATGACATTGACTTCATTTGACGTATATGCAAGTAGAACCAATACGCGGTAAGTCTTTCTAAGTTAAACCTGGCAACTACGCTTCATTCCTACAGCGTATTGGTCTACTTGCATATACGTCAAATGACGTCAATGCCATGTGAATGTTAATCCAGGTATAGCATGTGTGAGATTGTTTCATACACAACCTAACCTAAAGACGTAATGAATGTAGGAAGGATGGGTGGTTTGCCCTTAAAGTGGTCTAGGGACGTCTCATTTTTGTTGCGAGAAGAGCGTACAGATTTTAAATTGTGTCTGGTCAGGACGACGTCAGAAAAAACCAAGGAGAGTCGTAGAGATTCTGACGTAAAAATTGATCGACAGAACTCAGTAAATGGGCGAAAGACTAATCAAACCTTTTAGTAGCTGGTTGTCTCCAAAGTTTTCTTCAGGATAACTGAGTTTTACCCGGATAGCGTATGATTTGAGTTATTAAGGTCGAACCTCTTAACTTTTTATCTTATCTTTGACTGTGCCATTTAATTAATTAAAACTTATTGATTACCTTTTAGTAATTATAATTAGATTTACTATTCATTTTTTCTGAGAGACACGTTTTGCTTTATATTGTTGATCGTAACTTAATTGTCTAACTAACAGCGTAAACGTTCAGCTTCATCAACTGAGTAAATTATAGAACAACATAGGTCGAACTGACCCAATATCCGGGTATGTATACCGATAATGGAGATAGTGTAGTTCCCTTTATATTTATAACAACGACATGTGTTACATTAAAAAATTATACAGGTCATTGATTTAAAAGCTTAAATCTTAAAAATGATACTCGCAGTTTAAAAGTAAGTAATTAAAAATGTGAAAAATTTACTTTTAACTATGGTAACTATGGTAACACGGTTTCAAATCAACACACGAGAGGGTATCGCTTACGCGCCTTAATCGACCGCGTGCCATTTCCGATAAAGTAGCTGTAGTTAAAACACACCAGTCATGATTGTTCTAACTGATCCGTCTACGGTGGTTGAAACTAGTAGTCTTCTTATCCATGAGAAATGTTGAGCAATCCATCTACGGCGCTCATAAGTTCAGGGTATTACAGGATAGCCTAGAATCACTAGCTCCCATGACAGAGACGTCAAAGAGCACAATCTTCAGCCAAGTCTTTAGAAGAAATTTTCCACGAACGCCCAGGAAGTGTAGAGTGTCTGTTACACTAACACCAGACATTCTACAAAGACTTGTGACCTAAGTAATCTTGACCATCATTACAGCTACGCCTTGGAAGCTCACACACCAGCCATAAATGTTCTCACTGATCCGTCTACAGTAGTTTAAAACTAGTAATCTTCTGATCCTCCGGAGATATTAAGCGATTCATCTACAGCGCTCATAAGCCCAGGACAGGAACGTCAAAGAGCACAATCCTAAGCCAATTCTTTAGAAGGAATCTATGGAATAGAGGAGCCATAGTTCCGGTTATCCCTCTACGATCTTCTATCTCGTTCTAACGGACTTTTTTTGCTGTTAGGGATGTCAATTATGTTTATCCAAATGGAATTAGAAAAATTAACAATTCGAAATTGTGTTCTTTACTAAAACCAATACATAAGTCATTTTTTAGTTATTTTTTTATTTTATTGCTTCAGTTAACAAAAAGATTTTTTAAGATACATTTTTTTTACTACTCACAGACATATTGATTTTATCGTGATTAAGAAAATATTTAATGAATAAAAGTCGAGTTCAACAAGGATACTTATTTTTCCACATAAAAATTTAACAACCCACTCAAAAAGATTTAATCTCTGGAAATACACTTTTGTTATATAAGGTTAATTGAATGTAATATAGTAAATCCTTAGCGTGTAATATTTAAAATTTCCCCATTACTGACAAGGATTTTGTGTTACGTAGATTTATTTTTTGTTGAAATGTTCATCTATTAATTTAATGAGAATAAATTTGACAGGAATGATCCACATTACAACCGTAATCCATTAAAATATTTTTTATCAAAAGAAGAATTTCCTTTGAAATTAGCAGAAATTTAAATTACCTTATAATATTTTTTTCGTACAAAATTTTCGTGTTCCAAATTACAACATCTATTTAATGAACTTTCGGTGATGGACAAAGAAATATTTGATAAAGAAACGTATAAAGTTATTATAAAGATCTAGAAAATCTACGAAATAATTAAAGAAACCATATCCATTAAAGGAATAGGATATAAAATTGGGAAAAAATGTAAATACGGGGGTTGTCTTTTTAGTTTTGCATATCAAAAGGTTCTAGTCATAGAACCTTTAGAAATAAGTTGGTTTTCCTCCAACCCTCGTATGTATATATTAAAATGGATCCTCCTTCCGGAACACCCTTCTTCAATGAAAATTATCAGTCGTGGATTCAAGATTTCCAAATTAGTTGCCAGTAACAAAAAATACAATAAAAAAATTTTTAATAAATATAAAAAAAAATCTTCTGCCGTTGTTCGACTCTTTCTCTATATCTTCCTCTTCCTACTACTTTCCAACTCCTTTTTGCTGCTGCCTTTCTATTTATCTATTACCTTTCTGCTGCTCAGCTCTTTCTCTATACCTTCCTCTTCCTACAATTTTCCAATTCTGATCTCTCTGTATCCTCTTATCCAATTCCAATTACTTTTTATTTTGATTTATATACTTTCTATTAAAATCAAATTTCTTTTTAAACTATATATCTGTTATATTTCATTTTTCTTATTACATTCTTTTAACTATACAAAATTTAATCTAAAGTTTTTCTCATGACAATCAAATCAATAATCTCTTAACTACGTAACAACACAAAAAACAATCTTATTACAAAAATACTTAATCTAGACAACCAATTTACAAATAATGGATCACGTTCCAACATTTCATTGAAGGAACATGCACCATGAAGAAAAATCCATATCAATATATAATGATTAAATGAGCAAAAGGAATGTATTAAAACAAAGTAAAAAAATTATTGAAGCTTAGAATAGAACATACCTTTTAACTGCATTGTTCCATTATGAAGCAAATTGTTGTAAAATTGTTCAATAGAGTCAAAGACAACTGTTTCCAATCGATTATTGCTTAAATCAAGATGAACAAGTGTAAATACACTTGTTAATAAACCAGCTGGGAATCTTGAAAGTCTGTTATTTCTTAAACTCAAAGTCTTCAAAAAACGTAATCCATCAAATGCTCGATTTGATATAAACTCTATGTAATTGTCATCCAAATAGAGTTCCTGAAACAAGATAATTTTATTAAAGTAAAATTAAAGTTCCTCAGAAGAAGTATCTAACTCATTAGAATCAAGAATTATCTACTAAAACTTTAAATCTTAGGGTCTAGCTAGATAGAGGTCAAAAGTACCTCAGCCTCTTTTCTAATTTTAGTTTGGGCATTTAAAAATACATCAAAACAGTGACAACAAACGATTTTTTGCGATTGTTTTTTGTTACTTTTGACCAATATTACGCAAAAATTATGTGCTATAATATTGTTTAAAATGGATGGCCAGGGGCTGCTCAATCGATTTTTCATACTTCATGGTAACAAAGAAAAAAAATTTTTAATAAATTTCTCTTCCAATTATTTTTTATTATTTAAATTAGGTTTTACCTACCTAGGTATATTAGTGAAAATTTAAATAAAAGTGCAGGCACTTTTCTTTCCAGATGAAAGAACTAAAAACTAAATTAAATACTTTCAACAGTTTCTGTAATTTTTACAATTAAAGCGTGTTAAATAAACGAGTAAAATACTTGAAGTATGAACGTAAAAATTCACGAGATAGAACTTTTTAGAACGGATTTTTACTGGTTTTCTTTCTCCATCTAAGTGCTCACTGAAACGGATGACCCGCATCAAAATATTCTTAGCAAATTATTTTATGTAAGTCTTTTCTTAGAAAAGAAACGGATAGTTGTTGGGTAATCTCCTGAAAATGTAATAAATACTTAAAAATGAAAAAAATTTCGTAATGGAGAAGAACAACATAAAACTTAAAAGAATACACAGGGAAAATTTGAGTTACCACAAATACAGCTAAGAAAATTTAACAGAGAAGTGAAAAATTGGTTCGCTGAAGATAAATTTCAGTATTTGTTAAATTGTATGGAGAATGGTTCAAACGCTAAGCAACTAACAGAATGCTATCCACCTACCAAAGAAATTTATTTTAAGGCAATTGATAAACTGAAGGCACATTTTGCTAGGAATGGAGTTCTAATGGATTTCAACTTTGGGAAACTTGTGATTTTTTACGAAGTGGACTGGATTCTGAAAAACGCATTAGAAGTGCTCAGACAGGCTTTTTAACGATAGCAAATTCGATGGATTTTAACAACGCTAAAAACGCAATAGAAAATAAGCACTTTATTTTCAGAAAACAAGAAAACGAATAAGGGTATAAAAGGGCCGGCAGAAACAAAGAAGGCTCAAGAAATTGAGGAAAAATTGTAGATTCTTTTATGAAACTTTAAAGCCAATAAAGATAGGTGCTATAAAGTATGACTTCATGGAAAGAAGAGTATTCAAGTACCTATATTAAGCAATAAGAATATAACACTCTTAAGACTTCTGTCTATTACTGCAAAATTAGAGAAATGAGTACATTTAAAGATTATGAACGAGTATTAACAAAATGAGAGAATTTGAAGATCAAAGAAGAAGTTAAGGAAGAAGACTCAGTGGACAATCTTGTCACAAGTACAAATAGTAAGATGAAGAGACAAAGAGAAATCTTGTTTATAAGAAATGACGTTAATGAGAAGAGAAATATTTTTGGAGTTAAAGCATTTTAACGTAAAATAACCTTTATTTCTATATACACGTATAGTAATTTATAAAGGATTATATTGGATACAAATGCGTCAACATCTTAGACTGATAAATAAATACGAGGCATATCCGAAAAGTATCCGATGTGCTTTTATATCTTCGCGTCAGAGTGTTCGAACGAACTCTGTGGGACATAAAAGTCAACAGTAAAACCTTGAGAATTTATCGTATACTTTCTGATTACAACTTGAATAAACTATACATAATTTATTACTTTCTACAAATTCCAATAAAATATTTTATGTACTTACTTCAATATCCCATAGTTCCAAAAATACAGACGAAGTTAGCCCAATAATCCTATTCTCACTTAAATCAATCACTTTCAGTTTAGACAGTCCAAAGAAAGTCATATTATTTATATCACATAAAAAATTCTCGGATAAATCCAGCTCGAGTACATTTCCAAGTCCTGCGAAAGCTTTGTCCTCAATTTTACTTATATTATTTTTATTAAGACGAACTATGCTAAGCAGTGGTAGATTTAAAAACACAACAGCGGGTATTGTACGTATTTTATTTTCACTTAAATCTAATTCTTTAAGAGAGAGTAAGTTAGAAATGGAAAATTGATCGAGATATTCAACTTGGTTTTTAGTTAAAACTAATTTTTGAATCGATGATGAATTCCCGAATGAGAATTTTTGAATCCGATTTATAACACCAAAAGTTATTGTAAAATTCTTTAAAAACAACATTCTTGAACAAAAATCTTTTGGCACGCTACTTAATTCGCCATTTTTACTCGATATTACACTGAACTCGGATAGATACGGTTGAGTTTCCACGATTAGACTCCAAATAAAACTGTCTCTGGTTACCATTCCAAATATCCAGCATTCCGCAGACGATACGTGATGGTACTTGTCTTTTGTGCAAAAACACCGGATATTGTCGTTATGAGTTGGTTCTAAATTACATATGTTCGTTGGTTTCGAAGTTGCTGCCACTTTCGTTTTACTTCGCGACCGGATTTCCTTCAGGGAAACTTCGCTGACCCACAAAACTGCCAGGACAACTGCTAATTTCATTATATCGATCTGAAACAAACAAACAAAAAATTAATCACATATTTTATCCACACACCCACACAAAAAATCGCTTAAAGTGGATTTATACAGTTTCCACTTAATTTTCCTCCACATACGAGGAAAACTTTTTAATACGATAATTTTTATAAAAACAGAAGCTACTATTGTTGGTTTGTTTTAAGACTGAAGAAGTAAGCAATGTGTTGCTCAAGTATCAAACATTCAATAGCACCGTGCACCATATTTTTACATCATGGAAACTGAAGGTTAGACTAGACGATCTGAAATTGATCCTAATCAAGATTTAGCGCTAGTGATTATCGCTTTTATCATCTTACCATGTCAGGGAAATCGTCATACTAAAACTGCTAAAATCATCACGTCCTGCAAACCAACAGCTAGACGAAAACTACCAGAAGCCAATCTTAACAGTAGTAGACTTGCAACAGACTCACAACCTTCTAGGTATTATTGTATTTTGCGACTTTAGTTTACCTTCATTTCACCTGCACTCTCTAGAGGATCATTATAAAGGCATGGCGAAGACCACAAGTCAACTTTAGCCCTAGGGTAGGCAATCAAGCGACATCAGTCGCAGTAGCCAATCTTCCCAGTAGTAGACTTGCAACAGGTTTATAATCTTTTAGGCATTATTGTATTGCGCGACTTCAGTTTGCCATTATTTCACCTGCATTCTCTAAAATATCATTATGAGGGCATGGGGAAGACCACAATTTTACTTTTGCCCTAGGGTAGGCAATCAAGCGACTGATGATTGCCTATCCTATGCCTAAAGTTCACTTGTGGTCTTCGTCATGCCTTCATAAATTTGGTTTTGGTTTGGGCTAAAAGTTTGCTAGAAATTCACACAAAATTGTATATCCTTCTTAGAAACATATAAATTGCTGTCAGATACATTGTTTTTGTTATCTCTTATTTTAAATTTATTGAAAATGTCTTTTGTCTGTTGTATGACCTAAAACTACGAGAATTACATAACGGTACTTATATGATCTAAACATTCCCGTTGTGGAATGGCCAGCGATAACACCAGATTCGAACCCAATTGAACATGTTTGGGACTAGCTTTAGGATACGTTAGGGTCCGTGATCCGGATACTTTAAAGCATTCATTCTGACAGTTTAAGGTTCGCTTGCATCAGTTCTACTTAGCGAGAGATAATAATTGGAGCTTAACTCAAAACCACTGTTTCGTTTGCAAGCTTTACACTTATTGTTAAGGTAGACCTTAAAGTTAAATCCAAGAATTTTACGCCCTAAGTTCTCCTTTACCTCATCTTAACCTCATTGTCTCACTCAGTGTGGCAAAGAGTAGGGTGTGTGTTGTTGTTCTTGTTTGTCAATTGTGATTATATTTTGTTGGGTTGATTGTGTTTGTGTCCATTTTTTACCATCGAAATAAATATTTCGATAGTTGGGACGATCTGACTTTTAAAATAAACAACAAAGTTTTAAAAGGTTATCTTTTCACGGCTGGTAAAATAAGTACTCCTCTTTTTTTCGTAATCGTCCTTATTAGTACTACTTATTTTTTATTGATATTTTACTTATAAAAAGTGAAAGCAAATGGCCCTGAGAGAGATCCACTAAAAATAAATTTCCCTAAGATATGTGCGAGGTCCTTTGTAAATAAATTTTTTAATGGATTCGGACATTTCCAAATTTTTTGGTTACTGGAATTTTGTTTTTAAGTTTATATCATTTTATATAATTATAATTTAATAAATTGTGTAGGTTATTGAATTTATATCTACATTTGAAAGTTTGACGAAACTAAACAAAATTAGAAATGTAATTTATCAAACATTTCATTAGGTAAAGTAAAGACCTTATTCAAATAAGAATTAATTAATAATTTAATCTAAACAAAGTTCTAATACCTATCAGAAATAATGACCTATACAATTTACTATTTTCATTTAGGTAGAAGTGTTATCAAGTTTATATTATTTAACATTATTGAACAGAAATGTAGGAATTTAATTCCGATAATATTTACTCAACTATTGTGGTTACATAATTCATTTTACCGGAGTAACAAGCAAAATTCAGTAACTAAATTTGACATAAAATTACATATCATAATCTACATTAGATTATAAATATCGGATAGAGAAATTTATATTATAAATCTATATTTAATATTTATTGATTAATACATAAAAAATATATCAATACAGTATTGACATTCTTAAGCACAACATTTTTTATTAAAATTTAAATTACAATTATCCAACCATAATATCACCGGGACGGAGTTTATCCAGTCCTGCTTCTCTAGCTCTGAATTATATACTGAAAATGTGGAAAGAATAAAGGGTGTCTTCATACCAAAACCTGGATGAATGGATTACTCTATTCCAAAAGCATACACAACAGGGAAAACCACCAATACGGCCCTACATCATGTGGTTCGTCAGATCAAGCGGTCATTGGACAGAAAGAGTCTATTTTGGGCGTATTCATAGATATCGAAGAAGCTTTCGATAAAACCACGTTCCTTAAAATAACGCACTAGCTTACTGCTCCAATTTTACCTACACAGTAAACGGATGGATTCTCAGCATGTTTTCCATAGATATCTAAGTTTTGTAGAAAAAAAAATCGTTTTTAATTAGACGCAAAAAGTAGATAATGTCCATGGGATGTTTGTTATCGAGTTCTTTCGATCGATTCTAAAAACTGACTTCAGAATGGCTTTTGAAAGTGGAAACACTGCTTGGAGCGTAAATTCAATTAAATAGGGACCTACTTTGAATGATGCTGTTAACAACCTTATTACGAAAAATTACGTAAGCACGAAGATATTTCGGTAGGTTAGATACTTTTCTAAAAGACCTCATATATAATTATATTAAAAATATAATTAAGTTTATGAGTATGAACCATTAATATCCATTATTATTAGTAGTATATTGAAAACATTGTGGTTTAGATAATACCGGTGCATTATAATTTTATATAACCAAACAGATTTTATTTTGTGATTAGCCTAAATCTTTATTATTATGTTGATAAAACATTCATTGTCATACTAATGGTATCAATTTTAAAAAACTACTGATCAACAATGTAAAGCGCGTTAGTTTGATCGAAATAATAATCCAAACGATCCAAAATAAATTGATATACATTCTTCCGGTTGCGTAAAATCAAATTTGTCTCAGAAAGTTTGAAATTGAATACCCATGCAAACAGGCGATTAACATTTTACTAATCTAAATTCCATCAACCATAGATAACAAATTCTATCTTCGTAACAACGAACCTGAAATAAATGGTGAACAATAGTTGTACATTATGTAGTAGGCGGAAGAGGACAAAACACAAGCTTCCTGTATCTGAAAGCAGGAATCTCTTATTGAAAACATGGTAACCTCAGGCTGGGATTATTGCACTGAAAACAGCTCTATGCAGCTGTCGATGAAGGAATTTGGAAAGAATTAATTAAAGGGGATGTATGAAGAATTACTAATATCGGTATAGTGTCATATATATACGAGGTATTTCTGAAAAATTCACTTTTGACATTAGAAAATTTTTTCAAACATTATACGATCTATAATGTCAGATGAGCAAACGAAAAATTGAACGTGAAGTTAGCTTATTTAAACATAAAAGTTACAGTAGAAAATGAAATATAAATAAATTCAAGATTTTTGAATATATAGTAAGTTTTATAAGTCACGCAGTTCATTTTAATAACAATAGAATTTTGTGTAAAGAAGAAAAGTCAACAGAAAGGAAATTGAAGGAATCGATTAACATTTTGTTAAAGCTGAATAAATTTTACCTTGAATATATCTAAATTTTAGCTACCTACATTGATTGAAGAATAAATATCTATAGAAACAGAAGGATCAATGAAAAACTTTGTTAAACTAAGTTTATATCTAAAGAAAGGTTATTATAATTTCTGAATATTTGGTTTATAATTAGAAACTTTCTGAAAATTTGGTTGTCGAAAACTACAGAAGCAAAACTTTTTGTATTTATTCGGTAGTTTAGGACTTTGATGGTAATTATGAAACGACTATACTATACAACAGTCATATTAAAAATTAGGTACATATAATGAAATGTTTAGCAAAAAATAGGAATGTCATTGATAACTAACAATCTGTCAAGAAAAAAACAACGATTTTTTACTCATTCAATCAATTATATCAATGGTTTTTCGGCTGTTAGGCCGGCGTCGATTGTCTTGCTGACTTGACGTTTTGCCAACACGAGCGGTTGGCATCTTCAGAAGTTGCTTCCTGGTTGACAGTCTGCGAACTACTGAGCTCTGCGTGGAAGAAGACCGTATTTATACGTCGGGAAGGAAGTGGCCGGGGCCTCAGTTGCTTTCGATTCCAATCGGTTCTGGTCGGTGTTGTTCGTTAAGGGTAGAGTTTTCGCACCCTTGATTATGGGGTCCCATGTTTTGTTGATATTGACTGCTTCCTCTTTTTTATTAAAGTTGTTCGGGTGCTTCTCTATCGCACTATCAGTTTATACAATTAGGTTCTTAACAATTGTCTTTAAGATACAACTTCGAACACAATACATTGACAAAGACATTCTTCTTTACAATTAATATGCAATAATTCAAAAACTAAACAGTTTACAATTGGCCGTAGGAATCTATTTATTGAACCAGAAAGGGACTGTGAATCGGTTTATAAAAGACATTAATCTTTCTAATGGTACCAGCATTTTCATACATTATACCAGATCAATCTATCCAACGTGATATGATATCTATGATATGAATCATATAGATCTGTTCCAACGGACCAAAAAAACATTCTAGAATGGTCCGGGAATTGCGCAGTAGACAAAATCTTGATCCCTTCGATTTACTGAGTTGTTTGGTAACGGTTCTAGAACGGTTTTTTGGTCTGTTGGAACAGACCTACGATTTTCACCGACCCGTTCCAGTTGACCTTTCTTTGAGAGCCGGTACAACACTTTCTTTATTATCTGTGGGTCAAATTAAACTATCTGGACCAAATCAGCATGTGAGCAACATGTTTAAAAGAATGTAAGAAAAGACACGACTGCTTTACCCTTTAAATCGCATGATTTGAAATTAAAAAAATACTACCACTCTACAGTTAAAAGAAATGACGGTATTGAGCGGAAGTTAAATTAAAACCACGAGCTAATAAGAGTATAAGCAAAATCAGTCGGAAATTAGCAATTAAAAAAAAAAAATGCAATCCCTAGAAACACAAAGATCAATGAAAAACTCTGCTGCTAAACTAAGTTTATATCCATAGAAAGGTTATTATATTTTCTGAATATTTTTTTGTTTGAATTCATAACGACAGTCGAAGTCGAAGAATATAGAGTTTGGAAGGTAAAAGGAGTAATTTATAGGATTGTGGTAGGTAAGAGGACCCTGCTGTAGGACTTATGTCCTTTTCAGGGAATGGATGGGAGTGTTTGGATGGTGTTAGTATCTGTCGTCGGCACCGCTCTCACAAATTTTCCCATTTGCATTTCACATGTGCAGCAGGTTGGATCTTCTCTTCATCCATGGTGTTTGAACGTACCTAAACAGTCTTCTTTCTTTGGTGTGAGTGTACGTGTTGTGTGGTAGTGTGACCCACGTGATGCAATGTGGGGTTGGGAGATTGCCGCTGTGGCGTGTCTCCACCGTCGTGGAACCTTCCATTTGGCAATGGCGAAGGGAACCACAGAAACCTTCGCCAAGGGCCCATTTTTTTTTCCAGTTGTGGAGTGGTGGGCACCATCTAGCGGTAGGAAAGCAAGCAAGGTTTCCAGGTCTTCAGGAAGGTCCATGTCTACGGATTGGAGGAATCGTAGGTTGGGAAGAGGGATCTTCTTTTTCGGGACTCTGTATCTTCTTTGGAGTCCTCCATTTCAGTGTGTATGGAGGGGAATACAAATTACAGAAAAAAAATGTTTTTATACCAAAATTCTAAAATTAGTTAACGAAAACATCTTAAACTCATATAATTTGATTGATTTAAGCGTTTATAATTATACAAAAGCATAGAATAGCAAACTAAATATTTACGTTATTTTAATTCTAACATAAATATATACATAGTTCACCCTTACACCGAAATGATGGTTTGTATATTTTTGTTATACGTATTCGAAAATTACATATTTACTTTACTGTCTATATAAAACAACAACTCAAAGTCCCAACTTGTTAGAGTAAAGACCTCTTCAGTGGTTTCTACACATTCCCAAGAGTTATTAGAATATATTCAACTAAACTTTCGTTTAAAGAGAAACGTGACTGTGCCTTTTATGAGAAATAGTTAAACATTACTTACTGGATATTATTTATCGACTGGCTTATATTTCGGTAATAATGGAAACTAAATCTATTATTCCCGATTTAAAACACATAAATTTTTTAATTCATACCTATCGGGAAAAGTATAAAAAATATGTGACTGTCAATATGATCAACCTATGCTGGGATTAACATGATATATCAACGGTAATATCACCCTACCACTCAACATAAATCACTATTACAAATGTCTGCTATTAATACCATGATTTACAACAAATCTTTTAAGCTTATTTCTACGTGACCTCTATAAGATTAGAGATTTATTAAATGAAGCGTTTTTTCCGTTAAACTTTTGCTATGAATTGTTTTTTTCTGGTAGAGTAATAAATTACTCATTTACTAGATATGAGCTTCAGCTTGAAACAAAATAACTAAGAAAAGAATTTTAATATTAACAATAAATCATAACGTATGTATGTTGTAATAGTTTTGGCTCAAAATGTTTATTGGAGACGAAAATTTCTTCAAATGTGTCTCATGAGGTGCTGGACGGAATTCAGATTTTTTTTTCAGATTTCACCTCTTATTTGTTCTTCATCATGGATTTCTGAGCCTCCATGAAATACCTTTCTAGATAGTAAAGCCCAAAAGTCTTTTATTGTGCGAATCTGCGCCAAGTTTAAAAGGATTTTTGTTTCTGGGACCAAAAGTACTCGAAACCATTATTTAGGTTTGACCAAAATATGATATCGTCATTACTGTGATGTTCGTGGACAAACAAAATTTTATTAAAATCTTGTTAAGTAGATTTGCACTGTATCAATTCTTAGAGAGTGTAAAGCAGTTGGAATGAAAAAAAATCATATCTTCAAAGTTTGTTGGAGTATTTTAAAAAAATTACATTTTTGGATACAAAAATGTTTTTTCGACAATCTCACAAAATTTTTTTGAAATATTTTTAAGGAAATTTGTACAGCGCCTGAAACAGCAGGAATGAAAAAAAAATCATACCTTGAAAATTTGTTAGAGTAGGTACCTTAAAAATTGATATATTTTTGGATAAAATGATGCTTTTCCTACAATCCTACAAATGTTTTTTAACATCTTGTTAAACAGATTTGAACGGTATAACTTCTTACAGTGTGTGAAACAGCAGGAATGAAAAAATTCATATCTCGAAAATTTGTTGGAGAACCTTAAAAGTTGATATATTTTTGTATAAAAGCATGCTTTTCCTACAACCTAGCAAACGTTTTTTAAAATCTTGTTAAACAGATTTGTACGGTAAAACTTCTTACAGCGCGTAAAACAGCAGGAATGAAAAAAATCATTCCTTGAAAATTTGTCAGAGTAGGTACCTTAAAAGTTAATATATTTTTGGATAAAATGATGCTTTTCCTGTAATCTTACAATTGTTTATTAACATCTTATTAAACAGATTTGAACGGTATAAGTTCTTACAGTGTGTGCAACAGCAGGAATGAAAAAAATTCATATCTCGAAAATTTGTTGGAGATCCTTAAAAGTTGATATATTTTTGTATAAAACGATGCTCTTCCTACAACCTAGCAAACGTTGTTTAAAATCTTGTTAAACGGATTTGTACAGTAGGTACAACTTCTTACAGAATGTGAAACAGCAGGAATTAAATAAAATCATATCTTGAAAATTTGTCAGAGTAGGTACCTTAAAAGTTGATATATTTTTGGATAAAATCATGCTTTTTCTGCAATCTTACAAATGTTTATTAACATCTTGTTAAATAGATTTGAACGGTATAACTTTTTACAGTGTGTGAAACAGCAGGAATGAAAAAAAATCATATCTCGAAAATTTGTTGGAGAACCTTAAAAGTTGATATATTTTTGTGTAAGAGGTTGCTTTTCCTACAACCTAGCAAACGTTGTTTAAAATCTTGTTAACCCTTTCAGTCCCAATGGGTTATATGGGTCCCAGAGAAATTTCTAATTTATCTAGAGGGACATTTTTGTATTTTAAATGCATTCAGTCTTGTCCCAGTGGGAAATCTAGCTTCATATATGATATCCCTTCTTAGAATTTCGGCGCATTATTCGACATAAACACGTGGTAACATAACAAGAATATTTTTATGAAGTAGTGTACGTGGAAGTGCGTTATAATTTCGTTGTTTATTGGATATATACTGATCTAATTTACTTAATTTTTGGTGAAAATGTGGAGGTAAGTCTAAAGACGAACTACACCAAATATTTATTGCTATAGCCTTATTATAAAACAGTTTTTTGTTGTAAAAATGACCAATGGGATACATTTGTTCCACTGGTATCCACAGACGCGTTACATATGTCCCAGTGGTACTATATTAATGTATTTTATTACAGAAAAAAGGCATTGTCCGAAGAGGAACTGACGACAATATGGTAGGCCGTCTGCTGGATCTAAGTTGTCAAATATAGGTGATAATTAACCCATTGAAGGATCTACCAGAAGAAGGTGTCACCGCTGTACAAAAAAAAAAGAAGGAAACAAGAACAGCAACCATTTGCACGTCATGCAATATTCGTTTATGCAAAAATTGTTTCACAGCATACCATACATAATAACTTTTTACATAAATAAATAAATAATAAAAATATCTTACATCCAGTTTATTTCTTATGCCCACTCTCATTACCCTCTGGGACATATATGTCCCAGTGGGTAATAAAAGTGGGGAAAGTTTGACATATATGTCCCACTTTCATTACCCACTGGGACATATATGTCCCAGCCCCCAACCCTTAGCCTTACGTTTTTTTTTTCAGAATTTTTTTTTTTACTTCTAAGTAACGATATGTAGATAATTTTTTTTCCAAAAAAGTTAAAAAAATAAAGTGGGATCGAAAGGGTTAAACAGATTTGTACAGTACAAGTTCTTACAGCGCGTGAAACAGCAGGAATGAAAAAAATCATATCTTGAAAATTTGTCAGAGTAGGTACCTTAAAAGTTCATATATTTTTGGATAAAATGATGCTTTTCCAACAATCTTACAAATGTTTATTAACATCTTGTTAAACAGATTTGAACGGTATAACTTTTTACAGTGTGTGAAACAGCAGGAACGAAAAAAAAATCATATCTCGAAAATTTGTTGGAGAACCTTAAAAGTTGATATATTTTTGTGTAAAAGGTTGCTTTTCCTACAACTTAGCAAACGTTGTTTAAAATCTTGTTAAACAGATTTGTACAGTACAAGTTCTTACAGCGCGTGAAACAGCAGGAATGAAAAAAATCATATTTTGAAAATTTGTTAGAGTAGGTACCTTAAAAGTTGATATATTTTTGGATAAAACGATGCTTTTCCTACAATCTTACAAATGTTTATTAACATCTTATTAAACAGATTTGTACGGTATAACTTCTTACAGTGTGTGAAACAGCAGGAATGAAAAAAATTCATATCTCGAAAATTTGTTGGAGATCCTTAAAAGTTGATATATTTTTGTATAAAACGATGCTCTTCCTACAACCTAGCAAACGTTGTTTAAAATCTTGTTAAACGGATTTGTACAGTACAACTTCTTACAGAATGTGAAACAGCAGGAATGAAAAAAAAATCATATCTCGAAAATTTGTTGGAGTTCCTTAAAAGTTTATATATTTTTGTATACTAGAACGTTTTTTGGACAATCTAACAAAATTTTTTTCGATATCTTGTCGCAGAAATTTGGACCACTTCTAAAAGACTGGGAAGCAGCAGGAATGAAATTTTTTGGAGTACCTTAAAAATTGATTAAATCCTTACAAAATTTTATGAAAATCTCGTAATTTATTTTTACGATTTTACCAGAGCTATTTAAAAAAAAGACATATTATAAAAGAAGTAAAATTATATTAGTTGCTGTTAGGGTTAATTTTCCAAAAAAATTTTCAGTTAAATAATAATTATGTTCAGAATAGTACAGACTTTAATAGTAGAATAAAGAAAATGTATTCCAGTAGACGAAACTTGTTACTTTATTAAAGTAAATCACGTTTGTGTAATAAAATAAAACTTAAGTAGTGCATTGTATAAATTCCACAAAGCATAACGTTCTTCTTCTCTAAGATGTAATAATATTGACATTTTCTTGAAATAAGAATGCAGATCACATAAATAGCTTATTTTCACGTAGTTTTCTTTTCCCTCTTTCTTGTCGTGGGGTGTAGCATTATTATTATCCATCCGTGACTGGTTTTTATGTAGATTTTCCTCTACTTTGTCAGTTAAACTCAAATACCATCACATGCAGGCGGTCTAAAAATATATATTCGTTTAAGAATGGTAAAAGAATAGAGAATTTATCTAAAAGATATACCTATAAATGCACATAATTTTCCCGTTTTGAATTGTATTCCGGACTGCAAGTTAACGACTTGTTTTATATGGTTTTATAAGTGTAATTTTGCATTTAGATATGATCAAATTAGTTTATACAGAAGTAGGTAAATCGTTATTATCGTAAAGTTATGACGTTATAAATTCCTAATAAAAGCGTTTTATACTCGTTGTAGGTATTTTTTGTATCTAGTTTTTTTACTTCATTTATTCTATTTTATATTCTGCGTAAAAAAATATCCTTTCAAAATCTAGAAATCTGTTTTGAAAAGGCTATAGTTTGGGTGCGATTTTCGGTTTTATATACATGCGAATTGGTATTAAAACAAGGGGTCATCTTATTTTTTATAACTTTTTTCTCAGTGTAGCAGTGTTTGTCAAATTATTTTGTGGTGCTTGAAAATGGTGTACTTTTATTATAAAAAAGTTTGAAGTACACATTTTAGCAATTTTCCTTAATAAATATTTCTAAAGATACTCAAAGTTGACTGGTATGTTATTACATTAAACGTTTACGAATTTTTACAGAAAATTTTCATTTTATTAAAGGCCCATGACCTGGAACTGTTTTCCTCCACTTTCTTCTGTCGATGGCCACAGTTCCCCAAATTTGTTGTCCCGATTGGTTCTAGGTCTTCCCACGCTTCTAGCCACTTTTTTCGTGGTCCTCCTTTTCTCCTCTTTTCTTCCCCTCTCAGCAGCGAGTCCTTTGCCCACTTTTCGTCAGCCATGCTTGCAAGATTGCCTAACCATCCAAGTCGCTTTGTTCTGACGATCCGGCAGTACAGCTCTCTAATATCTGCATTTGTTCGTCTCCTCCAAACGTTTTCCTCGTCCTTTACTCCTCCAAATATCTTTCTTAAGACACTCCTCTCCCAGATGTTCAGCATATTTTCATGATTTTTTTATTCATAATCTCTGTTTCGCTTTCGTAAAGGACTGTAGGCTGTATCACTGTTCGGTACAGTTTTAATTTTGCCTCTCTAGAGATATTCTTTGCTCTTAATAGTTTCTGTAGTGCTCCAAGAGTGTTCCTTCCTCTCTAAATTTGCTTCTCAATTTCTTAGTTTTCTTCTTCTTTACTTGGTAGGATTACTCCTACTGCCGACAAGCACTACTGACCTTGAATAGACCACGTTTCACTTTAAGCTTAGTACTATAATGTCACCAATCTCTAACTGAGGCCAGCCTGAATAACGTGGTCACTCTCAGCTGGATCAAAGGACATGGGAACTCTAAAGGCAACCGCATTGCGAACAATTTAGCAAGGAGGGCTGCGGGCTACAAATATGTTAGCCCTCGCCCATCTACCAAGCTAACATTGTCCGCAGTCGTGGACCTTATCAAACAGCACTCTCACCAAAACTTTATACAGTGCTGGGATGAAACTACGAACTGTAGACTGGCCAGAGAGTTATTACCTCATCCTGGCGAGGAAACAGCAAAAAAATTTAAGGCATTGACCAGACAAAATCTCCGAACAGCTGTGAGAATCTTGACAGGTCACTGCGAATTGCGACAACATCTCTTTAGGATGAAATTAACAGAATCGCCGCTATGCAGAGGCTGCGAACAAGATGAGGAAACAGTAGAACACATAATGTATGACTGCTCTGCTTTTTCTGAAATCAGAAGATCCGTAATGGGCGAGTACTGGCTTACACCAGCCGATGTCAGGGAGATCCCCCTCGGGAGCCCCATCACCTATTTTAAATCACTAGGCCTGGTGACAGCCTGAGGTGAGGATATCCCTACACACGGGAGGATGCACAATGGGTCATATGTGGCCTCAGTGCTGGCTGAGCACTAGCTCGCCCCTCCCCAAATTTCCAGATCCAGACCAGATAGGGTTATTCCTAGATACTCAAACTTTAACTCCTTTTTGAAGCAATACTCTTTACTTTCGTTGTTTGTAGTAGTCTTCAGTTGAGTGTCTTCATTTGTAGTCCATACTGTTTGGCCTTCGATTTAAATAGTTTGAAAATCCTCAGTAGTTCCCTTTCAGTTCTTGCCATTAACACTACATCGTCCGCAAAAGCCTTAGTGAACATCATTTTATTACACTCTTTCTTACCCACTTAATCAACCCCAAACTCGTTTTAATCCTCGACTCGTTCTATTCTAAAAAAAATAAGTGCTACCTCCATTTTATAGAATATTCTTTTCTCGCTATCAAATAAAAGATAGGTTCTTCTGAAACAACCCTTGTCTATATTGTATTTCATACTACAATTTGAACATACCTTGTACTCATCTTCGTATAAAAGAAAATTTGAAACTTAAGAAGTGATGTACAAACAATCTCGCCATTAAAAAGTTTGTTTTCTAAGTTGACGCGAAAACTCTAACAACGAAGTATAGGAAGAATTGTGTTTGGAAATAGAGGAAAAGTTATAATCAATATTGTCTTAAAAAAGAGCTAGAACATAAATACAATATTGTTTAAGTAACTTTTTGTTGATATAACGAAAGTAAAACTTTCGCAATTCAGAGTACACTTCAATTTTGACCAATATTTAATGTTTCAATTCAACTACGGTATTGGCAAAGGACTTTATATATTTTACTTTACTTTAAATAACTAATTTTAAAGTTTATTCTGCTTGTTTCCAAAGTTTTTAGTTTTTTTTTTTTAATTCTACATCGCTTTTCGTCTTTAATTAACCTTTTTAAAAATCTTGTATTTTAATAATTTTTTAATGGAAAATCTCTTTAAAAACTTATCTTTAAGAAAAGAATTAGATCCTCAAACTTTTAACGATCTAAAAAAAAACAAAAACAAACTTTTAAAACAACTGTTAAAATTTTTTTCTCGATAATTTTTGTCGTCTACATGCAACTTTTTAGGAATTTAAACGAAAAATAGAATACTTGAAGCGTAAGTTTTTACATTAAATATTTCGGAATAGCTCGCTATCTTGCTTTATATATTTTCTAATGGTATATTAAAACACTAGCTTCTAGAATGTTTTATTTGTATGTAAAAACAGTAAAATTGTAGACTTTTTTATAAGAAACAACTATTTTAAAATGAGAAATCAAAACAATAACCTTTTAGGATTAAAACTGGGTTAACGTTTATATATAAGTTGTAACTTTCGAGCACAGACTAATTAGAGGCAGCCTTAAATTATCTGAGCGCAAGACATGTAACGACAGAACACCATCACAGGTACAACTTTCTATTTCCTGTAGCAATGAAAAGTAAGAATTCTTTTTTGAAAGTTGTTAATCATATTTAATTGCTTTGGTTCATGAGACCTATTCGAGTATTTTCATATCCTGTGCAAATTTTTACAGGTCTTAAGAACCTTGGTACCCCTTCGGAGTCCTTCTAAAGTTTCTTCTGCGCAATGGTGCAGTATATTTTTGAGATACGATTTTAGTCATCGCTGTATTGTTTATAGAATCCTTTAATCTAGCTATAAAACGTACTTTTTGGTAACTGGTTCTTGATCAAGGAATATTTTGGTTGCCTTGTATACCTCTTTGTCTTTGCACCCATACTAGTTTGATACTCTCATGTTCTACCAGAAAATGGAATCTTCTTAACATTTGTATACTAGTCTGGAGACTGCCTTGATTTTTTATTTTTTAAGCCCTTAATAGCCACCTGACTAGCTGTGCATATATTGATTCATTTGGATATAAGAGCTCAAACTGCTTTTACTGTTTTACAGTGTTGCAGAAGTTTCCATCATTTCTGCTGCTGAACTCTCTTTACTTTTAAATTCATCTGAAACCCAGGTGCCACCTTCAAGGTTGCTATTTGATCTAGGTATCTCTCCTGATCTTATAAAAATCTGATTTTCTTACAATCTGTAAAAGGTCATCATAGTTTTACCTTACCCTATAATTTTTAGGAAAGGAAGGTCTAGGTAAACATTGTTGCTGTTGCAAAAAAAATAGTATAGAAGGGTTGTCTTATATAGTCATAAAGAGAATATTGCTTTTCAAGATACCAATTATTGAAACAGTTATTCCTGTCTTGCGAAAGGCATCGATGGCTTCTTCTGGCGACTGGAATCGCTGCCCATGCATTGAATTCTTGATCTTTGGGAACGTGAAGAAGTCCTTGGGACTTAGGTCGGGACTATACGGTGGATGGACTAACAGTTATATGTTTTAAAGCACCAAAAACTAGATTCTCTTTTGTGTAGTGTGAGCACTTGCATTGTCCTGATGTGGGATGATTCGTCTTTGTGTGTTGCTTTGTCAGAGTTTCGAGATAACTTCTGGTAAACAAACGTTTATATACCAATTCTTTGATCTTTTAAAGCAATTGTTGCCACATGACCAGATTTTGACATAAGATCATTTTCTTGGACTCACTGCGAGAACAGATCAGTTTTGTTGGTTTTTTCCTTCGTGAAACACCGACAAAGCGGATTGGCGTTTATTTTCTGGCTCGTAAAAGTAAATCCTAGATTCATTGCCACTAACAAAACTATGAACGTTTTATGAGCTTCCTCTGTTGCTATTCTGTGAGCAAATTAGGGATCCAACGGAAACCCTCTTCGTAACACCCAGTTCTTCATGTCAAAAATTATTGCTCGAAAATGCTCTCAGCTAAGATCCATTTTTCGAGCTACTTCAAGGTACCTACAACACTTGTTGTATTGCAATGAAACTCTGGACTTATCTCAAAAAAAAGATTGAGGTTTGATTTATATCTGAAGGTTCTACTGGTGGCGCCTTTGAGGTGGCTATATGCCCCATTTTTCTACATTGTTTCCTCTCTTTTTTATTTCTTATCTTGCCTTTAGAGCATTAAATATTGCATCTAGTTAGTATACCTAAATACAATAAGATTTTCTACTACTTCGTTTAAAAAGTTTTCTAATTCTTCTATTACTAGATCTATGTGTTATTTAGTGTATGGTCATAAATTGTTTAAAGATATAACTATTCTCAGAACAATACGAAACTACTCCTTTCCAACTATGCGAAACCGAACTTTTCCTGAGACAATTTTCTGATAAATAATGAGTGTCCGTACAACTTTTGCAGCCAGAAATATAGTTCAGTTTAAAAAAGAGTTTTCAAAGAGAAGCAGACAAGATAATTTAGTATTTTTAAACCGGCTAAACTTAAATAACTTAGGGATACTCGTTAAAAATTAATGAATCGATTTTACGGTAGTAAAAGCATTTTTTTATGTAAATTTTTAATAATTTTTTTTAATCATAAAACTTTATTAATAAGAATAATTTGTCCAGTAAAATTTTCACTCTACCATTAATACTTTTGTATTTTTTTCATGTTTCATATTAAGAGCGTTGACTTGTGTTTTCACTATAAAGACAGGCATTGATAGCGGTGTTTTCTAAAAGCTTTTATTTATAAGACCATACAGTACAGAGTACGGTAATTTCGTTTTCATACTGGAAAACACAGAATCTCTATGCGTCCAGGAGATACCTCGAGATCCCACGGGAAACTACCGCAGAGCCGCCATATAAAACTATATAGTGCATGATGTGCAAAAGTCAAGCCCTCCCTGGTGAAATTGCTCAGTAGCTTGGTCATTATTTTATCTACTTTTATTTATTTTTACTTTTTCCTATATAAATAAAAAAGGATTTTATAGAGAAAGTATAACAAAAGTATAACGATATAATGGCTTCATTTATAAATAAAAAAGAAGTTTACAGAGAAAGTATAACGATAGAATGGCTACATTATTTTCTACGGGTTTTAATAAATAAAAATGTTGATCTAAGAAATCAGTAAAGCAAAATTATATTAGAAAGAGAAAATCATCCATATCTCAAATGTGGTCCAATAGTAATACCAAGGAAAAACTCAAAGTCTAGTACCACAAAAATATTTCATTTAAAGGGCTACTAGTTTCGGAAATATTCCCATAAACAGGCCCTCAAGAGTAAGCACAAAAAAGAAAAGAAGTACCATACGAAAATGTGGAATTGCAGTCAACTATTCCCGTTTGCTGTTAGAGGGACAAAAATTATATTAACTATCAAATAAATAGATAAGACAAGTCCAATAACTTTTTGTCTTTGTAAAATTCTTGAAAACCCCTTTTTTTCTAAGATACTTGCGTTTTTATGTCAACACATATAACTTTAAAGATTTTTTTCTACTAAACTAAAGTTCAAATGGCTTTTTAAAATAAGCTATTTAATCTTCGAGATTTATTTTATGTTCATGATTGTTTCCACATGAATTTGCATAAAAATTAGGATTAAAAATACCCTTTCTAAAGAGGGACATCAGCTGCGCCGCAGCCGTCATGTTGCTTTCGCGTGTTTATTTTCTCATTGGAAAAACGGTTTTTAATGTAAATTTTTATCGGTTATGTAAACACTATATCGATTTAAAAAAAAAACATTAATATACAATTAATCCGGTAGATTTTAACGTGTCTTTTAGAATTCCGATCCGATTTTTAGAATAATCCTTAGAGTAACATTTTTATCTATCTTTTCGATAAAAAAAATTTCCAATAATTATATTGGCCTGTCTATTTAAAAATGTATTGTTCAAAATTATTCCAAACACCCTTTTTTTAGTTAATAACAAATTTTCTACTACTCTTAACTTTTTAATTAGATATACACTGGCCCGCAAAATTAACCGGACTTCGAAAATTTCGTTCAAATTCAATCCTTAATAACTTTTTTTGTATTGCATTGATTTTGATAATTTTTCGCCGAGTTTTAGGCCATTTTATGATCATCATTTTTTCATATCGAAGCCACAAAAATTTCCAACGGATTTGTTGTTATACAATAAAAAGTTGATTTTTACTCTAAACTTTTAAACACCCTTTGGAAAAAATTGACAACCAAATAATGATTCTTTTTGCTGCATTTTCAAGCCCCATCTTTTCTTAACAACTTGTTTTTTTTTTCATTCCGATATCTGTATCCTTAAAGAAAAAGCACTGGTTTAAAGGAAACAATGCAATAATGCTTTATTAGCAAGAATTTGTTTTTAAAAATAGTGCAAAATTGGCTGTTATGTCTTCAGCAAACAACCCTCTGCTCCAGCTTTGGTAAGAAGACTGGCAGATGTTCACGGTACCTTGGTTTCACCTGATACCGTACGCAGAAGGTTAGCGGATCAGAATTTAACATCTCGTGTACCTGCTACAGGTTCTCTATTAGATGCGGGTCATCGAAGGCAAGACCTGAAGTTTGCTCGAACCCATACAGATTGGGACTTGGACGAATGGCGAAATGTTCTTTTAACAGACGACTCTCGGCTTACGGGATATTCACCTGACGGACGTTAAAGAGTATGGAGAAGGCCCGAAGAAAGATACTCTCGATGTTGTATCTCTCCTAGAGTGCAATTTGGTGGCGGAGGGGTGATGGTGTGGGGCGGTATTTCATTCGAAACCTGTACAGACCTTGTTACACTTCAAGGGGGTATAAACGCCGATAGACGTTAGGGAGTGCTTAGAAGAACATGTGGTGCCGTTTATAGGAGAAAATTTTATCTTGATGCACGACAATGCTTGACCGCACATAGCACAAATAACTAAGCAATATTTAATTGACTTTGACGTTCATGAATTGAACTGGCCCCCAAGAAGTCCTGACCTCAACCCTATTAAACACTTGTGGGAAGAATAGTTAGGCAGAAATACGGCGAGTTTCAAACTTTAACTGCGTTGGAAGAAGCACTGACAAACGAGTGGCAACAAAAACCCAAAGATGCGATTGCTTCTTTAATTGAATCTATGCCCCACAAAATAAGAGCCGTTATTCATGCTCGTGGAGAAAATACCCGATTTTAGAAAAAATTAATAAATCTTAATACCGTCGTTATCCATGTTATTTTTTAATTCTTTTGTTCCTAATAAAACATAATTGCATTGTTTTCTTAAAACCAGTGCTTTTTCTTTAGGGATACAGATATCGGAATGAATAAAAAAACAAGTTGTTAAGAAAAGATGCGGCTTGAAAATGCAGCAAAAAGAATCATAATTCGGTTGTAAATTTTTTCCACAGGGTGTTTAAAAGTTTAAAGTAAAAATCAACTTTTTATTAACCCCTGTATAACAACAAATCCGTTGGAAATTTTTGTAGCTTCGATAAGAAAAAATGATGATCATAAAATGGCCTAAAACTCGGCAAAAAATTATCAAAATCGATGCAATACAAAAAAAGTTATTAAGGATTGAATATGAACCAAATTTTCGATGTCCGGTTAATTTTGCGGGCCAGTGTATTTAACATCATAGAAGTAGATATAATTTGATATAAAAAAAGTTGTAGCCATAAGTTTATTGTCACAAAAATTGGTCAATGAATTGCATTTCTACACGTCTTTTTAGAGGTTATTGGCTCAACTAAATAATATTTTTGAAATTTAGACAAACAAAAAATGAAAAAAAAAGAACTGCGATCCCTACTTACAACCAGCAGATTAACCTTTAGGCCATTAATGCCTCATTAATTTGATTATATTTTGAATCAGGATTTTTTCGATTTTAAATAAAATCTGTTTAAATTTTTCTGTAACTAAACATAAAGCAAAAAAGGTGCATTTTCAAACAGTGTGAAAGAGTTTCTATTTGTAAAAGTTTGAACAAATCGATAAAATACATTATTCGAACAGAACGCTTGCACCTAAGTTTAGATAAGTTTTCAATTTTTTGCTGCATTTAGCCTAATTTTAAGGTTAATTCCGATGCATTGCTAAAAGTTCCAATAGTGAAGAAAGTAGTCAGGCGAAATAAGTTGGTTGATTGGAAAGCGAAGGATTTTTTAAAAGATAAATAAACTTGTTTAAATGTATTAGATTTTCTAAAATCGTTCTGGATTTTGATTATATTATTTTAAACAAGCATATTTTTATAAACTTCTACTGATCAGTATCGAAATTAACAAAAAAGTGTAAAAATTATCTTCACTTACAAAAAAAGTTGTTGTATTTCTTTTTTTCCAAGCTACATGGTAATATGTATGGTTATTCACCTTTCTAAACAATGTGTTAATGACTATTTGTGTAAAAAAAGCTGTGTGTGCGATTTACACACGATAGAAGTAAAACTTCAGTAAATCGACAAAAGAATGAGATGAGTATATATAACAAGGGTAGGATAATTACAAAGTTTATTTGTTTAAAAATGAAAGTATTTTGATTAATTTTAAAAGATATTTTATTTAACATATGTTACATAATTTATTGCTCAAATTCCATATTTTCAGTTTTAACAAATGATACAAGAGGCTTATGATAACTAAAATACGATACAAATGTTTTAGTTTTAATTTGGTTTATATATCTTTGGAATAGTTCATCTATTACCGTTTTTGATCTCGTAGTTGATTGAGTGCGATTGTTACACATTTTACAACGTAGCAAACGCACTAGAATTGAAGTACAATGTTAAGTATACGGATGTTTACGAATCGGGCGCTTGAATGCAACTGACTCTTGGCTCCTCCCACTATCGATGAATTGACCTTGAAAGTTGCAGTTATATCTGTTGAGCTGTACAGGCGACTATGCTTAGAAGACGGGAGTGGGGACGCTACGAAGTATGGAACAAAGAGGCGAGACCGATAATATAAAATAGTATGTATATTTCTGTCTCATTCTTTGCCGGCTTCATCCTACACATTTTTGTATTTGTGTCTCTTACACCTGTCGTTTTTTCCGTTGCATCCGGTTTGAAATCACAACGATTCTAAAGAAGTTTCACTTTAAAAAGTCAACTAAGAAGCATAGTTGCTGAACAGGCAAACCCTTTCTTACTTTTCTTGTTCCTTTATATAAGCAATTCTGCTTGTTCATTGGCTGGTTGATGCCTCTATGTTTTTTTTTTGTTAATTTCGTTAATTTGTAGAACATTAGCGATCCATTCGCGTATTTTACCATAAGAAACCTTTGCTTAAAAAAACGATAAAACCTGTTGAGTAACTTTAAAATCAGAGTAATTCTCATTATCCTCAATGGCAGTGATTTTATCGTGCTTCCCTATAACATTTTTTTGAGATATTTTATTTATTTGTTTGATTGATTTTCTATCAACATTGAAAATATTGATATTTTTGATGAAAAAAAATTATATATTTTTTATTTATTTGTTTATTTATTTTTTATCAACTTTTTGTCACTTTAATTATAATAGAATTAGCATTTTATTCATTTATATTAGTTGTTAAATATTTATTACTGCTTTAAATAAAGTTTATTCAACACAAAAAAATATTTGTATTTACTATATTCTATTTATTATAAAGAAACTTTTTACCTTCCGAACAGCAACGCTGTTAGAGGAAGGTATTGTGATCGCGAAAAATTTCGATCTCGGGTTTTTAGCGGAAATACGCGTTTTAGGGTTCCCTGAGCCTAAAAAACCCAAAAATAAAAAATGTCTGTCTGTCAGTGTGTCTGTGAACACATTTGCGGCTAAACGGCTAATCGGATCGGAATGAAACTATAAAACCTTACTTATAATCACCATCGGAGGAATCTGATAGAATTTGAGTAAAATCGGCCGACCGGAAGTGGACGTTTACTCTTATCAAAAAATGGAATTTTTTGAAAATATTGGGTTTTCATATAGTTATTGGCAAAATATTTATACTTTGTGGAAAGAACATGAAATTTCCGACATTTTTAAAAGAATACATTTTTTTTGATATTTTCATCAGTTTTCGAGATATTGACACTTTTATCAAAAACTGTAAATATGTGAAATAAAAATTGTGAAATCGCTTTTTTTAAACAAAAATTGGTAGTTATTATAGAAAATATAGATGATTTGCAACATTTTTTAAAGAATACATAATTTTGATTTGTATATACTTTTTTGCAAAATATTTATACTTTATGGAAAGAACATGTAATTCCACTCCAATTTTACCACCCACTACTTGTTATTATACATGCTACTGTTCGGAAGGTCGTGTGGTGCCCACAGCAGATTTTTTTAAACGAAGCTCCCTTTCGCGCGTTACGAACAGTTACGACTGACGCTAGGAGCTAGCCAAAAAAAAATTCATACCAAAAGTTGTCACGACACTATGACACGACACACGCATGTTTCTCTCTCTCACAGACCAAAAAATAAATAACTCTCTCTCCCTCTCTCTCATAGATAGATATATTACAATGGATAGAAAAGTGTGACGTCAGCTATGGGAGGAGCTTACAAATCTTTCTAAACAAAACACAAAACTACAATAGTATATTGTAATACAAGTGTTACAATGACAGAGGTTTCGTAGTACGAGTTCAGTTTGTGAAACGAACCGCGAAGCGGTGAGTTTCGCAAAGAACGAGTACTACAAACCGTCATTGTAACTCGAGTGTTACATACTATTTTTTATAATGAACTTTTAAAAGTATAAAAAATATATAAAATGAGAGTTTTTCGAAATATTTATTTATGTTGGCAATCATGACACTTTTGACACTTGTCAGTTTTAATGATTTTAAATTTGAATGTTTGTCAAATTTGTATAAAATATTCCGAATTTAGCAAATAACGCTGATAATGTAGTTAATAATTTAGTACAACATACTTTTTGATTTACTACCTGAACTCTTTCGTTGACAATCAGTGCAGTGCAACCAATTGTGTACAACAAAAAGTTACCAAAAACAGTGTTACAATGAATCTATTTCGATACTGTTTTTAGTGTCGAAATAGAAACTTTGTGAACGTGAATTATAAAAAACATATTTGCATTGAAAATGCTATAAAAGATTTTTCTATTACTTGTAGTGGTTTCTAATCAAAAATCTTAACGTTTTCCGGACACTTTTCATACGACCTATTGTATCCAATTTGTGATAGTGAATAAACATTGAAAGTTAGTGTAAGTGTTTAAATTTTATATGCATTTTAGTGGAATTGAGGTTATGTTTTGTTTCAAAGTTTATAAATTTTATTATGGTAATCTTGTAATTAATTATGTATTCTTTAACTATTAAATAGTATTCTGTTGCAGTAAAAATGGTGATGTGTTTCGTCCCAAATTGCAAACATTATAGCGAACAGAAAAACTGCAATTTTTTTACTTTTTTTTCTATTTTGCTTTGAACAGTGTAGTAGTGTCGCGACTTTGTTAAGTTTATACAGGTTTTTTGTAGATAATAAATGTTAAAATAATAGAAAATAAAAACAATAATGTATCCTGACAATGTTTCTGCACAAGTTCCGGATATTGTTGATAGAGTTAGGTAAGTAGAGATTTTATACAGACGATAATAAATGCTTATATATATACAAACTCTCTGTTGTGTTTACAAATTACAATTCCTTTACTAATTAATCGAAAGGAACTTCGTTCCATCCGGGTGTCCTTTGACACCTCTCACTTTTTTTTTTTTTATTTGAATTATAAATTAATTTATAATTTTATAAATTAATGCAGTTTATTATGGTTGTTATTTTAACACAAATATTTTAGATTATTTTAAACTTATAACCATTTTTTATACGAAAATGTTGAAAAAAAGTTATATTTACCTATAGTCAGTAGAGTATTAAACCATTCGGCCGCAGTTGCCTTAGTGGTTAGTCAGTGTTTGATTATATCTTTTTTAAATCCTTTCTTAAGGACACAGAGAAGAAAAATGTTAAAAACGTGCATATTATGTACGGATACGTGGACAATGCCCTATATGACACAAATTGAAACCATAAATGATCAAAAACGCTTACCATTTAAGTATCAGTATCCGAATGGTTAAAGGCACTAAATTTAAGTCCTGCAAGATTTGATATTAGTTCGATTTTTTCTTACTATCATTTTTTAGTTGTCTAATTTCTAATTTCTAAGTTCAAAAATAACTGATTAACTATTACACAATTTGTACACAGTAATCATGTTTAAAAGGTCATTACCTAAAGGTATACACTCAAAAATCGTATATAACTAACCGTGTGCTTTGCCAGTTAGATTCTTTGGATGTGTGAAATCTAGTGAGTGGCGTCTCGTACATGAGTATTAAAATACAATAAAATAATTGAAAATATTCATTATTTACTGGTGTCTCTATTTCGTTGTTTTTCTTGTCTTCTGTTACATATTTTTCCTCTTCCCGGTTTTCTTTGCATCCATATAATTCTGTGATTTATTGTTAATTTTAGTTACTGGTCTACGTTTTCTTTGTTTCTCTTTTAGATATCCAAATAGTTTAGCGCTACCTTTACTATTCTCTTTTAGGTCTTTTATCAGTTCTTCAATCCAATGTCTTTTTTTGTATCCTCTCTATATATTATTTAAATAGTCTGTATATAATTTATATTATTAATCCAGTTTTAAATTTTCTTAAGCAAGTTAAATTACTTTCGTCCTTTTAGATCTGAAGTTAGCTAAGATCATGAAAATTTCGTTTATTTATTCTATTATCATGGGATATCCCACTGAACAGAATTTAAAATAGAAGTTTTCAACACAAAACTTTGATCAGAACTCATTAAATCTCTTCACATTTTCCTAACTACTTTTTGGAAAATTCGAGACCAGCGGTTGCTTTCTAACAATATAGTTACCTATTAAAATTTATATTAAAGCGTGCACAAGAATTTTGAAAAGTTTTTATTACAACTTCATAACTTCTTGAATAAATGTCTGTATTGGACCGTGAAATTTGGTAATCATTATCTTTTTATAACTAGAAATAAAATGAGTTATAAAGAATATGTGTTTTTTATAATTAAATTTATAATAAAGGTTTACTTTTGTTAAAAGTTTAATAGTTCATTATAAAAGTGTGATAAAATATCATTTGTTACTAGATTTTATATTTTACCACATATAAGAAATTTACTATAAGAAAATAAATTAGTGACCCATATGGCATTATAAATTAAAATATGAGTGCAAAAAAATATCAAAAGAACAGAAAAACAATAAGTAATAACGGAATAAATGACTGTCAAGTTTGTCAAAAATGGTGCCTTCTTAACTGAGGACCACCAAGTCGTTGGTCGCTATCCAGAATAAACATACATCTCCAGCTTTTTCCAGACATACCATCATTAAAAAAATCAATGGCAAAATGTTCTTTTTACCGATAAATCTTGGCAAAATATTCCATTTTTGCCTTGGCCAGCTCAATCGTCTGATCTCAATCCTATTGAGCATGCCTGGGATATGCTTCATCGAAGAGTTTTTCAAGATCAGAATCAATTTTTAACCGACTTCAAAAAAGGAGAAGGTTATCAATTCGACCATATATTTTTTTTATGGATGTTACCGAATATCTCCGGTGTTTATAATCCGATTTAAAAAATTCTTTTTGCATTCAAAAGAGTAGAGTGTCCCATTGGTCCCATAGAAATTTGGTTAAGGTGTGGTCATCAATGTGAAAGATATTCCAGTAAATAAGGAGAAGGGTCTCAGTTTGACCATATTTTTTTATATATGTTACCGAATATCTCCGGTATTTATAATCCGATTTAAATATTTTTTTTTTGCATTCAAAAGAGTAGAGCCCGTGTGATCCCATAGAAATTTGATTAAGGTCTGGTCATCAATGTGGAAGATATTCCAGGAAATACCACAAAAATTAACAAAATAAGCTCGGCAGTTAAGAATATCTCCGGTATTTATAAACAGATTTGAAAAATTTTTGCAGTCAAAAGAGTAAAGTTTCCCGTTGGTCCCATAGAAATTTGGTTAAGGTCTGGTCATCAATGTGAAAGATATTCCAGAAAATACCACAAACATCAACAGAATAAGCTCGGCAGTTAAGTTAATATGTAAATAATGATGTAAAACATAATATTTGGCGCGTTACTGTCGCACTATAACCGATTAAAAAAAAGAGGGGGTTCTCAATTCGACCATAGTTTTTTTTTATGTTACCGAATATCTCTGGTATCTATAATCCGATTTAAAAAAATCGTTTTGCATTCAAAAGAATAGAGTGTCTGTGTGATCCCATAGAAATTTAATGAAGGTCTGGTCATCAATGTGGAAGATATTCCAAGAAACACCACAAAAATCAAAAAAATAAGTTCTGCAGTTAATTTAATATGTTAATAATGATGTGTAACATAAAAACATAATTAGCCCGTTACTGTCCCACTCTAAAGCCAAAGACCTCTTCTCACAAGGAGAAGGAATGAGCATTTAATCAATTCTCTTGCTCACAGCGTGTTGGTGATTTCAGACAATTCAAGTCCATATTTCATCATGATGTTTTCCTTTACCGTACGTGCTTCGTGTTTCTAGGTGTTAGACAATTTACTTATGTCTCCAAAAAGTCACATTGGTACATGGGATTGTTGAGGATTGAACTCAGTACCTCTTGCATGGTATTTGGAAGGTTTTTAAAATATAGTACATCATGAATCAAGTAGCAACTAAAAATGATCAAATAAAAGCTTTTTAAAAAAAATTAAACCTCCTTCAAAAAAAATGCACTAAAAACCCAGAAATAAAATCTTTATTTCTTAAAAAAAATTGAAAACAACTAGGCATCTGATTTCGATTTGCTTGAAGTCGGCTCCAATGGCAAATTACCCTCTATTTTAATCTTAGCTATTAAATCTAGATTTTGAATGTTAGTAACTCAAATGTTTTACAAAGATATAAACCATTGGAGCCGACTTCAAGGAAATTGAAATCAGATGCCTAGTTGTTTCCAATTTTTTTTAAGAAATAAAGATTTTATTTCTGGGTTTTTAGTGCATTTTTTTTTGAAGGAGGTTTAATTTTCTTAAAAAAGCTTTTATAAAATCAGCCATTTCAAGCTCCTCAACATCTACCAAGCTAACATTGTCCGCAGTCGTGGACCTAATCAAACAGCACTCTCACCAAAAATTTATACAGTGCTGGGATGAAACTGCGAACTGTAGACTGGCCAGGGAGTTATTACCTCATCCTGGCGAGGAAACAGCAAAAAAAATTTAAGGCATTGGCCAGAAAAAATCTCCGAACAGCTGTGGGAATCTTGACAGGTCACTGCCAATTGCGACAACATCTCTTTAGGATGAAATTAACAGAATCGCCGCTATACAGAGGCTGTGAGAAAGAAGAGGAAACAGTATAACACATTATGTATGACTGCTCTGCTTTTTCTGAAATTAGAAGATCCGTGTTGGGCGAGTATTGGCTTACACCAGCCGATGTCAGGGAGATCCCCCTCGGGAGCCTCATCACCTATTTTAAATCACTAGGCCTGGTGACAGCCTGAGGTGAGGATATCCCTACAATACGGGAGGATGCACAATGGGTCATATGTGGCCTCAGTGCTGGCTAAGCACTAGCTCTCCCCTCCCCAAATTTCCAGATCCAGAGAAGCTCCTCAATAGTGTTGGATGGTGATTCCTCAAGAAGATCTGGATCCTCAGTATGGAATTTTTTTAACCGACTTTAAAATAAAATAAAACTGCCAACCACCTGTACAGATCAATCGTTTTATAATCTTAATATATATAAATTACGTGTCACGTTGTTTGTCCGCAATGGACTCCTAAACTACTTAACCGATTTTAATCAAATTTGCACACCGTGTGCAGTTTGATCCAACTTGAAAAATAGGATAGGATAGGATTTTAATTTATAGTTTTATAGTTTTATAGTTGCAATATTATTTTATTGCAAATTAATTGTTTATTGAATTGTTGTTATATTAAATATGACATTATCATTTTGAAAGGTTTCATGTAAGGTCTTAGTAGCTAATTTGGATCAGCGGCTGATTATGACATTTCGCTTGGGTTATTGTAATGGGATCGATTACGCCAGAGGGAAGTTTTTTTTTTGTTATTTTTTTTTTGTTTTTGCATGTCAAAACAGTAAATATTATTTTAATTTTAACTGTTAATAAAATTAACTATTTTAGAAAGTTTTTAGATACAACTACCCTTGATTTTGTTAACAAGGAAACAATCCTCTCTCACAGCGTTGTATGACTTAATATTTTTGCAATATCAAGGATGCTGTGCATTGTTGAGATGACACTTATATAAATTCAGTTTAAATTATTGAAAAGTTTTAACATAAAAAGTTGTAAACATGCGCGTACGATTGCAAAATGATCCATCAGCACAAATATTTTCCGAACAATTATTAGATATTGGGAACGGTAAAATAGAACTGCAACCAAATACGCAATTCATTAAACTGCCAGACAATTTCTGCACTGTTCTTCAGGAAAAAAATGAACTGATTCAGAGTATTTTTTCGAAAATACAGAATAATTACTTGAATCATGACTGGCTCAGTCATCGGGCGATTTTGGCAGCCAAAAATGTTGATGTTGACGAAATTAATTTCCAGTTACAACAGTTGTTACCAGGCGATCTGATGTCTTTTAATTCAATCGATACTGTTGTTGATGAAAATCAAAGTGTAAATTTTCCAATTGAATTTTTAAATTCACTAGATATACCTGGAATGCCACCACATAATCTTCGATTAAAGATTGGTTCCCCTATTATTTTCCTACGTAATTTGAACCCACCTCCATTATGTAACGGTACGCGTTTGGTCATCAAAAAGATCACCGGAAATATTCTTAAAGCAACCATTTTAACTGGGAAGTTTAAAGGAAAAGTGGTCCTGTTGCCACGTACCTATATTCCGTATATACCGTCAGATTCTTTACCCTTTAGAAGGCTACAGTTTCCAATTCGTTTAGCTTTTACCATGTCGATAAATAAGTCACAAGATCAAACAATGTCCATTTGTGGTTTAGACTTGGACAATCAATGTTTTTCTCATGGGCAACTATATGTTGCATGTTCACGTGTAGGGAAACCTTCGAATTTGTTTGTGTTAGCTAAAGACAGGTTAACCAAAAATATTGTGCACCGATTAGTGCTAAATTAAATTGAAAATAAAAGTAATTATAATTTAAAATAATAAATATTATTGTTAAAGACTTAAGACTATCTAAGACTATTTAAGACTATCTGCCCTCATTCATAAGTTAAAGTGTTACATGTTATTTACTTTGTAATGTCACATAGGTGATAGGGTAGTTTTGCCCTACATATTAATTTATTAGTTTATATTTTACTGTATTGTTATGTATTACATTTTACTAGGTCAAAGTCATTACGTTAGATCTCGGCACGTGTTTAAATAGTTTAATTTTTATTCTCAAGTAGAATATAAATTGGCTATAAAAGCTGGTTGTTGAGGTCAGACACCAGGAGTTTGTAGTCTGAGGTTGTCTGTAAGGGTCGCCCTTTGGGGTGTCCCTAAAACAGACCCTTGGGTCAGGGCCATTGTGCCTCTTGACGTATTTTCGTGAGTAAGTGTGACATGCCACCATGTAGTTTATTTGGTAAGATTAGTAAAGATTATTGTATTCAGTTATTCCCTAAGTATTCGTAATGTTTGTTACTCATTCTTATTGCTTATTTATTCGTTAATATATTTGTTGTTTGTTTCCTGTTGTTTATCTCATCTTCCCCTTGGTTAGTTTTTTCTGCCTTCAGCAGGATACCTAGCCGGGAGTGCTTTTAGTAAGCTACCCCTCATCCTATAATACTAAGGAACATTCTCCCAAATATCTCCAGGCGTGACAGTAATATACTCATTTGTTAGAAACTTGAATAAAAATTTTAAAATTCTTTTATATTGATTTTTGCTTAATATCAATCCAGTGAATTTTTATACCCGCTTTAACGTTTCCGTATTCATTCGTAAATAATAATTTCATTGTATTAAGAGGTTGCAGTAGTAGAAAATCTGTCATGAAGGTCGCCATATTTTTTGTAAATGGCATCTATGTAAACAAGCATGGTGGTCCCCATGACTGATGTTCTCCTACTGTTCCTCTTAAATAGATTACTACAATGTAATATAACAAAAACCTTAGCCACAGCAACGCGTGGCCGGGTCAGCTAGTTATTTATATAAATTGATATATTTGATAGAAAATTTTAGATAAATATTATTTAGTTAGTTATGCAAAACAGTATTTGTATAATGTATTTTATAATCGAGTGTGAATGTGTGATTTTAATTATGAATTTTAATAAACATGCATTTTGCCATTTTGGCAAATTGGAATTTATGTAATATTGTTAAAATAAAAAAAAAATTGAACAGATTATTATAGAATTTTTAAAATAAATCTCTATTATTCATTTAAATATTAAAACAACTTTTATTCTCTACTAAAATTACAACTCTATCATTTTTTATATTTTTTTATGTTTAAGCTCAACGTTTTTTGTATCAAAAAATGTATAATAGTTGAATGGATTTTTAGCGTTATCGATGGACGTAACTTTTTACTCTTGACAAAGCAGGTATTTTTACGACAAAATCTTAATGGAAATATTTCCGATGTGTATTTTTGACATTAAATAACGTTCAGTGTCGTGCGATTTAATAGGTTTTATTGTGTGTTCTAAAATTCTATATTTAATTTATACAGAAAGTACAAAATTATTCAAAAAACTAGCAGCCCGCCCCGGCTTTGCACGGGGATTAAAGAAAAATAACAAAAGCCATTAAATTTATTGGGTCAACGCTTCCCTGTAAACAATATATGTTGTTTTATTTTCTGGCAGCAAAATAAATTGATTTTCAGGTGCTCCGACCCGCCTTGGGCGGTTGGCCATGAGAAAAACCGATCCCTACTGTTTGGAAGGTTTGACCTTGAGACTTATTATTAGTAAAAGCGAAAGATATTTTGATAGGAAATTGAAGCGGTTTAAATGGATTTGGTAGATCAGTTGGGATCATCGATATCCTCAGTGTATGAGCTAGTTGACCAGCTGGTGGTTCAGTTATATTGGTTGCTACAACTTAGTTGTCCTTTAATTCCTTTATAAGTAGCCTCGTCCCATTGCACATGCTAAATTTGTGATATCTGTCGTGATTATGAAATAAGTTATTTTGATAAGGATTAATACCAAGATAAAAACTTTTAAAAAATTAAAAATTAGTTATTGTGACGTAACTATAACAGTTAGACATATGCTGTCGCGGCATTTTTTGTAGATATTTATATATTCTTCAAAATCGTAGTACATTATTTTATTCTATAATCAATAGTCTCCTCAGCGCACGCGATGTAAGGATTTTAAGGTCATTTTTGGTTACATTAATGGCATTTTAGTAAGGATCTCTATTTTTTTTTAAATGAAACATAGCCTATGTCACTCGGGAGTAGTGTATAGCTTGCCAACGGTGAAAGAATTTTTGAAATCGGTCCAGTAGTTTCGGAGCCTATTCATTTCAAACAAACAAACAAAAAATCGAACCTTTCCTCTTTATAATATTAGTATAGATATAAATATTGCCTCGCTAGGTCAGGGTCGTGGTTTAAAACTTTATCGAAGGTTTGCTCTTTAAAATCAAGGAATATGGAGCCAATCACAAATAATACTAATTTAGCTTTAACCTTCTAGATAAAAAAGAACCTAATAACTTAAATAATGGTTAGATCTCAAAATCAAAAAAAAAAACAAATTCGAAAAGAGGTTGACCTTAAAGGCCATCATTGCAACTTCCCGCTAGTTTTAACCGCAAAGCTATAGTAACGTGACGTATTTTGACGTTTTTGACTTTTTTTGAAATGTTTAAAAAGCCATAACTTTTTAACGCCTTATTCGATTTTAATGTTCAAGATGACATTCGACGCAGTTTTTTGAGACCTAAAAACGTTACCGAGAGTGTAAAATCGGTTAGTCAAAAAACCTCTAAGTTATTGAAAAAAAAAAAAATTGACAACGATATCTCACGAACGAATCAACCGATTTTAATTTGCAAAACGGCATTCGACGTGGCTTTTTAAGCTTGAGAGCTGATTAGGTTATGGAATTGATCAATGCAATAGCCAAAAAGATATGCCCAAAAAACCTCATTTTTACCAATTGTTTTTTTCGGTTATTTTGAAATTTCTCGAAATCTACCAGCTCGAATCGGTTCAAACTTACAGGGAATCTAAATTAGATGGAACTCTGTGGAATGCTTTTTATTTTATTCCGATCGGTCAAGCCGTTCAAAAGTTATAAGAGGTTTACATACATCCACACACACATCCACACGTACATACAGACATACAGACACCCTCGTAAAAATAGTCAGGGGAGGTTTCTAAGACCTCAAAACGTTGAGATCCGATGAAAACTCGATTTTCGAAAAACGGGGTGAAACCAATAACTTCCCGATTTTAAAAAAATTTTTAATTTTTTTTAGCGGGAATTTTAAAAATACTAATCGTATTAAATCGGCTATTACTCAGAGGCCGTTTATAGAAGGAGTACTTCAAAATTAAAGGAGAACGTCTCCATGGAGGATTTTAAGTAGTTTAAAATGATTTTTCGTTATAAACTGAATGCAGGATTTTCAGTTAAAGCTGAACTTTCGGTATCCAGTTATAAAGGTGAACTTTGGATCATCGACTAGTCTGGACTAGTCTTTGAATCACGAAGAATCACTTTTAAAATATGTCTCCTAGGACATTGTTCATTTCGAATCTGAGATTAACCAGAAAACTCAACAGAAAATTTGAAAATCGTCAGAACTCAACTGTTTTCTAACAACTATGGCGACTTTGTACTTTTGGTTAAAAATTAGTTTTTTTTTGGTTCCTAGCTACAAATCCAAGATTATGTATCCAGAATCGTTTACTGTAAAGAGGAAAATTATTAAAACTTTTCCTTTTTTAGCAACTGTACCACTTTTGTATTTTTGGCTAATGAAATGTCACCTTAGACTACCCAGGAAATTGTTTTTGTCGTTAATTACAAATCTGATGTTAGTTAACCAGAAAACTCAACAGAAAACATAAAAATTGCGAAAATCCAATAATTTTCTAACAATTTTGCTAACTTTGTAGGTACTTTTGGCTAATCAAATGTCATCTAAAAGATTGTTTTATTCGTTAACTAGGTGCACCCGCGACGTCGTTTACGTGGCGTGTTAATTGTTGTATAAAAATTTCTTCCCCACACCGTAAAAGAGGTGTTTGAGAAATTTTCATACACCAGATGTTAAGTTAAAAGAAAACAAATACATATGTGAAAACCGCATTCAAATCGGATCAGTAGTTTTCATGTAATGCGCACACAAACATAAAGATAGACAGACAGACAGACGTAGGTACAACAAAAAATCTAACCACATTTGGGTTCTATATCGATGTACACGCGACGTCGTTCGCGTGACATATAGATTGTTGTATAAAAAGTGGTTTTCCCAACATTTACCTTCACTGCTTTGCTCCTATTGATTGCAGGGTGATGTAAAGTATTCTATAACCAGCTCAGGATTATGAAAAATAATTGTACCAAGTTTTGTTAAAATCCGTCGAGTAGGTTTTGTTTCTATAACGGTTATACAGACAGACAGACAGACAAAAATTTTACTGATTTCATTTTTGGCATCAGTATCGATCCCTAATCACCCCCTGATAGTTATTTTGGAAATATATTTCTCCACGACCATTAATGAATGTAATAATTCTGAATTCATTTTTAATAATAGAAAGTGTTCATTCTCACTCTTGAGATAGAATATTCATTTGGAAACACTTGCTTCTTATGTGTTTTGCATGTATTTCCATTCTATAACTAGTGACGAAATAACATTCTGTAATTGCTCAACAAAAAACATAGATTGCCCTGCGCATTTCAAAACTGTCACTCAGTTTTTCAGTGCGACGTTCTAATTGTTTTGCTACATATTTCAATTTAAATAAACAGAATTATTACCTGGTCGTGGAGAAAATACAGTCTGTTACACGGTTAGAATGAAAATTCGATAACTCGTGGTTCCTCTCGCTCGCTACGCTCGCGTTCGGAATTCTCCACTCGTATCGAATTTTCATTCTAACCTTGTTACAGAATATACTATTCATGTACAGAATTGACCTCTCTACAGATTTATTATAAGTATAGATTACGAATCTGAGATTATTTAACCTGAAAACTTAACAGAAACCCTGAAAATCGTGAAAACTCGACTGTTTTTTAACAAATTTGCCAACTTAGTAAATTAAGCTAAACAAATTATAGGTACCTAGTTTTTTTTTATTTAAGAGTACAAATCCCAAGTTCTTTATCCAGAAAAATGAATTAAAAAGTGGAAAACTTGACCATTTTTTTACTTATGCTTAAAAAAATCGTGCCCTAGAGGGACTTTTAATCCTTGAATACGAATCCGATGTAAGTTGACTGAAAAGATCAACAGTTAATCGATTTTTTACGATTTCCGGTTTCCTGTTGAGCTTTTCAGTCAAGTGACCTCTGATTCCTAATCAGCGTCTAAAAAAGTTCTAGTTGATATTTTTTTAGCCAGAAAATGAATCTTTAAAATCTGCATCATGGCTTTGTACAAAATCCTTAGTGTCACAATTGCAAGGTGGCCAAGTTAGAAAGCTTATTAATATTTATATTTTATATCACAAAAACATCGTCCAAACGTTAAGCTTGTTTAACAGAGCATATAGCAAGCTCAAATTAATTTTACGATAGGTATTACTACTTTGAGAAAAGTTGTGAAGGAACGCCTAACAATAGGAACAGCATAATGGAAAGCTATTATGTACAAATGCACCGCATTAATTATTTGAAACAAATTATGCAGTATCGCGCTTATGGAAGAACATTATTTAAACAGAGACAACATATATTCACAGTTTTCATTTCAGTTCCAATACATGGATGGAGACAAAAAATCTGGGTTTAGTTTTAAAAAACCTTAAAGTAGATAAAAAATCATATATCCACAGTTCCCATTTCAGTTCCAATACATAGATGGATACAGAGAAATCCGAGTTTAATTAAAAAAAAAACTTAAAGCAAAAGAACTAGGCGAATTATCATTCAAGCCAGAGGAAATTAAAAATGGACTGTTAATTTCTAAATTACAAAGAAAAACGATGACATAACCACAAAATTTTTATAAGATCGTTAACTGCACAATTAACCCCAAATATGACATTTAATAGCATACTTTCCTTGAATAATGTCAGCTATTATAAAACGAGCCGTTAGGTGACTGTTGCATGATGTTAGCATATAAAAAACTTTATGTAGGAGTTGCATTCTATACTTTTTCTAAGATTTTAAAATTAAGCAAACGACTGCTGATAGTGGAACAACTGCGCAACCTTAACAAAAGTATGTTCTCATAAAAGTTATGTTTTTTTTCAGTGTACTGCTGCCAAGTGATGGTGGATTACATGGTTTGCAATGTCAAAATCAAGATATTGTAGAAAAAAATTGGTAAGTTTTTATTTTTTCCATTTTTTGGTAGGAAACTTTTATAGGAAGAGAACCATAATTTATGATTAAAAATAGCTGTATTATTTTTCAAAGTAATCTTCATGATGATCTTTCATGCGCTTAAAGCCGTTTTTTCACTCTGATTAAAATACTTTCAAAACCTGATTTTAAAATGCATCAACGGCTTTTTCTGATGGCGCTGACAAACGTTTATATGCGAGAATAAAAAGTCTTGTGATCTGTCTTGTCATCTATCTTGCCATTTGTGTTCATCTGTCTTGTCATCTATCTTGTCATCTGTCTTGCCATCTGTCTTCATCTGCATGTCTTGTCATCTATCTTGTCATCTGTCTTGCCATCTGTCTTCATCTGTCTTGTGATCTATCTTGTCATCTGTCCTCTCATATGTTTATCCTCGTAAAGCAGACTCTCTGTTATTTCTCAATTAATTTTGAGCAAACTAAAACTTGATAGGAAACAAACTTAGTAGCCTTTTATTATTTTATGTAGTTCTAACTTGTTTAAATTTCTTTATCACCTTTTATTCAGTTACTTGAGGAGAAAAATGGATAATACCATTAAACAAATAAAGTTCAAGGAACTCGTTTATATTTCCTGTCTGTCATTTTTTTATTAATAGTAATTTTAAAACGAAACTCAAGTTTTAACTCATCGAGTGCCAAAAAATTCTTTGTTATTTATCCGGTAAATGGAGTAATTGGAAGAAAACTTTTTCATTAAAATTTGGAGATATTTAAGTAAGGGATCACACCCTTTGTTTAAAGATAGATCAATTTTCATCTATTATTAACTCTCTCGTGTATCTAATCATGCAACAAAATAATTCTAACTTAAACACACTCCCTCTGTGTATAGAAATTTAGTATCAAAGTACGTGTACAACACCTAAATCTATATTTTAAACGGCTATAAATTTAAAATCATCAGTAATTTAGCAAACTTTGCGGCAATAAATTGGTCATTTGCTCTTATTAGTATCCCATTATTGCGTGCTTCGCTACCTGCTGCACATGTTTACAATTGGAAAATATGAAAGTTGCGCTACACTTACTTCACTTTATTTAGCTTGAAAACAAACAAGACACCTTGCTGTGCCATGTTCTAGGGTTAATTACATGAAAAAGTCTAAATAATGTATATGCCCGAGAGCTTTCTAAATTGTTACAAATTTTTAATCAATTGTGATGCAAAAGGTGTATGTATAATGTAGAGTTGCTACTTTTGGTGTTTTGTATAAATAATAGAATACATACTAATAATATGTGTAACTTGTATCAGGTTGTTTTGAAATTTCAACCAATTAATCTAACCCTCTTACACTTCCTTGTGACATAAGCTTTTCAAGGGTGATAATGATGTTTTCTTAAAATTTTGGTTTTATATATCGTTTTTTTTTATTCACAATAGTCTATTTTATGTGAGTATACGAATGGGTCCAAAACAGACGAAGGAACTAAAGCGAGAGTTTCTGGTCATAATACCAAATTCTCAGAGAATAGCGGAAACTAGCGTATTATCTACTATCTTTCGAGCGGAAATTCATATATGTATCCAGTTTAACAGAAATTATCAGAGACGTGACATTTCCATCAGGTAGCAAAAAGCAATAAGCTAATTAAGAATAACGAAGTCACCCTCCTCTGGGTGCCAGATCATATGGGCGTCGATATAAATGAGACAGTAGCTGCACTGGCAAGAAAACAGCATCTATACGAGGGTTACTACTAATATTTTGGGCTTTAGCAACACTAAAAGTGAAAGGCAGCATCATTATAAACCTCTAAGATGATGTCACCTTAAACGTTAAAATAATCAAAATCACGATATAGAATCAACTAAAAAAGTCAGAACAGATAACTGTGGTTGGAGATGCCGAATGAAAAAGCCCTAAAATCTCCCTAGATGTTCTTTATTGAAGAATTTACCTTGGATCAGCTTAAGACCACGTCCTTGGTTTTACTTTAATTTTAGATCTTTTTCCTAGAAGGCCCTTAAATCTCCCTAAATTCTTAGTATAAAAATCAACCAAATTCAAAGATTAGCATCGCTTCTCGTAACAGGAGCCATGCGAAGCACACCGACTAGCGCAATGGACGTCATACTCGGTCTCACCCCCCTTGATATATTTGTTAAGGAGGTCGCATTGATGACCATGGTACGCTTTCGTACGGTTGGTATCGAACCCACTGTAGGGACTGGCACCCATAGGGACAGTCTGTGGAGGGAATCGATAAAAGTGATACCACTCTTACAGGCTGACACGGATGCCGTCGCACCAAGATTTGTCTTTGACAAACCCTACAAAATATTAACAAACAAGACAGCAGACCCCAACGTAGTGAACGCTCTGAGCGTATATACGGATGGATCAAAAACAAAGCAAGGTGTGGGATGTGGAATTTACTCTAGATCCTTAAGCCTAAAAATAAAATGGGCTATGGATGGCTTGTCAAGTGTGGTTCAGTCAGAACTCACAGGCATAACCATAGCTGCAAAAGAATTAATCAATAGGAACATCACAGGCAGGAATATAAATATATACACAGACTGCCGACAAGCACTACTGACCTTGAATAGAACACGTTTGACTTCAAGTTTAGTACTAGAATGTCACCAATCTTTAACTGAGGCCAGCCAGAATAACGTGGCCACTCTCAGCTGGATCAGAGGACATGGGAACTCTAAAGGCAACCGCATTGCGAACAATTTAGCAAGGAGGGCTGCGGGCTACAAATATGTTAGCCCTCGCCCATCTACCAAGCTAACATTGTCCGCAGTCGTGTACCTTATCAAACAGCACTCTCACCAAATATTTATACAGTGCTGGGATGAAACTACGAACTGTAGACTGGCCAGAGAGTTATTACCTCATCCTGGCGAGGAAACACCAAAAAATTTAAGGCATTGACCAGACAAAATCTCCGAACAGCTGTGGGAATCTTGACAGGTCACTGTCAATTGCGACAACATCTCTTTAGGATGAAATTAACAAAATCGCCGCTATGCAGAGGCTGCGAACAAGAAGAGGAAACAGTAGAACACATTATGTATGACTGCTCTGCTTTTTCTGAAATCAGAAGATCCGTGTTGGGCGAGTATTGGCTTACACCAGCCGATGTCAGGGAGATCCCCCTCGGGAGCCTCATCACCTATTTTAAATCACTAGGCCTGGTGACAGTCTGAGGTGAGGATATCCCTACAATACGGGAGGATGCACAATGGGTCATATGTGGCCTCAGTGCTGGCTAAGCACTTGCTCGCTCCTCCCCAAATTTCCAGATCCAGATAGTATAAAAATCATCATAGATCATCTTTGAAATGGGTGATTTTACTCTTAATTATGGACAACCATTTTGGAACCATCGAAACTTTGCGTTAAATATATTCGAACCGTCTATTTTTGAGGTTACAATAACAAGACACATGACAAAAGAGAAATGACAAAACAGATAAAAAGACAGATGATAACAAATATAACAACACAGATAAAAAAACAGATGATAATACAGACAACAAGACACATGAAAGAATAAATAAGATAATGCAGATGACAAGATAATAAACAAGACAGACATATGAAGATATGTACATAACAAAAAAAAGGTAAGGCTAAGAAAAGGATAGATAACAAGATAGATAATAAGATTTTAGAGGGTCCTCACAGCTCCTTAGATCATCTTTATACCACGTAGGTGGTTTGACTAGACAGATGGCAGGGTAAATGACAAAGAAAAATAAAAGAAGACAAATAAAAATACTTATAAGATTACCAACAAATAGAAAATGAGAAATTAAGAGATTTCAAAGTGCTCATAATGTTGAAAATCTATATAAACTTACTGTAAATTTATATTACTATAGTAAATCAATACATTTTATTTATTATTTATTTAAACAATTAGAGCTCTCTAGTTTCTCTATTGACGAATGTTTTATCATGCACGAATAATGGGTATCGAAATATGTAAACTCAAATACAACTCTACTACATTATTGCAATTTAATGAGAAACAAGCAGGACTAATCTATTTTTGGTAGCTGAATAGTTTGGTTTTGAATCATGACACATTCCTATTATTTCAAAATTATGTTAATTAAACTACTTCAAAATTTATTAGTTGGTTAGTTTAATTACTCTAATAGGAAGTTGACAGAAACTTCTTTATACTCTCTTAAAAAGTAAAGTAAATTTTGAGAAGATATACTTTTAGCATAATAGAAAATGATTCGTGTTGATATCTTATGAAGTAACTGTAAACTACATGTGACGTTGTAACGCGACGTGTTTTCTCTTCGAAATTACTTTACGTGTTAGGTAACATCCACAGAAGAATGTTTTATATTACACTCTATTTCATTTTCACCACATCACTTTATCTTTGCTTATTACTCAAAAAAGTTTAAAAAGAAATATTTCTATTTTCTGTGAGAGGTTGGTAAATTTAATTAAGTTCTTAAAAACGAAATAGTTGCTGCTTTTAGAGAAGATAAAAATGTATACATCAATATTTGTGAAAATTCTCTATGATGATCTCTTTTTGGTAAACAGTGCTTACATCGTATAAGAACCAAGCACTTGGTCACTTCTTTGATGAAGTGACACCAATTTATCTATCTTGTCATCTGTCTTTTTATCTGTGTTGTCATCTGTCTTGTTATCTGTTTAGTAATCTGTTTTGTCATCTATCTTGTCATCTGTCTTATCATCTTCCTCGGCATCTGTCGTCATCTCTCTTGTCATCTGTCTTGACATCTGTTTTGTCATCTGTCTTTTCATCTGTGTTGTCATCTGTCTTGTTATCTGTTTTGTCATCTGTTTTGTCATCTATCTTGTCATCTGTCTTATCATCTTCCTCGGCATCTGTCTTGTCATCTCTCTTGTCATCTGTCTTGACATCTGTTTTGTCAGCTGTCTTGTCATCTGTCTTGTCATCTGTCTTGTCATCTGTCTTGTCATCTGTCTTGTCATCTGTCTTGTCATCTGTCTTGTCATCTGTCTTGTCATCTGTCTTGTCATCTGTCTTGTTATCTGGTTTTGAACTAAAATATTTTGAATTGTTATTTTTCCAATTTGCCTGTTTAAATGTTTCAAGTATTTGGCGAACAAAAATATTTTAATCTTTAAGATGATATTGTATTTATCATTCACATTGTGATTAAACTTGAATGCAGCGCGTATTAAATACCTTGTATTAATATAAATTTCTGTTCTTAATTTAGTTTCCTTATTAATTTTTTGTTCTGCTAAGAATTTAATTTACAAATGGATGTAACATAAACCTGCGCTGTTTTAATTAAAATTGTTTGAAATTTTTAATATAGTTGGAAACAAAATAGAGAGAGAGATGTTTTCTTATTATTTAAATTATCATCATTTAACTTCATTAAAACATTCATTGATGTTGCATATTGTTAGTTAGATAACTGTATTGTAAACTATAACAATCGTCCAACTTTGTATTTATTTGAATGGAGTTTATAACTAAATTACATCCATCAGTGTTACTCTATTTTCGTTATTTTCTCATTTGGGTTTATTTAGTGGATTGTTTGAATACAATCAGAATTATTTTCATCAATTGTTTTTATAGCCTAATGTTGTTTTACTTTTAGAATAAACATGTTATTACACAATTCATACAAACAAACAGAAAGGCTTAAACAAAATGTATCATTTAATTAACGAGTTATATTCTGTATTACTTAAAATAGATATATAATTCTAACGAAAACTTTCATAATGTAAGTATACATTACTAAGAAGCTTTATATTCGCATATAAGGAATAGAATCTAATATGAAATTCAATCCGAGAATGCGAACAAGGAGCATAAAGTGTGTAAAGGTAAAGAGATAAAAAAAAATTTAGAGCATGAGAGCGAGGAATATTGAAAATGATTACCATCTCTGTACGGAAAAAGCGAGGGTGGAATGTATGTGTAAAAAGCATTATGATTGGCCTATAAAGACGAGTAAATCTTTTCACAAAAAAAAATGAGGAAATCGATTTAGTTTTGATTGAAGAAAATTCTATAGCTTTAAGGCTAAAATATAATTGAAGTATTCAAAAAATTCTTATACAAACTATTATTATTACCATTTAAATAAGGTAAAAATATAAAAAACTTCATTATCAAATTGGATTCCGCTTAACCAAAAACGAAATCATGTAAAGTGTTGCAAGAACGATTGCAGCAGTTCCAGAAGAATCCTCAGGTTTTTAATTGTCGTTTTGTCATTGTGGATGAAACATGGATACATCGCTACATTTTTGCGATCAAAGAACAATCTAAACAAGGTGAAGGTCGTTTCTTCGTCCAGAGAATAAGGTCTTTTGGGATTCACAAGAAATATTCCTCATCAACTATCTCAAAAAGGGTAAAACTAGTCATGTAAAGTGTTGCAAGAACGATTTGCAGCAGTTCCAGAAGAATCATCAGGTTTTTAATTGTCGTTTTATCATTGTGGATGAAACATGAATACATCACTACATTTTTGCGATCAAAGAACAATCTAAACAAGGTGAAGGTCGTTTCTTCGGCTAGAAAATAAGGTCTTTTGGGATTCACAAAAAATGTTCCTCATCAACTATCTCGAAAAGGGTAAAACTAGTCATGTAAAGTGTTGCAAGAACGATTTGAAGCAATTCCAGAAGAATCATCAGGTTTTTAATTGTCGTTTTATCATTGTGGATGAAACATAGATACATCGCTACATTTTTGCGATCAAAGAACAATCTAAACAAGGCCAGGGTCGTTTTTTCGTCCAAAAAATAAGGTCTTTTGGGATTCACAAGAAATATTTCTCATCAACTATCTCGAAAAGGGTAAAACTAGTTATGTAAAGTGTTGCAAGAACGATTTGCAGCAGTTCCAGAAGAATCCCCAGGTTTTTAATTGTCGTTTTGTCATTGTGGATGAAACATGAATACATCGCTACATTTTTGCGATGAAAGAACAATCTAAACAAGGTGAAGGTCGTTTCTTCGTCCAGAGAATAAGGTCTTTTGGGATTCACAAGAAATATTCCTCATCAACTATCTCGCAAAGGGTAAAACTAGTCATGTAAAGTGTTGTTAGAACGATTTGCAGCAATTCCAGAAGAATCCTCAGGTTTTTAATTGTCGTTTTATCATTGTAGATGAAACATGGATACATCGCTACATTTTTGCGATCAAAGAACAATCTAAACAAGGCCAGGGTCGTTTTTTCGTCCAAAAAATAAGGTCTTTTGGGATTCACAAGAAATATTTCTCATCAACTATCTCGAAAAGGGTAAAACTAGTCATGTAAAGTGTTGCAAGAACGATTTGCAGCAGTTCCAGAAGAATCCCCAGGTTTTTAATTGTCGTTTTGTCATTGTGGATGAAACATGAATACATCGCTACATTTTTGCGATGAAAGAACAATCTAAACAAGGTGAAGATCGTTTCTTCGGCCAGAAAGATAAGGTCTTTTGGGATTCACCAGAAATATTCCTCATCAACTATCTCAAAAAGGGTAAAACTAGTCATGTAAAGTGTTGCAAGAACGATTTGCAACAGTTCCAGAAGAATCATCAGGTTTTTAGTTGTCGTTTTATCATTCTGAATGAAACATGAATACATCGCTACATTTTTGCGATCAAAGAACATTCTAAACAAGGTGAAAGTCGTTTCTTCGGCCAGAAAGATAAGGTCTTTTGGGATTCACAAGAAATATTCCTCATCAACTATCTCGAAAAGGGTAAAACTAGTCATGTAAAGTGTTGCAAGAACGATTTGCAGCAATTCCAGAAGAATCCTCAGGTTTTTAATTGTCGTTTTGTCAGTGTGAATGAAACATGGATACATCGCTACATTTTTCCGATAAAAGAACATTCTAAACAAGGCCAAGGTCGTTTTTTGGCCAGAAAATAAGGTCTTTTGGGATTCACAAGAAATGTTCCTCATCAACTATCTCGAAAAGAGTAAAACTAGTCATGTAAAGTGTTGCAAGAACGGTTTGCAGCAATTCCAGAAGAATCCTCAGGTTTTTAATTGTCGTTTTGTCACTGTGAATGAAACATGGATACATCGCTACATTTTTGCGATCAAAGAACAATCTAAACAAGGCGAAGGTCGTTTCTTCGGCCAGAAAGTTAAGGTCTTTTGGTATTCACAGGAAATATTCCTCATTAACTATCTCGAAAAGGGTAAAACTAGTCATGTAAAGTATTGCAAGAACGATTTGCAGCAGTTTCAGAAGAATCCTCAGGTATTTAATTGTCGTTTTGCCACTGTGAATGAAACATGGATACATCGCTACATTTTTGCGATCAAAGAACAATCTAAACAAGTCGAAGGTCGTTTCTTCGGCCAGAAAGTTAAGGTCTTTTGGGATTCATAAAAAATATTTCTTATCAACTATCTCGAAAAGGGTAAAACTGGTGCAGGTGCTTATTATTCATCGTTGTTGGAGTGTTTGAAAACCGAGCTGCAAGAAAAACGGCTACAATTAGCTCACAAAATATTCTTTTTCCATTACGCACCAGTTCATGCCTCCACAGTTGTGATTTTCCCTATTTTCTAGACTTGGCTCTATCTGACTAGTACTTGTTTCAAAATTGGTGATTTTAGAAACGAATGACTGTTTTCGAGACTTGGACAATTTTTGCACGGTCTTTTAAAACCACCCTTGTATGTACACTAATGTACAGTAACTGAGCTTGATTGAAAAAAAATATAGGTATTCTCTTAATTTTTCAGGATAGTTAATTTTTAGTAGAAATTTGATAATAGTATAAATTTTCTGTCTTACAAACCGGCAAGCTTTCCATAAGCAAAATTAAAATTAATTTTTAGTTTATCTGTAATTTCTGCAAGACAAATCTATGCAAATCTATTTTGTTATCCTCAAAAGACACTACAAGCACATAATTTCTTGTTAAAATTTATTCAGTTTAGTCGTTTATAACCCCGCTTACCACTGTTGTTTGTTAAATAGCAAACGCTGTTTTAAGCTATGCTTTGACTATAAGTTTGTATCTTTTAGTTGGAAAGTTTCCAGAACTTATCACTTGTAGACGTCAACTTATTCAACAGAAATCGGTGGTCATGAAACTTTATCACGCTGCTTTCCTTTTGAATTCCTAAAGGCTTTCTAATAGGTTGAATAGTGCAATTCACTTTATATACATAGATTTAGTAACTCCTTTATTTGACATTATTGACATATACCTATGTGTAAGAGTAAGAAGATTTTATGTATAGAGTCCTACGAGGGTAATAGAACTTGTCGTTACCATTTTTATAGTACAATCAACCATTAAATCGGCTTTCGTGTCGGTGATTAATTCTTCATCAGTGATAAATTTATTTTTATTAAGCATTTATTTAAGTTCTGCAAACAAAAAAAAAACATGTGAGCCTGATCTGGAGGAAACTGAGGATGTGGGAGCAATTCGTGGCCAAATTGCAATTTTCCCATAGTTTTCATTGATTTGTAACTCGATGCAATGTATTTATAAAATAGAACTGTTTTCTTCTTCTAAATCTGTTTTACTATTTGTCAGAATAAGAAATTAATTCGTAGTAATTTTCAAACTTGTTTGTATCCTTTTTAAATGGTAAATTAATGATCATTAACGTCTTGTACGAAAAAAAAAACAGTAATAATTACTGTTAATCTGAAATATCAATTTTCGTAGTTAATACTATATATAAAGTATATCTTGACAAATCGTACCGTTAGAAACAGAACTTTTCATTAGCGACGATGTTCCAGAGATTTTTTGTAGATAAAGTCAACTTATAACCCGAAAACGCTTTATCAATTAAAAGAGGTCACACAGAGACAGAGCTTGTACGTTTTTTTTTCCATTAAAAGCTATCTTGATAATGTCTAAAAAAGCAATTTGTTTGTCTGCCAACTTGAATCGATCTGTTACTTAAATTTATCTTTACAGTCCATATAACTAAAGAATTAAAAATAATATCCTAATATTTGGTGAAGACGTTTTCGATTTACATTCACATAAAATGAATATCTTAGCTTTTGCTTTAGAATTCTGTTAAAGCTTTTAAATATATTAGGTATGTTGTTTGGTTTTACCGGATTTTTGAAGAAAAATATAGTTGACATAGCAAGATTTATTTAAGTGCTTTGATATTTTATAGCGGTTGGACACAAATATAAGTTTAAAAATATCGCCAAGTAAACCGACGTTTTCTGAATTTTAAAATAACAGACATAAAATAAACAAGAAAAGTTGTATTACACCAATACTTGGTCAAGTTTTAACACGATTATATTCTGTATCGTATATCGAGTATCGAGTATCGAGAGTAAGTTCATAGGGAGAAATATGGAGATTTTTAGGAGTTTGGTGTGTATGAGGACCCTGTTGTAGGACTTGCGTCCTTTTCAGGGGATGGATGGAATGTTGGGAAGGAGTTAGTATCTGTCTGTCGTCGGCCCTGCTCGTACAAAGTTTTCCATTTGCAATTCCTCTGGATTTGGGTCTTCTGGTTTTTCTTCATCCATCCATGTTTCTTGAACGTGCCTAAAAAGAGACCTTTCCTTTGGTGTCAGTGTAAGTGTGTGTAGATGTGTAACCCACGTGGTGCAATGTGGGGTTGGGAGATTGACGCTGTGGCGTGTCTCCTCCGTCGTGGAGCCCTTCCATTTGGCAAGGACAAAGGAAACCACAGAAACCTTCGCCAAGGGCCCATGCGTATCGTATATAAAATAAGAAAAATTTATATTTTTGACAATTACCTTATTAAAGATTTCTTAGGGCAATATGGAAAAATACAAAAAATTTTAATGCCTAAATAAATGGGGTAATAAAAGTATTCTTCAGGAATGTTATTCCATTTCTTAGAAGCGGCTACAATGAACTGTCTCAGACATGGTTTTGGTACCATTTAAAGAACCTTAAATAATTTTTAAATCAAATGGAATAAATTTGGTAAAAGAAAACTTCAAACACAAAGTTTCATTTAAAATATCCAACGTTAAGTATGTCCAAATCCAATTTCTAACGCTGCCAAAAGAAAATAATACAAAACTCCTCTTCAAAGTTTCCGTATAATTGAAAAATTCCACGTCAAAAACAACCCAAAAATCGTTTCTCTCAAGCTTCCTATTTTAGATGTAAACTTTTGCTTTGCTTATCAAAAACCGCATGATATTCGGCACTAAAAAAATTTTGTGACAAACTTGGCGTTTAAATAGAGTTTTTATGAGTTTTTTTACTGTTCTTGTCAAGTAGAGAATTATTTAGGAATCTATGAATAAGTAACGACAGTTTACGAAAGAGAATAAAAAAGTTTTTAGTATACTTTAATATTGTAGATAATCGATTGTTCTCTTTAATAAAAATTACAATTACTAGACAGAATTTTAATTTGAAAAGATTCATTTCCATCAAATACTAGTTGGTTATTTTGCTGTTAAATCTACATATCAAGCGAAACAATGAATTGACAAATCCGGAAGGCTATAAAATTACTATCGATCTATACTTGTTGTCTGTTTATCAATCTAAATTAAACAGAGCCATAACTTTCAAAAAATTAATCGAACAACTTTTAAAATTATAAAATATTTTCAACCAAAACGTTTGTTTTATCGAATAAATTTTCAAGATATGTAAAATTTCCTAAATTCTGTACAATCAAAAACGAAAATCAAACTCATGTCAGGAAAGATAAGATAAGATTAGATATAGATTTTAGTTGAACTTTCTATTTTTGTTCTCGCTTTCGACTTATGGTCGACCCATGCTTTTACGAAACAAAAAAAAAATACAAAAAAAAGGAGTATTCTGCAAAACAAAAGGAGAGGTGTTGTTCAGGCGCTATTCTATTATTAAGGAAAGAGATAGGAAATGTCTAATAAAAACTTAGTTTCTAGACACAAAAAGACGAAAGACGTTGTTCTGTATCTAAAAATTGGAATAAATATACAGGATGAAATAAAAATTCTTTTTCGTCTAGATATGCTTGTGCTTTGTCTTCTGGTGTGATTACTAGTCCTCTTTCTTCATGTAGAGTTGGAAGCGGTTTACGGTCTTTTCTTAGGATCTTCTAAAGATTCCATATTCCTGGTTGTTGTGGATCCAATGTGTCAAGGTATTCATCCCATCTTTGGTTTCTATGTTCCTGCAGCTCCGTTTTAACCAGTTCCTGCAGTCTGTTGGCTTCTTTTTTATTATCCGCTCTTCCTGTCCTATTTGCTCTGTTCCTAGCTCTGTTTTTATCTGAAATTAAAAGTTTTAAATCTATGCTAATATTATTAAATGATATTCTTTTCTTTTTGTTGTCTGGGTCAGTGTTTCTCTTATTGCTCGCTCCAGGTGCTCCAGTGCGTTGTCCACCTCTTCTTTACTATTTAGTCTAGGTATTGGACCTATTGCTGCTCCAATTCCCTTCCTAAATGCAATCCAATTTGATTTTTCTATTTGTCTTTCTTCTATTTCTTCACCTTCTCCTATGGTTAAGATTATGGGGTTGTGAGCTCCATTTAAATCGTCTAAGCTGTAGACCTCCATTTGCTGATTCATCTCCACTGCTATAGCATAGTCGATGACGTCTGGTCTTCCTTCATTTGGTGGGTAATGTGTAGGTTGGTGTGGGCCCATTACCATGCATCCTGGGCGGTTTTCTTCAAATTCCGTTACTCTTCTTCCTTTTGTATTCAGTATTCTGCTGTTCCACACTGGGGATTTTGCATTTAGGTCTCCTATTCCTATATAACTCTGGTTCATTGGTAGGATCTTTTCTAGATCTTCTATATGTAGTATGTCATTTGGTCTTATGTAGATTGACGCTACTTTTACATCTCCATATCTTGTCCTTATCATAATAGCAGTCGTTTCTGCTGTTATTAGATCATCGGGATTTGGGAGATGGTAGTGGTCTATGCTACCTTTTATCAGAACTGCTGTTCCTCCAGAATTTCTTCTTACGTCTGTTTTGTATGTGATGTAGCCAGTGAATGATAAGGCATATAAGATGAAAATCTCTGTCCTTCAACATTATATCTACACACTAAAAAATCGAGGTGGCCGGGTAATTGTGCTGGTGATAGTCCTTCTTGTTGAGATCGGAAGCTTTTTAGACAACCCTCGTAAATATAAAAATATTTAAGAAAAAATGTTTACACTTGTTTTATTATTGGGTGTAGTGTTATTGAATATACAAAATTGATCCGGTCAATTGTAATTCTACCGCTGACCCTTGTATAGATATTTTGGTAAATAGGTCGACACAAAATTCCACTAGAAAAAAAGAGCGGTCCAAATTGAGAAATGTGAGGTTTAAAACAGTGCTCTGAATTGGTCACTAATTGGTCATAATTGGTCACTAGGTCCGACTAATTGGTCATTTATACAGAAATTTTGCAATAAGCTTAAAATATCAAGTTCATCCAAAAAAATTTAGCCGCTCAATTTGATCGTAGAGAGCTCAATCAAATTGAATTTAATTGGTCACAAACTGGTCAAAATTGGTCAGTATATGATGATAATTGGTCAGCGTTATTGACGGAGTTATTAACTAAATTATGACTTTCAAGGTCAGCCTCCCATCTATCTAGCGGCCCAAATTGGGAAATTTAAAGTTTAAAACAGTGCTCCGAATTGGTCACTAATTGGTCATAATTGGTCACTAGGTCCGACTAATTGGTCATTTATACAGAATATTTTGCAATGATTTTAAAATATCAAGGACATTCAATAAATTTTAGCGGCTCAATTTGATAGTACAGAACTCAATCAAATTGAATTTAATTGGTCACAAACTGGTCACCATTGGTCAGTATATGATAATAATTGGTCAGTGTTATTGACGGAGTTATTAACTAAATAATGACATTCAAAGACAAGCAAATTTTGTGAGCGACCCAAAATCAAAAATTTGCAATTCAAAAAAAGAAAAGGTTTCTAAAGCTAGTGTTATATTAATTGGTCACTTCTCTCTAAGATCCTTTGAAACAGGTGACCAATCCTTCTGACCTACTGACCAATTGTGACCAATTCGTGACCAATTAATATAACACTAGAGGAGTTTTAAATTACAATATTTCAACTGTTCCTACCTTTAGAAATATTTTTTTTGAAACGCAAATTTTTGATTTTGGGTCGCTCTGTCACTCACAAAATTTGCTTGTCCTTGAAAGTCATATTAAGTTAATAAATTCGTCAATATCGCTGACCAATTATCATCATATACTGACCAATGTTGACTAGTTTATGACCAATTAAATTTAATTTGATTGAGCTTTGTACTATCAAATTGAACCGCTAAAAGTTTTTGGATGACCTTGATATTTTAAACTCATTGCAAAAATTTCTGCAAAATTGACCAATTAGTCGGACCTAGTGACCAATTATGACCAATTCGGAGCACTATTTTAAACTTCAAATTTTCCAATTTGGGCTGCTAGATAGATGGGGACTGACCTTGAAAGTCATAATTTAGTTTATATCTCCGTCAATAACGCTGACCAATTATCATTATAAACTGACCAATTTGTGACCAATTAAATTCAATTTGATCGAGCTCTCTACGATCAAGTTGAGCCGCTAAAATTTTTTGGATGACCTTGATATTTTAAACTTATTGCAAAATTTTTTGTATAAATGACCAATTAGTCGGACCTTGTGACCAATTATGACCAATTAGTGACCAATTCGTAGCACTGTTTTAAACCTTAAATTTCTTAATTTGGGCCGCTAGCTAGATGGGTCTGAAAAAAAGTTCATTAAAAAATAACCCAAATGTGTAACATTATATATTTATAGCAAATTATCTTTTTTATTAGATTTTTTTTCTGGAAAATCTCAAAGATTAGACGTAAACTAACCAGAAAATTTAATTTAGTTGGCACAGACAAAGTAATCTAGTTTTGATAAATCCTTTAAGTATTAATAGAAAGAAAAGGATGAGAATGAATATTTCAGGACGAAAAGAAGATATGCGCTGGGCTTTCACAACCTGTTTTCCAGCAGAGTATTTTTCTTTAATATTCATTAAAACCATCATATCTACCTACAACAAATAAAACGGAAGTATAAAATGAAAGAACATCCCATACAGGGATAAAAAGCGTGCAACGCTTAAGTGAGATTTATAATCTATTAGTTGAAGCATTAAATCCTTCCCTTATCACTATTTACATAATAATCTGTGCAGTGAAATGAATAGGAGAGACTTTTTTTTTGGGTAATCGCCGTATTACTACCTACATGAATGTAAATTGTGTTAGATGGAGATTTTACGCTTTTTGAATAAATCATTTTAAAAGCTAAAATGTAAAGAACGTTACTATATAGAGACTGGAATAAAATATTCATATTGATTTATTAAAAAGATAGAGATATACTAAAAGATACTTTTTTTATAAAATGTTATAATACGTACTTACGTTTTAATATTATTAAATCAAAGCTAATTTAGAAATATATATTTCAGTTTAGTGCGTACTCTGCTCTACGTGAGATTTATTCTCGTTTTAATTACATTTTTTTTTAATCATTGGTTATTGTAAGACTCCCCAACTCTTTCTTGCTATACAGTTTCATCCCTTTGCGGAACGAAATGAATTGATTTACGCTTGAACACCGGTGGGATATATTAAAAACTTATTTTCGAAGTGAGCGCTTTATAGCTCAAACAGGGTGAAATTTAAAAAAAAATTTGGGCAAAATTAAGAAACCTACCGCTTCTGTTGTATATTTATATAAAAAGTTTATAAGACGGGCAGGATAGGCAAGATCGTACGGTGCGCGCACAGAAAATAATGTTTATGTTGTTAGTTACAGAGTGCGACTCGCCATCAGTTGTAACAATTTACCATTAAGAAAAATTTAGACAATGGTCTACGATTAATTGCTTATAAGGTGAAATTGTATCAAAAATTAAAATTTAACGACCATCTGCTTTGTTATTGCTTCTTAGTTTGTGCCGTAGAGCAGCTTAAAAGTTTTGATCCAAAAATCAACAATATTGCTAAGGCACATTTTTAACGCGGCAGTTATGTAAAAAAATAATACAATCGCATCTGGGGTTAAGAAAGCCACATGGGATCTTCCAGAAGCAAATGCATCTTTAGGGAGTGATAGTTTGGTGTTGATTGTAAAGTGGTGACATCATTGATTCCTTTTATTTTTAAACAGAGCAGCTCCAAATCGTCCAGGATTTTTCTCTAAAATTTGTCTTCTCTCATGAGGCACATTTTTGACATAGCAGGTATGTTAATAAATAAAACTGCCGCATCTGAAGCTTAAAAAAGCCGCAAAGATTCTATAAGAAGTCAATGCATCCGTTGTAGAAGCAGCTCGAAATCATTGAACATTTTTCTAGAAAAATCAACTTCTATAATAAAACACATTTTTAACATGGCAGCTGTGTAATAGTATATTACTTTACGAGTGGAGTAAATTGCATATTACAGCGAGTGTGTTTGGCCCATGAGCGAGCTTGCGAGCGAAGGGGCTAAGGAAACGAGATAAATATGCAATTTGTTCCTCGAGTGAAGTACTATGCTTTACCCACGACTTACCAAATGGTTTTGTATAAAACTAAAAATAACAAATATAAAATTTAAATTTTGGCATAAGTTGTCAAAAATATTCGATTTCGCAGACAGTTCTGTCTGAGAAATGTCAAATGTTAGTTTAATTTTAAAGAAAACTGTAGGTAACCAATATAATAATACAGGTTTCTATTTACTTACTCCACTAGTTTAGTAAATGAAACTATAACACAACTGCTCAATAATTTGACACTTACTGACAGAGATATAGGTTAAAAAATAGGCACTTTACTTATAAGTCGTGGGTAAATAAATAAAACAACCGCATCTGGGGTTTATAAAAACATTTGGGGTCTTCTAGAACCTAAGACATTCTTAGACAGTGACAGTTAGGTGCGAACTGTGGAGTGGTGACATCATTGGTCCATTTTCTTTTAAAATAGAGCCTCCTCAACTCGTTGAGAATTTTTTTTGAAAATTCACCTTCTCGGATGAGAAATATTTTCGACTTGGCAGCTATGTTAATAAGTCGCATCGTCGCATCTGAAGCTTAAAAAACCACAAAGGTTCATCTAGAAGCCAATGCTTCCATTGTAGAATATTCCAAAGCCAAAATTATTCCATAAATTAGTAATTTTTTGCTTAAAATTTAGGTATTACTTTCAGATTTAGCAACACATCACTTTTGTCACTTTTTTTTTACAATTTACATATTTAATAAGAGAATAATAAAAATGACATTACAAGTACTCTAAATATAATAAATCGCTTGCTGAAAAAATCCATCAGAGGGTCAGATGCATGCATATTTATGTTTAATGCAAAATCTGTTGTTTTAGTGCGAGTTACATCCGAATATAAAATTGAGGAAAAGTTTTTAGTTTGATTACAAAAACACTATTACACCAAAATAGCACAATATGTATGGGTTATTTCGATATTAACCAACACAGAAACCATTTGCTTTTTGCGAAATTATACAGACTGAAAATCTCGTTATGTAATTCAGTTTCGATTAAAATAATTGAAAACTGTCTGTTTCACGTTCATTTTAACCACGGGTCTTTTTATCAATTTATTTCGTGATATGTCACAGAAAATACGTAATCTGTTATTTTTGTTGTTATATCATTTGTTTAATTAAAAACCGTAATTTTTGTGATTTTTTCAATCTTTATTTTAGTTCTTTTAATCAGATAAAATTTATTTTATGAGACAGAATAACATCAGTTGTAAACGTGATATAAAATCGTAAAACTAACAAAAATTTATAAACAAAATGTGGTTAAAACTATTTAAAAACGAAAGATTTCGTTTTTGTTAGCCAGTATTAAATTTGGCTAATGATTCTAATAAATGGTGAATGCGCATTTGCGCTCTCACCAATTTTTTAATAGTGAAGGTGGTTAAGTGCATACAGGTGAAATTTAGAAGCTTTTTTTAAGTCTTTGTAAATGATTTGATTTATTCACATTGGTAATCTAGATTTAATAGTAACGATTAAAATGGCGAGCAATGTTTCTAATAAATGGTGAATGCGCTTTTGCAACCTCACCAATTTTTTATTAGTGAAGGCGGTTAAGTGCATACAGGTAAAATTTAGAAGCTTTTTTTCAGTCTTTGTAAATGATTTGATTTATTCACATTGGAAATCGAGATTTATTCGTAAAGATTAAAATGGCGAGCAATTTTTCTAATAAATGGTGAATGCACTTTTGCAACCTCACCAATTTTTTAATAGTGAATGCGCTTAAATAAAAACTGCTAACACTTAGAAGCTTCTTTAAAATTGGCCCCAATAGTTCATGTCGTTGTAAAAGATTTGATTTATTAACATTCGAAATCTAGGTATATTATTTTTGTGATTTTTTTCAATCTTTTTTTTTTTAGTTCTTTCAATCAGATAACATTTATTTTATGAGACAGAATAACATCAGTTGTAAACGTAATATAAAATCGTAAAACTAACAAAAATTTATAAACAAAATGTGGTTAAAACTATTTAAAAACGAAAGATTTCGTTTTTGTTAGCCAGTATTAAATTTGGCTAATGATTCTAATAAATGGTGAATGCGCATTTGCGCTCTCACCAATTTTTTAATAGTGAAGGTGGTTAAGTGCATACAGGTGAAATTTAGAAGCTTTTTTTAAGTCTTTGTAAATGATTTGATTTATTCACATTGGTAATCTAGATTTAATAGTAACGATTAAAATGGCGAGCAATGTTTCTAATAAATGGTGAATGCGCTTTTGCAACCCCACCAATTTTTTATTAGTGACGGCGGTTAAGTGCATACAGGTGAAATTTAGAAGCTTTTTTGAAGTCTTTGTAAATGATTTGATTTATTCGCATTGGTAATCTAGATTTAATGGTAAAGATTAAAATGGCGAGCAATGTTTCTAATAAATGGTGAATGCGCTTTTGCAACCTCATCAATTTTTTAATAGTGAAGGCGGTTAAGTGCATACAGGTGAAATTTAGAAGCTTTTTTGAAGTCTTTGTAAATGATTTGATTTATTCACATTGGAAATCTAGATTTGATCGTAAAGATTAAAATGGCGAGCAATGTTTTTAATAAATGGTGAATGCGCTTTTGCAACCTCATCAATTTTTTAATAGTGAAGGCGGTTAAGTGCATACAGGTGAAATTTAGAAGCTTTTTTGATGTCTTTGTAAATGATTTGATTTATTCACATTGGAAATCTAGATTTAATCGTAAAGATTAAAATGGCGAGCAATGTTTCTAATAAATGGTGAATGCGTTTTTGCAACCTCATCAATTTTTTATAGTGAAGGCGGTTAAGTGCATACAGGTGAAATTTAGAAGCTTTTGTAAAGTCTTTGTAAATGATTTGATTTATTCACATTGGAAATCTAGATTTAATCGAAAAGATTAAAATGGCGAGCAATGTTTCTAATAAATGGTGAATGCGCTTTTGCAACCTCATCAATTTTTTAATAGTGAAGGCGGTTAAGTGCATACAGGTGAAATTTAGAAGCTTTTTTGAAGTCTTTGTAAATGATTTGATTTATTCACATTGGAAATCTAGATTTGATCGTAAAGATTAAAATGGCGAGCAATGTTTTTAATAAATGGTGAATGCGCTTTTGCAACCTCATCAATTTTTTAATAGTGAAGGCGGTTAAGTGCATACAGGTGAAATTTAGAAGCTTTTTTGATGTCTTTGTAAATGATTTGATTTATTCACATTGGAAATCTAGATTTAATCGTAAAGATTAAAATGGCGAGCAATGTTTCTAATAAATGGTGAATGCGTTTTTGCAACCTCATCAATTTTTTATAGTGAAGGCGGTTAAGTGCATACAGGTGAAATTTAGAAGCTTTTGTAAAGTCTTTGTAAATGATTTGATTTATTCACATTGGAAATCTAGATTTAATCGAAAAGATTAAAATGGCGAGCAATGTTTCTAATAAATGGTGAATGCGCTTTTGCAACCTAACCAATTTTTTAATAGTGAAGGCGGTTAAGTGCATACAGGTAAAATTTAGAAGCTTTTTTTAAGTCTTTGTAAATGATTTGATTTATTCACATTGGAAATCGAGATTTAATAGTAAAGATTAAAATGGCGAGCAATGTTTCTAATAAATGGTGAATGCGCTTTTGCAACCTCGCCAATTTTTTAATAGTGAAGGCGGTTAAGTGCATACAGGTGAAATTTAGAAGCTTTTGTAAAGTCTTTGTAAATGATTTGATTTATTCACATTGGAAATCTAGATTTAATCGAAAAGATTAAAATGGCGAGCAATGTTTCTAATAAATGGTGAATGCGCTTTTGCAACCTCATCAATTTTTTATAGTGAAGGCGGTTAAGTGCATACAGGTGAAATTTAGAAGCTTTTGTAAAGTCTTTGTAAATGATTTGATTTATTCACATTGGAAATCTAGATTTAATCGAAAAGATTAAAATGGCGAGCAATGTTTCTAATAAATGGTGAATGCGTTTTTGCAACCTCATCAATTTTTTATAGTGAAGGCGGTTAAGTGCATACAGGTGAAATTTAGAAGCTTTTGTAAAGTCTTTGTAAATGATTTGATTTATTCACATTGGAAATCTAGATTTAATCGAAAAGATTAAAATGGCGAGCAATGTTTCTAATAAATGGTGAATGCGCTTTTGCAACCTCACCAATTTTTTAATAGTGAAGGCGGTTAAGTGCATACAGGTAAAATTTAGAAGCTTTTTTTAAGTCTTTGTAAATGATTTGATTTATTCACATTGGAAATCGAGATTTAATAGTAAAGATTAAAATGGCGAGCAATGTTTCTAATAAATGGTGAATGCGCTTTTGCAACCTCGCCAATTTTTTAATAGTGAAGGCGGTTAAGTGCATACAGGTGAAATTTAGAAGCTTTTGTAAAGTCTTTGTAAATGATTTGATTTATTCACATTGGAAATCTAGATTTAATCGAAAAGATTAAAATGGCGAGCAATGTTTCTAATAAATGGTGAATGCGCTTTTGCAACCTCATCAATTTTTTATAGTGAAGGCGGTTAAGTGCATACAGGTGAAATTTAGAAGCTTTTGTAAAGTCTTTGTAAATGATTTGATTTATTCACATTGGAAATCTAGATTTAATCGAAAAGATTAAAATGGCGAGCAATGTTTCTAATAAATGGTGAATGCGCTTTTGCAACCTCATCAATTTTTTATAGTGAAGGCGGTTAAGTGCATACAGGTGAAATTTAGAAGCTTTTGTAAAGTCTTTGTAAATGATTTTATTTATTCACATTGGAAATCTAGATTTAATCGAAAAGATTAAAATGGCGAGCAATGTTTCTAATAAATGGTGAATGCGCTTTTGCAACCTCACCAATTTTTTAATAGTGAAGGCGGTTAAGTGCATACAGGTAAAATTTAGAAGCTTTTTTTAAGTCTTTGTAAATGATTTGATTTATTCACATTGGAAATCTAGATTTAATCGTAAAGATTAAAATGGCGAGCAATGTTTCTAATAAATGGTGAATGCGCTTTTGCAACCTCATCAATTTTTTAATAGTGAAGACGGTTAAGTGCATACAGGTGAAATTTAGAAGCTTTTTTGATGTCTTTGTAAATGATTTGATTTATTCACATTGGAAATCTAGATTTAATCGTAAAGATTAAAATGGCGAGCAATGTTTCTAATAAATGGTGAATGCGCTTTTGCAACCTCACTAATTTTTTAATAGTGAAGGCGGTTAAGTGCATACAGGTGAAATTTAGAAGCTTTTGTAAAGTCTTTGTAAATGATTTGATTTATTCACATTGGAAATCTAGATTTAATCGTAAAGATTAAAATGGCGAGCAATGTTTCTAATAAATGGTGAATGCACTTTTGCAACCTCACCAATTTTTTAATAGTGAATGCGCTTAAATAAAAACTGCTAACACTTAGAAGCTTCTTTAAAATTGGCCCCAATAGTTTATGTCGTTGTAAAAGATTTTAGTAACGATTTTAATAAATGGTGAAGGCGCGTATATGTACACAATGTTTTTAATAGTGAAAGCGGTTAAATACATACAGGTGAAACTCAGAAACTTCTTTATTTGAAGTCATTTAATATGATAAATCCTTCTTCTACGAGTAAACATACTTTAAACCACATCAAAATCAGTTCAGCCAATCGCGATTTAATAGCGGACAAACAAACACTCATACATGCATCCATAAGGTTAAGGTAAGACTTCAGAGTAATCATAATTACTAAAACGTTTATTAAAAAACAATAAAAAAAGAATAAAAATATCAAAAAAGTGACAAATTATAAAAGATCAATATAGGTTCCGAAACATGTTTGTTAAATGCTTTTTCGACAATAAACTTTACAAAGTTTGCTATTGATACAGACCACAACTTTCCAATTTTCCCTTTATCAAACCAAGTCATGCCCAGTAAACCAACCGAAATAACTTTCCAACGAAGTGTAACGGATAATTCTAATACATTACTAAAACGAAAACCTTCTTACAGATTTAATTATTTTGGAAGTATAATAAACAGTACAATTTTCTATAATATAAATTCTTGTACTCACTTGGCATGTTTTGAAATAAAATGGTGATGTAACGAAAAAAGTGTTATATCTACAAAAGAAGAGTCGTAAACTTTTAGCAAAGTTAGCGAAACAGAATTTTATGATTATGGAATATGAGAAGCTTTTTGGCACATTCACGCGCTTGAAAAAAAAGGTGATATATATATATTTGGGGTATATATATAGTATAGAAATAGGAGGAAAAGAAATGGCAATCCTAATGAGCGACCATAAAGCATCATTTGAACCAACAAAGGAAGTCAAATGAAACGAAGAGTACAGAACACAGCTGGATTTATCGATCAGGCCTTTTAAAATTTATTCAGATGTGTTTGGATAAATGATGCGGTTTTCAAATAGGATCTTTTATTTAAGTTTAGTCGTTTTATTTACATTTCAATAAGAAACAATATTTATGGTACAACAGGTTTAAAATTAAATTAAAATCGAAAAAGTAACTTATAATGTATAGTATTTCCCATCTTAATAATCAACACATTTTAAAGCAAATATTGACCAATATATGCAGTTTGTGTACAAAATGTGTTAAATTTGGCTTTTAAAACGTTTTTTTAACCTTTTAATAAAAAATGTCACAGCTGTTTGTGTACAAATTCGAGTTTTTTAAATTTTTGGAAGTGATGCACCCCTTTAAAAATCTTTTCTGTAGATATATAAAAAAGTAATATTTTCACCATACATAGTTCTGTTACAACTGTAACGTTCGTTTCCGAGCATACCATCCGGACTATAATTTTTTTTATATTATCTATTGTTATCGCGCTGATACGAGAGGGGATTGCTAGTTGGAAAGGAGAGAATATGTCTCTTGGAGGGTTTTTGATTTAAATTTGTTCATTTTATCGGTGAATTTGATTAAATTCAGAGTTATTTCCGACTACCTTCGCTCTTCTGTTCTGGTGAGTACCATTTTGCATTGGTTTTAATTTTATTAGTTAAAAATAATCCAAAATGCGGTGAATATAATATTTTATGTATTTTACTAACATTTAAATTTTCGAATACAATTGCTATTGTTCCAGGTCAGTTTTTGTGGTATTATAATATTTAAACATGAAAGGTAATTAATTTTTTCTTGAAATTTGGAGAGACATATAGCGATTGTGTTCGATAAATATTATTTGAAAGTTGGAGTTTTAATTCCAATTTTATTAATAGGGTTATTGCCAACTATAAGAAGGGTCCTATTAAGGACCAGCTATAAACATATGAGAAATCGACAATCAGTTGAAGCCGACGCCATTTTGCAGTTCCGTTCCTCCATTAACGAAAATTCGACAAGAAGTCCCTTGAAGGGAGATTTATTCCGATTGCAGTTCTGTTCCACGTCGTACGAAAATCCGACAGGAAGTCCCTTAAAGGGTGTTCTAAAAACGGTTGCAGTTCCGTTCCTCCATTAACGAAAATCCGACATGAAGTCCCTTGAAGGGAGATTCATTCCGATTGCAGTTCCGTTCCACGTCCAACGAAAAATCTGACCGGAAGTCCCTTGAAGGGTGTTTTAAACCGTTTGCGGTTCCTTTCCACATCGTACGAAAATCCGACAGGTTGTCCATTGGAAGGAACTCCATGCATCTTACAATTCCGTTTCACCAGTTATCGAATGTCCGTCAAAAGCCATCGAAAATCCCCAAAGATAAGAGAATTAATTAATTCATTTTATTAATTCATTTTACTTAACATAATTAAAATACTACACCATTTTAAAACTGATTTTTCAAATTTTATTTGTGTGTCTGTACTTGGCGTCCTTTGATTAATGTTTGGAGGAAATTAAATAAAACTCAGAAGGAAGCCACGACCCTCAGGAGCTAGCCTAGGGTAATTTTTAGGTTACAAAGTTGGCGCCCCACGTCAATTTAACCTTTAAGGGGCTAATTAAGCTACACAACTTATAATTTTTGCCAGCGTGTTCGATAAAACTCTCGTTTGACTTATTTTTTCAATATGTTAAACTACTATCGTCCAATTTGCTCGAAACCATAACTTATTATATACTAAAACCTTCCTCAGGAATCGCTCTATTGGGGAAACTCCATGAAAATCCGTTTAGTAGATCCTGAGTTTATCGCGAACAGACAGACAAACAGACGCGGTGACGGGACTTTATTTTATAATATGTAGTAATCGCCTATATCCATGTTTGCTTTTAGTTTCTCTGGAGCACTAAGAAGGGAAAAAATAAAAAAAAAAACCTATTTACACTAAATTAAAAGGGATACAGCACCTTTTTTTAGCTACCCCAATCAGTTATAAAAAGAAATCCATGTCAAAGGGCATTTTGGCTGTCTTAATTTAATCCAGAAAACCCTTTTTTTTTATACCTTTACAATATTTCCCTTAGAGCACATTTTAGAGTTTTTAGGTAACTGTGAATTAATGAGATAAGAAATATTTGATGAACATTCGACTTCTTTTCCTATTTACAAAATTCGTGAAATATTCTACAAAAACATATCTTTCTTAGTGTTAAAAAATCAATAAACAAGTTTGCTTTATTCAGCACTCATTAATTTTGTCCGTTCAAATAGAAACTTCAGGTAAAATCTATACTCATTTTGCACAATATGATAATCTTCTCGGCCAGTTCATTATACAAACAAGTTTTCATTATTGAATAACTTTACAATTATGGAACATTGCAGAAAATTATTTCATAAAAGAAAACATTCTGAAAATACAGTTCACTATTTGATTTTTTTCTTATAAATAAATAAATATGTAAAAAGCACGTCTTCACTAAAAAAAAAATATAAATTGTTCCTGTTCTCGAGAAAAAACACGTAATCCACTCAGGTTCCATTTCTCTTCTTATATGACATACAAAAGTATTTGGTAAATTTAGGCTCAAGATCGTTGAATATATATCATTCCAGTCGCGTATCCAAAAATATCCATGAATTATAAATTACTAAAAAATATATATATAAAATATTTTTTCTAGCAACAAATAATATATTTTTTTTCAAAATTATATAAAAAAATGTTTTTAAACTAGGATTGAGTTTTATAAAATAATAGAAAAAATTACTGGAAAGTTAGGGTAAAGGGAGGATAGTTGGACCATATTTTAAACAAAAAGATACCAAATTTTTAATTTCAAATAAAATATTTGTAGCGTGTTTAAAAAACTCGAATAATAAAATTTCTTTTTTTAACAGTCTTTCTCACTTAGGCCGACCCTGTATCATATTTCAATCTAGATATTTCTCGTGCTAACTACCTAACGGTCAAGTTTAAGCAAATTTATTGATTTTTCCTAACTGACCAATGAAGTCCCGAGTTTAAGATCAGGTGATAGGCGGAAAAGACACAGCGCGTCACCCCAGTACTAACGACTTTTATTCATTCTAGTTTAAGTCTCAACGCGATTAATAACTTTGCCAGACACTAGTTTTCAATTCCCGGCAAATTTCCTTATTTTATCTTAAAAATGACTTGCTATTATGTGTTTCTGTTGCCGTTTATCGTTTATCGTACCGAAGATTCACATAAAGATCTCCAGACAGTGTTTTCTTTAAGTTTCCTTGGTATATAGTGGAACAACGACGGCAGAAGTCCGCCATTGTTACTGTTACCGTTTTCTTTTCGAAACCCCAGCTACGAAGAATGAGTTTATGGTTTTTCTCTAAATATCTATAAATCTAAACAAGAATGGGTTTAGATTATATCTTACCGTTAAGATCAATTACCGAGAGAATGAAGCCATATGCTAGAAATATATCTCAGAAACATTTGGAAGATAATGTAAGTTTTTAACATTTTTTTTATACCTGTATCGAGCTATGAGAGTACCATTTATTTCTATGGAATATTTTATCTTAATTGTATTTACCTGTAACATCCATTTTTATTACTTATATTTTTTGTACCCGCTATCTGTAAACTGTTTTACTTATATTTTTTTTATCTTTAAATTTTATCTCTCGTACTGATTTAATTAAGATTTATACCTTTAAATATAAGTACTCTTAACTCGAGTTAATATCAAAGCAATAGGTGATATTTTTTTATAACTATTTCATCTAAATTTTACCTCTCACTTTTCGCTTATCAGAGTACACGAAAATGATAAGACATCTGCCGGGTTATCTAATTTTATCTTATCTTATCTTGTATCTCTTATATCTTTCTTATTCCTTTTGGGTTTCTTATATTTCCCCATCCTCAGGATAAAAAAACATAAGTGGCGCCCATTTTCCTTTCTCTTTCTTTTCTTTCATTTTCTCTCTTTTATCCCTTTCTAACTTCTTTTATCTTTTATTATTCTATTAAGTATATTCCTTTTTATCTTTTTAAAATTAATCATCTAGCTCGATCGAATCCACGCTCGCTCTCCTCCTACCCCCTGAGTGCCGTTCGCATATGTTAACCTCTCAAATCGAGCATTTAACATCATAAGAAAAAAAGAGGTTACATATTTTTCTTGCAAATTAAATCATAAAGAAATATTTTCTTCTGGTTTTGACAGAGAATAAACGATATAACTACATAACGTAATTTAAAAACAAACATGTAACCACCTGTAGTGGTCCAACTATCCTACCTAGTGAAGAATAGTTGGACTAGTAAGGGTAGGAGAGTAAGACCAATAAAACATTAGCATTTTGTCTTTCTAATAATGGATCCACAAGAATAAAATAGTGATTTATAGATCGTACAGCTTTCATGTAATCATCGTTTGCAAAAAGGGCACTGAATCTGGTATTCTTCCTTTTTTGGTTTCCTTTAGTATTCCGGACACTTGACACATTCGTTCTCATAATCAATTAGCAGTTCTTTATTATCTTTAGATTCATCTGCTATAACCTCTTCAGACTCTGACGAAGACGAAGTTTTTCCTTTTTTTATATTTCGTTTTGTAGTTTTGACAGTAAACGAGAGAACGGTTAATACAGAATAAGAACAAATGAGGAGCTTAAGAACATATACAAAAGACCGAGTTTAGTAAACGAAATAAAAGCACAACGGCTCAGATGGGCCGGGCACGTACAGAGATCGCCAAACGAACGTCTTATAATGGGATATGGGAGGAGAACCCAGTAGGAAAGAGACCTTTAGAAAGACCAAGGCTCAGATGGAGAGACAATATCATTGAGGATGCAAAAGTCTTAGGAGTACGGGTCTGGAAGGAGGCGATGGTGGACAGGGATAGGTGGAGGCAAGTCGTAGATGCAGCTAAGACCCACGAAGGGTTGTGACGCTACGAGAGAGAGAGAGAGAGAGAGAGAGAGAGAGAGAGAGCTCAACTAGGTCGTAGATTACCTTTTAAGAGTGTTACCAGTGGTCCACGTTCGGTTCTAAAATTTGTAACTTTAAAACGTCCTAAGAGGCTTTATTTCCCTAGCTAGCTCAACTAAATCGTGGGTTACTTTTTAAGAGTTTTATCAATGGTCCACGTTGGCTCCAACATTGGTAACAATAAAACATCGTTAAAGGCGTTATTTCTCCAACCAATCTTCTAAACCTCTACAAATTAGTACATAGTACAAAGATCCTGGATTAGGTACCTTAAACCAATAGAAGACATACTAAAAATATAATTATTCTGTTATACGACTGATCATTGACTTATTCAAACAATCCTACCTAGTAAAGAATAGTTGGACTAGTAAGGGTAGGAGAGTAAGACCAATAAAACATTAGCATTTTGTCTTTCTAATAATGGATCCACAAGAATAAAATAGTGATTTATAGATCGTACAGCTTTCATGTAATCATCGTTTGCAAAAAGGGCACTGAATCTGGTATTCTTCCTTTTTTGGTTTCCTTTAGTATTCCGGACACTTGACACATTCCTTCTCATAATCAATTAGCAGTTCTTTATTATCTTTAGATTCATCTGCTATAACCTCTTCAGACACTGACGAAGAAGAAGTTTTTCCTTTTTTTATATTTCGTTTTGTAGTTTTGACAGTAAACGAGAGAACGGTTAATACAGAATAAGAACAAATGAGGAGCTTAAGAACATATACAAAAGACCGAGTTTAGTAAACGAAATAAAAGCACAACGGCTCAGATGGGCCGGGCACGTACAGAGATCGCCAAACGAACGTCTTATTAATGGGATATGGGAGGAGAACCCAGTAGGAAAGAGACCTTTAGAAAGACCAAGGCTCAGATGGAGAGACAATATCATTGAGGATGCAAAAGTCTTAGGAGTACGGGTCTGGAAGGAGGCGATGGTGGACAGGGATAGGTGGAGGCAAGTCGTAGATGCAGCTAAGACCCACGAAGGGTTGTGACGCTACGAGAGAGAGAGAGAGAGAGAGAGAGAGAGAGAGAGAGAGAGAGAGAGAGAGCTCAACTAGGTCGTAGATTACCTTTTAAGAGTGTTACCAGTGGTCCACGTTCGGTTCTAAAATTTGTAACTTTAAAACGTCCTAAGAGGCTTTATTTCCCTAGCTAGCTCAACTAAATCGTGGGTTACTTTTTAAGAGTTTTATCAATGGTCCACGTTGGCTCCAACATTGGTAACAATAAAACATCGTTAAAGGCGTTATTTCTCCAACCAATCTTCTAAACCTCTACAAATTAGTACATAGTACAAAGATCCTGGATTAGGTACCTTAAACCAATAGAAGACATACTAAAAATATAATTATTCTGTTATACGACTGATCATTGACTTATTCAAACAATCCTACCTAGTAAAGAATAGTTGGACTAGTAAGGGTAGGAGAGTTAGACCAATAAAATATTAGCATTTTGTCTTTCTAATAATGGATCCACAAGCATAAAATAGTGATTTATAGATCGTACAGCTTTCATGTAATCATCGTTTGCATAAAGGGCACTGAATCTGGTATTCTTCCTTTTTTGGTTTCCTTTAGTATTCCGGACACTTGACACATTCGTTCTCATAATCACTTAGCAGTTCTTTATTATCTTTAGATTCATCTGCTATAACCTCTTCAGACTCTGACGAAGACGAAGTTTTTCCTTTTTTTATATTTCGTTTTGTAGTTTTGCTATTGCTTGCTTCCTTCATTTTCTCTGCTTATCTTTGCATTTTTCTGAAGACAGAACATCTGATATTTGTCTGCGGACTTATTTAACTGCTAAAGTAACTACATGGACTGGTAAAACTAGATCTAGATCTGGCCCTGGAGTAAGAAGACTTAGGCTCATGTAAGTCGAAAAATCTCCCAAAAATTTTAAAAAGTCTTCGAATATTACAACCACTCTTTGCTAGAGGACATTAAAACTGAAATGATAAAGATTATTCACTCAAAAAGTCAAGTGAAAGGGGATTACTAGGATATCGAGGCACAGGTAGGCAAAATGACCAATAAAGAATTTGGAATTTAGATAGGTAGATATCCATTGTGAACGCCCATTATCTCTTGGATAGGATTAGAGCGCCTTATCGAGCCCTGTCCTTTTAATGAGACTTAATAGCCTTGACAGTGGCCTCTCCACGTAACTTGGAGCACCCGGTTTCTCTTTTGTGTCCTTTTACAAATACTTTGGCTTCTCGCTTGCCTGCTGATTTTTCCACCACTTCTGGGCCTTCTTTAGCCTCTATTTCTCAATGGTTGCTTTTTTGAATGTGTCAGAAACCCTGCCTAATAGTTCCTGTGTGATACATTTGAATAAAATTTATTAAAAAACATAATTATAAGTATGATAAAAGTGGCAAGAAAAGGTTTTCCATGAATTGTTTAGTAAAATAATGTTTTTAGTTTAGTTTTATCAGTACTTAAAAAATTGGCTTCTTAAAATCCAACCATGTTTGTCTTTTGTTTGATTATATTGATGGGCTCTATGATACTTATTTTCAATTTTATTTAATACAAATTATAAGCCATTCTATATAATTCAACATATCCAAGGAAACAGAAACTTAATACAATAAACCTTAATTCATTAACTAAATCTATATATAGACACGTAGGTATAAGAATAAATGGTTACATTTTATATATAAATTCGTCCATTAGGAACGAACCAATCTAATTGTATTAGATACTTACTCACCATGATAAAGCAATAAAACTTAAAACGAAGCAACAAAAGAAATGTAGAGTAATTCTTTCTTGATGTTAAGTGAATGAATTTCATTTTGAATTATGGAAGTAGTTGATGAGTTGCTTTTAAGTAAATAGGAAGTCTTGACATTGCATAATTTCTGTTGGAAAATAATATTCTCATATAGTACAAGAATTTTTGTTTTAAATTATGTGAATAACCATTAAAGTCATATATCAACTTAAACAACGGTTCTCAAACTATAGGTAGAAAAAGCATGTTTCTTGGTGCACAGGCAACTTCATTTTTACGTCGACTCCTAAAGGCCTTTGTAAGTTCGTCATAAAAAACGCTAATACTCGTTACTCCAGAGTAGTTTTTGGGGTTGCTTATATTGTCCCAAGTACCTGGTGCACAAGAAAACTACATGTTACGTCGACTCTTAAAGATTTTTATAAATTAGTCATAAAAATAGCTAATACCCTGGGGTTTTTGGGGTTCCTCAAAATGTCCGAAGTACCTGGTGCACAGAAAAGCTCCTTTTTACGTCGATTCCTAAAGTTTTTTGTAAATTCGTTATGAAAATCGCTAATACTCATTACTCTGGTGTTTTTGGGGTTCTTCAAAACAAACATAATGTCGACTACAATGTTACAGTAAATATGTCGTGAAAATCGGGGTTGCTTAAAACGAAGATGATGTCGACTACGATGTCCGAAGTACCTGGTGCACAGAATAGCTACTTTTTAGGTCGAGTTCTAGAGGAGTATGTAAATTTGTCATGAAAATTTCTAATACTCGTTACTCTTGTTCTTCTTCTTTCAGTGATAGGCCATTAGGTTTACTGTCAAATGGATTACAAAGGCAATTCCAATTGGACAAAATGATATATTCTTCTGCAACAAAGTATCGTTGCAAATTGGAACTCACCTTTTAAATGGCTCAAGGTTTTTAACGTACTAATTTTATGATTCTCTTCTCGTGAAAAATTCTGGATACTTCTACATAATATGCGAAACATATCAAATTTAAAGTCCTAACTCGAATAAAAATTAATACAGAAAAATTTATATTAAAAAGTAAGACCAATCGAATGCTTTTATTAAAAGATAATTACAATAAATTTCATTTTAAATTTAACCCATATTTAAAAATTTAATTTTCATTTTCTTTATACATCATTTAAATAAAAAGTAGGTACTCAGAGTAAATATTCAACAATTACACAAAAAAATCGATCAAAAAATCTTACCAATAAAAAGCTTCTCGTTCGGGTTGTTTTATTAAGTGGCGTTTCGTTTTAATCCAAACTTCTCAATTCCCTTGTCTGCCTGTTTGATTACCTAAGAGTCAAAATGAATAATTAGGATGTTGTGACGATTTTATACAAATTAATGGGAATTGTGTTTTCTAATTTGGAATTAAATTCTTTGCAATAGAGAGAAAAAAAATCGAAAGAAAACGATAAATTGTGTTATAATGAATTTAAAAATTATAATTTGTTGACATTTTAATAAAACATTTAATGAAGCGAAGGTGATTAATATGGAAAACAAAAACAATTACTTTTATTGCCTGTCTTAGAAGATAAACTCAATTCGCATTGCGAGTGTAGAGCCAGTGAAAAGCAATTAGAAAAAAAATTGTTAAGCTTTTATGATGGCAAAGATCTTTTTCCTGGTTAATTAAGACAAATTCACAGGGTTTTTTAACGATAAAATTTTCTTTTAATTATAGAATGTGAAAAACACTCTTTTTTTTATTTCTATAACATTTAAGCACCAAATAATATGGTTAGAAGTAATTAATTATAAAAATTAATATTATATGTTATCACGCTAAGATCGCTCATGCTATGATGTAATTTGTGACAGCTGTAATTTACATTTTCACAGATAAAAAAGTTCATTTTTACAACGCTATTAACGGGAATATTAAGTCTAAATAACGGTTATATGAAAATGTATTTATTATGTAATCGTTTTATGAGGAATATAAAAATTAGTTCAAAAAAAGTGTTAGTAATGTTTTTCATATCATTTGTAAAAAGCAATTATCATTATTTTTATAGAAATAACACGTATACATGCTATATTTTGTTTTTATAAAAGTATACGTATTATTAATAACAGACACGAAGTCATGGGCTACTTTTTAAAACTATTACCAGTGCCCCACGTTGGACGTAAAAATTTCTAAAGTTAAAAGGTCCTTAAAGGCGTTATTACGCTAGTTAGCTTAACTGACTCGTGATTATATTTTGAAAGTATTATCAGTTTCCCACTTTGGGCTCAAAAATTTATAACGTTAAAACGTCCTAAGAGGCGTTACTTCCCTAGCTAACTCAACTAAGTCATGGGTTTCCAGTGGCTCACGTTGAGCTCCAAAATTTGTAACATTTAAACGTCCTTAAACGCGTTATTTCCGTAGCTAGCTTAACTAAGAGCATAAGACAGCTCCTAGAGAAAAGTTAGGAGGTTGACAGAGAGGTCCACCAACTGTTTGTAGATTTCCGTCAGGCATACGCATCACCACCAGGGAAAGTATCTGGCAAGCGTTGGAAGTCATAGGGGTACCAGAAAAGATCATAAAATTAACCAAGATATGCGTAGAAAACTCTAAAGCCAAAGTTAGGATAGGAAAGAACAACACTCTCTATCAACAATGGCCTAAAACAGGGCGATGGTCTGTCACCATTGCTCTTTAACATAGTGCTGGACATGGCTATCAAAGAAACAAACATCGGTATGGAAATATTTACAAATAAGGGACCAGAAATGATCCTGGCATATGCCGACGACATTGACACAGGAGGAAGCAGTACGATCAAAACAAAAGAAATGTTCAAGAACATAGAGAAGGGGACCAAAAAGGTGGGCTTCACGATCAACGAGGACAAAACTAAATACATGCATGTCAGACGGAGAGCAGCAAGGGACAGAATAGGGCAAAATATAACCATGGACACCTACAATTTCGAATGCGTAGATCAATTTCAATACCTAGGAGCAGTTATAACCTCGGACAACGATATCACCAGCGAAATAAAAACAAGAATACAAAAGGGCAATACATGTTTTTTCGCCTTGCAAGATCTATTTAGGTCCCGACTAATATCTAGGAACTCGAAAATACGGATGTATTCGGCAGTAATCAAGCCAATTATTATGTACGGTTCGGAAACATGGACACTGACGAAGCAGAACGAACTAGTGCTAAGACGCTTCGAAAGAAAGATACTGCGGAAAATCTTTGGGTCGACAGTAGACGAGAGAACGGGCCAATACAGAATAAGAACAAATGAGGAGCTTAAGAACATATACAAAAGACCGAGTTTAGTAAACGAAATAAAAGCACAACGGCTCAGATGGGCCGGACACGTACAGAGATCGCCAAACGAACGTCTTATTAAGAGGATATGGGAGGAGAACCCAGTAGGAAAGAGACCTTTAGGAAGACCAAGGCTCAGATGGAGAGACACTATCATTGAGGATGCAAAAGTCTTAGGAGTACGGGACTGGAAGGAGGCGATGGTGGACAGAGATAGGTGGAGGCAAGTCGTAGATGCAGCTAAGACCCACGAAGGGTTGTGCCGCTACGAGAGAGAGAGAGAGAGAGAGAGAGCTCAACTAGGTCGTAGATTACCTTTTAAGAGTGTTGCCAGTGGTCCACGTTCGGTTCTAAAATTTGTAACTTTAAAACGTCCTAAGAGGCTTTATTTTCCTAGCGAGCTCAACTAAATCGTGGGTTACTTTTTAGGAGTTTTATCAATGGTCCACGTTGGCTCCAACATTGGTAACAATAAAACATCGTCAAAGGCGTTATTTCTCCAACCAATCTTCTAGACCTCTACAAATTAGTACAGAGTACAAAGATCCTGGATTAGGTAACTTAAACCAATATAAGACATACTAAAAATATAATTATTCTGCTATACGACTGATCATTGACTTATTCGAACAATTTTAAAGCAAAAAATTTTTTTATGTATTTTATTTTCCGCGAGTAATATTAAATGAAGAACTAAATATACCTAAATTTTGTTATCATGAATATAAAAACGAATAGACTGAATTTTATATTTATATTTATGTTGTTTATATTTTACCATGTTTTTTTTTATTTGTATACAGTTGAAAATATGTGTTTATCACCTGTATTTTCAACTGCATAGTTTACCTATGGTTGCTAAACAAATATTGTTTGCAATCAAACAACCATTATAAACTAGAAATGTTCGTCAAATATTTGTTTTGTTTTATCTGATGAATAATATAAAAGCAACCCTACGTACTGATTTATTGTATATCAAGATTTCAACATTTTATTATTATATTTTAATGCGATTCATTGTTAGGCGAATTAACCTACTTCGTTACCCAAAAGACGACGAAAATCTCAAAAGTTTCTTCTCGTACTTATACTTTTGTTCTACAAAAGAATTTTATCTCGGGCTTATTTCGCATACTATCTAAATTACTGTTGGTCTTTCTCATTTTTGAAATCGTTCAAGGAAAGTGTTATTTTCGCACTGAAAGATACGGTTTGCGAATGTCTTCAGGAGTTAATAAAAAGCTCGTTTTGTTTAATGAGAACGAACAGAAAATTGTTCCAAACTATATAAAGAAATGATTATACTTAATTTAGGTTTTATTTTTTTGTTCTGCTTGGTTAATTACGTGTTTCACACTATAACATAGGTTTCAATAAATTATTGTAAATTTTATTAGAGAAAACAATATTATCAGTAAAAAAAGTACAACAGTTGGAATAAATTATATTTCCCAGCATACAAAATAAGAGAAAGTCAAAGATGTTTATCTGTATTTTGTGAATAATAAGAGGCCCTACGAACGACAAACAATAACATAAAAATAATCAAGAACGGGCAGACGGGCAGTCCTTTAAACCTGAGAATGTTCGATTGGTTTTGATGCTAGGAATGTAATGTTAGCGACATTCTAGAAATGTAACGTTAGCGACGTTCTAGAAGGATTTAATTGTATATTAAAAGGACCGCTTCAGACAGAAGAGAGATGGTATTTGTAATAGCTGGCGATAAAGTGCGATTGTTGTAGGTACGAGATATTTTAAAGGCGTTATTTATAAATTGTGACTGTATTAAAGTTGTGTAAATTAGTTTAGGAAATTGTTAATTGGTTGTGTTTACCAATAAATTGTTAAGTTTGTCTGGTGTTATCATTTATCCCGAATTAACGAAGAAAAAATTACAACAATTGGTGTCAGAAGTGGGATAAGTGAAAGTAGACGTCGAATTCTATGGTAAACACAGGAACTACTAATTACCACGAGATGGAAGAAATTAGGAAATTGTTGGCAGCTATGGAACTGTGTCTAAAACAGAGCAGAAAAGAATAACGTGAGGCTGATGAACAACGCAGAAGGGAAGAAAGACAGGCGATAGATCATCGCAGAAAGGAAAAAATGGGAGCTATAGAACAACGCAAAAAAGAAGAACGCAGAGCTATGGAACTGCGTCTAGAACAGCGCAGAAAGGAAGAACGTGAGGCTGATGAACAACGCAAAAAGGAAGAACGAGAGGCTATAGAACAACGCAGAAAGGAAGAAAGAGGGGCTATAGAACAACGCAAAAAAGAAGAACGTGGAGCTATGGAACTGCGTCTAGAACAGCGCAGAAAGAAAAAACGTGAGGCTGAAGAACAGCGCAGGACAGAAGAACGAGAAGAGAGTATAAAAAAACGTGAAGCAGAAGAACAGTGAAGAAAGGACGAAAAGAAATGTTCATGAAGATATTTCTTGATCTAAAAGAAATTAAAGTGAATAAACAGGAATTAGAGGAAACCAAAGACAGCTTCAAGAGCACCTCAAGGAAACCAAGGAAAAGCTTTAAGAGCACGTAAAGAAAACCAAGGAAGAGCTTCTACAGCAAATTCAAGAAACTAAACAAGCTATTCTTTGACTCGAGGGACAGAAGAAAAACTCTGCTCCATCTACGATTGTGACTCCATCTACGATTGTGACTCCATCTCACCAGGGTATAATTAAGCCTCCTACGTTTGATGGTGAAACCCCCTGAAACATCTACAGAAGGCAGTTTAAAGAGGCTGCAGAAAGTAACGGTTGGAGCAATGAGGAGAAAGCAACAGCTCTGATGCTAGCCTTGAGGGGAAAAGCTTCCGAAATATTGCAAATTATACCGATTAAGAAGCAGCGCAACTATAAAGCAGTAGTATCAGCCCTAGAAGTAAGGTATGGCAGCCAATACCTAAAGCAAGTCTATCAGAGCCAATTAAAATCAAGAATGCAAAGAACATCCGAGACTCTACGTGAGTATGGGGCTGATATAAAAAGACTGGTCAGATTTGCAAGAAATTAATAAAAAAACTGTTTGAATAAGGATCCAGAGCACACAAACACACTTATTGCAACCAGACATCTTACACTATTTTATGATATATTTAAGCTAAACAAGGTTCAAAGATTCGCTGGCCTTGGCATAAGTGGAGCTGTGAGAAGTACTTTAACAGCAGCATTGGAAATGACATTAAGAAGAAATCAAAAATCCAGCAGGACTCGAAACTGCAAAATTCAGCTATAACCGGTAGTGCCTTTACCCATTTGGCCCCAGATGTGTTTTTATTTATGTATCCTTCAGGAGAAAAAATCCTATGAGATATGTCTCAAAATAATTAGTTTACCAGTAGGACTTTCTTTACTTTCTTTGTGACGACGATTCTTTTCTGGTATAAATTTAAAAATTTATACCCGAAATAAAAATATATATTTTTCATGTAACATATTGTGATGTTTTCAAATTCAATTTGTTTCAGATTTTTTGTGTATAAGTTAGATATCGTCAGAGAAAAGTATTAATAATTCAGTTTGGTTTGCAAGAAAGCAGACGAATACCGGTGTTGAAATTTTAATTCAATTTAGGTTTGCCTTTTGAGACATTTATATAAAGGGAATAAAAAATCTTGTTAGTCTTTAATTAAATGGCTCAAAAATAAATAACATTGATTTATTCTATTATTATAGAACTAAATATATTATAATGGAATTATTGTAAAAAAGCATTTTAATCTTTAAATTGTTTTTTTAAATTATTTTCTTTTGAGACTTTGTACAAAGTAAAAGAGAGTTTCTATTATTTTAAACTGCGTATTTCGTAGTAAAACATTGTTCTTCACAAGATTAAATAGCAAAAAAAGATAGATAAGATAAATCCATTTTCTGTTCTTTCTAAACATAATCATCTCAGTTTATTTACTTGTAAACGAATATTTTTTTTTTATAAACAACACAAAAAGATTTTTTATATAAACTTTGTGTAACATTAAACTTGAATATGCAAACTTATAATATGGAAAACATAAATTCAGTAAAAGCTTTCAACTCCTTAGGCTGTTACAAAACTGACAATATCTCTCTATATATATGAAGTATATATGAAAATTAAATTTTAATAACTTTGAAGTAAGTATATACTCAAAAAGAGAAAATAAAGAATACATGAGTTTTAAATTTTCCTACAAATATAACGATTCAATTTCTGTTATAAACAAGAACATCTCTGATGTATTATTGTAGGGATGAATATTTCAACCAATCAGGGAACGAATTATCCACAAAGTGACATTAATTACTTAATGTAATATGTCTTATTAAGGTATATGGTAGTGGAAGCTAATTCGGATGATTTATAGAAATCTCCAGGTACCAATTTCATTTAGGTAAGCATAAGAAATGAACGTTGGAAGGTTTTTTTATTATTCTTTTATTGTCACTGGCGGGCACAAAGCTTTTTGGTTCCCCAAAACCAACAATTTAAAATCTTTTTAGGGGGTTTTTAAACTAAAAATCCACGAAAAAAATCTAAACGGAAGCAATTGAAAGTATTCCTCTGGAAACCTACAAAAAGGTAAGGGCAAATGTAGCTCGAAGGGCTCAGGTTTGCGCAGCTTCTAGAGACGAACATTTCTTAGTATTGAAAAAATTATGGGGACTTTTACACAATTTATTTACAAAATTGTTAAGATACACTGAACTCTGCTGGATAACGTCTAACTACTTGACAATACAATGAACTCTTGTGAATATTTGAACTTGAACTGACGTTAACTGCCCATGCACCCCCTTATATACAACTTTATTTAATCTAGTTAGTGTGTTTAGATCTTTCTAGAATTTTCTAGAAACATTATTTAATCTAGTCAGTGTGTTTAGAAGTTTATAGAATTTTCTAGAAACATCATTTAAAATGGTCAGTTGATTTTTAGAAACTTCTAAAAATCAACTGTCAACAACCATCTTTCAAATTAAGGTCCCTTCCTTTACGGTTATCCCGTTAAACTGCTCCCTCCATAGATTCATTCCTCCTGGAATCTTATTTCCTACATCGGAATCCCGCACACTCCCTGAGCCAGCCAAACCATCTTCTTGGAGTTGCTGCGCATCTCCACTGTGGTTTCCCTGGTAAGGCGCCAAACGATCATGATGGACCACGACGGGTTTCCCTCTGGGAATTTTCACGATCCGATAAATGACATCGTTAATCTTCTTCTTGATGGTGTAAGGACCTTCCCAGTTCTTTTGTAATTTGGGACAAATACCTCGACGCCGTCGGGGGTTATAGAGCCAGACTAAATCTCCAACTTGGTAACTCTTTTCCATTGTCCGCGTGTCATAGTACCTCTTCATCCGATCACTAGATAATTGAAGTTTTCCACGCACCAGGTTGTGTATATTCTCCATTCGATTCTGAAGATCGGCGACATATTGTTCACGGGCCATTTCTTCACCAGGTTTACAACCACCAAACACCAAGTCACATGGTAGCCTCATTTCTCTACCGAACAGGACCTTCGCAGGCGTTTGGCCAGTTGATTCGTTAATGGCCGATCGAATTGCCATTAGAAATAGTGGAATATGTCGATCCCAATCCCTCTGACAATCTGACACCACTTTTGACAGATAGTTGGTTATAGTCCGGTTCATTCGTTCCACCATTCCATCAGACTGAGGATGCATCGCTGTGGTTCTCGTTTTGCGGATGCCTAATCTTTGGCAAACTTCTTGAAACAGCTTGCTCTCAAAATTTCTTCCTTGGTCTGAGTGTAATTCTAGTGGTACCCCAAATCGGCTTACGAATTCTCCAACTAATATATCTGCTAAAGTGGTGGCTTCCTGATTGGGAACTGCATAGGCTTCAACCCATTTAGTGAAGTAGTCCATTACAACAAAGATGTACTTGTTTCCTACATCGGTCTGTGGAAGTGGCCCCAATACATCTACTGCGATTCTTTCAAAAGGACTTCCAACCAGGTATTGCTGCATTTCCGCCTTCGGTTTTTGGTGCGGACCGTTACTGTCAGCACATGTGGTGCATTTACGACACCAATCTTTAACATCATTAGTGCAATTTACCCAGTAAAATCTATCCCGGATCTTTTGCAGCGTTTTTGTGATACCCAGATGTCCTCCAGAACTAACATTATGCATCTGTTTTAAAATTTCTGGTACAGCATTTGTTGGGACCACTATTTGTTTCCTTGTTTCGGAATTTTCTACAAGTCTTTTAACGAGCCCACCGTCCAAAATTAAAGAGCTCCATTGCGACCAGTATGCTTTTAAAGCAGGAGAGGATGAGGATATCTCTCTCCACAATGGACGACTTTCCATTCTCTTCCACTCTTAAATCTTTTTTAGAACGGGATCGTTTTCTTGTTGCTCCTCCAGCATAGAGCTCTCGTCTTCTGGCACAACCTTAACTAAGGCAAGTTTTTCCTCATTCTGCTCCATACAGGTACAATGGGGGCAAGTATTTCTTATGTGGCCTAGTTCTCCGCAGTTCCAGCACCTCACTGGGCGCCTTCTTTCTGAAGAAAACTTCATTAACCTCTCCACTACCGCTTCGACTTCTCTGACGGCATAAACGCCATGGTCGAAGTTACCAGTGTCTTCCATTAGTCGAGCAGCTGCATGTGAGGCCTCCGTCACCGTATGGAACTCCAGGGCAATGGTCAAGGCGTTTACAAGAGATCTCGGCATCGCCAACCGTACAGCCCGTTGCAATTCGGCGTCTCGAAGACCATCGGTAAAGGTTTGGATCGCCAGGCACTCCAGAAAATCTTCCGCTGCATTTGGATACGCAAACCGTACCATTTTTTCCACTTCAGCTTTGAACTCCTGGATAGTTTCTCCATTTTTCTGCTTCCGGCTTTTCAACTGCACTCGGTATACCGGTTTTAGATGACTTTGACCATAAAGCATCTCTAGACGATTAACCAATAGCTCAAAATTGTCAACCTTATCCGGTGTCAATACATGCAGGACGTCTAAAGCCTAGCCTCGCAGAGCCATGGTTAGGAACAATGCCTTCTCTTGGGGTGACCATCCAGTCGCTCTGGCCACTGCGTCAAATTGTTTCAGGTAATTTGACCAGGAAGTCATCCCGTCGAAGGTTGGGGGTTATATTTATCGTCATTCGTACCTGGGCCGCCTCTCCGTTTCCTCGTCGTTCGACGTCTACGTGGCCGGTTTCCCCCCTTTCTGCATTTCTGTCGCCGTGGTGGATGATTTGGTTTCGGCGACAAGCTTCCAGTTCTTGTTGAAGCTTTCTTATTTCGGACTGCATTTGCTGGTTGATCTCCTCTCGGATGTTGGCCACTCGCTGGTTCAAGTTGTCCACTTGCTGATTCAAGTTGGCCACTTGCTGGTTTTGCTCGTCTCGCAGGTTGTACATTTCGGAGCGCAAATGCGATATTTGCTGGGAGAAGGAACTGGATAACTCTTCTGGTAGGGTAGACATCCGTTGTGATAGCTGGGACATATCTTCGCGCTGGCTTCTCATCTGACTGGATAGCTCCTCTTGCTGGCTCGTCATTCGTCCTGATAGCTCATCCTTCAGCTGGGACATATCTTCGCGCTGGCTCTTCATCTGACTGGATAGCTTCTCATGTTGCCGGGAAAGTTGTTGAGTTAGTTCAGAATTTGCTTTTTAAACTGGGTCTTCGAACTCCACGGCGTCAGGGTCCAAATTATTATTTACGTAGTATTCACGGAGTCTTCTCAACAATACGGATTTGCTCCCAGTAGTTTCCAACTCTAATTCATCTAGCTCTCTTCTGAGCTCAGCTACCAATAGTTCATTTATCTTTTTTCCAGGCATTCTTGTATCTTTACCCCACACCTGACACCAATTTACACAATTTATTTACAAAATTGTTAAGATACACTGAACTCTGCTGGATAACGTCTAACTACTTGACAATACAATGAACTCTTGTGAATATTTGAACTTGAACTGACGTTAACTGCCCATGCATCCCCTTATATACAACTTTATTTAATTTAGTTAGTGTGTTTAGATCTTTCTAGAATTTTCTAGAAACATTATTTAATCTAGTCAGTGTGTTTAGAAGTTTCTAGAATTTTCTAGAAACATTATTTAAAATGGTCAGATGATTTTTAGAAACTTCTTAAAATCAACTGTCAACAACCATCTTTCAAATTAAGGTCCCTTCCTTTACGGTTATCCCGTTACAGTATCAACAAAGTATAAAGATGAAAACATTGGAGGTATTTTATTTCTAGTAACAAATATTAAAGATAAAAATTAATCAATTACATATTGCCCACTTTGTTTAAGAAAAAACAGAACAGGAGCAAATAGAAAAAGAAGGCAGAGCTCGAAAGTAGAGAAACAGAGAGAAGGAGATACTAAGTAGAACAGCTTAAAGAAGACTAACCACAGGAATAAAAATAGCAGCAGATTTCCTTAAGTTCAGAAGCCATAACCCGGAGTTTTTATTGATTGGAAGGTGTCCTAAAAAGGAATTCCATATTAGTATATTATCTCATAAATTAAAATTAATTTTATTTTGTGGACACCCAACAGTCTGATACTAAAAAATAAACCTTAATACACTATACATGACTGTTTCGCATTACAAAAATTAAAATGGAATTATAAAATATTTAAAATCTAAAAATTGAAATTTGTTTACAATTTTATTGTGTATAAAACATAAAATACTACATATATGGCAATTAATTTGTCACATAATAATTTTATTGAGACTAAATTGAAAAATTAGGCTAATTTATCAAAATATAATTTATTAGCACAATCCCTTTTTACAATCTGCGTGCATTCAAAAATATTTTCATAGATTTATATGCTTTACACAGCGGAGGTTCTTTACATATTGGACACGAATTATTGTCTCTTATCTGACAAGTAATATTTTATGAATTATTTATGCGCGTGTATATTTAAAAATATTTTTCCACCTCACCTTTTATAATTCACAGTATTATACAGCGTTTATTTTAGTTTTTTAGTGGTAGTTTCAAAAAAGCCACAATTTAGGTGCTTTAATATTAAAAATTTATTTATTTTAGGAATAGTTTAATGAAAAGGTGGTTTTTACACATTAAAAAAATCTAAATACAAAAATGTGTGATAATCGGTAAATTTCAATGGAAGCGAAACTGTTAATGAGAGAGACAAGAAGTAACAGCACTCGCTGTCTTATTTTGAATGTGGAAATAACGAAATATAACAGGCCAAGGAAAGTCCCGTTACACACTTTTGTAGCGATTTTTCTATCGCAACACCTCTACTGAACATAAAATTAAAACCTTCGGTTGAAACGTGACCAACTTGGTATGTTTCAATGCAGCGAATCTTTTAACAGAATCTGATGTTATTGTTGATTTATTTAAATGTAAGACCAACGAAAGATAATAGGCCAAATGAAGTTCCGTTGCACACCTCTACCGAACATAAATTAAAAAACTTTGCTTTAAAGCCTGAGCAACTTGTTGAAACTCGATTGAAGGAAAACTTGTAATAAAATTTGATGTACCCAAAAGTAAGAGCAGAACATGAGAGATAAGAAGCCAGGAAATTTTTGTTATACATTTTAGTGACGATTCTTCTCTCGCAATATTATACCGAATATAAAATAAAAGCATCGCTTTAAAACGTTAGCAACACACTGATATCCTGTAAAAGCAAAGCTTCTAATAAAACCTGATGTTCTCGAAAGTGGAAGTAGATCGTAAGAGATACAAGAACAGACAGCTGTCGTTTGCTTATTAAATATGGTAGCAACGAAAGATTAAACGCCAGGAGAACTTTCGTTACACACTTTTGTGTCGCAACACTTCTACCGAACATAAAATTAAAAACTTCGCCTTAAAACGTGAACAAATTAGTGAATTCCGATAGAAGCGAAGCTTTTAACAAAATCTGATGTACTAGAAAGTAGAAGAAGAGTATGAGGGAGACAAGAAGAGACAGCAGGTATAAGAGCAACGAGAGATAATAGGCCAAGAGAAGTACCGTTACACACTCTTGAAGTAATTTTTCTGTTGCAACATCTCTATCAAACATAAAATTACAAAGCTTTTGATGAAATCTGATGTACTCAAAAACAGGCGTTGTCTTACCAGACTATGGGAGCAACGAGAGATAATAGTCCAGAGAAAGATCCGTTATACATTTTTGTGACGATTCTTCTGTTGCAATACTTTTATTAAACATAAAAAAAATCGTTTTAAAAGGTGAGCAAATCTTTTAATGAAACCAAATAAACTCGAAAGTGGAAGTAGAGCATGAGAGAGACAAGGAGAGACAGCAGGCGTTTACTTTCTCGAATGTGGAAGCAACGAGAGATAACAAGCCAGGTGAAACTCGGTTACACATTTTTGTGACGATTTTGCGTTGAAACTGAACATAAAATTAAAACTTCAGGTAAATTCCGGTTGAATATCTCGCGTACTTAAAAGTGGACTTACTTACGTAAGAAAACCGAGGTTTTACACGTTGCCAGCGTTGGTCTATGCATTGTGTACTCAATTATGGGAGCAGCGAATAATAGAGTCAAAGAAAATTGTTGGCTTACTTAAAAGTGTGAGGAACGGACCGTCGGAAGTTTCGTTACTCTTTTTTGTGATGAGTTTTCATTCGGAACACCTCTTTCAAACATTACTAAAACCTTTGCTTTAAAGATTAGACATAGTAATAGCAGTTGTATATGAAAATTAAAGTGAAGCAAAAATATAAATATTCTTTTCTGGATAATTAAATGATTTTTATATATAATAGTTAATTTATATATGTTATTTCTGGCACTTTTATTAAAAACATTATTACGTCTATTACGGTTGTTTAAACAAATTGGAATGCCTTAATTTGTATATAGAGGTATATTCAATTTCATAATGTTTCGTTAAATATTCATATTAAAATTTATTATAGAAGTAAGCATTTATTTCGTGTATATTTAATTATCTCACATCGGTGGTTATTAGGTACATATAAATAAATGAAAAGCAAATCAAACGAAAACACCTTTTACATGTACAAATTCGTATTTCTTCGTTTAAACGTTAATAATTTGTTATTTGTTAGCGTATTTTTTTAAATTAATAAAACATTTGCAGCTTATATTCAAAATTTTTATTGTAATCGATAAATCTTTGCATTTTACTTTTTAAATAAAACTTCATATAAATGTTCGGCTCCGTTTCAAAGGGTTCATTCGAAAGGTCCAATTTTGCATCACTATTTCGAGCATTTCGGCCTGTATCTCATCAATAACGCGTGATAAATTTTCCTGTAAAGCTACCATCGTGTTCGGCTTGTCCACATAGACTAACGACTTCATAAAGCCTAACGACTTCACATAGCCTCACATGAAATAATCAAGAGACGTTGGTGGCAAATTCACAGGGCTAATTCCAGAGATAAACTGCTCACCACATTCCTTCTTTAACATGTCTATTGTTTCACGAGCTGTGTGGCATGTGGCATCATCTTGATGAAACCACATGTTAACAAAGTTCACGTTAGCCAATTGGGGAAAAAAAATTCGCGTCTCATGGCTCGATATCGTTCGCCATTGACGAAAACGTTTCTTCCTCGGTCGTCTTTGAAGAAAAATGGACCGATGATGCCACCAGCCCATAAGTCACACCAAACTGTCGTTTTTTTCGGGATAAATCGGTATTTTCTGTATGGCAAGTGGCTGTTCATCACTCCAGATGAGACCAGTTTTGCTTGTTCATGTATCCGTCACGGCTATTAAGTCTCATAAAGAGGGCAGGGCTAGACAAGATGCTCTAATCCCATTTTAGAGCTGATGGGTATCTATTTTCCTATCTATCCTGCCTTAATTTTTTGATAATTTGTTTTTCTATATATATTTTTTTTTTCTCATTTTTATCCTTATTTTTCGTTTTTTTTTGTTATAATTTTCTCTTATATTCAATTTTCCCATTAAAAGAACTTGTTTACTTAATGAAATCAGATATGTATATATGTTAATTCAATATTAATCACTAATGCAGCTAATTAGAGATGGGAATTAGTTTAGGTTTGGACTACATTTGTTGATTAGAGTTCTCGTATATTGTATAAAAGAATTAATTACTTTCTACATTTCCTTTTTATATTCTCTTTTATATAGAAACCAATACTGTTTTTAATCCCATTTTTGTTAATTACTTATCTTAATTTATTTAGAACATTCTAAGTTAATGCACTGTTAAATATCACTACATCGCATCGGAGTATATATAGCTGTCCGAAAATATCTAGTGCATTCCATATCACAGATTCCGGATGGCTGTTTATCCTCAAAGGATTTCATTCAATTAACAGTTTGAATATATTTGTTCTATTCAGAGTCGGAGTACCGAAAGATAAATTGATTGTTAGCGCTCAGAAGGGTGTTGACGCTTCATAAGAAGAAAAGAAATCAGCTTAAATTTTGCTAGAAAGCGTATATAAAAGATTATTTACGCTTAGTTTAACTGTGTGTTTATAAACTCTATAGAATTGTGTTTGTTGTCAATTTAAATGTACGGGTTAGAATAATTTTGTATATAAAGTAAAAAAGAAATCTTAAAAATAGGTTCTTGTTACTTTATTTTTAAATAGTGGCGCAGGTTAATGCATGAGGTTGCACTTTTGTGATGGTAGTTCCTTAGGTATCTAGAAGTCTTCTTTATGCACGTACCAAACCACGTTTTCGTCACTATTATAGTATTTGTTCAGTAGCGGTTTAAAACAAACTTGTTTGCTTCTCGTACCAAAAAAAAACGAGCAACGTATCAATCTGAAATTTCTCGTTAAATTAAAAAAAAAACTACGACTGAGTGCTATAAATTGTTGCAAAATACCTATGGGGACAATTCTCCATCTCGTGTGCGTGTTTTTGAGTATTACAAGAGCTTCAGTGAGGACCAAGAGAGCGCTGAAGATGACCAGCGTCCAGGTTGCCCTGTTACTGTTTTAACTGCGAAAACAGTGACCAAATTATGGATAATTGCCAAGGCGGTAAACGCCAATAAAGAAACAGTTAGAAAAATTTTACACGAGGAATTTTACACATGACAAAAGTCTGGACATAGTTAGTGCCGAAAAAACTGACTCCTGACCAAAAGCTTGTGCGTCAAACAGGTCTCAGATTACCTTGAATGGTTAAAAGAAGATCCTGGACTGATGAAAAACATTATTAGTTGTGACAAAACGTGGATTTTCATTTTTTTCTTATTGGTTTTTGGATCTTCTGTGCAGCACCTTTTTAAAGGTTTGTTTTATAAGAAAAACTGCTTAAATTTGTTTTTCTTATTAAAAGTTCGTTGGTTACAGGAAAATGTGCCAACTTGCCTTTTAGCTGTATAAAATTAGCTAGTATTAATGACCATTTCGTTAGTTAATAAATTTTATAGATTATTTCGAACTAAATTACTTAATTCGCATATTTAAGATATGTCGTTTCCATAACGAATTTTAGCTAGAAAATGATCATCTGACCCTTAATATCTATCAACCTGAAAAGGGTGCGAAACTCGACCTCGTTTAAAACGGTCAAATGAAGTTCTCTCTCTCTCGCTTTTTCTCTCTCTGAGTGAACGAGATTTTATCATATTCAAAATATTCAAGTTTATGCTTATGTAACTGGAAATGTGTTACCTACGGGAGGGATTATAGTATAACCTAAAATGTCAATTTCATTATATTAATTCAGTCAACTTGCTCTCGATACATTCCGTACATTAAATCGGATATTCAATTGCTGCTATTTGGTTAAAAGTGGATTTGAGATAGCGATCCACTACGTAATTAAAATACAATATCCGAGATGTGATTAGTAATATTGGAGAATATCGAAAGAGTTAAATTTAATTAATTCAGTACAACTAACAGGCTTATTAATGGATTTTTAATTGGCATAATGAAATTAAAATTAAACCATTTTGGCTCCAATTCCAATCACTGTCATTTGACGATTTTTTGTCAAAGTTTGTTGTAATTTGGGTGGAATGCTGGGAGGTTAACAATTGTTATCTTGTTATTTTTAAAAGGTGTCTTTTATCCATTTTTAATCCCCGAAACAAAAAGAGGGGTATTATAAGTTTGATTTGTCTGTGTGTGTGTGTCTGTCTGTCTGTCTGTGGCATCATAGCTCCCGAACGAATAAAGCTATTTCAATTTAGTTTTTGGAACTAAGTTCCTTACGGCAGGCTTGGATGAGATAGAGATTTTGCTGCGCGACCGAACTGTAAAAAATGTAATAGTAAAACCGTAACGAAAATACCCTAACAAAAAGTCCGTGGAATAATCTAGTAGGCAGGTTACCGCTAGCCTCCACACAACGCTAGCCTCTACTCAGTGTTCAGTATACGATAGACATAATGGTGACAGTTATGATATAATTTTTAAGTGTCACTGAAACTTTCTTGAAAGTGTTTACAAAAAATATAATAGGTATAATGAATCAGGCAAAAGATGATCTTCTCATTACAGAATCTCCTAACGAAAGGTAAGTTTAATAATATAATATAAACATTGTAAACAATATAGAAATATCCAACGATGTCAACTTTTGTGATGTCCTATAAATTAATGAAAATCATTGGTTTTTAAATGTAAAATGTGTAAATTATGTTGAAATATTTTATTTAATTGGATTATCTACACCTGTTACTAATGTAAATCTCAAAATTTATAATAAATAATTATTATTAATATTATCAAAATTTATGCAGTAAATACATAAAAATAATTTGACTAGCATTTGATAACTCTTCACGATTGGATATCGTTGGAGGATCGAATACGCGGGATGGTAATTTTTTTTTTAGTTTTTTTTTCCAGTGTTAAACAAAAAACTATAAATATTATTTTAACTTTAAATAAAATTAATTCAATTATCTTATTCCGATCATTATCATTATAAAAATTATATCTTTAGAGAATTTATTGATATATTAGCTGCCCAGATGAAAAATACAAATTATGAAAATATGTACAACCAAAAGAAATGTAATTATTAATCTATAACGTAGTATAATCTAAGGCTTGGAGGAGATAGGGATTTTGCTGCGCGACCATACTGTAAAAAATGTAATAGTAAAACCGTAACAAAAAGTCAGTGGAATAAAACCGTTAAATGAGACGTGCGCAGGCGCTACAGTCGTATACACAAGCGAGTAGTGTCGATTCTACATTAGCCGAAGGAACTTAGTTCCTACCTGGTGTCCTACGACGCCATTATAACTTGTTTTTGGAACGAAGTTCCCTTTCGCGCGTTACGAACAGTTACGACAGACGCTAGGAGCTTGCAAAAAAAAAAAAAATCATACCAAAAGTTGTCACGACACTATGACACGACACACGCATGTTTCTCTCTCTCACAGACCAAAAAATAAATAACTCTCTCTCCCTCTCTCTCATAGATAGATATATATTAAAATTAAAAAGACACTATTTTAAATTAAAAGAAAATGTACATTTAAAAGAAAATACTGTAGAAAAAATAATAATTAACTATAATAGTATTACATTTTATTTCATCCTGTTTTTATAAATTAATAAATTCATAAACATTTTAAAAATAGTTCGTAACTTGACTATTTAGGTACCTACGTCAAATTACCTTAACTATCAGTTACTGTCAAATATTTTAATTTTAAAATTTTGTATTGAATTGTTAATTCCTGTTTTAAATTATAAAAAGTAATTCTAAAAAGATGTGTTATCTAAAGCTCTGGTATTGTATAAATGGACACTTTTGTTAAAAGAAACGAACGAGAGATTTTATACAGACAATAATAAATGCTTATGTATGTATAAACACTCTGTTGTGTTTACAAATTACTAATTCCTTCACTAATTAATCGAAAGGAACTTCGTTCCATCCGGGTGTCCCTTGACACCTCACACTTTTTTTTGTATTAAAGGTGACTTATGAGCGAGTGTTTAGGAAAATTGGTTAAGCCGTTTAAAAGTTGTGGGGGTAGAAGTGGGTAAGAATAACCGAATGTTTGCAAATGTACTCGATTTTTCCATTTTTTCTTTTGTTGTTTATTAAATTTTATTTTGTTGTCGATTTTTTCTATTTTTTTGATTTTTACATTTCTCGTTTTTACCGTCTAGTCGACAAGTTGAAAATGGTACAAAATAGAGATACTACTCTTAAAAATTAAAAAAATATTCATACTTTGTTTATAATAATTTTTGTAGTTAAACAACATTGCTTGGATGTTTCAGTTTTTGGTTAATTGCAAAAATTATTATAAACAAAGTATGAATATTTTTTTAACTTTTATGGCGTGATCTTGTAAAGTATGTATATAAGAATGGCTCTACGAAGCAAAAAATTTTTACGGCAATAGGCATGTTCACTAATTTTTCAAATTGCTTTTATTTTATAGACAGAACTTATATAAACACGAAAAATATATTTTTGTCAAAAAAATATTACAAATTTCAGTAAAAAATTAATAGAAAGATCTGTTTTCATAATTGCCGCCAAAACGCTCCATACTGTCACTTGATAAAAAACTACATCACTAACCGGTAAACAAAGCTCTCGTTCCATTAAAGTACATTGTATTTTACTAAATTATTAAGAACTTGTTGATCACAAGCTGTAAAAATGACGTCGTTTTACAAAAACTGTGCAGTGCCAATGTCTAAGAATACTTCAATAAGTAGGTACACCGCAGAAACTTTTTATAAACGTTCCAAAGAACATCCTAATAAGAATAAAGTGGTTAACACTTGCTAAAAGACAGTAAAGACACCCACAATCATTGTCACCGAAAAGTACCAGTCATTTTTGTGAAGATCCTTTTGATATAAGTAAGTACTAGCAAACTAAAAATGTAAATACAAGTATTTAAATTGGATCTAAATAGAAGAAATCAGAGCTTAAGTAAACTGTTAAAACTTTGTATTTAACACGGATTTAAGGTACATAACCTCTCTTTAAATATTTTTTTTGTTTTATATCATAATTATAGTTCCAAATGTGATAACGTAATACAATGTATTATGTAAAAAAAGTAAGCTATTGTAGTCGTTCGCTGGTGGCTCTTGAATATGACAGATAAATTAGATTATTTACCGAACTGTGACGTCATATCGCTCTAAATGGTGTTAGCAGTCACGTGATAATAGATAATAAATAATGCATTTTAAATTATTTTTATTTAATTTCAGACTAAAAATTAGCTTCTTTTAATTTTATTTTAGGTTTTTAAATACTGTATTTAATAAAAGAAAAAAAATTAGATGGATTTGTAACATGAGTGAACATGCCTATCGACCACCGGTCGGGCGAGTCTTTACACATGAAGCCACTTGTGTCCGACACCGGTGGTTGCCACCGGGGACGCATCAGCCGGGTATACAAGGTTCTCCTTCAATAGCAGTTACAAAATTCTCAGTATTGTCAGTATTGCATTCAAAATGTTTCTCCATAATAAACGATCAAACAATTTCAAGATATAGACACTAAAAGTGGTTGGTGTGTACACCTTTATTAAAAACAACGTACTAATAAAAATAAAATATAGGAAAGTGGCCCGGCCGGTGGCGAGGGTAGGACACTAACGTAGCGGCAGTCGAGCAGTTAAAAGTGGTGTGGTCCGCAAAGTGGCTAGTCTGTGATCGTACATTTAAAACAATGCATTGCTATCGGTGGTCGCCACCTGTGTCGGACACTGGTGGTACGTGTGTCTAGACGCTAAGACGAAAGTTCAAGAAAATTTTGTTAGTTAACAATTGTTTAACTTGTTAAAAAATTAACTTTAAGTAAAATTTCCAACGGGAATAAATTATTTATACTGTTCAGAACACACCATAATTTTTTCAAATTAAAAAAAAAATTCAATACCTTAAATAAATTAATTAATGTGCCGTACTCGCTTTTGACCTCCACACGCGCAACCTAAAAATGTCGCGCGCAGACCTATTTTCAGCGTTAAATTAAAATTATAAATAATGGAGATAGAGTTCCGGGAGTTAGGAGTTTTTTATTGGAAATTTTCTCCTCTTTCAGAATTTTTTTTTGAAATTTCTTAAATATTAATATTTTATTAAATATTGACATTCACCGGGAATGGATGGAGTTTATCCAGCCCTGCTGCAGTGGGGTCTGGAGGAACTTCTTCCTCACCTAGTGCAAATATTCAGAGCTTCCCTAGCTCTGAATTATATACCGAAGATGTGGAGAGAGGTAAAGGTTGTTTTCATACCAAAACCTGAAGAATGGATTACTCCATTCCAAAAGCTTACCGGCCTATTAGCCTTACATCGTTCTTATTAAAAACGCTAGAGAGGCTAAATGAACGGTACATAAGGGATACAGTGATAAACACCAAACCACTGCATCCCAACCAACATGCATACACAACAGGGAAATCCACCGATACGGCCCTACATCATGTGGTTGGTCAGATCGAGCGATCATTGGACAAGAAAGAGTCCACCCTGGGCGTATTCATAGATATCGAGGGAGCTTTCGACAAAACCACGTTCCCTAAAATAATGCACTCGCTTACTGATCGAAATGTACCTACAACAGTAAGCGGATGGATTCTCAGCATGCTCTTCATGCGTGCAATAGAAATAACTGTAAATGATGTCAAGATACGAGGCAAGGTTACGAGGGGCTGCCCACAGGGAGGGGTTTTATCACCTCTACTGTGGAACATTGTTCTAGACAGCCTAATTCACCGCCTCAATGAACATGACAAAATCTATACAGTAGCCTACGCAGACGACATTGTTATTCTGCCAACAGGAAAGTTTGAAAGCACCCTTTGCGACAGAATGCAAGTGGCTTTTAGAACTTTAGAGACATGGTGTAAAGAACAGTCGCTGTCTATTAACCCCAAAAAGATAGAGATGGTTCTTTTCACGAAGAAAACGAAACCTATGGGCTTAAACGCACCCAGTCTTTTCAACGTTAAATTAAGCTTTGCTACAGAAGTGAAATACTTAGGTGTTATCCTTGATAGCAAGCTGACTTGGAACTCACACATAGTAAGCAGAGTTAAGAAAGCATTTATATCTTATGAGCAATGCCGCCGAACCATAGGACAGACCTAGGGATTATCCCCCAAGGTCACCATGTGGATCTACACGACAATCATAAGACCTATGTTAACATATGGTGCTGTCGTGTGGTGGCCTAAAGTGAAACAAACGACAGCTATCAAAAAATTAAACCAAATTCAAAGATCAGCATGCCTTCTCGTAACAGGAGCCATGCGAAGCACACCGACCAGCGCAATGGAAGTCATACTTGGTCTCACCCCCTTAATATATTTGTTAAGGAGGTCGCATTGATGACCATGGTACGCTTTCGCACGGTTGGTATCGAACCCACTGTAGGGACTGGCACATATAGGGATAGTCTGTGGAGGGAATCGATAAAAGTGATACCACTCTTACAGGCAGTCACGGATGCCGTCGCACCAAGATTTGTCTTTGACAAACTCTACAAAATATTAACAAACAAGACAGCAGACCCCAACGTAGTGAACGCTCTGAGCGTATATACGGATGGATCAAAAACAAAGCAAGGTGTGGGATGTGGAATTTACTCTAGATCCTTAAGCCTAAAAACAAAATGGGCTATGGATGGCTTGTCAAGTGTGGTTCAGTCAGAACTCACAGGCATAACCATAGCTGCAAAAGAATTAATCAATAGGAACATCACAGGCAGGAATATAAATATATATACAGACTGCCGACAAGCACTACTGACCTTGAATAGAACACGTTTCACTTCAAGTTTAGTACTAAAATGTCACCAATCTCTAACTGAGGCCAGCCAGAATAACGTGGTCACTCTCAGCTGGATCAAAGGACATGGGAACTCTAAAGGCAACCGCATTGCGAACAATTTAGCAAAGAGGGCTGCTGGCTACAGATATGTTAGCCCTCGCCCATCTACCAAGCTAATATTGTCCGCAGTCGGGGACCTTATCAAACAGCACTCTCACCAAAAATTTATACAGTGCTGGGATGAAATTACGAACTGTAGACTGGCCAGAGAGTTATTACCTCATCCTGGCGAGGAAACAGCAAAAAAATTTAAGGCATTGACCAGACAAAATCTCCGAACAGCTGTGGGAATCCTGACAGGTCACTGCCAATTGCGACAACATCTCTTTAGGATGAAACTAACAGAATCGCCGCTATGCAGAAGCTGCGAACAAGAAGAGGAAACAGTAGAACACATTATGTATGACTGCTCTGCTTTTTCTGAAATCAGAAGAACCGTGTTGGGCGAGTATTGGCTTACACCAGCCGATGTCAGGGAGATCCCCCTCGGGAGCCTCATCACCTATTTTAAATCAATAGGCCTGGTGACATCCTGAGGTGAGGATATCCCTACATACGGGAGGATGCACAATGGGTCATATGTGGCCTCAGTGCTGGCTGAGCACTAGCTCGCCCCTCCCAAATTTCCAGATCCTGATCCAGAAATATTGACAAAAAACGAAATGCCATTTTTTTTCATCTTTAATTGTTTATAACTTTTGCAATTTTTTATGTGCTAATACACGCTTTTGGCACATTTTTCTAGACGTCATTCCGGATCTAATGAGCTATCGCACATAATTTTAAGAGTAGTATCTCTATTTTGTACCATTTTCAACTTGTCGATTAGACTATTTCTTTATATTTGATTTGGTATTTAAATTTTTGGTATTTTATTGTAAAAATATTTTTTATGTAGATTTGCTTATTTTCTTCTTCTAATCTTTAATATTTTAGGCTTTTTCCAATTATTTATGTTTTTTTTTTGGTTTCTTATCTTGTTTTCGATTTTTTTCAGTTTCTTCTTATTTTGTATATATTTTCCGTATTTTTTTGTCATTTAAAATATTATTTTAACTTTCAATTTTTGAATTGAATGTGAATTCCGTTGTAGCGAAATCCAAATAGCGTATAGTAAAGCTTATATTTTTAGGGATCTACCCGTAGGGGTTACAAAATTAAAAAATAACATCTTGGATAGCGTTACTTTAATCCTGAAATTTCTAATAATTTCTACCTGAGTTAATTAATAAAAGTTCCTTAATAAAAACCATACTTTACAAATTTTCTTGTAAAAATTATAAACGTACCATTAAATAATTAAAGAACTTACTAGTTATTAATAAACTCTAATTAATTATAATTTTTTAATTACAATTAATTTGAGTAGTTGAAATTCATAAAAGTCTGTGCTAACAGATTTAGTTTTCTTCAATTTGTAGCGACCTTTAATCAAGAAGACAAAAACTGACGTTATTTAAAAAGTTTCGGGGTGAAATTTTGAAATTCTGTAAAAAAGGAAATATGGCTCGAATTTTTGTGAAAAAGAAACTTTCAAGTCAACGGGATAACTTATTAATTTGAGAAAATCAATAGAGGTTACATTTTGGTGGTTGGTATAAAGGAAAATTAATTTCCTGATAAAGAACAAAGTCACTGAATTTCCTCTATGATAATTAAAATTCTCAAGGATTAATGAAGGTCTTTCTAGTAAGATTATACCGTCTTTTATACACCAGGTGAAAAGCAATTATCTGTTTTTATTACTTCAAAGAAATCACGTTAGCTTTATTTTCTAATTAAATAAAGTTCCAAAACTCCCAATTATGACTTGTTGATTAATTTTTTTTTAAATAGGTACAACATGAAAAGGCTTTCTACGTGAATACTAATATATAACGATCATCCATAATTCTGCAATGTAGAATTTATATCAACGAGACTATTTACTGCATAAACTTGATGTAGGTACCTATACAAATGTATGTTTAATACCTCAAATTATGAGAAAAGTGAACTTGCTAACTCATTAATCAATTCCCAGAATGATGGATGTAGTTCTATAATGAGTAAAGTATAATTATTTAGCTTTATTCAAAAAACGAATTTTTAAAATCTTGATTTATAATTTACAGTGACATTTTATTTTATTTTTTTATTTACAAATAGTTAAACTGTTCACAAGAATTAAAAAAAATACTTTTGAAAATGAAACATACCTGTAGGAAGTAAAAAACGTCTGTTACACAAAATAGATACACCTAGAAGTCCAGGTAAAGGTCCAGACTTCAGAAAAAATCCTGGAAATCTTTTCATCATCTCTCATCTGAACTATCAAAATTTAATGTTACAAAAAGATCAGAAAAGTGGAGCAAATATAGCAAAACACTTACTTAATACAACAAATTACTAAGAAAGGCCAAGAGAGAGTCATAAAGAAGACACTACGAGGAAATCCAATAGTCTATAGAAATACTCAAGCTGCCAGAGGGTCTATAGAAAGGTCTTCAGATGAATATTCCAGCACTTCAAAAGAAGTCCGGAAGAAGGGTAAAGGAAGAGAACAAAACTTACGACGCCAGCCACACAGCAGCATAACAGACTAGAAAGTTACGGCAAAAATAAAACAAAAAAATACCATTATCAAGCTTATTACAGTTCAAAGCTCTGAGAGGCATTCCAACGGCAACAATGAAAGTCCTGTTTAGACTGCCTTTTACTTAAATAATCATGAAGGGGGAGCCAAGGATAAGCTTCTAAAGGCTGCATAAAAATATGTGCAATATTTTTGTTGGATAAGGACGCAAGAGCACAAAGCAGGAAATTGAAGAAGAAATACCTTTCTAAAAAATGTTACAAGTAGATATACATCAACGTGAGGAATAGCAAAATGTGTGCACTCAACCCAAGCTTCAGGGTTACACGTGATGCCATACATACGAGTCTATGACTAAAGAAGGAGCAAGAATTTACAGCATTGACGGAAACGAAAAAATATCTGTCACTATGGAAACATATACATTTCTTTTTCAAGCAGAAGTTAATGCAATTTTGCAATGCGCATCAAAAGAAAATAAGTCGAGGGCTTACAAATCTAAGCAGATCAATATCTGCATAGATAGTCGGGCGGCTATTGGGGCTTTAAAGTGGTCTCCAGACTGGTACACGAATGTCCAGTAAATTTCGATATCCTGGCGGAACATTAGTTTTTTAAAAAAAATTTAAATCTACAACCTGCAGGAAACGGTGTAAATATACAGAAGCTTGTAAAACTAACCACAACGACATGTTTATTATAATCCTTTAAGACACTAACACAAAAAAATATTAAAACGTACCTACCTGTCAAAGAATAATAATTACTTTGTAATAAGTATTCCAATACACAACTTGAAGCAGATGAGGTAAAAGAAGATTAAAAGTTAGTTTAATAGTGCAACAGTTACAAACACTAAAAATAAAATACCTTTACAACTCTTTAAAACTTTAAAGATATAAAGACTCAACTTAACAATTCTCTCTGTGTATCTGGTGGAAGTTATTCAAGAACTTCCTTAGATTTATCTGGGGAAAAATGTACTGAAGTATTATAAAAATTCATCATCATGAGTTTTTTTTCTTATAAAAATGTTCAGTAGCTTGTTGGCTTCTTTTCATTGTTATTCTTTAAGTGTAGAGCAACTATGCCAACAAATCAACCTATCTTAAAATCTTTCTCACCACATGAAATTATTGGACAATTTAATCCGACGTTGTAGCTTGGTGTATTAGCATTTTTGGCGCATCCGCTGAATTTATACTACAATCAACTTACGAGAAACAATAGAAATAGAACAAGCGCGTCTGGTGGCAGGTTCAGAAGAAAAGCATCCCGGAAATTTATGCTCCGGGATCAGTGCCGCATTTGAAAAATTTTTCATAGAATTCCGGTTATGGTGACCTATAGCGTCCCTTTATTAACCCGTTAGGAGGAGTGTGTAATAAATTTTATGATTTATTTATTAAACATATGCACACTAAAGCCTTTTACTGAATGTCATATAAAGGCACTTAATGGCTGACAGTTTTATGAAACTTTTATATTAACGTTTTACTTTTAGCTTTATTTTCAAATAGTATGAGAAAAATGTAATATAAAATTACTTAGGTTTGAATAGTAGAAATAGTAAGGTAAAAACTGTATAGATATGTTCAACGACACTTGATTTATTGTCTACGTACGAGGCTTGTTTAATTGAAACCCATCCTTGGTCAGGTTAGCCTTGGAAACAATTGTAATCATTCAAGTGACATTTTATAATGTTAGTTGTATTTGTAAACGTCACACTGATCAGTGCCTAGCATTTGTATGTCAGAGCTATTTTAAGTATTGCGACTTTAAAATGGCGTTTGTTGTTAACAATCCGTCCAAATATAATCAGCGTGCGGTCATTAACATTTTTCTTTGACCATGAAGGACCCTTGCTCATAGAGTTTACAGAACCTAGAGTGCAAATCAACGCAAACCTGTATAATGAAACTTTGAATAAGCTTTACCAAGCAATAAGACGAAAACGGCCAGGAAAGCTCTCACGCGGTGTCATTCTGCTGCACGACAATGCTCGGCCTCATGTTGCCGAAGTAGTAAAAGAAAATCTACAACGAAAGAAATGGAGGGTATTAGAGCATCCACCCTATAGTCCCGATTTATCGCCATGCGATTTTCACATATTTGGTCCACTGAAAAAAGCGTTAAAAGGTAATCGTTTTCAGTCGGACGAAGAAGTAAAAAATGCGGTGAAAGAATTCTTCAAGCAGCAGCCATAAGAATTCTTTAAACAGGGTATACATCGGTTGGTAAAACAATGGGATATGTGCCTTAATTGTAGTGGTAATTATTTGCAAATATATTTGCTAATAAATTTTTTTTGAACCAAAGATGGGTTTCAATTGAACAAGCCTCGTATGTAAAAGACTGTAAAGTAACAAAACCAGGATGAAATTTAAAAACCCTTTTAACCTTATTAGTAAGGAGACTCTAGCATACTAAAATACGTTTAAACAGATCCTGGTAGAGCCTTTTCAGAAAAATTAGTCTGAAACAATATTTAAGCAAAAAAAAAATCGACTCGGGTGTAGAATGGATTACGAGGTTTGTCTATTAAATAACGAGACTGATTACGAAAAATACTCCTAGATTATAAACCCCCTTTCTCTCGCCACATACCATTCCATACGTTTCTTCCATAAATCACAGCAATGCTGGTAGTCTTCTTTGGTGAGAGCCTTTAAGACCTTTGCCTTTTTTTGCTTTACCGCTTTCAATGACTCCAATCGGGTCCTCTTTAAATATCGATAAATCAGGACTTAAGAAGAATGTTTGAGAGGATTTTATATAATTGTTTATTGATGAGAATCCAGTGTAATGCAAAAAAATTGATTCGGGTGTAGAACAGATTACGAGGTTCGGTTATTATATAACGAGACTGATTACGAAAAATACCCCTTTAATATAAACCCCCATTCTCTCGCCACACAAAGTGCTGGAAGTCTTCTTTGGTGAGAGCATTTAAGACCTCTGCCGTTCTTTGCTTTACCGCTTCCACTGACTCAAATTGGGTTCTCTTCAAATATCGATAATTTAGGACTAAAGAAGAAGGTTTGAGATGATTTTATATAATGTGTTTAGTAATGAAATTCCTGTGTAATTCGCGCATGTTGGTTTGTCCCCTTTTTCGTGGTTCATTCTTTGATATTTGATATATGCTGTATATACTGCTTTGTGGATGTAGTGCCTCAGCCCTATATATAAAAATTCTGCCCGGGGCTTTATAATTCTTTAGCTTCTTTAAAGCCTTTTGAGTTTTCTCAAGTAAGGGGTCCTCCTGTGTTATATTTAGGAAGTCCTTAAAATGCCTTCTTCATTCTTCACTTATTTCTTTGTCATCTATTATTATCCGATCTTGATTGTCTCATAGTGTACGGTTGGAATTGCTTCTATATCCTCTTTTCTCCGAGAATATTGCTTTGTAGAATTTTCTGAAGCATAGTTTGAGTCAATCGCTCTTTAACAACTTTATATTTTTGTTGCTCGTAGTTTTTTCTCTTTGTTCGTCTGTTTGTATCCGTATCTTCCTTACTCTCTGTCTTATTTTCGGCTTTTTTCGACATTCTATGTTATCTCATTTTGGTACTGTTTTTAATTTGTCGAATAGTTGGTAGCATTAAACGATTAGAGAACTAAGAAATTGATCCTAAAAAAGCAAGATAACCAATAATAACTAAAAGAAAGAACATCAAAGTTTAGACCTCTTGATGCAATAGCTTTTTGGTCAAGAGTCAGGTTTTTTGGCACCAACTTTGCACAGACTTGTGTCATGTGGAATTCCTCGTGTAAAATTTTTTGAACCGTTTCTTTATTAGCGTTTATAGCCTTGGCAATCATCTGGATGCTTATTTAACGATCTATAAGCACAATTTAGTTGATTTTGGTCACTGTTTCCGGAGTTAAAACAGTAACAGACCAACATCTGCGATGGTCATCTGCAGTGCTCTCTTGGCTCTCACTGAACCCCTTGTATCAGTCAAAAACACTCGCACGAGATAGAGAATTGTTACTATAGGCCCTTTGCAACAATTCATAGCACTCAGAGTTTTTGAAGTAAAACTTCTTTAGCGACACTAGGAGTAAAAAAGTTATTCTAACGGACGTGACGTCATTCTAATAACAGCAACCGGAAACAAAACCTAATACTGACACGATTTTGCATGGGCGCCGGCAGCAGGGTGCAAGAGGGTGCGCTTACACCCCCCTGCTATGAAAGAAAATACCTGAATTTATCAGAAAATTATATATTTTTTTAATTTTTTTATTAAATTATTGTTTGAATAAAAACTAAAGGCGTCGCGGTTGCTGTCCAAATCATTCTACATTCTATATATATATTAGATCATAATAGTGTGTAGATGCAGATGCACCCCCTGAAAATAATCCTGGCGGCGCTCATGCGATTTTGCCTCCTATATTAAATAAAATTAAATCTGTAATTGTATGAATTGACAGCTGATCATCTTGTCAATCGAAATACATTGCTTTAGGTATATAAATAGTTTTTTGTGTATAAAGTGTTTGTATTAAATATGAATAAACAATGTGGATTTATTAATGAAGAAAGTGATGAAAAAATATTGATTGAAAATGAGTGAATAGGTAGGTACTCTATATGCATAAATTTTATTTTTGGTGTGTAATTACACTATTTATACCTAATTATTTATACCTATTATTTATACCTAGCTATTTTCGTTTTATAGACTTAAAGAGCTAAAAAGAACAAGAAATTGTGAACGTCAAAGGGGATATTATAAGCGCCAGAAAGATTTGAAGAAAAATGACAAAAATGAAAAAATGACGAGACAGCCACATTCATTATGATTTAATTAAGTAAGTTTATATACATACATACATATTATGATAGTAAATAATTGTTTATACGGAATCTTTACGTTGAGTAAAGAAGCATGTTGCACGTTTTTGTTCATAAAATAATAATATTCAAAATATTTTAACACTTTCTTATACTTATTTTAGGTTTGGTTAGGTAGCCATAAAGGCCATAAAACCACTAGTCAAGATGGCTGATCTTTTACCACCAATAACAGATCCTTCGTAGACGTGAAGGAAACAAACTTAACTCAGGATTTTAAATTTTATGGAATATGCTATAAAATGCTACAAAATGAAATGGTTATCTAACTATCGAAGGCTTTTGTGTTGTGATGTATTACAATAAGGTAGATACAGCTACAAAATCACACATTCTAAACGTAATGTGTGTATATTTTTAATATTGTTTACCTATTATTGAAGCAAAACTTCTTTAGGCACGACTAGGGGTAGATTCTAACGGAAGATTCTGATGGAAGTAACTGTATAATTTCAGCTATGGGAGGAGTTTAAATTTCCGAAATTTATTTATGAAATTTTCAAACGGTTTCAAATACATTAATGGTATTTATAGACTAAAATCTATGTTTCACATTTTAGTTATCATAAACCTATTATTTCATATATAAAAAAAATAATGATAACTTTCAAATTCCTATTTCTAATGAATAATATAAATATAACATCTCATATTTTTTGTAAAGTATATAGGCAATAAATATGATTGAATTGTAATTAAATATTTATTTTCCGATACGTACGTCAACAAGTTTTACTTCAATCGCGCGTAAAGGTTACACGCACACTCTTTTTTTTTTAATTTAACGAGAAATTATAAATTGAAACGTGGCTCCTGTTTTTCCTGTTTTCAACACGAGAAAAAACGCGTTTGTTTCAAACCGCTACTAACTACACAAATAGTGACGAAAACGTGGTTTGGTACATGCATAAAGAAGTCTAGATACCAAACACACTTCTCATTTTTCCCCATCTAGGCACGCATTTTTGTTATACTCACGTTTCTACAACTCTACAACTCACTGTTCTTAAAACTTATCTCTGACTTGTTCTTATAGGTAAATCAAGTAGGTAACTTACAGAACAATTAAAACAGCAAATACTAGTCTCGATTTATTTATAAAGTTAGCTTCACTATCTATCATGAAAATTAAGATATTGATTAAAGTTAGAAACAGAATACTAATAAATTATAATATAACTTCTACACATACCACAAACCAACTTCACTTTCTAGCATCCATATATTATATATACACATAAAATGTACTTGAAATCGTATCAAACTACTACTTAGTGTCTATTGCAGAGGGTTGGTATACAATCAATGATCAAGAATATCCTGTTTGTACATCTACTTTGAACTTGTGTTATCTAGTAGATAGATGTCAGTAACAATCAATGATATTCAAAGCCAAACTTGTTTATTATACCTATTTGACTAGTCAAGCATAAAATTATTTCAAGTGATTTGGATTAGGGGATGTACCTTACATACAATTAGATTATTACAGTATAGTAACATTGTGGAACTTATTTCAATTAGATTATTATTAATTAAACCTCTTCCACCCTCACTTTCTCGATTGGTAATTTAATAAAATAATTATCATTAATCGAATTCACAAGTAGATGTTGTCTTCTTCAATTTAAAGTTCGGTTATTAAAATAGTACGGGAATTACTTTTGTGGAATATAAAATCAACGTTAAGTCTATTTGTCGTATACTGCTACATAAATATTTCATTCATTTTAGATTTGCTAAAGAATGGGATCGGACACTATGCGGATAATCAAGTAGGGAAAGCACAGTTTTCCGCTCAATTTGTTCGAATATAAATATGTAAAATCACTAAATATTATTTGCTAGGGATTATTGACAATCACTTGAGCTTATTTGCAGTTAGTTAAGACACTTCTGGATCTGGATCTGGAAATTTGGGAGGGGCGAGCTAGTGCTCAGCCAGCACTAAGGCCACATATGATCCATTCTGCATCCTCCCGTATGTAGGGATATCGTCACCTCAGGCTGTCACCAGTCCTATTGATTTAAAATAGGTGATGAGGCTCCCGAGGGGGATCTCCCTGACATCGGCTGGTGTAAGCCAATACTCGCCCAACACGGCTCTTTTGATTTCAGAAAAAGCAGAGCAGTCATGCATAATGTGTTCTACTGTTTCCTCTTCTTGTTCGCAGCCTCTGCAGAGCGGCGATTCTGTTAATTTCAACCTAAAGAGATGTTGTCGCAATTGGCAGTGACCTGTCAGGATTCCCACAACTGTTCGGAGATTATGTCTGGTCAATGCCTTAAATTTTTTTGCTGTTTCCTCGCCAGGATGAGGTAATAACTCTCTGGCCAGTCTACATTCGTAGTTTCATCCCAGCACTGTATAAATTGTTGGTGAGAGTGCTGTTTAATAAGGTTCACGACTGCGGACAATGTTAGCTTGGTAGATGGGCGAGGGCTAACATATTTGTAGCCCGCAGCCCTCCTTGCTAAATTGTTCGCAATGCGGTTGCCTTTAGAGTTAAGACACTTAAAATTAGTTTTATTCACTTGTGATTACTTGATATCATTAAATTTATTTGTTCCGAACCGTTTGTTTTTCTCTTTTCGGATACACTGATAAGTATAAATTCATGTTATCTGTTAAAATTGGAGCGAATTTTCATTTTCCTTATCTCTACCTGAAAGATTTCCCAATCCAATCTTCCACTCCATAAGTGCCGACAGATAAACTTTATTCAGTTCAGGGTGAAAGTTCAAACGAATAGTTCAGTATCCAGCTGTGATTACTCTATCGAAAAAAAATATAGCCCTTATATACTTTTTCGAAAATCCTTTGGTTATTTTTATTTCAAGTTTATAAACTGGGAATAATTTAATTTCCTTTTTTTTTCAGATACCTACTTGCAGACACATTAACAACGATCATCGGTGCTGAATTTTGATTATTCGGATTATAGTAACGCGCGGGTGTATATTTTCGCGATAATTTGCAATACAACTTGCAATCGCGCAATCTAGTAATCGTTGTTTTCCTCGGCGTAAAAATCGTGTTAACCGGGTAAAATTGCAATAAAAATTGCAATAGTGGCGATATTAAACACCGTATTAGTTTCGGGAGTGTTCGATAAATCGCGATACTCAATACCAGCAATAAAAAATTAAAATAGAGGTAAGTTTTATAACATTTTTATAGGATGATATATTGTATAGGATGCGAAGAAATCTATTCAAAATTAAGATATGTAGTAATAAAATGTGGTTTTCTTTAATATACGAGGTCTACCCGCAAAATATTTAACTTTTTTTTGTCCTTTTCTTCATGTCTTGACCCTGTCTGGAACAATCTTTACGATAATATTTCGGGCCGGAGAAACGAAAAATACGTTATGTACACCTGGTCTCTAGATGTTCAAGACCAGGTACTGAGGGACTCTCAAAAAGACTGTCTCGAAAACTCACTAAAAAACCCTCCTCAGTGATTGTGCTAATTGTATATGAATTTGTCATGCTCCTTCTCTTCCCTAAATATGTTTTTGACTACATTAAGACTCAAGTTCTACTTTTCTGGTCTGTCCATCACTTAGTTCTGCAGAGGACTGGAAATCAGGCCATTACTCCTCTTCTCGTGTTTCTTTTAACACTTCGATGTAGGTATAATTTGAATAACCCGTTCCTGCTTAGCCAATGAATGATATAGTAGTCAACCAATTTGTTCTTGCAGTACAGCGACTTCTTTACATTGTTAATAACACTTCTCGTCCTTCTCACCACCTCTATTCTGTTCCATCTTTGACCCATTTTTCAAACGTTACTTTATTTTCTATTTTTCTGTTTACTTCAGTTGGTTTCCAATTTCGTTGAGTCTTGCCCTTTCTTCCAGTAGCAGGTCGATAGAGGGGATGCCACTGAACTTGCAGTTCGATAGGGTGGCCGCCTCTGAGCATGCAGGCCACTTCTGCAGACACCGTCTAAGTAGAATGTTCCTATGTTTTTGGTACTTAGTGATTCTGCACCAGACCGGAGCTGCATAAAGGATGGTGGATTTTACCACCCCTGAGAGCAACCAAATGAAAATTATGTTTATTAAATACTTTTTTTCTAATTTATTTATTTTTTTCAGTGTAGTTTAACGTAGTGAAAGTAAATGGTACATGGTTTGGTGCTCTTGTGAAGATAAGGCGATAGGGTAGGAGAAAATAGGTAAATAATTTTTATTTATTAAATGACCTTGCTTAGAGTTATGAAAATCCGGTTATCGTTAATTTGGCTGAAAAATAAATATCTTGTGTTCTTTGACTCACTGGTTTTAAGGACCCAAAGTCCAAACACCCGACGATATTGATTGCTGATAATTGACACCAATAAAGAGATACACATTTTTGGTAATCGGGTTTCAGTGGATCTGCTTCTCACGCCGTGGCAAGGGTTCCACTTCTGCCACAGCCCATGGATGTTGGTGAGAAGATTTGCGATTGTCAAAGATTGTACTAAAAATTTTTATGGAACTTGGCTAAGTGCTTACATGCAAGAGGCCACAAACTGGAGAACAAAAATCCATGGTAATTTCTGGGCCTTCGGGTTCATTGAATCTTTGGATCGGGAGATCAACATATATAACCCATTTTATCTTCAGCCAAATTAACAAAAACTGGTTTGTCATAAGCTCTGAGCTTTATAGGAATAAGATAAGAAAATAGATTTACCACTGTGATTTGAACCACAGGTCCCTTGATTTCTACAATCTAAACTACCCATATATTTGGTAATTCAGTTGATAAAGTAAATAGTTATCTTTGAGATTATATAGTGACTGTCTAATATGCAATTTTGAGTAATGATAGCTTTTAAAAATGTTTGCTTTAATCTAACAAACAACTTTTCCAAACAGATTTATACCAACGGTTTTTTTTGTATTACAGGTAGGTCCCGAACGAGATTAGCGAGGATTTTCAGGTATTTCGTAGTTATTAGATCACGGTTATTAAAACTATGGAAAAATATTAATATACTTTTTTTTGATGTTACAGGTACATCAACTTGCGTCCAGAGGATTTTTCTACCTTAATATTCATATCTTTTTTTCATTTATTTATGTTTTCATTTACAGGCATCAAAAATGTTGTTTTGCGGTAAAAGTAACGTGTGTGTTTGTGTGTATTATCGGAAAATTGCAATAAAACTTGCAATCGCGAGTAGAATAAACAATGTTTTTTTTTCGTCGTTATGAAACTGAGCGAGCCCGTTAATAGAAAATGGACGTATCGAAGTTTGTCTATGTACATGAAACCAGCATAAAACAACTTTATATTAGGTGAGTTTTAATTTATTCTTGTGATGTTTTCTTAATGTGTACAAATGTGCAAAACACGTTTAGAAGAAAAATGTTTTTTTTTGCAGTGAGTTGCTGAGCTGGTTTGAAGACTCTTGATTATATCGAAGAACATACAGAAAAGAAGGTAAGTGATTGGTTTCAGAAATCTATTGTAACCTTGAAAAATAATTTATAACAAATTGAAACCTAAATTATGTAAAAATAAGATACAAGTTTGCACACTAACTTAAGTGTTTTAAACTTTTGTTTTAAAACAATAAAAACTAATTGTCTAACGTTTTTTTTATAATATAATCTATGTTGTCATCTGTTTTGTCATCTGTCTTCTCATATGCCTTATGGCTCTTTTTTCACCTGTGTTGTCATTAAGCTGTCTTTTGTCTATCTTGTCACCTATCTTATAATCTGTTTTGTCATTTTTATTGTTATCTATCTTGTTATTTGCCTTGTGGCTGTTTTTCCACTTGTCTTGTCATCTGGCTTGTCATCATGTGTCTTTTATCTATCTTGTCACGTGGCTTTTCATCTGTTTTGTGTTTTGTATTACCATCTGAATTGTCATCTCTCTAGTCAGCTGTCTTGCCATCTATCATGTCATTTATCTTGTTATCTATCTTGTCATCTGTCTTGTTACCTGCCTTGTGGCGCTTTTTCCACCTGTGGTGTCATTAAGCTGTCTTTTGTCTATCTTGTTACCTGTCTTGTCATCTGTTTTGTCATTTTTATTGTCATTTATCTTGTTACTAGCCTTGTGGCTGTTTTTACACTTGTCTTGTCATCTGGCTTGTCACCATGTGTCTTTTATCTATCTTGTCACGTGGCTTTTCATCTGTTTTGTGTTTTGTATTACCATCTGAATTGTCAATTGTCTAGTCAGCTGTCTTGACATCCATCATGTCATTTATCTTGTTATCTATCTTGTCATCTGTCTTGTTACCTGCCTTGTGGCGCTTTTTCCACCTGTGGTGTCATTAAGCTGTCTTTTGTCTATCTTGTTACCTGTCTTGTCATCTGTTTTGTCATTTTTATTGTCATTTATCTTGTTACTAGCCTTGTGGCTGTTTTTACACTTGTCTTGTCATCTGGCTTATCACTATGTGTCTTTTATCTTGTCACGTGGCTTTTCATCTATTTTGTGTTTTGTATTATCATCTGAATTGTCATCTGTCTAGTCAGCTGTCTTGCCATCTATCATGTCATTTATCTTGTTATCTATCTTGTCATCTGTCTTGTTACCTGCCTTGTGGCGCTTTTTCCACCTGTGTTGTCATTAAGCTGTCTTTTGTCTATCTTGTCACCTGTCTTATCATATGTTTTGTCATTTTTATTGTTATCTATCTTGTTATTTGCCTTGTGGCTGTTTTTCCACCTGTGTTGTCATCTGGCTTGTCATCATGTGTCTTTTATCTATCTTGTCCCGTGGCTTTTCATCTATTTTGTGTTTTGTATTACCATCTGAATTGTCATCTGTCTAGTCAGCTGTCTTGCCATCTATCATGTCATTTATCTTGTTATCTATCTTGTCATTTGTCTTGTTACCTGCCTTGTGGCTCTTTTTTCACCTGTGTTGTCATTAAGATGTCTTTTGTCTATCTTGTCACCTGTCTTATCATATGTTTTGTCATTTTTATTGTTATCTATCTTGTTATTTGCCTTGTGGCTGTTTTTCCACTTGTGTTGTCATCTGGCTTGTCATCATGTGTCTTTTATCTATCTTGTCCCGTGGCTTTTCATCTATTATGTGTTTTGTATTACCATCTGAATTGTCATCTGTCTAATCAGCTGTCTTGCCATCTATCATGTCATTTATCTTGTTATCTATCTTGTCATCTGTCTTGTTACCTGCCTTGTGTTTTTTTTTTTCACCTGTGTTGTCATTAAGCTGTCTTTTGTCTATCTTGTCACCTGTCTTGTCATCTGTTTTGTTATTTTTATTGTCATCTATCTTGTTATTTGCCTTGTAGCTCTTTTTCCACCTGTGTTGTCATTAAGCTATCTTTTGTCTATCTTGTCATCTGTTTTGTTATTTTTATTGTCATCTATCTTGTTATTAGCCTTGTGGCTGTTTTTACACTTGTCTTGTCATCTGGCTTATCACTATGTGTCTTTTATCTATCTTGTCACGTGTCTTTTCATCTGTTTTGTGTTTTGTATTACCATCTGAATTGTCATCTGTCTAGTCAGCTGTCTTGACATCTATCATGTCATTTATCTTGTTATCTATCTTGTCATCTGTCTTGTTACCTGCCTTGTGGCGCTTTTTCCACCTGTGTTGTCATTAAGCTGTCTTTTGTCTATCTTGTCACCTGTCTTATCATATCTTTTGTCATTTTTATTGTTATCTATCTTGTTATTTGCCTTGTGGCTGTTTTTCCACTTGTCTTGTCATTAAGCCATCATTTGTCTATCTTGTCACCTGTCTTGTCATCTGTTTTGTCATTTTTATTGTCATCTATCTTGTTATTAGCCTTGTGGCTGTTTTTTCACTTGTCTTGTCATCTGGCTTATCACCACTTGTCTTTTATCTATCTTGTCACGTGGCTTTTCATCTTTTTTGTGTTTTGTATTATCATCTGAATTGTCATCTGTCTAGTCAGCTGTCTTGCCATCTATCATGTCATTTATCTTGTTATCTATCATGTGATCTGTCTTGTTATCTGCCTTGGCTGTTTTTCAACCTTCTAGTTATTTAGCTTGTCATTATCTGTCTTTTATTAATTTTGTCACCTGGATTTTTATTTGTTTCCATTTATATTTTCATCTTCCTTGTCAGCTGTTTTGCATCCGTCTTGTGATCGGTCTTATTACCTTTTTTGTCAATTATTTTGTCATCTATCTTGTGATCTGTCTTATCTTTTCGTCTGTTTGTTTTATGTTTTACTATTTTTTTATCTATTTTATTAAACAGTTCGGAAATGTAATATTTTCCAATTATGATTTTTCTAATTTGCATGTTTGAATTTTTCAAGTATTCATAACATAACATAAATATTTCTATTTAAGATGATATTGCATTCACAATTTAATTTCTAATTATATTTTACTACAGCGCCGTATTAAACACTCTATTGTAGTCGCAAATCTAATTTTCTTTTCTTAATTTAGTTTTTCTTCAACAAAAATAAAATATGACGATATTTAAATTTAGGAATTTAATTTAAGTTTACTGTTTTAAAACTATACTTTGCAAAATTTTTGCAATTAGAAAAAACTTTAAATATCTTTCATAAATAGACTGTTTAACAAAGTTTATAGTTATTTAACAAATACAATTTCCCTTTACCAACTTTCTTTGATGTTCGAAAGTACGCAATTCAAATAATCACAGTCGTATTTCCAACTACCATTACAAATATTTACTGAAAATATTTCTATTTATTCAATCTCTGGTACGTTAGTGTGCTTTTTCATCGTATATAAGAAAATTCGATTCATTTTTTTTTGTATTTGATATCAATCCAGCATATTCAGTTCTCTCATTTACACCAAGGTTGAGTTATTCTGAATAGAGGCGAGATTTAATGTGATGGCTTAGCATTAATGATATCTGAATTCAAATGATAAGGGTACACTGGATCAACGCTTAGGGTTAAAGCGGTTTATGATGGATATTTTCAGATCATTTAAATATATTCATTATTGTCTAAAGGGATGTGTGTTTGAATATATACTTTTTATGTGTATTATGTATTATTTAATATAACACGAGATTAAATCTTGGAAATGATTGATTATTTAATACTTTTTCTTATATAAAAGCTGTCCAAAAAGAGTAACAGGGTTTTGATTTTGTGTTGACGTCGTAACGGATTGTGCAGGGTCGTGGATGGCAATAAGATTCGCGCACTACTTTATGGAAATTTAGTAACAATGGAGCCGTATCCGGGAATGCTTTTTATGTATCGGCTATTACCGAAATGGTCTTTCAATAGTAAGGACGCATAGCGTTTCTATCGTGCGAAATATTGTTCTCGTCAAGTATCAAGTGATGATAGCATCTGGAAGTGGATTCAGATATTTAAGGATCAACAGAAAGAATTCAACAGACAGGCCGTTAGATATGTTAGAGGTGAAAAAATAAGGGCGCCAGTTAGTCAAAATCTATCATTATTCATAAGCAGAGAAAATCAAACATTTCAAATTACAAAATTTAAAGAGAGTTACTTTTAAAATCCAGTTGGTGCTTAAATTTAGACATTCTAAATGCTGCAGAAGTTTGCTAACATTCTATTTACCGAAGAGGTCAAATTTTATTTAAAGAGACAGGTGAAAAAACAAAATTGTCGCTACTGGTTTGAAAAGAATCAAAAACAAAAAAATCAGCTTTAATTTCATTGCTCAAATGTCATGGTATGGACTGCTATGTTCGGTAGAAGCATTATCGCTCCTTATTTCAACGAAGATCGACTAGGAACAGTGAACACTGTTCTGAGAGGTTTTTTGATTCCAGAGATAAAGAACTTTTGAGGATATAACTTCTTAGTAATCATTTCAGGAGTAAACGAATTATACCCGAATAAAGGAAACACCATGAACTGATCTTTTAGAAGTCCTAATGTCTGTTCTTTGGATTATTTTTTGTGGAAATATCTAAAAGCAAGATATAAGAGAACAAAGCAAGGACTGTAACACCCGCTACAGTTTTTGAACACCTTGTAGTCCAAAGAGTAGCAATCGATTTTTACTGGTGGAAGAGTTAAAGAACTTATAAGGATATAACTTCTGAGTAATCAATTTCAGAAGTAAACAAATTATACCCGAATAAAAGCAGCACCATCAACTGATCTTTTAGGAAGTCCTAATGTCTGTTCTTTGGATTATTTTTTGTGGAAATATCTAAAAGCAAGATATAAGAGAACAAAGCGAGGACTGTAACAGCCGATAAAGTTTTTAAACACCTTGTAGTCCAAAAAGTAGCAATCAATTTTTACTGGTGAAAGAGATAAAGGACTTCTAAGGATATAACTTCTGTTTAATCAATTTCAGGAATAAACGAATTATACCCGAATAAAAGAAGCACCATGAACTGATCTTTTAGATGTCCTAATATCTGTTTTTTAGATTACTTTTGTGGAAATATCTAAAAACGAGATATAAGAGAACAAAGCGAGGACTGTAACACCCAATACATTATTTGAACACCTTGTAGTCCAAAGAGTAGCAATCGAGTTTTACTGGTATTTTTATCAGGTCAAAACTTACAGTGGGTTAAATCTCAATTCCATTTTTTATATTCCAGGTTACTTGATATACGAGGTCTATCGCAAAGTAAACAGGACAAGAAAAAAATTAACAGAACAAACAGTAGGTACCCTTCAGAGTTACTATGGCGATTTGCACGGTCCACAGAGTTTTCTAATGAGGATTTCAGCTCAATATCGTAAACTTATAAGATTTTAACAAATTTATTTACCGATACAAACATTAATTTTATAATGAATATGCTTTATATTTCTATTAATTGAAACTCTTACCAACCTACCTATATCCTTTTCGAATTTTCTCGTTTCATAGGAAGCCTGTCAAATGCTTGCTATAATATTCTAGAATGTTCAATATCATTTTTAGGTTATTATCAGTTCCTTTTAACCAGTTTTAATAAATATTAAATAATCGACAAATTCTGTAACCTTCTAAAATTTTCTGGTTTCGCAGGAAGCCTATCAAACGTTTCCTACTATATTCTAGAACTCTAAGTTACTGTTAGTCAAATATTAAATAATCGGCATAATATTTTAATGTAAAATTAAATAATTTGTTTGAATATAACATTTTGTAGGGGCGTTTAAAGGTTCTAAATACCTTAGAAAATACTTGAAAATAGAGTTTTCATGATTTTACTTTGTTTTTAATGACTAATTCACATCTTTTGGATATGGCATTTACTAGTTTTTGCAGTTCCTCCCTCGAAATTCAGTGATGCCAAGTATGAATTAGTGATTCGAATAATTTCGTATCATTTATAAATCCTAGTTTCTTCATGTGTCCTCTTAATCGGTTAATATTCCTGGTATAATACGGAGGTTCTTCTTACTAAGGTTTAGAAAACTGAAAGATCTCTATAGGTTCTAGGAAGGTAGGAAGAAAGAATCTTGTTAATTTCAACGCTTCCAAGACAAAGACATGTTGCCTATCCAACAAGAGGCAAACATGCGACTCATCCATTACAATCAACGATCAGACACTAGTAGCGGGCGACTCCATTACGCTGGTTGGTATAACGATCTCCCAGGACTTACTCTGGAACGAGCATATTGCATCCATAGCAACTGCAGCAGGATAGAAATTAGGCTTTCTGTTTAGAGCACGGAAATATTTTTCTCCATCCAACCTGGCTACTCTTTACAAAGCCCAAATACGGCCTAATCTTGAATACTGCTCGCATGTATGGGGTTCGGCGGCTCCGTCAAGGCTCGGAGTTCTGGATGCCATACAGAGAAGGGCAGTTCGACTAATAAACGGCACCAGTATCACCAAAAACCTAGCCCCATTATCCCACCAAAGAGCAGTGGCTGATCTTTCCTTGTTTTACCGATACATAAACGGATTTTGCTCAGAAGAACTCCGCTCTATAATGCCTCCACTTGCCAGACCAGCCAGAGCAACGCGACGTGCCAACTCCATGCACCATTATACTGTTCAATGCCCGACATCGAGAACGGATCGATTCGATCGTTCCTTCATCCCCAGGGTCTCCAGATTGTGGGACTCCTTACCTCCCCACGTCTTCCCCACTCGTCCTAACTTGCAGGCCTTTAAATCCCAAATTAATAAATTACCTCTTCTGCCCCAATAGATGTTCTCGGTACATTTGTATTTAGGTCTATACCTACGAGGACATCCTTAATAAAAAAAAAAGTTATCCAGGAGCGTCTTTGATTGTCTAGGTCCTTATAAATTGTTCCAGTATTTGGGTTTTTCTCTATTCATTTCTCTCCTTAGTTTTCCCAAGATTCCACAGGATGGATCTGGTCCCAAGTATGGGGTTTTAGCTCCTTCTCTTACCAGCTTATCTGCTGTTTTGTTTCCTTCTATTCCTAGTGTTCTGGAACTTATAACAGGGTAACAGTGTTATGTTGTCCTAGTTTATTTAGTTTGCCTAGGCCTTCCCAAAGATTTAGATAGCTGCTTGACTATCTAACAAGATTACAACCTTTTCTCTACGATATTTACTTTCTATATTAAATTCTACACATCTTCTAATGGCAGGGATTTCCTTTTGGAAGTTGTTTGGGTATACACTCAGGCTTTCTTAGTATTTTGCTCTAGGTCCAAAAAACCCTGCTCCTGTTCCTTTATCTCGCTTGGAGCTATCCATATACCATTTTATGGGATTTTCGCTTGGTCCCAATATGGTGTCTTTGTCTCATTCAGATTTACTACCCAGTTTTGTGGTGAATTTTCTCACAAAGTTAAATTTCTTTGGCATGTCATCTTGGGGCTATTATATATATTGTCTTCTTCCTTACACTTTTTTATTAAAGGTATAGTGACAAGAGATTTAGGATTACTTCCATGGCAGCGTTGGGGCATGATCCTTCTGAATCTTCAAAAAGTTTGTTCTGGTAGTAGTATAAATATAAAATTAAATTATTTTTTTTAATACAACATTTTATATAAATTTTAAAAAGCAAGAAGGGTATTTTATTGAAAGTTTCGTTACTTACATTGAATAAATCTCGTTAAAATCACAATTTACTTTATAGAATTGACATTTAGAATTTGTCCTTTCTGGTGCTTTGTACCTATTCGATTTTATTTACTAATAAAATTAAATCGAACGCAAAGCTTGGTCATAAATTGGACCCTTTGATGTTTATTTCCCTTGGGTCACCGGGACTGCTACACTTGTCAATATTTCACAAATTAATAACGGCAATTGATTTAGTCTTTGTTAATTGATTTAGATTAATTAACTATTTTTCAATTTAATAATTAATTTAGATTGCTAATGCTTGCTAAAATTGGGTCAAAGTATAGGTCTATATATACAGTTTTCGATATGTTATTACATCAGAGAAATAATTTTATTTGCGGTAAGCGTATATGTTACAAAAAGGTTATTTTTTGCATCTTATGAGATATTAAAAAAAAAAAATTGTAAAAATTTAAAAGAACGATAAATGATAAAAAAAAACTTCAGTGTTATACGGTCACCTAGTGGTTATCCCTACTAATATTATAAATGTGAATGTAAGTTTGTTTGTTACGCTTTCACGCGAAAACTACTTAACCGATCATCATGAAACTTTGTACACATATTCTTGGAGGTATTAGAAGTAACATAGGATACTTTTTAAAAAAAAAATATTTTTTATTTTTTACGAAAACAAAAAAAATGTTTGTCAAAAAATCTGAAAAACTAGCGTCTTCAAAGCCATCTAGCAGTTCAGTAATGAAGTTCCAACCCTGAGTAGGCCACCGTAAGTGGGCGCAGTTAATATCATATTGTAACGGGATAACCGTAAAGGAAGGGACCTTAATTTGAAAGATTGTTGTTGACAGTTGATTTTTAGAAGTTTGTAAAAATATCAACTGACCATTTTAAATAATGTTTCTAGAAAATTCTAGAAACTTTTAAACACACTGACTAGATTAAATAATGTTGTATATAAGGGGATGCATGGGCAGTTAACGTCAGTTCAAGTTCAAATGTTCACAAGAGTTCATTGTATTGTCAAGTAGTTAGACGTTATCCAGCAGAGTTTAGTGTATCTTAACAATTTTGAAAATAAATTGTGTAAAAAGCCCCCATAAGTGTTTCAAATTGGTGTCAGGTGTGGGGTGAAGATACAAGAATGCCTGGAAAAAAGACAAATGAACTATTGGTGGCTGAGCTCAGAAGAGAGCTTGAAGAAGTAGAGTTGGAAACTACTGGGAGCAAATCCGTATTGTTGAGAAGGCTCCGTGAATACTACGTAAATAATAATTTGGACCCTGACGCTGTGGAATTCGAAGACCCAGTTCAAAAATCAAATTCTGAACTGGCTCAACAACTTTCCCGGCTGCAAGAAGAACAAGCTCAACAACTGTCCCAGTTGTCCAGTCAGATAAGCAGCCAGCGCGAAGATATGTCCCAGCTGTCCCAACGAATGACGAGCCAGCAAGAAGAACAAACTCAACAACTTTCCCGGCTGCAAGAGTATCAGGATGAATGACGAGCCAGCAAGAGGAGCTATCCAGTCAGATGAAGAGCCAGCAAAAGGAGCTATCCAGTCAGATGAAGAGCCAGCGCGAAGATATGTCCCAGCTGTCACAAAGAATGACGAGCCAGCAAGAAGAACAGACGCAACAATTTTCCCAGCTATCACAACGAATGTCTACCCTATCAGATGAGTTATCCAGATCGTTTTCCCAGCAAATATCACATCTTCGAGATGAACAAAATCAGCAAGTGTCCAGCTTGCGAGACGAACAAAATCAGCAAGTCACCAACTTGCGAGACGAGCAAAACCAGATCATCCATCAAATGCAGTCCGAAATAAGAAAGCTTCAACAAGAACTGGAAGCTTGTCGCCGAAATCAAATCATCCACCACGGCGACGGAAATGTAGAAAGGAGGGAAACCGGCCACGTAGACGTCGAACGACGGGGAAACGGAGAGGCGGCCCAGGTACGAATGACGATAAAACCCCCGACCTTCGACGGGAAGACTTCCTGGTCAAATTACCTAAAACAATTTGACGCAGTGGCCAGAGCGAATGGATGGTCACCCCAGGAGAAGGCATTGTTCCTAAACATGGCTCTGCGAGGCGAAGCTTTAGACGTCCTGCATGTATTGATACCGGATGAGGTTGACAATTTTAAGCTATTGGTGAATCGTCTAGAGATGCGTTATGGTCAAAGTCATCTACAACCAGTAGGTATACCGAGTGCAGTTGAAAAGTCGGAAGCAGAAAAACGGAGAAACTATCCAGGAGTTCAAGGCAGAAGTGGAAAAAATGGTACGGTTTGCGTATCCAAATGCAGCAGAAGATTTTCTGGAGTGCCTGGCGATCCAAACCTTTACCGATGGTCTTCGAGACGCCGAGTTGCAACGGGCTGTACGGTTGGCGAGACCGAGATCTCTTGTAAACGCCTTGACCATTGCCCTGGAGTTCGATGCGGCGACGGAGGCCTCACATGGAGCTGCTCGACTGATGGAAGACACTGGTAACTTCGACCATGCCGTTTATGCCGTCTGCAACGTCAAAGCGGTAGTGGAGAGGTTAAAGAAGTTTTCTTCAAAAGAAAGGCGCCCAGTGAGGTGCTGAAATTGCGGAGAACTAGGCCACATAAGAAATACTTGCCCCCATTGTACCCAAGTGGAGCAGAACGAGGAAGAAGTCGCCTTAGTTAAGGTTGTACCAGAAGACGAGAGCTCTATGCTGGAGGAGCAACAAGAAAACGATCCCGTTCTGAAAAAGATTCGGGAGTGGAAGAGAATGGACCGTCGTCCGTTGTGGAGAGAGATATCCTCATCCTCTCCTGCTTTAAAAGCATACTGGTCCCAATGGAACTCTTTAATTTTGGACGGAGGGCTCGTTAAAAGACTTGTAGAAAATTCCGAGGGCACAGAAACAAGGAAACAAATAGTGGTCCCAAGAAATGCTGTACCGGAAATTTTAAAACAGATGCATAATGATAGTTCTGGAGGACATCTGGGTATCACGAAAACGCTGCAAAAGATCCAAGATAGATTTTACTGGGTAAATTGCACTAATGATGTTAAAGATTGGTGTCGTAAATGCACTACATGTGCTGCCAGTAACGGTCCGCACCGAAAACCGAAGGCGGAAATGCAGCAATACCTGGTTGGAAGTCCTTTTGAAAGAATCGCAGTAGATGTATTGGGGCCACTTCCACAGACCGATGTAGGAAACAAGTACATCTTTGTTGTAATGGACTACTTCACTAAATGGGTTGAAGCATATGCAGTTCCCAATCAGGAAGCCACCACTTTAGCAGATATATTGGTTGAAGAATTCGTAAGCCGATTTGGGGTACCACTAGAATTACATTCAGACCAAGGAAGAAATTTTGAGAGCAAGCTGTTTCAAGAAGTTTGCCAAAGATTAGGCATCCACAAAACGAGAACCACAGCGATGCACCCTCAGTCTGATGGAATGGTGGAACGAATGAACCGGACTATAGCCAACTATCTGTCAAAAGTGGTGTCAGATTGTCAGAGGGATTGGGATCGACATATTCCACTATTTCTAATGGCAATTCGATCGGCCATCAACGAATCAACTGGCCAAACGCCTGCGATGGTCCTGTTCGGTAGAGAAATGAGGCTACCATGTGACTTGGTGTTTGGTTGTAATACTGGTGAAGAAATGGCACGTGAACAATATGTCGCTGACCTTCAGAATCGAATGGAGAATATACACAACCTGGTGCGTGGAAAACTACAATTATCTAGTGATCGGATGAAGAGGTACTATGACACACGGACAATGGAAAAGAGTTACCAAGTTGGAGATTTAGTCTGGCTCTATAACCCCTGACGGCGTCGAGGTATTTGTCCCAAATTACAAAAGAACTGGGAAGGTCCTTACACCATCAAGAAGAAGATTAACGATGTCATTTATCGGATCGTGAAAATTCCCAGAGGGAAACCCGTCGTGGTCCATCATGATCGTTTGGCGCCTTACCAGGGAAACCACAGTGGAGATGCGCAGCAACTCCAAGAAGATGGTTTGGCTGGCTCAGGGAGTGTGCGGGATTCCGATGTAGGAAATAACATTCCAGGAGGAATGAATCTAAGGAGGGGGCAGTGTAACAGGATAACCGTAAAGGAAGGGACCTTAATTTGAAAGATTGTTGTTGACAGTTGATTTTTAGAAGTTTGTAAAAATATCAACTGACCATTTTAAATAATGTTTCTAGAAAATTCTAGAAACTTCTAAACACACTGACTAGATTAAATAATGTTGTATATAAGGGGATGCATGGGCAGTTAACGTCAGTTCAAGTTCAAATGTTCACAAGAGTTCATTGTATTGTCAAGTAGTTAGACGTTATCCAGCAGAGTTCAGTGTATCTTAACAATTTTGTAAAAAAATTGTGTAAAAAGCCCCCATAAGTGTTTCAATATATTTATATTTAAACTAGCAATTACGACTTAATAAAGTACTATGGCGCCACCGTAAGGTGGAGCAGTTAATATCACATATATTAAAACGATCAATCCTTACTTAAGGTTTATGACGCCAACGGAAGGTGGCGCAGTTTATATCTCACATATTTCAACAAATTCTTGATAAATTAAATAATATGTCGTAAGGTGGCGCAGTTGTTACCTAATATATTTAATCGATAAATTATAAAATATATTAAAAAAATTCGAAAAGAGGTTGACCTTAAAGGCCATCCTTGCAACTTCCCGCTAGTATAAAATAAAGCTTTTAAAAAAATTGATAAACCAAATTGATAGGTACCTTTTTTTACTAAAAACTAGTTTAAATACCTGTAAATGATATATGATATGATATAATAAATTATCCGTATGTATCGAGAAATAAATAACGTTAAATGTTGAATAATAAACTTGAAAGAATTATTTCATTCATTAATTGTGGGATCCAATACCAGGCATCAACTAAAAAAATAAAAGATTTATCGTTTGAAAGACATCCAACAGGGGAAAAATTTTAACAGGTTAATTGATGAACATAAATAATGTGAGCGAGATCCTGATCGATGCGAAGCGCTAGTGTTGGATTAATTATGTGGAGTCCAATAATTTTTGTTAATATTTCAATATTTCTCTTAAACACACTTTAATAACGTTTTTGTTCCATATAACAAAAAACTTTACCGAAGATATACTTCCTGCTGGGTATTTTGACGAGTGGACTGATCGAAAGAAAAGCGATAGAAAAAGGGATTACATAATATCTACTTTACTTCACTTCACTTCACTACAATTTCGAATATCTATCATAAAATTTAGTTCAAAAAAAGTTACCGAAGATATACTTTCTACCGGATATTTTGACGAGTGGACTGATCAAAAGAAAAGCAACAGAAAAAAGGGTTACATAATATATACTTCACTTCACTTTACTACAATTCCAAATATCTATCATACAATTTACTTCCTAAATTTTCCTAATGTCTTAATACACCAGCATTTCCATATTTTTTTTATAATATTTTACGAAATGACTGGATTTAGAACTAAACTATTTACATATTATAACAATAATAAAATTTGTTTACTTCACACCCACCTATTAGGCTATTAAAACGATAGGAAGTTCGGCTACCGAGTTTTAGTTTAATTTCACTTCAAGAGGTTTATGTATTCGTTGGAATGTCACGAAAATATGATTTGTGTATGTTTATCATGCAAACGATAAACGACTAAGTAACGAACAACGTAATAATTTACGTCCATAAAGCGTAAATAATTGATAAAAAATTAGGACATCCAAAAAACGTGATGGGTTAGATATTGTTCGTTTTAACTTAATTTTTGATTGTTGTAAATTATTATTATATAGTGTATTTATCAGCAAAAAAACATATTGATATAAACAGAAATATATAAAAGTAAATGCTTTTCAAAATGTCCCACCAAGATCGATACATTTTTGCATACGTTCAAACCAACTGGAAAAACAGTTATTCCAGTATTCAGTTGACCTGCAAAATCGCTGTTTTAAAAGCATCAATGGCTTCTTCAGGTGCCTGGAATCGCTGCCCACGCATTGAATTCTTTGGGAACGTGAAGAAGTTTTTGGGATTTAGGTCAGGACTATGCGGTGGACGGTTTAACAATTCACTGTAATGAAACTCTAAAAACTCGATTCTCTTTTGGACAGTGTGAGCACTGGATTTATTCAACAAAAATTAAGGTTGGATTTCTATCTTAAGGTTCTATTGATGTCGTCTTCTAAGCGGCTATGCGGAAAACTAAAAAGACAACCTTCGTAGATTTTTTTAAACTGTAGAAAACTGGTCTCAGATCGTAATTATGTGAAGATGTTACCAATCCTAAAAAAATTTAACTACGATTTCCAGTAACTCATACAATCTCGACAAAAATGTAAGCCAAACTATCATTATTTATTTAAAAGTAATACAAATTTAGTTGGAAATAAAATTCACACAAATCTATGATACAATAAACTTCAAACTTCCGCTTTCTGGGTTTTATATTCAAGTTAGCAACGGTGCAAAATATATATTTATGTAAAAATATTGAAAGTTGGATTTGCTTTATATTACATGTCTTCAAATAATCGTAAACAACATCGATGAAATTGAAAGAAGTTATTTTATTTCTCTAGAGATTCTCTAAATACCGTATGCATGAGATTTCTTACTAGATACCTTATCGTCTACTTCTAAGATCTTAAAGTTTTAGTTGTTTAATATTGGAAATAATTTCTAAGATAGAAAAAGATTACATACAATAATGTTTTTTGATAGTCGCGTCACAATAGGCCTAAAAAACCCAAAAACTTAAATTCTACCAATTCTGTACACTGAAATTCAATCCCGCGTAATCATAATTTTGAGACCCATGGGCTCTTTTTTATACGGCCCTAATGGGTTAAAAAGCCTTAATTTTTGACAGAAATAGAACCCTGCCCTTCGGAATCCCCCTGACCCAGCAGGCCGAGCACATTTCTGTAGATATCTTATATTTTGGACCCTTGGAGGCCCTTCTAGACGCCCCTAGAAAGGTCGAAAAGGTGATCTGACCGAAGAAATGGATGGAGGGGACTTCAAAACCCCCGAGTGGAACATTTGGCCGGATTGGGAGGGCAGTCGCATCATGTATATACCATCTTGAAAACCCCTCAACTTGGGTCGAATTTGTGGGGGGGAGGGGGGCCGAGCGGCATCCAGATTTTATACAACTTTGAATCTGAGGTCTCAATGAACATTTAAAAAAAATGAGCCTTTCCGACTTTAAGTTGAAAGTTAAAACCTACTTTGACGCGACTATAAGGTATATTATGCTTATTATCGGACGTACTGACAGAGAGAATGTTTTTTAAAGCACAAATTTGGTGCTTAGCGCGTACGCATTCGACAGTTCACAATATCGTTGCCGGTCTATTAAGGTGGAAACAGATTACTATCACGTCACGTGAGCTCATATGTCGTCACAAACTGAGTAGTATATCTGAATCGGATAACGACACCATATTGGGGCTAAACCAAAATGTCATAAAATGGTATACGGATGGCTCCAAGACAGATCAAGGAACAGGAGTAGGGGTTTTTGAAATATAGATAGGAACTATCGCAGACAAAAGATTGTAATCATGTCGGATAGTCAAGAAACCATCAAAGTTCTTAACTCACACACAATCAATGCAAAGATGGTCTAGGAATGCCTAAGCAACCAAATGAACTAGGACAAAATAGCACTGATGGGTTCCAGGACACATAGAAATAGAAAGAAACAAAACAGCAGATAATCTGTCAAAAAAGGAGCTAAAACTCCATACTTGGGACCAGAACCATATGGTGGAATCATATACGTTGCAAACCAGAACTAGACAACAGAATAATAGAACAGGTTATGACATCTTATTACTTAGAGGTTGAAGTAACAAGCAACAGGAAAATAATTAAAGAAGTAATAGCACAAGCCAACAAAGCAGCAAAAGTGAGCGGATGTCTTTATGGAACAGTATGGAAGAACAAGCATATGACTACAGAAAGTAAAGATATACAAAACAGCGGTAAGATCTCTTCTAACGTATGCAGCCGAAACAAGAGCTGACTCAAAAGCAACAAAACAAAAAATAAATAACATTGAAATGAAATAGCTAAGATAAATAAAAGGAGTTTCACTAAAGGGACAGACAAACCATACAAGAACAATTCGGGATACAAAGCATCACTAGATTTATAAAAAACAGACGAAAGCAATGGGATCAACACCTGGACAAAATGGAACAAGAGAGACTATCAAAAATTTTCAGAGACAACAAACCATATAGTAAAAGACTTCAAGGAAGACCACCCAAAAGATGTAAAGAAAGCTGGCAGACAACAACCACAGAAACGGAATAAAGGCAGACAAACAGGAGTAATCCTAGTCAAAGGAAAAAGAAGAAGAATACATGCATCTCTTGTAACGTTTTTCTGTCTCTCTGTTTGGTTATTCAAAAAACTGCTAATTGCTATATAATAAAGAAAGATTTATTGCTCTTTAAGCAACTTTTATTAGGCACTTAACTAACCACACATTGGGAGCAGTTAAATAACATACAGTTTTTTATATTTAACTATTTAACGAAATACTTGCAAGAGTAAATTGAACTTTAAAAACTAAAATTGAACAAATTTGTATTCGATACGAAATAAAGGTTTTTAAATTATAATCAAAACCCATCATGTAAAATTTGGTTCAGAAAATCACTTTGTTTAATAAAAACTCAATCCAGTCTCGTTGAACATTTTATGTAATTAAATGTTGAAAATGAATGTTAGTCCTAGTTGATTAAATTGTGCTTAAAACAATGTTATGCACTTTGTAACCAATCAAAACAGTATGAAATCACAACAGAAAAAGTAAATAATGTTTTTTAAGCAAACAGAAACAAGTCATCGTGTAATTGTTGTATAAATAGAGTGCCAGTAAAAAAAATGTTTTTTAAACGATATCATTAAATAAAAATTTGTTGACAAATAATTTAATATATGGTTTCAAAAAAGTGTAAGGTTTTTAGTATTGGATACGATCTTGTTTCGAATTTGTTATAGTGAAGAATTTATTTAGAAGTTAGTAGAAAAGTTTTGATCCGACTTCGTCGATTTGTTAGCTCATAAAATAAAACATAATAGCAAAAATCCATTTATCCAACTTTTGCAAGAAAATGGGCTACATTTAGAACTGCTGATGATTTATTACCTGCCTTATGTTTTCTGACGATGAATCATTTAGAATTACATAGCAAAAGAAACGTGACATGTGACTGGAAGTTTTTAAGGTCAAATACAGAGTTTATTTAAATGTAATTTTTAACAATTTTTTTGTATAATTTTCGTGTAGAACTAAAAATATGACAATTAAAAGTAATATCGTACAATCTACCATGTTAGAGTACAAAACAGCTCGGAACTGCAAACCGTCTCTTAAGCAACAAGCTAAACACAGCAAAAAAACTTGTGAACAAAAATGGTTATATAAAAAATGGAAAACGCATTTTTCTTATGCAATAAGCAGTTTTCCACAGTTCATAGCACTTGGTGGCCACAATGAACCTCGTCTACTGGAGTTATTTTTATTAAAATTCGATACAATTCAATACAAACTCATAACTCGGAAGTTGTCAGGGGGTTTGTTCCAACAGACCAAAGAACCATTCTAGAACCTTCCGGGAACTGCGCATTGGACGAAATCTCGATACCTTTAATATACTGAGTTGGTTCGTGACGGTTCTAGAACTGTTTTTTGGTCTGTTGGGACAGACCTAGGATCGCTAAATACGAATATCACTACAGGGATGGTCACCGTGGCACCTGGTGACCAGGGTTGATGTCGTATTATGGAGTTTTATGGAAATTCTAAACGAAATCAGTCGAAACTCGTTACTCGGGTGGTTCTCGTAGTCGCTTAACACAAATTTCACGACGGCAGCTGTAACCGAAGACCACAATGACCATAGTCTATTGAAGAGTTATAAAAGGTCAATAAAATTGAGTCAAATCTTTTTATTTAAGGGTTTTTGGGGTGACTGAATTCAAATATTACAACGGCGATGGTCGCGGTGCCTTCTGGTTGTTGAAATATTATGTTATTAATTTTTCATACACTGCATTTTTTACAATAATGCCTAAACTTTATACTTCAAGATTTTTTTATTATTTGTATAAAATTTAATATTAAAGGATGTAAAGATGTTATTAAAAACCCGTTGGTTAGCTCGGTCCAAAAGCTGAAAGTGCATAATGTTGTAAATAATAGGTAAACAGGATTTGTCAATATTAATCTAGCCGGAAACTCGGTATGCATTTTAGTAATTTAATTAAATACAGAACCTCCTGCTAAATCCTATGGTAAAATATAGTAGCTTTATTTACCATATTAAATTAATTTTAATTAAACGAATGACAATTTTATGTTTATATTAAGACTAACTTAAGGTATAAATTTTAGCTGCATAAACAAACACACAAATGTCAATTTATTTAGGCAGTACCTAAAGATTATTTTTAATCTGAAACAATTGAAAAAACAGCAAAAGACGTTAAATATGTCAACAAATCACAATTTAACACAAAGTTGCTAGGGTGTGTGGTCATTTTTTCGAAGGGTTTTTCAGCGCTATTGTTTCGCATAAAAATGCCAAAACGATCAATGCTGATGACCCTCGACACTTTACTGGTGGAAATTTCAGTTACTCTTTTATAAAAAAGGTTCTTTAAAAAGCTTTTAATATTCAGTAGGTATATCATATGTAACGCTTTTTTCAGTCGCTTTCTCTATGTTTCCAATGTCCATCCAAATGTCTCATTAGGATCACAGATTTAAAAAGTTCGACATTAAAACTTTTCGCATAAAAAAATCAGGAGTTTGGGTGATAAATCGTAACCAATTTACATTTTTACAACATAGACTAAGCAACAAAGATCATTTTTAATCTGAAAAAATTAAAATAACAGCAAAAGACGTTAAATATGTCAACAGATCACAATTTTACAAAAATGCTAGGGAGTGTGGTCATTTTTTCGAAGGGTTTTCAGCGCTATTGTTTCGCATAAACAAAGCCAAAACGATCAATGCTGATGACCCTCGACACTTTACTGGTGGATATTTTAGTTACTCTTTTATAAAGGTTCTTTAAAAAGCTTTTAATATTCAGTATATCCCATGTTACGCTTTTTTCTGTCGCTCTTTTTATGTTTCTAATACCCATCCAAATGTCTCATTAGAATCACATATTTAAAAAGTTATGTTGTTTTCTTTGGCTAACCATAGAATATTGAATATGGTCGAATTTTGAGTTACTCGTATACAAGGGTTTTATTAAATCGATCAATGTTCGCAAAAATTAAAGGAGTTTATTGGCAAATATCGCAATTGAAACGAAATTATGTTTTGATCGGATCTCGCAAGTCCTTATTTTGCGAAAAAATCATTGGATTCTCTAAATTGGAAAAAAGATATATCCTTCAAACGTACCTCAGGCACGTCCAATCAAAGCTTTGCGTTCAGTTTTCAAACATTTGGTATACGAAACAGATTAGAATTGATGAATCGAATCAAACAAAGTGGAAGCAAATCGACATAAACACTGTCCAAAACCTTAATCGCGGCATTTTCTTTGCACTACGAAAACTCGTTTATTAACTGTACTCTAAATATATTTTTCGAGAGTTAACCAATATATTAAATTCTTACATTAAAACAATTTTTTAAGTAAATATACTCCTGAAGTTAGTCTTAATTTCTAGTGGACATGCAACCTGTCAAACTTAACTAAAAATTTATATCGTTGAACCAAACTAAACCAACATTATTCTTGATATTTCTGTTGAAAGAAATAATCCACTCTATTTCACCGGATTAAGCTTAAACCTGTACAATTATTCTTACGACATTTTATCATAAATTTTGCTTTTAGTATCATCTTGAATACAATATTGAGTAAGTCATTAAAGAGTCTAAAGTTTGCAGAGTTCTTTCTTTTCAGTTACTCAATATTCCGTACAGGGAATATTACTTATTCATCACGGAGACTGTAATGAACTTGCAAGTGATGTAAATACGAGAATTCGAGTAAATAATTGAGTTGTCCCACGTGAAAATCTAGAAGCTTGTACTTCGCCGAACTTTCGAGATTGACACGGGAATGAGTAACGTGACATGAAATGATGTGACATTATTTTCTCATAAAAATCGATTCAATTTTATATAATTTAATTGGTACACTTTCAAATAACCACAAACACTTACCATAAAAAAATAATTGGTTAGTTTCTGTTCTTCATGTGTTTGGCAATCCTCTTCATAACAATACAAGAATTTGTCATTTTGTAAGAATTGCTCGTATTTTCTTAGTTTTCTTTTTTTGGCTAGTATATCTATTTTGTTTTAATTTTTTTAGTTTCTCGTTTTTTTGTTTATTTATACATTGAAATACAACACCATGTACAGATTATTTCCGCAACCTAGATACTCATAATCTAAATAACAAAACACAGCTCCATCTATAGGGCCTTTAACCAACGTTTTTTTAGTTTTATGAGGGTTGAAAAATTTCTCAAGGCAGGACCGAGAAGGGAATCCGGTCGGGTCGGATTCATCCATCTAGTGAGCGCCTACCGAGTAATACCAACCTTCCACACTGATGAGCGCAGGAGAACCCGCTGGTGTAGGCAGAAAAATCTAGTTGCTCATCCTGCCTTGGACACTCTTAGTCAGTTCGTTTTTTCTTTTTTTTATATAGTTTTTTGGGCTACCCTCTTTTCTCCTTCTTCGTTCTTGTCACACTCCTTATATACCCATGTAAATTCTTTCAAACATTCTCGTTTTTAATCATATAGGAAACAAAATCTTGCTTAGTGTTGCCTTCCCACCCGCATTTACTTATCCTCACTCTTTCCTCCGTAACTCTAACACTTTCCAACATCGAATGTTGGACAGTATCCAAAGCCCCACAGCAATACCTTAGTGAGACAGAGAGTAATCCGTAGAACGGTGCCTACACCCCAACCAGTTTCTTATGTCCGGTATAAGTGACTTCGTCCACCGAGTCACATCTCCTTTCCCATTCCATTCCGTTTGCCACATTACCTGACCCATTCCATTTCGCTTGCCACATCTCAATGGATATCTTCACGCCTTCCATTCTCTCTCCAATTACCATCTCACTACGTCGACGGTACATCCTCCTTCGCTCGTTCGCCAGGATGTGCGTCGGGTGCCAGTCACGACACCCTTAGGAGACTTACCCTACTGACTCTCGTAAGGAGTCGTCTGTAAAAGGAAACCCTGGCCTTTTTTGCCACACGGGGGCTGCCTACAATACTATGGACTCTGGAGATCCCTCTCCTTTTGGATTTGGCATGATGCGCCCAAGAGCCTTTGAACGTTCGCTGGCTTTCAAAATTACCCTTTTAAGGTATTCTCCCACTTGCCGTTTTCGTGTGGAGTCACTTTTAAATACTTTACGAATAGTTTGGGTGTGATACATACACCGTCTACTACAAAGTTCACTTTTTCTTTCTTTCTAGGGCATCTGAGAAACATTGCTTCGGTCTTGATGGTTTTACTTACGAAAGTTAAACATATGTCCCTTTACTATACTGATTTACTTTAATGGAGCGAAACACAGTGTCTGTAGTTTGGTTTTGCACTTGTATGGGTTGATTGATACTTATATCTATGTCGCAGCATTCTGTGCTTACGGTTAAGTTTTCCAACCACCTCACAAATTCATTGCAGTATGGCACGAGATTTCATTTTTAATTTTTTTAGTTATAAGGCAGTCAAAAAACGCTTTATTTATTTAAGTAAACATATATACTCAAGCTAGCACACACATTTCTTTGAAGAATTTAAAAATGATACAATCACACAGAAATGAATTATGCGAATCACACAGAAATGAATTATGTGAAAAAAGTTTTATGATGCAGAAGCTATGTAGCTTAATAAAATCCGCAATTCATTTTGTAGACAGAAATAAACTTCAGTATATCCAGAGATTTGTCGAGGTTACTCTATGCTCGTAGAATTTAGTTTTCAACTCTCCTTGTTTAATATAATTTTAAAATTAATAAAGATTTTAAATCAGTAAACTTTAAACTAGCTCACATAAATATTTATCTCTATACTTTTCTACTTGGCATGTTACCGACAGTGCACACAAACTTTAGTAAATACTCTCCGGAGTCTAATGAGATCTTTGTATACAACTTCAAGTTAAAAGTTTTTATAAAAAAACCTCGTTAATGTTCAGTTCCCTTGGGTAAAAGTCGATTTTTCACTTAACAACAGCCAAATCGAAAGTATAAATTTTGGTTAAACGCTGCTAGATGCTGGATAGTTTTCGGACGGCGCAACGATGAAATCGATACGAACTTGTAAAACGACGATATCTCTTTTTAAGACATCTGACTAGTGAGTATTGACCACATTTCGCTAACATTTATTTATTTCTGAAACTATCTGTCTGCCACCTAAAATCTACATCCAATACTTTAATTAATAGTTTTTCTGTGGATGTCAAAGGCATGAAACTTTTAACACGAGAGTTTATTTTATATGATGAAATTCGTCTGACATATACTGCAGCGTTTTTTGCTGTGGAATGTCTGCTATGATAAAATCATAGACCTGAACTACGGGTTGGAAAGATATAGGATTAGCTGATGATCTTTTACTTATTATAAGAGCGAGTAAAAAACACTTAGCCGCTTAAAGAATGGCCAGGAGCTGGATAAAGAAGAACTCTTTAGAGATAGCTCCTGATAAAACTCAAATTATAGTACATAACGGAAAGAGAGACATTTAACAATTAAAATTCCAATTGGAAAATGTGGAAATTTTCCAGATAAAAAACCGATCATATCTGAGGGTCTGGTTAAATAGATATAGCTCTGGCCCTTACATAGAAGAGGCAATTAAAAAATCTAATGTGGTAGCTGGAAGGATCCAAAGTATTCTACTCAATATTGAGGGGACCATCTAGTAGCAAAAGAATCTTATTGTATAGAGTTCTGGAGTCCGCGCTCCTCCTTTCGTGTGGCGCTCTGCAGTTAAAATCCAGAAATACAAAATTAAACTTCAAGGCCTTTAACGAAAAATGTTGCTGAGAGTCATCTGGCAACAGCGGCAGGATAAAGCGAAGATCTTCGAAAACGAGGATACCCCACAGTTCCGAAATGGAGCCAAGAGGATAAGGCAATTTTTGGATATCAAATCGGTCCTATATTGTTTGAAGAGTCATACCAACCTCAGTGAAGTTGTTAGGTGCAGATACTACTTATGCTTGAATACTTCCTCCAGTTTTATTTTATAGTGCAAATGGATTGAGTTTATAAAAATTATCCTCCCCTCTACTAAATGTTTATTGACAAACCTAGCACGGTGTGGATACGAGTTATCGTTCATAAAATAAAATTAGGTCGTATGAACAAAGCAAAAAGCACTATAAGCTGATATAAGATTATGTATAATAAGTAATAAATTGCAACAATCGGTGTCATTCGCTCCAAAACTCTTCTAGTACGAATTATTTTAATGGCATTCTCTAATCTTTTCTTTCAAACTCTTCCAGTTTTATGCTTTCCTTTCTTATTAGGTATCAGGATTTCAGATATATAGTTTTACGTTGATATAAAATTACAAAATAATTAAACTTTTATGAATAAATAATAAAGAAAATCAACAAAACAACGAATTTTAATCGATTTTATTAAACAAAGTAATACCTTACTCATTTTTTGAATATCTGATGATTAATCACAAAGTAATTGAACTACAAAATTACGTTTTCTATTATTATTTTATTAAATAAACAATCCTTAAATAACATTCTACTTAAACTAATAAAAATCTTCATTTTATTATCTGTACTTTATGTATCTTTTAAAATAAATGAGCTTCAATATTTTTGTTATTGTACAGAAGATTAAACAAACCGTTATTTTTCTATGCGACCACATAAAATCTAAATCGTGCTTATCATTTGAAATATTCCTAGATGTGAACGAATAGGGTTATAAAATTTTATTATATAAGATTCAAAAAGAATGTGTATTCTGACGTTTGCATAGAGAAAATGCATTATACAATATCAACGCGATAAGAGATATAAAAGGTCTGCCACAAAGTAAACAGAACTTTTAAGAAATATCCGATACCGGAAGCGCTATGTATAATTCTTCCCTTTCTATTTCGTATGACCCTAGGGATTTGACCCTAGAAGAACTTAATGCTATGCATTCTGAGGTGTATTGAGGTTTCATCCTCTACCTCACATAATCTGCAGTTTGCTTCATCTACTAATACTAGTTTCTTCATGTGTCCTCTTAATCGACAGTGTCCGGTTAGTATTCGTGTTATAATTCGGAGGTTTTTCTTACTCAGGTTAAGACAGCTGTGAGATCTCTTCTGGTTATAGTTTCCCAGGAGCGACTTCGGTTGTCTTAGCCCTTCTAGATCATTCCAGTACTTGGATTTTTCGCTATCCATTTTTTTCCTTAGTTTTTCTAAGATTGTACTACTGCTGATTCCACAGGATGGTTCTGGTCCCAGGTATGGGGTTTCAGATTCTTTTTTTGTCAGCTTGTCTGCTGTTTCATTTCCTTCTATTCCTACGTATCCTGGAACCCATAGGAGGGTAACAGTGTTATTCTGTCCTAGTTCATTTAATTTGCCTAGGCATTCCCAGACCATCTTTGAACTGATTGTATCTGAGTTCAGAGCTTTGATGGCTGCTTGACTATCTGACATGAGACATGCAAATGGCGTTAATTTGTTCTGTACACGCTCAAAAGCTGCTTCGAATTCAACATTCGAGAGACAATAGGCCAAGAAAGATAAAAACTTTCTGTACAACATTATGACTGGTGGCAAAACGTGGTGTTTTCAATACGATCCCAAAACTCAAAGTTCTGTCTGGAAGCACCCAAACGAGCCAAATCCGAAAAATAGTAACATTCATTTCGTATTATAATAATTCTTTGTTTTAAGTATAGATGGCATTTGAAGCGCCATCACATAAAGCGATAGGTCGAATATCTATGATGCAGAGGGGATTCCCCGTACCATACATTACACTATAGGCTATATTGCAATCTACAGTACGGGAAATTCCCTTTTAAATTAAGGTAGACATAAACGATACCCTATTCATGATGACATTGATTGTTTGTAGTTTGGTTAAGTGAAATGTACGGTAAATAGTGTTTTAAGTAAAAAAATCATTAATTTCGCGATGGACATACGAAATTTCTTTGGAAAAATACTAGTTAAAGAGTTAAAGAGAAAATTAACAACCTTGAACCTCACTGCTCTTAACAGGTGGAAGCACAAAATTTAATCGCTACTCTTAATTCCATAGTAACAGGTTGATCAACACATGTTGGTTATTTATTCCTTCTGATATTGCTTAAGTCGGAGAACCAATAAAACAATTTATTGAAAACAATATAACAACAGGGTATTTGTTTCCGATTGGATTAAAAGCGTTCTAAATGGTTGCAGTATCCAGTCTAGAAAAATGCTACTTTTTACTATCCATACCAGCAATTTTTATATAATGGAAGCAAACAGACTTAACATAATTTCACATCAGAATCAAAACGATTGTTATCTGAGTGGAGAGCACATGATAAACCGACTCCAAAGCGAGCAAAAGAAGAAACAGGCAGCTGGTAAGGTTATGGCATCAGTAATTGGAATGCGTATGGTATAATATCTATCGACCATCTTCAAAAGAAAAAAACCATCACCAGCGAATAAAAAGCGAGTTTGAAGGACAAAATCGTGGATAACTGCTCTATTCGAACAAAAAGAAAGTACTGTTTCATCACTGTGTCAAGAATCGATGAAAACGATGCCAAAAATGTATCAAGGCTTCTAATTGTTACCACATCCACCGCTATTTTGAGATCTTTATAAAAATGGTATCGAAAACTGTATGACTGCTATAATTGTTGTACCACCCTGAAAAGCAACTATATTAAATAATAAACTCAAATTTTATCAAAACAATTTTTTATATCTGCCTACGCACTTTTCAACCCAACTATAATGTTTGCGGTAACCATATTATTGACCAAAAATATATCTACTTGATTGTTAAACCGATTGACAACAAGTAAAACATAAATAACTTTAAAGCAGGATCTATCATGTGCTATTGTTTGTTGATAAATATCCTTAAGGGAACGAGTTCATCACTGTTAAACAACTTATAATGCACAATGGCTTTGTACCTTTTGTCTGATATATATATATATATATATATATATATATATATATATATATATATATATATATACAACAGAAATAGGATTATAACGTATTAAGTAAACATTTGCTTTAGAACCGTCTACACATCAGCATGTCAACGCGGGAATTGATAATAGGAATTCTGTATTGAAAAACAGCTAACAAAACAAAGAAAAATCGTTATTCTGTAACTACATCTACAAGTCAATTAAAATCTTCTAATTAATCCAATATTGACAAGCTTCTATTTCTCTTGCACTACCGATTTTAATACATTATCCTTGTTTCGTTATTTCTAACTATCCTTTACTGATTATAGCGTCCATTTATCTAACCTTTATTATCCTTGTTAATCTAACGAAAGTAGCTATATAGATAATCATTGACCCTAACACCACCTGGTTTTACTATTATAAGTAACTATTCGTAATGTAGGCTCTCTTATCTCTTCTGGATAGGGTTTCTAAACTTAGTATCCATATATGTTTACCGACATCTTTCAATTTTATTAAATTGTAGTTTTTGTTTTAAAAGAACCTGAGATTCAAATCATTTTTACGATTTAAAACAGCGTCATTATATAAACGAATCTGGTGGAATTCATATTTAATTTTTATAAACAATAATAGATGCAACCACGTATTACTTTTAAGAAGAGTTACAACAAGTGTTTCAAGGTTAATCTAACATTGGCTCGTGGATTTTTCACCAGGACAACGCACCTGCCCATAACGCGCTATACGAAGCACTATTTAGCCAATAAACACATTCCACTGCTTGAACACGTGCCGTACTCGCCAGATTTGGCACCATGCGACTATTTTTGTTTCCGAACATAAAATTTGCTTTGAAAGGGACTTAATTTGAGTCGATGTAAGCGGTAAAGCAAAAACGGCAAAGCTCCCAAAGGCCCTCACCAAAGAAGACATAATAAAAGAGTAAGTCGAATTTAAATGGAGAAAGTAACTTCTTTAGCTCATTGAGTCATGCGTTATTACTAAAAAAATCTGCTGTTAAATGTAGGAATTCTTTCACAAATTATTTCAACCGAAAAGGCGTGGACTAAAACCAAATCTTTTATTAGGTGGTCTTTATTTTTAAATAAAAAATAACAAAATATGTGTATAATTTTATCAACATTTTTTTTCTTTTGAAAGATTTATAAGTTGTAGAAAATAATATTTTAGAAAGGTCCAATACGGCTTTGATCGGTGAAACGCATCCAGCATGTCCAATATTTCATGACTCTGGCACATCAATTAGACTGAATTTGACCAATGGTTTAAGAAAATCTCACAAGAAAATGTCTCACATGGCCATAATGCGCGATCTCGAAGGCCAGTTTACATCATCTCCAGGAGAGATGACCATGCCACCAAATCGCTTGCACAGTTTATCTAATGTGGCACTTACCGTGGTCCTGTTGAGACCATATGTCGTTGGTATCCAGATCATCCAATTCAGGTCAAAAAAGTTGCTAATCATCGATCTACAGTGCTCGCCACTGACAGTGATAGCCTGGCCAACGTCGTTCTTAAAGAAAAACGGATCGATGACGGGGCCAGCATAAAATTCACACTAAATAATGACTTTTTCAGGATGCATTGGACGCTCTTGGTTCTCTTGCAGATTGGTATCATCCCAAAGACGATTTTTTTGATAATAATTATGGTCAGTTAGCAACTGCTTAAGAGCTCATTTAGTGTTTCTAAGTCAGTTAAATTTTGTGCGTGTCTAGGCTCAAGTCACGACGCAAAATTTGTTAAGTTCAGGTCTGCGACTAGCCAAGGTCTCTTTTAGCTCCTTTTAAAAGATCGTTTAAATGATTTTTTTTTGTAATTTAACCTTGTTTTTACTTTCTATACGGAGTTGAATCATGGACGCTGTCAGAGAGCATGCTTGATCGAAGCATTCAAACTATGGTGCTATCGGAGAATGCTACGGATAAGCTGGATGGACAGAGTGCGGAATGAGACGGACTTAAATAGAATGAAGACAGAAGAAAAAGAGTTGTCAAAAACTATTAAGGCTCGGAAACTAGAGTACTTTGCACCTGTAATGAGGCATCGGGAAAAATATAATATTCTACACCTAAATATGCAAGGAAAAATAAGCGGCAGGAGGAGTCGAGGAAGAAGAAGAACATCTTGGCTAAGGAATCTGAGTCAGTGGATTGGCCAAATCGTTATAGCCAACATGATCGCTAACATTCGTTAAACGGATATAGCACAACAAGAAGTACTTTTTGAGATAGCTTGTATTATATTAAGTTGGTAATATACTATGTATGTTTATAATCGGAATTCAAACAATCCGCAATGCTAATGCTGTTTGGTAAATTGTACCAATACTAAAATATTTAAAAAGTAATCAAAGTTCGAACTCAAATTTCTTTTTAATCACAAATTTAATTAACGAGATATTTTTTTTCACAGTTCAGGGTGAAATCGTTTATAGGAAATTCTAAACTGAATTCAGCGAGAGAGAGAGGGTGCTATTGTTGGAGATCAAGATTATATTCTAACGAGGAAAAAGGATTATCGGAGTATATGTCGATTGCATCCTTCCGATGAATAATTAAAACTTTTCAACTATAAAATTAAAACTCGTAGAATATTATCTATTCCAGCCATTTGGAATGATTTCAGTTTTGGGTTAAGAAGTTTTTGTAAGTCTGGCTAGATTTAAGTTTCAGTCAGTTTACAAGAAAGTATAATTGGCTTTCGAATTCTTATAAAAGTTAGTCTTTTTTTAACAAAAAAGGATACCTAAGGCACTCAAACAAAATCTTTTTACGAAAAACGTTGTTTTTACATGAATCAGATACATAAATAATGACAAAAAGAAAAAAGAAATAAGACAATTAATATCTGAATGTTTTTGATTTTATTTTCTTTTCTGTCTTTTATACAACGATTTGACCTTCTTTTAGTTATTTTAATGTAAAAAACATTGGAAAAATCCTTCGTAAATATTTTTGTAGGTAAATTGGTCAAGAATTAACATTTCTTTGTCATTTTTTGGAAAACACGTTACAAACATTTTTTTATAAAAATATCCGATCCAGTTAATCTTAAGCTGCGTCCACACCGAGTCAACACTGTCGATCGACTTTGTCTATTGACATTGTCGATCAACAAGCGACTAAATCTGCATCTGTCCACACCAGAGTTGACACAAAAGTTTGTCGATCAGTGGAAATCAACATGTCCGACAAAGATGACGTTAGATATAGTTGCTTGTGCCGCGTATATTATTATCGCGACTAAAAAAAGAAAAATTGCACGAAAGAAAAGATTTTGGGTTCGATCAAGTCTTCAAAGTAGAACTAGATAGAACGCTAGTAATTATTTAAAAAAAGATGACGTTCACATATTGAGCCTTGAATACAGGTGCAACGGTGATTTCAGAAACTTTTTTCGGATGTCAGAAGGTGAATTCGAATTTTTATTACAAAAAATCGGGCCAAAAATTTCTTGCTGTCCTTTATTTTTTTTTTAATTCCCTTGCAAATTGACTCTAAAGGTTTTTGATTTTTTGTTCCATTGCTTGCTTTTCGATGTTAAATTCTTTACCAATTTCCATAAGGGCATCGTGCCTCAAGTTTCTGTTCTTATAGTTTTTGGTTTTACAATCCCATAGATTTGTTTTTAGTTTGTATGCCTCAATAAAGGCTATGACTTTAGCTTGTTCCCATTCCATTTCTCCAACGAAAACACACGGCTACGATGTCAACAAGGCAATGGGTCACTGAGTACTACTACTACTTTAACACTTTGTCGAATGTCGAACGTCGAAAACACGTCCACACACAAAAGTCGATCTTTGATGTTTACCGAAAAGCGATGGAAAACAAACCGACATGTCGATCGAATAATTTTGTCGATCGACACCGTCGATTGCAACGTACACACCAAGTCGACAACGTCGATAGACAAAGTCGATCGACAGTGTCGACTCGGTGTGGACGCAGCTTTAGCAATGAATGACTATTTTTTCCTTTTTCGATATTTCTTTTCGAACTTTTTTTTACAACATATTGCGACTGTTTCTTGATTTTTTAATATTTTTTACTGTATTACTGTATGAGTAGTATCGATAAATTAATTTACACCACCGTATATAAGAAATTTTCTTGATATACAGAATTAAAATTTATTTAAAAAAAACTTTTATAGTGCTTCTAAACCGTTCTCAAATCTACTCTAACACACATAAAAAAATTCATTAAAATCAGTCCAGTGGTTTAGGAGTTCACTTACATACATACGTATAGATGATTTAGTTTTTACTATATTGGGGTAGTAAATTTAAAGATGAAAAGCAGAATATGACTCAACAAAAAAATACGACCTTAAAGTACATATTTCAACAAAATTTTACCGTATAGCAAGATTACTGCGCTAAAAGCTGAGATATGAATTTTTGAAAATATTAATATTTTTTCTATAAATTCTTGTTATTTGAAAGGAGTACGTTTTTTTAAATAAATACCTTCATCATTTTGATTTCAGAAACTAAAAAAACGAGTGTGGCAGTCAGTGGGACTGCCGGCAGAAGTTATACATCTATGCACGCACCCGAATTCATAAATTTGTATGCAAATGATTTAGCAAAATCCTGGAGACGAGGTCCGTCTTAAGCACTAGGTGTTTCGAAGACCATCGCCATTATTATAATCGTATTTAGCGATTCAAAAAACCGCCGAGTACCAAGTGTGCACTGATTTCGTACAAAATTAACATAAAACCCCAGGAGAAGAGGTAAATACCCTAGTCACAAAGTGCCGCGGAATATTTCGGCATCATGATATTCGTGTACACCCAAACAGCAAGATACGTCCTTGTCCCATAGCAAACGAAATATGTATATAATAAGTACGTACAGTAAAGGATATTGGTTGTACGTACTATACGATAAGCAGTAAGTACGTACTTAAGACAAACTTATTTTAACGTACTTTGTATACGTACCCTGTATGTACAAAATATGTTCATTTTGATATTGCCACTGTTAGCAAAAAAAAGAAGAAGATTTACCTAACCTATAATCTGTGCTTTAAATGTATAACCAAGTAACGCGCAAAAGAAGAACGGTTTGGCGCTTTGTTTCCCTATATGCTGTGCCTTTTACTATCTTTTTGCATAAAATACGGTTTCTGAAAATACTAGTATTTTTTATGATTTAGTTTTTGATTGTGTTAAACTGTGTTTATTACGCTGTGACACTAAAATTTAGTTTGTGTAGTTGCTGATATACGAAAAGTTAACAGATTTTATAAGAAGGTGGATGGGGGAACTTGATAGGTAACCTGCTGGCAGTTGGATTTAGTTGGCTCGGAAGGTGAGAAAAGAAAAAGTTTTGTGACTATGAAGTAGCCAAAGTAGTGATAAGTATAAAGTATATTTTATAGTTATAAAAAACTGTAGGTTAGGCAGTTAATTGAGTTGTCAAAGTAGTGTAATATTATCATATTTTGCATTGAATACAGAAGGGAGCATATTTTTGCGGATAAAATTGAACAATAGAACAGTTAAAAGTATAACACGCACCCCCTCTGTCTTCTCATTTTATTAACCACAGCCCGCAAATGAATTGCCATTCGTGTGGGCAAAGTGACCAGAAATTTATGTCAAGTTTCTCTTCAGCATCTAATTAGAACTCGCATGGAATCACAAATTTAATGTCTCTTTTGGTAATTAGCATGCATTCAAGAAACTTTTTTCTACATCAAATATTTTTTTAATGTATTTTGTTCCCATTTCAGATGCAGCATTGAAATCAAAAAAATGTACAGAGGCTAAGGAAGCGGAGCAGGAGATAGCACGCTGGCTAAGAAGAACTCAAGAGAGGCTGAGGGCATTCAATAAAAATAATTAATATTGAATATAGAAATAAATTGCAGATTTTGACTTTTATTATCCTTTTTGGTAGACACTTTCTCAGGCTATGTTAAAGTAATATTACACAAATATAAAATAGATCTTTTAAGTTTTATATTCATGTACTGTAAAATAATTGGTTTTAGTGTTAAAAATGAGTAGTTATGTGTAGGTACAGTGTATATACAATGTACAGTGTACGTACATATTACAACAGTTGGATGTACACTATTCTGGTTGGTACAAACAAGACAAAATATAAACGTTTTATGTACATACATAATATTGATTAGCTGTATGTGTGTACGTCTATTGTATGTAAATTCTGTACGTAATTTGGACATACTGCATTGTGGAAAATGTACATTCTAAAAACGTACTGTGTACGTACTACGTACAATAAAGTACGTATTATGGACGTAACTTTAGTCAGATGATAACGTACTTCAAACGTTTTGTGTACGTATCGTTGCTGGTTGGGCAGCAACCCCACAAACCCCAAGTATATAAATTGAACCCATTTTCACCAATACTTACCGAGTTGTAAGTTTTCCCTCTATTGTCTGTTTGGAATGAACTTTTCCCATTTTTACATTATAAAAAATAGCGACAAATTTCCTAATACTCCAACGATCCAGTGCAAAAAAAAAGCATTTCGATCCATCTTACGTTACAAAATTCGGAGGTTTTAGTGTTTTATTTCCTCGACTATTCGTAAAAACTCTGTTTATGTAGCCAAAAACCTTAAAAGTATAGAGCAGAATATACTACAACCATGTGACGTTACTTTATACTACAACACAATACTCATTACTGAATATTGTTATTAATATAAAATGCTAAACTTTATATGTAGACTTACGTGACAGAATTATAAAATAATCTGTCAAATAATCATGTGGTCCGTCACTATGATATTCATACATTAACTCTACAGAATATTTTCCGCCGAGTGTACGAATAAAAGTATAACTTCAAAAATCACCAAATATTTCGATATATCAAATTACGCTTTTCCAGATTCCCAGCTAAATTTACATTTACAAGAACCCAGTTATTTTCTAATACACAGTTTTTTTTCTTGTTTTGTAAAATGTTTGTAAAACTTCCACATTGGTTCAATGCGGTTAGTAGAGTTTATCAATATCTAATGCTCGCGCAATATGAAGTAATGAATAATACAATTCTAATCACTTTTGCGGAGACAACTATTGTATACATGGAACACAACTCTAGTTTTGTTTTCAATTTTTTTTATTTTTACGTTGAGACGACTCGCAATTTGATAAATTTTCGCAACGTTACTCGTTTTCGGTGTGAACGAGAAGGATATAAGTGAATAATGGATTGGGATAGCGTGAAGAAAACTAAGTTTATTTCGGAAATATTATGGATGCGTGATGATGACACTATTGATCGAAACATTTTGTATAGAAATGTGTACAAGCAAAGTTTAATATTATTTTTTGTCTGAGTAACATATATACTGGTTATATTCTAAAAAAAAAATTACTTCCTTGTTCGGAAGTTACGAGGGTTCGCTTTTACAACAGCATTTGGTTAACATTACTTCGAATTGACCTGATCTAGTAAAATGTATTCTATGCGATGTTTGAAAGGTTACAGAAAAATGATCTACAACTAGGATAAAACCTAAAAGTGTGTAAGGTGCACTAGGTTGGAAAATCGTATACAAAATACAAAGACTTTAATTCGAGGATGTTTAAAGAACTTCTTTGTTTTCTTAACTCTTTCACAACTGTGGTAAAACCCCTCTTGGAACGGCAGAGCATCCTGGACACATGGAAAGTAGCAAGGGATGTTCTGATCCAGAAGGGAAAGGTCAACCTATAATAAATACAGATCACTTGGCCTCTTGGACATGCTTGTAAATCTGCTCGAGATCCCGATTTGACGCAGGCTGTTGCTCGAGTTAGAAAAAGATAATCAATATGGTTTCAGAGAGGGAAGAAGCAGGATCAATGCAGTCCAGAATTTATTGTATTAACCGAATCACAGGTTCTGGTTAAATCAATAAATAGGTCCGTGGCAGCTTCTGTATATCTATTTACTAATTTATTATATTCTTGTTTTATGAATTGTCATTATCAAGTCCTGTACAAGTTCGGTTATTGTTTCATTTCCATGTATATATTATATAAAGTCTAAAGAAAAATGATTTATTTATATTAACAAAAATTTGTTTTGTGCTCATTTTCAGTTTTGTTTTTAATTGAGTACACAAACTAAACTTTCCAACCATTAGATTGTAAAGCTGCCAAACAAAAGTTAGAGAACTGGCCATACTCCGTGGTTTTGGAGCACAAAAGCGAACAAGTTATCCAACTGTGTAAACTACCCTACCGATAACTCTATAAACAATTATTGTTGCTTAATAATCCAACGGATTAAGTTTTGTCGATTACAGAACTCATTTTCTCTCGTTTTAGTTTTAAATGTTCTCCCGTTGTGGGTTAATGCACCAATTGTTCGGTTTCTATCGCTTATTTATAGTCAAATATATATTAAATTTCACTCTAATGTTGTATTGAATGTTGGTTAAGTTCTAAAACCGTTTTAGATTACAGGATTTAAAAAAAGCGTTACATTGTAAGTGTTTGTATACTCTCTTAAGAATACGAATAAGTATCAGAATTTTTCAATTTTTAGTGTAAAAGTCTGTCGGTTCAATATAAATTCTGGAAAAGTGTGTCAACAAAAATGCTTTTCTCATCAAAGTAGGAGAGTGTCAAAAAATGGTTTTTATTTTATTTACACAAAAATTGTATTTTTTCGAGATTTCATACCTTTCATCTACCAGAATTACTCCTGCTTTTCTTTGTCTTTAAAAAACTGATTAACAATTTCATTAAAACGAAGAATTTTTAGGACTAGTGGAATCATTATACAGGGTGTTTCTAAATTGATGCGAAATATTTCACAGGGTGATTTTTCAGCAAAAATTAAGGGGGGTCTTTCATATAAATTTTTGTTCAAAATCGCTCTCCCTCCAAGTTACAGCCCCTTAAAGTTGGGGGAAAACAATTGTTTTTATTTAATCCACTATGGAAGAATTTAGAAGAATGAAATTTGGCAGATACTTGATGCTAATAAAATGGCATTTTTTGACCATTTTTGTAACCCTGCAATGTTTCTACAAGGGGGTGAAAAAATTCAACCCTTATGATATTTTGCCTCAGAACTTTTTAACTTTTAACATTTTCCTACTTAAAAAATTAATTTAAGAAGGCGGACTTAAACTGCAACTTTTTTAGGTCTTGACTATTTCTCAGTAAGTTGTTTCTTTGACCATAAAAAAATAAAATATTACTCATTCCTTTTGCACATACATCCAGAGGGGTTATCGTTTGTTAAAAAAAATAAAGTATGCCAGTATTGAATGATATCATAATGACAAACAGTTAATGATTATTTAATTGGACCATATTTTCTACCAATAAGATTCAAAGAAAGGCAAGAAAACCATGACAAACAACTATCGACCTGTCGCATTGCTTTCAGTTATATCAAAAGTGATGGAGAAAGCTATTAACCAACAACTTCTAAAGTACCTAGAGGGCCTTAATATTATCAGCGACCATCAGTACTGTTTCGTAAGTCCAGATCAACAGGAGACCTCCTAGCATATGTCACCCATCTTTGGAGCAACGCAGTCGAACATCATGGGGAGTCCCGGGCTATTGCACTGAACATTTCTAACGCATTTGATCGTGTCTGGCACGAGGGGCTCCTAAGTAAACTGCGATCCTACGGTATGCCCGGTCGATTCTGTTCATGGCTTTCTAGCTTTCTTCAGGACCGTTCTCTGCAAGTGGCGATTGACGGGTTTCTCTCGGATACCTTTACCATCAATGCTGGTGTTCCTCAGGGGTCCATATTATCCCCAACCCTCTTCTTACTATACATTAACGACCTTCTAGCGAAGACAGAAAATCCAATTTATAGCTTTGCTGACGACAGCACACTTATCTCATCGTTTACTTTGAATTCTCGAACATCGGCTGCTGACGCACATCTTCGCAGACAGCATGAAGTATCACGACTCAATAAAGACCTGGAAGAAATTTTGTCTTGGGGTGACAGTAACCAATTTGAATTTAACGCTAAAAAAACCCAGGCAGCAGTTTTCTCTAAGAAGGTTAACATTGCAGAACCAGATATAGTCATGGCAGGACACGCAATTCCACTGGCTTCGTCTATTAACTTACTGGGTGTCAATCTGGGAGGAGATATGTTTTGGCATAATCACGTGGTAACAATCGCCAGGACAGCTTCTCAGAAACTCGGAGTACTTTTCCGTACCAAAAAGCTGTATACACCACAACAACTTTTGACACTCAACAAAGCCCAGATTCGACCATCACTGGAATACTGCTCTCATGTCTGGAGTTCTGCACCGAAGCATACCCTTCGGTTGTTGGATTCCATCCAAAGGAGAGCCATTCGCCTGATCGGTGACCACGAGCTAACCAAGAACCTCGACAGCTTAGAACATCGAAGACAGGTTGGTGATTTGACCCTCTTTTACAAATATTTCCATGGCAAGTGTTCTACTGACATTGCCCGCTTGATTCCACCTAGAGCAATTCATAGCAGAAATACACGACAAACCACTTCCGCCCATCCCTATGTGGTTCAACTTAATACTCCTCGAACATCATTGTTTAGGAACTCTTTCTTCTGGAGGACATCCTCTTTGTGGAACGGCCTTTCTGAGGCCGTATTTCCCACCGAATATAACCTTCAACGATTCAAGAACAACGTGAATCGCTTTCTTCGCACACGCACCGCTCTCAGAGCGCCTTAAAGGAATTTTCCTGCAGTGCTTGTGCTTGACCATAAAAAAAAAATGGAAACAACTACGGCCATTTCCTCGAAGAAGTGTTGCCCACTCTTCTTGAAGATGTTCCTATACAAATTAGGCAAGCATTATGGTAATGAGTAATATTTTATTTTTTTTATGGTCAAAGAAACAACTTACTGAGAAATAGTCAAGACGTAAAAAAGTTGCAGTTTAAGTCCGCCTTCTTAAATCAATTTTTTAACTAGGAAAATCTGAGGCAAAATATTATAAGGGATGATTTTTTTACCCCCTCGTATAAACATTGCGGGGCTACAAAAACCGTCAAAAAATGTCATTTTAATGCCTTTATGTCTTTGTTTGTTTGTGTCTCTCTATATCTTTGTTCGTCTGTGTCTTTGTTCATCTGTGTCTGTTGGTGTATTGTTCGCCTGTGTCTTTGTTCGTGTATGTCTTTGTCCGTTTGTGTCTCTCTATGTCTTTGTTTGTCTGTGTCTTTCTATTTCTTTGTTTGTCTGTGACTGTCTTTGTTCGTCTGTACCTGTATGTGTCTTTGTTCGTCTATGTCTTTGTCCGTTTGTGTCTCTCTTTGTATTTACTTGTCTATGTCTATCTGTGTCTTTGTCCATTTGTGTCTCTCTATGTCTTTGTTCCTCTGTGTCTCTTTGTCTTCGTTCGTCATAGTCGAACTAAACTCAAATAAATATAATAAAAACTACATATAGCATGTAATGATTCCACTAGTCTCCAAATTCTTCATTTTTATGAAGCTGTTAAGCAGTTTTTTGAAAACTAAGAAGAGAACGATCAATTCTCGTAGATGAAGTGTTCAAGTTAAAAAAATAAATACTATGGGAAACTGCACATTACATACGCCGGATTGACCATTTCTTGATATATTTGTCTGAAGATTTTTAAAAGACTGAGAAAAAATATACCAATTAAGATAGCAAAAACGTGTGGATGATGTCAAATTTAACATATATTATATGCCAAATGTGGCACTGTGAGTACCTATTTATAAAAATTTATCAGTTTTCTGAATGTTTTTTGTAGGTTTTTTAAAAACAAAACAAAGATAGAGTATTAATAATGACAGAATTATCCTTAGCATACAAAAATATATTAAAAACTATATGTCGCGTGTACAGATTTATTAGTATCATAAGTTTTTAGCATATTTCTAAACATCGAAAGGTCATGGACCAACTCTGTCGATGGTTACGTGCTTAGGAGGCAAAATTACTTCGGAAAACATGTGGCGAATAAACAATTCGACCAAACCTTAAAACTCTTGATTTTTCTGAAGGTTTTCATCAATTAGCTGAAGAATGAAGGGTGACAAACCAAATCTGATGACAGATTCGTATACAGGAAGCAAAATAACTTTGACAAATATGTGTCTCTCTTGTAAAGTAAAATAAAATTTTACTATAGAACCCCCTTTTTGTTCAAATAATCAAAGTAGTTTTAGAGCATACAATTTTTGGAGATAGCGATTATAGCAATTGTTATGTTATTGTATGCTTTATAACAATTATAAAATGTATATTTCCAGCTTAAATCTATTAAAAGACAGATTTCCTTTGTTAGAAATATTCATTTATATCTCCGTAGTTATCTAAATCTCATTTCTGTTGAGTTGCATGTTTATACATACACAAAAGGTTAAATTGGCAACTACAAGAGTATTGTGTATTCAATTGAAGTACGTACAGTTATTGAAGTTATGTACATTTCCACAAACTTCCAAAATATTCAAATTATCCTTAGAGAAACTATTAACAAACTACAATTGAAATAAATTATTATTGTCGTCCACTGTATCCAATTTAGCACTAAACTTGATTTTATACAACAGAAATTTTGCTAATATGTTTAACGAGTGTTTTTGTTTAAATAAAAGACAAATTATTAGAAATTTTATTGATTGAGAGTTTATTTAAGATCGTGAGAGTGACAAAAAAGAAAAACTAATAAGCCAATATCAAAAAGCAAGTAAGAGATAAAAAAATTAATAAAAAAAAAGAAATCGCAAATATTTATGAAAGAGTTTCGAAATGTAATGATTAAAAAAACACCAGATGGCCCACTCTCTAGATCAGTGTTTTCCAAGCTTTTTTATTACACGACCCTCATAGTATGAAAAAATATTTAACAACCCCCTAATCCTTTGCTTTTTTATGTGTGTTGTTTATTTCAATCCACACAACACTTTTGTGCGTTTGCCTAATTAGAATACTGTACGTTAAACACACTCTAGCATATACGAGGTATGTTCAGAAAAAAAAACGAGATTTTTTAAATAACTCATTAGATCTCTATCTATTCATCAATATCTATTTTGTCCTCTTCAAAGTAATCTTCCTCAGATATTACACACTTGTGCCAGCGCTTCTTCCAATCGTCGAAGTACTTCTGGAACTAGATTTTGGATATGACCGTGAAATTAAACATTCTTGTTTCTTTCTAAACAAACCTCATAAAAAAATAAAAATGTTAGATATTTGTAAAAATACTAGCCAAAGGTGGATCTTGAATTCGATTTTAAATGCAACTATAAATGAGGTAAATTTGGCAACTAATCTCAAAGAAAATCCGCTGGAATTATCTGCCAATAGGATGATGTTATAGTTGGAATTTAATGCTGCCAATTTGAGATCCTTTTGGATAAAAAGAGAAACAGAATAATGGGAATAAACAACTGAGGCTTTGAAATGTTTATTTTGATTTGCCACCTCATACTTGAGCGGGTTGACATTTTCATCAATAGCCCAAATAAAAAGTAAACAAAAAAGGTTTAAATTAAAAAAAACTCGATTTAATCTCAAAGCGATTCATGGTGTAAGAAATCAATTAAGGAAAAGCAAGCGTAAATTTTGCATTAAGAGAAACAAATTGTCAAAGGTTTTAATTTATTGTTAATTTGTTATTCAAATACGACTGTTTAAGAGTATATTCTTTTATAAACATTTACTGAATGAATTCATCGATTTAAACTTTATTGATTCTTTCACTTCGGTAAATTTTCTCGACCTCTTGTGATTGCCCTAAAGAAATTTCGGAACCCCTGAGAGAAAAAGATTGCTATAGATGATGCTTTTTAAAATACTTTATTTACTATTCCCTAACAGGAAAATGAATCCTGTATCGAAAATTTTACCTAAACTTTAAGTTACTGAATTTAAAAATTTAGCTCATGTACACAGATGCTCAAAATCAAAGGATATTAAATATTTTATATATTTATTTGTTTTAAACATTAGGCTATGTTGGACAGTGTAACACAATTCTAGCAGTATGTATCAATGTAAATAAAATTGATCCACAAAGAATAATCTATATAAAAAAAAATGTGTGGCAGTCAGTGGGACTGCCGGCAGAAGTTATACTTCTATGCACGCGCATGGATTCATAAATTTGTATGCGAATGATTTAGCAAAATCATTATATGATATTCGTGGTAAGCGACCCCAAAAACCTCCTAGTACCGTGAGCACACTCTTTTTTATCGAATTTGCATAAAATTCCTGGAGACGAGGTCCGTCTTAAGCACCAGGTGTTTCACAGACCATCGCAATTATTATTATAATCGTATTTAGCGACTCAAAAAACCGCCGAGTACAAAGTGTGCACTGATTTCGTATAGAATTTACATGAAACCCCAGGAGAAGAGGTAAACACCCTAGGCACCAAGTGCCGCGGAGACTTTTGACATCATGATATTCGTGTTCAGCGACTCCAAAAACCCCGAGTATATAAACTGAACCCATTTTCAGCAATACTTACCGAGTTGTAAGTTTTCTCTCTATTGTCTGTTCGGAATGTACTTTTCGAATGCAGAAATGCAATTTCCCATTTTTACATTATAAAAAATAGCGACAAATTTCCTGATACTCTAACAAATCCAGTGCAAAAAAAGCATTCCGATCCATCTTACGTTACAATATTCGGAGGTTTTAGTGCCTTATTTCCTCGACTAGTCGTAAAAACTCTGTTTATGTAGCCAACAACCTTAAAAGTATAGAGCATAATATACTGCAACCATGTGACGGTATTTTAGACTACAATACAATACTCATTACTGAATATTATTATTAATATAAAATGCTAAACTTTATATGTATACTTACGTGACAGAATTATAAAATAATCTGTCAAATAATCATGTGGTCCGTCACTATGATATTCATACATTAGTTCAGACTGTTTTTTGTATATCTATCCCTTTTCAATGTACTGAATGTTGAAACGGTATTCAAAGGACTTATAGTTATGACTAATAACATGTAGTAAAGATTTCATCTTTGTTTTTACCGACCAATATACCTTATAAGTGTTTCTGTCTCTCTCTTACTCACACCATTACATATGTAATGATTTTTCCCATTTAACTCTACACAAATCTTTTCCACCGAGTGCACGAATAGAAGTATAACTTCAAAAATGCTTACACAAGTTTTCCATGAAATACTTTTGAATCATATTTAAATATCCCTAGATTTTAAGCAAATGTGATATTTCAGGAATTTTCAATCTGATACACAAAAACACCCACCTTCCCACTAATAAATATCAAAAAAATTTTCTTTGACATTGGTAGTTTCCATCAGTGGGGACCACTGAAACAGAAAATGAATCGAAAAAAAAAACTTAAATAGATGATAGTAAAAGTAGCAATATAAAGTTCCTATAACGATGGCAAAGTTAATTTCGGTTCATATTTGAACTCGTCTATTTTTTTTTTATTTTTTTTGTTCTTAAAGGCATCGACGGCGATGGTCATTAGCCTTGTTTCTGCTTATATAAGCATTGACAACATTTCTTAAATTTTGTTATACATATCAATTTGTCTTAGATACAATAATATTGTATTTATGTTCTTTTCCTGCATCAATTGAGTCATATTGTTGGGGAATTTCAATTGTTGTCGCTGTATGTTATATTTGTTGCATTCCAGTAGTAAGTGCTTTACATCCAGTTCCGTTATGCATGTATCACACAAAGGACGATTTCTTCCTAAAAGCATATAGGAGGAGGTAAGGTTTGTATGACCGATACGCAATCGTGTGATAATAACTTGTTCTCTACGTTTTAGGTTTATTGTACTGGTTGAGGGATCTATAGTTGGTTTTATTTCCTTCAATTTGGATGTTGTGCTATTCCATTGGTTTTGCCATAGGGTAAGTATTTTCTTTTTCAGTTGAGTTTTTGTGTCATCAAGTCTTACGGTGTCAATATCAGTTCTGCCAGATTCAGCAGCTTCCTTTGCTGCTAAGTCTGCTTTTTCGTTGCCGATAATGCCCACATGACTCGGGACCCATATAAAGACTATTCTTTTACCATTAGATTGATTTGTGTGATAGTTTTCTATTACAATTCGAGTTAGATGGTCTGTAGCGAATGTATTAGATATTGCTTTTAGTGCACTAAGCGAATCTGAACAAATAAGATTAGTTTCGTTAGTGCCACTCTCAACGTATTTTAGTGCCTTATATATTCCGTACATTTCTGCCGTAAATATGCTAGTGTGTTTCAAGAGGGACCAAGAGTAACTTTCATTGTTGACAGAGATTGCACTGCCCACACCTATATCAGTTTTTGATCCATCGGTAAATATGGTTAGGGCGTTTTGGTATTGGTCCAGAATACTTCGAAACTCGTATTTTATTATTTCGTTCGGTGTATCGTCTTTTTTATATTTTAGACATTCTAGGTGTATTGTAGGAGCTTTAATTTTCCAAGGAGGGTCTTGGTTTTGTGATACAAATAGATCGGGTGTTTCCTGGTTTAATTGTTCCATTAATTGTTTTGCACGTATTACTGCTGGTCTCGTTATTGTTGGTCTAGATTCGTATATAGCCTGTAAGTCTTCGTTTCTCACACTATCAAATATCGGGTGTTCAGGTTGTAATTTGACTTTTACGAAATAGTTGGCAATTAATCTTTTCCTTCTATACTCTAGTGGAGGAATACCTGCTTCACAGCATAATGATAAATATGGACTAGTTCGATACGCACCTAACGCCAATCTGGATTTGTTCTAGGGCTTGTAAATGCGATTTCCTAGCGGAGGCGTATATAATACATCCATAATCTATTTTAGTTAAAATTAAAGATTTATATAGGTCTAGTAAAACTGTTTTATCTGATCCCCAGTTTATACTGGCCATTGTTTTTATGATGTTTACCCGTTTTTTACATTCAATTGCCAGGTTAGCGATCTGCTCTTTCCAATATAATTTCTTATCAAAAATTAAACCCAGGAATTTTATTGTACTTTTAATTTCTATTCTATTTTCGTAAAGTTGGGATCGTCATGCGGTTTTCTCAATCTGCAAAAATGTATACAGTGAGTTTTACTAAAAGACATTTTAAATCCATGATTTTCGCAATACTCCAATAATAAGTTTATCGTAGTTTGTAATTTTGTCTCTATCTTTTCTATTTTTGATGCAGAATAATAAATGGCTAAGTCATCCACATACAGGCTTTTACCAATTTCTTCTGGGATAACATCAGCTAGTCCATTAGTGGCAATGATAAACAACGCTACGCTCAATGTTGATCCTTGAGGGATTCCGTTTTCCAATTGATGGGTTTCTGATAGACATTGTCTTACTCTGACCTTAAAGCATCTATCTTTGAGAAAACTTTCAATAAATTTTGGTAGATAGCCTTTTAGACCCCATCTATGTATGACTTCAAGTATGCCATACTTCCATGTTCTGTCATATGCTTTCTCTATATCAAACAAAACCGCTACTGTATGCTGCTTATTTAAAAACCCGTTCTGAATTTTATTTTCTAACTGAACCAGTTGATCAAGTGTGGATCTATTTTGACGAAATTCCATTTGATATTTTGATATCAATTTCTTATTCTCCAAGTACCACATTAGTCTTATACTTACCATTTTTTCCAGTATCTTTCCAAGGCAACATTATTATTTTCAAATTTGATACCAGTTTGCCCACTGTTGCGGAATGGAACAAAATTTTTGGATTTTTTTTCTACACTTTAAATAAATATTCTATCGTTGATTTTGGAATGCTAATAAAAGAAAATGATGCTGTATTGAAAAATTTTTAGCCCTTCCAATTTATATACAAATCTGCATACAGTTCACGAACGGAATAAGAAACAGAAACGATAACTAGATATTTGGGATGATTGAGAGAATTTTCTTTTTTTGAATACTTATATTTAACCTATTTCCAGTTATTAAAAAGAATTTTTTAGGGTGACTTCTTTTTATACAAATCTACCTAATTTAAAAAATATCTTTCTTTAAAAGTATTTTCAACAAGAAATCAGAATTTATTAAATTTATTGATTTTTTTTTCTGAATAACTTTTTTTTATTACACAAATAACGAAAAAATTAATTTTAAAAATATGATAACAAATTTTTCATAATAAATTTTATAAAAAACGAAGAGGACAAGAAGATTTTTTTATATTTAAAAGAGACATTGTTATTTGAACTTAATTGATCCTTTTCCTCTTCAGGTTACTTAAAGTCTATAAAAGGACACCAAGTACAAACTTTACAAATTAAAATCTAATCTTATAACACTAAAACTAAAACTACAAAATAGTTATTAATGATATAAGTGTTAAAAGTACATTTTTAAGGCACGTGAAGGTTTGCAGAATGAGCGAAGCGAATTCTGCAATTCACATGAGTGCCTTAAAAGGTACTTTTAACACGTATATCATACAATATTTTTTCTACAAACGTTCAAAAAATGCAATAATACAGTTTGAATTAAATTTTAAAAACCTTTATTAATACATCCAAAGGAGATAATTTTAAATTGCATCGTATATTACGTACCTTAGCAACTATTGTTGATTTAATTGTTTACGAATGTTTTGATGCATCTGTCAGACGTTTGTTAGTTTTATTTAAAACGTAGTTAGGGTTGTAGATTTTTCTTAAAATGGAAGAAAGTAATGAAAATGATCCATTTGAAGACATAGAGGCGGCGGCCAATAGAGCAATCCTCGATTTGTTGCCGAGAAAATCCAGGGTTCAATACGATATAGCCTATAATAAGTTTCAGAAATGGTGTGAAGCAAAATGCGTTTCTGGAAAATATACTGAAAATGTATTTCTGGCCTATTTTGAGGAGAAAGCAAAGGTATGGAAGACATCATCTCTGTGGTCAAATTATTCGATGATCAAATCTATGCTACGTATAAATAGCGACGTAGATATCAGCAAATATATTAAGCTTATCGCGTATTTAAAGCGTCAAGCAGAAGGTTACCGGCCAAAGAAATCAAAAATCTTGACTGGAGTCCAAATTGACCAGTTTTTGAAGTCTGCATTAGATGATGAGTATCTTCTAATGAAAGTAGTTGTGATTGTGGGAATATTTGGTGCCTGCGGCAGGGAGGAGCTTTGTCAATTGACTGTTGACGATATGGAAGATATGGGTACTTTATTAATTATTAAAATACCAGATACTAAAACCAATGTTTCACGAAGTTTTACTATTATTGAAAAAATTTATTTGGATCTTTATCGAAAATATGTGGCTCTTCGACCAGCAAATGTCGGACACCGGCGATTTTTCTTGAAATACGTGAAAGGTAAATGTACCAGAAATCCGGTTGGAATTAATTCGTTTGGAAAAATTCCTGCTGCTATAGCAAGATTTCTGGAACTTCCAAATCCGAACCTTTATACGGGACACTGTTTTCGCCGCTCTTCAGCGACCTTACTTGCCGATGCTGGCGCAAATTTGACGACAATTAAGCGTCATGGGGAGTGGAGATCTTCTACCGTTGCTGAGGGGTACATTGAGGATTCTTTGGAAAATAAGAATTTGATTGCCCAAAAACTGTTGACAGTGCAGCGAACATTACCAACAACATCAATCCAACAACAAACATCCGAAGATATTGTGGCGTCAAACCTCGACTGGAAATTCCATTTTTTCTGCGCATCATTCCTCCTTATCCACGGAAAATGGTAAAACAGCAGTGCAGGACATTAATTTGTCAAATTGTACTATTAATATTAATGTTAATAAATAAAATCTAAATATTTTGACGTTTGCTTTCAAAATTTGACAATTCACTTTTACCAGCAGTGCCATAAACATTTTAAGGCACTCAGTGCTATAAAGTGATTTTAAGGCACTTAGTGCTAAAAATGGCATTTTTAACACGTTTGTAGAAAAATAATATTATAATTAACCATTTGCTTTTCTACTTTATCAATAAATGAACAAGAATATAAATTTACAGATAAGGTAGCAATCCAAATTAGCAATTTCCTTCCGTGTAGTTTCTTCATATCCGTTATCGATCCTTCGGGTACGATTAAAGCGTATATTTTTTTTATTTCAGTTACCGGCCGTCGCTTGGGGGATGATAGAAAATAAACATAGATTTCGATTTCCTTTAACAGACGGTTAGCAAGTCGACAAACAATGCATAGATTTGATGCCAATATATTACACGCTTGTCTAAACTTCACTTAAGATAACGCTTATTGTGTTTATTTTGTTAGAAATTGCGTTTTGTTACAATTCATGGGATTCTATAAGGATTTATTATCTATTGCATACTAATCAATATTCAAATCCTTATCTTTATATCAAAATCGGTATACTGGATATTGTTTTTAAGTACAATTTATAAAACGTTTCACATAACTCAAAATCTTGTATTTTTGGGTACAGACTCCAACAATATTGAATTGACAGAACATGATTTTTGAGATATTTGCAATGTTATAAAAAAATAATATTTGTGACCAAAAATCTGTCCTGTCTTTTGTGCGTTTTGGGAGCTCCGCTTTTATGCAAAAAAATACATCTCACTCTTCAATACAATAGAATTGAACCAGAACACTAACAAATTTTAATTCAGCACACAGCTAAAACAAACGTTGAAAATCAACTTCCTCAAACGTGACACAAAATTCAAGTCTTCGCCTAATTGATTATCGTATTCGCACAAATATTCCTGGTTGATTCCCTATTGTCTCACAGGCAGCTCTAATTCGATTTCTCAGCTCTTTAACATTTTAGACGAAAATAGAATAAACGAGCGAATTAAGAAAACCCGAATGCAAAAATCGACAGGATTTAAATCCGGAAATCGAGCAATCAAATATTCTGCACTTCCCTTACCTTTCCAACGATTTTGATATATTATATCTAATTGATTACGTAAATTATTTTTCTAGTGGGTTAGTGCTCCATCATAGAAGTGTTGCCTCAGCTGTAGAGAATTTTTTTAGAAGAGTAGATACGAGGGTTATCTTTTTAGTTTTGGATATAGTCGCCTAGAAGGCACCACCAACAGAACCTTTAGAAAATCTAACCTCAATCTCTTGTTGATCTAAACCTTAATTTCTTGTTGGCATAGATAGATAGATAGTTTTTGGGTTGGCTGTTAGCCTATATTACTGCGACCTTTGCAGATCTATTGTGAACAGCCATTATCTGTGGAATAGGATTAGAGCACCGTGTCTAGCTCTGCCCTCTTAATGAGACTTAATAGCCTTGACAGTGGCCACACCGCATAACTTGGAGCAGCCGGTTTCTTCTCTCCCAGTAATAGATACCGCGTCCTTGCAAGGCCTTTACATTGGCATAGGACATGAAATGCAGTTTCCTCTTCCTCTTGGCAATATCGACAAATGTCTTCATCTGCTAAGTTTAGCTCACTCATGTGTTTTCTGAGCCTACAATGTCCTATCAAGAGACTGACAATCATTCTGACATCATTTCGCCTTTGTGATAGCAGCTCTGCAGTAAACTTCGCCGAGTATTCCTTTATGAAGAGTTTGGCTTGTCGCTTGCCCGGTGATTTTTCCCACCACCCCTGGGCCTTTTCTAGCCTCCATTTCTCAATGGCTGCCTTTCTGAATGTATTAGCAACTTCGCCGAATGGTTCCGGGCCAATCATTGGAGTGTTAGCTCCCGCACGGGCCAATTCATCAGCCTTCTCATTGCCTCGAAACCCTGAGTGCCCTGGTATCCATGACAGTATCAGAGTATTTTGACTAGCGGCATGTGTCAGGGCCCCAACGCAGTCCCACACCAGCTGTGAGCTTATTTGTGCTGAGACTATCGCCTTTAGAGCTGCTTGGCTGTCCGAGTATATGACTACGGTTTTACCCGTTATACCCTGACTTACGATTTCCGTTGCACACTTGTTGGCATAAATCTAGAGTTTCATTGCGAGACAACCAGTCGTGTTGTTACAACGAATTTTTGAAATTACCAGTGGAACTTAGCCGAAAATATTTAAAAATGACAACCGTGTAACATCTTTGGGCATTTTAAAGACCTTTATACAAAAGAAGAACTGGGTTCTACGAAGTTGGTTTCTTGTTGAATCCCTCATTTGCTCACAGAAGAGCAAAAGGCGGTTCGCGTCAATTGGTGTCGGTGTAAGAGTAGTCCTATCAAAAAACAAAACGCTGTTCTAGCAATATGAGGATAAATCCATTGACAAAAAAATAAGAGCGAAAAAAAGTATCTAGGTAGTAGAATGTGAAATGGATGCAAAATTTGAAACACCGTTGATTTTCTTACATTTAATTTGATCCATTTTTCGAATACCGTATGACTCCGCAATTAACTCAAGAACTGCTTGTTGTTGATGCAGAATTCGTAGTTTTCAAGGGTTCCCACAGTCAGCCGTTTGTTTCTTAAATGTTCCATTAGCGCGCTAACTAGGTTTTGATAAGCAAATATTATGTGATGGAGTACTCTACATCCTGTCTACAACTCAGCGTACAATCATTAAGCGCGCTCAATCATTAAGCTTGTAGACTATTTCCATTACTTCGACCATAGACAATTTCTGCATTCGTATAATTTTTCAATTATTTCGATAAAAGAAAAATTAATTGCTATTATCAAACTTCAAACTCAAGAACGTTAGGTTGACATTTCGTTTAAATATTAGAATTTAACAGAAAATTAATACTAGATTACTAAATACGAGGGAAGGTCCAAAAGCTCGTTCTATCTATACTTCAGACTATTTAAAGAGAAGAAAATTTTCTTGACTACTGTGATAGAGTCCGGCATCTAGGGGGCTTTCCGTGGTCGATTCACTTCCTATTGATCAAGAATGTATTTTTTCTCGCTGATTCCGAATCTGAAACCTGTTTTTTCAAAAAATTTGTTTAAACAATTCTAAGTAGCATTTTTTCAAATATTTTTTTGATTCTGTTCTGTTATATATTGCCCACCTTGTATCTTAAAAAGTTAATTTTTCGTTATTATAAATAATATATGTTATTTGACAATATAAATTAATAATAAATAATTTTTACATGATGCAAATGATTATCTATCTAAATATTAATACATTAAATTAATTTATTTCTTCCGCAAGCATTAATATTTAATTTATATTCTACTATTATTTGCTAGGCCATTATCCACATACACCAATATTGTAAATATTTTATACGTTCAATTATGTTATTAGCGCAACTAAACAAAACCAAAAATAAATGTTCGAAATACATAAAAAGATAATAATGATTTATACATATCTATCTTCATTAACAAAATAAATAAAATTGGATAAATAAATATTAACATATTTCGTATAAAATCCTTGATAAGTCACAAAAAAAAACAGAATTAACAAAATTTGCTGTAGAGTCAATAAAATTTGTCGCATAAACGAAGGAAATCTTAATTAGATCAAAGAATATATTGAAATGGATCTTCCTTCCGGAACACTCTTTTTCAATAATAGATTTCCTAAAATAAATTACAACAAAAAATATAAATATAAAAATTTATTTTCTTCCTCTTCTTTCTACTCTACTTCCTTTTTCTGTTCTTCAACCCTTCCTCTATACCTTCAAATTTATGATTTCTTCCTATTCGCTGCTTCTTTCTGCTCCAATACTTTCTATTTCTTGCCTTTTATCTCCTTCTACCACTTTCTAGCACTGACCTCACTGCTTTTCTGTACCTGCTATCTTATCTGGTTTTCCAATAATTTTATTTTTTTTTCTTATTTATAAACTCTTCTTATTATATTTTTCTTCTATTCCTTTTATTTCAATTTAAATCTCGTTATATCTTACTATTTTAATCAAATTCTATGTGTTTTTGTTAACTTTTTATTTTCAATGACTTTTTAAAAATTACAATTCTCTTGACAATCTAATCAATCATAATCTTAACAACATAACATCCTATATTCTAAACAAAAACCATCAAAACACAAAAAATACTTAATCAAGACAACCAATTTACAAATAATGGATCACGTTCCAACATTCCATTGAAAGAACGTGGCCATGAAGAAAAATCCATATCAATTTTCCCCAAATTTGATTTGAATTGGTGAATTACTTCACCTTGCCAAATCAAATTTTCTTTCAGTAGGAAATTTTTCTTCACCATCAGTTGTCAAGCTTTTAATTTGGAATATTTCAATTTTACCTAATACACTACCCCTAACATATGAGTCCCCTATCATTATATCTACTTTTTCATTCTTCTTTATTCAATTTTTCATTTTTGTTTTACTATTTTTTATAAAATTCATTCCCCCTTCTGAACATTTATTAAAATGTGTTTTTTATAGTTTTAAATTCCCTTTCCTAATATTTTCCTACATATACTTTTTTTTATAAATTTGGATACCTTGCCCCTTTCCTGATATTTCCCTCGATACAAACTTTTTATAAATTTAAATTGCTTGCCCCTTTCTTGGTATTTCCCTCGATGCAAACTTTTTATAAATTGCTTTCCCCTTTCTTGATAATTCCCTGTATATAACTTTTTTATAACTTTAGATACCTTTCCCCTTTCCTGATATTTACCTGTATATAACTTTTTCCTAAATTTAGATTGAACAAAATTCCCCCAGAAATAACTCAAAAACATCTTCTTAAATTTTTCAACCACAAATATTTCTTCTTCCTTAATGGCAAACCATATCAGTGCCTGCCCATCTAGCATCTCACGCAGGTATTCTCTTTTTTCTTCATGCTCTCTACACCATTTTAATGTATTTTTCACCATTCTTATAAAAATTTTTGGATGAGTCTTATTAATATTTCCATTAAATTTATGTTTAATTTTACTTATACCCTTATTATTTTGATTTTTATTTATATTTCCTTTTTTCAGTTCTTCTAATAACATTTCACGTTCTTTTTCTTGAACTACCTTTATTTCTTTTACTCTTTTCTTCCATCTCACATATCTTCTTTACTGTTTTTTGCATTTCTTCTATTACATTTTTCTTTTCCACATTCTCTTGTTGTATAATTATCTCTAAATCATTAAATTTTTTATTTGTATTAGCATTAATTTCTTTTATTTCATCTTTGCATTCCTTGTTAATAATTATTTTAATTTTTACTTCTTGTAATTCCTTTAAATCTGTTTTTCTCATTATCATTTCAGTTTTTATTTCTGTTTTTGTTTCTTCTAATGTTTCTCTATACATTTCCATTTGGTTCCCCATCTCATCTTTAAATGTTTCTATGTTTTTGTTCATCTCTTCCTTTATTTCTTTTTTCATAGAATCCATATTCTTGTTCATGTCTTGTTTTATTTCTTTTTTCATTGCATCCATATTCTTGTTCATGTCTTGTTTATTTCTTTTTTCATTGCATCCATATTCTTGTTCATTTCTTTTTTCATAGACCCCATATTCTTGTTTATTTCTTTTTTAATATCTTGTTTTATTTCTTTTTTTATAGAATCCATATTCTTGTTCATATTTTTTAACATTTTCATTATTTGTTCCCATGATGAATCCTTTCTATCCCCTATCTTACTATCCTGATTACCCTGACTTCCCTGACTATCCTGACTAACCTGATTACACTGACTTCCCTGACTATCCTGACCATCCTGACCAACCTGATTACCCTGACTTCCCTGACTATCCTGACCATCCTGATTATCAATATTATCCCCTTGCTCTAACATTCTATCTGTAGTATCCTTTCCCCCCCTCTTAATTTCATACAACTATTTATAATTTATCTAATCTTTCACTCCGAATCACACACCTTTTGTTTTTTAATAAAGCAAGCTTGACACCTAATAGTTAAGAAAAATCTCTTACCCTCAGTGCCGAAGCAGCCCCACGTTGGGCGCCAATTAAAATGGATCCTCCTTCCGGAAACCCTTTTTCAATAAAATTCTCGGTCGTGGATTCAAGATTTCCAAATTGATTGTCCTAAAATAAATTACAACAAAAAATATAAATATAAAAATTTATTTTCTTCCTCTTCTTTCTACTCTACTTCCTTTTTCTGTTCTTCAACCCTTCCTCTACACCTTCAAATTTATGATTTCATCCTAATCACTGCTTCTTTCTGCTCAAATACTTTCTATTTCTTGCCTTTTATCTCCTTCTACCACTTTCTAGCCCTGACCTCACTGCTTTTCTGTACCTGCTATCTTATCTGGTTTTCCAATAATTTTTTTTTTTTTTCTTATTTATAAACTCTTCTTATTATATTTTTCTTCTATTCCTTTTATTTCAATTTAAATCTCGTTATATCTTACTATTTTAATCAAATTCTATGTATTTTTGTTAACTTATTATTTTCAATGACTTTTTAAAAATTACAATTCTCTTGACAATCTAATCAATCATAATCTTAACAACATAACATCCTATATTTTAAACAAAAACAATCAAAACACAAAAAATACTTAATCAAGACAACCAATTTACAAATAATGGATCACGTTCCAACATTCCATTGAAAGAACGTGGCCATGAAGAAAAATCCATATCAATATATTGCTTTAAAGCCTGTATGGGTAGTTTGGACCACCGTATATAAACATTTATTCAGAGTTAATCAATTTTCCATTTATTCACTTTCAATTGGGGAAAACTGTTTCCATTTATATTCAAAGTAAAACAATTTCTCCTGTTCACAGAAACATGATAACCTATATTTTTACATATCAAAAAAAAACCTGAGGCCATCTATTATATGTTCCAGCAAAAAGTTTATAAAGTTAATATTGAATTTAAGAGACTTGAATGAGTTTGGTACAACTTTTAAAGAAACATTTAAAAAATCTTTCATAATAATATAATACACCAACTTTTGGATTGAATTTTTTTTACAATACACAGAGTTAAATCGTGATTTTATATCTTAAAAGTTAATTTTGCAAAAAAATATATTATGTTTAAAACAACGTCAATGTAAGAAGTAAGAAAGTACCATCAGATTTATACATATGCCATTAAATACACAATTTTAAAATTGTACCGTTAGGTTATTCGATCTGGACAAATATCAATAGGGTTCTTTCTAATGACATGAGGATTCTATATACCAAATTTCATGACCCTGTTATGCATGCAAATGCTAGTCTCTGAATCTTCGAGTAGTAGTCAGATTAGCTCTGGTTCTCCAAGCTACTGCACCATAATTGATGAGTAGTTTCACTTTTGGTGTGTACATCAATTGCAATGTCATTGGGTTACAATCCTAATTTTCGGGAGATATTAAGAGATCCGTTAACGGCGCTCATACACTTATGATATTACAACAGAGCCTCGAATCACGAGCTTTCATCACACCAACGTCAAAAAACGAAATCTTATCCACCGAAACCCGTGACAGCACTTCCTCGGACACCCAAGAAGCCAACTAAGTCTATATGGTGTATTACACTATAACACCAGATCTCCCACGAAGACCATTGACATCAAATTAGCTAAAAATATATACTATTAACTTAAACCTATATATAAACACCTATGTAACTAAATAATGATTATTTAACCGAGAAAGAAAACGATACTCTTTATATTTTTAATATCGATTTTGATGGTAATAGTATATAATTTTCGTTATATAATTACTGCTAATGTCCTATAATTTATTATTACCTAGTATTTTATTGTCAGGTATAATTAGAAAGTGTTATTTCGAAATACAGTTGCGATAACGTCATTAAAATTTAATAAATTTATTACATTATTCTCATTTACTATGAGTTGGTATATACTATCGATACTTTTAATGAAAGTTCTTAAAAGTTTGTCGGTTCGTTATTAGGTGTTTATTAACTCTACCTCCACGTAAAATTAATAACAAAGTTTCAAATAATGTTCAATTTTAGTACCTGTTAAAAGTACGTTACATGATACGTTTATTACAGAAAATTATTAGGAAAAACTTCCTTAATATGAAATATACAGTTAAACATCACTTACTAACTTTAAAGTTTTGGTTTTATTTTTATAAGAAACATATTTTAAATTATATTAAATATGCATGTTATTGAATGGTGTTTGATAATTTTTTAAATCCTATATTGTCAAGTGCAGATAGATTTTTTTGGCAAAAATTTGTAACGTTCTATCGGATCGTTTTAGTTAAAAAATTCACCAAACTATATTCGGTAAGATTTATTTTAATGTAATCGTCTTAATTATAAATTATACCGCTAGTGGTGTTACTGTATATAACTGTCCTTCTTTCGTGCTGTGATTAGAATTTTTAGTTCATTTTACTTTCCGATTGCTCGGTGGTACCTTCTCTTCAAATACAAGGTCAATCCAGATCTCTGAAGAGGTCCATGTTAGAGTTACATATTTTTGTCTTTTTAGTTTTGCATATAGCTGCTTGGAAGGCGCCTCCAATAGAACCAGTAAACACAAATCTAATCTTAATTTTTTGTTGACATAAATTCAGAATTTGAATGCGATACAACAAGTCGCACAAATATTCCTGGTTGATTCCCTATTGTCTCACAGGCAGCTCTAATTCGATTTCTCAGCTCTTTAACATTTTAGACGAAAATAGAATAAACGAGCGAATTAAGAAAACCCGAATGCAAAAATCGACAGGATTTAAATCCGGAAATCGAGCAATCAAATATTCTGCACTTCATTTACCTTTCCTACGATTTTGATATACTATATGTAATAATTGATTACGTATATTATTACTCTAATGTGTTAGTGCTCCATCATATAAGTATTGCCTCAGCTGTAGAGATTTTCTTAGGAAGAGCAGATACGAGGGTTATCTTTTTAGTTTTGGATATAGTCGCCTAGAACGCATCACCAACAGAATCTTTAGACGCAAATCTAACCTCAATCTCTTGTTGATATAAATCTAGAGTTTCATTGAGAGACAACTAGTCGTGTTGTTACAACGAATTTTTAAAATTAGCAGTGGAACTTAGCCCAGAAATATTTTTTACAATTTTCAAAGAGGATTATTTCAACAGCACTGTTTTGCTAAAATGATTTTTGTGTTTAAGAATGAGGTACCACCTCAGTCAACGATTTATTCAACATCGTCGCTCCAGTCTCAGCGACGAATCCGGTCTAGGTCCACCCAAAACAGCAAAACTGCGGTTCCTCAGCTAATTAAGGATGACAACCGTGTAACAAACCGAGGGATATGGACATCTTTGGGCATTTCAAAGACCTTTATAAAAAAGAAGAAGAGCTAAGTGTTACGAAGTTTCCCGTTGAATATGCATGTTATTGAATGGTGTTTGATAATTTTTTAAATCCTATATTGTCAAGTGCAGATACATTTTTTTGGCAAAAATTTGTAACGTTCTATCGGATCGTTTTAGTTAAAAAATTCACCAAACTTTTTTTTCGGGCCTATATTCGGTAAGATTTATTTTAATGTAATCGCCTTAATTATAAATTATACCGCTAGTGGTGTTACTGTATAACTGTTCTTTTTTCGTGCTGTGATTAGATTTTTTAGTTCATTTAACTTTCCGATTGCTCGGTGGTACCTTCTCTTCAAATACAAGGTCAATTCAGATCTCTGAAGAGGTCCATGTTAGAGCTACATATTTTTGTCTTTTTAGTTTTGCATATAGCTGCTTGGAAGGCGCCTCCAATAGAACCAGTAAACACAAATCTAATCTTAATTTTTTGTTGACATAAATTCAGAATTTCAATGCGATACAACAAGTCGTGTAGGTATAGTAAATTTTTGAAATTAGCAAGTCGCCCGAAAAATGGATCGTATTTGAGGAACGTTTTTCAGGTTTATTACAAAAATTAACAATAAACAGAAAAAATTATTTTATTTCACAAACGCGCTACATTACACCCAAAACGTATTTTCCATTTAGCCTTTGATATTGAGACAGTAAGCAAAAACCATTACTACGTTCCTTTTCACTGATATTAAATAAAAAGGATACAAACACTGTTTTTTTCAATTTCATATAAAACTCATAGCTTTATGAAAAAGTTAATGTTTGAACAGGAATTGTTGGAAATGATATCGTAGGTCCCTTTTTCATGTAATAATATTGTTTTAATTTATTTATTTTTTACTATCAGACCCTGCGAAATTCGTACCGCCTATTATTCAATGGTTTTCTTTTCGAGTTTTTAATTTTCTTTTGTTTTTGTTAATTTTATTATAATTTATTCTAAGTTTCCAAGTTTTTCACTTTTACATACGTTGAAACCAATTGCTAAAAAAGTTATTTCAGTCTTCAGTTAACACATGCCAAATCGCTGTTTAAAGGCATTAATGGCTTCTTCTGGCGACTAGAATCGCTGACCATGCCTTGAATTCTTGATCTTAAAGAACGTGAAGAAGTCATAGAACTTAGGTCGCGACTATACGGTGAATGGTCTAACAATTTAATGTTTTGTAGCTCCAAAAACTCTATTGTCTTTTGGGCAATATAAACCTTTTCATTGTTCTGATAAAGGATCATTCGCTATTGTGTGTTGCTTTGTTGGAGTTTCACTATAACAAATGTCTATATTACTTAAAAAAAGTTTATCCAGAAGAATCTTGGACAATCCTTAAGATTCTGTAGATACAAAGACACGTTTGTTATATTTATTTTAAAACCTGTTAGAGTGTTTAAACCCTTTTAACAATTTATGTGCTTGAATGTAAATTGTTTACCCTTGGGCCGTTTTCACAAGGAAAATATTCAACCCCAAAGAAAGTAATTAAATTAAGTGCCATTAAAAATATATATTTGTATAACTAATTATAATATTAATCATCAAGAGGAGCTTTATTTACTTTGGGTATAATTAGCAAGTCAGTATCCATTACAAAATTTAAAGGGTTTGTATATAAACAGTGATAATAAAATATATTGAGGAATAAAGTCATAAATGTTCAGATTTATAAATAAAAAACTTTTTTATAATTCACTTTCACAAAGTTTCTATTTCGACACTAAAAACAGTATCGAAATAGATTCATTATAACACTGTTTTTGGTAACTTTTTGTTCTACACAATTGGGTGCAGTGCACTGATTGTCAATGAAAGAGTTCAGGTAGTAAATCAAGAAGTATGTTGTAGTAAATTATTAACTACATTATCACCGTTATTGCTAAATTTGGAATATTTTATACAAATTTGACAAACATTCAAATTTAAAATCATTAAAACTGACAAGCGTCAAATGTGTCAAGATTGCCAACATAAATAAATATTTCGAAAAACTCTCATTTTATTTATTTTTTTATACTTTTAAAAGTTCATTATAAAAAATAGTATTTAACACTCGAATTACAATGACGGTTTGTAGTACTCGTTCTTTGCGAAACTCACCGCTTCGCGGTTCTTTTCACAAACTGAACTCGTACTACAAAACCTGTCATTGTAACACTTGTATTACAATATACTATTTTATCATTAGTTAAACTTTCAAAATTTTAATGTGTCGTTTTCAAAACACTTTAAGTTGGTTATTAGGTATTTTATAATAGTAAGCGAGCATCTGTCTGCATGTATTTCCATAGGTTCTCGAAAACGGCTCTAACGATTTCGTTAAAATTTAAAATTTAGATGCACACGGAGGCAAACAATCAATGTAACTGGGTACCAAATCTGAGAAAATTCACATTTTCCATTTTGGTTACCCACAATCATTTTCTCGCATAAAATGGTTAGAGTACGATATTTTCAGCGCCATCCGCGCGGTATATCTTATATTTAAGGTGTTTTATGAGCAAAGCTTGGTCATCCAGGTACTGAGATGTTAACTACGCCATCTTACAGTGGCGTCATAGTACCTACTTAATTTAGTAAGTATTTTCTTAGTTGTCATTGCGTTTTCTTATTCCATGTCAGAAGCGTTTTTATACCATATTGTATAGAACCTATAAAAAGTATTTCGTCCATCTCCTGGTTCTGTGCTACCTCCTTACAATTTGACAGCCAAATTGGATCAGCCGTTATAAATAGTGTTATACCTACCAAACTAATTAATTTTTTATACTTCCAATACCTACTAAAATATACATTTTATGAAAATTTAACTACAGAATACTAAAGTGAATATTCAAAATATACTTAAATATATATTCTATTATGCAAGTTGGGTAGCATTAAAATTTTATGGCAAAACTGATAAAACTAAATTTTAATGATGTATCACATTATTCTATTGACAGAAATAGTCTGTTTTATTATTAACACATTAACTTTATTCATTAAAATTTAAATACTTAACGTGAGACACAAAATATATAACCAATGGCGCCTTACTTTTTTTTAAACAAAAAGAAAAAGCATTGAAAAATTGTGCTAAAAGATAAATTAACCACTAAAGCTTCAGTGATCGAATGGTTAAAGTCTATTGGCTATACTAAAAGATCACAGAATCCAATCCTCTTGAATATACTTCTACATGTCAATTTTAATACTCAATATATTGTATTCTTCTTCTTCTTCTTCCTACTTCATTTTGAAGACAGTATCAGTGCATAACCTTCCTGGCCTATTAGTGGTGGAATCATTAAGTATAATTGTTATAATTTTACCGTATAGTTTACTTTAAATAATTGAGTAAGAAGATAATGAAAATTTGTACAATTTTTCTTTTATGTGGCATTAAACTTCTGAAATCTCAAATCTAAATCTCAATCTCGCATCTTTACTGATTTTTAATATTTTGTGATACAAAGTGAGCCCCTAACAACTTTGTATACATGCCGGAAACAATTATCTGAACAGAGCGTTTCGAAGTGTAATTTAGACAGGAACAAATTGTTTTTTGGAAAGAATATTTAACTTTTCTAAAAAAAGATTGGTGTTTTCGTTTGATTCTTTAAACTCTACAATTAAAAAACGTGTTAGATACGCTCGGTCTTCTACAGCATATATATATGTATTTATTTTAACGACAAAAAAATTTGCTGCAAAATACTAAAAATTTTGGTAAAAACAAAGATGAGTGTTACCTGGTACGAAGTTTGCCGGGTCAGCTAGTTTTTTAATAAATTTATTTTTTATTGTTCCAGATCTGCATCACCTTCAGAACCAAATTAGACGCCAAGCTACTCTAAAATTGATGGATTGTTGGATAAAAAACTTAAAGTAAGATTTTTAACATTTTTTTCGTCAAATATTTCTTTTTTTTTTAGATAAGTCAAATAATAAGACTTACGAAAAAATTTGCCAATGAAAATTTTCTCTTCGTTTTACCTTACCAACGCTTTGCCGCTCAATTAACAAAAGCGATCAAAAATTTCAGAATACGCAATATTGTTCATTTCTTAATTAGTAGAAGTGGTTTAATAAGAAAAAATTTACTGGAAAATTGTAAAATTAAATACATTATGCCAAGTTTGAGCTCCTTGATTGATATTATTTGTAAACCACTTTTCTCAATTTGACCGTATATATGCTTCGCGGATAACTTCTTCGTTTATGAACCGATTTTGATAATTCTTTTTTTGTTGGAAAGAAAGTTTGTCCATAATAAAGAAATCAAAGTCTTATAGTTGCAGAAAAATCGAGAAAACTTCGACGTAAAAAAAATTGGTGAGAGCAAATGCGCATTCACCATTTATTAGAATAAAAGCTCTATATATTTAATTCACTTTTTATTGCGAAATTATTGCAAATAATCAACATTTATTAATGTTAATTTAAATTTTTAGTAATCAATATTTCTCGTTTCTTGAAAATGTTAAACATACACTCCGGATCGCTATTAATTATATATAAATTGGTGAGAGCAAATGCGCATTCACCATTTATTAGAAGAAAACCTATATATATTTAATTCAGCTTTTATTGCAAAGTTATTGCAAATAATCAACATTTATTAATGTTAATTTAAATTTTTAGTAATCAATATTTCTCGTTTCTTGAAAATGTTAAAAATACACTCTGGATTGCTATTAATTATATATAAATTGATGAGAGCAAATGAGCATTCACCATTTATTAGAAGAAAACCTATATATATTGAATTCAGTTTTGATTGCGAAGTTATTGCAAATAATCAACATTTATTAATGTTAATTTAAATTTTTAGTAATCAATATTTCTCGTTTCTTGAAAATGTTAAACATACACTCCGGATCGCTATTAATTATATATAAATTGCTGAGAGCAAATGCACATTCACCATTTATTAGAAGAAAACCTATATATATTTAATTCAGTTTTTATTGCAAAGTTATTGCAAATAATCAACATTTATTAATGTTAATTTAAATTTTTAGTAATCAATATTTCCCGTTTCTTGAAAATGTTAAAAATACACTCTGGATTGCTATTAATTATATAGGTATAAATTGATGAGAGCAAATGCGCATTCACCATTTATTAGAAGAAAACCTATATATATTTAATTCAGTTTTGATTGCGAAGTTATTGCAAATAATCAACATTTATTAATGTTAATTTAAATTTTTAGTAATCAATATTTCTCGTTTCTTGAAAATGTTAAAAATACACTCCGGATTGCTATTAATTATATATAAATTGGTAAGAGCAAATGCGCATTCACCATTTATTAGAATAGAAGCTCTATATATTTAATTCAGTTTTTATTGCGAAATTATTGTAAATAATCAACATTTATTAATGTTAATTTAAATTTTTAGTAATCAATATTTCCCGTTTCTTGAAAATGTTAAAAATACACTCTGGATCGCAATTAATTATATATAAATTGGTGAGAGCAAATGCGCATTCACCATTTATTAGAAGAAAACCTATATATATTTAATTCAGTTTTTATTGCAAAGTTATTGCAAATAATCAACATTTATTAATGTTAATTTAAATTTTTAGTAATCAATATTTCTCGTTTCTTGAAAATGTTAAAAATACACTCCGGATTGCTATTAATTATATATAAATTGGTAAGAGCAAATGCGCATTCACCATTTATTAGAATAGAAGCTCTATATATTTAATTCAGTTTTTATTGCGAAATTATTGTAAATAATCAACATTTATTAATGTTAATTTAAATTTTTAGTAATCAATATTTCTCGTTTCTTGAAAATGTTAAAAATACACTCCGGATCGCTATTAATTATATATAAATTGGTGAGAGCAAATGCGCATTCACCATTTATTAGAAGAAAACCTATATATATTTAATTCAGTTTTTATTGCAAAGTTATTGCAAATAATCAACATTTATTAATGTTAATTTAAATTTTTAGTAATCAATATTTCTCGTTTCTTGAAAATGTTAAACATACACTCCGGATCGCTATTAATTATATATAAATTGGTGAGAGCAAATGCGCATTCACCATTTATTAGAAGAAAACCTATATATATTTAATTCAGCTTTTATTGCAAAGTTATTGCAAATAATCAACATTTATTAATGTTAATTTAAATTTTTAGTAATCAATATTTCTCGTTTCTTGAAAATGTTAAACATACACTCCGGATCGCTATTAATTATATATAAATTGGTGAGAGCAAATGCGCATTCACCATTTATTAGAAGAAAACCTATATATATTTAATTCAGCTTTTATTGCAAAGTTATTGCAAATAATCAACATTTATTAATGTTAATTTAAATTTTTAGTAATCAATATTTCTCGTTTCTTGAAAATGTTAAAAATACACTCTGGATTGCTATTAATTATATATAAATTGATGAGAGCAAATGAGCATTCACCATTTATTAGAAGAAAACCTATATATATTGAATTCAGTTTTGATTGCGAAGTTATTGCAAATAATCAACATTTATTAATGTTAATTTAAATTTTTAGTAATCAATATTTCTCGTTTCTTGAAAATGTTAAACATACACTCCGGATCGCTATTAATTATATATAAATTGCTGAGAGCAAATGCACATTCACCATTTATTAGAAGAAAACCTATATATATTTAATTCAGTTTTTATTGCAAAGTTATTGCAAATAATCAACATTTATTAATGTTAATTTAAATTTTTAGTAATCAATATTTCCCGTTTCTTGAAAATGTTAAAAATACACTCTGGATTGCTATTAATTATATAGGTATAAATTGATGAGAGCAAATGCGCATTCACCATTTATTAGAAGAAAACCTATATATATTTAATTCAGTTTTGATTGCGAAGTTATTGCAAATAATCAACATTTATTAATGTTAATTTAAATTTTTAGTAATCAATATTTCTCGTTTCTTGAAAATGTTAAAAATACACTCCGGATTGCTATTAATTATATATAAATTGGTAAGAGCAAATGCGCATTCACCATTTATTAGAATAGAAGCTCTATATATTTAATTCAGTTTTTATTGCGAAATTATTGTAAATAATCAACATTTATTAATGTTAATTTAAATTTTTAGTAATCAATATTTCCCGTTTCTTGAAAATGTTAAAAATACACTCTGGATCGCAATTAATTATATATAAATTGCTGAGAGCAAATGCACATTCACCATTTATTAGAAGAAAACCTATATATATTTAATTCAGTTTTTATTGCAAAGTTATTGCAAATAATCAACATTTATTAATGTTAATTTAAATTTTTAGTAATCAATATTTCCCGTTTCTTGAAAATGTTAAAAATACACTCTGGATTGCTATTAATTATATATAAATTGATGAGAGCAAATGCGCATTCACCATTTATTAGAAGAAAACCTATATATATTTAATTCAGTTTTGATTGCGAAGTTATTGCAAATAATCAACATTTATTAATGTTAATTTAAATTTTTAGTAATCAATATTTCTCGTTTCTTGAAAATGTTAAAAATACACTCCGGATTGCTATTAATTATATATAAATTGGTAAGAGCAAATGCGCATTCACCATTTATTAGAATAGAAGCTCTATATATTTAATTCAGTTTTTATTGCGAAATTATTGTAAATAATCAACATTTATTAATGTTAATTTAAATTTTTAGTAATCAATATTTCCCGTTTCTTGAAAATGTTAAAAATACACTCTGGATCGCAATTAATTATATATAAATTGGTGAAAGAAAATGTGCATTCACCATTTGTTAAAATAAAACCTCTATATTTAATTTACTTTTTATTACGAAGCAAATAATAAACATTTATTAAAGTTGGTTTAAATTTTCAATAATCAATATTACACTTTTCTTGAAAATGTCAAATATACACTCTGGATCTCTGCTATTAATGATATATCTTAAATGTAAATATTTGGTTTTAATAAAGGAAAATTAATAAGTAAATAAGAAAACAGCAAAATTTGATCGATAAAACTTGTTTTAAATTGGAATTTACTGTTGCATGATAGGTTTTCTTGTATCTATTAATTAAAATTGGTCTAAAATTGCAGTCAAAATAAACATAAATAATATTCTTCCAAGTTTGCTAACACAATTTTCCTTAAAGAAAATATTTTTTTAAGTACAAAGAAAGAAGATACTAAAAATTGTTTATAAAAAAAATAATTAATTTTTTTTATATATATTTTTATTTATCTTTTAATTAAAAATATTCTACTTTTATATAATTAAATTAAATAAGAAAAACACTTACTTATCAAAAAGTCCAAATTGAGTAACAAACTAGGTATGTCAACGCGAAAATTTCACGTGGTGCGAACTTTGAAATAATTCGTGGTTGAAAACATGAGTGCGTGCGTGACGTCGAAATCGGGCGTCGCGACGGAACTGCCGATGACGCTCACTGCTTCTGCTTCTTCGGTGAAGAGCAAAATTCAGACATCGCAGGCGTCAAATGTTCCAGTCACGGTGACCCTGATTTACATCAAAGAATGCATAAGAACATTGCATTGCACGAGTTGATCAATGGTTTCCATGCATGAACAGGAAGAGATTTGCGACAATATAAAAAAACATGCGGGATGTTGGAACATACAACGAATGGGAATTATGGATATAATCCCAATGAACAATACACCACCTCTCGGCGTTTTGTTCTTACTATTAGAGTGTGGTTTTGATGCACTGTTGAATACAAAAAAATGAGAAACAATGCTCCAGGATAAAAGAAACAGAGTAATGTAATTGAATCTGGATATCGTTAATACAAACATATGAACTAGAGACTTTTGAATTATTTATTTTGTCATTAAGTTAGCTTACAAAAGGGTTGGTTGATTTAATTATATTGCAACCTAAAACCAGATCTATTATAATTAAAAAAAAATAAAGTACTTGTTCTTACTCATCCTTAGTTTTACGAATACTTTTATATTTTTTTAATTATACGAGGCAAAAATATGTATAAAAAATGTTCCTTTTCATAATTAGTTAAAAGTTTGTTTTCGTTAATTGGAATTTTTTATAAAGATTAAAACATATAACAAAGTTTATTTACTTTTTTAAGTTGTTGTCAGTTTTTTGATAAATTATATATTTTATAAAATATACGAGGAACGCGTTTTTCTGAATTTAAAAATATATTAAAAAAAATTTTCTTTTCAAAAATAGTTACAAATTATTTCTATTAATGGTATTCTTGTATATAAATTCACCTGTATGAAGCAGTTTACCTATTGTTATGTGATGTTCTTAGATTTACAATAAATTATCTATTTCATAAAATATATTGATATGGATTTTTCTTCAATGTGCATGTTCCATCAATGAAATGTTGGAACGTGATCCATGATTTATAAATTGGTTGTCTAGATTAAGTATTTTTGTATTGAGATTGTTTTTGTGATATTTGTTTTTTTGAATTGTTACGTTTATTAGATGGATTGTCATTGAAATTGAATATAGTTGTCATTAATAAAAAGTTATTGAAATAATACAAAGAAATGTTATTTTAACAGTAAATAAGAAGAAAAAGCAAGATTAGAATCAGAAAGATAAAAAGAAAGCAGGAGCACATAGAAAAAGAAACCAGATCTTGAAAGGTACAGAAAAGCAAAGAGTTGGAAATTTTAAGAGAGCAGAAAGGTAATAGATAAATAAAAAGGCAGCAGCAAGAAGGAGTTGGAAAGTAGTTGGAAGAGGAAGATATAGAAAAAGAGTGGAACAACGGAAGAAGAAAGATTTAGAAAGAAGCAAAAGAATTTTTTTTATATTTATAATTTTTGTATAAAAGGACAACTAATTTGAAAATCTTGGTATCTACGACCGATAATTTTATTGAAGAAGGGTGTTTCGGAAGAAGGATCCATTTCAATATATTTAAAAACTAATATTTTCAAAAATATTTAAAATTATTTCTATTAATGGTATTTTTGTGTAAAAATTACACTGGATAAAGCAGTTTACATATTTTTTTGTAATGCCATCAGTTTAACGATATGAGTTATATATTTTATAAAATATACGAGGAGCTCGTTATGTTGAAGTCAGAAATATATTAAAAAAAAATATTTTTAAAAATGTAAATAACAAGTAAAAATAAATTAAAGTCTCGGTCTCAACAAAAGTAGTATTTATATTAATTTACTTTTACTTGTTATTTACATATTCCGGTCTCTTTGAGAAATATGGACGAATTTTTTGCATTTTTAAAAATGGTTAAAAAAAATTGTTAATGGTATTCTTGCGTAAAAATCTAGATAATGTAGTTCGATAAAAGCGCTTTTTTATAATTTAAAATATATGTACATAATCGATATAGTCGATATTCAACTTTAAAATCTGTATAAATTATATATTTCTATACGAAAGCTAATATCGTTATATAGACTATTTCTAATTAAATATTAATCCACACAGATAGTAGAGTGAATATTCCATGGCTACTATTTATAGATAATAGGATTATTATGTAGAGAGATATTAAATTAAATGTAAGTTGAGATTATATATATGGACACACATCAGGTATGCATTAGTACAACAACTACTAATGAAAATTAGAATTTGATAGAAGCAAAAAAATCTTTAACCAAAATTTAATTAGTATGAATAGTAAATTAAATTAACTGCTTTAACGCCCTTTCATTATTTTACAATATAATTAAACTTTAAATTTAGTAATAAGGTTAAATAAACCTGATACGGCACTTCAAGAAGGACCGATAGGGAAAAACAAACCTGTCTTAATGCTCAGTTGACAATTTTTTTATTGATTGATTATCAATAAAACAGTCAATAAAGGATTTGGCATTTTTTGCGTTGCCTATTGGTCCTGTCACTTTCTACAGAATATACTTACTTTACTTACAGCTTTATGCTCAAACTCTGCTTCTTACTCCGTATCTGAATATTCCTCTTGTATTTTCAAGAGATTAATTTCTTGTTAAGATGGATCATCTTCACCATAAATATCATCATCTTTAGTCAGTCAAGTCGTTATACCATTTCAACCATTGCTATGGGTCATTACTTAATAAATTTGCTATTTTCTGTGCGATTACTGGAAGGTTAAAGTAACAAATTAAAATACAGATACTTAAAAAGAGTATAACCTCCATTTTAAATTAGTCTGGGTCAAAATTGACCCAACAATACCCGTTGTGTAGCCTAAAAGTCACCATACCAGTTAAGGGTTAAACGAATTATATTCTTTTTGGTAGAAATACTTTATGTAAATCTTGAAGTCTGTATTAGACGCGCCAAAAGTTTTAACTTCAAAAAACTTTTTAAACCAAACATCGCGTGATATTAAAATTACTGTCTAACTAAATAATAATAAATCTTTGGATCTTAGAAGCAAAGTAAATGTTTAATGTTTATTAAGAAGACAATGGTTTTTAATTTAGAAAATGACACATGGCTTTTATTCCCTTCGTTCTTAAAATATGCAAATGTAAACAAACGCAATATCTCCCATTGCAGAAGTAAAACGGAGGCAGAAATGTCGGTAACAAACGTAGTTAGGCGAAAAATATGTCCCAACTCTGAGGGTGAATATTAAAATCCCAGTTAAGCCGAAAAAATTGTTTTTATTAGTTTTATTTTTCTTTTATCTTTTTTTGGTGGTAATGAGATTAGTGAATAAAAGCGTGACAGTTTTTATAAATCTATTCGAATAAAAATATTATAATTATACGATTATAATAATACATTTATATTTCCATACCTTTTAAATTTTATATATTATTAAAAAAACTTTTTTTAACCAATATTGCATCAAAGCTTTCCACATAGTGTTATTCAATCAGATAAAAAGTCAGCTAGCAGCTTTTGTCTGTCAACGGTGGTAAAATGACCGTAACATCATATTTCTTTTTAGCGTCGTAACAGATAAAATTTCCTAGCTCAAACATATGAATAAAAATATTTTTATAAAAACTTTTTTTTTCATAAAAAGTGACTATTTTATCCTTTCTACACAGAGCTTTGCACAGAATTACATTTGGTTTTACGAGTCACATATCAATTTTAACGCTTTCTGTCGCCTTGTTTTATTTAGGATCATTTTCGGCAAGCATTTTAATATCAGAAACTTGTACAAATTTTTAAAGTTACCCTTGTGAAGCTTTTCCGACGTGCTTTTATATTTTTCTGCGTTAATAAAGCCTTCTGGAATCTCGGAAATTGGAGAGGGGCAAGTAAGTGGTCTGCCGGCACTAAGGTCACATATGACCCATTCTTCAACCTCTCGTGTGTAGGGATATCCATACCTCAGGCTGTCATCGGGACTAAACATTTAAAATGAGACTCCCGAGGGGGATTTCCTTGACATCGGCTAGTGTAAGCCAGTACTCGCTCAACACGGATCTTCTGATTTCAGAAAAAGCAGAAAAGATTTTGTAACGCGATAACAAGAAACGTACGCATTTTTACGTAACCAGTGAATGCCTTTTTTATAACAATGATGCACTTCAATACTTATTAAATCTTCTGCACAATTTGTTTAATAAAAACAATATTTTCTTCACCAACCTACCGCTGTGAGTTTTGGTTGTTCTTGAATTTCAATAGAAACGCACCACTTACATCGGTTTAATAACAAAAAACGATCAAAAATAATGCACTTAAGTCTATTACAAAAACTAACATCCAGAACTACTCCAGAAAGTGGAAACACCGCTGAAAGCATGTTATTCAATCAAATAGGATGCCACTCATACAATGACGAAAAATAACTCTAGAAGGAAATATAAAGGTAAATAAATGTCTTCGTATTTATTACGAAATAAAAATAAGAACGTTACAAAAAAATTACTCCATAATTAAATATATAATCCAACTAAACTTCGTATTAAAAGTATATACAAAGTTTCTTGTATCTCACGCTTTTCTTTTTCAATATATACCGAACCAGAAACTTTTCCTTAATAATGCACTAAGATATGACAGTTTGAAGATTCTTGCTGATTTTTTTCTCGTATGATAAATGACTTTTCTACTCCACATGTTCACTTCACATTACGAAAAACTCTTGGGGCCAGACGGAGAAATACTTCCAAACTTCTTGTGAGATATTAATATCACTTTTTTATTCTGTCCGAGATTCTGTCAGAACGTGAAAATTCATATGACTTTAAACACTATATTCGAACTATAAATGTATAATTATATTAGAGCGCCAAGTATTTAGTTACTGGGTATACAATTTAGAATAGTCAACAGTTTATCAGAAAATTTGGTACTTGTTAGATAAAAAAACATAAGAATCAAGTTTCCTGTACGAAACCAATATCTGTCATTATAAAATTGGTCAATTTCTTTACTTCTTTCTATTTTGTAAAGATCTAAGTTTTTCTATAAAATTTAGTATAAGATTTATCCCACGACGTCTGTCTTGGTTAGTATGGAGAGAACTTTCAGAAGACTTGACCATGCACAGATAGTCAGGTGGCTTTTGAGTCTTCACAGACTCCTAAAGTATTTTCTAGACTAATTCAGGAATGCTTACTAGAACTTGATAACCTGGTGGAACATAACAGTGTCAAACTACTTTGGGTGCCAGGATATAAAGGACTACAATTCATTAAAGAAGCTGATAAATGAAATTAGCCACAACATTTTACGGCTTAGAACCCAGCTCTAGGGGAACCAAAAAGTACGTTCCAGATACAATGAAAGTTTGGATGGGTAGACAATCAACACTGGAGACACATCTCTGGTCAAGTACACAGCGGAATGTGTATGGACAGAAGTGTTCCAGAAGAGCTGAAACACTGCGCTAAACCAGCATGAATTATTACAGAATTCCTTACGTAAGATAAACTTGTCAAGGTGCACCTAAAAACCATGGAACTATTTAATGGAAACCCAACCTGCCGATTTTGCAACAGGGAACTTGAAACAATTAAACTTATACTTTACCAATGCAGACCAAAAGAATAGCAGGAGACAGTCAATTTTTGAATACTTTAAAGTTCCTCGACAAATATATGCCACCCATCCCTAAGACCTGTACAAAATGGTAAAGGGTCTCAAGTACCTGGAGAAGGTGATATGAAACAATGAAAAAAGTATAATAAGGCTATATAGGCTTCATTACGATCGGTGATTATATGTGAAGCCTGCATTTTTTTGACAACATCATCACAGGAGATCGGTCATGGATACTGAAATATGATTGAGAAACGAAAAAGTAGAGTAAGGAGTAACTACTGCGTCATGCCAATGGTCCTCTTGTTATCCCATACAACAAGAATCTTCTACATAGAAATTCTCAACATGTTCAATCACAGAGTCATTTGCATCCAACCAGAGATACAGTCGTCAGTCGTTGTAAAGACTGCACAATAACAGTCCTCCAAGTCACGCTATTTTCGTTGTCAACTACGTTCGACCGGAATAGTCCTTTACAGTTCCGATATAGCCCCAATATGCTCTTCTTTTTAATGACGAAAAGCGTATAAAGACCCTTGGTCATAATCAAGAAACCACTATGAGGTGCCTCAACAGCATTCGGAAAAGCGAGTTTACCCTACCTATAGCCTCAAAGATGCACAGAGAGTTCTTCTTGTTCCGAAAGTTTAAAAAGAAAACTAAAAAAGAAGTACCTACAGTTTCTGAACAACATTCAAGAAACCACGAGAAAAACAGCATTCCAAAAAGCAAGTTTCAAACGATGTATGTAAAAATGAAAAAAAATGTGATTACTTTTAAAACAAATCCTGTATATTTTAACGCAAGACAAATTACTTGTAAGACTTTAATTACTCCAGGCGTCTTCTAACTTGTAGATATCGTATGTGACTAACTAGTTTTTAATTTCTTTTGGTTCTAAGTATCCCTGAGTAGATTTATAGCAAACATAATTTAACAATTTATTGCACGTGAACTAAATCACATATGTTTACCAGTTTTTTTAAACTGTTTGAAGTTTAAAACTTTATGTAACTCATGCAAAATACTACTTACATACATCAGTAGCTTACTAAGTTTATTCATTTTCTACCATGAATTATGTTTTTTTAACATTTCTTCATTAATTAATCTACCAATGCAAAGTTTTTTTAGATAATTTTCTTTAATTAGCCTGATAACTTCTTTTAGTTCAAGAAAATCCTTAAAATTTATTGATTAACTACGTTTATCTAAGAAAATTTTCCAACCAATTTGTATAGTTTAAGAAGAATTTCACTTTGCTGTTAAACTTCTACCATGTCAAAAAGGTCTTAGCAAGAACTAACTTTTATATAGATCAACTTTCTACCTCAAATAAACTTTTTTTATCAATCGGTTTCAACAATTATCTTAATTATAAAAGCAGATTTTTAACTCCTTTTATATGTAAACACAGAAAGATTAATCTTCTCGTCTCTGACAGTTTAAATATATTAGAAACAAAAAAAGTGTGTAACAATTTTTTAATGTCGAAAGAAATTAAAAAATTCTGATGTTTGGAATTATTACTTTCGGTGCATACGAGGGTTGTCTTTTTAGTTTTGCATGTAGCTATAAAAATGACAAATAAATAGTACTTTATTGCTTTTCAAAATATTTCCCTCCAATATCGATACACTTTTTCATATGTTCAAACTAATTGGTAACAGTTACTCCAGTCTTCAAATGACACCTGCCAAATCGCTGTTTTAAATGTATCGATGGCTTCTTCTGGCGACTGGAATCACTGTCCATGCATTGAATTCTTGATTTTTGGAAAAGTGAAGAAGTCGTTGAAACTTGGGTCGGGACAACACTTTTGAGGAAGTGTGAGTACGTGAATTCTCCCGATGTAGAATGATTCGCCGCAAATAAATTATCCAACGAAAAACCAACTTCGTAATACCCAGTTCTTTATGTAGGATCGATGTCTTTGAAATGCCCAAAGAAGCCTCTATCTCTTGGTATGTTACACGACGGTCTTTCTTAATATGCTGGTGCATACCAAACATATTTTTCTACGTCATCTTCTGGAGTTTTTAGATTTCTCAGACTAAATATGATATAGTGTATGATTTCTGAGGTACCTGGTGCACAGAAAACCTACTTTATATCTAATCTTCTAAAGGTTTTTGTAAATTTGTTATCATATTGGCTAAAACTCGTTCATCAGGAAGTTTTGAAGTTCCTGAAAATGCATATGACATCGACTTGCAATATTGGGAGTTTTGGTACACAGTAACACTACTTTTTACGGGCCTTCTGAAGTCTGTAAATTTGTTATGAGTCGATATCATATTCGTTTTAAACCTTGAAGTATAGATTTTAGCTAATTTTATAACAAATTTAAAAAAAAATGATAAAAAAGTAGTTTTTATGTGTATCAGTAGTCCGGATAAGGCAGTCGATGTTTTATGCGTTTGTAGCACCACCAAAAATTACCTGAGTATCGAGTTTAAGCTAATAACGAATTTACAGATACCACTAGGAGACGACGTGAAAAGCAGGTTTCCTGTGCACCAAGTACCCCGAAGATTGCAGTCGATGTTATATTTAACCTCACCGATTCTGAAAATTGAATTTTATAACGAATTTACAGAAAACTTCAATGCAACGGAAAAATCATACTGGTTTTTTTGGTGTCGCTGAAAACGAATATTACGTCGACTGCGACTCCGGAGAACCTGGTGCACAGAATACCTACTTTTACGTCGTCTCCTGGACTTTTCTGTAAATTTGTGATAAAATTAACTAAAACTCGATACTCAGGCGTTTTGTTGGAGTCGCTAAAAACAAATATGAAATCGATTGCATTTTTTGTAAATTTTTTATAAAATCATCTAAAACTTGATACTGTGGTGTTTTTGAAGTAGCTGAAAACAAATTTGACAAATTTATGTTTATCTCAAAGCAATCAGTAGGTATATCATTACTCTTATAAGGCAGGAGTATCTCCAGAAGACGTAATATAAACCAACGCTTTTTGAAATGAATCCAATTTACACTTTATTAATTCGACTTTATATAGTCTGTTAAACGTAATTTAAGCCTCTATCTCTTGGTATGTTACACGACGGTCTTCCTTAATTAGCTGGTGCATACGAAACATATTTTCTACGTCATTTTCTGGAGTTTTCTGTAAATTTCTAAAGGTATTGGATTACACTCGATATTTGTGGTATTTTTAGACTTCTCAGACTGAATATGATATAGTGTATGATTTCTGAGCTACCTGGTGCACAGAAAACCTACTTTATATGTAATCTTCTAAAGGTTTCTGTAAATTTGTTATCATATTGGCTAAAACTCGTTCATCAGGAAGTTTTGAGGTTCCTGAAAATGCATATGACTTCTACTTGCAATATTGGGATAATGGTGCACAGGAAAACTACTTTTTACGGGCCTGAAGTCTGTAAATTTGTTATGACTCGATATCATATTCGTTTTAAACCTTGAAGTATAGATTTTAGCTAATTTTATAACAAATTTAAAAAATTGATAAAAAAGTAGTTTTTATGTGTATCAGTAGTCCGGATAAGGCAGTCGATGTTTTATGCATTTGTAGCAACACCAAAAATTACCTGAGTATCAAGCTTAAGCTAATAACGAATTTACAGATACCACTAGGAGACGACGTGAAAAGCAGGTTTCCTGTGCACCAAGTACCCCGAGGATTACAGTCGATGTTATATTTAACCTCACCGATTCCGAAAATTGAATTTTATAACGAATTTACAGAAAACTTCAATGCTGAAAACGAATATTACGTCGACTGCGACTCCGGAGAACCTGGTGCACAGAATACCTACTTTTTACGTCGTGTCCTGGACTTTTCTGTAAATTTGTGATAAAATTAACCAAAACTCGATACTCAGGCGTTTTGTTGGAGTCGCTAAAAACAAATATGAAATCGACTGCATTTTTTGTAAATTTGTTATAAAATCATCTAAAACTTGATACTGTGGTGTTTTTGAAGTAGCTGAAAACAAATTTGACAAATTTATGTTTATCTCAAAGCAATCAGTAGGTATATCATTACTCTTATAAGGCAGGAGTATCTCCAGAAGACGTAATATAAACCAACGCTTTTTGAAATGAATCCAATTTACACTTTATTAATTCGACTTTATATAGTCTGTTAAACGTCTGTTAAACGTAATTTAAGCCTCTATCTCTTGGTATGTTACACGACGGTCTTCCTTAATTAGCTGGTGCATACGAAACATATTTTCTACGTCATCTTCTGGAGTTTTCTGTAAATTTGTAAAGGTATTGGATTACACTCGATATTTGTGGTATTTTTAGACTTCTCAGACTAAATATGATATAGTGTATGATTTCTGAGCTACCTGGTGCACAGAAAACCTACTTTATATGTAATCTTCTAAAGGTTTCTGTAAATTTGTTATCATATTGGCTAAAACTCGTTCATCAGGAAGTTTTGAGGTTCCTGAAAATGCATATGACTTCTACTTGCAATATTGGGATAATGGTGCACAGGAAAACTTTTTTTTCTGGGCCTGAAGTCTGTAAATTTGTTATGACTCGATATCATATTCGTTTTAAACCTTGAAGTATAGATTTTAGCTAATTTTATAACAAATTTAAAAAAAAAAATGAAAAACAAGTAGTTTTTATGTGTATCAGCAGTCCGGATAAGGCAGTCGATGTTTTATGCGTTTTCAGCACCACCAAAAATTACCTGAGTATCGAGTTTAAGCTCATAACGAATTTACAGATACCACTAGGAGACGACGTGAAAAGCAGGTTTCCTGTGCACCAAGTACCCCGAAGATTGCAGTCGATGTTATATTTAACCTCACCGATTCCGAAAATTGAATTTTATAACGAGTTTACAGAAAACTTCAATGCAACGGAAAAATCATACTGGTTTTTTTGGTGTCGCTGAAAACGAATATTACGTCGACTGCGACTCCGGAGAACCTGGTGCACAGAATACCTACTTTTTACGTCGTCTCCTGGACTTTTCTGTAAATTTGTGATAAAATTAACTAAAACTCGATACTCAGGCGTTTTGTTGGAGTCGCTAAAAACAAATATGAAATCGACTGCATTTTTTTGTAAATCTATATATATAAAACTCAAAGGTGACTGACTGACTGACTGATATAGTGATCTATCAACGCAGAGCCCAAACCGCTGGACGGATGGGGTTGAAATTTAGCATGCAGGTAAATGTTATAACGCAGGCATCCGCTAAGAAAGGATTTTGATTAATTCCACCCCCAACGGGATAAAATAGGGGATGAAAGTTTGTATGATCTATCAACGCACAGCTCAAACCGCTGGACGGATGGAGCTGAAATTTGGCATGGAGGTAGATGTTATAACTTAGGCATTCGCTAAGAAAGGATTTTGATTAATTCCACCCCCAAGGACATAAAATAGGGGATGAAAGTTTGTATAAAACTTTGTCAATTTTAAACCGTTCGGGCTGAAACTTTGCATGCATATAGTTACTATGACGAAGGCATCCCCTAAGAAAGGATTTTGATTAATTCTACCCCTAAGGGGATAAAATAGGGGATGAAAGTTTTTATGAAACTCTGTCAATTTTAAACCGATCGGGCTAAGATTTTGCATGCATAATAGCTACTATAACGTAGGCATCCCCTAAAAAAAGATTTTGATAAATTCCACCCCTAAGGGAATAAAATAGGGGATGAAAGTTTGTATGAAACTTTGTCAATTTTAAACCAATCAAGCTGAGATTTTGCATGCTTATAGCAACTATGACGTAGGCATCCCTTAAGAAAGAATTTTGATAATTTCTACTTCTAAGGGGATAAACAAGGGAATGAAAGTTTGTATGAAACTTTGTCAATTTTTAACCGATCGGGCTGAGATTTTGCATGAATGTAGCTACTATGACGTAGGCATCCCTTAAGAAAGGATTTTGATAAATTCCACCCACAAGGGGATAAAATAGGGGATGAAAGTTGGTATGAAACTGTGTCAGTTTTAAACGGATCGGGCTGAGATTTTGCATGCATATAGCTACTATGACATAGGCATCCCCTAAGAAAGGATTTTGATAAACTCCACCCATAAGGGATAAAATAGGGATGAAAGTTTGTATGAAACTTTGTCAATTTCATACCGATCGGGCTGAGATTTTGCATGCATATAGCATGCAAGTTTTTAAAGTTTTAAAATAATAATAGTCTAATACCACTCGCGCTTTACTGAGCGGGGTGTGTGGAGCGGTGAGACGGTAGCACGCTGCTGCTGACCGACATGGCACTGTCGATAGACGCGTATAGTCTTGAAAATTCGAGAATAAATTTGTTTTATTACTTAGTGGTGTACTAAGAAATTACTTTTTTAAATTCCATCCCTAAGGATTTAATATAGGGGTTGCAAATTTGTATGACACTCGGTGGCAAAAAACTAAAGTCCACGCGGATGAAGTCGCGGGCGACCGCTAGTTTGTTATAAAATCATCTAAAACTTGATACTGTGGTGTTTTTGAAGTCGCTGAAAACAAATTTCACAAATTTATGTTTATCTCAAAGCAATCAGTAGGTATATCATTACTCTTATAAGGCAGGAGTATCTCCAGAAGACGTAATATAAACCAACGCTTTTTGAAATGAATCCAATTTACACTTTATTAATTCGACTTTATATAGTCTGTTTAACGTAATTTAAGAAGTTTAACTTTAACACTACAAAAAGAGGTTTAATGTAAAATATGAAAAATATATAGTTTGTGTAAACAAGAAGTAAGTAACCAATAACAGCAATTAGTCTGCCTCGTTTACTAACAGATCGAAGAGTAATCTTCATTAGAAGTCTAGTTAGGAAATGTTCCTAACATTACGATTACTCCATTAAACGAATTTATATCCAGATATCCGTCATCCTTCCTGTTTGTTAAACACGAATTGATTGGTTCAGCTCTGAGAGTGAGTTGATGTTCGAAAACAAGCATTAATAATTGTCAAGCATCGTGATAAAGGCACATAAGGAATTTGTAAGCTGCATTACGTAACATTTAACCGTATTTAACTATTAGATATTAAATATCATAAACATCCATTCCATTTCGAGAATACATATACGTTGTTACGGTTAAAAGCTTTCCAGAATTATTCATTACGGGTAAACGTCAGTTTAGTTTACTGACTTTATGTAATGTGTTCATAAATTACTGGTTTGGAAGTATACCAAGTTATTTATTTTAAGTGTATGCCTAGTGCTATTTTATTTATGCATCAACGAATTATTATATATGGAAGTGTTCTAATATGAATAGGATGTTTATTAAAGAAAGTGAACAACATTAATATTTCAGAGTTTCCACACTCGACAAAAATTAATAGAAGTAAATAATTTTAGTAATTTTTTACGATGTACAGCTCAGGTTAATTTGCTCAATTTAAAAACGGAAATGTTCAGCTAAAATTGACATTTATGTTTGAATGTTAATTGACATTTATGTTTGAATGTTTATAGCTTTTTTAGTCTCGTTTATACTACAGATTTACGCATCATAAAAATATTTGCTAGAGTTCAAATATCTCCATAAAAAGCTATAGTTTACGATTCCATAATATTTGAAGGTTTTCTGTTGTTTCCTTGAACCCAAGTTGGATTTGCCTCAATCTGGAAACAGCTTGTTCTAAGTAGAACTTGTTTAATAGTTTCACATACAAGTTGATTTAAAGCAGTTAATGGCAATTTGTGCTTCTACAAAAAGTCTTGCTATTTCACACTTGGGAATGACTCCTACAACGTTTTACAAAACTGAAACGGTTGGCACAAAATAAGTTCTTAGAGGATCATATAAACATCGATCCAAACCTTATCGACTCCAGAGGATTCTTTTTGGATCTTATTTTTTTTATCGTCCTTAATTGCATTTATTTGCTGAAGAAATCAATGGTTTAATTCTTGCAGGTCCAGGTTTGGACTTTTTCATCGTCTCGAATAGCTGTTAATTGCTGAAGAACTGGATTATCCGCTTCTGACAGATTCAAAGTATTCTATTCATCTGCATTCAGAACTTGATGAATGTATGAAACATATTTGTTTGTTTTGTACATCATCAGCAGTATCGCCTTCTGCAACAATTTTTTTGGGTCCAGAGCATTTTCAAAGGCTCTTGTGGAAGAACCTTAACACTAATACCAGGCAATTATGTTTAGTTCTTTGTTTTTTTTCATCGTCCTTAATCGCTTTTATTTGCTGGACAAATGGATGGTTTGATTTTTACAGAGCATCTTCTAAGGTATCATCTTGTACAGCTCTTGTGAAAGAACTTTAACATCGATTCCAGAGGGTTTTTTGGTAACTGCACGTTTCTATTGTCTTTAATACCTGTTAATTACTGAAGAACTAGTTTTTTTAACCTATAAAAAAACTAAAATTATTTTATATAATATTTTTTCAAGTACGTCTTTTTCGACCTACTTCGAAAAATTCTTGTATATAAATTTGTATTCAGCTACAGTATTCTTTTCAATTAGTGTTCATATAAAATATTTAGTAGTATTGTTACAAACCTTCTTTCACGACATCTCTTATTCTACGAAATAATAAAGGTAATATATTAATCTCTTGAGGTAGACTCGGATTTATGTATTTTTTGTCCTACATTCTACAAGATAATTCTAAATTATTCCTTAGTCCATTTATACTTCTTATTAATCCCTACAAGAAGGATTGATCAATATTGGATAAAATTAAAAAAAAAAGTATTTCCGGTAAACAACTATTGATTATCTAGTTTCGAAATTAAACCAACAAGATTAGAGTGTTGGAAATAAATTATTTGCAGACCTCAAGAAAATGCTTATCATCAAAGATAACTAAACTAAAAATCCAAATCTATCCAAAAAAATATATTTCGGTTAGATAGATAGATATCTTTTGGGTTGGCTGTTAGCCTATATCACTGCGACCTTTGCAGATCTATTGTGAACACCCATTATCTGTGGAATAGGATTAGAGCACCTTGTCCAGCTCTGCCCTCTTAATGAGACTTAAGCCTTGACAGTGGCCACTCCGCATAACTTGGAGCAGCCGGTTTCTCCTCACCCAGTAATAGATATTTCGGTTAAGGGGCGGTTTCTCCAAATGTGGTTTAACTTAAACTGAGAATTTCTTTATACGAACTTTTAAACTGCTTTCCAATTTCTTCACAAAATTTGTCCGAAGGTTTAGTTTATACCTTCAAAAGTCTCGGTTGGCTGCCATGTTTGTTTACATTCGCATTGTTTTTGTTCTGCTATTAGAGGTCAGTTTCATTGTGATTATAGCTTTTAATTAAATTAAACTTAGTTTTCTGGCATAATGGAGACAGAACAAGTAGAAAAAAATGTACTTAAGAGAAACAAAAACTTTAAGCAAACAGAAGATGATATGTTGTTGTATTTAGTTCACGATTTTAAGGAAATGATCGAATGTAAGAGGACCGATCATATTTCGCAAAGAGGGAAGGATGATGTTTGGAGGGAAGTGGAAGTTATTTTTAACATTTATAAAACGTTAAAAGCCAAACACCAAAACATCTTTCAATTGGATTGCGAGTACGCACTCGAGCCTCTTGAAAAAGACGTTCTTCTGGCAACACTGCTTTATCTAGTGGTGGAATGGAGTAGTTAGTGCAGCCATAACCACTATCAACTACTAATATACTGTTCCTGTATACACCATTTTCAAAATCTTTTTTAACTCTTGGTGAATTAAATACGTGACAGTAATGCGTAGATCCAGTCCATCGTGCAACAACGTTACTAAATAATAAACAACTGTAACAAATTGCCTATATATTCCTAGAAAACAAACGTTTACGATGCGATAAGATTCTGCAGTTTCCCTTCCCACAGACTCTATTTTAACATGAGTACAGTCTAGAGCACCGATGCAATTAGGAAATTTTGCTTTTTGGTAAAATCCTTGTTTAAGCTGATTCATTTTAGTTTCAGTGGAGGGCATTTTTATGAACTGTGGAAATAGCCTAGCCATGTTGTTGCAAACTTCCTTGACTACCTTATGTAGAAATGTGAATACTACTATAATCTCCAACATTAATTAAAAAACTGTTAGAGGCAAGGTATCGAAGGGTAGTGAAAAACTTAACCTTAGGAACTTGGTTCTTCGTTGTTCTTGACTGTATGTTACCTCGAATAAGTTTCAAAACCATGCTTGCGGTGTTCTTGGTCATCCTAAACCTATTAAAAAATTCCCATATTTGAAAGTCACGGATTCTTCTAGAACCACGTCTAATAGGGGCTCGTATTTCCACCGCATTCAAATTATCAAAGATTTCTTTCATGTCAATCACACTTCATTGACTTTACACAACACGGCAAAACGAAGTAATATTCTAGGTTCTGTAACGTCTGTTTACTGTGACAGACGACAGGAGTAGCTTAACCCACAATCGAGAGTTTAAACCAAGTGTAGAGGCAGTTTAATCGTCTCCAGCAGTTAAACTAACGTTTTCGGTTGGAGAAATCGATTTTGAAGTTAAACTTTCGGTTAAACGAGCCCGGTAGTTTAAACTAGTTTGGAGAAACCGCCCCTAAGAGAATTGCAAATTTTCTGTTTATTAAAATATAAATATTTCAACATTACATAAACCTAAGTTTAAACCAGTAAACTGTCAGAAGTTATTTTCATATAAATTCGTATAAAATTTATATAAATCTAAAACGGACTTAAAATAATACCAAAAGCTAGCAGTTTTGTATAAAACACTAAATCAAATGTATTAGAAAGTCAACCTTTTCGACCGTTATTATTCAAAAATTTAATTTCCTTGACATCTATGTTCTGTACATTAAGGATCGATAACCACCATAAACTACAATCTAATATACAGTCATTTCCTATACACTCATAAATTCCTGCGAAGTTTTGTTCCTGCTATTAGTTTTTCCCCAGTTCAGTTGAAACGCCCGATAGCAGATGGCGCAACTGTAAATCAATTTGATTAAAAATACCGAAGGAGCATATTTTTCAATATTACTTTCATCAGTTTGATGGTAGCGTGTGTAACTGATCAAATATTAATGTTTATGTCTAAAATAAACTTTTTTTATAAAGAAAATTTATAGAAAAGATTATGAGAACTGATAAATTAGTTTTTTGTTGGCAGGCAAGAGATTGGAACAATTTTCTTAATATATTTTTTAATTTTATTGAAGTATATTTTTTTATGATTATTATCAGTATTAATTAGATTAATTATGTCAATTTTATTAATGGATATATTTACTTAATTAAATAATAGACACAAATACGTTACAAAATACTACGAGGACTGTCGCAAAGTAAAAAGGGCAAAGAAAAAATTTATAATTTTTTTCCCAGAATTTTATTCAAAATAGTCCCCCTCAGAGGTTAGATTTGTGTCGAAAGGTTTTATTGGTGGCACGTTCTAAGTGGTTATATACAAAACTAAAAAGATAACCCTCGTATATATTGAAGTGATAACTTCTTATGGGAGGGTAAACTGATTTTAGCGTAACGCGTTGAAAAAAGCGTTTATCATAACGCGTTGTTTATCGTTGTTACACGCAGGCGCAGTGAAACATAATAATATCATTTCTCTCTGTCTCTCTCTCTCTCTCTTTATGCTTTTCCCAATATAAGTTTTAAGTATATTTGAATTTACCGTGTTATACGGTATTAATCTGTCACTAAATACAATTCATTACTTTTTGAAACTAAGTTCCTTACCGCAGGCTTGGAGAAGATCAGGGATTTTGCTGCATGACTGAACTGAAAAAAATGTAATAGTAAAAACCGTAACGAAAAACCCGTTAAATGAGACGTGCATCAAATACATTCTGGAAGTTATTTTACGTAGGTGGTTCGGTGGTTCATTGGTAGAATGCTCGCCTGCCACGCGGGCGGCCCGGGTTCGATTCCCGGCCGATGCAAATTTTTTTTGTATATATCTCTTAACTTTTACTTTTTTTTTTGTTAACGTAATATGAGATATAATTTTTAAAAATCTTGATAGTTGAAAGCAGTTAGGAAAGGTGAGAAAAAATAAATGTATACATTACTCTTTAAAGCTCACCTTGAATATTAAAGAAGCTTCTTTCTTAACGCCAAGATTTCACTGATTTTGATATATTTACCTTTAAATGAGACTTGCGCAGGCGTTACAGTCGTATACACAAGCGAGTAGTGTTATGTGTCGATTCCATGGTGTAAGTATATACACTTACACCATGGTCGATTCTGCATTAGCCAAAGGAACTTAGTTCCTACCTGGTGTCCCACGATACCATTTAACTTGTTATTAATTATTAAATATTTATATCCATTTAATATCATAAAAATTAGGTTATTTTCTATATTTTTGTATATAAAACTAATTTAATCCCTTTTAATTATAATTTAAATTCATAATTTAAACGGTTCGGTCATCCTCGGCATCTATCGTGGCAGATTTAGGAGAAGAAATGGAATATTAAATCAAATAGAAATAGGTAAATATTAATATTTATACAAATATCTTTATTTATTTATTTATATTTTTATTTATTTATTTATATTTTTATTTATTTATTTATTTATTTACTTATACAAATAATTCGTTCATCTATGATTTAATGTCTTTTAATTATAAATTAAATTCATTGTTAAAATGTTCGGTCATCCTCGGGAATTCTCGTAGCAGGTTGTCTAAGAAGAAATGACAGTCTGATTAGCCTAATTTTTGCATAAAAAAGACGTGTTTTGGTGGTTTCATTTGTGATAAATCTTATAAAAATTGATTATAAAGTGTGTTATTAATGTTATTATTGATAATAAGGATAAGAATTTAAGTTTTAAGTGTGTATTAAATAGCAATCAGGCCGTTCCACGTAAAGGGTGGTTGTATTGCGAATTACTACGCGACTGATTAGAAATTTCGAACTGTCATAGTAAAAAAATTTTGTATCGTAATTAGTGAAAGTTATAGTGATAAAAAATTTGTCAGAATTTTCAAAATAATTAAATTTTTAAATTTATACACATTACCATATTAATGTAGATAAAATTTAAGTAATAGGCAAATTTTTCTCAAGTTAAAAAATTTCAATATTAAATAGTTCAACTTGGATTAGTTGAAGTTATCACTTCTGTTGCGCGTCCTGAAACGCACACATTTTTTTTACTACAAAATTAAAAACTTAATTTTGAAATAAAGAGAAATTCAAAAAAGTTCTGTGGTGCAAAATATTAAAAATTTTCAAATTATAAATACAGTCTAATCGGGTAATATCGCTCTTATTTTCCAATTCAATAAATCAATCTACAAAAAAAGAAACAATTTTAATATCCATCTCGCGATTCGAATGATTTAAATGAAACAGGAACGATATTGGTTTTTTTCTTATCTGATAATCCCTAAAGAAGCCGAAAGCTAAGGAATAATTTCCTCGAATATTTTATATCCAGGATATTTGTTTAATTGAATTTCACAAGAAAAACTTTTTTGAATCAGATAAATAGAGACAAAGTGGAGGTAAATCTTTTACTTTCACTGTGATTTAGCGCCCATTCCGTTGGGGATATTTACAATAAATTAGACAAAATTCTTTACCTTAAACAATTTTCTTTTGCTTAATTTATGGAAATATTAAATAATTCCGCAACTATCAATAAATCAAGGATCAACTTGGAAAGTTTTTGCTAACGAATTTCCGATAAAAGGAGGTTATACAAAAAGTTTTTCAATGAACATTTCATTTCACTAATTGCTCCATAAAACCGCACGCAGACGATTGCGGCAAAAAGTAGTTATATGAACTCCAGAGAGACTACTAGGACGAGCTAGGAAATCCCATCTGGACTGAATCCGGATTTGTTCCAGCCATTGTTCTTGCTAGATTTTACGTTTTGTTGTGCTGGTAATTAATTGTTTTATTGTCGACGACGACGTCTACAACGGGATAAATTACAGACAGGTGGAGAGTTTTAACAAGGTTCAACGAGCCTAATCAATTAGCGAACGATTGGAAAGAACGGTCATAGTAGTTTCTATGTGTGTAGGCCTTTATTTTTTATCTACAAATGAAATGGAACAATCTAAATAAATACAGAATTTTAATCAACGTTTCACAATACTGTTTTCTCTATAGGTAATAACTATTTACGTATAAACTAGCAAATATGGATTATATAACAAAATAAAATTAAAGGAAAACATGTTACTGAGAAGTTATCTCTTTAAAAAGTCTTACTGTAGTGATATATTTTTAAAGATGTTGTATATTCGTGGTGTACAACACGTTCATAATGAATAAAAATCGCAAATCGCATTGACCTGCCAACACCTTGACTTTGTCGTGCTTTTTTGCTGTGATTAAGATAGCAGCTTCCATAGTAAAGATTTTAGTTATGTTTAAGAATCATAAGTATAAAATCAAGATCTTCCTTCCCTCCCTAAGACTCCACCAGACTGTAGACTGGGACATTCCCGCAGAACTTGAAAACCTTCTCGACGAAACCCCTCCTTTCTATATGTAGAAGGTAAATATTTTGGACATTATGGGGATACCACGACTGGATACAAAAAAAATGAGCCCTTGACGTAGGTTTCTGTGGTTCTCTTCTTCGTCCTTGTCAAATGAGACCACGCCGGAGAAGACATGTTAAATATTAACAAAAAAACTATGAGAAAAATTTTGCATGAGGAATTTAAGATAAGAAAAGTGTGCTATTATGCCCAGACTCCTAACAGTGGAACAGAATATGCATCGTAAAGATTTTTATTGTGACACCCTAAAATGCATCGAATGGGACTCAAACTTCTTGTTAAGGGTCATAACTTGCGACGACACTTGGATTTTTCAGTATGACCATAAAACCAAGAGGCAATGCACTGAAAGTCTCTAAACTCTTTGAGAGCCAATAAAGCTAAGATGTCTATCTAAACTCTTCAAAGGTTTGATATAAGGGAAGTAATCAGCAGGGTAATACAAGTTCAAACAGTCAATTAATACTACTACATTTTACAAGGACTTCGAAAAAAAGAAAAAGACCCTATATCAATCAACGCGCTGGCTCTTAACTCGCTATCTGTCAAAGACTATTTGGTCACAGTCTTGAAACAGTCACTTTATTTGCTAGACTTAGCATCCTGTGACTTTTATCTGTTCCTAAAAAACAAGTCCTGCTTAAAGAAAATCCACCACGAGACTTTAGAGGACGTTAAACAAAAATCGGCGCAGATATTCAACAGTCTGTCGGAAGATGACCTGCAGCACGGCAGTCTTGGAACAATCTCTCAATTCGCCAGACTTATCATCCTGCAAAATTTATCTGTTCCTAAAATTCAAGTTCTGCTTGAGAAAATTCCTTCACGAGACTCTACAGTACGTTAAACAAAAGTCGGCACAGATATTTAACAGCCTGTCTGAAAATGACCTGCAGCACTGCTTCGCACAGTGTTGACATTAAGGCTTGAATGATAGGATGCTTTTTGGATAGACCGTGTATGTTTAAAAATGAGAATTCTACTCTAGGGTACTCGAAAATTAGGTGTCCAACTTTTATTCTAAATTTAATTTAAAAAATCAAAGGTCATCGAAAATATAATTGAAATGGTGAAAATAAAAATATAATGAAAAAAACAATTTCATGACATTATTCATAACATTCCAAATCCAAAAAAAGCTCTACTAATAAACTTCAGAAATGCTCGCTAAACAGCTTTTATTACATAAACTGTTTACCATATTTAAAACAAAAAAGGCCGGAATTTAATACTTCTGTTGAATGACCATAAAAACGATTTTCAACAAAAAAATTAAAGCCCTTACGTTCCTACTCATTTTTTTCCATTTTACGAAACTCATTTTAGGTTTAATTCAATTGCCTAATAATAGGGTTGATATGTGATGGTAAAGTAAATTTCAAGAATAAAGCCACACATAAATTAAACCATTTTCACAAATTTACATATTTTTTACATCAAAGGAGCAGAGCAATTAATACTTGTGGTTGGATTAATTAATTTGAAATAATAATGAGCACCAAAAAACTGATTTCTACAAAACAGACATTAATAATTCTGGCGTTATTAAAATGCCTCCGATTTTTTCAGGTATATGAAATGCCTCCCGAGTAAAAACGAAACACCTCCTGATTGGTTATCATTTAAGGTGATATTTTGTCTACTTATAATCTATGTAGAATCTAGAAAAAGATGAAAGTGTGACGACGTCTCACCTTTATATAAAGATTAAAAGCATTTAAGGTGGAGACGCACTGCAGGAAGGTCTTGATGGTGGTAAGCGGCCAAAGAGCCCCTGTCAACTGTATCTAATCCCCCAATTAAATATACCCGGAACTTATCTCTTTAACACCCCCCCCTAAATTCACAGGTTATAACAACTTTTTCATCCCCAAATCAAATACAAGCTGAGGCAATACAATTCTTGTTAAACAAGGAATCTTTGTATCTCTCCATCAACTCCCTGACGAACTTTTAGACCTTGATCTGACAGCCCTTGACAAGGAATCTCTGTATCTCTCCATCGACTCCCTGACGAACTTTCAGACTTCGATCTGACAGCCGTTGACATTCTCTACGAAACCAACAGAAGAATTAAAATTTTCTCCAATTACAAACTTCCGTCCCAAAGGTTGTGCATCCCTATTCTCACTTAGGTACATGGCGTCTCTCCCCATAGCCTTTCTGTTGGGGGACTTGAACTCCAGACATACCCAGTTTGGGGATCATAGTTCCAACCAGAACGGCCGAATCCTAACAAATCAGCTCATCAATCTGCCATTATTCAGGATTAACAACAGCAATCCAACCTTCTTCAGCCACAACGGCTGGTCCATCCCAGACCACATCCTGGCCATCGATAATTGCCAAGGAATGGTTGAAAATCTATGCCATATAGGTGACAGTATTACCTTCGACCACCTCCCTCTTTTGGTCAAGTCCTCACTAATAAATCTCCCTCCCCCAAATCCAAACTTCTTCACTTTTCAAGATTACCACCAAGCTGATTGGAACCTCTTCAAAACCGAGATTACTAACCAAACTCCCCAAACCCTCTGCTTGAGGCTACATAAAATATCGAAAGCAAATTCAATAGCTTATTGCTACATTAATATCTCGTTGTCAATAAGCTTCACCGATAAGAAAGAGAAGCAAACACTGCTCTGACCATTTTTTTTCTCTTGCACGAGGAGAACTGGCTTGAGTCGGGACGTGCAGTCTAGATATTATAAGTTTTACACGATTACTACGTCTATAGGTACTAACAAAATGAAATTCTGACTTTTTAAAAATTGGAACTTTTGTTTGTATAAAGGTATGTTCTGTCTTTGATAGCTATGGCTTTGGAGTAAATGACTAGACTCAGTTTTTTAACTTTTGTAAGATCACAATTTTACACTAACGTTGTGAAGTTTCAAAGCAACCGCCTAGGCCTAGAGGATGGGATCGGGCTTCTCTCTACTAAAATAAAACAAACAATAAATCTTTGGTAATGTTTATTTACTCGTCATTACAATAAAAATATCACACGTAAATGGAGACAATAAAAATATTGAACAGGGTGGGTGACTGATGACAAATAGAGGTACAATTTATAAACTACAAGGCTACTTATACTGGTAATTCTAAGTTAATAAAAAAATGTTGCACAGTTCTAAATATTAGCATAGATAACTATATCACAAATATTTTATGAACAAAAAAAAGTTTGAGCATAAAATATTTCTTTTAAATAACTTTTTTACACATAGAAATTTTACCCTGTGAACTATACAAAAAGAAATCTACTGTTTAAAAATGTTATTTTATACATACAAATACAGTTAATACTGTAGAATGCCATTGATTTATAGAACATTTTTTTTTAACTTGAGGAATTTTAGTACACTGTTTTGCATTCACACTTCATGCCGACAAAAGATTTCGTTTGTCGACATCGTTTCATTAATATTATATAAAAAAAAGATAGTTTTCCTGAAGTTTTAAATGCTATATAAATCAGTATTATTTATTTATAGCTAGTAGGGGTTAGGTCGGATGGTCCAGATAAGCCCAAACAAAAGTACTGTTTTAATGCTTTTAGCGGTGATTAAAATATTATGCGATAAATGAAGTATAAAGTGACAAATTTTGTCGCTTTTGAGTTACTTTACCACAACAAAAAATGAGGTAATTTTGGTATTTACGTGTAGTACTCTAGTCAACATCTTTAAAAACGTGAAAAATAAAAATAAAGGTCCTAAAAATATGAGCGATAGCTCATTGGATTCGGAATCAACTCTAGAAAAATGTTTTTGAAGGAAAAGTGTGCAGGCAAAAAATTGCAATTGTTATTAACAAAATAAGATGAAAAAAAAACAGATGTTTATGTTTTTGTTAATAACTCGAAAAATATTAATATTTAAGCAATTTTGAAAAAAGCTCGTTAAAGAGGAGAAAATTTTCGAAAAAAAAGTTCGTCCTCCCGGAACTCTATCTCCATTATTTATAATTTTAATTTGACGTTGAAAATGGGGCTTTGAGCGGCTTTTACTGCATGCGCGCGCTACCGCTAAACGGTGTTTATCAGATAAAATATTTTTTTTATGACATAAAATGTTATTTTAAAAATTTGAAAAAATTCCAGTATTTTCCTAACACTTGAAAGAATCTAAATCAGTTAGACAAAACATTTTATCACTGTTTTTCAAAAAGTTATTCAATTGTTAACTAACAAATTTTTTCCCAATATCTGTTGACATAAACAATGGGATAAAAGGTATAAATAATTGGCCTAAAAATTTGAAACTTCGTGGAGCCCTTTTCATATGTATACTTTAAAAGATCCTGCGATAAATCTTTATAAAAGTTTATTAATTTGTTAATAATACTTTCTAATATCATACGTCACGTTAACTGTAGCGCCAAATAACTTGCCAATTAAAAAAATGATATATCTTTTAAACTATTGGAGATATGATAAAGGATATTTAGGAGTTTTTTATAGAAAATAAGTTTCTCTTTTAAATAATTCTAAGACCAAATTCGTATTTATTGTTTATTAGATACTACATGCGTTTATTTGGAAAAATTCTGTATATTTTTTTTTTACTTTTTCGCAATATTTTGCAATAGATATGAAAAATCATAATTAACAAATTAATAAACTTTTATAAACATTTATCACAGAATCTTGTAAAGTATACATATGAAAAGGACTCCACAAAGTTTCAAATTTTTAGGCCAATTATTTATACCTTTTATCCCATTGTTTATGTCAACAGATATTAGGAAAAAATTTTTTAGTTAACAATTGAATAACTTTTTGAAAAACAGTGATAAAATGTTTTTTCCAACTGATTTAGATTCTTTCAAGTGTTAGGAAAATACTGAAATTTTTTCAAATTTTTAAAATAACATTTTATGTCATAAAAAAAATATTTTATCTGATAAACACCGTTTAGCGGTAACGCGCGTATGCCGTAAAAGCCGCTCAAAGCCCCATTTTCAACGTCAAATTAAAGTTATAAATAATGGAGATTGAGTTCCGGGAGGACGGACTTTTTTTTCGGAAATTTTCTCCTCTTTAACGAGCTTTTTTCAAAATTGTTTAAATATTAATATTTGCCGAGTTATTAACAAAAACATAAACATCTGTTTTTTTTCATCTTATTTTGTTAATAACAATTGCAATTTTTTGCCTGCACACTTTTCCTTCAAAAACATTTTTCTAAAGGTAATTTTTCACGTTTTTGAAGATGTTGACTAGAGTACAGATTTTATAAGAAAACGTGATAAAAGTGATAAAGCGATATATAAAATCACAAATTTTGTAACTTTTGCATCCCTTCACAGCAAAAAATATTGATGAGATTAAAGTTAGTGTTTATGGGTATTTTTTATAAAAAAGTGGATAAAATGAGAATAATTTAGGACCTGAAAAACGTTAAAAGGCCTATCTTTATCACCCCTTTTAACACCTACAATACTTAAAGAAAATTTCTTTTACATATATGTACAATATTTTTTTTATGATATGTCTGTTAATAAAATTAATTGTGTTCAACATGCATTTAACTAATCTTAATTCTATGCATTTTATGTGATTTCATATAAAATATATATATATACTTTTTTTTTATTTTTATTTTAACATTTTACATCTATCAGTACGATTTGAATTTTTTTTAAACAACTACAATTTTCCAACAATATTATATCCAAATTTATTTTAGTAAGATGTTCAAATATTTTTTTAAATATTAGTGTGAGGTTTTAATTTTAATGGACATTTAAATATTTAAATTTTTTTCTGTACAATTCTACGTATATTAGTAACAAATTACCAGATATAATGAATCAGTGGTGAAAATATTTTCCTGTTAGAAATTTTACACTTTATTTAAAAATTCATTGCATTTGGTCATGAAATTTTATATTAAAAATTCCTTATTCAAGAAAATTCGTAGCAAATAGTGCATGAGCTAAGCTTAAAAATATGTTGAAAAAGAAAATCAGTTGTTACTTCGACAGAAATTATCGAAAAAAAAACATACTAAAAACCTTGTCCACTTTCTAAAAACGCTAATCAAGTGATGAAAATAGCTGCAAACGTTCTAAAAGTACATTGAAATATTCTAAAAAAACTTGCAACATTCTCCCAACCGTTTTGTAGTTTTTAAAGCACTTTTCAAGTTCAAGAAACACGTGCACGTACATACTTATCAAATCTATACATAGGAAAAGATAGTGGTGGTGGTAGAAGTGAATGAAAAGAAAATAAATGAGTGAAAATAGGGTGTAGTTATGATTCACCCAAAGGGAGACCACACTTATTATACTAAGGGGCGGTTTCTCCAAACTAGTTTAAACTATCGGGATCGTTTAACCGAAAGTTTAACTTCAAAACCGATTTCTCCAACCGAAAACGTATTAGTTTAACTGCTGGCGACGATTAAACTACCTCTCCACCTGGTTTAAACTCTCGATTGTGGGTTAAGTTACTCCTGTCGGCTGTCACAGTAAACAGACGTAACATAACCTAGAATATTACTTCATTTTGCCGTGTTGTGTTAAGTGTTAAGTAAGTGTGATTGACATGGAAGAAATCTTTGATATTTTGAATGCGGTGGAAGATGAAGAATTGGAAATACGAGCCCCCATTAGACGTGGTCCTAGAAGAATCCGTGACAGGGTTGATCATTTTCAAATATGGGATGACTTGGAATTTTTTAATAGGTTTAGGATGACCAAGAACACCGCTAGCATGGTTTTAGAACTTATTCAAGGAAACATACAGTCAAGAACAACGAAGAACCAAGCTGTTACTCCTGAGGTTAAGTTTTTCACTACCCTTCTATACCTTGCCTCTGGCAGTTTTTTAATTAATATTGGAGATCATAGTGGTATCCACATTTCTACAACAAGTAAGGTAGTCAAGGAAGTGTGCCATAACATTGCTAGGCTCTTTCCACAGTTCATAAAAATGCCCTCCACTGAAGCTGAATTGAATCAGCTTAAACATGGATTTTACCAAAAAGCAAAATTTCCTAATTGCATCGGTGCTCTAGACTGTACTCATGTTAAAATAGAGTCTGTGGGAGAGGAAACTGCAAAAACTTATCGCAATCGTAAAGGTTTGTTTTCTATGAATGTACAGGCAATTTGTAACAGTTCTCTACTATTTACTAACGTTGTTGCACGATGGCCTGGATCTACGCATGACTGCCACATATTTAATTCATCAAGAGTTAAAAAAGATTTTGAAAATGGTGTATACAGGAACAGTGTATTAGTAGTTGATAGTGGTTATGGCTGCACAAACTACTCCATTCCATGAAGTAGTGTTGCCAGAGGAACGTCTTTTTCAAGAGGCTCAAGTGCGTACTTGCAATCCAATTGAAAGGTGATTTGGTGTTTGGAAAAGGACGTTTCCAAGTTGGAGAGAATCGAAAGTGTGATTGTGGCTGCAGCAGTTCTTCACAACATTTGCACGAACCAAGGCGAGGATGTACCTTCAGTCTCCGAGGAAGCAGAAGCTGCGATAGCTGCAATGAGTGGGGATAATGGAGGACACGAGGGTGGGAACATAAGAAGAAATCGCCAAGGTGGCCAAGACATCAATTTGATAACCAGAAACCGGTTGGTGTATCAGTACTTTAGGAGTATGATCTTAACCCTGATACTGTATCATTGATCATGACTGGACTGTTTTGATGCTCATTAGTTTGGGGAGACTATCATAAGAGTAACTTTTTCAATTGTATCTCATAAGGCAAATGATGAAATTGCATTATTTTAATTAAAAAAATCGTATTCATCCTTAAATATTGCATTATTATTGAAATATACCTTGCCTTATGCCAGATGTTTCACACAGAAGTTTGTCACATAATATATTTGAAAGAGGGGGACTCATTATTATCATTAATCAGCAATTTTTACCTCATTTGAGGATACGTCTTTAGTAATTTCATTTTTTTTTTAAATATATCACACCTTATGTGTGACTCACAAGGTCACTTGATGTTTACTTTAACCTTTATCTTATGTTTAGTGATAATCATTAAAAATTAAATCTGCTTGGTTAAAGAGTGTCACCTAAGTTAACAACATTTCCTATGAGGGGCTATAATTTAAGAGTGGGCTATTGAAAACAGGTAAACTTAAGAGATGAAAGTGGTTTATTTACTAACTTGGAAAACTAACATAACTAACATAACTAACATAACCTATTGAAATGTCAAACAACTTAAGACAATTCACGCTCTACCTTACGAAATTGTAGTTTTAAAAGTGTTAATTTGTCTCTGTGTTCTTCTTCCGCATGTTTTATTTTCTGTTGATGTTCGTCTTCCATGCACTTAGTTCTTAGTTCATGTTCCACACGCTGAATCTCCCTCTGCTCCTCGCACACAATCCTCTGCAACTGTACGAGTTCTAGCTTGGATTTTGTGAGGTCTTCCAACCTTTTGCCAGCTACTGACGCCTCAAAAACAGATTTCTTCTTTTTAGAAGTATTTAAGCATGAAGAAATAGGTGCTCTTAGTTCCTTTACACCATATTTAGCACTACATCCCATATCCTGGTCTAGTTTGCGCTTGATGCCTGAGCACTTTTGTGTAATTTCAATGTCACTTTCTACAGGGACAATGTAATCACCACTAAATTTTCAGATAGACCTAAGTCTATATCTTCTTCTACAATTTCAATTTGTGTGGTTTTGTCGACATTATCTTTGATTCGTTCAAGACAGTCGCTATCATACAAAGATGTATGACCATCTATTTGAAGAGGCCCAACAATTTCTTTAACCTTCGGATCTGTGTCAGTTATAACTGACTTTAACGGACCCCCTCCTATACCCTATAAACATAAATGTTTTTTTCATTAAAAATAACTTCCACTTTCCTTCAAACATCATCCTTCTCTTGTTGCGAAATATGATCGGTCTTCTTACATTCAATGATTTCCTTAAAATCGTGAACTAAATCCAACAAAATATCAACTTCTTTTTGTTTAAAGTTTTTGTTTCTCTTAAGTACATTTTTTTCTACTTGTTTTGTTTCCATTATGCCAGAAAACTAAGTTTAATTCAATCAAAAGCTATAATCACAATAAAACTAACCTTTAATATAAGAACAAAAACAATGCGAATGTAAACAAACAGAGACTTTTGAAGGTATAAACTAAACCATCAGACAAATTTTGTGGAGAAATCGGAAAGCAGTATAAACGTTCGTTTAAAGAAATTTTCAGTTTAAGTTAAACCACATTTAGAGAAACCGCCCCTAAAGGGTCTAAAACCCCAAAAGGATTAGAAATAGGGAGAACAGGTCCTACAGAAAGCAAACACCAAACTGCCATTGAAAGAGGAAGTTTGTGGGAGCGGCTCCAGCGACTGATGCTAACTCCATACAAACCGTCCCATCCACTCCCTGAAAAAGGGCTAAATCCTACAACAGGGTCCTTACACCCAACAGTCCTACCAACACAACTTCTTTTTCTTCTGCTCTGTTTTGCTTTTAGAGCCTAATTAGGTTACAAACGTACGTCGTCCGAAGCGAATACTTTTTTAAGTAGATGTATGGTTTACACACAAGGTCACCTAGGCCAATCAGGATCAAATTTTCATTACAGGTCAAAAAAACACTAGGTAAATATCATCAGTTGTCTTCAACCGGGTCAAAAAACATCAAAGTGTAAGAGACACGGCTTTCTTTACAGTCAAAACACCCAAAGACAAATATCCTCCTCGAGGTTGTCTTCAACCGGATTGAAACAAGGTCAGAGTGTAACAGAAACAGCTTTTTTTATAGGTCAAAAACACCGAAGACTAATATTCTTCAAAAAGTTGTCTCCAAGCGGTTTAATCAATGTCAAAGTCTTTTACGATTGTTAACATACCAACCCACATTCTTGCGTCGTCTGTCACAGTTTGCTATCACCAAAAGCACGGTGCTAAATTTGTGCACTTTAAGGCACGCTAGCTACACATGTCTGTAGAAATAAACCCTTAACAGTTGCAGTTTAGTGTCAGAAAGGTATTTCTCGACTGTTCTCGTTACTGCCACAAACTTTTCTACGTATTTTTAAGCTCGACTCACGGTCTATAACGAATAAAATAACAAAGTTAATTTGCTCACATAACTTCCATTACTTTACTTTAAAAGAAGTGTAATATATCCTAACGGAAAAGACTTTTTATTGTGACGTATTTTAGTGCAGAGGAATGAATATTTTATTAAACTATTGTGCACAAATGTATGTATTAAAATTAAAAAAAAAATTACTTACAGTTTATATACATACAGATTCAGACTTTGTTTAAACAATAATACGGACGATTAAGAAAAACCTAAGTACAAATAAATTTCTGTCCAGATAAAAATATGTAAAGTTAATTACTTGCCATGAATATATCAATCGATATTTTGCAATCCAGATAGTAATCTGGGTTAAAAATTTCATCAATCATACTCGAGCTCGAGCATATATATTTCCATTTGACATTCCTGAAAAACTGCTGGTCCGGAACAGTGACACAGCTTTACATTAGTTTACGTTAAGTTCAAAAGGTGTCTAAATCTTAATTTTATCGTTTAAAAAAATCATTAAAATCTGTTTGACATACTGTGAACTATTATGGAAGCAATTAGAGATAAATATGGTACAACTAGATCATAATGTATTTTTTAATTTATTAAAGATTTGTAGATTTGAACTGTAAAAGATACAAGTGATAGAGGTAAAAAAATCCAGATAAAGAAACATCACCCGAATTTCGACTGAGACAGACATTAGTTTACCTAAAAGGTAAAGGATAAAGTGAAGCCCAACGATATCCTAAACTTTCTAAGAAAGATAGGACTAGAAGAGCTGCTATAAGCCTGAGGAAACACCAGAGTTATAGCAAAAAAAGGGGGACAAAATAGATCTTATAGGTCATAGGTGTTACCACTTATTTTTCTTATACATACATACAACTGCGCAAAACCTATTCAAGCGCCCATTTTCCCAGCGCGACAAAGAAAAAAGATCAAAGCAGTGTGTACTTCTTGTTTTATGGGCGAAGCATACCGACCACGTGACCTTCTAGATACACTTCAATTGGACACACTTTAATTGTAAAATATTAGAAAGAGAAGCCAACACTACTTTGATATTTTTCCTCTCTTGCATTACGAGAACGAGTTGTATCGGGATGCGCAGTACAGTAATTATAATAATTCTCAAATAATTATTTTTAACCTTAATAGAGTGACTAAAAATAGATCAAAAGATAAATTGTGTTTTGGAATTTCGTTGTCTCCTCCTGTGATATTCATCACAATCTGGTAAACAGTATAGAAACTTCATATCTTTGTATTTGATATCGACCTAGCTTAAATACGATCGCTGATTACTGCTTCAACATTTCTCGTAACATATTACAAAATGTATATTTGCTTCGACAATCTAGATATTCATTAATCCTCAACGTAACGAAATTGTGACGTTACCCAACTCAAATTTAATGGTAACTTTAATATCGGTATATCTTTAAACCTAAATTATTCTTAACGTTAATGTAATATACTTTCTAGAAGTGCAATTACTTAGAAATCGATGATGACATTATATCCCGACGGGTTGCAAAAGCAGTGATATCATATCACATAAACAACATACATGTATTCTGTTTGTAGAAGCTCTTGAGTAAAGTTACGGATCTATTAGCTAAAAATGAAATGCAAGTCACGTAAAGAGCAGTTCATTTGAGACGATCATACTAAAGAGCATGGGGTTGCTTCCGGAATAATTGAATAATCCAAAAGCATTTCTACTGTATACCAATGCACAGTTTGTTTTAAGATTTATGTATGTATATATTCAAAAAGTTACTTTATGTTATTCAATTATGGAAATATTTCCCAAAAATGTGGTTATAAATATTAACATTGATAAAACAATAAGTTATTAATTGTATCAGAGGTGAGAAAGTAATTGGCAATAAAGATAGAAACAAGAAAATTAAAGAGCAGGTATGGAATATACAGGGTTTGTCCGGAAAGTAATAGGACTGAGTCGATTTAAAAAAAATTATTGAGCCTATTGTTACAATTCTTTAAAAACATTGAAAATAGGCTACTTCTGCGTCGATGCAGCGCTGCCAGCGCGATTTCCAAGCATTGAAGGCGTCACGGTAGGCATTCTCCGGAATAGCCTTGAGAGTCGCGGTGCATGCTGCTTGTATCCCCTCTGCCGTCTCAAAATGCTTGCCTTTCATCGGCCTTTTTAGGCGAGGTCAGGTAGCTGTTCACAAGAAATGCGGTGTGAGCCGGGGCATTGCGCTTGTTCAAATGCACCGTCACAATGTCATGAACCACAGATTTTGGTAAATTTAACATCTGGGCAATTAAACGAATACTTAGTCGACGGTCTGAGTTCAAAACTTTGCGCACACGAGTCACATTGTCGGTGTTTGTCGAAGTCGAAGGTCTTCATCGGCGACCTCTTCCTGGGCCTCCAAAAAGGCCTGGTGCCACCGAAACACGCCACTTCTTGCTAAAGCAACATCTGGGTAAGCCTGCTTGATCATATCAAACGTCTCTGTCGCAGATTTACCGAGTTTCACACAGAATTTAATCGCGTACCTCTGCTCTAACGAACGCTGCATTTTTGGCTTGCACCACTCACAGAAACACGTTGCGCGAAAATGCCTGTCCTGACTCCTGACTCTCCAGGTGCTCGAAGACAACCGACCAGCCGCTCGTTCGTTAGCTAGGAACGCCCTCTACCGAATCCAGTCGGCGCGTACACTCTCCAAAGTACAGTCGCGGCGGAAGAAAATCAGTCCTATTAGTTTCCGGACAAACCCTGTAAAATCAGACCGGTATGTAACGTAAAAACTGTTTCATCCAAGAGTTAGCGTAATGAGTTTAAAAGTGTGGGATTTTATAAAAGTGGCACAAAGATCAACATTTTTTATTACGCAAATGTTTCCCAAAAAGATTGTTATAAAAATTTATATCGACAAAATAAATAAAGGTTTGTTGATTATGAAGTTAATGAAAACAAACACATACACAAAATAATATTTAAAAAGGAAATCTAAAAAAAGATATGAGAGATGAAATTGGATGAAGTGGGACAAACATCTTTTAAACTGAAGCAGATTTTTTAAACATATTTTTATTTGCTTTTAATGACATTTTTAATTAATTTTTTATATTGAAAAGATTAAATTTTAATTCCCAACTCATGTTTTTTAGGTCAAACCACTTTTTGGAAGATTTATTTTTTATGTTGTACAAATACAACATAATATATGTATGTATCTAATTTACTGGTTTTGATGAACACCACAATACTAATAAGCTAAATTGCATATTATATTTAAAATAAATTAAATATTTTATATACACATATATAGATACCCTATATATGAATATATAATTTCAATTAAATTAGTAAGAGAATTCAGTAAAATGCAATTAGTTTTAATATGTGTATGTATAGGGTATAAATATTAATCGGCTATTTTAGTATAGTTCATAGAGAACAAATATTTGAAAGGGACTTTTTTTTACCAATAATTACTATCATGTCACGTGAGTTCAAGTGATCTCACGCAGACTCACGCCACAGCCGAGAAGTGCATTGTTCGGTATGAACACGAACCACAATAAAGCACCTCATATATATCAAGTCACATAACAAGCCTCACGCGTGATATCACGTTGTTGTTTTCTGCGTTTGTACATATTTTATCTCCGTGAGCTCATAAATTTTAGTAGCTTTCATCTGATCATGAAAATGTCAACGTTTTAACAAAAAAAGTTAGTTTTAATACTTGTATAGGCTTTAAATATATTGAAAGTATATTATTTTCCAACAAATTTTGTTAGTAGATTTTCAAGATATTTATATTTTTATACATTTATGTGGACAGAAATATGAATGTAGAAATTTATAGCGTTATTTTTTATAACTTATAAGTCTAAAAAGTAATCACATTATAAACATATATTTTTTTAAATAATTTAGCTATATACATAATGCAAAGAAAATAAATTTTAAGTCTTTTAAACGCTGCACATTTCTACCGTACTAGAGACAGCCTTTCTGCCAACCGATGAGGTCTCCATGTAAGAGAGACAGAGAAAAAATAATAAGAGAGTATTTCCAAAGTAGGTACAGTATATTCACAAATATAGTGTCTCATTGTAAAAGTCACTTTGATAACACCTGTAAAACTAAATAATCCCTTTTAAATACTCTATTGTTGTAGAATTATAACACAAGCTGCCAGAACCGGCTTATGGGCGAGTCAACTGTAGGTAAAGCGTAATATCAACAAACTAACTACATAATTAACTCATCTAATAAACGTGAAAATTAATAAGTTTTGCGAAAAACGGGAAAAACCATTTAAGTTAAAAAAAATGTTTGATCGAGCAGGCCCATCTTTAGCGTACTTTTTAACAATAAAACTTACAAATTTAGAAACACTAAGCTCCTTCTAATAGAGGAAAAAGAATAACAATATTGCATGCTGGATCAGTGGATGAATGAGGCTTCAAATGCCTTATCTCTATCAACTAAAAACATTAGTAATACTCGTTATAAAGGGTTCATATTTATTAACGTTTACTTGTTCTGTTTTATGGAAATGGGAAATTTCCTTATTAGTAATTTCATGAAAAAAACTATTCTTCATTAAATATTCTGTAGTTCCCTTAATTATCTAGACATATATTTAAAATAAATATTTCTTAAGCCAGCCATTTCGACTAGTTACCTGAAGTTGGAAAATCCCTTTATCAGCAGATGCTCTTAAAGTCAGTTACTATAATTGTGAATGTACTATACTCACCAACTAATTTACCAATCTCGCATCGGCAGCATAGAAGGTTGTTTCTAATTGTATACACTACATCGTAGTATTTATATATAAAAAACAATATCTCCAGGATGGCCTATTAGTTTACACCAACGTAGAAATCCATTTAAATTTATCGCAAACAAAGAAAAATTATAATAACTCCGAAAGAATCTATTTGCCTCAAACATTAGTACAACCAAGATACAAATATAATCAAAAAGCTATTTACTCTAACCGTCCCTTCCGTTACATCATGTTCTGTGTTAACATCGAAACTGTTTAGTTTGTAAACCGAAGTTATTGAAATTGCTGTTTGAAACAGGATATTGCTCGTTTCTGAAGTAACAAATGTCAGTAATATTGAAAATAATAAATTATGTCTATTTAGGGTAACGATGGGCATTTTAAAAATGTTACCTAATGATATGAAGTAGGTATTCTGTATTGCATGATTGAAACATTAAAAACAACCACCGATTCAAAAAGTAATAAAAATAACATTATTCGAACATGGATAGATTATAAAATAGAAAATATAATAAAAATAATAATGATCTCTAATCATTACAAGGGACGAAATTCGAACATCCTTTCTGGTGGATGAATTGTTTCGCGAGGGGTGCAATCCTGGTAACAAACCCTGGCATTTATTGTATTTAGCATTTGATTCCTGCATGCAGGCGGGAACAACACTTTTACCAGCAGGAAGTCATGTCAAATTTGCTACGAGAATAGGAAGAAATAGTTATTATCCTAACAAGTGCGGAAAGTTATACTTTCCCGCACGCGAACTGCCGATGCCCGAACGACGCGAAGCGGAGTTCGGGCAAGCAGTTTAAGTGCGGGAAAGTTAATTTCCGCAAGTGTTAGGATCAATACTTTATACAACTACTGCTCTGGAAGTAGAATTTGAGAGGAATATAACAAATAATTTTTTCTTTTGACACATCTGGCAATAAATTTGTTGTTGCATTTTTAGCTGATTCAACTAGTTCAGGTGGAGTTAAACATCTTGTTAAATCGACCATTATTTTAAATAGTACACTTTTTTTAAATACCTACACTTTCTTTTTGCGTTTAATACAGTTGCGTTGTGACAGTTGTGACATAAATTAAAAAGGGTTAGGACTGATCGAGTAGTCTCTCTAGTCAAATAAAAACGACAGATAGTTTAGGCGGAATCCGTGTAGTTATGTGGTCATAACCAAACATGTGCGTTTATGAAATACATATAGTCAAGTATGCGACTATTGTGTACTTCGGAGATGACATACTGCGCTCGAAAAGTCAACTTCCTGAGCAGGCGTTGTATAAAGTATATTTATTTTAAATAAAATAACATTTTTAGCTCTATTGGAGTGACACTCATACATTAAAGATTTTATCAAAAACCAAACAAGTTTCAACTGACGAAAAACAATAAAGAAAATGATTGGACAGGTTAAAATATCAAATTCTTTAGCTTCAGTTTGCTCATTCAAGCTAAAGTTAATTTTTTTCTAAATAATTGTTGATTGTAAAAAAATTTTTTAACAGTAGTAACTTTTTAAATGTTTATAGACCGACTGGATCATTTTATCAAACAAAGATATCCCTAACTTGACCTGCAGCTTTATATGTCCCATTCACGTTTCCATCTATAAAACTGACCTTTTTTATACTTTTAAATCGATCGTTTAAAGTGGCATAGAATCGGAAACTGACGCTTTTTTTATAAATCGGAAATTTCTCATCGCGGTATCTCCTCTCTTTCACGTTTTATTTGAAAAACTGCATAACCGAAAACTGTCATGGGATTAAGAAGTGTGATTCGGTATTATTGGAATATGGTTTATTTTGCTCATAAAATGGAAATGCAATTTTTTCTTCATTTGCTTAGATCGCTTCGTTTACCATTTTTTTTTAATCACAGCCAATACTGACTTTGTTATTGCTGAGTAAATAAAATCTAATACCATTTTTGTACATTATAGGCCAACCTGTTTTACAAAAAGTATAAAATAAATACACTTTAAACTAAAATTAATAAAACAAATATTATTAAAAATACAGGTTTATTAATTATACCCCCACTATCTAGTACTTCAATACCAGGTGGACTACCTTGTTTGACAGTAATCGGTGTTGGTCGATATTCAGGTGGACAAGATAAATTTCTTACTGGTATGGACATTAAATAAACTTTCCCATTATTATCTTTCTCAGGATAGTCACTCAATTCCAGATCTTCATCGATAACATTCGCGTAAATAGATGGAGAACAAACCAAATTTTCTGTTATCATCTCAGTTGCAACGATGGTTTTATCGTTATTTTTTGAGCATTGTAATTCTTCTAAAGAATTACGAATGTGAGCTTGAGCTGTTTTATCATGAAGAACGTAGATCCAATCTAGACGACAGTCACAACTGAATCTGTTGCCTGAAACAAACATAAATTTATTTATTTTTATAAATATTGCTGTAACGGATTTAGGTTGAGAAATTTGTATATTTTAAGAGTCTCTCATTTTTTTTTATTTTTGGTTGTAATTCTTTTTACCCTTGTATTGTTGTAGTTACAGTAATTATAAATAAAACATAAATTTTTAATTATTAGAAAATCAATTATATATCTAATAAATTGAATGATCCAAAATATTGTTTCATGTAATATAAAATTAGAATATTAATATATATCTACAATAAAATTAACATTAATATTTAATTTATTTTAAATTAAAATAATTAATAAAATACATCATTTTCACTTTAGTTGAATTCATTTTATATGAACAACGATACTTCGTTACAACACGTGAAAAGAAGTTGTCACGGAGTTTTAGAAATATACTTAAAATTCAGAGGGCTCTGTCACTATCAACTAACGAACTCCTTAAAATTTCAGTCTAAATAAGTAATTATTTTTTTTAACTTCAGAATATATTTTTTTTATTCAAATACTAAACAGAGTCAGATGCTAGAATAAACAATAAAAAAAAGATTGAATTTTTTGTGCCTACGATTTGTTCTGAAGTTGAGAGAATAACTGAGAAATCTGGGAGTTTAAATTAGAAGATTTTTGGGACGTTTATCTTGATGTTAGTTTGCCTGGTGATTTATAAAAAAGCGGATTATGTTGACATAAACTATTTTCTGTCATGTGTGAATTGAGATGAATGTTTTAGGAAAAATCATGTAGATGATTGCATGAAATGTCTTTAAGAAATTGTTACCAGTGTTAAGAAAAATTTGTTCCTTTAAAGCGCATTTAGTTGTCTAACTTTCTGAGGTGATGTAACCCACACCTTAAACAACTTATAATTGATGAAAAAATTGCCCATAAGAGATGTTATCACATTATGACCAATCAATTGATTGAAAATATTTATGTTAATCCAAAATCCCCATGTGGGGTAGCCAGTTCTCCATCGGCTGCCTCCCCAGGTGGCGAAAATGGGAATTGCCTCCCAGTTATGGGTGGTACCGGGGAAATGAAATACCCGTGGCATCCCAAAACTAGCACGCAGCTTCTATCCCAGAATGGGCAGCTGTAAATAGCGTCTGAGTCCAGAGGACCGACTAATATGCAAACAACAGAAGGCAACGAGAAACCCCTCTGGTAAATATTCCCCATAAGAACCACGATGACAACATTTGACTCAAAATTTTCCGGAGATATAAATAGCTCTCCAATCGGATCTCCGGAGGGAACGGTGTTAAATGAGGTAGAAAGAAGACAGGGATGAACCTACGAAAGAAGACAAAAATTGGTACATGGACCATGCGAAGTTTATATTAAGCTGGAGACTTGGCTAACGTGTTACATGAAATGGTAGTATAATACTATTCTTGTTCACAGTTGTTTAGATCAAGTTTCTTCGTCGGGAAATGACAATCCTATTCTAAAGACAGCATGTTTGCAGATGAGTTAAATTTATATAGACTAATAGAGACTTATAATGACATTCTGCGTTTACAACATCAATAGGGTTTTTTTTTATGACATGGGAATTTTAGATACCAAATTTATGATACTGTGACCTTCCGTTCAAGAGTTATAGCGCGCACACAAGACGATCTTATAAAGTACCTCGATGGTACTCAATATACTATCGGTATCAAGATAATTACACATTCTCAGTGTTGTCTAGAAAATATCTCTTTTTAGCAAATTGACTGCATTTAAAAAACGTATTTTATAAATTTATGCTTAATGTTATTGGACCAAAGTTCTCTTTCGGGCGTTACGACCAGATACGACTGAGGCTAGAGGCTAGCCGAAAAAAATTCAGACCAAAAGTTGTCACGACACGACACGACACACGCATGTTTCTCTGTCTGTCTATCTCTCTCTCAGACCAAAAAATAAAAAACTCTCTTTCTCTCTCTTATAGATAGATATATTACAATTAAAAACACACTATTTTAAATTAAAAGAAAATGTACATTAAACAGAAAATACTGTAGAAAAAAAAATAATTACCTATAATAGTATTATATTTCAACCTGTTTTTATAAATTCCAATGGCCACAGAGGCCAAATACCTAGGTGTGGTATTTGACCAGAGGCTATCATGGAAGCAATACATTCAAAAGATCACACAAAGCTACAATAGCCCTTGGTAGGTGTAGACAATTGTGTGGCAAGAACTGGGGATTGAACCCCAAAATGAACCTATGGTTGTATACACAAGTCATTAGACCAATGTTAACCTATGGTTCGGTGGTGTGGTGGAGTAGAACGCAGCAGTCCGGGGTGATCAGGCAACTGAAAAGCATTCAAAGGCAGGCATGTCTGAATGTTACAGGTGCCATGGGAACCGCCCCAACGGACGCACTACAGGTTTTACTCAACCTACCACCATTGCACATTTACATTCAGGGCGAGGCTATGGCAACTGCTCACAGACTGCTACAAGGCCAGGTTCCCATTACCTTATTAAAAGGCAAAAAGCAAGCAGAGTTATACAATAGGGCTAAGGCAGATCAGATAATGAGTATGCCTCAGGACAGGATAGTCCCCAGGTATAACTTTGTGAGAAACTTTCGAGTAAAAATACTGGAAAGGGACTCATGGAACAATGGTCTCCCAATCCAAGGGGAGTCAATTTGGTATACCGATGCCTCAAAGACTGAGAAAGGCACAGGGTCAGGTATATACAGTAGAGGACACAGGATAAAAATCCAACTAAGTCTAGGTGCGTATGCCACAGTGTTTCAGGCTGAAGTAACGGCCATACAACACTGTGCAACGGAGATCGTAAGTCAGGGTATAACGGGTAAAACCGTAGTCATATACTCGGACAGCCAAGCAGCTCTAAAGCCGATAGTCTCAGCACAAATAAGCTCACAGCTGGTGTGGGACTGCGTTGGGGCCCTGACACATGCCGCTTGTCAAAATTCTCTGACACTGGCATGGATACCAGGACACTCAGGGTTTCGGGGCAATGATGAATTGGCCCGTGCGGGAGCTAACACTCCAATGATTGGCCCGGAACCATTCGGCGGAGTTGCTAATACATTCAGAAAGGCAGTCATTGAGAAATGGAGGCTAGAAAAGGCCCAGGAGTGGTGGGAAACATCACCGGGCAAGCGACAAGCCAAACTCTTCATAAAGGGATACTCGGCGAAGTTTACTGCAGAGCTGCTATCACAAAGGCGAAATGATGTCAGAATGATTGTCAGTCTCTTGACAGGACATTGTAGGCTCAGAAAACACATGAGTCAGCTAAACTTGGCAGATGAAGACATTTGTCGATACTGCCAAGAGGAAGAGGAAACTGCATTTCATGTCCTATGCCAATGTGAAGGCCTTGCAAGGACGCGGTATCTAGTACTGGGAGAGGAGAAACCGGCTGCTCCAAGTTATGCGGAGTGGCCACTGTCAAGGCTATTAAGTCTCATTAAGAGGGCAGAGCTGGACAAGGTGCTCTAATCCTATTCCACAGATAATGCGTGTTCACAATAGATCTGCAAAGGTCGCAGTGATATAGGCTAACAGCCAACCCCAAAAATATCTAATCTAATCTCTCTCATAGATAGATATATTACAATTAAAAAGACACTATTTTAAATTAAAAGAAAATGTACATTAAAAAGAAAATACTGTAGAAAAAAAAAATAATTACCTATAATAGTATTATATTTCATCCTGTTTTTATAAATTAATAAATTCATAAATATTTTAAAAATAGTTCGTAACTTGACTAGTTAGGTACGTCAAATTACCTTAACTGTCAGTTACTGTCAAATATTTTAATTTTAAAATTTTGTATTAAATTGTTTATTCCTGTTTTAAATTAAATTAAAATAAAAAGTAATTCTAGGTAGATTTATGTCATCTAAACCTCTGGTATTATATAAATGGACACTTTTGTTAAAAGAAACTGTTGAAAATATTGAAGTGATAATGGATTTACTGTGGGGGTGCGTAAGGGGGTGAATTGATGGAGAAATGGTAGGTGCCTGAAAATCACTACAAACTCGTTACTCGGGGGTTGTCGGTGATGCCGATTTCAATTCTGGCATTAGACTTCTGCGGGGGTGCTCGGGGTTGGTGCTGTGAAAAATGGTAAAGGAGAAAGTGAAATATCACAAATTATAAAAATAGTATTTTATTCAAATAACAAATAAGAGTTTTTATTAATGTTGAATTATTCATTATAAACTTAGATACTAAACATCTTGTTTAAACTCTTTTTCTTCTGCATCTTCTCTCCCTTCTTTATCTTCTTCCTCGTCACTACTCTCGGCCCAGTTGCAGAAATATTTAAGCAAACACATGTATCCATGGATAATTTAATAGATCGTGGGCTTCGTCTAGCTTTGGCTCTTTACGGGGCACCCAAAGATGTGCGCACCTGCGATAAACCAGCGATTGAGCTCGTCCAAAGCTATCGAGCAAAAATGTATGCTGAAGCCACCGATTTTAACAAAGTCGATCTTGCACGCATAATCCCGACTGCCAATGCGTTAACTGAGCATATTAAGCGAGTCTATTTCCAAGTGCAGGCTTGGTATGGTTCACAAGGTCAAGACAAGACCTTAGATCCGTTGGAATGTAGAGCTCAGTCCTGTCACCATGACCCAAAAAGCCGGTCCTGAGGATATTTTAAGCAAAATTTCTTGTTCTTGTGAAACCGACTGTGGCACTACGAGGTGCGGGTGCCGCCGAAGTGGGTTGGAGTGCTTACTTGCATGCAAGCATTGCAATAGCAATTGCTCAAACCAAAAAGGCACTTCTAACGGGGCCGAGAATAGTGACGAGGGAGAAGATAAAGAAGGGGGAGAAGATGCAGAAGAATAAGAGTTGGAACAAAATGTTTAGTATTCAAGATTATAATGAATAACTCAACATTAATATAAACTCTTATTTGTTATTTGAATAAAAGACTATTTTTATAATTTGTGATTGTTCACTTTCTCCTTTACCATTTTCCACAGCACAAACCCCGAGCACCCCCGCAGAAGTCTAATGCCGGAATTGAAATCGGCATCACCGACAACCCCCGAGTAATTAGTTTGTAGTAATTTTCAGACACCTACCATTTCTCCCTCAATTCACCATCCGCGCACCCCCCTAAAGGGACACCCGAGCGCTCCAGGGAAATTCCAATGCCAGAATTAAATTCGTCATCCCCGAAAACCCCCGAGTGTGGGGTTTGGAGCGATTTTCATGGACTATGCAGTTTCTCCCTCAGAATGTCCCCCCGGATACCCCCGCAGAGCCGCCCCCGAGTGATTGCAATGCCAGAATTGAATTCGTCATTCGTCATCCCCGAAAACCCCCCAAGTAACGAGTTTGGAGCGATTTTCATGTACGCTGCCATTTCTCCCCCAATTCACCCTCTGCGCACCCCCACAGAGCCACCCCCGGGTAATTCTAATGCCAGAATCGAGTTCGGCAGCCCCAAAAACCCCCCGAGTAACGGTTTTCAAGCAATTTTTCCGAGTTTCCAGTCGTTCCTAGAATGTTGCAAGGAATGATGCAATTGGAAAATGCATTTTCCGGCCCAGAAGGCATTTTTCAAAAAATGCGCCAAACCAGACGTTGTAGACTTTTTTTCTGTGACCTTCCTGAACACAATGCAAAAAACCGCATTTCGATATCTGCTGGATGTAACTTTTTCCGCTATTCGGGCGATTTTGATCTAAATGCCCTGGACTATAATCGAAAGGAACTTCGTTCCATCCGGGTGTCCCTTGACACCTCTCACTTTTTTTTTATTTTATATTATTTTTTAATTATACACTAATAACTTAAATTACTTTAATCTAGTAGATGAGTAAACTTTTTGTTTGTCTACTTCACTACACTTTTTAAAGAACAATTTTCATTGTTTCGAGCTGACATTTATCCCGGTTTACACTTTTCAAACATTGAATAGGATTCTTTGTTTCCAAGCATTCTTAAGCGAGATGTAGGCAATCTAACTCGAGAATCGCAACATTTCTGTGATAACTTGCTTGAAAACGGAAACTAACGAAATAAATACGTTGTTTTTCATTTTTGTTACGATAACAAAGGAAAACGTACAATGTTACATAGCATAGGTTAGCAGGAAATTAGAAATTGGATATTCTTTAGCTAATAAAAAATAAGGAAATCATAATAACGGACTAAATTGTTATTAAAGGGTATATCCAGATAAAGAGTCGAAAATGCCCGAGGGTCTTTTTTAGTATTCAAAAATAAATATTTAAAAGGTTCTTTACAATAATAATAATAACTGGCTTTATTTCCTAAAATCCTCCATAAAAAAATATACACACAATAAATATTTAAAAGGTTCGTTACAATAATAATAATAATAATTGGCTTTATTTCCTGAAATCTTTCATAAAAATTTATACACACAAAATATACTTTTACCAGGTCTGTCGCAAAGTAAACAGAACTTTTAAGAAATATCCCAAGCCTGTTATTATTGTTACACCCAGTGTTTATAAAAAAAGTCAGTGGAACTGCCGGCAGAAGTTATACTTCTATGCACGCGCCCGGATTCATGAATTTTTATGCGAATGATTTAGCAAAATCATTATATGATATTCGTGTTCAGCGACCTCAAAAACCTCCTAGTACCGAGTAGGTACACACTGCCACGTATTTTTAATGAAAATAAAACAAAATCAAATTTTGAAAAATTAATAAAAAGGTTAATCAATTTATTCCAATCTAATTCCAACTCCAGCTGAGATCGGTAGTGGTTTCTCTACTGGCAAATTGTGCCCAGCTCAGCCGTAGAGGGTAAGTACCAAAATAAAGTGAGTGCGCCACCGATTTGTACGGTTAAAATCGAAAACCCCTGATATTCCAGGCACTACTTTACCCACTGGAGATAATTAAATAAATTTTGAATATTAAACAGTTCTAATTGAATTACACAATAAAAGAAAACGACGATAAAGTGAGCTAAATAAAACAAAATCTCAACTAGACCCTTCTTTAATAAAAATATTAAGAATTACAAAACTGTCAAGCCTCGTGCTTGACGACGCTATTGATATTTATATAAAAAAAAAGAATATATGAATAATATTGAAAGGAAAATTAACCAATCTGTGTGATCACACTCAATACAAAAAAAAGACAAGAAAAATAGATCTTAACTAAAACTATAGTTGCGCCTTAAATCTAATTAGCTTATCTGATAATCTAGATACAATTCCTCGTCGTCCTAGGCTTCTCCCATACTTAGGCCGGTACCAAATTCAAGCCTGTTCCTAGAACCAATAGGCTTGCACCAATCTCAAATAACTTAAGCTCGACTAAGTATCAGGTCAGCAATCAAATATCAACCAATAACTAGGACTTAAACCCTTAACTAGGATTTACACCCGTATCTCTGATTTACACCTGTATCTAGGATTTCAGCCTATAACTAGGACCCTAAAATCGTAATTTGGAATTAATAATAGCTCAAACAAATTTAAATGACTCCTCGAATTAATTGCCTTTACTGACTTTAATAAAATTTGAACACATTAGCTTATTTTTGCACAACAATGAAAAAATAAAAATAAATTTAAATGAATAATACAATATTTAGAAGCTGACTTCTCTGAATTTACAATTAATGATCAAAAATAATGATTTAAATGTACTTAACAACTTAAATTTGACTTGCTAGTCACGACAAAATTATAACAATAAATTAAATCAAGATTTGACATAAAATTAATTTATAATAGTAAAAAAAAAAAACTAAAAGGAGTCTAGTTTCACATAAATAAACCTACATACAAGACACAAAGAAATACAAGTAAAATAAAGATATTACAACTAAAATTGCGACCATATGGCGTTATTAATCTTATAAAAATAAAATATTGTAACTCACCTATTAAGATAGGGTTTCTTTCATTAAACTCGTGACACCCCTAGCTGGTAAACGGGTAAAACAATTTCCTCGTTGCTAACTGCAATAATGGGGAATTCTGACCACGATTTGCTGTCTGAACGGTTTTAAATTACCAATTTGTCTGCTCTATGGGCTACCTACACTTCACGGGGAACGAAAGAACCATAAGAATCGAACAACCACATGAATAAATAACGTTTTACTCAACACAGAAGATTTCCTAAATATCCCTTCACGAGGAATTTTTTCAACGAATCCACCAAAATAACGGAAAATCTCACTCCAATACTATTCGATAGGAAAAACTGAGGTTTAATTTCGTTAATCCAAAATTAATTGTCTCCGATGAACAGAGATTACAACTTAAACCCAGAAAATCTTCAGAAGCATCTGCTTGAGACTAAGGTTGACAGTCAAAAGGAAGTTTCTACATTTCACAATTCATGAGATTGACACACCTCAAAATAAATGGCCTCTACTACTATAAGGACAATACCCGTAGGATCTTCAGCTACCAATTTACTAACAAACAGTGGTCGTTTGATACGACTAATCTTATTATTTATGAAGATATCATCAAAAAACTCAACATTACTTAATTTCCTCGTTTATTTTAAATCTGATTACGCAAGTAACTATTCCACGAAACAGCTGGCTGTAGAACCGCAATATCAATAGTTATCGACAAAAAGAAAGAGATAGTACTTCAGTCAGATGAAAGTGAAAGATGACAGTAATTTAAAAAAAAATAAACAGCTACATGAAATTTACTTCCAAAACAATATTAGCAATAATTTATGGCCAGAATATATTTATAAGTTGACGATTATCTATTACCGAACCAGATCAACCGGTTCCCGACCCAAGTAAACCTTTAATAATGGGAAATTCCAAGGTAGGAAGACACTTATGTTTACAAATTAAAATATTTATCACTTACGAGAATTTAGCCCGTGACAACACTCATTTTGTATCAAATTTGCATAGTATTTTTGGAGACGAGGTGCGTCTTAAGTACCAGGTGTTTTGGACACCATCGCCATTATCATATTCGCATTCAGCGACCCAAAAAACAGCCGAGTTCCAAGTGTAATTTTGTACAGAATTTACATAAAACACCAGGAGAAGAGGTAAATACTCTAGGCACCAAGTGCCGCGGAGACTTTCGACATCATGATATTCGTGTTTAGCGACCCCAAAAACCCCGAGTACATAAATTGAACCCATTTGGAATACTTACGGAGTTGTAATTTTTCTATCTATTGTCTGTTCGGAATGCACTTTTCGACTATTCTTAAAAACTCTGTTTATGTAGCCAACAACCATGTGACGGTAGTATGGACCACAATACAATACTCATTACTGAATATTATTATTAATATTATTAATATAAAATACTAAACTTTATATGTTTACTTACGTGACAGAATTATAAAATAATCTGTCAAACACAATGTAATACGTCACTATGATATTCCAAAACATTAGCTCAGACTGTTTTTTGTATATCTATCTCTTTTCAATGTACTGAATGTTTAAACGGTATTTAAAGGACTTATAGTTATGACTAAACATGTGGTAAATATTTCATCTTTGTTTTTACGACGAATATACCTTATATGTGTTTCTGTCTCTCTCTTACTCACACCATTACATATGTAATGATTTTTCCCATTTAACCCCACACAAATCAAGTGCATGGATAGAAGTATAACTTCAAAAATAAGTTTTTATACCAACTTTCTTCAAGAGAGAACTTGTTATTAAAAAAACTCATCCAAGTAGGATAAGTGGTTACTTTTTGGTTGTGCATTAATTTATTAGAGAATTTTTTTTACATGATGATGAAAATTTGGTTTGTAAATTCTGTATACTACCTGACTCCATTGACTTAAATCTTGTTTTATTTTGTTACTAAAAACAAACCTATAATTTAATTTTTATTTAACAATGCGAACAATGCCGAAATATTTCAATTTATACAATAAATATTGTTTGATAAAATATGTTTAATAATTAATTGATTAACATGAAAAAATTCCATAAATTTTAATGAAATACTGAACATTAGTAAACAAGTACATTCAATGCAATTTACTTCAAGTATTCATGTTATAAAAACAAAAAAAAAATGATTTATAAAGTAATTTTATTTAAGCTAACTAATAATTAATTAATGCATAAATGAAAAATGATATTAAAAAAATATTTTAAAAAAATATTACATCCATCATGAATTGAACCTGCGATCTTTAACTTCACGTGAAAGCGCTTTAACCGTTTAGTCTTAAATCAATTCGGTCAAATTAGAAAATACATTAATCCCCATCAAGCTGAAAATTTGTAAAATTGTTAAAAACAAAGTGACCGGGATATTATCGATTATGGCATTTTCGCGGAAGATCAATTCTGTCGACTGTACCATTTTTTTAAATTCCTGATTGTTCTTTAGAAAAACCAATACAATTTTTGTGAAATAGAAAAACTAATTTTACATAAAAGCACTTAAGAGATTTTGGTTTGAATTCTAAAGTAAAATTATACTTAAAAAAATATTAGTATCTCTGTTAAAAGGACTTTCTAACACGGTACGGTGAATTATAATTACCGGAAATAGAATTATGCCTCAGTTTAGTCTAGAAAGATTAATGAAGTGTACTAAGTTTCTGGTTAAAGTTTAAGTGTTAAAACTTTTGGCCGCGCTAACGGAAAGGGTTTTTAAGTGGTTCATTTCGCAATGAGGGTGTAAGCTTATAACTGTTTTTCTTATTTTTAAAATTAAAATATTAGAAAATTAAATTAATTAATATGAATTTTAAGTATGAAACCAATTATTGATACTTCTTTGTAAAAATAAAATACTCATAGTCCAACTAATTACAAAATTTTATAGCTACGAGGGTTGTCTTTGCATATAGCCATGAAGACAAAGATCGATATACTTTTCTATACGTTTAAACCAATTCGTTATTCCAGTCTTCAGTTTACACCCGCAAAATCGATGGTTTAAAGTCATCGATGACTTCTTCTGGCGACTGGAATCGGTGCCCACGCATTGAATTCTTGATCTTTGGGAACGTGAAAAAGTCGCTGGGACTATACGGTGGATGGTCTAACAATTTAACGTCTTGAAGCTCCAAAAAACTCGTTTGTCTTGTAGCCAATGTGAACACTTTTCCTGATGTAGGATGATTCGCTGTTGTGTGTTGCTTTATTGGAGTTTTACGATAACTTCTAGTAAACAAACTTTTAAATACCAATCGGAAGTAACCGTTCTTCGATTCTTTTTTTTTTTCGCTAGTCACCAGGTGCGTCGGTGACCATCGCCATAGTAATATTCGTATTCAGAGACCTTAAAAACCACTCAAGCAACGAGTCTGAACTGATTTTGTATCCATTTTCTATAAAACTCCTGAAGATGATGTCAACATTAGTTACCAGGTGCTTCAGTGACCTTTACAGTCGTGATATTCGTGTTGTAATAACTTAAAAAAAAACAAATAAATACTATTTGTTTAAGTTAGACTTTTGTTCTTTCTAAAGATAAACAAATGGTTGTTGATTTGTTTTGTTTTTCGCGCGTTACGAACAGTTACGACTGACGCTAGGAGCTAGCCCAAAAAAATTCATACCAAAAGTTGTCACGACACTATGCACCGACACAATGCACCGACACACGCATGTTTCTCTCTCTCACAGACCAAAAAATAAATAACTCTCTCTCCCTCTCTCTCATAGATAGATATATTACAATTAAAAAGACACTATTTTAAATTAAAAGAAAATGTACATTAAAAAGAAAATACTGTAGAAAAAAACATAATTACCTATAATAGTATTATATTTTATTTCATCCTGTTTTTATAAATTAATAAATTCATAAACATTTTAAAAATAGTTCGTAACTTGACTACGTCAAATTACCTTAACTGTCAGTCACTGTCAAATATTTTAATTTTAAATTTTTTGTATTGAATTGTTAATTCCTGTTTTAAATTATAAAAAGTAATTTTAAAAAGATGTGTTATTTAAAGCTCTGGTATTGTATAAATGGACACTTTTGTTAAAAGAAACGAACTGTTAGGTAAGTAGAGATTTTATACAGACAATAATAAATGCTTATGTATGTATAAACACTCTGTTATGTTTACAAATTACTAATTCCTTCACTAATTAATCGAAAGGAACTTCGTTCCATCCGGGTGTCCCTTGACACCTCACACTTTTTTTTTGCTATAAAGGTTTTTTTAATTTTCATTTTTCTATCCTTTTAACGTTGTGGTTCTTACACTTAAAGTCTCTTTATACAATTTCCTTTCTAATTTAAATAGTTTATTTCAATTAGAATAACGGACCTAAGCACCAAAACTGTCTTGATTGCGATATGTAAATTGCACAAAATGAGCAATAGAGTGAAATCGCACCTCAGGGTATTCCCATTGATTCAATAGTTCAAAGCATTTGCATGACAAGTTCTCCATGTCTTTATCTAATACGTTGGGAGCGTTAAACCTAGGGGGAAATTGATATTATATATGCCCTACGGTATCTCCGACTGTGATACTTGCTGATATAATTATGGCCTACTATTAAGACCATTTGCCATTATTTAGCAAATAAAAATATTTAACGAGATAAAATGGAAATCATCTGCTATTAGTCTTTGGATTAATTTACAACCCATTATGACCTTAATAGAAATATTGCTAATTGTCGATTAAATAACTTTTTGGTCCTCCGTCCAGAAACAATACTATTAATTACTTCAAAATCGTCCGGAAAATGGCATTTTCCGGCCTAGGCCGGCAAAGTAGCTTTTAGATTATCTAAAGAGATGGCGCTATGAGTTTAAATTTTAAGTCACCAAAAATACATAATAAATATAACTTTTATTAAATTTAATTAAAAACAACGTACAATATACTAAACTTACCTATAACTTTCTCTAAATGTAAGCAGGATTCTAATTTACATTTAATTTCTCTCACAACTTGTATTATAAAATTTGACATTTATGTCAATTTACAACTACTTATCATTCGATTATGGATATAGTTCATTGTCTCTGCTATTTTTATATAAAATTATTAGATATTGATTTTAATATTTTCAATATAACAATTTTCTCTGTGCTGCTTATTAGCCAGAGATAATAGAATTAATTAATTAATTTGTCTATGTTATTAGCACAGTATTTGTATGTATAAAAATTAATTACCAGCTGACATTTTGTCGGCTATCTTCTAGTCAGTGGTCTTAGTTCAGTTAGCACAAGCCGTCAAGTCTTGAACATAACAGAACTTTTGAAAATATTAAAAATTAGTCGAACCAAAAAATAGTGTGTGTTACACGTCCGGAAAATATTTTGCAAGTGCTCGTATTGTTTCGCCTCGGTGCTACGCACCTCGGCTACACAACTTTACTCGCTCTTGCAAAATGTCATTTTCCGTCCTTGTGTCACAAATAACTATTTTTACTCATATTCTATGGAAGGGTGGTTAATACGTCCCACTTTTGCATACCTTTAAATCCAAAATTTTGGAATTGTTGATCTTTGGGAACGTGAAGAAGTCGTTGGGACTTAGCTCGGGAATATACAGTGGATGGTCTAACACAGTGATCGACAAAGTATTATCCGCGGGCCAACTCCGGCACGCGAAAGTATTTAATTTGGTCCGCCGACGGTCCTTCGACTGGAAGTTTAAAATAGATTCTACGTAGTAGAATAATAGAGGCATAGGTAAAGGAGTCTTTGGTTTTGTGATAAGGTCGCCCAGAGCTCTTGAGCTCATTTTCGAAAACGGAACATTTATTCTGGTTTTTCTCATGGTGCATTAGCTGCAACAACCACCTATTTGACCGGCGAAAACGTCAAACTGATAAGTCATCCTCCATTCAGCCCAGAGTTGGCACCAAATGGCTTTTTTTATTCTCGCCAGAAGAAGCCATTGATGCATTTAAAAATGATGTTTTGGAGGTACCTCAATCGGACTGAAACCATCGTAGTGGTTCCTTTTTTAACCACGTACCTTTATTTGGTATTCAGCCTTATACTTTACGCTCTTTTATAACTTTTTTTACGCCTCATAAAGACACAGTAAATGATTATACAGAAAATAGATAGATAGTTAGTGGATAAAGAGATTACTTCAGGAATGAATTTAAAAAAAGGAATAGACGAGTTTATCATTTATTAATAAATTTTATTATATAAATCAATAAAAATAATTTTAGTGGTCCTTTTGAGCACATAATTTATAGTAATTTTAAATTACATATCATACAAATATACATATCTATAAATAAACTATTGCAAACTAATTAAATTAAATTAAATGAAAATTTTGTTTTAATATCCGGAACCAACAAATCAGCATAATTAAAGTGCTCATTCATTTAACGAAATATTTAAACTTTGATGTCAGTTTTCATTATTTGTTTATATTATACTATTTATCTATCGTAGAATATTCATACATTTGACATTGGAATATGCAGTTATAATTTTATATAGTCTACTGCTTTTTCAATATTCATATTAAAATACTGAGTAAGCTTTGTTGTAAAATAACACACATAACACAAAGGATTAAAATTTTGATTATATCCACAGCTTTAATATTAAAAATAAATTAATTGGAGCTTTGAGACCTTTTTTTAAACAGCAACGAAAAAAAAATACAAAGGGTTAAAAAAAAGTGTCACAAAATGGGTGAAAGTTGTCCTAAAATAAGCAAACAACAGAAACAAAGCGTCAAATAAGATGTTCAAAGTGTGCTCCCTCCGTTTTAATGCAGCAGAGACTGTCGATCTGTTTTCAAAATATCCTCATTGACTAGATGACATCCCTGCTCTACTCTTTGCTGCAGCTCCTCGAGGTTATTCACAGGAGTGGCGTATAAGAGAATTTTTAAGTTTCCCCAAACGAAAAAGTCTAGGTGTTAAAATCTGGTAATCTTGCAGGTCATGGTACAAGTTCGCCCCTTTTTATCCGTCTTTCTCTAAAAGATCCGTCCAAATGATCTCTTACGTCAATTAAATTAAATTCATATTCAAATTATGGAAATTAAAAACTCTATTTCGTGTAAACCCTGTCTCATCAGTAAAAAAGAATGTCTGCAATAAACTTGAGGTCCTCAGCTTCATTTCTTGATTATCAAGTGGATTCAGAGCATGCACTCGTTGGACATGCTGATCGTGGAGTATTTTCCAAACCAGAGAAGCCCCAATTCCTACCTGCTGATTTTCTCCGCAAACTGGTTTCTGGATACTCCTCTACTCGTGTCAAAATTGTTTCTTCTGTCCAAGCCGGCTGCACATCATGGTGTGCGATAATATAATATATATTATAGTACATATATTACAAAAATATCGCTTATGATTAGTAAACTCACACCGCCGCACATTGATGCTATAATATATATCTATATCCAGGCGGTATATTATAGCTCTGTTATAATATGCTGGCCGAGCGATATTTTACAAATATATCCAGTCATATCTTACCATCCCCTTGCGTCCCAAGGCCTGCAGAGGCCACCAAATGCATATGTAAATTCTTTTACTTACCTTAAAGTAACTGCTAATCGCTCTAACGAACTAATACTTTCTCTAACATTTGTGTTTGTCTTCCGTATGTCTTCTTTTATTAATTGATGAAGTTGAAAAAAACTTATCTCTGTCCATTCGAAAATAATTTGTGAATTTTTCATCACTTAATTCATAAAAAAGCAAAAATTCACCGCGTGATTTTCTAAATTTGATGTGGTCACCAATCCAGCATTTTCTTTTCTTTTTATTATTGATTATCGCTACAAGATCATCATAATTATTATCATTTTCTTCATCTGAAGAACTATCTATTGTGTCCAGCAGTACACTTTCCATCATTTTCTTTGTCAAAGCAAAGTAGGGTATATTATATTATCATACTCTGTGTGCTGCTGTCCTAATATAATATATATTATATTAGCTTTCAAACATTTGATATATATTATATTATCGCACACCATGTGCAGCCGGCTTCAGGGGTGGACACCGACCTTGGTCTCCCGGAGTTATGGGACTGTTTCTTAAATGCAGCTGTATCATGGAACCTTTGGTGCAGTCCTCCAAACACAAACTGAAGGCATGTGAATTTGTAAAATAGTTCACCAACCACTAAATAATAGCTTTAAATAATATCTAGGTAAAATAGCGGTCGAATTTAATAAGAAAAATAAGTTTTTGAGAATGAAAAAAGAGATAATCCAAATATGATACAAAAACACAAAATACTCCGTATCTTCGAAACCGTTTATTACGACTTTTCTTCTGCATATTTTGGGCCATACTACCACCCATTTCATTTTGTGATACTTTTTTTTAACCCCCTGTATAGAAACAATTTCCTTGACAACTAATTTTATTGGTACTATGTTCTTTTTTTCGTTTGGTGAAAGAAAAGGATATGATATGCACAATTATTGGGTCCTTGTCAACCTCCCTTTAGGGAAATATTTTTTGGCTAGCTGCGATTTTTTTTTTTGGAATATTCGTGCTTTAAATTATGAATTATGCAAAAATGAAAAAGTGTCGACCAAAATGGCGGAATCCAAGGCAGACAATAATTTCCGACACAGGTGGTGTGTCGACGCCCCTTCATCATTGGATTTTACATCGTTGACGTTTCTGAAATTAATGTCCCAATGATGTCCTGGAGTGCAAACACGCCCCGGTAGCCACTTAGCCTGTCAAATTTAATAACACCTCAAAAAATTTATACACAGTTGGTTTTATATATACCAAATGAAACCCTCTTTAACCGATAATACATATTTATCCAAAAAATTAATATAATAATATAAAAAATTGCTATTAGAAGCTTTTTTTTCACATACACATAAAAACTGATGAAAATTGTTTCATTCCTAGTCTTATTAAATGAAATTGCGACGAATATAACAGTAACTTGAATTTGTTTACTATATTAGTACCTACATACTTGGTACAAAGGTGCAAAGGCAACGCGGAGATGATGCAGTTAGATTGAACAATTTGACCGAAGAATCGCGCTCAGGAAGACCAAATAACATAAGCAACGAGGATCTTCGACAGATTATGGACAAAAATGTAAGGACAACGTTGCAGGAACTGCAGAAATGTTTAGTACGAGTCCTAAAACTATTCGTTTGCATATTCATTAGCTAGAAAAGACGTAAAAGTGGAAGCAAATGGGCCCCACATGAATTTACAAGGATAACAGAAAAATGTATCTTGTATTCTAATTCTAAGCGTTTGTATCATTGATTGTCGCCTACTGATTGGGTACCATACACGCGCAAGGCTCCTTTGCATCCAAACAAATTTGGATCTATGTTTGGTGGACAGCAACTGGAATGGTCCATGATGAGTTTTTAGAAAGAGATCAAACCAACACTGCTAACTGTGAGCTGCTTCAACGAGAACAAGCATCACTCTTCCCAAAACTTCCTTCTTTGGCCCTAGAAAAAATGTCTGAACTCGATTGGGAAAAATGGATCTTTTATTCAAATTCTAAGCGTTCGTATCATTGGTTATCATTGGTATGGTGTCCTCGCGTTGTCTTAGCATATCTTTACTTTTCGTAGAGATATTGCGAGGCAAGGCGAAATATCGAGAGGCTCTACATCTACAGTCTTATTTGAACGTCGCTTTGTCACTGTACGACTTTTGTTTATTTAGAAGGGGATACTTAAAAAAATAGTAGAATGAACTAATCAATTCATAGTACAGTTCTATAATTTTCTACTTCGTCCATCTTGATGTCGTACTGAAGAGCCTAGAATGCATATACTCTTTTTCTCTATCTCGCCTTTCAAAATGTCACATCGAAACACTCACATTCTTTACTCTCTTAACCAAAACCATATAGAGAAGTATGAGAGAAATAAGATATAGTTTATTTATATCTCTCTGACGTTACACGATTTGCGCTCAAAGCATTGAAGAGTACTGCTAATTAGTATATGCATAAGCAAAAAGTAATAAATAGGTCATACTTATTAGCAATAGAAATTCATTATTGCGCTACTATAAAAAATACATTGAGGAATATAATTAATCCATAAATCAAATTCTGGTTGATATATTTTTTTAGAAAAAACATCAACGTAAAGCTGATTTTCTATTCATAACTTAACTTTTATAATAAGATCTTTTTCTATCGATGATTAAATTTAATAAAATTTGAAATTTTCAATTTCAATTTGAGTACCTACGTATAGAATTTGTACTTACTTACATTATATAAAATACCAATGTCATTAGAATTTCTTCAATTTAAGCTTCTTACATTCGTAGTATTTATTATTCATGAAATTTCACTTCGTATATTAGTTTCTATAAGTAAATATCCGAGTGTAATTTAAATTTTATGACGTACGTGATTTCAGTGATATTCATTGAATTCTGGCAGCTGATAAGTTTTACGTTCCTGACTCGTGTTTATCAGTTGGGCTGAAAACGTCGGGAATTACTCCGGTTTTATCGAGCAAAAGACGTTAGTGAATCCACATAGTCGAAGTTAAGGAAGGTTAAATCTAAAACGGGCTTGACCCTGCTATAACTAGTTTAGTGGTTGCTGTAAAAATGGTATGGACTTTTGTGTTGCAAAACTCTTTGGTACTTGGCTTATTTTATCAGTTGAAATAAGGTCGAAGGGACCTTACCAGTGCAACTCATCTCAGTACCAAAGAAACGAGCGTCTCAGCAGGGAAATGGCAGCTGCGGAACCACAAAAGTCGCAAAACTCGATTGTGAAGAAGTTGCGGTTTGACTCTAACACTGGGACCTGCGCGGGTGTATCTTGCATTCAATGTTTTGTAGGTGTTGTACGTCCAATTATATGAAGACAATCTCTTATAGTATTCAGTACCAGACTCCCTTGAGATGTCAAAAGAGTAACCAACTTTGGTCACTTGGTATTTGAGTTAAGCGATCTCTGTAGAGCACCTGCTGTTTATCTTTAAAACTAATTATGTTCTTTAACCTATCTGTGGGATCAAAGCAACATCTACGAAGCTTGCTATTTATATTTTAAACACTGCAATTTGTTATCAAAAATAGCTTTATTGTTTTTCAAAGTATTCTACTTAATGATCAATGAATTTTTTCATGCGCACTTTTTCCACTCTGATTAAATTTCAAAAAATCCCAATAAAAGAGATATGCCTCAAGAAAATGCATTCCAGTTTCTGTCTAAAATTTGCAAACTTTCATGGAATTCTAATTTTCTGATTGAATTTTCTGATTGACTATCAGAGCGGCAATAAAATCCTTTTTATTACTATAGCACTAAAAACTTTTGTCGAAATATTTAAACATATATATTTTCCTTTTATATCATAATAAAACCTTTTTCTATATTGGATACAATTTATTCTATGTTTACAAATTTTTCATGTCGTATAAGCTAAGAAAAACACATCTACCGGTAGGTACATTTTTTTTTTTTCCTAAAAGATAAACAGTACGAAGTAGCAATTTCACGCTCTTTACTTTTACCCTCGAGGCAACCGTATTTAAATTAATTCAAATATATTTCACCTCCAATAACTTTCCAAGTACCTAGCTAGTTGAACTAAAAACTTGATTACTCGATTTATCATATGTGTGATTGTTTTACCGTAAGGCATAAAGGTAATTTGCCATATTTAATATTTTATCAGATAATTGAAATTTTAATTAAATTAATATCTTGTTGGGCGCGAGTTACTCAAGCTGAAAAACATAAATTTTCAGGTCCAAAGATCGATTTGCTTTGGGGAAAATTAAACTTATAAATTTATTAACGTTTCCAGAGGTTGTTTCAATGCCTTCAGAAGCTTTTGTACCATATTTTTGTCCTCTTATTTTTTTACAACGTCTCTATAGGCTTTTTTAAGATTATTTAAAAGCATCTTCAACGCTTGGTGGAGGTATTAAGAGTGCTTCTGGAAAGGCTACAAAAACCAAAAGTTCGTTTTTTTAGGCAGTACTCCATTGGAGTTCTTTTTCACTTCTTTGCCAATTAATATTATCCTACTGAGCTTCTTTAGTAGTTCTTACATCAATTTCTCAAAAGAATCAAAAGAAATATTGATCCAGTTCTGCATAAGTGATGAGCTTTTGTCATAAAGTTCTAGTGAAAATATTCAAGAAGTACCTTCGAAGGTTGTGGAGGTATTAAAAGTGCTTCTTAACACTTCTTACAGCATCTCCAGAAGCTTTTAACAGTTCCCACGTATTTCTTAGACTTCTGTCAGCTTTTGAAAAACCTTCAGCATTTTGAGATGCTTTTAAAATCTTACTGCATTTCTTGTACCATCTTCAGGAGCTTTCATCTATCTTTTAGACGTCTTCAGAGGTTTTCCCAACGTCTCAAAGTAGAGGTTTTTTTAACGCCTCCAGATACTGTTTTTAACATCTTCACTTCTGAAAACATTCGTAGAAGCTTTCAAACACTTTGTAGTACATTTATCTTCTTAAAAGTCTATACCTACAGGTTTTTTTTAAATTATTACTTTTAACAGTAAACACTTACTTCTTCGACTTCTAGTAGCTTCTCTAGAGGCTGTTTCTTGGTCTTAAGCGGGTTTTTTAATCATCTACAGACGCTTTTTAACGCCTCCAGTTACTGTTTTTAATATTCGTAGAGACTTTTTGTCACATCTTTTTTGCTTTAATTTTTGTAACCTCTCTAAAGATTTTTTAACTCATCGTCTTCTTACAGCATCTCCAAGAGCTTTTAACATTTTCACTTATTTCTTAGACTTTTGAGATGCTTTTTAGACTTCTGTAGATGCAGGTCAACATCTCCAGAGGTTTTCCCACCGTCTTCAAATAAATATTACACTAGTATTATAACATATTTAGTCATTTTTCTCTACAATTATGTTTTTATTTCTGTTTATAGCTTAAATATGTGTGATTGTTTTACCAGAAGGCACTAAGTTAATTGCGATATTTAATATTTTATCAGATAATTGAAATTTTAATTAAATTTATTCCTTGTTAGGCGCGAGTAACTCAAGCTGAAAAACAGACATTTTCTGGTTCCAGCATCGATTGCTTGAGGGAAAATTTAACTTCTAAACTTTTATAGGCAATATTTAACTTAGAAGAAAGCCAGTAAAAGTATCGAATTACATTATAAATTAGATCAAATGCATACACACATAGTTATTTCAATTAGTTGTGAGATTCTTTGATATACGATCTAAAGATTTAATCAGTACAAAACGTTCTCGCAGAATCAACTCCAGGGTTCGGTTGCCTCAAAGAGAAATTGTTCACCTTTCGTAAGAGGAAAACGTTTTAATCCACAAAGCCATGCGTGTTTGGGTGTTGAATAGGTTCACGAAGCTACTCCAGAACTTTCAATAATAGGCCTTGTGTGAAACCTAGTTTCGTTTAATATAGAAACTTATCATTTTGTTTATAAAGTATGAGTTTATCGAAGAAGGTTGCGGTTAGGAAGTTACTTCATTAACATATTTAACTTTGAATCAGAATCGTTTAATTTTCTGTTACTCTGTATAGTTTAAAAAGGGCCTGTAGAAACGTTGGAAAAAATTGTAGAATAAAAATACATTACAAACGTCATACTTTTACGAACGTTACCAGAATCGGAAATAAACAAAAATAAAAACGTAATTGTAAAGAAAAATGCCTAAGAAGTACTTTAAGACGATAAGAAAACTTTGGAGACGTTAAAAAGCACCTGCAGAAGTTTAAATGATAGATAAAAGCTCCTGGAGATGCTATAAGAAATGTGAGAAGATAATAAAAGCATCTTAGAATGCTGAAGCACTTTGAGAACTGAACAAAAGTAAGTGTTAGAAGCTGCTGGAGATGCTGTGAGAGGATGATGAGTTTAAAAAAATGTGTAGAGAGGTACAGTAAAACTGGAACAGCTGAGCAAGAAAATCCAGTAAAAATTATTCACTCTCAAGCGCTTTCCTCCATTTCACAAGTTTTCTTTTCAGTCTCTCTTTCACATGATATAAAATCACAATATCATCCTCATAGATCATATTCCATGGGGCGTCACCTCTTATCCCTTCGGTCATAACATCCTTCACCATACTAAACAGGGGCTCATCACCGACGACTGGTAGAGACCTAAATACAACATAAATCCCTCCGTAACCCTAACACTGCTTTTTCTTTTCTTGTTTGTTCCCTCATACATCGCTTGCATTAATCGTACATTTTTTTCCGGTATGCCTTTTAGTTTATACGTTTTTCTCGGCACTCTGTTTTATTTCATTATTTAATGGATTTTATTACTCAAAAAATATATTTTTTTGGATTATTCCTCTCTCAAAGATAACATAGAAAGCTTTCCCAAGATCCACACGCCTTTTTTATTATCTTTAATTATATTAGAACCAATCAAGTCCTATTCGAACTTAACCTAATTTAACTTCATCAAAGTATATTTTACTAAATAAAGCTCGATAAAAATATTTTTAAAAAGCTTTTAAAACTTTCGTATTTGAATAATAATGTTATCATTTGTTTTACTAGTTGCGATAATATTGCTGGAATTTTATGATAGAAAAGTTGTAAATGATCCTTTTGGTATCTCAGAATTTATACAAGAAAGGAATATTTTAAACGTAATAAAATTCTTTTAAACTTTTATATCTGAACCAATTTTATATTGTTTTTATAGCTCGGATAACATTATCGAAATATTACGATAAAATATGGAAGTTGTAAATATCTTTATTTTAATATCTTTTCTAAGATAAATGTTTGAAAAAAAATTATAAACTTTTTACAAAGATACATAAACAATCTAAATTTTATAGGTTTACCTGCCATAATTATTAGCGTTAGCTTTTGGTTATCAAAATATTTTTTTTTAAATTCATAATTTAGTCCAATCTAATTTAATATGCGAATATCACTGTTAAAAAGATAATGATATTTTCTTAAAATTATTAGTCTTTATTTATTTCTTAAACTATCCAGGAGCTTTTCAAGATCTTCAGAGGCTTTTCTAACTTTTCCAGAGGCTTTTTAACGTCTTCAGATACTGTTTTTAATACGTTTACAAAATGTTATATATTTGGCTTCTTGAATTTTTTTTCTTACACTCTTTAAGTAATTTTCACGAGCTTTTAATAGTTTCGTAAAAGCTTAAATTTTTGTAATATATCTTAAACTTTTTTAACGTTTTTAAAGACTTTTTTAACTTTTTGTCTCCTTAGACTTCTTACAGTATTTATAGGAGTTTCCACTTACTCCATAAACATTGTGCAGCTTATTCAGACGCTTTTTAGGATCTTCGGGGGCTTTTTTAACGTCTACTATTATTAACATCTTCACCTCTTAGAACATTCGGAAAAGCTTTCAGACAATTTGTAATATATTTATCTTCTTAAACTTTTTTTTAAATCTCTACAGGCTTTTTTCAATTTATTATTACCTATCTTGCACTTCTTACAGTATATTTAGGAACTTTCCACTTACTTCTTAGATCTCTAGTAGCTTCTTGAGGGACTGTTTTAAGGTCTTAAGAGTGTTTTTTAAACATTTCAATAGGCTTTAAGATACTCTTTTTTAATATCTTCACATCTTTTAACATTGGGTAGTGGTTTTAAAGCTTTTTGCAATATCTTTTTTTCTCTAACTTTTTCAAACGTCTCTACACAGCATCTCCTAGAGCTTTTAACAGTTACCATTTAAATCTTACACTTCTGTTAGCTTCTGAAAGGGCATCAGCATTTTGAGATGCTTTTATCATCTTCCTACATTTTTTATAGCATCTCCACGAGCTTCCACTTACGTTTTAGACTTCTGCAGATGCTTTCCAATGAGATAATAAAATTTTTCTTTAGAAATAAATATTTATCTACTTTAATTATACCTATTTATTGAGCTTTTGTTATAGTAATTGAGGTAATTTATTATAACGAAAACTTCACCACAAGCTCTGTTATGTTTTCTTAGCACATTACCATAAAGTATCACTTAATGAAACGTCTAAGAAAACGCAATAAACTTATTCTATTTTATTTACATTGTATTCAGAACAAAGATTTATTTTGCTGATTTAAGAGCTTTACTGAAATCTCTTTCTTTACTTTTCCGGAGTATCCAATTCTCACACATCATCCTATTTTAAAAAATAAAAAAAGGCGGAAAAGAAAAAGTGTTGGTGAATAAAACTTAGCCAGGCACAATGGACTTTGGCTGGCTTAGATTTTATCATCTACCGAGATAAATGAGATCATTTTTACAACAGAAAGTTGATTTTTTATGAAGGGGGTGAGTGAAATATCGTTGTTTTCGTTTCTTAGGAATGTTGAATTGGAAGAAAAACTTACGAATATATCAGTTTCAAGTTTAAAAAAAGTCTTTTGTACTTTCAGTAACCTTAATTAGATCTAATTCTTAAAGAACAACACAATTTTCTTTAACTCAATCTCTCAGACCAAGAACAAGATACTAAGAAGAAGTTAGGATAAAGAAGAAGTGCTGAGTAGTAATTTTAAATTTTAGGATCCTGTAATAGCACTTAACGTCCTTTTCAGAGATGTGATTGCTGGATTTGATTGAAATAAGTATTATGAGCGTTATTGTTTTTTGGAGTTGACAAAGTCTATTTCGTGAGGACGGACGAAACCACAGAAAACTTCGTGCAAAGCTGAACAATCACCTTTGGAGATGTTCGAAAAGTTTTTGTAGATCTTAAAGAAGCTTCTGAAGACGTTAGGAAAGCCACTGGACACCTTAAAAAATCCACTAGAGAAGCTATCAGAAGTATGAAAATTAAGTGAAGCGGTGAAGGCTTCTAGAGATGCTGTAAGAAGTGTTAGAGGAAGATAAGTTGAAAACGTCTAGGTATAGTGAGAAAAAAAATATTTGGAAAAAGTCTATACAAATCTTATATAAACTGATGATGTTCAAATAGCTACTGAAGGCGTTTAAAAGCCTCTGGAGATGTTAGAAAATGCTGTAGAAACCTTAATAAATCCCCTGAAGAAGCTTTCAAAACCCAAACCGTAAGTGGAGGCAGTTAAACCACAGAAACCTACGTCAAAGGCTTAGTTGTTGTTAAATCTACTTATAAAGGATTTTTAGGTTGACAAAGGTATCTACTGCTTCTATTTTCTTGTGATCCTTTGTTGGGAAAGCCTGTGAAGACCTTAAAAAATCCCTTGGAGAAGTTGATGAGTTGAAAACATTGTTATTTGAAGTGGAGATGTTGAAAACAGTAGCTAGTGGTGTTAAAAAAGCCTTTGAAAATATTAAAAATTCTTTAAGGGCCTAGAAAAATTCCCTGGAGAAGCTGTCATGAGCTAAAAAGTAAATGAAGGCTGTTAAATCACATACACCTGCGTCGAGGACTCAGTTGTTGTTAAATTTACCTACCTCAGGTTGGGAAGCTGTGATCATTTTTTATTATTTACGTATCTGTCGTATCTATGATAAGATTAAATGAAAATGTTGAAAAAATCGTTGCAGATATTAAAGAAGCTACTGAAGACGTTGGGAAAGACCTTAAAAAATTCATTGGAGAAGATGATGAGTTGAAATCTAGAGATGTTAAAAAGAGTAACTGGAAGTTTTAAGTCTTTGGAGTTCCCACGAGTATAAAGTATCTTAAGTGTTTTCGTATACAAGTCGAGTTTGGTGTAGACAGTTCAGGCGTTTCTTTTTGTGAATCCCTACACTCTTTCTCTTTTTCTCCCTCTCTGTTTATCTCTCTTTGTGACTTTGTGTGTGTGGAGGAATCTCTGTTGAAAATTTTAGTTTGAAATGCCTTAGAAGTCTAATGTGGTGTAAGTTTTTTTAGTATTACGGTAAATGCACCAAAATACTGACTGTGGTTGTAAAAGAAGAAAAATCTGTTAACAATCTGTTACATATTCATTTTGCATTCTTACCTCTATCCTCCCCTTTCTGGTGTTTTTGTATGCATGTATATTAACAACATTGTAGCTTATGATGGTTAAAATAAATCCGTTAAATGATTTGTATATTTAAAGTAATTTCTCCACTATTATATAGCTAGTTTCTTATGGTATCGTGTGAGTAATATAAACTGGACAATTAAGTTTTCCATATGATTTAAATAATTGGATGGTAAATACCGTATTTATCAGTGTAAGCAATTTGCAATAAAAACATAATTTAAGATTTAATCAAAACGTACTTATTACCATACACGATGCATAATAAAGGCATGGAAAATTTATATTCTTTTATATTCACATTCCCGCAACTCCAAACTAAAAGAAAGTTCATATTTGCATGAAAGAACGCTTTTAAAAAGTGGTAGTCATGTACCGTGTGCAAATCTGCAATATGAAGTCTCATCTTCCTATTGTTATACCAATGCACCATTCTTGTGTTTTGAATTACATCGGATGTGTTTTAGGTGTTGAGTATGAATTAAAAAAATCATCAGACGCTTTTTTAGACTAATTAAAAAACAAATTGCTAGCAACGGATTTAATAAACTCACTAAAACGTAAACCGAAATCAAGTTAAGTAAGTATAATAATTGTTAGAACAACTGCAACGGTTACTAATTAAGGTATTGTTTCAATAAAAAACCAAAACAATACAGGGTTTAATACTTTAAAACAACAAATAGGAAATATATAAAACAATAATAATATGAAACAATGGGTTTTTAAATTTTTCTGACAATCCGTTATAAAACACACACAAATTAAGGATATTCAATATATTAAATAATTTTTTTGTTAAAAAAAAGGCGTTTTTGGTTAAAAACAGGCAATTATTGGAAAACAATGCATTTTATTTTTAAAAGTAGCAATTTTTGAAGTTATACTTCTATTCATGCACTCGGTGGAAAAGATTTGTGTACAGTTAAATGGGAAAAATCATTACATATGTAATGGTGTGAGTAAGAGAGAGACAGACACACTTATAAGGTATATTGGTCGGTAATAACAAAGATGCAATATTTATCACATGTTATTAGTCACAACTACAAGTCCTTTGAATACCGTTTCAACATTCAGTACATTGAAAAGGAATAGATATACAAAAAACAGTCTGAACTAATGTATGAATATCATAGTGACGGACCACATGATTATTTGACAGATTATTTTATAATTCTGTCACGTAAGTTAACATATTAAGTTTAGTATTTTATATTAATAACATTAATAATAATATTCAGTAATCCGAAAGTCTCCGCGGCACTTGGTGTCTAGGGTATTTACCTCTTCTCCTGGGGCTTTATGTAAACTCTGTACGAAATCAGTGCACACTTGGTACTCGGTGGTTTTTTTTGAGTCGCTAAATACGATTATAATAATGGCAATGGTGTTCGAAACACCTGGTGCTTAAGACGGACCTCGTCTCCAGGAATTTTATGCAAATTCGATACTCAATGAGTGTGCACACGGTACTAGGAGGTTTTTGGAGTCGCTTACCACGAATATCATGTAATAATAATAATAATAAAGGCCTTTATTTAACATAAACATGATAGTTATACAAAATTTAATTTAAAGTATCAGGCGAGTTTCAGTTCGGCTGGTGAAGTGGCAATCTAATGGTTGCCATCACCAACCGTCTGTTCAGCTAACCTGTAAAAATTACTAACCTAACCCTAAAACTAAATTTTAGTGTCATACATTGATACCTTTGTTGTGATTGATTATCACAATTAAATTAACCTTAAATTAATTAAATTAAAAACTAAATAAAAAAAAGTAAACGAAAGCATTGCATTACCTATACACTGGTTTGTTACATAAGTATAGAAATTTTTCCTAGAGTTTTGCACCTCTTATTAAATTAATTGCAATTTTTTTTTTATTATATAATTTGGTTATATTGAAAAGCCTTTTTTTGGACGTATTCCTTGAATTTTTTTGGTGGTAAATATAATTTATCCAACTCCTTATTAATTAAATTAGCAATGCTATATGAATATGACCTTTGAAAGAAACTAGTACTGTGCCTAGGAATGGTGATTGTATTTTTGTGCCTAATATTGATGTTGTGTATATCGGTTCGAAAGTTTATTTTGTTGTACAGATAAGGCGGACATTTATTTTGAATTATTTTTTGGAAAAGTGTTATTGAATGAATATACCTTCTCTGTCCCATGTTCAACCACTTTGTCTCAATTAATTTATGACTTATGGGTTCGTATTTCCTAACTCCGCGAATGAGCCTAAGACAGGAGTTTTGCATTTTTTGTATGCGCGCACCATCCGCAACAGTTATGCAGGGGTGATAAATACTGTCACAAAAATTAAAATGCGACAGCACCAAAGAATCGCATAGATTAATTTTTAAGGATCCTGGCAAAAATGTCCGATTTTGAAAAATCATTTTTAGATTAATAAACCCTTTTTGTATGCATTTATTGACGTGCGATACGAATCTTAAATCCTGGTCTATAATTAGACCAAGGTTTTTTATTTCTGATTTGAATTCAACTGGTGAACCGTTAAGTGTTATTAAATGAGAATAGTTGTTCTTAAATTTTTCTCTGTTGGTCTTGTTGCCAAATATTACGCCAACTGTTTTGCTATTATTTAATATATAGCCCTGTGTGTCGTCAGCAAAGTTGTGATGTAAACAAGATGTAAAAGCTGAAGCAAGTCGAAAGGTGTAAATTCAAAACAATTTTGAGGCCAACACGGACCCTTGAGGGACGCCTTTTTTTATATTTACAAAAATCAGACATCTTATCCTCAATACTTACTGCCTGCTCTCTTCCTGTAAGATAGCTGTTAAGCAAATTTGATGCATTTTTGTCCAGGCCGATGTAATTTAATATTGATCCCAATAAGTTATGATTTAAAGTGTCAATCGCCTTTTAATAATCTAATAAAAAGAGAACTGTAACTAATCCTCTGTCGGTCGCCTTTATGATATCATCAGTAATAGTGAGTAATGCAGTGGTGCAACTATGTCCTTTTTTTGTAACCAGATTGTTTTTTAGATAAAATTTTGTTGCAATCAAGATAGTTTTGGAGCTGCTTATCTAAGACTTTCTCAAAGATCTTAAAAAAAGTGGGAAGAATGCTGATAGGCCTTATATCACCCAAACCGGTAGGATTGGAATTTTTCGCCAGTGGAATAACTTTTGCTTTTTTCCACATATTTGGAAATATTGAGTTGTTAATACAAAAATTAATGATATGTGTGATATATGGAAGCAAAAACGGTATTCATAAATTTATGGTTTTTATATTAATCCCATCAATACCAGTAGCTTTGCTTTTTATATTTTTTATAATATTTAAAATTTCAAGTTCATCAATAGAAGAAAATTCAAAATTGAAGTAGTTATTTAATTTATTATTATTATAAAAATTTATTTGCTCTTGGTTAACTTGAAAATCGGGGACCGCATTAATAAAGTAATCATTTAATTGACCGACGTCCCTCAAATCAGGTGGAAGGTTTGAGCTACGTTTTTTCGAGCTACCAACACCCAAAAGGTCCAGTTTTGCCCAAAGATCTTTAGGATTTTTTTCTTCCAATTTTTGTGAGAAATATGCTTTTTTCTCCTGTCTTAATGTCGCTGTTACTAGATTTCTAAGACATTTGTAATTATTCCAGTTAGTCTGGTTTGGGAACCTTTTATATAAACTTAAGGATTTATCTCTGTCCTTTTTCATTGCTTTCAGTGTATCAGTGAACCAAGGTGAATAAACTAGCAAAAATGAAATTTGAAACTCTATAGGAAATAGACACTAAGGACTTCAAAATACTGACAATGCTTTTGGGTCAGCAGGCAGGCTATACCAATACCCATGCTTCTTATGTTTGTGGGATAGTAGAGCCAGAGAACAGCACTGGAAAAAAAGTGATTGGCCATCCCGAAAAACTTTAAAACCTGGAGAGAAAAATGTTATAAACACTACCTTGGTACCACCAGAAAAGGTTTTGTTGCCCCCTCTCCATATCAAATTGGGGTTGATGAAACAATTTGTAAAATCGCTGCAAAAGGATGGAGACTGTTTCAAATATTTATTTACAAAATTCCCGAAGCTGTCAGAAGCAAAGTTGAAAGAGGGAGTTTTCACCAGCCCCGACATAAGAAAACTTTTAACAGACCCTTCATTTGTGGAAACTATGAATGAGAAGGAAAAAGAAGCTTGGGTATCGTTCAAGGACGGAGTACGAAGGTTTTTGGGAAATACTAAGGATCCTAACTATAAAACCATTGTGCAACGGATGCTAGCAGCATACGAAGCTCAAGGCTTCAAGATGAGCTTAAAGGTCCATTTTTTACACTCTCACATAGACTATTTTTCTGAAAACCTGGGAGCTTACAGTGAAGAGCAGGGGGAGCGATTTCACCAAAATGTCCGTGATATCGAGAGAAGGTACCAAGGGCGATGGGATGTCACTATGCTTGCTGACTACTGTTGGCTGCTTAAGCGAGAAACTGAAGATGGAAATCGGAAAAGAACTCGTCAAAGTATCAAGGAAAAGAAGAAGAGGTTTTATAATGAACATAAATAAGTATATGTATGAAAATAATGTTTCGTTTGCTTTAAAAAAATATTTATTGTTTGAAAATTTTGAATAAAGGAGTGCTTTAACCAATTTTTTGTGTTTGAATTTGCAAAAAATCCTTATGTGATTGAAAAAATGGCCTTCACTTTTGAAATCAGCGCACTTTAAAACATATAATTCAGTAAAAATATCTCATGCAGCTGACAACAAATTTTTTTTCGCAGACCTGTGTTACCAATGTATCGCTACTCTCAAACAATAATTAAATATGTATACCCGATAGCAAATTAATAACAGTACTTACATGACTAATCAATTGACTAATGAGTTTGCTAAATCATTCGCATACAAATTTATGAATCCATGCGCGTGCATAGAAGTATAACTTCTGCCGGCAGTCCCACTGACTGCCACACTGTTTTTTTTTTGTAAAGATACAACGTTTTTTGATCAAAATACATTTTATTGTATAAAAAAGCATAAAATACAACATATTTTATTAAAACTAGAGGTTTTTAAGGACAAATAGGCAACTTTTGGGAGGAAAAAGGAAATTTTTATTAAAACTATGCATTGTTCGTAAGACAGTGCATTTTTTTGTCAGACAATGCAATTTTTTTTAAAAAACCGATTTTTGTTAGAAAACAACAATTTTAGCAAACAATAGTGGCTTTTTTGTAAAGGAATTTGTTAGTGAAAAAAGCGAGTTTTGTAAAAAATTGCTTTTTTTTCAGTAAAAACGGTATTTTGACACATTTTGTTAAAAAAAGCGATTATCGTAAAAGTTAACAGAACGAAACATCAGAAGTATTACTTCTATCATCACGATTCAAGTGCTTTTTTAAGAAGAAGGATCGCTATAATCCTTATGAATTATTTTTTTACAGGCTTTTCTAATTAAGTAATTTAATAGACATACGTACCGAAATTTAATTTCGGGCTTAAATAAATGACCAAAATAAATCATCTTTTATTCGTAATACGATAAGGGGGATTTCTGTTGTCACATTTAAAAGATACTTTGACCATTTTATTAAATTCATCGAGTATTGTTGAGGAGTCTGCCCTGCTGATCCCTTGACATTAAACGGATCTTTTCCCGAGTGGTGCTCAACTTGTGTAAACACACAACCCTAGTTGATAGTCTCCGATTATACAACCCTTTTTAATAGAGAATGTCAAAGGGAATTTATAAATTATTCACGACTCGAATATAATAGTTAATCTTCTAAAATAAATTAGTTAAAAAAATAATCAATTAATATTCTAATACCTTTATATATTTTTTCTCCATTATATCAACAGAAGAGCTATTAATATTAGGGTCGTTGCGTCAGAAAACCCGTCACAAAAATGGGTAACGAGTCATCTCTTTTTATTTTACACTTCTACTGATTATGTTATTCTACGCTCTACGCTCGATTTAAGTCGATAGGAACGAGAAAGCAAAAAAAGCCTTCACCAAAGAAGACTTCCAGCAGTGCTTTTTTTTTATATATTAAGGATGTCCTCGTAGGTATAGACCTAAATACAAATGTACCGAGAACATCTATTGGGGCAGAAGAGGTAATTTATTAATTTGGGATTTAAAGGCCTGCAAGTTAGGACGAGTGGGGAAGACGTGGGGAGGTAAGGAGTTCCACAATCTGGAGACCCTGGGGATGAAGGAACGATCGAATCGATCCGTTCTCGATGTCGGGCACTGAACAGTATAAGGGTGCATGGAGTTGGCACGTCGCGTTGCTCTGGCTGGTCTGGCAAGTGGAGGCATTATAGAGCGGAGTTCTGAGCAAAATCCGTTTATGTATCGGTAAAACAAGGACAGATCAGCCACTGCTCTTCGGTGGGATAATGGGGCTAGGTTTTTGGTGATACTGGTGTCGTTTATTAGTCGAACTGCCCTTCTCTGTATTGCATCAAGAACTCCTAGCCTTGACGGAGCCGCCGATCCCCATACATGCGAGCAGTATTCAAGATTGGGCCGTATTTGGGCTTTGTAAAGAGTAGCTAAGTTGGATGGAAAAAAATATTTCCGTGCTCTAAACAGAAAGCCTAATTTCTTTCCTGCTGCAGTTGCTATGGATGCAATATGTTCGTTCCAGAGTAAGTCTTGGGAGATCGTGATACCAACCAGCGTAATGGAGTCGCCCGCTACCAGTGTCTGATCGTTGATTGTAATGGATGAGTCGCATGTTTGCCTCTTGTTGGATAGGCAACATGTCTTTGTCTTGGAAGCGTTGAAATTAACAAGATTCTCTTTTCCCCACTCGTTTACAATTCTCAAATCTTGATTGAGAGAAGCCGTTGTGGATCTTCTGTCCTCTGCCAGAATATCTAGAGGTATAGGACGGTTGTGCGCTTTGCTACAGTGTAGGTTGCTATCATCTGCAAAACCATGTATTGGGTTATTAGTGGCTTCTAGTAGATCATTAATGTGTAGTAAGAATAGAGTAGGAGCTAGAGCCGATCCTTGGGGAACTCCAGCGTTGATCTTGTAGAGGTTGGAAGAATGTCCATCTACAGCAACTTGGATGTGCCTGTTGGAGAGAAAGTTGGATATCCATCTGCAAAGGTTTTGCGAGAGTCCGTATGAAGGCAGTTTGTTCAAAAGAGCTGCATGCCAAACTTGATCAAATGCTTTTAAGATATCTAGTGATACTATTTGAGTCTCCCCATAGCGGTGGATGGCATCACTCCAGACATGACATATGCTAGCAGATCGGCTGTTGACCTTTGTTGGCGAAAACCATATTGCCTGTCACTTAAAAGGTTGTGTGTCTCAAGGTAGCTCAGGATCTCGTGATTGACGTATTTCTCCATAGTTTTGCTAATAACAGATAGAAGAGCTATGGGTCTGTAGTTAGAAGGCTGGGTTTTAGAGCCTTTCTTGGGGACTGGTTGTACTCGAGCAGTTTTCCAGGATTCTGGAAAAATACCAGTATCATATGATAGTTGAAATAGCTTAGTGAAAACTGGCGCTACTTCAGGAGCACAACATTTTAAGAGTAAAGCAGGTATTTTATCGATGCCGCTTGCTTTGTTGGTATTTAGAGTAGCAAGGACTCTCTGCACCCGCTTAACCCTAAATATGATATTTTTCATTGTGTGGGGAGCCCGTGGAATAGAAGGTAGCTCTATGTTGTCCGGTGGGTTAAGTGTCGAGTTCGAAGAGAATATTTTGGCAAAGAGTTCTGCTTTTTCTGTGGAGGACGTAACTATTGAGCCGTCATCTGATGTGAGTGGAGGGAACGCACTAGTTGTGAAATTGTTGTTGATATGTTTGGCGAGAGTCCAAAAGGACCGGCTTCCATTAGGGTTTGACATTACTTTCTCTCTCATTCGAGCGTCAAAGAGACTTTTGGAATTGGAAATAGTGGTGTTGTATCTGTTTTCAGCGTTAGCTTTTATCAATGGAAAAAATGTATGTAAAGGTGTTTGGCGATGGGAGAGAAGTGTGTTAAAGGCGAGTATTCGAATGTAGAATAATTTTTATAATAAAACCTTTTTTTGTAACCAGTTTCGTAATTTAATAGTCATACCTTGTGAAGTGAAAGGGCTCTAAAATTTTGATTATTTTTTTTATTTTTATTAATAAAAAAAGTATTTTATACCAATCATGGTTGTTTAAATGGATAACAGTTTAATAACCTAACTTTATAATTTTATCATAGTAAATAAAAGCAATACAATGTTTTCTAGTTGATTTGATTACACATTACTAAACAAACAAACGCCTATATAACGATTCTCTTTTACATAAATAAATCTGTTTAGCAAATAATTTTATGACAAAAATGAAATTTCCAATATCGTGTTTAAACCACAGTACACGTATTGGAATTGCCACAAACCTGTGCTCTAAATGGTAAATGTTTTCCTGTTACATTAGCATATTGGATAATTTTCAAATTGTTTACAATTTGGAAAGGGTGTGTTTTAGGCTTTTACTGTTTAAAATAGAAAATATACCACAACGGGATCTGTATTAAAACACTAACACTTAAACAAATTAAATTTTGAAAACAAAAATTATTTTGATTAAACGAGGTTTAAAAAAAAGTTACACATGTCAAGAGCAGCTTTTTTGGTACTTTTTGCACGCACAGTGAGCTTTTTTTTTACGTGATTTAGTTAAATTTTAACTATATGTCGCAATAGCTTATCTGTCTAAAAAGGCTATTAATTTTGCTATTACCTATCAAAAAAATTCGGAAAGAGGCTGACTTTAAAGGCCATCCTTGGAACTTCCCGCTAGTTTTAACCGCAAAGCTATAGTAACGTGACGTATTTTGACGTTTTTGACTTTTTTTGAAATGTTTAAAAAGCCATAACTTTTTAACGCGTTATTCGATTTTGATGTTCAAGACGGCATCGACGCAGTTTTTTGAGACCTAAAAATGTTACTAGGAGTGCAAAATCGATTAGTAGGAAAACCTGTAAGTTATTAAAAAAAAACACTTTTTTTGAAATTTTTCGACAACGATATCTCACGAACGAATTAACCGATTTTAATTTGCAAAACGGCATTCGACGTAGTTTTTTAAGCTTGAGAGCTGATTAGGTTATGAAATTGATCAATGTAATAGCCAAAAAGATATGCCCAAAAAACATCATTTTTACCAATTGTTTTTTTTTGGTTATGTTGAAATTTCTCAAAATCTACCGGTTCGAATCGGCTCAAACTTACAGGGAGTCTAAGTTAGATGGAACTCTTTGATACGCTTTTTATTTCATTCCGATCGGTCAAGCCGTTCAAAAGTTATAAGAGGTTTACATACATCCACACACACACACACACATCCACACGTACATACAGACATACAGACACCCTCGTAAAAATAGTCACTGGAGGTTCCTAAGACCTCAAAACGTTAAGATCCGATGATAACTCGATTTTCGAAAAACGGGGTGAAACCAATAACTTCCCGATTTAAAAAAAAAAAATAATTTTTTTTAGCGGGAAGTTAAAAAAGTATTGTTTCACTAAAAAATACTTTGTCTTACTAAAAATGCTTTTTTGTATTTAAAACAATCTTTTTTTGTCACAAAAATTGTAACGTTCGTTGTGGGACTAGCTCCTCGACTATTGAATTTTAATATTATCAGGTTACCTGCGTCGACTCGACTACCTTATCTGGTTTGGGTAGGAGTAATTTTTGGCTTCGTCGTGAGATTTAATGCTAAATTATTTTTTTTCATTTGGTAATTTGTTAAGTATTAGTTGTCTATCTTATTCTCTGCACCCTTGTTTTTTTTGGGCTTTTGCCATCTTTAGAAGGGTTCTAGAGAAGGACGAGAATCTCGACTTAATCAACATTTTGAAATCACCGATATCTCCAGTTCAGGGTCATTCGAACCAATCATCCAGTGACCACCGTATTTGTAAGAATACATAAGTTCCTGCTCATCGCACCTATTGTTCCAGTGGATTCAGTTTTTTTAAGAATACTTCAGTTCTCTTGTCCTGGGGTCTTCAAATTGGTTCTTCAGATAGCACACTCGCTACCGCTACCTCCGACAGAAGACTTCATATCAAACAAAGTTAAGAAAATTGATTAATTACTAACTATTGATTACTATCTAATAGAATTTTTTTCATTAAACCATTTAAAACTGATTTCAGTCTTTTATTTGCATGTCTGTACTTGGCGCCCAGTAAAAATTGTTTGGAGGGAATTAATAATAAACTCAGAAGGAATCCACGAACCAAAAGCTAGCTAAGGGTAAATTAAGGGCTACAAAATGTCTTTTGTCAGCCTTTTTTTTATCAAAAAATAGCTTTTTTACGAAACCGCTACTATTATTGGTCCTAGATGCCAAATCTCTTTTTATACTTATAAAAATCTCTCTTTATTGCACACATGTCTTTAATCAACCAAAAATTTCGTGACACTTCCTACCTGCAAACCGAATTTCGAGATCTTTGATTCGAGTACAAAAAACCGACAAATAATGAACGTAACCCGAGGTGAAGCGAAGTAGTACGATTTCTGCGAGTAGTGTAGTGGGCGCTTAAGCTAGAAAATCGACAAACTGCATCATTGATTTGTTTTTGAAACTAAAAAACACGTAAAATAAATTTTAGGTCAAAGATGTCTGTTTAGACATTTCGTACTCAAATTTTAAACTCTTTGATTCGAGCACAAAAAACCAACACAGAACGGAAGTGAAGCGAAGTAGTACGATTTTTGCGAGTAGTGTAGTAGGCGCTTAAGCTAGAAAATCGCCAAACTGCATCATTGCTGTATTTTTGAAACTAAAATTTATCTCGGAAACTCAATTTCAAACCTAATATGTCTATTCTGATATTGATCTTACTAATCATTAGAAATTAAAAGTTAAATTGTATTATACAGTATAGATAACATATTGAAACCTGCCAAACAATCAATTCATACAATTGATTAGAATTCAGTTTACATATTCGAAATGTTACGTATGCAAAAAGCATCGTATAATATGTATGTTCGAACAGGTAATATAGAGTTACCGGATTCTACAGCTAGAAAAGTTGATACATGAAACAAAATTGCATTTATTCTGATAAAAATACAAAATGCGTAAAAGGAAAACCGGAAAAGTTTCCTTTGGCTCAATCAGTGAAAAATACTATTCAATAGAAAGTTTTCAATTCAACTTCGAAATATAATTTATAATGCAAAATTGTCTAATACAGGAAACTGAATCTAATATTTAATATGCTTATTTGATTATTACTAAGAATAGACTCAATACGTTGATCAGATGCAATACGAAGTCTGGCTATTGAATAACGAGACTGGTTACGAAAAAGGGTTTTATTATAAAAATGATTCTACTTTCGTATGTTCCCCTTCAATATACCCACTTCGTCTCGCCACGCACCATTCCATACGTTTTTTCCATTGATCAAAGCGTAATCGGATTGTTATAAGCTTCAGTTCCTTTAAGTCTGTTTGCTGAGATTTAAATTTTGAGCGGTTTTTATCACATTAGGTTAAATAGATGGTCCTAGCCCTTATGTAGTGACATCCGTGCGTCGCGCGTTGTATTACTGTTGGATTAATGAATGCTGTGTATACGCTGTGGTTATTAGACCATCACAACCTGTTATCAAAACAAATTTGCCGTATTTGTCATTATCGGTTTGTCAGATATACCGGAATAAAGTTTAATTGCCTAGCCATGTGTATTTACTACCAGTAATTTGACTTTTTTATTTTTTTTGCAGGTATACTCATAAAACGAGTACACAAGATAAGAAAAATAGATTTTAAACTCGACAGGCTAAGCAAGAAGTCATCCTTATGCGATTTGAACGAATTTAAAAATTTGAAGCACTGTAAGTATTACTAATTGGAGTTACGAGCGTTGTATTTTTAGTTTTGCATATAGCCAGTAATAGAACCTTCAGACACAAATCTAACAGCAACATCTCGCTGATATGATTTCTGTGTTTGAAAATGAAGCACCACACCAGTAAACTATTTTCCTTTGGTATTTCGGATTTCAGCGTGGTCGCACCAGTCTCAGCGACGAATCCAGGCTAGGTCCAACCAACACGTTGATGTGGTTTGTCAGCTAATTAGGAATGACCGCCGTGTAACATACCGATAGATAGATAAATCTCTGGGCATATTTAAAACACCTCTATCCCAAAGATGCTACATAAAGAAGTGGGTGTTTCCGTTGGATCCTTCATTGGCCTACAGAAAAGCAAAAAGTCGTTCGGAACGGTTCAACATAGGAAAATCACAAAACGTTTATAGTATTTTTAGTGGCAATGAATCTTAAATTTACTCCTACGAATCGAAAGATAAAAGTAAATCCGCTGTGTGGGTGTTTCACGATAAGGAAAAACCAACAAAAGTGATCCGTTCTCGAAGTGTGTTAAAGAAAGTCTAGTCCCGACCCAAGTTCCAACTACTTCTTTACGTTTCCAAAGATCAAGAATTCAATGCATGGGTAGCAATTCCAGTGGCCAAAAGAAGCCTTGTTTGCTTTAAAAAAGCGTTTTTGTAGGTGTTAACTGAAGACTGAAATAACTTCTTTACTAATTGGTTTGAACGTTTGCAAAACTAAAAAGGCAACCCTCGCATTTATTGATTCATATTCCTGCACTAGTTATTTTTCCATTGAATTAATCAATATATATCTAACAACGCTGATTATTCTGTTAATTTATTAACTCATATCAGAAGGCGGTTAATAAAGTACTTTCCATTAGAGATGTAATCTCATTGTTTGAAATGTCAATACTAATGTTCCAAATGATGTTTGCTCAAGGAAATCAATCAAGTTCTATATCTAACTCTATTCTAATCACAAGACAATGTGTGGTAAATTACAAACAAATTAGAGCTAAATGGCTTGGTGTTCTTTAATGTTTTTAATGTATTATTAATTTTATTTAACATGTTCATGTTCTATAATTTATTGGTATTATTTACTTACATATATTATGTGTCTCTTGGGTCAGTTTGTTGTTTATGTTATTTTAACCTAACGTAAAAGCAATCATGTATGTTTTTGGGTAAATGGGAGTGTTCATTTGCACACTATTAATCGGTTTTGTCGCATAATATATCGAAATATAAAAGACAATATCTATCGTAAATATGAGAATTGATTGGATTTTGAATGTAATCAAACAATCATGTGATTTACCAACAATGTTTAGCTAATCTTTATTCCAGTTGAATAATTCGTATGTGGTTTATGGTAACGTTTGCATATGATGTAGATAAAATGCAAAGGTATAAATTAATTACATTACAATTATCGTCAAATACAGATTCATATAGACTTTAAGATTACTTGGTAGTGCCATATAACTTTATGTATCTGAATATGTGCAAACTTCAGACTGTTGCTAAACTAGACCAGAGGCCTGGTACCAAACAATGGTTTTGAAACCGAAGATCTGGCTTGAAGCTTCAATGTGTTATGTTTAGCTGTGTGCAGGAATGGAGAGCTAGAAGATCCCGACCCTGCAAACTCCTAACGATGCTGACAGAGGCATTGACAGATCTGCTTTGCAATAGGGCCACAGCTATAAAAATGTCATTATAGTTGGTAAGAATCTTGACCTGCTGCTTCTCTTCAATGGATCAAGTTTGACCTACCCCAATGTCTTTTTCCAGAAAAGTGGCAGACGTGGAGCTAAAGGAAAACAGTTCTACCTATCAAAGTATTAAAATAGAAAAAGACTGGTTGTTCCTACTTGGCTAGAATTGTTCCTTCATGCCTCCTCCCTTTTTTGGTAAAATAAAACAAAAACCATATGCTCTCTCAAGGTTAATCACAATCTTTTTAAGATATATTGCCAGTATCTATATACACCCGGCTTGTTTTATCTAAACTTAACAAGATACTAGTCAATACTCCGACCACTTAAACCAACAGGTTTAAAAATGATTTTAAGCAGCTAACAGGTGCTGCTACCAATCACAACTACGCTTGCACCGCAGACTTTACTGCAACTAATTTTCTGTGGCAACAAGAGAGGTTGTAAGAGTGGCAGTTTTTCTTGCCAGAGAGCACGTCTGAAGCATTGTCAGGGCAAAAAATGTTTAAATAGTCCATACTTCAACTTACAAACTCTTCTAAAGAGGATAACATTTACGAAAGTTGACTGGAGTTCATTACGAAAGTCCGCCAAAACATAAAATTTGGAATTTGGAGAAATGACAACTTTTCAAAGGAATGTAACTATTAGACCTACAGAGCAACTGTTATAGCAAATTTAATCTACTTTTAACATGTTTATACATGCTTTTTTGTCAATAACGCACCAATCAGGAAATAGTTCCCAAAAACTAAAATAACCCTAAAAGTTGAGAGTTTTTTGGCGACCAAAATTTTTTTAGGTTACAAACTTGGATTTATCTTACTATTCTCTTACAACATATTAAAAATGCAATTCTCATCAATTTTTTGCAACCTTCAAAAATCTATTCGCTGGCTTACATGTGAAATCGCCGTTGCCGTGTAATGTTTGCCATTAAAATTTAAACTGTTAAATTGTGCGAACACCATTCGTTGTATCACTGTCAGTGCTCAATATGAGGATTACTGCAGATTGTATTGACGGTTATTGTAATTCGCAGAGTGCAATTATTTATTTATATCAGATAATTATAAATTCTCCATTAAAACAAATCCTTATCAGAAGTAAGACAAGAAAATGCCAGATTTATCCTTTTAGTGAGTTTTAAATATTATAAAAAACTATTAAAACACTCATTTTAAATATAGCTACAAAAAATTTACTGCTCATACATGTTTTTACTTGCCCTTAAGTTTCTACGTGAATAGTCGTTTTAAATTGAAATTCAGATTAACTAAAACTACCCACATAAAAATAAACAAAGTACTTTACCACAAATACATCACCCGAAAACCTAAATTATACTATAATAACACTTTTTTGTTTTTCTTTGTCAAAGTCGCGTGTTTGCAGCACCCCAGAGTTCAATTTCCCTTGGCTTGTTTTTCTGTCATGGGATTCCCATTTTCCGTTGGATGTTTTGAGGTTAACACTTTTAATTAATGATAAACGTATATAGCAAGTCGTATAAAGTAAAAAGGTTATAAAACTTTTATATGCCGGACGTAAATGTATGTATATAGGGACTGTTTTATTATTTCAAAACAACTGGACGTTGGTAATTTTGTATAAAAGGTCTGAAAAATTTTTATGTATATAATAATAAAATGATAAACCAAAAATACAACAGCATCAAATTGGATAAACACACAAACACAATTTAATAAAACGATAAAAATTTTGTCATCCACAATGTTTTAATATCAAAGCAAGTACCAGAGAATGAGGTGGCACACTTCAACCATTATAAGGCTCCACAAGCAAAGATGTGAAGTCAAAAATTCAATACATCCTGATTTCTTTTTTTGATATCCACAGATTCGTCCACAAAGAGTTTCTACCTCAGGGCCAAACGGATAATGAACACTTTTACCGGGAGCTTTTAAAAAAAATTGAAAAAGTGTCATTCACGATAATGCTCCTTATCAAGAAAGGGATTTTGGTCAGTAAAAACATTCCTGTCGCTCCTTAGCATTCATAGTGACCGTACTTAATACTTGTGATTTTTTTCACTTGTCAAAGCGGAAAAATGACCTTAAGGAAACTCATTCTGGGATAGTTATATTTAGTGCCAAACTGTTCGAGTGTCCTCTGCAACAATAAAGTCTAACTAATTTATTGCTTACTCGTTTACACCTATGGAATGTATTTTTTATACGTAGCGTCAATTTTTTTAACAAGGCTTTTCTGCAATAAATTGTGCTTCAAACTCAGAAAAACTACTTTTAAAAGTATTCAACTTCACACAACATTTAGTATTCAGAATATCAAATAAACTGCTCCTTTCACGTAGGGATCTGTTGCGTTGATTACATTTCCAATCCTTGGATCAGCTAAGATTTTCAAGGATCTAACTTGTAGTTTCCCAAAAGTTTATTAAGTTTTATCACAAGCGGCACCACCGAACGATAACAAACCAGATTGTTCTTTTTGTTTTCACGTAAGTTAAAGTTTTAACTGGAAGGTAGAGTTCAGAAAACATGCTAGAGAAAAGAAATTTTAATTTTTAACAGCTTTTCAATAGAGCTTAGTTGGTGTAAGCTTTCGAAAGGTTTGCAAGTTTAAAAGAAAAAGTTTACTAGGTATATCACTTTTTTATACGGTAAAACAGGATTATGTATTTATCTATCCCATGAGATGTATATATTTTAGAATGAAATGTGGATTCGAGATAAGACATCGAAAGTTTGATACTTTCTTAAGTTCTATATATTTTTATTACCTATTTTATAAGTTATAAAAAAACTGTATAAATTAACAAAAGTAATACCTACATAACATAAAAAGATAAAACAAAACTTTCTACGTAAAGATTCCAGAGAACGTAATGTGTTAAAATTTTTGCATGCGATTTTTTATTGTTAACGAAAAGCCAACAACAGTTTTGTCGTTATCAAAAATTACGAGGGTTGTCTTTTTAGTTTTGCATATATTCATAAAGATAAAAAATATATAAACTGTATTGCTTTTCCAAATATCTTCCACCAAGATCGATACACTTTTGCATATGTTCAAAACAATTGGTAAAACAGTTATTTTAGTCTTCAGTTGACACCTACAAAATCGCTGTTTTAAGGCATCGATGGCATCTTCTGGCGACTGGAATCGCTACCCACGGATTAAATTCCTAATATTTGGGAACGTGAAGAAGTTGGGACTATACGCTGGATGATCCAATAATTCTAATATTCAAGCGAAGTGGAGGACTAGGAATAATTTGGAAATTATTTTTTTATACTAATACGACATGCAACGCGTTTAGGCACTGCTTCCTGCAGATTTTCTAATACGTATTCTGTCAATGGGTTTTGCACACATTGGTTCAAATTTCCCAATTACTGAGGCTTATTCTTTATGCCGATAAAGCCAGTTTCTCAAGAAATCCACTAAGGAATTTCCAAAATAACCATCTTTAGACTGAATAAAATCCACATGTAAGCACGTGAAGATTGTTTTCAACATCAGTTCTCGTTAAATGTTTGTGACTTCCTAATTGGTACGGTATTTCTGCAAGATTTACCAGTAAGGTATACCGCAACTTTTTTGAAACAAAAGCTACCTCAGTTTCTGGAGGATGTACCATTGGTTACAAGAAATACAATGTGGTTTATGCAAGTTGGTGATCGCTGGATTGGTCACTCATGGCCTGCTTGATCCCCGTACATTTCCTACTGCATGGACCAACTTAGGTCATTAGTTTATACGTTTCAGTGGAATATGTGGAAGATTTGAGGAATCGGATACTTGATTGGTGTAACGTAATCAGAAACGATCTTGGTGTTTTTTAAGGAATTTGAAAGTCGATAAGGAGAAGATCGGATTCTTGTATCCGAGCGGGGGTAGTCATTTTGAGCAGTTTTTGTAGATTGAGAATCATTGCATGTATTTTTAGTAATAGAATATTGTCGAAATTGTTTTTGTCCCGTATCTTCGAAACAAATTGCCCTATCAAAAATAATTTAAGGACAAAATATCCTTAGAATAGTGCAAGGAATAGACTTAGGAATTTTTGCTACATATTTACTAAATGTATATGTAATTACTTACTATCAAAGTTCGTCATCAGAACTTTCAACAAATATAAACCCTTTCTAAAGGTTCAATTTTTATTTATTTTCATGTGTTTATGAACTCCCTCCCTTTTACTTTGACATTATCATGTTGATATAAATCCACATAAATTTCTTTTGTCAGCTTCAAAAATTTACAACTTTTGGTTAACTTAATAAAAACGCAATCATCTATGACAACTGCAGACACAAGCAAAACAAGTTGAGGCTGTTTATTTTTTGCACTTTCAACGTTGTCTTTTGTGAATTTTTAAACAAAAGCTCGGAACTATAAGCGGCAATATTTGTTCTCGTAACAAATATTTTTCAAAAGAAGAACTGGGTGCATTCAAACATTCACCCAGTCGCATGCACAAACATGCAAATAGTGTGATGTTTTTCCAAGGAAAAGTGTGAAGTTGAATGTACACGTAATATTTTTATTGCAGATGCTAAACTTCTATCTCAATTTGTTACGTGTATAAAAAGTGTAATTTATAATGGGCGATGATAGTACGTTTCCTGAATGGTGGAAATAAACCACAACGAGCTATATACCTATTTTGTAAATCAACGTTTACAATTAGAATGATAAATGTTTACACTGTTTTAGCCATTCTGAATTTATTTTTTAAATGGAGGGTCATTTAAAAAATATTTATACAAAAAAAAAACTGTAGTAGCAATGTAAAAAAGTGAGTATATGAGTATTACAGTATATAGGGTGTTTAGTAAACATGCGGAAAAATTTCAAGACTATCTCTTAAACTACTCTAATGATATTTTGTCTATTAAGTGAAGACTACTACAAACAACTAGAGTAAAGAGTATTGCTTTAAAAAGGAGTCGGAGTTTGAGTATCTAGGAGTAACCCTAACAAGTAAAGGGCAAGGAAACCAAGAAATTGAGAAGCGAATTTTGAGTGGAAGGTAGACTTTTGGAGCACTAAACAAACTATTAAGCTCAAAGAATATCTCTAAAGAGGCAAAATTAAGACTGTACCAAATAGTGATACAACCAACGGTTCTTTATGGAAGCGAAACGTGGATTATGACCAAAAATTATGTCCCAAGCCTAGAGGAAAAAACACTAATGACATATCATTTTTATCCACCCTTAGATTTGTGTCTGAAAGTTCTATTTGTGGCGGCTTCCAAGTGGCTCTATGCAAAATTAAAAAGACAACCCTCGTATCATTATATTGATTTAAATTAATAATAGAGGCAAAATATACTAAAAATTATCAACCCCTAAGCAGGCTAATCCCTTGATCTTTGGTAACGTAATATTGTTTAATTACATTTTATAAATTGGAAATTGGAACTATATAATATAAAAGGAACTATACACTTTTATGAAACATACATATTTCCTATAATAGAGCTTTGAAGTATCTTTCTTTTAAAATAAAATAAAACTTCTGAGACAGATACACGTAACGTTATAACTGAAGAGATTTCGAAATAGATCTGTATAAATCTTTTTCCGATAAAATAAAAATACACAGACTTTGAAATATAGATATCATATGGAAATCTACCAACAGTGTCATTTTAGTATAATAATAGTTAATATTTTATCCCACAATAATTTACTGTCAGAACTGAAGCCCAATAGAGGTTTAAAATTTTTATTATAACATAGCCGAGCGAAACGGGGCGATATATTAAATTGCCTCCAGGGAATTATCACGCTATACACTGTACACACCAAAAATTAATAAAATAGTAAGTTTATCTAGTTTGTCATTTAAATTTTGTTGGAACGGTAGTGGAAATTTACCTATATTACCTATCCAACAAAGTGTATTGTGTGTTTTTTATAGAAAGGTAATTGGTGTTTAAACAGCAAACAGTAGACATAAAAAGGGTATTTCATAAATAATTTTGATACTAATTCACCGCAGGAAATTCAGTTTACAATTTAAATAAATAAGGCAATTTTTATTATTTGTTTCATATTCATTTTTTAGGAGGACACGATAACAAAAAAAACGATAGAAGTAATATATTCGATATATATGTACCGTGCCTTCGTCTATTTTACTGTCGTCCTACTCAGAGGACAGTTTTATAATTTTCCGCATTAAACATTCAAATTTTTTAAAAAAAGTTATTGGTTTCAACTCGATTTTCGAAAAACGAGTTCTCACCAGATCTCCACGTTTTGAGGTTTTAGGAAGCTATTCTGACTATTTTCTTGATTATGTCCGTTTCACTGTGTGGATATGCGAGGTCTGTCCCAAAAGTATTCGATCCGCATTTATATCTTCGCACCAAAGTGTTCAAGAGTCAACAATAAAGCCTCAAAGACTACGAGGTCTGTCCCAAAAGTAAGTATATCTTCGCGCCAAAGAGTTCTAGTGAACCCTACCGGGCAGGAACGTCAACAATAAAGCTTCACAAATTTATTGTTTACTTGCTGATATCCGCCGGACGTATAGTTCATGAGGAGCGTGTTTTTGTTCTCAAAGTGTTTTTTAAGTTCATCGGATTTCTGAGTAGCTAAAAATGACCGAAAAAGTTGAGCATCAGATTTTTATCAAGTTTGAAACTATTCAAATGTTGCAAAAGGCCTTTGGAGAGAATAGTATAGGCAACATTCAATTAAAAGAATGGTATAAACACTTTGATGGCTAAGTTTCTACCCTTAGAAATATATAAAGAAAAGAGTTGCTGGCAATTTTAAAGTATTTGGTTTTGAAAAAAATTAACCACCTTTGAACTGTTTAAGATAGATAAAAACTATTAAAAGTTGTTGAGTCTACATACTTTTCTTTACTAGTCTAACAAATTTTAGTAAAATATCTTGACCAATTTAATTATCGTGACCATCTACAAAAGAGAGGCGGACAACTTTTAAGCAATTTTCTTGTTCGTAGTTTGGATAAATATTGGTCACTTTTGAAGTGTTTAAGAAAGATATTATAACTTATCTGATGTGTGTATGAATAATAATAATATGTTTTGATAATATCAATCACTATGTTATAAAATATTCCTTACCTTTAATTAATTTTGAATTTTAAATATAAATAGTGAATAGGTAAGAATTAACTCAATGTAATTATCTTCCAATATGATTAATTAAATATGCTACCGGCTATTCCCTTATGTCAAGGTCAGAGTTCAAATATTCAACCAAACTAGATTCAAAATCAGTTAATACACAAATTTGCAATAAAATGACTGTAAAACCGCACTATCCTAGACCAACAATGTTTTCTAGGCATGAATTGTATATAAATTTCTAACCTTTCTAATTCAAAATGTGTCAAACTTCAAAAATACCGTTAATAAACCAAAACATGCATCAAATATATATATATATGAAATATTCTGTCTTGAGTTACTAAACAATTTGGATTAAACTTAACAAAAAATGAATAAAAATAATTTAGTTAAATACATAAAACAGTGAAAATAAAAAATGTTCATGGAAGTTACAAAAATCAAACAACAGAAAAGTTCTTTATTGATAATAATGGAAGAGTGATACCGTTTTATGAAGATCTTGTTTTCTCTTCGGTCTGCTAAGCCTTAGGATCCCCTTTTCAACAACAGGCCTATGTTACCCAGCACAGCAATGATATCACGAACTTAGGAAATTTTACTAATAAGATTTCTTCTAATCACTGCACAATCAGCTTTTACATCCAAAGGTAAGTACAATAATGCTATTCTTTCTTGTTAGAAACTAGAGTATCTTTCTTTAAATCAATTCAGGAAGCATTTATAACGATTAACTACTCAGCAACAATTTTAACCATTTATTCTTTCATAAAATCATATAAATTTCTCTTACCAATTGCTTTCTCTGGTTACCTTGGGATATTCTTTATACTTTAAACTGTTTTAATACTTTCTATTATCAATACTTTCAAAAAAAACTCAAAATTTCTACGGAGCAAATTTTTAATACAACTTCTATTTCAACAACCAGAAAACAAGAGAGATTCTATCAAATCAACAAAGAAACAACTGACAAATTCAACAAACTTAAATCTATACATCTTTTCCATCTAATCGCCTACTAATTTCTTATTTAAATAAAATTATTAACAAAATCTAATTCTTGATTCAATATTACAATTTAAAACAATGATCATTTTTTTTTATATTCTTATAAAATTTACTAGCACTACAAACTAATAATTTTCTCTTTTTCAGAATATTTCATTTGGCATTTGAACTATTAATAAATTAGAATATGGTTGGTAAATTTGTATAATTTAAAAGTAAGTAGAAGTTTTAACATTTATTTTAACTATTTGTGATGTCTTTTTTTTATAATTTAATTTTCTCATTTACTTACACCCCTAATTCATTTAAAATTAATGTTTGATTACTAACGTATTGGCAATTTTATAAACTTTTAATTATCTACTTTACCCATTTATCAATTTCATAATTATCAAAACTTTATATAATGTAGATTAATCATTTTTGAATCTTTAAATAAAAATCTTTGAAATGTATTTGTATTTTTTTTTTTTCTTATTATTCTATTTTCTTTTTCCTTTTTTAGGAATTATGAAGAAGATGATGATAATCCCAATGTTACTAAATTTGCGCTCTGACCCGAAATAAGAAAATCTCCTTTCTCTACTTTCCATTAGATTTTCCTTCTACATTCTTATTTAATATAACATAGTAACTAATATCATCTCAAATCCCCCAATTAAAATTTTTACATCAAACATTTCATTGATGTTGGATTAAAAATTATAATTTTAATCTATTTTTTTTTTTATAAATAAGCACTCATTTTACAAAAACTTTAGCCTCAATTAATATTATTTGCTCAGATTGTATAAACCTTTTTTTTTTTTTTTTAATAAAACCATTCAATCTTAATTTGATATTTACATCTTAATACTATTATTTACAAAACTTTGCTATTAATATCATCTACCCTAACATTTTTTTATAAATTTTTCATTTCTATATTTTTTACATCACATTCATTCTAAACATTCATTTAAATATAATTTGTTTTTCTAGTTTTCGAATTATTTCCCCTTTTTTAATAAATTTTCCTATACATCTAACCTTTTAATAAATCTAAATACCTTACCCCTTTCCTGATAATTCCAAATATACCCAATACCTACTATATTTTTAAATTTCTTCCCCCTTTCTTGGTATTTTCCTATATACGTATAACCTAGTATAAATTTAGTTTTCTTCCCCCTTTCTTTATATTTCCAAATGTACAATTTTTCCCAGAATGCTACTTGCTTTGCTTTATATCCATCTACAAATTTCTTAATAGTCTTCTTCCTTTCTTCATCTATTTTATTTGTGTCTTCCTCTATGCTCTTCAAATTATCTTCCTTCATATAGTTTATTTGTCTTATAAATGTCTTAGTATCTTCTTTTATTTTCTCCAATCTTTTATTAGTCTGCATCATTTTCTCATTATTCTTTTGAAATTTTCTTTCTAATTCCATATTTATATGTTTCCTCATATCTTCGTTTATTTCTTCAAATCTTTCTTTAGTCTCATACAATTTTTTATTCTTCTCTTCAAATTTCTTACTTAAGTTAATTTTTAAATTGTCTACAACTTTTTCATTAATTTGCTCTTGCAATCGTATTTGTCCAATATCCTTTTTTATGACATCAGTATGTTTATTGACTTCACGTTCTATTTCCTCCGATAAATTTTCTTTAATTGACTTTTCTACTTCTTGAATTTTAATTTCTATACCTTTTTCAATTTCCCCTTTAATTTTTACTCCTGTATCTTGTATTTCAGTCCTCAATTTCTTGTTTTGCTGTTCGATTTTCTTGTCACATTCCTTTTTAATAATTTTAACTTCTTCTCTTATCTTTAAATTGTCTTCTTTTATGCTATTAATTTCTCTTTTAAAAATCTTATTATCTTCTTTTATTTCATCTAATTTATTATTAATATCTTCTTTTTGTTGATCCAATTTTTTATTTATTTCTTCTTTCATCTTCATATTATCTTCTTTTCTGCTTTTATTAGACTCTTCCAATTTCTTATCCTGCTGATCAAATCTCATCATAAGGATTTCAAGTATGCTGTTCATATCAGGTTGATTTTTTTTTCTTGGTTTTTCTTGTACCACCAGTTCTTCTTGTTCATTTCCACCAGCAGTTGTCTCTGTCTCTATTTCTATCATAGTTCGATCCTGTTCTCCCCCTATCTCTATTAAATTCTCTCCTTCTTCCATCTCTGCTTCTTCCTGTGTCTGTCCGGTTTGAATCAGCTCTTCCACTCGATAATCTCCGGCTCCTAACACTCTCTCTTCATGTACTTGTACCGCCACACTTTCCATCTCAATCTCTCCTCCATCACTACTTTCACTCTCATCTCCTACTATCTTACCATCTCTCAATCTCATTTTTCCCTCCATATCCACAATTTATTCTATCGAGATAAATATAACTAATATGAATCACAAAAAAAAATTTCAAATCAAGTTTTCAAAATAAATATTTTAAATATTAATTATTTAAATAGGCTCTAGTTTTGATTGTTTAGAGCGAAATAATAAAAAAAAAATTTAACAAAATTTTCAAATTTTAATTATTTGAATCGGCTCTAATTTTGATTGTTTAGAGCCCCACGTTGGGCGCCAAAATATATAACATATATGATGAGTGTATGAATAATAATAATATGTTTTGATAATATCAATCACTATGTTATAAAATATTCCTTACCTTTAATTAATTTTGAATTTTAAATATAAATAGTGAATAGGTAAGAATTAACTCAATGTAATTATCTTCCAATATGATTAATTAAATATGCTACCGGCTATTCCCTTATGTCAAGGTCAGAGTTCAAATATTCAACCAAACTAGATTCAAAATCAGTTAATACACAAATTTGCAATAAAATGACTGTAAAACCGCACTATCCTAGACCAACAATGTTTTCTAGGCATGAATTGTATATAAATTTCTAACCTTTCTAATTCAAAATGTGTCAAACTTCAAAAATACCGTTAATAAACCAAAACATGCATCAAATATATATATATGAAATATTCTGTCTTGAGTTACTAAACAATTTGGATTAAACTTAACAAAAAATGAATAAAAATAATTTAGTTAAATACATAAAACAGTGAAAATAAAAAATGTTCATGGAAGTTACAAAAATCAAACAACAGAAAAGTTCTTTATTGATAATAATGGAAGAGTGATACCGTTTTATGAAGATCTTGTTTTCTCTTCGGTCTGCTAAGCCTTAGGATCCCCTTTTCAACAACAGGCCTATGTTACCCAGCACAGCAATGATATCACGAACTTAGGAAATTTTACTAATAAGATTTCTTCTAATCACTGCACAATCAGCTTTTACATCCAAAGGTAAGTACAATAATGCTATTCTTTCTTGTTAGAAACTAGAGTATCTTTCTTTAAATCAATTCAGGAAGCATTTATAACGATTAACTACTCAGCAACAATTTTAACCATTTATTCTTTCATAAAATCATATAAATTTCTCTTACCAATTGCTTTCTCTGGTTACCTTGGGATATTCTTTATACTTTAAACTGTTTTAATACTTTCTATTATCAATACTTTCAAAAAAAACTCAAAATTTCTACGGAGCAAATTTTTAATACAACTTCTATTTCAACAACCAGAAAACAAGAGAGATTCTATCAAATCAACAAAGAAACAACTGACAAATTCAACAAACTTAAATCTATACATCTTTTCCATCTAATAGCCTACTAATTTCTTATTTAAATAAAATTATTAACAAAATCTAATTCTTGATTCAATATTACAATTTAAAACAATGATCATTTTTTTTTATATTCTTATAAAATTTACTAGCACTACAAACTAATAATTTTCTCTTTTTCAGAATATTTCATTTGGCATTTGAACTATTAATAAATTAGAATATGGTTGGTAAATTTGTATAATTTAAAAGTAAGTAGAAGTTTTAACATTTATTTTAACTATTTGTGATGTCTTTTTTTTATAATTTAATTTTCTCATTTACTTACACCCCTAATTCATTTAAAATTAATGTTTGATTACTAACGTATTGGCAATTTTATAAACTTTTAATTATCTACTTTACCCATTTATCAATTTCATAATTATCAAAACTTTATATAATGTAGATTAATCATTTTTGAATCTTTAAATAAAAATCTTTGAAATGTATTTGTATTTTTTTTTTTTCTTATTATTCTATTTTCTTTTTCCTTTTTTAGGAATTATGAAGAAGATGATGATAATCAATCCCAATGTTACTAAATTTGCGCTCTGACCCGAAATAAGAAAATCTCCTTTCTCTACTTTCCATTAGATTTTCCTTCTACATTCTTATTTAATATAACATAGTAACTAATATCATCTCAATATAAATCTTAAAACTGTCTGTCTGTCTGTCTGTCTGTCTGTCCCCTTATGCGTGATATACTCGAAAAGTACTGAACGGATTTTAATGAAACTTAGTAGGATCATTCACTGTATCTCTGAGAACGTATTAGTATACTTGTATCCCAGAAAAATGTCGGGATTATAAATTATTTTAATAGAATTCATTTTATGTGGGATATCCATTTGTCATAGTTTATCTTTTTTTACAATCGAAAATAGAACGCTATTTTTGTCTTTTATTTGTACTTTTGATCCCATATTCAATTTTTTGTTTCTTTTATATGTGTAGCAAACAAAAAAGTAAAGCCTCTTTGGTATACTTTTTTTTTCAAAAAATGTATTAAAAGCCAAACCGTCTCTTCAGATCCTTTATGATATTGTATAACAAACGGTCCAATAAAAAAAGCATAGTGTGTCGCCGCTGGCATTGGAAATATACATAACCGAGAAGCTTCAAAACCAGATCACTGAATCAAAGCAAACCTTTATTTCAAAAATACTAGTTCATTACGGGTTCCGGGGCTTGCATGAGAAAGCTTTCGGCATATGCCTTCCGACTTACGTCTTATCCAGCTTTCTAACTTCCGTTTCCGTATACTGCCAGTATATACGACATGAAGATGAATGAGTGCCGTAGGTCTGAAATCTACTCATAACTTGATGCATAAATCATTTAAATTAGTTTTTGTTTTGATTCCTCCATGTTATGTGCATATAGTTTTATACTATAATTTGCAAATGTCAAATTGGATACAGTTATATTGTTTAGTTTTGATGTATTGTTAGATTTTATACGTTTTATTCCATAATAAATTGAATATCACTTTAAATTAATATCTAGATAATTAATAATAATTTTAGCGATGAATAACAAGCCGAACCATTAAATTCTTTAATTAGCTTTAACCGATTTTAAGAATATTCTACTTTGATGCTGATCGAAGCTGAAAAACATTTTAATAGGCGCTATTACCATACTAATATAATTAATTTTTTATTATACAGGGTGGTAAAAAAAGTGTCACAAAGTAAAATGGGTGATAGTATACAATACAATTTCTCTCTTCTTGCTATGGCTGGTTTTCTTGCTTTCTGCTCCTCTACTTGCTATCTACTTCTTTTAACTCTGACTTCTTCTTCTACTATTTACTCCTGCTTATTGTTTTATTTATATATTTTAATTCATTCCTCTAATTGTTTACTTTTCTTTTTATTTTTATTTAAAATATCATATTTAATGTTACCAATTCAACTCATTTAGTATATTTCAATCATCTGACATTTTATAAAAGTTTAAATGACAAGCTAATCAATTCCAACAAACAAAAAATTTTTTATGCAATACAAACAAAAGATCTCAATGTAAGTAACCAATTTCCTTAAGGATGATTTACACTCCCGAAAAGTTACCGAAAGAAATGTTTCCCTGAGGAAAAATCCATATTAATATATATAAAAATATAAAGTAGGGTGGCACTCTAATTTTGAAGGCTTTCTGACTGATTTCGAATTAAATTAGGTTGCCTCTGGGTGTAAACAAGCATACCAGGGTTGTATTTGTATTTTAGCGTATAGCCATAAAGACAAATAATATATAGATTTAAAGTCTTTTATTTCTTTTTAAAATATGTTTCATGTTCCACCAAGTTTAATACACTTTTGCATACGTTTAAACCAATTGGTGGAATATTTATTTCAGTCTTCAGTTGATAACTGCAAAATCGGTGTTTTAAAGGCATCGATGGCTTCTTCTAGCGACTGGAATCACTGCCCACGTATTGAATTCTTGATCTTTTAAGAAGTCGTTGGGGTTATGCGATGGATGGTTAAACAATTTTATGTTTTAAAGCACTCGATTGTCTTTGTCGCAATTGTGTTGCTTTGTCGGATATTCGTGATAAATTCTGGTAGGTACACTAACGTTTACATACCAATCGGAAATAACCGTTGATCTTCTATAGCAATTGATAGCACATCACTAGATTTTGACAGAAAAGTTGCGATCATTTTCTGTGGCACACTTCAAGAACGGATCGCTTGGGGATCCAACAGGAAACCAACTTCGTGACACCCAGTTCTTCATGGAGGATCTTTTGGATAGAGGTCTTTGAAATGCCCATGGATGTCTCTATCTCCTGGTATGTTAAGCGGTGATCATCCTTAAGTAGATGACGAACCACATCAATGTTTTGCTGTGTGACTGTTGTTTTGGGTAGACCTGATCTGGATTTGTTGCTGAGACTGGAGCGACTACGCTGAATTCGCAATTCCAGTGGGAAATAGCTCACTAGTGTTGTGATTCTTTTCCAAACACAGAAACTATTTTTTTTGTCGACCTAATCTTACAAACAATGTCTTGTTAAATAATTTAAATGAAGCCAAAATCTTAACACTAAAGTCTTATAAGGAGTTTTTTTGGAGCCTACAAAATTTGACAGCCAATCCACGAGTATAATTATATTTCCTTACTTTGATTATTGTTGAGATGCAAGATATTAGATTTATATATAAATGGGTGCAGACATTATTGAGCTACGCCTTATATTATTAGCAAAAGCGTATACACGATTCCGACCGCGAAATATAGCAATAAATAGCAGTCTGTATAGTTCACTATACAATAATCAAGATGCACAGTTCTTGTTTACCCAGAATACAGCCAACAAGAAGAAGAGTTAGAGACTAAATTAACATAGTTTAGATATATTGCTTGAAGTGCGGAACTCCTTCATGCGTTCGGTGTAGATGATTGCGGTTCCTATCTTTCCTTTGAGTTCCACTGACATGAACAATGGATGGTTAAACTTACGTAATGAGTTTATCCAATAAAACACTTAAGATAATCAGCGGATAGGTCTTCTGTATATAATACACGTTGTGAATTTGGTATATTTTAATTCAATATTGTTGAATATAAGAATAATTCACTTTATTCTTCTTTGATTCACTCTGGGTTCCTTTTTATTAAATTCAACGCGCTTTAAAATTTGATTATGGTGACTTTTTCTAAATAATATATAGAATTATATGGTTAGAAGTTCTTAACCTACAAGTATTAGATTTCATGCTATTTTATCAGAAAAAAGCTTCACAAGACTTTACAAAGAAGTCAACGAAGCGTTGATAGAGCAAGATTTGTATTTTTGTTAATAGCAGATTTTTGATTCAAAACCTAAATGTCTTCTTTATGTCATTAATCAGCTTTAGAAAACTTTAGGTTGTTGTTATTTTTACCAAATATATATATATATCTTATGAACAATACCGATCAACCATAGGACAGACCTAGGGATTATCCCCCTAGGTCAACATGTGGATCTACACTCAGCAATCATAAAACCTATGCTAACATATGGAAATGTAGTGTGGTGGTCTAAAGTGCAACAAACGACAGCTACCAGCAAATTAAACCATATCCAAAGATTAGCATGCCTTCTCGTAACAGGAGTCATGCGAACAACACCTACGAAATAATTCCTGGACTCTCCTCCTTGAACTATTTGTTAAGGAGGTAACATTGATGACCATGGTACGCTTTCGCATGGTAGGTATTGAACCCACTATAGGGACCGGCACCCAAAGGAACAGTCTGTGGAGGGAATCGCTAAATGCGATACCACTCTTAAAGGCCGGCACGGATGCTGTCATACCAAGATTTGTCTTTGACAAACCCTACAAAATTTTAACAGATAAGACGGCATACCTCAACGTAGTGAATGCTCTGAGCGCCTATACGGCCGAATCAAGAACGCAGCAAGGTTTGGGATGTGGAATATATTCTAGATCCCTGAGCCTAATAGAAGAAATATCACTAAAGTCTAACTGAGGCCAGCCAGAATAACGTGGTCATTGTGAGCTGGATCAAAGACATGGTAAATGAAAAGGCAACCGCATTGCGGACAATATAGCAAGAAGCCCTGCTAGCTATAAATTTGTTAGCCCTCGCCCACCTCCCTGGCTAAATTTAAGGCATTGACCAGACAGAAGCTGCGAACAGCTGTGGGAATCTTAACAGCTTACTGCCAATTGCGACAACATCTCTTTAGGATGAAATTACCAGAATCCCTTCTATGCAAAAGTTGCCAACAAGAAGAGGAAACAGTAGAGCATATACTGTATGACTACTGTGTTTTTTCTTAAATCAGAAGATCCATGTTGGGTGAGTACTGGCATACACCAGTCGACATCAATGAAATCCTTCTCGTGAGTCTCATCATCTATTTTAAGCGGATGCACAATGAGCCATATGTGGCCTCAGTGTCGGTAGAGCATTTCCTCCAATTTTCCAGATCCAGATGAGCTTGGTACGACTCTTTAGTCATTATGAAAACAATTTGTTGCTAATTACTTCAAGGCTAATTACTTCAACACCGAGACTTCTTCACACTGTTATGAGACATCAAGGAAGAAATATTTTCACAATTTTTTTAGTCAGTGCATTATATAATTTAAAAATTTATATAGTTAAGTTTATTGATTCTTCTATGATGACAGACGATATTTTTTTTTGTCATGAGTATAAAAAAATGAACCACAAAATAACATGAACACCACTCCAAAGTTTAAAATTAAAGGATAAAATTAATTTTCAAATTAAGTTTTAGTCAAGCTCGTTCCCTTGACGATATTAACTTTGTAATTTTATTTCACTTTTTGGTAACCAATAACGAAACTGTAAGCTATATATTTTTAATAAAACATAATTAAATTTTAAAAGGGTAAAGTAAACAATAATTGATGTTTAAACGATTTATTTGTACTAAGATGGAAAATTGATTTATCGTATAATTTGCTTATATTTTTTGCTGTTATAAAACTGTTTATTTGCGTTATAAATTTTATATTACGTGTCGGTATTAAAGTTTTATTTACTCATAAAAGCGTTTAGTGTTCAAATTGAATGATAAAATTTATATCATATATCGATGATCAAATGTGATTAAATTGGCTGAGTGGCAATTTCCAACTTTTTAATTAACGGTTATTGTTACTTTGCTTTATTTTTAACCATTGAATTTTATAATAGTATATTACGTATCAAGAGTGGTAAGTAGGACATTCCGTACGAGTGGAAAAGTTACGCACGAAGCCGCGTAGCGGCGAGTGCGTAATTACACGAGTACGTAATACCTCTTACCACTCGAGTTACGTACTATGCTTTATTTACGACTCAATATTTTAATTTCAATTATAAATATTTGACATCTCTGAAAAACTATATGACGTTCGTACTGTACTGTTATCTACTCCTTTGACAGTACATAAATGTAATTTATACTCATTGTCACCATGCAGGGTAAGTAAGCTATAACGCACAGTTGTGCGTAATGAAACGTCATTCCAACATGACGTTTATCTATTTCTAATATAAAACAATCGGTTTTTGATTTACTCGATATACTAATTTAGTGCGCTTGAAATTTTCGTTTCATTGATCTAACGGTCTTGTGTACAGGTTTAAACTAGAAATTTAAACAGTATTGGAATTGGGGTTAGAAAGCAAAGCTGAAAATTCAGCCTGTGCAATTGTGCATGGAGCAATGAGAACATGCCTTAATGCTGCGATGGAAGTAATCGTAAATTCTACGCCACTACACATTCAAGTGTAAAGAAGAAAACAATGTATAGAATGGTCGAAAGTTCACTGCATTATTTAAAAGTTCACCGCATTACTCGAAAGTCCACTGTATAACTCTAAAGGTTACCGTATTAGTCGAATGTTCTTCCTATTTCTCAAATCGTATCAAAAAAAGAAACCGCGGTATGTGCCTTTCTAGACAGAGAAGTGGCCTTTGACAAAACTCCATATGAGACTTTCAAAAGCTGTACAACACTCCGTCTTATTAGATACCTACTGCTGTACAAGGTTTGATGCATGCGCTGGAGCCTTATCGTGGTGAAGAAGTAAGTCACTGGTTTGCCAAAATTGTGGTCGATTTCTTATGATTGCATCTCACAACCTTTTTAAAATTTTAACGGAGTACCTACTCTTTGTTAATCGTCTGACCTGCAGGAGCATATTCGTGATGTAAGACGCCTTAATAATCGAAGAAGCATGCTTTCATTGCGAAGACTGTTGTTTTGTTTCAGGATCATAATTATAAACCCATGATCCATCACCAGTAATAACCTGTTTTTTTATACCTATTTTCATTTCTAGATTGTCCTGAGCGATTTCTAATCGAAGGCTTCTTTGATGTTCTGAGAGCAGTTTTGGAATGCATTCAGTACTCACACCAGTCATGCTAAAATGTTCGGTTAAAATTCGGTAAACTGTACTTTTTGGTATTACCAGGTTATCTTCTTGTTTCGTAACAGTCAAACGACGATCTTTCTCAATTGCCGCTGGCACACCTTCAACATTGTGTTTTTTCCGTCGAAAGTTGACCAGAACGAGAATTACTGTCAACCGACATGCGTCCATTTTTAAACCGTTTATTTGAGTTTATTTGAGTTTTGCCCATGCAATAGTCGCCAAAGGCCTTTTGCAACATTTGAATAGTTTATAATTGACACAAAAGGCCATTTCAAACAGCCATAATGGCATCCAAAAACCTTGCAAAATTTGAATAGTTTCTGTACAAGTTTTTTTAAGTGTAAAGCAAGATTCGTTGCTTAACTTTTTCGGTCATTTTTAGCTATTTAAAAATAAGATGAATTTGAAAAATATTGCTCATGAACTATACGTTCGGTAGGTATCAGCAAGTAAACAATAAATTTGTGGGGTCTTACTGTTGACGTTCCCGCCCGGTAGGGTTCGCTGGAACACTTTGGTGCGAAGATATAAATGCAGGTCAGATACTTTTGGGACAGACCTCGAAGTCTTAGAAGAACTAAGGAAAGAAGTAAATGGAGAAAAATCCAAGTACTGTAACTATCTAGAAGAACTATTACAATCGAGGAAGCTCCCAGGAAACTGTAACCAGAAGAAATGTTTCAGCTGTCTAAACCTTAGTAAAAAGAACCTACGTACTATAACGGGAATATTAACCGAACATTGCTGGATAAGAGGACACATGAAGAAATTAGGATTGGTAGATGAAGTAAAGTGCAGATTTTGCGAGGTAGACGATGAAACCTCAATACACATACTCTCATATCGCATTGCATTACGTAATTCTAGGGTCAGATACGAAATAGAAAAAAAATCTACCTAATTTGTAGCCCAACGATATTCTAATCTTTCTAAGATAGGATTAGAAGAGCTGCTATAAGTCTGTGGAAAAACTAGTATTATAGCAATAAAAGGTTTACACAATAAATCTTATAGGTTGCAAATGTATCCATCACCTCTAATTTTGTTTATACACACATACATACAACGCTGAAAATACATTAGGAATTTTCTGGATATGATTTAGTTTTACTTTATATATATATATTTTTGTGCTTGATAGATCCTTACCTCTAAGTTCGATGGTCCCATTATGCATCAAGTTGTTGTAGAATTGTTCAATTGAATCAAATACCAGTGTTTCTAATCGATTATTACTCAGATCGAGATTTACAAGTGTAAAAACACTTGCAAAAAGTCCAGCAGGAAACCGAGATAGTCTGTTGTTACCTAAGCTTAGAGTTTTCAAAAATCTTAAACCGTCGAAGGCTCTGTTGGAGATGAACTCGATGTAGTTATCGTCTAGGTACATTTCCTGAAATAAAAATAATATGTATGTAAATAAAAATGAAAAAACATATAAATTGATAGATAATTTTGTACTAAATCTACAGTTTACTGTCATAAAAAGCTTTTGAGTTTCTTAATAAACGTTTAATTTTTATATTACTAGCTGACCCGCCTAACACTGATGTCTTGTTCTCATTTTTTCGAATTTTTACGATTTTTGTTTTGTTTTTTATTGTATACTAGCGGCCGCCCGCGACTTCATCCGCGTGGACTTTAGTTTTTTGCCACCGAGTTTCATACAAATTTGCAACCCCTATTTTAAATCCTTAGGGATGGAATTTAAAAAAGTAATTTCTGAGTACACCACTACGTAATAAAACAAATTTATTCTCGAATTTTCAAGACTCGACGCGTCTATCGACAGTTTCATGTCGGCCAGCAGCAGCGTGCTACCGTCTCACCGCTCCACACACCCCGCTCAGTAAAGCGCGAGTGGTATTAGACTATTATTATTTTAAAACTTTAAAAACTTGCATGCTATATGCATACAAAATTATAGCCCGATCGGTTTGAAATTGACAAAGTTTCATACAAACTTTCATCCCTATTTTATCCCTTAGGGGTGGAGTTTATCAACATCCTTTCTTAGGGGATGCCTATGTCATAGTAGCTATATGCATGCAAAATCTCAGCCCGATCGGTTTAAAACTGACACAGTTTCATACCAACTTTCATCCCTTATTTTATCCCCTTATGGGTGGAATTTATCAAAATCCTTTCTTAAGGGATGCCTACGTCATATAGTAGCTACATTCATGCAAAATCTCAGCCCGATCGGTTTAAATTTAAAATTGACAAAGTTTCATACAAACTTTCATTCCCTTTTTTATCCCCTTAGGAGTGGAAATTATTAAAATTCTTTCTTAAAGGATGCCTACGTCATAGTAGCTATATGCATGCAAAGTCTCAGCCCGATCGGTTTAAAATAGACAAAGTTTCATACAAACTTTCATCCCCCATTTTATCCCCTTAGAGATGGAATTAATCAAAACTCTTTCTTAGGGGATCTTAGCCCGATTGGTTTAAAATTGACGAAGTTTCATAAAAACTTTTATCCCCTATTTTATCCCCTTAGGGGGGAATTAATCAAAATCCTTTCTGAGGGGATGCCTTCGTCGTAGTAACTATATGCATGCAAAGTTTTAGCCCGAACGGTTTAAAATTGACAAAGTTTTATACAAACTTTCATCCCCTATTTTATGCCCTTGGGGGTGGTATTAATCAAAATCATTTCTTAGCGGATGCCTACGTCATAATATCTACCTGCATGCCTAATTTCAGCCCCATTCGTCCAGCGGTTTGAGCTGTGCGTTGATAGATCATACAAACTTTCATCCCCTATTTTATCCCGTTGGGGGTGGAATTAATCAAAATCCTTTCTTAGCGCATGCCTACGTTATAACATCTACCTGCGTGCCAAATTTCAGCCCCATCCCTCCAGCGGTTTGGGCTCTGCGTTTATAGATCACTATATCAGTCAGTCAGTCAGTCACCTTTGAGTTATATATATATATAGATAGATGTACGCGGCGCGCGTTGCTACGCCAACAACTAAAATAAATTTAAGAAAAATAAAAGAGAAGAGATTGAGAAGGAAAGAAAGTTTATAGTTTTGTTTTACTTATCGCACCAAAAATATATTTTTCGAACTTATATTTATACGAATTCGTATAGATATCTATTCATCAGTATTGAATTTGATACATGAAAGCGCCATCTGGTGGTAGGTAACTTCCATTAATACGAATATCATATTCATCTTACCCATTAAAAATACATCATACTGATTTTCATGACAATCGGTTGAACAGGGCAGAAGTTACTACTCTGTAGCGTCACCTGGTGGCAAGTGGCATCAATAAGCATATCATACAAACCTTCTCCGTGAAAAACTACATATACATACCAATTTTCATAACAATCGGTTGAACGGGGCAGAAGTTGTTACTCTGCAGCGCCTCCTGGTGGCGAGTGACATTAATGAGCATAGCATATAAACCTTCTCCGTGGAAAAATACATATACATACCAATTTTCATGACAATCGGTTGAACGGGGCAGAAGTTGCTACTCTGCAGCGCCACCTGGTGGCGAGTGGCATCAATGAGCATATCATACAAACCTTCTTCGTGGAAAAATACATATGCATACCAATTCTCATGACAATCGGTTGAACAGGGCAGAAATTGCTACTCTGCAGCGCCACCTGGTGGCGAGTGGCATCAATAAGCATATCATACAAATCTTCTCCGTGGTAAAATACATATACATACCAATTTTCATGACAATCGGTTGAACGGGGCAGAAGTTGCTACTTTGCAGCGCCACCTGGTGGCGAGTGGCATCAATGAGCATATCATATAAACCTTCTCCGTGGAAAAATACATATATATACCAATTTTCATAATTTCATAATAATCGGTGCAGTAGTTTTTGAGTTCATCGATTTCGTACATAAAAACACATCCTTTTTTATATATATATAGATAATGGTCTCCCCTACTATTGATTGCTCAAAATCATTTTAATAATTAGCATATAATTTAATAGGAGTAAATAAAAAGGTTACTTTATAATTAGATTATATAAAAACTATTCTCGTAAAACTTTAAATCCATTACTAAAAATAACAATGTTTGCTTTGTTGGCAAACAGAAATCAAATTTCTATTAATGTATTCTTTTGATGTCAAATGATCTTTTCAGGAAAATAAGGAAATCGGATTGTCTGCTTTTGATAAGCTTTAAAAAGTAACCTCAAGAAAAGATCGATCACCTGTCATGTTTCGCTAGAAAATTCTTTTTGGTATTCCGAGGAAATAGAACTTAATGACATTTCAGTGAACGATAAGTATATTAATCCTAAAACATATTATAATACAAAAAAAATTATAAACATAAATATTTCTTTATGTTAGAAAATTACTTAAAATAAAAATATAAAAATTTCTGGTAGGTGTAAAACTTTTGAGATACAACTTTATTTCGATTATAGTGGTTACTTTAAGTTCAAACATGTCATGTCAGCAGCAGCTTACTTCAATATATATTTGCTGAATAGTCTTAAACGAAAATTCGCGAAATAGAGTCTATATGGAAGAGAAAAGTTATTACTGAGCTACAAGGTATACCTTGAAAGTAATTTCTAAAAATTGAATGTATTAATAAATGTTTTATTACCAGCACGTCAAACACGTTTGTAAACTGTTGTACGAGATTTGTTCACGATTTTTTTTATGTGGTTACATAGGTCCCTAATATATGTTGACAATATCAGCCCTTTTACATTGTAAGTTTGTGTTTCACAGACAGAAAAATTGGACGTTTTCTGGTATACTATTCGATTTTCTACTATCGAATAAAATGGATCAAAGAATCTGCATTAAATTTTGCGTGAAACAACGTGTGCCAATGCAATCATATCATATCTAATTAAATATTTTTTTACAGAGTTTATTGATAAAGAGGATCCAATTGCTACTCTTGCTGATGATAAAAATATTTACTTAAGACTGAAACCTTCAGGTAATCAATTATATTGCTATTATAAAATTAAGCAGATACCTAAAAAAATAAGTTAGTTACCTTAAAAAAATGTTGGTTCCCACAGGGTTATTTTTAAGGAGTCATAAATTTAGATGATCACTTAAGAATTAAATCTATTATCCATTATAATGTTTAAAATTTTCCTACGGAATTAAGAGATAAAACACTATCGCAAACTATTAGTTTATATAAAAAAAAAATTGATACAAACGTATCTAGAAAGGAAAGGGTCAGAAACTGTACGGTGAATACATGATATATAGCGGCGTGGATAAGAATGAACGCGCGAAGGAAGGAGTAGCAATAGCTGTTCATAAATAATACAAAGATTGCATAGAGGAATGTCAATACCATATCATCAAGAGTACTAGTCGTCAAACTAAGCACAGGAACTCAACAACTATATTTATATCCGCGTACGTACCCGAAGACAATAAAACAAGACAAGAACGGGAACAGTTCTATGATCAAATCCAAAACGTCATTGAAGCTATTCCACATTGCAAGCCAATGATAATGTTAGGAGATTTCAACGCTCGGATTGGGAATGATGTTTTACGCGGTGTTAAACAACGGTTCAATGAAGATGTATTGAACTTCAATGGAGAGCTCTTAGTTAACGTATGTGCAAGCAATGAACTCCGAATCAATAACACCTTCTTCGACCACAAACCACAATTCAAATATACCTTCAGTAACACTCGAGGACAACAATCAATAATCGACTATATAATAACCAACAGATGCTTACAACCACGTCAGATATTAGACATACGAACCCTTAACTCTGCTAACATCGGTAGCGACCACAAATTACTCTTCGGAAAAATAAAAATAAAACTAACAGTTAACAAAAATACAAGATCTACCACACAGGAAGAAAAAATAAATGTAGAATCGTTATGGGATAAATCTATTAAGGAATTATACCAAAAGCGACTAAAGGAAAAAATAGAAAACAAACCAATAAAAGAAGAAGATGATATCAACAACAGCTGGGAGAAACTAAAGCAGAATATCAACCAAGCAGCCACAGAAGCACTTGGAACACGAAAAACAAACCAAGGAAAAGCAGGACCCAACAAGACCCCCTGGTTCTGTAGAGACGTCAAGGAGCAATGCAAAAAGAAAAAGACAGCCTACTTAAAATACAGAACAACACAGTCTCCGGAAGATTACCAAGAATACAAGAGATTAAGAAATGTCACCAACACATTTGTAAGACAAGCTAAAAACATGTACTGGAAAACCTTTTCAAAAAGGATGGAAAGGGATTTTTATGGACTCGAGAAACAGATATGGTGGCTGATCAGAAACCAGAGAAAGGAGACGCATGAATTAATTAGCAGTAATCGCATAACAAAGGAAACCTGGGTAAATTACTTGAGGGAATTATACAAGAGACAGGAGACCGAAGTGGAACCTAACACGCCCGAAATTATAATTAATAACGGCATTCTTGTAGAGAAAGGAGACGTAGAACTAGCCCTAAAAAAATTAAAAAACAGGAAAAGTGCGGGACCTGACGGAATCACCAATGAACTGCTAAAATACGGAGGAGACAGTCTGACAGAACAACTGAAAATTCTCATCAATAAAATTATATACCATCACAGAATCCCAGATGAATGGAGAAATCGCATAACGATACTCTTATTTAAAAAAGGCGATAAAGAAGTGCCAGCTAACTACAGAGGGATTAATCTTCTCTCCACCTCGCTAAAACTAACCACAAAAATTCTTACGAACAAAATTAATGAATACACGTCCTTAGCAGACGAGCAGCAGGGATTCCGGTCGGGAAGATCATGTACAGATGCCGTATTTGTAATAAGACAAGTAACAGAAAAGTCAATCGAATATAACCGTCCAGCCTACATGTGTTTCATCGATCTAGAAAAGGCATTCGATCGCATACAACTGGAGGATGTAACACAACTACTGTACGACAGGCAAATACCACAAAACATCATAAAAACCATTGAAAACATATATGAGGCCAATACGATTCAAGCTAGGATAAACGGTAAATTAACCCAAAAAAATAGAGGTAAATAATGGCATCCGACAAGGTGACTCTCTTAGCCCCTTATTATTTAACATCATCATGGACGAGCTGATAAAAAAAGTGCGTAAATCAAGAGGGTACAAAATGGGGGACAGAGAGATCAAAATACTGTGCTACGCAGACGCCGCGGTACTGATAGCTGAGAGGGAAGACGATTTGCAAAGACTACTACACCAGTTGAACTCAACAGCAAAAAATTTTAAAATGAATATATCAGTGACAAAGACTAGAGCCATGATTACGTCTAAAACACCACTAAGATGCAAACTAGAAATAGATGGCAAAAGTGTACAACAGGAAATGAAATTCAAGTATCTTGGAATAGAAATATCCGGGTACGGGGACATTGAAACAGAGGTGAGAGGACAAGCCATGAAAGCAGCATGTCTTAATAATACCATATGGAGCAATAGACATTTGGGAATTGAAACAAAATCAAGAATATACAAAGCAGCGATCAGACCCATATTAACATATACAGCAGAGACCCGACCAGAAACCTCGAAAACGAAACAAATACTGGAAACAACGGAAATGAAAGTGGTGCGCAAAATAGCTGGCAGGACACTATTTGACCGGAAAAGAAGTGAGGAAATCAGAAGAAAGTGTAAAATCGATAGCATCAATGATTGGGTATTGCAAAGAAAAAGGAACTGGAATGAACACATCAGCCGCATGACCAACGACAGAATAGTAAAGATAACGAGGGACAAATCACCGGCAGGACGAAGGAGTACCGGAAGGCGCCGTAAGCGATGGAGTGACAACCTCACTGTAAACTGAAGCCAGGCAAAGAGACGAAGAAAAACAAGCAAAAAGGTGCTTATATATAAGAAGGAAGAAGTATCTAGTGCCAGGCTGTTAGTGTATTCCAGATACATAGGTAACCTGGATTTGTGACTGGTTAGAATTCCTAACTCTAGGATACAGGATGCTACGACATAAGATATAAATATTGATCAGTCTATACAAGGGCAAAACTAAACTGTAGTTCATTAGTGAACCTATACTGTACTGATGAGCTTAAAATATAGCGAAACACGTGAGCTCGCTCGGTACCGACTTTAAACAGAGCTTTTGCATACCCAAATATTCATGCACGATATCTCCCAACACCTTCCTTTCATATCTTTAGAGCCTCAGCTATCTCGATCAACTTTACTTTGCGGTTAATATCTATTTTTTGTGTACATTCTACATTGACAATTTATTTATTATACTCGAATATTTTTTCTGCAAAAATTGACAACATTTAATATATTCTTAAAATTATGGAATGCTTGTCGGTTTTAAAATATTGTTCCTCATTTCCAACGATACCTATTGAAAACTCGAGCATGTTGAGTTGTTTATAACCAACTACTCGAAATTCCACTTATTAGAATACAATGAGAGTGTGCACCATTCTTAACTGAATAGATAAATGAAACTTCGAGACAATTTATTGCTGTATTGATTTTTGTTATTAATCTTTGTTTGCTATAATTTAATTTATTCTAAAATTTCAGAACAATAATTGTAACTGACAACACTGTAATTAATGTTATGAATTATGCTAAATCAATAAAAACGTTGTTTGTTTTACAATTATCTGTTCAATTAGTATAAAATGTAATGATTTAAAGATTGTTTTCTGTAGAATTCATTTGTCAAAATAAAAAAATACTTTTTCATTATTTAAAATTTCAACTATTAAATATCAATTGACAAATTTCAAATGTTAAATGCCAACTGTCAAATGACAACTATAAATTGTCGATTTTTAAATTTCAACTATCAAATGACCACTGTTAGATGTTAAGAGTTAAATTTTCACTGTCAAATTTCAAATGTCAACTTTTAAACGTTTGTTTACCAGAAACTCCGACAAAACAACGCCCTTTTGAGAAGTTTAAAGGCGGAAACATACTATCAAAACGTGACACGACGCCACTTCACCCGACGCATTAATTCCATATATTTATGTTGCGGCGTGTGCTCACATAGCGTGTTGTCTATGTGCTTCTAACTGTATTAAATATACGGAATTGATAAGTACTGACATGCGTCGGGTGACGTGGCGTCGTGTCACGTTTTGATAGTATGTTTCCGCCTTTAATGTATCAATCTTTGTGGGACCTATTTTTAAAAACAACAAAGTACTTTAAGTCTGTATATATTTTTTCTCTTTGTGGCTGTATGCAAAACTAAAAAGGCAACCTTGTATATGAGTATGAAACTACGCGTTATTCTTTTTAAGTACTGATAAAACAACAGTGATTTAAATATAGACGGTGTTTTACCATGAAAATAAAATTAATTATGTTTTTCAAATTTCTTTGATACTTATCTGAATATTATCTCAAGATGTTTATAAATATATTATCTAATTATATAAGATGCAATCAAATTAACCAATCAATATTATCTATTATAATATTTAATTTATTTACTGAAAAATTTCATTTGCGAAGTTATCTCTTATCTATACAAAAATATTAAAATTTATGCTACGTTCTATCCATAAAAAACTATTTCCCGCATTTCATTCTAGTACTCCAGCGCGCTTTCCAGAAACTTTTCCACACACATAACGCACATCAGGTATAAAAAGAAAATTTATCGTTTTGATTCGGCATCAACAGATATATGAGTGCGATTTTTCAGATCGTGTGTATGCTTTATACCATAAAATCGTTTTCCTTTTATTCCATCAATCTTATAATTTACATTAATGATGCGACGTATCTTACCGACAAATCAACGACTGAGCGGAATCGCAAATAACGGGACACCAAAATCCATCACTTGTCAAATGCAAACGTTTTGCGGCAAAGTTTTGATGGGCCTCTATTTCACAATATTTTAATCTTGCTCCGTTACGGAAACGTAACCTACTTTGTCGAAGTATTTTGTGAAATGTCAACTTGAACGGGTTCAGTCTTAAGCTTGAATAATGGATAAGGGTTATTTTAATAGCACAGCAAAGGACCAGAATATCATTTTTTTATAACTAAATAGCTATTAGGCATTTATATTTGCCTCATAGCTTCTGTCGAGCTTGCACATACTATGTTGCAGTTGCGAACCTAACGATTGCAAAATCAAAATCAATTCTATTAATCTGATAACTCTATCCACCTTTAGCAGTCATCGACTGATCAAAAATTGACAGAATATTCGATAGAAATTTAGAAACTTCTACTATGTTCGATAATCTTCTGGAACAACTAAAATGCATATATTCAGGGATTACCGATGACGACTTTTTGACATTTTGATTTTTCAGTGGCAATTAGTAGTTGCCATTTAGAGAACTATATCATTCTTTATTTTATTATTATCCGGACGAAGAATGGTCTCCATCAACATTGCGTATCGCTTTCCATCGATGTAGGTGCGTATTTAAATGCGCTACAACAGGGTTGAAAATGGAAGTTTTACACCATTTGTCTCCAATTGCTCCTATTAGTTGTATGGCGTTCCCAACTGGCTGCTAGGTTGACTGTTTTTAAGGATTCGTGTAAAACGTCTTTATAACCTTTTTCTAGCCTCCTTATCCACAGACCCCCTCGCTTGGTTCTCCAAAAAGTACAGATTTTTATAGCTGATAGTCATCCAATTGATAGACATCACCTGCCCAACGGAGCAAGCACAGGAGATCAAAGGCACTTAGCACTTTCAAGAATCTCTTGTTTCGATATTCAATTTTGGGAAATGCAAACCTTTGCCATAATTTTCCACAGAGCATCTCTGTTAACAAAATCGAATGCCTTCTTAATATCGATGAAGGTAATGCACATATTGTCCTGATCCTCTAGTGGTTTCTGTTGCAGTTGTCGTAGGATAAAAATCAAATCAGATGAAGATATATTTGAGCTGAGGCCACTTTGTGTCCAAGGGAGAATTTTGTCAATATTAAACTTCTTTGAGGATGTAGTTCTTTTCAACCCTGTTATTTTTTACATGAGTAATAGCCTTTGTTTTCCTGAAAATAATAGACGCAATAGAAAATATTTTAATGATTCTAAAACACTTTAAAGATTTTATCAATAAAATGTAGAAATTAAACGTGCAAATCATTGTAGTTTACAACAATTTTGAACTTTGTTTCTCATTAACCAACCTTATTTGCAAACAATACGAAAAATAATTGATAAGTAAAAGTACTCAATAAGAGATAAAAAAAATTAATATAAATAGTGTCCCAAATCTGGTTTACTTCAGTGAGTGGATTTTATATCTAGGTAAGTGTAAAATATTTATTTATATGATACACAAAATTAAATGTTCAATATTTTAGCACTAAATTAGTTAACTATGAAGCTCCTAGTCGTACTTTTTGGATGTTTTGTTGCTATTAATGCACTTTCTAATGAACGTGCACAATGGCTTCAATTCAAAGTAAGTACAATAAATTTTGTAATTTGGTCTTATTTAATTTATTATAACTACTATTTTTACAGGCTCAACACTTAAAAATGTATAAAAGTCTTGAAGAAGACAGACTTCGTTTCCAAATCTTCCAAAACAATTTAAACAGAATTGAAGAACACAATGCTCGATATGAAAAAGGAGAGGTATCATACTTTTTCAAAGTAACCAAATTCGCTGATCTAACATCTGAAGAATTTGAAGCTTTAATGAACAAACAAATTGCCAGCAAACCTAAATTAAATACTACTCGCTTCGTACCTGATGAGAGTATTCAAGTTGATGAGAGTAAAGATTGGAGAGAATCTGCTGTCTTAGCTGTTAAAGATCAAGGAAACTGTGGTAGTTGCTGGGCTTTCAGTGCGGTAAGTACAACTTTTTCTTTTTTTAGTAGCTTTTTGTGCAGTTCTTAGCAAAACAAGTGATCACAATTGATCAAAACTGTATGCAAGTTGTCTCAATTAATGTCGAATGGTCATAAGTGCATGTAAGTGATCAGAAGGGATTAGAAGCGATCACAAATGATTATTTAATCATTCGTATTTCTAGTTAAATAACAACTTAGAGTGTTAAGAAAGTATGCTTTCTCTCCTAAGTCATTCTCACACATCTCTTTTTTAATTTCTCTAAACAAGCTTCCTGGTAAGAGAAACTAGTTATAAAAACAGAACATTGGATCCATTATTATTCATGTTTTCCTGACTAAGTGTAGTTTATGAAGAGTTTTTGTATTTCCACTTGTCTCTATTCAATACATCCTCTTTTCTCCATTTCTTCTCTTACAGGCCATCATTTATTCTATTCAACCACCTTAAAATGTATTCTTTCTCTCTCCCTTTGTACACCGAATTTCAAATTTACCTGTTCTTGTTACTCACATAATTCTCACCCATCCTCTCTAATTTTCTTGCTTAGTTGTCCAACTTACTTTCTTATATCTTACTCTATCTATTCTCGTTAACCCACACATCCAAGGCAATATCTTTATCTCCACCACTTCTAACTTTCTGACTTGCTCTTTCGTTAGTACTGTGGTTTTTGAATTAGGTTAACTTGGATTAACCTTTTATTCATCTTCTTTTTCTGTTATCCGAGGCGTTGGTGAGGTTGGTGTTGGCCTTCTGTTACATTTTTTTTTCACTTGTCCTTATTTAATACATTCTCTCTTCTTCATTTAGTCTCTTACAGGTCCTGATATATTCTATCCAATCTCCTTAACTTCGATTTTACTCTCTTCCTTTTTACACTTAATCTGACATTCATCTACTCTATTTCTTATTATATTGTAAGCAATTTCCTGACTTAAATACTCTTTTAGACTGGTGCTTTAGAAGGACAACTAGCTATTCAGAAAAATCAAAAGACACCACTTAGTGAACAAGAATTAGTCGATTGTAGTACCGATAACGCAGGATGTGACGGAGGACTTATGGATTATGCATTTGAATACATTAAATCCAATGGTATAAGTTCAGAAACCGCGTATCCTTATAAAGGATACGACCAAAGTTGTAAATCCGGTACTACCCGAGTTGTTGACACTATTTCCGGTTATAAAGACGTTGCAGCTAATGAAAATGCTCTTAAAACAGCTGTTGGTAAGTGTGTTTTTGTGTTAGCTAAACATTTTCATTTAATCTGTTTTTAAATTTTAGGTACTGTTGGTCCAGTATCCGTTGCTGTAAATGCTAATACTCAATGGCAATTATACGGAGGTGGTATCTTTGACCATTTATTATGTCACGGTGGTAATTCTAAAAATCATGGAGTTTTAGCTGTCGGTTATGGTTCCGAGAGTAAAGATTACTGGATTATTAAAAATTCATGGGGTACTAGCTGGGGTGAAAACGGTTACATTCGATTAGTTCGTGGTAAAAACCAATGTGGTATTGATGAAGAAACCAGTTATCCTGAATTGTAGATTAAAAATAATTGTTTAATACAAAAATATAGTTTTTGATTTAAAAAATCACTAAAAGAACCATTATTTTCTCTACTGAAGATCGACAAGATAATTTTTTAACTGAAACCGTAATCACTTTTAAAAATAAGCTCCATCGTATCCAAGACTTTTAGATATCAATAATTACAAACAGTATCTATATAAGTTTTACTAAAAAAAAACACAAGTGACTTATGAACAAATTGCAGTTATGCACACATATCGATTGGAGATGAATTACCCAAAGTCTTCTACCTTTTCTGCCATATCTGTATCTGAAAAATTGAAGAGCAAAAAAAAGGTGTTTTGGGACAAAAAATTTAACAACTTTTAAAATATTATAAAAAAAACAAAATTTAGCTTTCCCGCTTTCGTAGAGTCGGTAAGGCATCGGAAAATCTGACTTTTGCTGGTAACAAAAGAACCTACAAAAAACTGTTATGCACAATTCTCTAGCTTAATTTTCCTCTCTAAGAAAATGAAGAAAAACCACTAAAAATTTACTTTTTTTTAAATTCATTACTTCGTTCCTAACAAGTTGGAAAATTAATCTTGTAAGAAATAATAGTTGGATTTTCTCCGATGTTCTTATTTTAATCGAAAAGTTAAATAATTAAAAAAACACATTAAATTACTTAAATCCATAAAATCAATCTGCTTTTTATCAAACAATTTGGTAAACTTTAATATAACTGTAGTTGAAACACTATCGTTAACACCTTAAATAAATTCATGAATATGTTGTTTAAATTTATTCACAAGAAAATTGTATGGAATCTATACACTATTATCACTTTAACACCAACAGCATTCAGTTGATTAAATCATACTTAAGCTCCAGGCGCCAAGTTGTGAGGATTGCTGGGGTGTCATCTGGTGAAGGTGAGCTTAGCATTGGGGTTCCCCAGGGTTCAGTCCTCGGCCCAATTTTATTCCTTATCTATATTAACGATCTACCCCATGCTAATAACATTGCAAAATATACACTCTTTGCGGATGACACAACAATTTCCTGTTCATCTGGGAGCCTGGATGAATCGCTGAGGGGTTCTGTGGTGGCACAGGAAAGGGCTGAGCTATGGTTTCACACTAATAAATTATTGCTCAATATCAGCAAAACTGAAAGAATGATTTTCTCAATGAGAAGCTTGGCCGAGTTCGATAATCCAGCAAGTGTAAAGTTTTTAGGTGTGCTTCTTGACCCGAAACTGCAGTGGGGGCATCATGTAGATTTGCTGGCCAGTAAGCTGAACAGAGGGCTGTATGTACTCAGGAACCTTGCTCGGTGTGTTTCAACTGATGGTGTTACGAACTGCATTTTTTGCTATCTTCAACTCCCACATATCATACGCCATTTTAGCTTGGGGGCACTCGGCTGGAAGGGACAGAGTTTTTGGACTGCAGCGGAAGGCGGTGAGAGTATTGTCCGGTTTGGGGTATAGAGATGACTGTAGGCGGGAGTATGTTAGTGCACGACTGTTGACTGTCCCTTGTCTATATATATTTTATTGTCTGTTGTATGTTAGGGAGAATATGGATCTTGATAGGGCTCACGGAGATATACATCATTATAACACTCGTGCGAGAAATGATTTGGTTCCCCCCTATTGGCGTCTGCGAAGGTGTCAGGAAGGTCCGGGAAATTGGGCTGTAAAGTTTTTTAATGTCCTACCCAAAACAATTAGAAATATGCACTTTGTAAAGTTTAAACAAAAAATTAGAAAATTTCTTTTAAGCGAGGCCTTTTATTCTTTTGACGAATATTTTAATTATAATTTTAACTTGTTGTAAAGTCCTTATATTATTATTGTATGCCATTTTTTTTTAATTAAGACTTCATGTCTGTAATTATTGGTCCTTCTCTTTAATATTTGTGTTAAGTTAATACATGTATATATTTTTTTTTTATTATTATTATTATTAATGCCATTTGAGGCCCTATATTGTATTTGTTTTATTGACGTGTGTAACTACTGGAATAACATGAATAAAGTATTGAGTATTGAATATTGAGTACATACATATAAAAGAAAAGGAAAAAAGGTTTTTTGTAGATAAGGTCATAAGACTTCTGTATATCAATAATTTAAAAACAGTATCCATATATGCTTTTTCTAAAGAAAAAAAACGTAACAAAATAAATTACAATCATCCCACACACATCAATTGAATATGGATTACACAAAGTCTATTCCCTCAGGACAATTGCATTGGATGAAATATTACGAAATACAAAATATAGTCGGATATTTAATCATTACAAATTTAATTCCGGTTAGTCCATAAAAGGAAATATTAATTTTATTTACTTTTATATAAAGCTTTGTGGTAGGTATAGAAGCCCATACTATATCGATGTTTATAATGTAAACAAAATTTAATTAAAAACTATATTTAATTGAACATTTTTCTTTTGAAACTTTTTTAACAAACCTTGATTTTACGTATTAAAATGCTTTAGATTTTAAGTACCACGTTGCCACGTTATCAGATATCTGGAAAACCCATTACAGTACAAAACTTACATATCTCTTGACGCAATAACAAAATAAGTGACTTGTAGATTGTAGATTATGAGTAAGGTTGATTGACCCAGGTTACTACATTGCGGCCTAAAAGTTTGTTTGTGTATACCCTACATTTAATTATGAGTCCATAAGGTTTGCACTTTTTAGAAAGTTGTACCAACTTTTTCTTCATATTCTAAGATGTTGATACACTCCTTAAGAAGTTGATCTAATCAACCTCTTTGTCAGGAAAGTCAGATGAGATTAATAGATGAACACAACTATTTATGTTCTCATTTCGTGGTCGTGGCCAGTACATGTTCCTACGGGCCAAAAACTAGAAAAAAATTTAGCATAGCAACAGGGTTAATCACGTAACCAACATTCGACGAGCGCTGACAGAATCTCAGAAATTTATTTTCGTACTAACCATTTTTCTGCATTCTACGAAAAAAAAGAAAAAAAAGTGGTTATTTTCACCGAAAAAAAAGAAGAAGGGTTGTTCACACGCTTAAGAAAGAGAATTCTACAAAAAAGGGGCTAATAAAAACCTCTACATATATAGAAACAATAGAAAGAGATAGGAATAAATCTTAGTTTCTAGAAACAAAAATTCTTTAGAAAAAACGAAACACGTTGTTCAGTATCAAAAAATAGAAATGAAAATATAGGGCGAAATAAAAATGTTAGAATAGTTATTTATGAAACAGTTCGTGAAGTATGCTTTTTGCGCACGCACGCGATGTTTAGAGCACGAGCGAAGCAAATGCTATATATCGCATAAGTGCGCAAAAAGCACTTCACGCACAGTTTCATACAATATTTTATCTACGATAAACAAATAAAAAATAATTACAAATTCAAATTTAAAAATTTAAACTACAGCACTGTCAGGATAACTTTTGTTGAAATTTAATGCTCTCATAGCAACACCATGACAACGCGAATGCTAAGGATATTTGATTATATGAAGGTGTATCAAAAACAGTGCGAAAAAGTAAATCCCATTGTTACATTGTTACTTCACGCACACTTTCAATCCTTCACGCACTGCTGTCTATAATGACAGTTTTCACGAACTAAAAATTGATACATAATATGAGGTAGAGTAGATAAAGTCTATTATCGGCTTCGGCTATAGGTAGAGATCGCAGTTTTGATTTCTTTCAGATGTAACATTTTTTAAAATTCTTCCTTGTTCATTTCCTTAGGTACTTAGTAAGAGACTTAAAATTGATTGATAATACCTATAAAAAAATGTTGGCGTGTAACATGTATAATTTTAGAGTTATTTTGAGTAATATCCTGATTTCCGTTTCAATTTCGATAAATCAATTGGAACATGTCTGCATAAATCTTCCGAAAATCATGCACAAACCAAACCATTATTCATACTTTGTTCGATAGCTGCACAGACGATTTTATTGTGCCTGTAGTAGTGCTTCTTGCGGATTAAATTGTTCAGTTATTTATCAGATTCTGTCCGACGCCAGGTTTTCTCACGTTTCAGCCCAAATAATGGGCTATTTGGACATCGACGCTTGATGGAGTTTGGAAAATATATTAAGCTTGTGCTGTGCGAAAGATTTCGTGTAGATGTACGTACATCGACCTTACCACAAAAAACTAATTTTTAAAAGAAGACGTGTGAACGATTTATGCCACAAAAAGGTTTTAGTGTAAATCGTTAGAATACACGTTTTGTAACAGTTTGTTAAATATTCGATTAAGAGCGATGTAAGAGTGCTTAGTAAAACACTTTTTGTTTGGTAAAATTGTATTTTATTACTTATAGGTGCCTTTGAGAGCGACTCAACGATTATAGAGGTCATACAATTTTTCGATACTGTTTTTATAGTACAATTCCTCGAAATCTACCTCAGTTTCGATGATCAGCTCTTCATCAGTGCTGATTTTTTCTTTAGCAAACATTCTTTAGATGTTTATAGACTGGAAAAAAAATATAAGGGCCCAGGTCTGGAGTTATGGAAGCAATTGTAGTCTTAATTATGCAATTTTGCATTGTCTTCATAACAAATTAGTATTTCTTCTTCAAATAAAAAATTCTGAAAAATTATTGCTAAAAAACCTTCTCAGCTAAAATCCATTGTTATTTTTAAAAATTCACTGTACCTACACGACTTGTATCCCAATGAAACTCTGGATTTATAACAACAAAAGATTAAAGTTAGATTTGTGTCTGAAGACAACCCTCGTTTTACAAGCTTTTCTTATTTATTTTAACAATCCCTATACCATTATAACGAGGATTAGTATTCCAAATTAGTTTGTTAATATATTTCATAAAAAATTAAAGACTTTTTGTTGGTAATAGAATTTAAATTTAACCTTTTTAGAAAAGAAATTATTATAGAAATTTTAATTTGTGATACTGAAACCAATCTAAAACGCGCGAGTTTAAACATAATTTTGGTAAAACTTTTAACAATGGCACTTTATTGACTATTTTATTATTTATAAACTATTTCAAACTCACAAACCGAACGTAGTTGTATTATATTTCAATTCTCGAGATTAAAGGACAAGTTTCGCTTTTATGATCAAATAAAGTATTATTATATTTTGCAACGGTATAGAATTTTGTTATTTTATGATTTAAAAGTTATATACATATTTTGAAAGAGATTTAAATTAGATTTATTCAGTAATTAGGTTAATTGAATACTTAGTAACCATAATTTATGAAAATGAAATAATTTTCTGTAAACTACGAGGGTTACTACTTATATTTTAAGCCATGGCAACATTAAAAGCTTCAGACGTCATCTAACGTTGCTATTCGAAAATTTAACATTTAACTACTTTTTTTATTGCTACATATAAACAATAAATTGGTGGCCAATGTTTTTCGGCGTAAGCATAAGTCGTTGATGCATTTAAAAATAATGTTTTAGAGTGGAAAAAGTGCTTTGAAAATTGGTTAGAGCGCATGAAAAAAATGGAGAATGCTTTGAAAAACAATAAAACTGTTTTTGATAAAAAATTACGGTGTTTTCATTATTAGGGTAAAAATATAAATAGTGGCCTTTTACTGTTGTTTTATCTAATCAGCGGCGAAACAATCATTTAGAATGGATTTGTCATGAATGCTGAGCTGGAACAATGTTGAGACAATGTTGTTCATTTCAAATCAAATTGTGCTGCCTTGCAAGTAGAACTTTCGACTCTAATGCAATTAATTATAGAACTTTAAAATCAGATATTTGTTAAAAACATAAAGATTAAAATTGCAAATAGGAAATTAAATAGAACATAATAGATGAGAAAAAAATTGATGTCTGGAATTTTAGAAATAAATATTATATTAGAGAAAACCTTTACCAGAGTGAAAAGGGTTGAATCCAAAATTGTGTCTTCACGACAAAGGTTACAATTTTAGAATTCAACACCTGCGAAAGTATTAAATATTCATTTAAAAAAGATTAGTATGCCCGAAAGTATTGATATCTCCTCTCTGTCATTATTTTTCTTTATCGGGCTATTGGCACCCTTTTAAAGTGGTCCCCTATTTGATTGACAAACAAGCTCACAACAATGTTTCCACTTGTCGAAGAATTACTGCTGGAAGTCAGTTTCTAGAATAGCTTTGTATGCCCTCGTTGCTTGTTTTTTGTCAAATCGTGTGCTTTGAGAATTATTATTAAATTAAGGAGCTATCAAAAGTCACAGGGTAATATTCCGGTAATGTCCAAAGGTTGGTGAAGCAGTAATATAAATGTTTCGAAAATTGCATTATCTGACGCATTATCGTAATAAAGAAGTCAGTCACTGCTTAATCAAAAATGCAATCGTTTTTTTCTCATTAGTTTTAAATTTTAATTGTCATACCTATTACTTACTGCGTGGGTCGTCTTTTTAGTTTGTAAATCTTCATAAACGTTAAAAATCTTGCAAAGGTGTTGATAGTCGTTAAAAATTTTTGGGATCTTCAAAAATTGTTGAAAATGGTGAAAAAATGTCGAAAGTCGTACAGAAATGTTAAAAAACATGATAAATTATTGAAAATCGTGGTAATTTACAACAATTTTGAACTTTGTTTCTCATTAACTAACCTTATTTGCAAACAATACGAAAAATAATTTATAGATAAACGAGATAAAAAAAATAATATAAATAGTGTCCCAAATCTGTTTAACTTCAAGTGATTCGATATTACATCGTAGGTAAGTGTAAAATATTTATTTACATAATACACAAAATTAAATGTTCAATATTTTAGCACTAAATTAGTTAACTATGAAGCTCCTAGTCGTACTTTTTGGATGTTTTGTTGCTATTAATGCACTTTCTGATGAACGTGCACAATGGCTTCAATTTAAAGTAAGTACTATAAATTTTGTATCTTGGTCTTATTTAATTTATTATAACTACTATTTTTTACAGGCTAAACACTTAAAAATGTATAAAAGTCTTGAAGAAGACAGACTTCGTTTCCAAATCTTCCAAAACAATTTAAACAAAATTGAAGAACACAATGCTCGATATGAAAAAGGAGAGGTATCATACTTTTTCAAAGTAACCAAATTCGCTGATTTAACATCTGAAGAATTTGAAGCTTTAATGAACAAGCAAATTGCCAGCAAACCTAAATTTAATACTACTCGCTTTGTACCTGATGAGAGTATTCGAGTTGATGAGAGTAAAGATTGGAGAGAAACTGCTGTCTTAGCTGTTAAAGATCAAGGAGACTGTGGTAGTTGCTGGGCTTTCAGTGCGGTTAGTACAACTTTTTATTTTTTAGTAGCTTGTTGGTGCAGTTCCCAGCAGGTGCCCTAAAACAAGTGATCACAATTGATCAAAACTGACTGCAAGTTGTCTCAATTAATTTCGAATGGTCATAAGTGCATGTACGTGATCAAAAGGGATTAGAAGGGATCACAAATGATTATTTAATTATTCGTTTGTCTAGTCAAATAACAACTTAGAGTATTAACAAAGTGTGCTTTCTCTCCTGGGTGTTCACAATAGATCTGCAATTGTCGCATTGATATAGGCTAACAGCCAACCCAAAAAATATCTATCTCTATCTCCTCGGTCATTTTTAGAGGACACATCTCTTTTTTTATGTCTCTAAAACAGCTTCCTGGTAAGAGAACCTAGTTCTAAAGACAGAACATTGGATCCATTATCCATGTTTTTATGACTAAGTGTAGTTTATGGAGAGTTGAATAATTTTTGTATTTCCTAGTATTCTACTGTAGAATATATTATTGTCCTTTTGAAACTAGTGTTTCATGTTAAAGTTTTGTTTAACGGAATGTTGACCATTTGTTACCAGGAAGAACTTTGTTTGAAAGAAGCCACTAAAATCTTAGATTTCTTTGGATGCTTGTAGTGAAAGAAAATATCTTGTACTTATTTTTTATAGAGCAATAACCCTTTCAAAGTGTTTCGAACACTTCTTCTTCTTTCTCTTAGCATTATTCTAAGCATTCTTGGGGTCGGCGGTTGGCCTTCCGTAACATTTGTTTCTATTCCATACATCCTATCTTCTCCTTTTCTTCTCTTAGAGGCACTTATTTATTCTATTCAACAACCTAAAATATAATCTTCCTTTCTTCCTTTGTACACCCAATTTCATATTTATCTTTTCAGTTACTCACATAATTCTTAGCCGTCCTCTCTATATGACAAAACCATCTCAACTTATTTTTCTTGCTTAGCTGTCTCACTTACTTTCTTATTTTGAGGTTAACCTTGATTAACTTTCTATTTTTCTTTTTCTCTTATCCGAAGCTTTGGTGAGATCGGTGTGGGCCTTCCATAATATTTTTTCCCTTGTCCCTATTTAATACATTCTCTCTTCTTCATTTATTCTCTTGCAGGTCTTTATTTATTCTATCCATGCACCTTAACTATGATTCTACTCTCTTTATTCTTACACTTAATCTCCTATTCATCTACTCTTTTACTCACATATTTCCCGTCCCTTTTTAATCCACACATCTAACGCAACATTTTTATCTCCGCCACTTAAAACTTTCTCTCTAGCTTTTTCGTTGGTTCTCAGTTTTTTTAGTTAGGCAGTCTAGATTAACATTTTACTCTTCTTCCTTTGGCTCTCAGCTTCCGTTATATTTGTTTCCTCTTGTTTATATTTAATACAATCTCTCTTCTTCATTTATTCTCTTACAGGTCCTTATTTATTCTATCCATCTACTTTAACTTCGATTTTACTCTTTTCCTTCTTAGACTTAATCTCTTATCCATCTACTCCATTTCTTATTATATTCTATAATGACTTAAATACTCTTTTAGAATGGTGCTTTAGAAGGGCAACTAGCTATTCACAAAAATCAAAAGACGCCACTTAGTGAACAAGAATTAGTCGATTGTAGTACCGATAATGCAGGATGTGACGGAGGGCTTATGGATTATGCATTTGAATACATTAAAACCAATGGTATTAGTTCAGAAACCGCGTATCCTTATAAAGGAATAGGCCAAAGTTGTACATCCGGTACAACACGAGTTGTTGACACTATTTCCGGTTATAAAGATGTTGCACCCACTGAAGATGCTCTTAAAATAGCTGTTGGTAAGTGTGTTTTTGTTGTGTTAGCTAAACATTTTCATTTAATCTGTTTTTAAATTTTAGGTACTGTTGGTCCAGTATCCGTTGCTGTAGGTGCTAATCTTGAATGGCAATCCTACGGAGGCGGTATCTATGACGGGGAATGGTGTACCGGTGGTAGGTATTTAAATCATGGTGTATTAGCTGTCGGTTATGGTACCGAGGAGAAAGATTACTGGATTATTAAAAATTCATGGGGTGCTGACTGGGGTGAAGACGGTTACATGCGATTAGTTCGTGGTAAAAACGAATGTGGTATTAATGAAGAAGCCAGTTATCCTGAATTGTAGATTAAAAATAATTGTTTAATACAAAAATATATTTTTTGGTTTAAAAAATCACTAAAAGAATCATTTATTTTCTTTACTGCTGATCCATAAGATAATTTTTTAACTAAAAGTGTAATCACTTTTAACTCCATCGTGGCCGAGACCTTTAGATATCAATAATCCATATATATATATATATATATATATATATATATATATATATATATATATATATATATAAGAGAGTTTCTATGTATATAGTCACTCATCACGATATCTCTGGAACTATAAGGCCGATCGACTTGAAACTTCGTAGGAGTATTCCTTAGGGAAGATAGAGGTCAGCTTAGAACTGATTTTAGGAAATTCCACCCACAAGGGGGGTTGCGGGGATATATATAAAATGTATATAGTCAGTCATCACGATATCTCTGAAACTATAAGGCCGATCGACTTGAAACTTCGTAGGAATATTCCTTAGGGAAGATAGAGGTCAGCTTAGAACTGATTTTAGGAAATTCCACCCACAAGGGGGTTGCGGGCGATATATATTGTTATGGTATCACTGTGTCTATAAATAAATATTTCTTTAAATTAAATAAAGAAGAGTAATTAAAGAAGAATATTATTAGAATCCAGACCCAACAGCCGGAGCCAAAGAAAACATATTTATAAAAATATATATATATATAAAATGTATATAGTCAGTCATCACGATATCTCTGGAACTGTAAGGCCGGTCAACTTGAAACTTGGTAGGAATATTCCTTAGGCAAGGTAGAGGTCAGCTAAGAACGGATTTTAGGAAATTCCACCCACAAGGGGGGTTGCGAGGAATATATATAAAATGTATATAGTCAGTCATCACGATATCTCTGGAACAATAAGGCCGATCGACTTGAAACTTGGTAGGAATATTCCTTAGGGAAGGTAGAGGTTAGCTAAGAACGAAGTTTACAAAATTTCACCCACAAAGGGTGTTGCGGGATCGTAAAAAATAAATCAAAATTAAAATTTAAAATGCTGAAATATTAAAAATCTTTAAATCTCAAGAATTTTCTTGCTTCTTAAAGAATTTAAAAATTTTAATTAAATATAAAAATATTTTTTTTATACTTTCATTAGTTTTCAAATTATCGATATCTCAATTTTTCTTAATATACCATTTTTGAGAAATGATGAAGTAGTAAAAATCTTCATATCTTACTTATTTATAAAAAAATTTAAAAATATAAAATTAATTTTTATTAAACAACTTATCTTATCTTATCTTATCAACATATCTTTATAACCCTGCGGACGTAGTCGCGGGCAACAGCTAGTTATATAAAAACAGTATCTATATAAGTTTTACTAAAAAAAAAAAAACAAACCACAAGTGACTTATGAACAAATTGCAATTATGCACACATATCGATTGGACATGAATTACCCAAAGTCTTCTACATTTTCTGTCATATGTGTATCTGAAAAATTGAAAAGCAAACAAAAAGGTGTTTTGGGACAAAAAATTTAACAACTTTTAAAGTATAAAAAAACTAAATTTAGATTTTTCGCTTTCGTAGAGACTTCGCAAAATCCGAATTTTGTAGGAAACAAAAGAGCCCAACAAAAAAGTGTTTTGCACAATTCTCTAGCTTAATATTCCTCTTAGAAAATGAAGAAAAACCACTAAAAAATAACTTTTTTTTTAAATTCATTATTTCTTTCCTATTCCAGTTTAAAAATTAATCTTTTAAGAAATAATAGTTGGATTTTCGCCGATGTTGTTATTTTAATGAAAAAGTTAAATAATTAAAAAAAAAAACATTAAATTACTTAAATTCATAAAATAAATCTGATTTTTATCAAATAATTTGGTTAAGTTTAATTAAAACACTATCGTTAACAACACCTTAAATAAATTCATGAATATGTTGTTTAAATATATTCACGAGAAACTTTTTGTTGTTATACCGGTATAAGTAAACGAAAACTGGTTTTAAATTCGACCTTAATAAATACTTTCCTTTTAATAAAGGAGTAGAAATCTGAAATAGCAGAATTCCTTTTACACATTAATGATCTACTAGAAGCCACTAATAACCCGATACATGGTTTTGCAGATGATAGCAACCTACACTGTAGCAAAGCGCACAACCGTCCCATACCTATAGATATTCTGGAAGAATTGCATTCGATGAAATATTACGAAATACAAAATATAGTCGGATATTTAATCAGATATCTCGAAAACTGATTACAGTACAAAACTTACCTGTCCCCTGACCCAATAACAAAATAAGTGACTTGTAGATTGTAGATTATGAGTGTGGTTGATTGGTGGCCTAAATTTTTTTTTGTGTAAGCCTATCATTTTAATTATGAGTCCATAAGATCTGGACTTTTAAGAAAGTTGTACCAACTTTTTCTTCACTTTCTAAGGTGTTGATACACTCCTTACGAAGTTGATCTAACCAACCTCTCTGTCAGGAAAGGCAGATGAGATTAGATCTAGAATTTGGTTGAACACAACTATTTATGTTCTCATTTCGTGGTCGTGGCCAGTCCATGCTCCTACGGGCCAAAAAATAACTAGAAAAAATATTTAACATAGCAACAGGTTTAATTACACGGTCAACGAGCGCTGATAGAATCTCACAAATTTATTTTCGTACTTGTAACCATTTTTCTGCATTCTACGAAAAAAAAGTGGATATTTTCACCGAAACAAAAAAAGAAGGGTTGTTCACACGCTTAAGAAAGAAAATTCTATAAAAAAGGGGCTAATAAAAACCTCTACATAAATAGAAACAATAAAAAGAGATGGGAATAAATCTTAGTTTCCAGAAACAAAAATCCTTTAGAAAAAACGAAACACGTTGTTTAGTATCTAAAAATAGGAATCAAAATAAGGTCTGTTATAAGGTCTATTATCGGCTTCGGCTATAGGTAGAGATCGCAGTTTTGATTTCTCCCAGATGTCACATTTTTTTAAATTCAGTTCTTTCTTGTTTATTTCCTTAGTTACTTAATAAAAGACTTAAAATTGATTGATAATACCTATAAAAAAATCTTGACGTTTAACATGTATAATTTTAGAGCTATTTTGAGTAATATCCTGATTTACGTTTCAATTTCGATAAATCAATTGGAACATGTCTGTATAAATCTTCCGAAAATCATGCACAAACCAAACCATTATTCATACTTTGTTCGGTAGCTGCACAGACGATTTTATTATGCCTGTAGTGCTTCTTGCGGATTAAATTGTTCAGTTATTTATCAGATTCTGTCCGACTCCAGGTTTTCTCACGTTTCAGCCCAAATAATGGGCTATTTGGACATCGACGCTTGATGGAGTTTGAAAAATATATTAAGCTTGTGCTGTGCGAAAGATTTCGTGTAGATGTACATCGACCTTTCCACAAAAAACTAATTTTTAAAAGAAGACGTGTGTTGTGAATGTAGACCAAAAATAAGGGAACGATTTATGCCACGAAAAGCTTTTGGTGTAAATCGTTAGAATACACGTTATGTAACCGTTTGTTAAATATTCGATTAAGAGCGATGTAAGAGTGCGTAGTAAAACACTTTTTGTTTGGTAAAATTGTATTTTATTACTTATAGGTGCCTTTGAGAGCGACCCAACGATTATAGAGGTCATACATTTTTTCGATACCATTTTTATAGTACAATTTCTCGAAATCTACCTCAGTTTCGATAATCAGCTCTTCATCAATGCTAATTTTTTTTTTATCAAACATTCTTTAGATGTTTGTAGACAGGAAAAAAAATATAAGGGCTCAGTGGAGATATGAAAGCACTTGTAGTCTTAATTATGCAATTTTGCCTTTGTTTTTATACGGTGCACTGTCTTCATAACAAATTACTGTTTCTTCTTCAAATAAAAAATTCTGAAAAATTATTGCTTAAAAACCTTCTCAGCTAAAATCCATTGTTAATTTTAAAAATTCACTGAACCTACACTACTTGTATCCCAATGAAACTCTGGATTTATAACAACAAAAGATTAAAGTTAGATTTGTGTCTGAAGACAACCCTCGTTTTACAAGCTTTTCTTATTTATTTTAACATTAACATTTTAACATTATAACGAGGATTAGTATTCCAATTTAGTTTCTTAATATATTTCATAAAAAATTAAAGACTTTTTATTGGTAATAGAATTTAAATTTAACCTTTTTAGAAAAGAAATTATTATAGAAATTTTAATTTGTGATACTAAAACCAATCTAAAACGCGCGAGTTTAAACATAATTTCGGTGAAACTTTTAACAATGGCAGTTTATTGACTATTTTATTATTTATAAACTTATTCAAACTCAGGAACCGAACGTAGTTGTATTATATTTCAATTCTCGAGATTATCATCAAATAAAGTATTATTATATTTTGCAACGGTTTAGAATTTTGTTATTTTATGATTTAAAAGTTATATACATATTTTGAAACAGATTTAAATTAGATTAACTGAATACTCAGTAACCATAATTTATGAAAATGAAATAATTTTCTGTAAACTACGAGGGTTACTACTTATATTTTGAGCCATGGCAACATTAAAAGCTTCATGCGCCATCTAACGTTGCCATTCGAAAATTTAACATTTAACTACTTTTTTTGCGTGGCCAATGTTTTTTGGCGTAAGTAGAAGCCATTGATGCATTTAAAAATAATGTTTTAGATTGGAAAAAGTGCTTTGAAAATTGGTTTGAGCGTATGAAAAAATGGAGAATGCTTCGAAAAACAATAAAGCTATTTTTGATAAAAAATTACGGTGTTTTCGTTATTAGGGTCAAAATATAAATAGCAACCCTGGTATAGTAGCCTTTTACTGTTGTTTTATCTATTCAGCGGCAAAACAATAATTTAGAATAGACTTGTCATGAATGCTGAGCCGAAAATCAGATATTTGTTAACAACATTAAGATTAAAATTGCAAATAGGAGATTAAATAGAGCATAGCAGATGAGAAAAAAATTTGATGTCTGGAATTTTAGAAATAAATATTATATTGGAGAAAACCTTTACCACAGTGAAAAGGGTTGAATCCAAAATTGTGTCTTCTCGACAAAGGGTACAATTTTAGAATTCAACACCTGCGAAAGTATTAAATATTCATTTAAAAAAGATTAGTAAGCCCGAAAGTATTGATATCTCCGTTCTGACATTATTTTCCTTTATCGGGCTAATGGCACCCTTTAAAGTAGTCCCCTATTTGATTGACAAACAAGCTCCTAACAATGTTTCCACTTGTGGAATCACTGCTGGAAGTCAGTTTTGTCAAAACGTGTGCTTTGAGAATTATTATTAAGTTAAGGAGCAATCAAAAGTCACAGGGGAGTATACCGGTAATGTAGACATCCTAAAAAACGTTAAAAATCATGAAAAGTTGATGAAAAGATTTGATATCTTTTTCATTGGACTAGAAAGGTTTTTTCTTTACTTTTAAAACGCATGATTTTTATCTTATTACGTCAAAGAAGTATAACTTCTTAAGTGCGTACTAAAACTTTACAGATTACTCAACATATAATTTACATGAGATTTAAAATTTTTAATGCCACAAAATTGCATTATAATCTGTTTATTGAAAGTTTTTATAAATCATATACGTTTAAGTTACCAAACTTATATTATATATACATAGTAGAAGATAGGTACCTATGGAGAGTTTCGTCTCGTATGTGTAATATGTAATCTTAGTTTTGAAACTTTGTCACATCAATATTGTTAATATTGAAGAACAAAGTTTCGAAATATGAATTTAGAGATTTACTCACCTCGATGTCCCAAAGTTCGGAGAATACACTGGAAGCCAAATTCACAATTTTATTAACACTCAAATCGATCACTTTGAGTTTTGACAAGCCGAAAAAAGTTAAATTGTTAATATCACAAATATAGTTTTCCGATAAATCCAATTCGAGTGCATTTCCCAATGCGGCGAAAGCTTTATCTTCTATTTTTGAAATATTGTTATTATTCAATCGAATATACTTGAGTTCCGGCACATTATGAAATACGGTCGTTGGCACACTACGTATCCGGTTTCCATTTAAATCGACTTCACTTAACGACACTAAATTCGAAATTGAAAACTCATCCAGATGTTCAATTTGGTTTTTGGAGAGTTTTAACCGCTGCAACGAGGAGGAATTTCCAAATACGAATTTATCTAGTTTTTCCAATAAAGCAAAAGATATCGTAAAATTTCGTAAAAATAACATCTTTTGTAAGAATTCCGATGGTATACTTTTCACTTGACCTTGATTACTTGCTATCATTGTAAAATCGCTTAAATATGGTTGAGTATCAATTATCAATTGCCATTTAAAACTATCTTTTGTTACTGGACCAAATATCCAGCATTCCGCAGATAAAACCTGATGATATTTATCTTTTGTGCAGAAACATCGTATGTTATTTGAATCTGTTGGTTCGAGTGTACACATATCAGTTGGTTTTACAAATTTTGGTTGTTTGGTTTTACTTCTTGCACGAGTTTCTTTAGATGATGCCTCATTTAGGCATAGAATTGCTAGGAATAACGCCAGTCGCATTTTTAAGCCACACCTGAAACAAAATTATAAAGTTAAATAAAGAATAAACAAATAAATATTTTTTAAAATTTGTTATAAAACAATAACGATGTCTTTATCAACTATTTTAGGTCACTGTTAGCCTATAACTAAACATATGCTCGCCTGTTTGTCATTAATAGATCCCAGTGAGTTTATACAAAAAATACGATTACTCCCCTTCCCTTGCTCCACATCTTTCCATAAGTTTTTTTCATTGATTAAAGCAGTGCTGGAAGTCTTCTTTGGTAAAGCACTTTAAAAGCTCTGTCGTTTTTAAATCTTTGAACCTTCTAAGAAAATTGGAACAGACAGGTTGATGCATGAGCTTTTGGTAAGGAGTCAGGTTTTTTGGCACCAACTTTGCACAGACTTTTGTCATGTGTAATTCCTCGTGTAACTTCCTGCTATACTCTCACATTTTCTTGTAGCCTGTAGAAGCCCATCCTTGCCTCATTTTGTAAAGTTGAAGAGAATTTAAAATTTTATATATTTTTTTTTCAATAAGCAACGATATTTATACAATTATAAATGAAGTAAGTTTGCAATTTCAGTTTTATTTACATTGTTTCAATTTATAAAACTGCTGTCCTAATTACAATCTTTGACTCAAAAAACTTTACTCTACACATAAAACTCTGCTCTATAAATAGTTTATTGCGAAACTGGTCGATTGATTGACATTTTCCATACTTCTCCCCTTTTTGTTACGGAAATGACGCTGTGGCTTTGGCTGTTTTTTTTTCAGTTGAATAGTTAATGCAGTCCAAAGGCTATAAAAGTTAACCTACATTCATTAAAATTAACTAAATAGCAGCAAATTACATTTTTTTACATAACTGATGATTAAAACACTTTTTGGTTTATACAAAAAACACTGGGATCTATTAATGAGGAACAGACGAGAATGTGTTTAGTTTTAGGTTAATAGTGACTTAAGATAGTTAATAAAGACACAGCTATTGTTATTAAGAAATTTATTTTTATTTAATTTATAAGAAAGTTTAACTATATTAAATAACTATTTAAACTAATGTAAAAAATGTGTTTAAATCTATTTAATATTTCCTAAAAAAAAAGTTTAATTATTTATTTAACCCGGCGCATTAACCAAAATTTTAAATTTATGTTTTACCATTAAATTGAATTAAAAAATAATTACAATTTATCAAAAGAACTTTTTATAGTAGAAAGTTTTTTTAAATGATTTATTGGTCATATTACTATTATATAAATTATTTTGTTACTTTCACATGTAAGAACAAAAAAAAAGAAAAAAAAACTTCTCTCTCGCGAGATATCCTATTACGATAACCCAACAGAATTGTCACAATACAATCAACCGCTTCAACCGCTTATCCAAATAGGCCACCGCAAGCTTATATGAAGTCTTTCAAAATAATAATATGTATACATATTTAATTTAATAACAATTTAGTATAAATTTCTAAATCTATGTATATGCCTAAACACACTTGAAACATGCATTGTCATTCAGTTCTTAGCTATCCTGAAAATTTCAGAGCTCTAGGTAGTCGGGAAATAGGTTTAAATTCGATTACAAAATTCCACGGAATGACACAGAAACAAAGAACACGGCGAAAATATAAAAACTTTCTAAAATAATAACGATTTTAACCAAATTTTCACTAATAATAAGAAGTTTAAATCTATTAAATATTTGCTAAAAAAAAATTGTAATAATAATAATAAAAACAAGTAGAGGGCCATAACATTATCAGCGACCATCAGTACGGCTTTCGTAAGTCCAGATCAACAGGAGACCTCCTAGCATATGTCACCCATCTTTGGAGCAACGCAGTCGAACATCATGGGGAGTCCCGGGCTATTGCACTAGACATTTCTAAAGCCTTTGATCGTGTCTGGCACGAGGGGCTCCTAATTAAACTGCGATCCTACGGTATGCCCGGTCGATTCTGTTCATGGCTTTCTAGCTTTCTTCAGGACCGTTCTCTGCAAGTGGCGATTGACGGGTTTCTCTCGGACACCTTTACCATCAATGCTGGTGTTCCTCAAGGGTCCATATTATCCCCAACCCTCTTCTTACTATACATTAACGACCTTCTAGCGAAGATAGAAAATCCAATTTATAGCTTTGCTGACGACAGCACACTTATCTCATCGTTTACTTTGAACTCTCGAACATCGGCTGCTGACGCACATCTTCGCAGACAACATGAAGTATCTCGACTCAAAAAAGACCTGGAAGAAATTTTGTCTTGGGGTGACAGTAACCAAGTCAAATTAAACGCTAAAAAAACCCAGGCAGCAGTTTTCTCTAAGAAGGTTAACATTGCAGAACCAGATATAGTCATGGCAGGACATGCAATTCCACTGGCTTCGTCTATTAACTTACTGGGTGTCAATCTGGGAGGAAATATGTCTTGGCATAATCACGTTGTAACAATCGCCAAGACAGCTTCTCAGAAACTCGGTGTACTTTTCCGTACCAAAAAGCTGTATACACCACAACAACTTTTGACACTATACAAAGCCCAGATTCGACCATCACTGGAATACTGCTCTCATGTCTGGAGTTCTGCACCGAAGCATGTCCTTCGGTTGTTGGATTCCATCCAAAGGAGAGCCATTCGTCTGATCGGTGACCACGAGCTAACCAAGAACCTCGACAGCTTAGAACATCGAAGACAGGTTGGTGATTTGACCCTCTTTTACAAATATTTCCATGGCAAGTGTTCTACTGACATTGCTCGCTTGATTCCACCTAGAGCAATTCATAGCAGAAATACACGACGAACCACTTCCGCCCATCTCTATGTGGTTCAACTTAATACTCCTCGATCATCATTGTTTAAGAACTCTTTCTTCTGGAGGACATCCTCTCTGTGGAACGGCCTTTCTGAGGCCGTATTTCCCACCGAATATAACCTCCAACGATTCAGAACCAACGTGAATCGCTTTCTTCGCACACGCACCGCTCCCAGAGCGCCTTAAAGGATTTTTCCTACAGTGCTTGTGCTTGACCATAAAAAAAACACACACAATGAAATAGTGTAAAAATTGCTACACTGGAAAAAAGTTACAAGCTTTAAATTTTTTAATGTACAATTCCCATTTGGCTATTTTTAAGATTATTAATTTTTATAATTTTTAACGTTTTTTTCACGATTTAAAACAATCTTTCTGGATTTTTAGTCGTCCCTTTTTCACGATTTTTAACAGTTTTTTAAAATTGTCAACAATTATATATTAATACTCGTTATTCTATCCGTACGAAGACAGTTCCAAATTACAGGGTGTTAGTGAATAAGTGCGAGAAACTTCAGGGGGTGATTCTACATGAAAAAATAATGATAGTTTGCTGTATAACTTTTGTTCGCAAATACTTCGTTTTTGAGATACAGGGTGTTAAAGTTTTTTTTTTTGAAGGAAAAAATGGTGCGACACTGAGATATTTCAAACTAGAAATAATTTTGGAAATCCTCGTTTAATTTGTGCCAAAATATCCTTTTTATCTTTTTGTCGTATGGGGCGTCGTTTTTATGCAAAAAAATAAAACGGCGCTTCATACGACAAAAAGATGGGAGGGATATTTTGGCACAAAATAAACGAGGATTTCCAAAATGATTTTTAGTTTGAAATATCTCAGTGGCGTACCATTTTTTCCTTCAAAAACATTGAGATCATTACCCGTATGCGCACCAATGATAAACATAAAATTTTTAATTGCATGTAAACCAATTCGCAATAACTACCTCTTAACAACCACCAAACTTCATTTGAATATCTTTACCGATTTCAGAGCAATACATAAATAGTTAGTTTTTAAGAAAAATTTAACACCCTGTATCTCGGAAACGAAGAATTTGCGGACAAATGTTATACAGCAAGCTGTCATTATTTTTTCGTGCAGAATCACCCTCTGAAGTTTTTCGCACTTATTCACTAACACCCTGTATAATATGCATCTATATTTCAAGCAGAAGTATATGTAATCTTGCACATATAGTGGAGATGTAAAGATCCCTAAAAGGGAGGTCAGTAGAACTCGACATCCAGGATTTTAGAGGGTACTAATAGTTTGTACAAGTAAAATGATGGGTGCCATATGTTTGTGGAGTCTTCTGGAATCCAGTGTCAAAAAGACTGTAACTGCAAAAGGGCCTTTGAATCTGTCTAGTTAAGAAACAGAGAAATAGAATGCAACCAGCATGCTAATAAATTGCAAAATTTTACAGTCCAAAGCCAGCTCTAGGGATACAAAAAAGTATGATCCGGAGCTGAATAAATGCATGTATAACAAAAACAACACAACCAACACTGGGAATACATCTCTGGCCAAGCACACAGCAAAATGTGAACAAGAAGAAACAGTGTATGACTGCTTTTCTTTTTCTGAAATCAGTAGATTCATTTTGGATGAGTACTGACTTACACCAGCCGATGTCAGGAAAACCCCTTTTGGGAGTCTCATCACCTATTTTAAATTTTTAGGCTTCATGACAGACTGAGGTGTGGATTTCTCTACACACAAGAGGATTGGCCTCAGTGCTGGCAGAGCACTTGCTCGACCCTCTCCAATTTTCCAGATTCAGATCCAGAGACCATAAATATGTTCCGTAGTTATCAGTAAGCAACCGATAAGTTCGTACGACTTTATCACTTGGATATTTTTTGGAACGACCTCGTATTTTACAGATATCGATCTGGCTAATATGGAGTACGTATTAGAAAAACATATTCGTTTAAAATTTTATGAAGTTTCGGATTTAGGAATTTCTAAACATATCACCAGTTTTTAAATAATAAAGTACCTAAAGGAAAATTGCAGTGAAAGCAAATTGGTTATAAACATGTATCCTTTAATATTATGCATATACCGTGACTGTTATCATTATTAAAAGGAGTTTTTCAACTTCCAGTCTATATTTTTCTGAATATAAAGTAACTGCTGAATATAAATCATTCCTCATCCAAGTTTAGCTGGTTATAAAAGTTGTAAATTGTAATTAAAAGTCGACTCTATGGTATTTTCTCGGACGTTGTATATTGTTACTTACTAGTGTTAAACTAGTGAAATAAATATTAAAAATTTTTACCACATTCTGATCTAAACTTGGTAAAAGTTGACAATTACTTAGAGATTATGATATAACTTGGTTAATAAGTTTACTGCTTATCATCATAATGATATATAGTTTTTCATAACGCTAAAAACTTTTAATGTTTCCATTCTTAATCATTATACACATTCCGCATTTATAATTTTGATTAATTAAACTCTCTTTCAGCATTTTGGAATTAATTAAGTTTGTAATACAAGCAGATGTAAGGCTGATACTACTGTTTTATGCATATTTCGTGTATAAGAAGGTATAAAATTTAATATTAAGATTAATAGTCTATTATGTCTTAAAGTAATATTTGAAGAAATATTAAGTGGAGTAAGAATCAAGTATTGTTTGGTTACCACGTTTGGCGCGAATTTTGAAGAATTTGCATATCATTTTTTACTTTCGTTAGCTTGTATGTATAAGCAAAATTAGGGGTGACAGGTACACCTGCGACCTATAGGATCTATTGTGTCCTCAGTTTCTTGCTATTATTCTGATGTTTTATTAGACTTATTGTCCCGTGTTTCTTAGCAAGTTGGGCTTCAAGTTAGGTAGATCTTTCTTTTCTATTTGGTGTGATCCTAGGTATCTGACCCTAAATACCGGTTAGACAATAGAGGTGTATAGAAAGGAACGTAGCACAATCCATGCGAGAGAAGGTGTATTGTAGCTTCTCCGGATGTAACTCTACCCCGTGGAATAGGATTGCAAGGAAGATAGAGACGCTGGGAGTTTCACAGTACTTTGTGAATGTAATCATAGATCACTAAACAGATAGGATACTGAGGCAAAGAAAACAGAAAAACCACTATCACAACCAATGCTAGCATCCCGCAAGGTTTTGTTTTAGGGCCTCTGTTGTGGTATAATAATAATAATAATAATAATGTTTATTCAGGAATTGATACAAATATAATAAAACAACAATGCATTTTTAAGTGTAAATAAATACATTTAAGTTAAAGTAAAAGTACATTTAACATATACAAGGAATAAACATGGAGGACTCGCTGAGGCATAGTGCATGCCTGTGTGCGAGATAGATGCGTGTATGAACTTAAATATTAAACCTTTAGTAATAATAATGCAGTGAAAAAAAAAAGTGAACTTTTGAATTAAAACATAGTACCTAAATAGAGAAGTATCTAAATGGAGAAGACATTTTTTTTTTTTTTTTATTATTATTATTTCACATACTTTAAATCAAATAAATCATTAAAGACATATCTGTTTTTACTTCTTATCCAGTTTTTTGTACAAAATTTAAAACGAGGAAGTTTAATAATATTCCTAATATTATCTGGTAACATATTGTATAATCTTGGTGCGAAATAATTGGTACAACGTTGACCGATTGTCTTAGAGCAGATTGTAGTATATATACATTTACCTCTAGTGCAATAATTATGTGGGGGAGAAGATATTTGGACTGTTTGTTTAAAAATATTGACAAGTATGTTTTGGGCATATAGCTGTCTGATGTCAAAGAATGTATGTTTTCTATAATGAAAAGCTAGACCTGAACTACTGGTTGGGATTTGAAACTGTTTATCTTGCACTTAATTAAAGCGAAGAGAATGGCCAAATTCACGTGAAGAGAGTCCTTCGAGAATTAAAATTCTACTTGGAAAATTAGGAAATTTGCCCGACAAAGCACCTGAAATATCTGTTTATCTTGCTAAATAGATACAGTTATAGCCCTTACATAGTAGAGGCAATTAAAAAATCGAATCTGGTAGACGGAAAGATGCTAAATATTAAATGTTAAATCTTAACTAATGCAATGCAAATAAATGTGAAATATAAGCTTATTTTTTTACGTTAGAAAGTTTTTTGTTTATTCAGAATTAGAGTTCTGTAAATCTTTTTGTTGCTGATAATTTAAATACTAAATTTACTCTAAATGCTAAAATTAACTAACTTTAAACAACTCCTCTCTTTTTCATTATTATTATCTTCACTTATAATCTATTACAAACTTAAATAAATGAACAACATCTCGTATAGTTTAATATTAAACGAGTATTTGCTTTATAAAGATTACACTATAATTCACTCATAAATTTTGCAGTGTTGACTTATGACGTTTATTCCTGGATCTACATTTCCCTGCAATAGATTCAGGCTTTTATAAAATTGTGTATTTTGCGGTAATTTTGTATATCTATGTAAATATCATAGATTAATAATATAAATTTGTAAACGTTATTTTATTTTCTATATATACAATACGTTTTTGTAATATACAGGTGCAAAATATTCGATATATGAGGTCTGTTGCAAAGTAAACAGGGTAGAAAAAAAATAACAGAAATGTTTTTTCGGTAAAAGGAATTTGTTTTATTTAAAGTTAATACAGCGATTTGTACGGTTCAAGTTTTTCGAATGAGAATATCAGCTCACTGACCGGGATGTTCTTAGAAATAGTCTCTTTTAGTCTGTCTCTATGTCGGCATACTACTGTCTCTTTATGCGCAAATAGAGTCTACCGAACAGAAAAGAGTCGCATATACGAAGAATATGGGGAAAGGTTGATAGTTCAAATGGCATTTTTGTGGCATTTTTACATTTACGTTTTTCTCGTAGACTCTTTTGAAATGTCTCCAAAGACTCATTTTAGAGTTTTAGAAACTTCTCCACAGGACCTTTTGGCATTTAAACCTTTTCTTTAAGCTCTCTAGAGCTTTGTTGGACTTTTATCAACCTTTAGTTGCCTGTACTATCCACAGAAGTTTTTTTTAACATTTACCTACACTTTTGCCATACTTTTTTAAAGTGTCTCTAAAGTCTTATTTGACTTTTTAAACTTTGGAACTTTTTCTGAAGACTTTTCAGCACTTTAATATAACTTTTAAGCTCTACAAAAGCTGTATTGACATTATCACTCTTTTCTGATGTTCTTCTGACAACTCCAGAAGGTTTTTAAAGTTTTAAGTCTTTTGAAGCACCCATTAAAGCCTTTTCAATACTTCTAACAACTTTTAAGCCTATTGTGCTGTCTACAGAGGCTTTATTAAATTCTTATACCTAGTTGAAAAGGTACGGTTTCTTCGTTGTATATCTGATCACTCTTATGGTCTCTCCGGAAGCAACATCACGTTTTTCTTAGGCTCCTGTAAGACCCTTCTTAAGCTTTTAGAATATCTCGAGAATCTTTGTTAGCACCTCAACCAACTTTTTAACCTTTTCCTTAAATCTAATCTAATCTAAATAACCTGGCATGGTCTCTCCTGCGGAGCCCCATGTTTGAACACTGCTTCCTGTGGGAATATTGTGACCAGGTTCGGCACCAAGAGTCCTTACATGCACCCGTGCTTGTTCAGCTGCAAATCAGCATCCCGCTGATCCCCAGGAAGGCTAGAATCCAGGTGTCCTAAATTCCTTAAGTTACTGTTGCCACAGGGCTGTTCCCTTTATAAGAGATTTGAGTCCTGTGACTAGCTCCTCAAGGTGGTGATAGGATTCAGGATTCGTGTCGCCGAAGATGAGGAACCGTTTATAGTCCAAGGCCCCACACTCGAATAGAATGTGAGTTGCCGTCTCATCGTCCATTTCACACAGTCGGCACAAGGTGGGTTCCTGTGTCAGAATCCCCATCCTCCGAAGGTGTAGTCTGAATGGTCCATGCCCGGTGAGCAGGCCAACTAGTACTCTGATCTGACTCCTGACCTTTTCCTTAAGCTCCAAAGAGTTTATTAAGTTCTGAGGCTTAGAAAATTTTTCAAACTTGCATCAAACTTTTTAAAGATCGGTAGTTACGAATATATTAACGTGTGTAAATGACTGGTCTCTTTCTTTGGACAGAAATCAACCTGTTGACGTGATATACTTAGATTTTTCTAAGGCATTCGATCGGGTTCCTCACGAGCGGCTGTTATTTAAGCTCGAACATAACGGTATAAGAGGAGACTTACTTCAATGGATTAAAGGTTTTTTAATGAATCGTTAATTTTGCGTACGTGTAGGTGACCGTTTTTCTCCGATGTTTAGTGTGCATAGTGGTGTTCCGCAGGGTTTAGTTTTAGGTCCAATTTTATTCTTAGTGTACGTTGCTGACCTACCCATTCACATTAAAAGTAATATTTCGTTATTCGCTGACGATACCAAGATATATGCAAACCCTTTGTCTGAGTACAATCAACTTCAAACTGACCTTCAAGAGCTCGCAAAATGGGTAGATAATTGGTGCATGCCGTTAAACACAGCCAAGTGTGCAGTTCTTCATTTAGGTAAAACTAATCCAAAGAATCGGTATGTACTTTCAAATGTAATTCTAAAAACTGTTTCGCAGCAAAAGGACTTAGGTGTACTTGTAACAGAAACTCTATCTGGTCTGAACATATTCAATCAGTGTGTAGTAAAGCAAGAACGTCAATTTATTTACTATCTAAAACTTTTTCTAAGATATCGCCACCAAATTTTATTGCTATATTTAGTGTATAGGTATGTTAGACCTATTTTAGAGTTCGCCGGACCCGTATGGAACGTTGACTGGCAGAGAGATTCAGTTCGACTTGAGTCTGTACAAAGATGGGCAACAAGAATTTCCTATGGCCGCCGTCGTCCTTCTTACGAGGAACGGTTAACCCGTTTAAGTTATCCCACATTTATGGACCGCCGACTTCGCGGGGACTTAATAATTGCATATAGAGCTCTACATGGAAAGTTTGGAATAGATCTTTCTCAACTTTTTCCTTTAAGTAACGATCATAGACTACGGGGTCATTCCTATAAACTGTCTAGAGAACACTTTCATACAAAATGTCGCGAGAAGTCTATATTCAATAGAATATTTTATACCTGGAACTCACTTCCACGTGATGTCGTTGATGCTGTATCTGTGAATGTGTTTAAGAATAAATACGATAGTTTTAGGTCTACATCACGAGAGCAATAATCTTCTTTTTTCTTTTTTTTTTCTCTCTTTTCATTGTTTACTTAATTTGGTGTATAGTCTTAAGTTTACGTTTTAATTACTATGTATGTTATATTTATTTTGGTAAATGGAGCTATATAGGTCCCAGACCTCGGCTCCTTATTCTTATATAATAATGATAATAATAATAATAATAATAAACCTTTGACTATATACAAAAGCTATTTAGCTTTTTAGAAACTTTATGATCACATCCACCAAGCTCTTGTACTGTCTCTAGAGATACATTTACGCCTTTCCCTTATACCCTTTTGAAATGTATCCAAGGACTTATTTCATAGTCTTTGGAACTTCTTCACAGGACGTTCTTTTTAAGCTTTTGTAGTCATACTGGAAGCTTTGTTGGCAAGACATAAGCATTTCTTTTTTGTATCGAAAATACATGGTATTATGCAGTATGGATCCAATTTTTTATCATCTTCTATATGAGAAGGAAATTAGTAGTGTTATCATTAGGGTAGCAGATCATCATTATTGTGAGCCCTTTTAAGACCATTGCAAGACATAGACCTTCTTTTTTTGTATTTTTAAGACGACTGCAAGACATATGCCTCCTTTTTTTCTATCGTCATCATCTCAGTCCTTTTTCAGATTACTGTAAGACAGGCCTTCTTGTTGTTATATTGTGATCATCAGCCCTTTTTTAAACCACTTCAAAACATAAGCTTTCTTTTTTTATCGTCATGCATCATCAGTCCTTTTAAAGACCACTACAGAACATAGGCATTCCTTTTTTGTGTTCAAAATACATTGTATTCTGTAGTATGGATGCATTGTTTTTCATGGGAAAAGGAAATTAGTAGTGTTATATATTAAGCTAATATCCAACTAATTTATTTTGTTACAAATTTTTTTAAATTTGCTTATGAATTTTATTCTTATAATTGTAATTTGATTTCACGACTAAAATAATAGTTATACATCAAACAATTTAAAAATTCAACACAGATGAAGTGTGGTATAACTTGAGTTGTTCGGTATAAATTTGAATACATACATTTTAAAACAATTTACGACACCCGGTTGAATCATGTTGCATACAGTTTTCACCCGGAAAATTATGCTAATGGAATGGATAGTGTCAAAGTATTAACAGAAAGGCAAAGTTGAAAATTTACTGTAGAAATTGTTACTACTGGTGGCTCTGCATAAGTGTAATTTACAACTATGGAAAATCTGAAAGGATAAATTCTCAGTTTTCATTAAACTTAGATCACGTAAAATACTTTAACGTGCTTCTCATAAATCTTTATTCAATGCACAAATTTAACGTTTTTATGTAAAATCAATTTTCAACATTGGTGAATTAAAATCAACTAAGGAATTCTTCCTATAAGAAATGTAGTCAATATCTTACAAGTTTCCAACTCTGAACACATTATAAGTTTTCCTTTACTTTTCTGAAGTTGAGAATTACTTTTATGTTAATTTTAACACAGGATAAAATAGAAATTATTTGTTTCATATAACAACATCATCTTACAAAGATGTAATGGACTTTTTAGTAAAGAATAACAAAAAAGGTAAGTATTATACTTTCCGGTTCATAAAAGGATCTACTCGTTTATTTTATTTTTTTAGACTATAAAAATATTGATTGTTTGTGCCTTTTAGTAACTATAATAATTTACTGTCAAAACCCCTTGCTTAACGATGATGTTGATGATGATGATTATGAAAACGATGCTGATAATGATGATGATGAATGATACTACATCGATGATACAAATTTTATAAAACAAATAATAGTATAATTTGTAGAGAATAGTATTTAAAATAAAAATAAAAAATGAGTATTTACACTGATAAAGACATAATAAAAGATATACTGAAACTTTTAACAATAGACAAACTGAAACTTTGGTAATAAATTCGTCCTAACTAACATAACTTTTCCTTAATTGACAGTGATATTCTCTAAGGTATTCCAGCGACTTTCAACCACTATACTAATACATTTTCCTATTGAAATGCAATTTATTGACTGTTCGTACAAAATTCCATTAAATAGCTTTTAGAAGTACGCTCAGTCTCCCCATTAACTGCAAGTATAAACCATTTGGGATTAATTTCTTCTAAATTGTGTAGGTAAGTATACGCATATGTATTGCATGTTCGAGTGTACTAAAAGCTTCCTTCTATTATCAACAGAATTCAGGGAGAAAATTATTTTTCACATTATGGCTAAATAAAAGTAATTGTGTTCGGTAGATGGTCATTACACAGGTAATTTGTTATTTAACACAAATTACTAAATGCGCATTTCACGTAAGATTACCCACTGTTAGGTGAACTTTAGCTATTATAATATAATCAGTGCTTTCCTCTAATCTAAAATTAACAGTTTCGGTAAAAATTTTTTTTAGTCCAGTCAATAATATTAATACTAATAATAATACTTAAACTCTGTCTGGGTGCAGGGCATAGAATACACCCAGGGTATCTCCCACCTGTCGTAAAAGGCGACTATGAAGAGCAGTTGATCGCTGACGTAAGCCTAGAATCTATTATTTTCCAATAAACCTTTCTATTTCTGAGGAGTAAAACTTGCAATTAAAAATGCAAAAACCTTCCATGATGTACAATCTTAAGAATAAACGGGTTCAGGCTTCTGGTAGCGGTAACTGTTTGAAAAATAAGTTACCCTCTTTGTCGGCTAACGGCAGACGCAGCTTAACGCCGAGTAGAGCTACTACGAACCCCACTAATCCAGAGGAAAACCATCACAATTCTCTTTCAGCAGTTTTGATGTTTCTGCCGACGACCACAAAAGTTGGATTGAAAAGAAAGCGCATGAAGTGGACCACAGAGATCAATTCACTTATAATGCTCACCTACTTTTTTTATTTAAGGATGTCCTTTTAAGTATAGACCTAAATATAAATTTATCGAAAACATCTATTGGGGCAGAAGAGGCAATTTATGAATTTGGGATTTATAGGACTGCAAGTTAGGACGAGTGGGGAAGACGTGGGAAAGTAAGGAGTTCTACAATCTGGAGGCCCTGGGGATGAAGACAGTTATGATCAACAAGTCCGCCCATCTAAGAGTGAGCACACTAATGGCAGCGACTGCCATTAACAATATTCGGGAACAACTGGGTCGACTTACCGAATTTCAAAAACAGGATAAGAAACATATTAAAAAAATCGGCACTCATGCAGATCACTACAGCATAGAGAGCAAATATGTAAGTATATGGATCCGCTTAAAAAGATACTTAAGGCTAAAGCTAAGCGGTTATCAGTGTAAGCAAACGATAGATCAAAGCAAAGAGACGCATAACACGAGGATCAAAAACAAACTTCTTGCCAGTCCTAACGGATCTAGGTCTTTTTGGTCAGTCGCTAAGGCCGTCAGTCAAAATTTTACCAAATCAAATATTCCACCTCTAACACGTTCCGACGGCACAATAGCAACCACAGCCGGAGATAAAGCGAACTTACTAGCAGAACTATTTTCTTCTCATTCCAACGTAGACTTTCAGGGAAAAACACCACCGAACATTCCAGCAGTTCAATCGGAAATGACTGATATCGTATTCCGTCAGCGTCCTGTCGCATTGCTTTCAGTTATATCAAAAGTGATGGAGAAAGCTATTAACCAACAACTTCTAAAGTACCTAGAGGGCCTTAATATCATCAGCGACCATCAGTACGGCTTTCGTAAGTCCAGATCAACAGGAGACCTCCTAGCATGTGTCACCCATCTTTGGAGCAACGCAGTCGAACATCATGGGGAGTCCCGGGCTATTGCACTAGACATTTCTAAAGCATTTGATCGTGTCTGGCACGAGGGGCTCCTAAGTAAACTGCGATCCTACGGTATGCCCGGTCGATTCTGTTCATGGCTTTCTAGCTTTCTTCAGGACCGTTCTCTGCAAGTGGCGATTGACGGGTTTCTCTCGGACACCTTTACCATCAATGCTGGTGTTCCTCAGGGGTCCATATTATCCCCAACCCTCTTCTTACTATACATTAACGACCTTCTAGCGAAGACAGAAAATCCAATTTATAGCTTTGCTGACGACAGCACACTTATCTCATCGTTTACTTTGAATTCTCGAACATCGGCTGCTGACGCACATCTTCGCAGACAGCATGAAGTATCACGACTCAATAAAGACCTGGAAGAAATTTTGTCTTGGGGTGACAGTAACCAAGTCGAATTTAACGCTAAAAAAACCCAGGCAGCAGTTTTCTCTAAGAAGGTTAACATTGCAGAACCAGATATAGTCATAGCAGGACACGCAATTCCACTGGCTTCGTCTATTAACTTACTGGGTGTCAATCTGGGAGGAGATATGTCTTGGCATAATCACGTGGTAACAATCGCCAGGACAGCTTCTCAGAAACTCGGAGTACTTTTCCGTACCAAAAAGCTGTATACACCACAACAACTTTTGACACTCTACAAAGCCCAGATTCGACCATCACTGGAATACTGCTCTCATGTCTGGAGTTCTGCACCGAAGCATACCCTTCGGTTGTTGGATTCCATCCAAAGGAGAGCCATTCGCCTGATCGGTGACCACGAGCTAACCAAGAACCTCGACAGCTTAGAACATCGAAGACAGGTTGGTGATTTGACCCTCTTTTACAAATATTTCCATGGCAAGTGTTCTACTGACATTGCCCGCTTGATTCCACCTAGAGCAATTCATAGCAGAAATACACGACAAACCACTTCCGCCCATCCCTATGTGGTTCAACTTATAATACTCCTCGAACATCATTGTTTAAGAACTCTTTCTTCTGGAGGACATCTTCTTTGTGGAACGGCCTTTCTAAGGCCGTATTTCCCACCGAATATAACCTTCAACGATTCAAGAACAACGTGAATCGCTTTCTTCGCACACGCACCGCTCTCAGAGCGCCTTAAAGGAATTTTCCTGCAGTGCTTGTGCTTGACCATAAAAAAAAAGTAGAGCTTAATCCCAAAATTTCATCAAATCGATGCCTTAGGAAAGAAATCGGAAGAAGTTTCCTCTCATTAACTGGAGTATTTAGCGGCTTTAGAATGTATTAAAAATAATTTACTTTTCCTTTATATTACAAAATTTTAAAATTTTCTTTGCTTACTTATCTCTTCCTACTTATAATTATAAAGTATCTTTTTTTGTATTTTTTCATACATAAAAGAGCTTTATTCGTTTAATATTTTGTATAATCCAGAAAAAAAATTTTTGTTGTATTTAACGACTGCTTTTCAGGACTTGTACGAATTGCAATAAAAACGATAAAAAGTAAGATTCAATTATAAGCTCTTTTCCAGAGTTTTCTCCAATAATTCCTACTGATCAGGATAAAGCGGGAGTTTAATACAAAGTTAAAAGGAAGTCTAAATTATTGATTAAGTACAATCGATTGTGACAATTTGCAACATTGCTGAAAAAGAATATGGAACTAAAAGCAATTTGTAATCTTTTATTACACATAAATAACAAAAAGCTATTTTCTAAAAATAGTATTATTGACGGTAAAAGCTTTATTAATTGACAGATTAATAACTTTCACATATTAGTAATTGGTTTTTGAAAACACGTAAATGAAATAATAAAATAACAGTAATCGATCATAAGATATCTCTCATGGGATTTTTGAAGTTTGGAAATTATACAAACAAGAAAATGACATTATAAAAAAAATATCATTTCCAGCAGGACATATTTCAAATCTCACTTCCAAAAGAATGCGAAAATGGAAAAGTCAAAAGGTAACAAGTTACAAGCAATCATGATTTAATTGCTGACGATTTACGAACAAAAATATTGATTCAACCCTTTTCAAAAAACAATCTTTATGCTTGTTGGACAGTATAGCCGTATTTCAAGAATTGCTGATAATTTTCAAAAAACAGATATAGTTCAACCCTTTTCAAAAAACAATGTTAATGCTCGAGCTGGACAGTTAAGTCACAGCCGTATCTCAAGAATCAAAAGGACTGCGAGGTAACATATTTTATCGCTAATTTATTGGAATTGAATGGTATAAACCAACCCCATATACTACCCTAACATCCCATTTATCAATCCCACCCCTTAAATAATGCAAAAATCGGCCAAAGGATTTTTAACAATATATCGTCGAGGCATGCTGACCCGAATTTACAAACCAACCACAAAAACAGAGGCGTAAAATGCACATTATTAAACACGTCGACTAACTACTATTGCATTTGTGGCTAAATTGTCTACAGGCTTTACTGGATATAGATAAAGATTGCTGGTTCAATATGACAATTTTTCGATTTATCCTTAATGTCATTTTTTTATTTGTATAATTTAGAAATATTAAAATATTATTTAATTAAATATATTTTATAATCTTGTAAATATAAATCTCAAATCCACTTTACTGATTAGAAAGTGAAATTTACAGTTGAGAATATATACAGAAATTTTCAGTTACTTTCAAAACAGTTCTACAATATAGCGTTCACTGAAAATTTTCTCCCGAACTTTATAAAGAACTTTTCAAAAGATTGTGACGAATTGCACTCTTCTTTTTAAATTTCGTTCTAAAAATTGTCGGTTAGCTTGCTTTAAAACTTACAAAGAATGAACTAGATTTACTTACGTATTCTACATCGGTACATAAGTTTCTTTAAAGGTGTTGGTGCGCTTATCATGGGCGGGCATTAGATTATAATAAATACTAAAATTAGCAGAAATAAAAGTTATTATTATAAAACAATATTTCTGTGAATACCAGAAAGGTTTGCCGTTTATTTACAAAAATAAATAAAAAACTAAAATTAACACAGTAAAGCTAAGGAATTGAGGATCCAAGTTACCGAAAATCTTCTTCTTGGAGGCCGTAGGAGACACACGACATTGCACCACGTGGGCTACACTCCAACACAAACTCATACTCACACCAAAAAATGTTTTTTTGTTGGTTTAAGGACGTTCCAGGAACGCCAGGACCCAGAAAACACCGGAACAATTAGAAATCAAGAATGGCGCCGATGACTGATGCTTTAACTCGATCCAACCCACACCATCTACTCCCTGAAAAGGACAGTAAGGTCAGTAAGTCCTATAGCAGGGTCCTTAAACCCAACACTCTAAACCCTGCAACATCACACTCCTATGAACCAATTATTTCATGTATCCTTGTCTTCTTGTATTTTCTTTTAGTGCCATATCAGGTACCCCTAACGTTGGCAATTAATTGTCGAGTTTTTCATGGCTTTCAGCTACTATAAAAGGTTGTTCAGCATTTAGTTTCCCAGACATTGAACTATAGAAACTGTGACTGACCATTTTTCTTGCAAGTTTATTAGCCTGTGCGTGGCCTTCTAGTCCTCCATGTTCTGTTTAACTCTGTTATGTTCCACAAGAACACAGAGTTTCTTTTGGCTCTATGGAGACCATCGTAGGGTTCTTCCAATAGCCACACGACGGTAAGCACAAGATGGTGAGTGATGGTGGATGATCTAATGGAGTACTATCTGATGTTGACCAAAGACTTCAAGAGATAAGATCTTAGGAATGAAAAGTGTTTGTGGACGAAATTGTAAACATACAAAATTCAAGGCACTAACGGAATCGTGATGACGGAATGGGTTGTCAACCAGACTTACTATTTGATAGTTTTGGCAACACGTCGAGAACAAGTTGTGAAAGAACAACTCTTGGATTTTGCACCAGGACAACGCACCTGCCCATAACGCGCTATCTATGAAGCAGTATTTGGCCACTAAATGCACTTCAGTGATCGAACACGCGGCGTAATTACCAGATTTGGCACCGTGCGACTTTTTTTTTTTGTTTCCCTCACCAGAGAAGACTTTCAGCACTGCTTTGATCAGTGGAAAAACGCATGGAAAGGTGTGTGGCGAGAGAAGGGAAGTAAATGGAAGCATTCGATTGTAGAATAATTTTCTCTCGTTATTTAATAGACAAACCTCGTACCTAAGATTCAATGAAAGGAAAAATGGAATGGTATTTGTTAAAGTTCAAATTTTGAGTGTTACAAATTTTTTCTTTTAACTTTAATACACAAATTTCTTTTATATCTCTATATGCTTTGAATAATAAACACTGTGACTCTTAAATGTATTCATAAAGCAAATATTGCAAAAGTTTTACTCGCTGTTATATTTTTGCCCTATTCTACTTTACATTGTTTTTCGTATCGAGTAGTAACTTTTTTCAGCAGATGTTACTTTTCATAAATTTGTAAGGTACGCAATTTACAGTTAAAATGACAGTTTATCGTTGGTGATGATGTTTTTCGAAATCCGCACCCTCAAAGTTATACGACATATCACCCTGACAAATTATGTTTTTGCTCGCAAAAATTGTAATTTAAAAACTACTCCAGTATTTCACATCCGCGCAACTCCATTGGAACGATTCTGAAGTGCTGGCGCGATAGCAATAACCCCGGCTTCTGGAATTCCTTTTCTGGAGTTTGTTTTATGTGTGGAAATGTCGGTCTTCAGAAATTATTTACGGCCGACCTCCTGTTCCTATTATTAGGATTAATATTCTACCAGAAGTTGGTTACTGAATTTCTCGACGCAACCGAAACCATTCTTTTTTTCTTTTTCTTTTTTCTGTACTAAAGGGACTCCTTGGCCTCTTATATTAAAAAATATATTGCTGTAGCGTGAGGAAGGAAAGATAGATGGATAATATGGAAAATCTTTTACCGAGTATAGGTACTTGAAAAAATAAATCTCCATATTTAGATTTTAGAATGCGTTCACATAAAAATCACGAATTTCCTTTTGCTATAAATCATTAGATAAAAGTTTTTTGAGAGTCAGTAAACGGGTAAAAACTACGGGGTCTGTCCCAAAAGTATCTGTCGAGGGCGTTATCAATCCTTAGCAGAGAATAACTGTCCTTCTTAGTGACATTATTAGGCTTTCGATAGTCGACACAAAACCGCATTGATCCGTCTTTCTTTCTTTCTTACTAATAAGAAGGCTACTGGATGCTTCGAATATGCCATTTCGAACCATTTCTTTAACTGCTTTGTCTGCTTTTTCCTGTTGGCTTGTTATTCGTTGCGACAGCTGGGAAAGTTGTTGAGTTTGTTCTTATTGTTGGCTCATCATTCGTTACGACAGCTTGGACATATCTTCGCGCTGGTTCCTTATCTGACTGGACAACTGGGACAGCTGTCGCGCTAGTTCAGAATTTGTTTCGAACTTCGCAGCGTCAGGGTGCAAATTATTACTCACGTAGTATTTACGGAGCCCACTCAACAATACTGATTTGCACCCAGTAGTTTCCAACTCTATTTCTTCGAGCTCTGTTTTTAGCTTATTCACCAATAAATCATTTATCTTCTTTCCAGGCATTTTTCTATGTTCACCCCACACCTGACACCAATTTGAAACACTTATGGGGACTTTAACACAATTTATTCAAAAAATTGTTACAGATACACAGGAACTCTGCTGGATAACGTTTTACCATAAAAATGAACTATTTGAACACCCCTTATATGGAACAAATGAACATTATTTCCTTAAGAAAAAAGCAAATCAAAATTGCATTTTTTCTGAAAATATTTACATCTTAAATGGAATCTATTATATAGCAATATTTAGTCAGGTTTACGATGTAGCTAAAAGATAGAATAAAAGTTATGATGATTGCTTGTTCATCATTGGTCATATTTTTCAATGTAATGACCGTAGAAGTTTATGTAAGTGATCTAATTTTATATCTCCTTTGAAAGAACTTCATGAAAATCTTATACAGTAGATTTTGAGTTTATGGTAGTAATAAAAGTTATTTTTAAACGGTAAGGAAGAAATTTTACTGTTTAAATTTTATTTTAATAGTTTCACAGAAATTTGAACTGGTTTTAAATCGTTTATTGTGGGCAAATTCGATCATCATAAAATTTCCGCTTTTAAAATAAAGGTAACTGGTATATTTTTCATTTTAACGGTTTTAAAATTGCTGTAGAAGTTCTAGTTTACCGATATTAGACGTTACACAAACAACATATGTTCTTAAAGGAAGTTTCCATTTCTTGTTAGTAACTGATCGAATTCGTAATAGATTTCATATTTTCAGTTTTTGATTCTACACCAAAACCATAACGAAGCTACTACAAATTTATAGGAGAAAAACTTTCATTACTCATCAGAGGAAGCTTTACTCAATCATTATCTGGAAGAAAGCGGCAACCAATTACGTCAATGTACAAGTAAGATTTGTTAATTATTTAACTTTCCACAAAATAATTACCACCCAAATGAGATGAAATTTTATCAAATTGGTTCTAATCGCAAATAACTAATAACTTTTAGTAAGGTTACAAAAAAAATTAAACTTTAGAGGCAATTCTTTATCAATTTTATGAGTAAAAAAAGTATCAAAAAATAATATAGTAAAAATAAAAAAAATATTTAAAAAACGATCTATTAAAAAAATATTCAGACCATTTACCTGCTTAGAAATTATCCACCGTAAAAAGATAACCATTATCCCACCTCACCTTTCGGTAAATAAATTTTGATTTCAACGCCAGTTATAATCGAGCTTTAATAGTATTCTCTCAGAATTTCTTTTACCGGCTTTCCGGTAGCAACCATGATTTCATCCCAACTTTGCCATCGTGAAACCCAACGGAAGATTTGCTCTAATCCCGTGTGACGCGTCAACGCCCAAATTTCGAATAAAATTGCTATCGCCGAACCTTTCTGCCTTTTCCAGCTCGCTTTCTAAAAGAATAATTTCTTGGCAAATATTAGTTTCTATGTAGGTGAAACCTATATAGATTTCGGGTCAGAAAGGTTACATATCCATTACTGTTTTTAAGACTTTTTATTCAGATTATTCGTATAGCGGCTTAATGCGATTAATAATTTAAGTTGGAAATGGCGCAACCAATATATATGAATATTTAACATATTTTTTTAATACAAAGAAAGTCAAGGATGTATAATCATTACTGACGTAAACAATAATACGAGGACTGGCTACTAAATAACTAGACTGGTCACACATTTTTCCATACGTTTTTTCCATTTACTAAAGCAGTGTTGGAAGTCCTCTTTGGTGAGGACCTTTAGAAGCTCTGCCGTTTTTTACTTTTCCGCTTCCATCAACTTAAATCGGATCCCTGTTAACGCAGATTTTATTTTCGGAAATAAAATATGGCGCACGGTGCGAAATCTGGCGAGTACACTGCATGTTCCAACAGTGGAGTGCGTTTATTGGCCAAATACTACTTCACACATAGCGCGTTATGCTCTGCTTTTTCTAAAATCAGAAGATCCGTCTTGGGCGAGTACTGGATTACACCAGCTGATCTCAGGAAGAGCCCTCTCGGGCGTCTCATGTCCTATTTTAAATCTTTAGGCCTGATGACAGCCTGAGGTGTGGATAGCACTACACACAGGAGGATGAACAATAGACCATCTGTAGCCTTAGTACCAGGAGAACACTTGCGCCCCACTTCAAATTTCCAGATCCAGATTTAGGGCATAGAGAAGACTTCTAGGTACCCAGCGCACTACTAGTTTCTCCTCACCCCTTTAGGCCCCCCCCTTAGGCGCGCAGTATCGTTAATTAATAGCCTTTAAATCATTATGTTCAAAATTGTTTTGCTGATTAGGTCGCTTCTTGTAATCGAACCACTTGCGACAAGTTTGCTCAGCTAGATCATGTTTATTATCCACTTCCATCAAAATATGATGAACTTCAGCAACACTTCTGATCACATTAAAGTTCATGGAAACATTTTTATAAGATATTATGTAAAAATATTACAGTAAATTCCTCTTAAACATTCACTAAACAATAAAAAACAAGTCTGTCAAACTTAATTTGATTGTTTTATTTGATTTGCTTATCATCTACCTAAAAATAAGGTAGAAAACAACATATTTTGTAAATTCAGAAAATCGATCTTTTTTCAGATACTCTCTACCTCTACCCTAACTACCTTGATATAACTTCCTTTAACACATCAAATCGAAAAACTTTTATTCACGACCAAACCATCCTTTGTCATCAATTTTACGAGTTTTTCACAACGAAGAGCTATAAGTCATAAAATTTAAAACTGAATAAAACATACCGATAAAAGTATATAAAAACATATCTTAAGGAAGTGTTCGCTTAAACAACATCTTTATCTAATCGATTTTGATGTATACTCTAATATAACACATAGTTAAGCTCTTTTATATCGTTATTTGGTAACATCTATTTAATTCTGAATTGTCCTCATAGTTCCGAGTTCACTATACTCTCTAATGGCTTTTTAGTATCTAGTTAAAGCGTCCATATGCATCGAAACTTTCCGTGAGAATGTTACTTGCAATAAGTTGTGGTTTTACTCTTTTATTTATTTTCACGTTAAGGAACGAAAGGAAGAGAAGATGAGAATCTAAATAACTGTGCTATCAGGAGAATTCCGGTTAATGCAACTCCTTTTGGTTAGCTTAGATTTTAATAGACAGGGTTTTGTGTTTAATTCAGTGATTTTAAACGAGCGAAGCAGTAAATACAAAAACAAACAAAAACTGCAAAAAAAGTTTAGAAGGACATATAATGTTTCACAGTCGGGAGACATTAAAAATATGTCTTTAAAGTTTAGAGATAAATAAGGTGCAGAAGATATTGGGAACATAAGTAATATGTTTTCATTAACTATGGCTTTGGCTTCTAGATATATTTTTAAAACTCTACAATCAATTTTTGTTTAGCAGTAACATCTACAAAGGTAATATGGAGTCATCTTAACTGTCTTTTAGGTTTTTATATTATTTTGAAAAGATTCTCCAACCTCTACAATCAATTTTTGGTAAAAAGTAAAAAGTACAAAAAAATATCGAACCAAATGTCTGCTCAGATTTCCTTAAAAGGTTAAAAGAAGAACCCGGAAGACGAAACGTGGATTTTTCAATAGGATATTGAAACAAAGTGGCGATCGATGCATTGGAAGACGCCTGAATCGCCCAAAATCAAAATAACAAGGATGTCGAAATCAGAATTCAAGCCAATGTTGACCGTTTTTTCAACATTAACGGTATCGTGATGTTTGAATGGGTTGCAGAGGGTCAGACTGTAAACCAGACTTACTATTTGTCAGTTTTGGCAACACTACGAGATAAAGTTTATGAAAAAACGACCCGAGTTGTAAAAGAACAATTTGTGGATTTTCAACCAGAACAACGAACTTGTCCATAACGCGCTATCTGCGAAGAAGTGTTTGACCAATAAACGCACTCCAGTGCTTGATCAAGCTCCGTGGCACCGTGCGACTTTTTCTTGTTTCCGAAGATAAAATGCTTTGAAAGGGACCCTATTTGAGTCGATGGAAACGATAAAGCAAAAAACGGCTGAGCTACTAAATGTCCAGTCCAAAGAAAACTTCCAGCACTGCTTTAATCAATGGAAAAACGTATGGAAAGCTGTGCGACGAGAGAAGGGGAGTATATCTTGAATAATTTTTATAATCAAACCCTTTTTCGTAACCAGTCTCATTTTTTAATAGCCAGACCTTGTATTTTTAAAACCTTTTTCATTGCCTTGAGTAACGCCCAGAAAGGTAATATAGATCCATCTTAAAAATTAAAGTAAAAATTGGGCTTTACCTGAAAAGTGTGCTAAAAATTACTTTATATACATTCGTAAATATTATAATAAGCCTAAACTTTTTGTACTGATAACAATTCCTACAGTTTTTTACTGAAAAGGATCATTTTTCTTTTTCAAATACACCGACAGATGCCTCATTCTCTTTTATCTGAAACGATTCCATAGCAATTTTTATTTGATTAGCTTTAAACTACTTCCGCAACTCCAAAAAGAAAGTTACAAGAAACATTTCCCGTAATCTTGTGTGGTATGGTGCAGTTTCGCGAACGACTACCGCAATTTTTTTTTCTTTTCTGAGTTAGTTGTCCAATTACACTCGCGATGGCGCCTCAACGGCAAGAGCTGATTTGACAGGCACGGCACAATGTTGGCGATACTATGTCACGTATTACACAGCCACTTTCACGAGCTTATTTCAGGCATACATCATCCTCTCACGTTCAACTACGATAAATTTCTTACGTGGGAAATACTAAGGAAAAAATATATATATTTAAGAAGTAGATAACTGGTTTAAGGACTGTGAGTTGTAAAAAATAAAAGTTTTTTGAGAGTAAATATAAATACTTACAAACAAAGAATATATAGAGATAAACTTCGAGCATATACTAACTAGAGGCAGAATTTAATGCTTTGAGCGCAGAAGGGAATTAAACTATATGTATCACTGTTGTACCTTTGTTTTGATTGATATAAAGGTTATAGAAATATATATATATACAGGGTGTCCCAGAATTAAGTACGGAAACTTCGTATACGTATTCCTTAATGACAAATAAGTAGGGTCTTTCCTATAAAAAAAATTTTTTTAGAGACTCCTGTCAGAGTTATAACCCTTTAAAGAGGGGTGGTAAAATACGGTTTTAATTTAATATCTTCTGATTGGTCCAAGATAAAAAATTAAAAATTTGGGTGAACATCATTTTTATAAAGACTCATTTTGCCTGCCACTTTTCACCTGCCCTACCCCATTCTAAGGGTGCAAATCAAGGAACCCCTCTTAATATTTTTTTTGTAACTTTCTTAGCAATTAATATTTGCAATAACAAAAAATTATTTTAGGAAGTTTTGATTATTTAGAAACTTTTTTGTTCCTTGTCGTTTTTTGCGAAATCGTTTCGGTTTGGAGTAAAAAAATAAAAAGTAGGACCATGTCAATTGAGTATCGTGTATCGCGATCAAGTAGCGCACATTTTACCACCCCTCTTTAAAGGGTTATATAACTCTGACAGGAGTCTCTAAAAAAATTTTTTTTATAGGAAAGACCCTACTTATTTGTCATCAAGGAATACGTATACGAAGTTTCCGTACTTAATTCTGGGAAACCCTGTATATATATATATATATATATATATATATATATATATATATATATATATATATATATATGTTTACTTACCAGATCTAAGGCCAAGCGACTCTAAAATTGGGTTCGGAGAACAGAGATTTTCGTCAAATGAAGTGTCAATCTTCGTAAAATCTTCAGACAAAAACGCCGAGTACTATTTGGACGGGTTACAGAAATGGGAGCATCGCTGAAAAAAAAGCGTAGAGTTACCAGAAAACTATGTTGTAAATATTTTTTTTTTTTTTGTTTTGAAAACTGTATAACGCCCTTTATATTTTAGGTTGTAGTTGTTGCATGCTTTACTTATTTCTATCTCTTAATTAATCTACACTTTAACATTATTTAGAACTTCGAATCCACGTTCCGCTCTCCTCTTATTACTTAAGTCACCGGTCACTAATATGACCTATTCCATTTTTTAAAATTGAGTTCGATTATCTGAGCCCATCATGTAAATTATCTTGTATATATTTTTTTGTTTTGATAAAGTAAATGGTACAATGGAAACCCTAAGAGGTGGTCAAATATGGTCTTTTAAACATCATCAAGATCGTTTTGTAATATAGTATAGAAATTTATTACACACATATTTAATATTCGACTATACCATACATCAGTTATCTTCAATGAAGCGTCAGGTGATCAATTATTCCTTTAGCGTAATGTCTCGGTGGTGTATTCTAACATGATGTTAGCTTAATGAAGAGCAGGGTTAAAGTTGATTTATAATACGTGTTAGTATAAAATTCGTTCAACATTATGTTTGTGTTGTGTACTGTACGAAAACAAAATTACATTTTGTAAATATTAGGTAGTTTAAGGCATATGACTCCCTTTATTTCTTGCTTATTACCACCTACTTGTGACTGTATGGAAACAGTTGTTGGACTTCAGTTTATTGGTAAAGTTTACTTCTGTAAAACGATACAACTTTGTTTTCTACAAAGCTGTTTTGTTTTGATATTGTTGATTGTTTTTGATATTTATGTATCTATTCGCTCATTTTCGTAAATCTAACGAATTTCTATATAAACATAACTGTAATTTGGATAAAGTACAAACTTCCTAGATATTTGTCTTGAACGAAAACTAATCCAAAGAATGAAGGCGGAAAGTAAAGTAGTACAAAATTTTAATGCATACTTGAAACTTTAAATTTAGATAATAATTATTATCGTACATACTTTGTTTATTAAGTATACAAATCATTTAACTATACTTTGTATGGATAAACAATAATTGTTGTTTGAAATAATGCACTTGGGATCTAATTAACATAAAAGTATCTGGCGAAATGTAAAAGTATGTACCTAATGAAACTTGTTTGGATTAAGGATATAAATGCTCAGAAAACTGGAAAGATTCTGCTTTTTTGCATTGATAAACAGTGTATGCTTATTTTTACCGTGTTTTTAAGTTAGTTACTTTATAGCCTATATAGGTCTGTCGCAAAGTAAACAGAAATATCCGGTACTAGTGGCGACATCTATTATTGGGGCTAGCGTCCAATCGGTACATTTTTCGTTGATGTTCTTTTAAAATGACAATCGAACTACTTCAAGTCGAGTTATAGCCCTAAAACTGAAAGTACCTTTTTAACATCGGTCGAAAAATGAGTATCGCACAAAAAGCCAATATTTATTTCTGTTTTAAACATTTACCGAAACGCAACGATTGCTAATTCAACTTTATTCATTTAGTATTTCAAAAGGTAGCAATTCCTTTTAAAAATGGTATAATGTTAGTTTATTGTGAAATGGTAAAAAAGTTATTTCGACGCAAAGAAAATTCGTTCCAAAATTTTCATATATTTTCGCTCATAACTTTGTTATTTTTCATTTTACGATAAAAAATAATGAAAATAAAGTTGTAGAGAATTTAACTCACACCAATAAGTGTTATACAAAATTTTTATATAATAGAATGAATAGTTTTGTAGATGGAGTGCGAAAACCATTTACACTTTTTTTTTTCAATTTGGCAGTTGCGGGATAAGGGTGGCGACTCCACAAACTTAGATTTAAATTTACCCTAACTTTCTTACAAATCAAAAAATAAAATTGTGTTCTTTGAAGAACTCACGCTATAGCCTAAAAAATGTAACAACTTAATGGACTATGTGAAAATAAGTATACATTTTCCGATTTTTTTATAACAGCAGTTACTTTAGTAAAGCGCCATCTATCTAGCGGCCCAAACTATAAAATTTAAGATTTAAAAACAGCTTTAAATTGGTCACGAAATGGTCACTAAGTTTGACTAATTGGTCATCCATATACCAACTTTAACAACGTGTTTATTAAAATTAGTAACGAATTGGTCACCATTGGTCAATAGGTTACAGAGATTGTCAAGCCGCTAAAGGAAATCTAAAAGTATTAAAGTTATTTTGAAATCAAATATATTTAGCACTACAATATTGACATTTGAAGCTCATTCAACGTTCTATAAATTGATCAACCGTTGAAGGGATTCTTAAGCTTTTTTAGTTTTTAAAATTTATCTTATTTCAAATAAAAACGTACCTATCATCCCAGGCTATATATTTTAAAAAGATTTATTTTTCGGTCATAACTTCGCATATTATACTTTTTCCTTCGTTATCAACGAAAAGCAGAACGAGCTCGTTTTTTTATATGAAACACTTTATACGATTGCCTTAGAAATATATATTTAATATACATAAATAGCTCAGATTTATATTTTATTATAGACAGTTATGTTTATGATCCTCTTCAAAATGATGTGATAGATAAAAGACCACAATCGTAGTTTATTATATTTTTAGGTCAGTGGAATAGTTATCGATTTCGTATAAATCAGAAGCTGGCTTCAAAAACAACGTTTTATATTTGCGAAGCTTTGGATAAGTGTGCTATAATTTTTCTGCAACGTTCCTACAGAAAGACAGTTCTAAAAATATGGATGATAATAATTAATTTGTCTGTCGGAATTGCCGAATTTTTCTCGTGAAACATTTAAGTTATTAGATCTTTCTGCTCGTATAATGCTAGTTAAGTTTTGCAAACGTTTTACTTAAGCTGCACATGTAGGACGAGAGGAAACCTGATTAGTTTCTTACGTTGAATTTTAATCAGAAAACTGCGTTTGTGTTGTATATAGATAATTCCAGGCTTCACCGATCCAAGGCAACTTCACCTCGCATTGGTTTGCCTCGTGCTCAAATGAATTTCCGGCTTCTCCGAGCCGAGGCAGCCTCGCCGCGCCTCGGCTTGCCTCGTGCTCAAGTTAATTTCCGGCTTTAGTATCCTGTCTACCATTAAACTAAAACCGACTAAATAACATTTTTATTATGTTACATTTATACTTAATTATTTAAAACTCTCGTTTCATCCGCCTTTAATACATAAATAAATGTCCAGAAAGTATTTGTATAGAATCCCAAAGGATATACATTAATAAATAATGAAATAACGAAGGCCTATGCTTAACAAAACTGGGTTTAAAATAACTTTCCCTTATTCCCTTAATAGCGGCATACCTACATGTATTTTCATGTTTTGTCTCCAATAAAAGCAAAAGTTGTGTATATACTGCCAGGTCGGTATGTTTTTTAACGTTTGTGTTTCACGAACAAATTAAAAATGTTTGTAAATGAAGCATTTAGCTTAATATTAGTTTTGAATTTTTTTCTCGATATTTAAATAATACACAAGGTCAAAATTAATGAAGTTGAGTTTCTAAAGTGTAAAATAAGTAATAACAGATGTCTAAGTGGTTATTCGGCTTTACTGAGGATCAAATTATCCAGATCTTCTTGGGGAATCGCCATCCAGTACTGTTGAAGAACTTGAAATAGCTGATTGCGATTTTGAAATTGATTCTGGTCTTGAAAAAGTCTTCGCTGAAGCATATTCTACGCATGGTCGAAAGAAATGAGATCGAGCAATTGAGCTGGCTAGAAAAAAACTGGAATCTTCTGCTCTTCCCAGAAATTACTTGTCATTTCAGCTATGAAGTAGCATTGTTACTTATAAAGATAAAAACAGGACCAGTACTTTGGGCGTATGCAACAACTACAGAAGATTTGATGATAAAAAAACATCCCACAGAACAATCACAGTTCTACTACCAAGTGAAATTGCTGCCCATACTGTAATTGTGCTTTGTCTGTAGCTGTGAGCCTCTTGGGTATGTCACATTCGATTTCTTTCCCCAGGTTCTCTCCATAAGCGTATCCTTCGAGAATCTGGATACAAACCAAACCGAGGTTCACCGGTAAAAAAACTTATTGCCTTTGATTTTGCTCTTATAAAACATGTTCCTGTTCCTAACAAAGTTGACTGGCGCTATTTCTTCGATTTAAGATGTTCGGCTAACTAAATTCACTTTTTTCAACCTTTTGTAAATGGTATGTCTGGAAACAGTTACATTATGAGCTCCACGGAAATGATTAGTTAACTGTCGTGCTGTCACTGTGTGATTTCTTCGCTCTTCTAACTGAATTTATCGGTTCGTATGAGTTATTGTTAGCCTTGATCATCCAAAATACCTTTTTCGAACGCTTACCGTTTTACGATAACGAGTTCATAGACGTGAGATAACAATCTGAGTGGTTTCTATATCGTTTACCACATCAATTTGGTGCATTCCTGCCTCAATTATCCCTATACAGCCCTTAATATTTGGTTTTAAAATATTTCATATCCCTAAATTTTGAGCATTTGTGTAGGTATGTTTTAAATGTTTCCAGTTTAATTACATCTGTAGCTGAATATCACAGTTAATTTTAATTGTGTTAAACTTTGGTCTATTTGTAATTTTCTTTGAATTTCTAATGAATTGTGATTTTTTTAATTTGATGAAAATTGGAAGAGAGACTGCACCAGTTTTACCTTTTAACTAACACAATTCTAAAATCAGAATTGCTATTCACTTTCTTTCAAGTCTATATGCGGGCAAATTATATTTTGCGTTAAAATAAGGATATTGCAGTGAAAAAGAACTAAACCAAAGGTTCCTTTCGTTGTAGTTCTTTGTTGTTCGAATTGAAAAGGGTCCAATGTAATCAGAGTTTGTGTATATTGAAGTTTTTTTTTATTTTTACCTATTTCAAATCTGATTAAAATTTAATTAAAATGAAATTGTGAATGCTAGACTATATAGGTATACAAAACAAGATATTGTTAACTTTATTACTATCGTTGTTTCTTTAATAAGTTTATAGTCTTTTCAGAAATAGAGCTCATTTTATATATTTAAACAAGGAATTTCGGAGAAGGTTCACCTATTTTTAAGCGCCTTCTTCTAGCGGTCCAAATTATGAAATTTAAGGTTTGAAAAACAGTTCTAAACCGGTCACAAAATGGTTATAAATGGTCACTAAGTGTGACTAATTGGTCATTTATACAATAACATGAACAAAATTTAAGATAGTTTGTTAAAAAAAATTAAAACACAAAACTTCTCTGTCTCTTCCTTAGAATTTTAAGATTTCCACTTTTACAATTTTTATTAAATATTGCATAAACAGAGAAAAAACTCCAAACATTTTTGTTTTTTGTTTATCATTCAGAAGATTCACTCTTTCCAATTAAAAAATCAATTTTAAGATATCTTTTAGCATTCAAAAGTTATACAAGGTAATGTCAAAATTTTGTTTAAACACGACATATTCGGTCTCTCCCTTAAATTTTCAGTATTTTTACTGTTCAAATTTTTATAAAAATTTGTACAAATATAGAAAAAACTCTACTCTTTTCATAACAAATATCACTTTTTCGATACCTTTTACCGTTCAAAAGATATACGAGGAAATGTAAGAAATTATTTTTTAATATTTTAAAAATTAAAACAAAAAACTTTCTTTGTCTCTCCCTTAAATTTTCAATATTTTCACTTTTCCAATTTTCAGAAAATTTTGCATATAGAAAAAACTCCACTCTTTTCAATAAAAACATTATTTTTCGATATCTTTTATCATTCAAAATATATACGAGGTAATGTCAGAATTTTGTTTAAAAACGACATAGTCGGTCTCTCCCTTAAATTTTCAGCATTTCCACTTTTCAAATTTTCATAAAAAATTTTACAAGTATAGAACAAACTCTACTCTTTCCAATACAAATATCACCTTCTTTATACCTTTCACCGTTTAAAAGATATACGAGGAAATGTAAGAAAGTACTTTTTAACAATATAAAAATTAAAACAAGAAACCTTCTCTGTCTCTCCCTTAAATTTTCAATATTTTCACTTTTCCTATTTTCATAAAAATTTGTAAAAGCATAGAAAAGACTCCACATTTTTTAATAAAATTAATTTCAAAATCAATGCAATATAAAAATTGTCTAATTTGTGACCTATCGCTACAACATCGACCTAGTGACCAATCATAATCACTTTGTGACCAATTGATATATTTATATTTATTTTTTTTATATAAACTTGTCTTTACAAATCATCTGGGTAAAATTTGTAATACTTTTTGTTTATTCTCTGGGATTCAATTAGCGAGTAAATGTTTTCATTTAGCTTGTATAATTGTTATTTGTTGTTCTTTGCTGTGAAACGTTTTGTATATTTATTCAATTATTTAGTCAGCATAGTATCATTTTGTTAAAATAACTTGCGCTGAATGAATGTGGTTAAATTATGCAAAAGTTATTGTATTTTCTTTATGTTTAGTAAACCTTAGGATGACTCCGAGTTGTTCATTAGCAGTGCTGATTAATGCAAATGTTATTCGACGAACGCCATCCATGATATTTACTCATATAACTATTGTTATTCTGCTCAGAACTTCCTAATAATTAGTATCAACGTCTAAATAAACTTCATTCTACTTCTATTCATTTTACTTACGTCTACTTGAAGAATCTTAGAAAATACGCTCCATTGCCATTGTGTTATCAAAGATTCCAAGCCAGAATGCAGGATGTCACTGTTAATATCTTTGATTAGGTGACAACAAACAAATATGGTGTAATTCAATTAATTTAATCTGACTGCAAATTAATTATCGTGGTAAGATCAAATACTTAATCCTTAAACTTCTGAACTATAAGTAATTGACAATTATATATTTAGTAATAGAAATTAAGACAATGTAGTGTTTAAATAATAACGTAGTACACCCAACCACCTGGTGCTTAAGATGAACCTCGTCTACTAAATTAGCCTGGGTACTTAGCTAGTCCTGTTAATAGAAGAAAGAGTCAAGTTCTAGGTGTTGGCCAGGAAACCAACCCAAGGAAGAGGGAAGTGACCACCGATAAGTGGGTGGACAGATGGGGGAATATAGAGGTGGTAGGATGGATCTGGATAGTTATACGTGACCTAAAGTCACGGCTAAGTTGTCCACATAAGGTGACACACTACCATGTGACTCAGTGGCTCAGCAGATATTGGTGCTTCGGAGAATATCTCCACCGCACTGGTAAAAGGGATGGAGTGGGTTGCAGTTATTGTGGTGCAGACTTGGATGACCTGGAGCACACCGTACTTCAATGCAAAAAGTGGGAAGAGGAACGGAAGAGGTTGTGCTTTGGCATCTGGTCCTCTGCTAAGCTATTGGACTGGATGCTAGACACACCTAAAAACTGGGGAATCCCAGTCGTAAAAAATATTATTAAATTAAAAGAAGAGGAGGACAGACTTATCCTGCACTTTTTGATCTGACCAAACAAAGGCCAGGTGTACGCACCCTTCCCTGGCAAGAGGAAAAAAAGTTGCGAAAGTGTAAATTTTCCTGAAAAAATAGTAAGACTTTGCAGTTAAGTCAAAATAAAGGTTAGATACAGTGTATTAAATACAAATATGCCCACTGTTATACCTCTAACAACTTTAAACAAAAACTTACATAAACAAACAGACAATCAGTTTAATTATAAAGTAAATTAAATTACAGTTTTCTTTTAATTTAATTTGTATTTTTATAAAAAATAACTTTACAGATTTAACAAAAATCGTTAACCATAACAAAAATTGTGAATCCAATTATCAATTAAACGAACCAAAAAAAACAGAGATATAAAAAACCGTTCAATGCTCAATTGCAACAGTGAAAATATCGATTTAAATTAGGTCAGTGCATTTGTAATTTTTACAATAAAAAATCCAACAGAACATAATTCCTCTAGGTATTATTTATTCAAAAATATTCCTTTCGGAAATAAATTTGCTTCACGTTCTATAAACGAATTCTTATTGCTTTATTTATGTATTTTCTCTATTCTTTGAGCTGCACCATTTCAGTAATTGAATTATTCCAAACAAAATAAAAATAATAAGTATTGTTCGTAAATCTTGTGGTTTAATTAATTCCTTTCTACAAAATATTTTGTATAACTTATATTCCAATCTGATCTGGACTAATGCAAATACTAATAGTTTGAAAACAGGTTTTGGGTCATCCAGAAAGTTGCTTCGGAAACTGGTTTGAATTTAAATAGTATTAGAATTGCCCCTGGGATATTACCTCTGAAAATATTCGAATCGCGAAATCTGGAAAGTGTATCGAATAAATTTCTGTAGTTCGTGCAATTCTCTACATAGGTTATTACAAATTTACAAAAACATTTTGGACATTTGTCTCGAATTTAAGGCAACTCTGGGAACATTTTTATCTACTTTTTAGCACGTATATGTAGATTACGGCAGGTAAATTTTATAGATAGTATAAAACTATTTACAACACGATTTGTTTTGTGAACACTTATTGCTAGATTATTTTGTGTTGTATATAAGTATTTGTACCAAATTTTCTAGTTAAAAAAATGTAATTTATTAAAAAAAATTATCTGCCCTACTGGAACACTCAAAATTTGAACTTGAACAATTACCATTCTATTTCCCGTTTTATTGAATCTAAGATATACTATCTTTCACTGTATTTATTAGATTTTGCGTTTGAGAACAAGTTTCCATAAATAAAAATACGTTATTTGTCGTCTGTATAATTTCCTTTACTTACTTATTTGTCTTTTTCTTAGATTTTCTTCTTATACCATTAATTTTTACATCTGTAGTTTGTTTACATTAATTTTGGACTCGAAGGACGAAAAAGGGATCTGTCATTCGCGATTGCGTTCAGTAAATGACGGTAATCCCACTAGAACCTAAGCCCTTAAGCAAAAAAAAGGCACTTTCGGATCGAAACTCGGGACCTATAGGGACCCATTGTAATGTAGTTCACATCAGACTAAACACCACAAAAACGCTAACGATTCTAATAAATGGTGAATGCACTTTGTGCTCTCACCAATTTTTAAATAGTGAAGGTGGTTATATAAATGAATAGTTTATATCTATCTAAAAGATTTTATTTAAAAACATTCAATATACAGATTTAATGATAAAGATTAAAATGACAAGTTATGATTCTAATAAATGGTGGATGCGCATTTGCGCTCTCACCAATTTTTTAATAGTGACGGTGTTCATATACATGAATAGTTTATATCTATGTAAAAGATTTTATTTAAAACATTCAATATAAAGATTTATTGATAAAGATTAAAATGACAAGTTATGATTCTAATAAATGGTAGATGCGCATTTGCGCTCTCACCAATTTTTTAATAGTGACGGTGGTCATATTCATGAATAGTTTATATCTATGTAAAAGATTTTATTTAAAAACATTCAATATACAGATTTATTGATAAAGATTAAAATGACAAGTTATGATTCTAATAAATGGTGGATGCGCATTTGCGCTCTCACCAATTTTTTAATAGTGACGGTGTTCATATACATGAATAGTTTATAACTATGTAAAAGATTTTATTTAAAAACTTTCAATATAGATACAGATGAAACTTAAAAGCTTCTGTTTTGGAAGTCGGTTAAAATACTAAAACCTTCTTCTAAGTGTAAAAACTGCATCAAAATCGCGATATAATTGCGGGCAAACAAACATACATTCATACATAAGGTTATAAGTAGACTTCAGAGTACCTAATAATAACCACTAAAGCATATATTAAAAAAATACTAAAATATATGAAAATATGAAATAATAATAATAATTAAAAAATAAAATACACTTCGACAACCTGCCTTAACTAAAAGTATCAATTTTTGTTACTGTTAAAAATACATATTCAACAATTTTCTTGGAATCTATAAAATCATTTTTTATAAAAATGGAAAATTAAATTAAAAGAAAACTGTAATTTAATGTAACTGATAACTAAATTGAGTAAATAAACTGATGGTCTGTTTATTTTAGTTTTAAGAAGTTTTTGTTGAAAGTCGTTAGAGGTACAATAGTAAGCATATTTGTGGTCAATACACCCTTTGTTAAATTAACTGTTAAAACATACCGTAGAGACCGATGCCAGAAAATGCAATTAGCTGTCGCTCGTTAGTTGTGCTAAAAGGACCTTTTGCTGTCTTACTTGTATTCTCTAACAATTAAGAGAAGTTAATCATATTGTACAATGCTGGAAGTTAATTTTGCGTATCCTCTCGAATATTGAGAAACTGGAGGAGTATAGAGGTCGAGCTCGTTAGTCAATAGAAACTTGTGGATAATTGTATACAATTGTCGTTTCAATTTTCTTAAGAGGGTAGGTATTGTTATATATATACTTTACATTTGTGTTTCTAAGTTAACAGTAACATTTTTTTTATTTCTAAAAAAAAAGTAGTTAACTTTAATGAAGGAAGTAAAAAGTTTCTTTAACAAGAAAACTTGTGAGTTAATTTATAGAAGAAAAGAAAAAAGGTCAAAATGAGCATCGTAAAAATTGTTTAAATAGTTTGTACATAGATTATTAACAAAACATTTTCTTTTTGCTTAGAAGCTAAATACTTAACGTAAACCTTTTATTAGCATATCAGTAACGGTAGTAAATTATCATTTTCCAAAATCTATTGTCTGTTATCTTAATTCGCATATTCCTCTAAAAGTCTTTTGTTCGCTCAACGTTTACTGGTGTACGTAACCTAACCTGTAAACCGACATAACAAGGCTTCTCTATATATTATTAAACGTTTTAAGCTCATGAGATAAACCTTGCGTAGTGATCAGGTATACACCATCAGGATTGAATAGCGAACTCAAGTCAAAGGGATTCTCTGCCTGTTTGTATCTATTATCAAACATTTTGTGTGTGTGTATGTGTGCGATTAAATCGAGCCCTGTTATGAAACGCTCTCTGATTATTCAAGAAAAATTATACTAAGTGACATCGATATCCGAATTATAATTTATTATATATGTTTACCAGGTCTATCGCAAAGTAAACAGGACTGTAACATTTTCAACCATCTCTAACTTCCTCCCCTGTCATTTAATAGCACTCCGCGTTTTTTTTATCTAAAATGACCATTAAAACGATTCGGTAAATAAAAGCCTTTGAACATCTTAATTCCTTTTTAATATGACATTTTCAATGGTTTATATGTTGAACCAACTGTTCTATTGTTTGTATTATTTCTTTGATCAATCCTGTCCGTAGCAACACTTTTTTTTACAGCTTAGAGTGCCGTTTTTGAAAGAATTGTTTATTCGGTATAAGTACAACTCAAACAACAAAAGAACAAAGCGTATTTCTTTGTCCAAGTTATATCAAACAAACTTTTAACATTCTATTTAGTACGCGATGTTTAAAGGACTGAAAAACTGTGATCTAAAATCTCACAAAAGTTTTTATCGCCTCTTATTCAGACAACCGTATAAACATCCTTTAAGTGTTTTTGTGCAATTTTCCTGAAACGCTCAATTTGAATATGTTGTAAATAGATTCTTTATGGTGTTTTTATCAGGAAAATGTTAAATTTATAAAACTTTTAAATGGGGTTTAAAAATGGTAATTGATATAATTTGTGTTGTCCTTATTTTAGTATGTATTAAGGTTAAAACATCTATGAACAGGACACCTGCGCCTTATATTTTAATCAATATTAAAATGTAGTTTCAATGCAGCTAGACTTTAAAATCAATAGGGAACAAATTTATGTAGAAAAAACATTTTTGATAAGAAATTAGTTTTTTTTAAGTAAATTTGTTTGTCATAGTCATCGCAACAAAATGAGAATTATTAGAAAACGTATCAATTTAAATAAAAATCTAAATAATTTTATTATTAAGTCTTTATCTCATTTACCCATTTTCTTAAACTTTTACGATTTTGTATCACTTTTTTAAAACGTTTTCAAGGCTTTTTTTGTTCTGCACCACTTTACGGTGACGTCATTATAATTAGAGGACCATATTTTTCTTTACCACAAAGTGAACTAACATTTAAATAGCTTTAATCTAACAAAATTTAATTAAATTGATCAAATTCCGAATATTTTAAAATTAATACAAGACCCTTTTATTGGATAAAATCTGATCCTTTATAGCAAATTAAAAATTTCCTCTCGATTAAGTTTTGTTAAGTAACATTTATCGAATGCTCACTTTACGTCTAAAAAAAAACTTTTTAAATCCCTTGATTTGTAACATGGTCAAAGCAAATATCCATACAAATTTTTCAAACAGTTCGCCCTTAACCCTCAGATTTTTATGTCACTCAACCCATTTCTGTAAGTGGCGTTTTATTGAATTTTTCCTTTGAAGAATTAAATTCAATTATCTGAAATTAAATAAATTAAAATGTTAATCTGTGAAATACGAGGTATATCCCAAAAGTATCCGACCTACATTTATATCTTTGACTACTTGGAAGGATACCATCAACGAAGATTAAACCAAGCGTCGAAAAATAGGGACCGGTCAGATACTTTTGGTACAGACCTCGTATCATTTATAATTCTTCTAGCAAATTTAACAGGCAGTCGTTAATTTTAGAATTAGATTCGGTACATAATTCTTGCACCAAGTTAAAATTTTATTAGTTGCTATAAACTGCGACATAATTAACAATAAAATATAATATTTAGTTAGTATTGTAATGAAAATTTCAGTATTGTAAAGTTAGGATAATAATTTTGATTCAACATTAATATACAATTAAACTACAAATAAAACCCGCTAAGGTTTTATGTATTCTATAACAATTATGCAAGCAGCGACTAGAATTTCAATTTATAAATTTAAAATGGCAATAAAAACAATTTAAAAATATATTTCTTAAATAAATGTATTATGTTTATTTCTCTATTTAATATCTCTCTGTCTTGATACCACTCGCTATGATCTTTATGCAAAATTAGAGTACATATTTGTATGTGTGTATGTACTAGAGAAGGTAAAATGTCCTTCCACCCTTTTGTACTGAACAGAAGCAAAAAGCTAACGTTTATATAAGATTCGCACAGAAAGTTATTGATATGACCTTTTGCGCTAACAACATCTATGACAAAATTAAAGGCTAGCATTTCTCGTATGAGCCGTCTGGGTCGAATCACAGGCATGTAGGGTTCCATATTGTTACCCCTAAAACTATTGAGGTCAAGTTCAGAAATTCGCGGAGAATGAATTTGGACGACTATGTAGATTCCCTTAATAAAAATCTCGAGGAGAGTACAATGTCAATAAGAGATGTATCCAGTCTCGACCGAGAGGTGAACCGCGTAAGCTTATTGGGAAAGCTGACCAAAACAGACAAGGAAATAGACAAAAACACTTCCTCGTGCAACGAATACCTACATAAGCTTAGAGTTCAGGTAAGAATGCTGTTTAATAAGGTCCCCGCATGCTCAAGAATCCATAAGGTCCTGGCTAAGGATGGTATAGCAAGAGGTCAATGTAGGCCGCCTTCATAGGCTGGTAAGTCCTTGAAGGGATGACTGGAAGCTAGCTATCGAAATAACTAGACTCGCAAAAATGAGATTGGCTATTGGCAAATTCCATCCATTCAAGGGCAGAAAAGGCAGGATGTGATCATAAAACTTCTGTGTAAAATCTCCAAGGCTTGTTTGGCATTTAGATTTATGCCATCTGTGTGGCAGAGTGTGGAAGTCTAGAACGAGAAGATAACAAATAAAATAAAAGCTAGTTAAAAGCCTCTATTAGGGCATCTGACAACCCCAACAGGCAAAACTACCTACTTGACTTAAATTGCAGTTATCCTTTAAAGTTTAATGAGTATCTGGATAATATTCATTAAAAACTTTTTAAAAGCTTAAAAGAAGTGTTTTTTATTTCGAAATTTGTTTTAATGCTGTAATTTGAATCGAGTTTCTGTTCTTTCTCTTTGCTCTTAATTTACAATTTTGTATGTCAAAGATATCAAACTGGAGTTATAGCAATAATTTAGTTTATATATCTGAGTACGTGTTACAAATTTTGTTAGTTAGTTATGAACATGTCAATAGATTCAAATCAGTTAATTCCGTATGTAGGATTAAAGTCCTATCTTAGCTGGTGAACCGTAACGATACAAGATCCAAGAGATTGATGCAAAAAACTTAATTGGGTTTAAACTCTTGCTATATAAAAAGTGATAAAACTTTTATAAAACTTTTCTTTTTCCATAAATAAGAGCTTACCGTGTAGAATATTTTATGCAAAATAGTAAAAATGTCGGTGGTGTTAAAAAATACTTACTGTAGTAGTCTAAGTTGTATTTTCTTTTAAGATCTGGAACAAATTTATACAATGTTAAGTGACATAAATTCAGTAAAAATATGACATTGTATAAAGAGGTACTTTTAATGTTTTTTTATGCTTTGGAATTTAAATTACGTTTTTGTTCAGTTTATACTTTCCTGTCTTTTATTTCTGTCCGAATGTTTTGTTTTAATTTACTCTCTCAGATTATCTGAAATAGATACGAATAAGAGTGTAGATACATTTGAGTACGAGGGTTGTCTTCTTAGTTTTGCATATAGTTGCTTAGAAAGCTCCATCAGACACAAATCCAACTCAATCTTTTGTTGACATCCAGAGTTTAATTGTGATCATCATGCAGTTAGTCAGCTAATTAAGGATAACCGCCGTTTAACATACAGGTAGAGACAGAAATCTTTAGGCATTTTAAAGACCTCGATCCAAAAGATCCCTCATGAAGAACTGGGTTTTACCAAGTTGGTTTTCCGTTGGATCCCTCAGTTGCTCACAGAAGAGAAAAAAGCGGTTTGCGTCAATTGGTGTCATTGGAACGGTTTAACTTATAACTCTATATCTATACTACAACATACAGGAAATCATCCTACATCAGTGCTCATACTGCCCAAAAAAAACGACTTCAAAACAGCAACTTCTTCACATTCCCAAAGATCAAAAGCGATTCCAATGGCTAAAAGAAGCCATCGATGCCTTTAAAACAGAGATTTTGCAGGTGTCAACTAAAGACTAGACATATTTTGAAAAGTACTTTAAGTCTATACCTATATTTTTTTCTTAAAGGCTATATGCAAAACTAAACTGACAACCCTGGACTTGGGCTAAACTAAAAAAATTTCTGAAGGTAAACTACGAAAAAATGGATATAGTATTAACTATACATTGTTTGACTTCAAGAAAAAGCGCAATATAAGTCGTTATTGCCACCTAATAATCAACTTGCACGCTTTGATTAATTGAACTGTCATAAAATTAAAAGGGGTGGTTGCAGATACTTGTGTTTGTATACAACAGGTAGGTACTAACCCTTTGTTTGTTAATTTTCTGGTTTCATTGTTATTTAATCCGCTCGTTGTTTATGAATAAGAATTTGATAATAATGAATTTCTTGATGCGGCTGTGTGCCTATTACGTGCACTTATAATGCGGAGTTTTCTCTCGGATTTAAACAAGCTATAGAAGAAAAATTGGGATAACTTATAATATAAAAGCACTAAAAAACAATAAATAAAAAAATACTTAACAAAATAATACCTTTAAAGGAGATTTGACGAATAAGACCGTTACAAAAATTGAAAAAAGAACAAAATGAAAACTGAAAAAATCACATCAAGAAACGCTGAAGGTAATTGAACAAGCAGAGGAAGACATCCTTATAAAGAGATCGAAAACTGACAGTTGGAAAAGAATGCGCGGAGAGCTAGAAGAAGATTTCTTCAGGCATTGATTCAATCTAGTAAGCAATAAATAGAAGCATATGCAGTCCTCATACGATATCGCCGATACCAGGAAGATGGAAATCACCAAGGAGCTCCTTTCACACCAACCAGTACCAGTGTGCGGAAGGATACATTATCGACTTTAGACTTACCGGAGGTGACATGGGAGGAACTCCTGGTGGTAGTAGGAAGTATGAAAATGGGAAAAGCGCCAGAGCCAGATGCGGCTCTCATTAAAAGTATCAAAATAGCGGTTAAGAAGATTCCTGAGACATTGCTGTCTATTGTGAATCACATTTTTAAGGAAACTGAAAATGGCCAAAATTTGCCTCATACCTAAAGGAGACCCTGCTGCATACAAATATGTTTAGTTAACACTGCAGCTAAGCTCTTTAAACAAGTGGCTAAGATTAGGCTTGAGAACAAAATAAACGAAAAAATGCTTTTGTCCGGAAATCAGTATGGCTTCCAAAGGAGAAGATCGACGGTTACCGTAATTGGCAGAGTAGTAAATCTGGCCAACGACAGGAAATGGAAATACGGTGCAGTTGTTCTCGACTACGTGAAAAATGCTTTAAACACTGCCAAGTGAAGCCACATTGTGATGACTGAACTCTGGAGGACATGAATGTCACCTCTTACCTTGTTAGTACAGTTAAAGAGTATTTTAAAGATTAGTCTACTCTAGGAAAACAAGTGTTGAAGATCTATCAAGGAGTTCCTCAAGGCTCGGTACTGGAGTTGCTTCTGTGGAACGTCCTCTTCAATCAATTGGATCAAGTAAGATATGCGGACTACAAGGACGTATCTGGCGGATACGGCTCTGTGGAGTGTTAAAACTTGAACAAAGAATAGGAGCCTGGAACTGGTTACAGAGAAAACAGAAGCCCTTATAATCAGCCAAGAAAAGACACGGTTGACCTTTTCCCTACCAGAAGCCAGGCCAAAGAGATTGGTGAAAAACCTAGGGGTTTATTTGGATGATAAACTGACCTTTGACGAACAAATAAAAAAACCTGTGAGAAAGCTGATAGACAGGTATCAGGATTATGGACTACAGCACAAGAACGCTATATGAAGTAGTCTCCTGTGTCGTCACTTATGAAAAAGGACCATGCAAGGGCATGTAAGTAGCCACCAAGAGAAGGATACTACTAATAGTGGTAAGCTCCCACCAAACCAGGAACCAGGTGGATTTAAGCTTATTCTAACTCTCCCCCACACATGAAAGAAGTGTAACATTTCAATGGACTAAATAGACTCCAAAAAGGCAAAAATGAATGTAAGAAGTAATAGAAATTAAAAAACTAATACTTTTACCACTAGAGTAGCTCCTGTTATAAAAATCAACAAATAAAATTGATAAAAAAAAGCTCGTTTGACCCATTTTTTACAAGCAAAATATATAAATATCACTTGACTTCTGTCTGTGAAATTCACGAAGTGAATTACATATGCAGTTAAACAAACTCAATTTAATTTAATATTTTCATATATGTATATGACTAAATAAAAAGAAATTAAATAAAATAAATATAGAAATATTGTGTTGAATATTTTAACCACAACAGCAAACATTAAACAAACTTCTGTCGACATAAACAGGGAACAATGTACGGTGTGTATACCGAGGCAGCTGTCAGATAAATCACTATTACATTTTCAAATTACAAATGACGTGATTTACTTTAAAACTTGCATGTCATATATCAGTAGTGGCTCAGGCAGATTTATCATATCATAAATCGGACTATTTGATCCTAACGCATAGAGTGCAAATAAAAAAAAAGTTCATACCTATTATTTCGATAATATTTATATTTCAGTCATAACTTCGTTTATTATATTTGTTCCAAGGATATTAATTAGAATATTTTTGTATATTTAGAAAAGAGTTTTATGAATTTTAAATAGAGTAAAAGAGCCAGGGGACCAACTGTCTTTCAGTGCGCTAGACAATAAAGTATTAAAGGTACCAATTTGGCAGAGAAAAATGAATCAACATGCAACTTTTTGTATTTTATTTCAGAGAGCATCAAGAAGTTGATTTCCGACAGGTTAAATCTAGGATACGAGGTCCATCCTGGGCACCTTGGGTACCTTGGAGAGCAACGCTATTGTGTTCAGGCGACTCCAATTACGTCGACTGCAATCTCCAGAGTACCTGGTGCAGAGAATACCTACTTTTTGTGTTGTCTACTGGATTTTTCTGTAAATTTATCATAAAATTAACTAAAACTCGATACCCAGGTGTTTTTTTGTGGTCGCTGAAAACCAATTTTATGACAAATTTATAGAAAACTTCAGAAGAAGATGTAAAAAGCAAGTTTACTGTGCACCACGTAGTCCGGATATCGCAGTCCATATACTAGCGACTAACAAAATTGAACTCATTTTTGCTAATAATAACCGATTGTTTACTTTTTAACTAAAGTACCTAACAATGCATATTTTGTATGCAGAAATGCATTTTTTTAATATAACATAATTACGTATGGTTACAAATTGCCTACATCTTAATCTTACTGCACAAAAAATCAAAGTGATTTATTTTCTCGTCTATAAGGCTTTGCTTTTTATTGGACGTCCTGTCAGACGGAAAATACTTGAACAGAAAAGAGATTTTAAAAAGCAAAAAATCCAGAGGAACTAGTAAAATGTTGAGAAGAATTTTAGGAAAATTGGTATTTTTTCATTTGTATCCAAATATATCGAGCTATGCTCGAAGCGGGAAGTTTGCCGGACAAAGTAGAAAGAACGAGAGAAATGAATGTTGTATGAGCTAAAGCCACATTCCAATGGCAAGAATGAACCGCGAACGTATATGACATTTTATCGCATGGTTTGTTTAATATTACGTATGCAGAGAGAGTTTATAATTTAAAAAAAAAATACTTAAAATATTCATTTTTTTTTAATGAAACTTCGTTAGTTACGTTATACAGCCGACATATGTATATATAAACTCGAATTTATAAAAAGTAAATTTGATTCAGTTTAAAGATTTGCAAAAGCATTTGAATCCACTCAATATGTCATACTGAAGATTGTCGTGCCTTATACGAGGGTTGTCTTTTTAGTTTTGCATATAGATGTTTAGAAGGCACAACCAATGGAACCTTCAGACACAAATCTTATCTTAATCTTTTGTTGATATAAATTTAGAGTTTCATTCCGATACAAAAATTCGTACAGTACCAACAGTAAATTTTTGAAACTAGCAAGTCGATCGAAAAATCGATTTTAGTCGAGAACATTCTCGAGCAATAATTTTTTACAACTTTTGGAGAGGATTGGCAAATAAACGTTTATTTACAAGAAGTTATAGCGAAACTCTGGCAAACCAACACACAATGGCGACTAATCCTACACCAGGACAATACAAGAAAAATATAATTGTTAGACCATCCTATATAGTCCCGACCTAAGTCCCAACGAATTCTTCACGTTCTCAAAGATCAAGAATTCAATGTGTTGGTAGCGATTCCAGTTGCCTTTAAAACAGCCCCATCTATCTAGCGGCCCAAATGGAGAAATTTGAGGTTTAAAACAGTGCTCCGAATTGGTCACTAATTGGTCATAATTGGTCACTAGGTCCAAGTAATTGGTCAATTATACAGAAATTTTTGCAATAAGTTTAAAATATCAAGGTCATCCCAAAAATGTTAGCGGCTCTATTTGATCGTACAGAGCTCAATCAAATTGAATTTAATTGGTCACAAACTGGTCAACATTGGTCAGTATATGATGATAATTGGTCAGCGTTATTAGCGGAGTTATTGACTAAATAATGACTTTCAGGGTCAGAACCATCTATCTAGCGGCCCAAATTAAGAAATTTGAGGTTTAAAACAGTGCTCCGAATTGGTCAGTAATTGGTCATAATTGGTCACTAGGTCCGACTAATTGGTCATTTATACAGAAATTTTTGCAATGAGTTTAAAATGTCAAGGTCATTCAACAAATTTTAGCGGCTCTATTTGATCGTACAGAGCTCAATCAAATTGAATTTAATTGGTCACAAATGGGTCAACATTGGTCAGTATATGATGATAATTGGTCAGCGTTATTGACGGAGTTATTAATTAAATAATGACTTTCAAGGACAAGCAAATTTTGTGAGAGACCCAAAATCAAAAACTTGCGATTCAAAAAAAAGATTCCTAAAGCTAAGAACAGTTGAAAAATTGGTCAAAAGTTTTTAACATTTGGTCATGGACACAAAAAAATATATAAAGAGTTTAAAATTTCAAGGTCATCAATTAAGACAAATAAATATTTAGCACATTAAGTACCTACGTTCAACAAATATTTTTTTAATTTTTCAATTTTCATCAAAAATTTTATTCAAATGTTTATATGTTATATGGTGCACTTGGTGTTTTTATTTATTTCAAATCTTTTTGTACAGAATTAATGTCATTAAAATGGGTCTTCTGAACGTGGACTCTTTGCAATGAAACTCTTTGGATTTCATACCTTTCTGTAAAGAACATTTTTTTATTTTTCTCATATTTTTAAGAACGTACTAAATGCAATTTTTAATATTGAAACTCTTTTAGTGAAAGTAGGTACTGATATTAATTGATATTATTATCGATTTATTTTAAATTTTCTGAAAGTTAAATAAAGTCATTGAAAAATTTAAGAAAATTTCAAATATTTTAATATAAAAAAATTTTAACTCGAAATTTTTTATTTTGGGTCGCGTGAAAGTCATTATATAGTTAATAACTCCATCAATAACGCTGACCAATTATCATCATATACTGACCAATGTTGACCAGTTTGTGACCAATTAAATTCAATTTGATTAAGCTCTGTATGATCAAATAGAGCCGCTAAAATTTTTTGAATGACATTGATATTTTAAACTCATTGCAAAAATTTCTGTATAAATGACCAATAAGTCGGACCTAATGACCAATTATGACTAATTAGTAACCAATTCGGAGCACTTTTTTAAACCTCAAATTTCTCAATTTGGGCCGCTAGGTAGATGGGGCTGACCTTGAAAGTCATTATTTAGTTAATAACTCTGTCAATAACGCTGACCAATTATCATCATATACTGACCAATGTTGACCAGTTTGTGACCAATTAAATTCAATTTGATTAAGCTCTGTACGATCAAATAGAGCCGCTAACATTTTTTGGATGACCTTGATATTTTAAACCCATTGCAAAAATTTTTGTATAAATGACCAATTAGTCGGACCTAGTGACCAATTATGACCAATTAGTGACCAATTCGGAGCACTGTTTTAAACCTCAAATTTCTCAATTTGGGCCGCTAGATAGATGGGGCTCTTTAAAACAGCAATTTTGCAGGTGTCAACTAAAGAGTGGAATAACTGTTCTACCAATTAGTTTAAACGTATACAAAACTGTATCGATCTTTGATGGACATATTCTGAAAAGCAATAAAGTTCGTTAAGTCTATTTTTTTTTTCTTTATGGCTAAAAGTAAAACTAAAAAGACAACCCTCGTATCACGAAAGCGATGTTAAATTTTAACATTTTTTATTCTTTTTCAGTGTAGCCTTTGGAAAAATTGGTGAGGTCTCCTAGGAAGTGAGGAATCCTTAGATTTTTAAGAGCAGAAGAAAATCGGTGAGTTTTAAAAACTGTTAAATACTGTTTTTTATAGCTAGAGAAAAGAATATTGATTCATAAATTTCAGAACTTTTTTCAATTTTTTTTTATTTGAATAAAACAAATAAATAAAATATTTCGTTATTGATAAAATAAGACAAAAAATAGAAACTATAATTTGCTATACAGGTCATGTAAGTTATTATTGTTGTATTCATATTCTTAACCCCTAAACCCGCATATGAACTTTATTGCAATATTGTCTTCCAGAGACTACTTTTTATGTATATTTTTACTTTATTTCATCATTTAAAAGCAAATAACCTTATATGTATGCAAGGCAAGTAGCTGGCTCGCGTGAATGGAGAAAACTTTATTATATTTTTCCACTATATGTATCCAAACAAATAATTTTCTTTACAGAATATAAATTTAGAACAACAAAATTAACTTCCTTCAAATTATTTTTAAAAACAAGTTATTTACACCAAAAGACATGACGATATGGAGGCATGCATTGGACATTAATCTCTAGAATTATTTTTTTTTGTCATAATTACGCTTTTTAGACACTATAGAACGAGAAAAGTTCAGTTTGAAACGTCCTAAAATGCGATTTTTCCTTAGCTGGCTCACTAAGTCGAGGGTTGTATTTTTTAATTTCTAACCCAAAATCAATACCACAAATTGCTAAATCTTGTTTAGATGTCTCTTCATATAATATTACGTTAAGATTTCTCACTATATCTCAACCTTGTTCTGATTCCATTTCCACTTGATTTCAACAACAGAAGTTTAGTTACATCTAATTGTTACACGGTGAAGAACCATTGAACTGATAACCCTCCATGGCAAGGAGAAATGTAAACGATTGTGCCAGTTTTAATCGGAGTAAATTATGTGAAACAATAAAAACCGAATGTGTTTATACGAAATATGGCTATTAAGTAACGAGACTGGATACGAAAAAGGATTTTATTATAAAAATTATTCTACATTCGAATGCTTCCTTGCCACACACCTTTCCATATGTTTTTTCTATTGATCAAAGCAGTGCTAGAAGTCTTCTTTAACGAGGGCCTTTACCAGCTCGGTCGTTTTTTGCGTAACCACTTCCATCGACTTAAATCGAGTCCCTCTTAATGCAGATTTTTTCTTCATAAACAAAATAAGTCACTGGAATTGGTTTATTGGCCAAATACTGCTTCATAGATAGCGCTTTATGGGCAGGTGCGTTGTTCTTGTGCAAATTCCAGAAGTTCTTCTTCCAGAACTTGGGCCGTTTCTTAAGTACTTGTTCTCGTATTGTTGCCAAACTGATCAAACGGAATTCTGGGTGATAGTCTGAACCTCTGTAACCCATTCAGTCATCACGATAGCGTTAATGTCGAGAAGAACGATTAGCATTGCCTTGAATTTTTATTTGGACAGAAACAGACGAAAATAAATAAAGACAGGCACAGATAGAAACAGACGCAGACAGACTTAAATGGACACAGATATAGACGTAGACAGACACAGCCAAACAAAGTCATAGACAGACACAGACACAAAGAGATACGGACAAACACAGACGTAAATAGAGACAGACAGGCACAGATGGAAACAGACGCAAACAGACTAAGATAGACACAGACAGACACAGCCAGACAAAGTCATAGACAGACACAAAGGGATACGGACAGACCCATAAATAAATAGATACAGACGCAAAGGGAGTTAGATGGACACGAACATAGAAATAGGCAGATACAACCAGACAAATGCATAGATAGACACAAGGAGATACGGACAGACACAGAAGTAAATAGATACAGACAGTCACAAATAGAAACAGACGCAGAGGGACTTAGATGGACACAGACTTAGACAGATACAACCAAACCAAGTCAGACACAGACAGACAATGTCATAGACAAACACAGACAGAAACAGATGTTTTCATACATTTTTGTCATTTAAATCGACAAATTACACTACAAAATTATGGTTCTTTGAATAGATAACTGTACAATAATTATGAGCTATTTTAAACAAATTTTATGTTGTTAAGTTTATAGTGATGTTGTGTCTTCCGATAAGACCTGTCAACGAGTTTTACATTCTGAATGTTTATTCATTTGCGTAATAAACTTCCTGCAGTCAATTCATAATGTTCGAAATTTTAGTTTCCATTAGGTGTTTTCATATTCTGTATCGTATTGATCCATTATTGTCTGACACTTCATATATTTATCACTCTTTGTTAATATTTTAGATTATTCAGTATAGCTACACAAAAGCAGGTTATAACAGAACATATAGGAGTGTATTTATGAAATATATATATGTTTGTAGCACTATACTTCTTAATGGAAACCATTTTTTCTCGGGATCATAAAATATAGATTTGGATAGTTATAGTCGTACTCTTATTTTTGTTGTGTTGCCGAGTTTTGTTACGTTTTAAAAATGTAAAAAAAACATGTATTGTATGTAAAGCCCATACTTGGTAGATCCATTATATAAAATATTAAATAAATAAAACAATCACTTAAAAATCTACATTCTTTTATTAACTAACACGACATGTCTTCCTCAGCGTCTTCTTCAGGTAAACGGTATTCTACTCTACTGATCATATTATTTTTTTATTTTCGTCGTGTTCTTTGTCTCTATGTCATTCTGGATGGAATTTTGTAATCGATTTTAAACCCATTTCCCGACCACCTACAGCTCTAAAATTTCCAGGATAACTAAGAACTCGATGACAGTTTATATAATATCTAGTAATGTGACCTATAAATCAGTAAAAAAACTACTATAAAAAATTCTTTTTATAATTTTTGATTATTGTCTTTTATTCTATCTGATTCAAAATAAGTGAGGATAAAGTGAATAAGGAAGGAAGAAGGAGGACCCATAATGAGTCTGAATATGCTTTAGAAGTAGAGAATATCGCTACATCTACAAAAATTTTGAAGAAAGATGTAGATAAAGTGGGAAAATTTCAGGAACATCAAAAGAAACCTCTAACAAAGCTGAATGTTGTCTTTTAAACTACTTACTCAAATTAAGTAAGTATGGAGCGAAGAAGGAAGGGACAAGGAGAAATTATAATGAGTCTGAACATGCTTTAGAAGTAGAAAATATCGCCACATCTACAGAAATTATGAAGAAAGAGGAAGAAATAGTGAGGAAATCTCAGAAACATCAAAAGAAACCTCTTAAGAAGCTGTATTTTGTCTTTCATTATAACTGAATCAAAATAAGTGAGTATGGAGTGAATGAGGAAGAAAGAATGAGAACCCATAAAGCGTCTGAAGGTGTTTTAGAAGTAGATGATATCGTTACATCTACAGAAATTATAAAGAAAGAGGTAGAGATAGTAAGGAAATCTCGAAAACATCGAAAGAACCTTTGAAGAAGCTGTATTTTGTCTCTAACAAGCCAGGAATTTGCACGAGGTAAGCTTAGAAAAGTACAAATTAAGACGACGTATAAAGCTAAAAATAGAATTCATAATTAAAAAAGTAATAAAAGGAGTTCCATAATCACTAATAATTCAGTGGGATATATAATAACTGTCATTTTAATTACACTAAAACCAGATGTATTAACACCATTTGCAAATATTACGTATTATAGTCTTTTATGAAAGGGTATTAACTGGAATTATACGTTCTTGGTGCATGATTTCCTCTACTTTATCATAAAGCAGTAAACTTTACACCGTTAGCGATATCGCGATATTGATCCAGCTTTTATGTGATTTAATTGAAACGAAAAAGATTAACAAGGTTTTATAGGAAAAGTTTTAAAATATGCATTTAGTTCGTGTATTTATCTAAACTACTTATTTTCAAAAGGTTGCCAATTACATTTAGTTAAATGAACTTTTCTCAATCCCAGAATGATTTCTTTTTCTCGTGGTTACGGATTTGTTAGAAAACCAATTCGAAGAAGCTTTAACTACATGGAATACTAAACAGTGTATACAAGGATAAATGTATACAAACGTTCTACGATTAATTGAATACTGGATATACTTATTTTCTGGATTAAATTTTTCTACTTATTCTGTTTGTTCTCTAAACCCTTCAAACAAAATCTATACAGTAGCCTACGCAGACGACATTGTTATTCTGCCAACAGGAAAGTTTGAAAGCACCCTTTGCGAAAGAATGCAAGTGGCTTTCAGAACTTTAGAGACATGGTGTAAAGAGTAATCGCTGTCTATTAACCCCAAAAAGACAGAAATGGTTCTCTTCACGAAAAAACGAAACCTAGGGGCTTAAACGCACCCAGTCTTTTCAACGTTAAATTAAGCTTTGCTACAGAAGTGAAATACTTAGGTGTTACCCTTGACAGCAAGCTGACGTGGAACTCACACATAGAAAGCAGAGTTAAAAAAGCATTTATATTTTATGAGCAATGCCGTCGAACCATAGGACAGACCTGGGGATTATTCCCCAAGGTCACCATGTGGATCTACACGGCAATCATAAGACTGCCAACAAGCACTACTGACCTTGAATAGACCACGTTTCCCTTCAAGTTTAGTACTAGAATGTCACCAATCTCTAACTGAGGCCAGCCAGAATAACGTGGTCACTCTCAGCTGGATCAAAGGACATGGGAACTCTAAAGGCAACCGCATTGCGAACAATTTAGCAAGGAGGGCTGCGGGCTACAAATATGTTAGCCCCCGCCCATCTACCAAGCTAACATTGTCCGCAGTCGTGGACCTTATCAAACAGCACTCTCACAAAAAATTCATACAGTGCTGGGATGAAACTACGAACTGTAGACTGGCCAGAGAGTTATTACCTCATCCTGGCGAGGAAACAGCAAAAAAATTTAAGGCATTGACCAGACAAAATCTCCGAACAGCTGTGGGAATCTTGACAGGTCACTGCCAATTGCGACAACATCTCTTTAGGATGAAATTAACAGAATCGCCGCTATGCAGAGGCTGCGAACAAGAAGAGGAAACAGTAGAACACATTATGTATGACTGCTCTGCTTTTTCTGAAATCAGAAGATCCGTGTTGGGCGAGTATTGGCTTACACCAGCCGATGTTAGGGAGATCCCCCTCGGGAGCCTCATCACCTATTTTAAATCACTAGGCCTGGTGACAGTCTGAGGTGAGGATATCCCTATACAATACGGGAGGATGCACAATGGGTCATATGTGGCCTCAGTGCTGGCTAAGCACTGGCTCGCCCCTCCCCAAATTCAAACCACTTCAGCATTTTTAATTTTTTTACAATAAAAAAAACTGAAATAGTAGAGAGAAACGCCAAACATGTGCAAATGATGAAGAAGGAAGCAAAGACGATATAGAAGTTTAAAAAAATACATAGAAATCTATGGAAAAACAAGAAGAGTAGATAAAGACGTAGAAAAACACCTAAAACGCGTAATAAACTTTCGAAAGAGCAGCAAAACTAGAGAAATAGATCCAGAAGTTAAAATTATAGAAGCAATGAAGCAACGGTCAAAGGAATAAGCTTCAAAAAACACTAACAGAGTTTCTGAAGAAGTGAAAAAGTATAAGAAACAGATAAAAGACGTAGAAAAAAACACTAAAGATGTCTGATAAACTTCCGAAAAAGGTGAAAAAATAAAAAATAGATAGAGACGTCAAACTTATAGAAACGATGGAATAGCAGGCAGAGAAAGGAACCTGAAAAAACGCCAAATTTTTGAAGAATCTAAAAAAGTCTATACAGACGTAAACGTATGTAACTACTAATACAAACAAATAAAGACGGTAAAAAACATTCAAAAAAGTTTTGGAGGAGCTGGAAATGTAAATGAAAACGTCAAACTTATGTAAATAATGAAACAGCAAGCATAGACAATATAGAAGCTTAAACAGGCGACGAAATCTCTGAAAAAGCTAGAGACGTAGAAAGACGCTGACGACGCCTGATAAACTTCCAAAAAACTGAAAAAACAGATAGAGAACGTTTGAGCAGCATGCAAAGGAGCCTCAAAAAACACTAAAAAAATTCTGGAAAAGCTGGAAAAATCTACGGAAACGTAAAACCTCTATAACTACTAAAGAAATAGGTGGAGACTGTAAAGAATCCTTAAAAGAAGTTGGAAAAGGATATGGAAATATCAAAATTATGGAAATAATGAAGAAGGAGGCGGAGACGAAATACGACCTTAAACAACCAACGAAATCTATGGAAAACCTAGAAAATAAGATGAAAAATTAGAGAAAGACTATAGATTTAATTAATTATTACCAGTTCTGTGGTATACATTTTAATCATACCTTAGTTTTATTTACTGATTACAATTGTTTCATTCTTTAAAATTGGTTAAAATTTCATTCTGAAAATTCAATCAATATATTGAATAAAATTTTCAATTACACAAAATTGTTGTAAATAGTTTTTAGCTTAACTATCAACATTTCTATTTTAAATAAACTCGTTTTTCCAGTCGCCACTACATTTAATTGTGTATTATAAAATGACTAACTGAATATATAGATTGAATTTGTGTGTGGGAAATACACAATAGAACAACGTTTTAATGAACTGTTTTTATAGTTATTTCTAAACCATAATATTGTAATATATATATTATTTACTGTTTGGTTATCATTTTGTATAAATATAAAATTCATAGCAGTATTTTTAATAGTAGCTATCTAACAAACTCGTAATCATCTGACATAAGCATCTACGAGGGTTGCTATTTAGATTTTGAGCCTGATAATGAAAACACCGTAATTTAGTTTAAAAAATGGCTTTATTGTTTTTCGAAGGATTCTCTATAATGCTCAATACATTTTTTTATGTTCTCAAACCAATTTTCAAAGCACTTTTTCTACTCCGAACATTCCAGCAGTTCAATCGGAAATGACTGATATCGTATTCCGTCAGCGTCCTGTCAAACGAATTCTTAAAGGGCTCGATGTTAGGAAGGCTTCTGGTCCAGATGAAATTCCTATTATAGTGCTCAAGGAATGCGCTGATGAGCTAACACCAATATTTTGTAGACTTTTTAACCTATCCTACAAAAAAGGAATATTTCCATCTTGCTGGAAGAAGGCAAGAGTTCAGCCTATACCAAAGAAAGGCAAGAAAACCATGCCAAACAACTATCGACCTGTCGCATTGCTTTCAGTTATATCAAAAGTGATGGAGAAAGCTATTAACCAACAACTTCTAAAGTACCTAGAGGACCTTAATATTATCAGCGACCATCAGTACGGCTTTCGTAAGTCCAGATCAACAGGAGACCTCCTAGCATATGTCACCCATCTTTGGAGCAACGCAGTCGAACATCATGGGGAGTCCCGGACTATTATGCACTAGACATTTCTAAAGCATTTGATCGTGTCTGGCACGAGGGGCTCCTAAGTAAACTGCGATCCTACGGTATGCCCGGTCGATTCTGTTCATGGCTTTCTAGCTTTCTTCAGGACCGTTCTCTGCAAGTGGCGATTGACGGGTTTCTCTCGGACACCTTAACCATCAATGCTGGTGTTCCTCAAGGGTCCATATTATCCCCAACCCTCTTCTTACTATACATTAACGACCTTCTAGCGAAGACAGAAAATCCAATTTATAGCTTTGCTGACGACAGCACACTTATCTCATCGTTTACTTTGAATTCTTGAACATCGGCTGCTGACGCACATCTTCGCAGACAGCATGAAGTATCACGACTCAATAAAGACCTGGAAGAAATTTTGTCTTGGGGTGACAGTAACCAAGTCGAATTTAACGCTAAAAAAACCCAGGCAGCAGTTTTCTCTAAGAAGGTTAACATTGCAGAACCAGATATAGTCATGGCAGGACACGCAATTCCACTGGCTTCGTCTATTAACTTACTGGGTGTCAATCTGGGAGGAGATATGTCTTGGCATAATCACGTGGTAACAATCGCCAGGACAGCTTCTCAGAAACTCGGTGTACTTTTCGGTACCAAAAAGCTGTATACACCACAACAACTTTTGACACTCTACAAAGCCCAGATTCGACCATCACTGGAATACTGCTCTCATGTCTGGAGTTCTGCACCGAAGCATACCCGTCGGTTGTTGGATTCCATCCAAAGGAGAGCCATTCGCCTGATCGGTGACCACGAGCTAACCAAGAACCTCGACAGCTTAGAACATCGAAGACAGGTTGGTGATTTGACCCTCTTTTACAAATATTTCCATGGCAAGTGTTCTACTGACATTGCCCGCTTGATTCCACCTAGAGCAATTCATAGCAGAAATACACGACAAACCACTTCCGCCCATCCCTATGTGGTTCAACTTAATACTCCTCGAACATCATTGTTTAAGAACTCTTTCTTCTGGAGGACATCCTCTTTGTGGAACGGCCTTTCTGAGGCCGTATTTCCCACCGAATATAACCTTCAACGATTCAAGAACAACGTGAATCGCTTTCTTCGCACACGCACCGCTCTCAGAGCGCCTTAAAGGATTTTTCCTGCAGTGCTTGTGCTTGACAATAAAAAAAAAAAAAAAGTTGAGCTAGCACCAAAAAACCTTGGCCATGCAATTTATTCTTTATATTCGGGAATAAAAAAAGCCCTTTGGTGCCAAGTCAGGAGGCCATGCGAAGCACACTTACCAGGGCAATGGAAGTCATACTTGGACTCACCACCCTTGACATATTTGTTAAGGAGGTAGCACAGTAAACAAAACAAATCGTGTTCAAAATGTCAAACTATCGAATGCAACGTTAGATGGCGCCTGAAACTATTAGTGTTGACAATGCTCAAAATATAAGGAACAATCCTAACGGATTTTGCTCAGAAGAACTCCGCCCTATAATGCCTCCACTTGCCAGACCAGCCAGAGCAACGCGACGTGCCAACTCCATGCACCCTTATACTGCTCAATGCCCGACATCGAGAACGGATCGATTCGATCGTTCCTTCATCCTCAGGGTCTCCAGATTGTGGAACTCCTTACCTTCCCACGTTTTCCCCACTCGTCCTAACTTGCAGGCCTTTAAATCCCAAATTAATAAATTGCCTCTTTTTTCCCCAATAATAAAAAAAAGCAAACAAAACAAATCGTGTTCAAAATATCAAACTATCGAATAACAACGTTAGAGGGCGCTTGAAACTTTTAGTGTTGACAATGCTCAAAATATAAGTAACAACCCTCGTATTTTTAATGAATTCGTGAATTTTACTAATATAACATTTTGTAAAATAAAATTGAAATACTTGTTGATAATAAACGAATGAGATTTAGCCTTCTTAGTTATCAGTTTCAACCTTAATTTATGATTTACTATCATCTTTTATAAACATAATCTCCTTTCAACTCATTTACTAAGATATTTTAATGGAGATATTATAAAACGAAATTGCAGCGACATTTCGGCGAGCTTTTAATAGCGTTAATAAATCTTAACAGAACTTTTCGCATTTGAAGATGAAAAACGGAAAATAAACTGCTATCATGGTTGCCAAAACACTCTTTAATTAACTCGGTTTGTGTATATACAACTTTATTCTACTCTTAGTTCAGGAATTAAATATATCTGTAGTTTGTCGTTGTATAACTCTCTCTTTTTGATTTTAAAATGTATCTGATTATTTAAATAGAACTTAACATAAAAATCCTTTGTAAAAATATGCAAAAGCTTTAATTAGGAATCAGAAATATTAAACGACAAAATTTTAAGTAAGGGGACTACGCGCCTAAAGAGCACCCTAGAGGAGTGAAAAAAACGAGTAGTCCGTTGGGTATCTAAAAGTTTTCTCTAGGCACGTACCAAACCACGTTTTCATCACGAACGTGTTTTTTTTTCTCGTGCTGAAAACCTTGGAAAATCTCTGCAAGACCAAGCAACAGTGAGAGTGAGGTGTGTGCGATAGCCTAATCTTCCTCGCTTTGTCTTGGTCTGGTTGTGATTGGTTTTTATAAGAATTCGGTTTCGTTTCTAGTAAGTCTTCTTCAGTTTCTTTTAAGATTACTTCACAATGTCTGCCTGCTAATTCATCAGATAAAGTAAACGAGAGTCTGTACACCTCTCAACCTTAACTCGCGAAAAAATCGACAAAAGAGATGCCAAGCCCATGCAAGGAAGACTGAGACAAGGCAAGCCCATATATTAAACTCTCGCTCTCGCTTGGTCTTGCAGACACTCGCCAAAAGAAAACTAGTGAATGAAAGGAAAAAAGATAGAAGGATTCCTGTGACGTTGTAGAACAGATGGCGTGACATTCGTAGTTTAAAATGATTAAGAAAGCATATCAGAAGCAACACAAAAGAAATCACGATGGAATACATATGTTACTTTTTATGGTAAAAAAATCTTCTTCTTCTTGTTCTTTCTCTCCACCTTATTACAAGTCCGTAGTCCCACTTTCAATGTACCTTTTATACTCTCATTTCTTACTCTATCTCTTCTCGTTAATCCTCACATCCAACATTGATTTTTTTTACATTAACGATATACTGTACCTATTATCCAAAAAAGCATTAACTGGCATTATAATCGTACCCTACCCTAAACCTACATTCCATTTCACCTGTAGTTTATCAGATAAACAGATTCGCTTCATTACGGTAGATATGATCAGTGTCATCAAGATGGATGTTGATGTTTTGTGTCATGTGCCATGAACGATGAGATGGAGAATCATGCAACAATGATTAACAGTTGAGGGATTATCATGTTTTATTTCTTTTTTCATCAATTAATAAAAAGGCTGTCAAACGTTTTGTATAGGTACACGGTTTTTTAATATATGTACAATCGAACAATTGATGCGGAACCGATAGGTGTTTATATTTCGACACATGCAATGGAAAACATTGTGTTTAAACAAAGAAAATTTAATAGCGCTTTTTTTGTATTTTTATTTTAAAACGATTTTTATGTTAAATAATATTTTTAGATGTTTTCATCAATTGGTTTGATAGCATTTTATACAGTCTTGTTTTGATCCATAAACAGTGCATCCAAATTTAAGCTCGTTCTCCTAGTGCGAGAAAGAATTATATTAAAGCAGTAGTTGCTTCCCTTTCAAATATTATTATATAGGTAAAGTATTCGACCAATTGTAGTTTATGAGGTCTGGTTATTAAATAACGAGAAAAGGGTTTTATTATAAAAAATATTTTACATTTTAATGCTCCCCTTCAATTTACTCACCTCCCCTTGCCACACAGCTTTCCCTACGTTTTTTCCTTTGATCAAAGCAGTGCTGGAAGTCTTCTTTGGTGAGTGCGTTTAGAAGCTCTGCTGTTTTTTGCTTTAACGCTTCCATCAACTCAAATCTGGTCCCTTTCAAACCAGATTTTTTTGTTCGAACAAAAAAAAAGGTCGCAGTGGGCCAAATATGGCGAGTACGACGCGTGTTCGAGCACTGGAGTGCGTTCATTTGTCAAATACTGTTTCACCAATAGTGCGTTATGAGCAGGTGCGTTGTCCTGGTGCAAAATCCACGAGTGTTACGAACTCGTTCTCACAGTTTTGCCACAACTGACAAATAGTAAGTCTGGAACCCTGGATACGCTAATGTCCAAAAATAAAACGATCAACATTGCTTTAAATCCTGATTTGGAAATCCTTGCTTTTTTGATTCTGCGCGATTCAGGAGTCTTCCAATGCATCGATTGTCGCTTTGTTTTAAAATCGTATTGAAAAATCCATGTTTCGTCGCGAGAAAAAAACACATTTGTTTTAAACCGCTACTGCACAACTACTAGTGACGAAAACGTGGTTTGGTACTTGCATAAGAAGACTTCTAGATACCCAACGCACTATACGTTTTTCCCCATCCCTCTAGGGCGCTCTCTAGGCGCGCATTGTCGTTATTTAATAGCCAGAACTCGTATTACTTGAAGTTCGTCCCTTTTTTTATTAACTTTTTATAAATTGTACAATTTTATAAAATGTTTTAACTGCTACTGCCAATAATATTCTTGCTACAAATTACTAAACTAAGAGTGACTATTAACTATAATCTATTTAGATTATGATAAAGAGAAACAGGAATCGAATGCTAAAACTTTTACAAAACGGTGTTATTTAAAGTAATAACAGCTTACGATGCAACATTACGACTCTTGAATGCTTTACAGTATAACTCAGTTTGTATGACAGTATTTATTCTATTTATTATTAATAGAATGTGTCCACGAGGATTTCTGAATAAAATATAGATGAAATATATGTTTAACTGGAGCAAGGAAAAGTAAATACGTAGAATTAAAGCCGAAATGTAAAGTAAATATTAAAAATATACTGCATATATGCATGGCATTACGTTATGTAAAGGTTATGTAAACTTTGTAATAAATTTTAGTTTGTTAATATAAATTTTTGGTTAATTTAATAGTATCATTAGGCAGTTAATGGTAAAGATTAAACGATAATTCGACTATTCACTAGTCACAATTACCAGGTATTTGAAGGATAACCATATCGGGAAATTTTACCATTTTCCTTCAATATAACAATCTAAGCACAGACTAAGTTAAAAAAAGCCGGTAAAACTAAAAAATTAACCAAAGATTTAACGCAAAAGTGAAGTGAAAATCATTGGATTGGGTATTTAAAGGGGGTTAGAAAATGAATCTGGTTAGTCAAATTCGACCAGAAAAGTGCATGATAAGGCTTTAACTCAGATTTTTTCATCTTCATGGCCTGTTTCTTCTTCGTTGAAAGTCTTCGAAAACTTCTATATGGTCTTCAGCCGCTTCTTCACCGTCTTTGTCTATTTATTAAGCTTCTTTTAAAGACGTACATACGAGTGTATTTACTGCTTCAGCTTCGCTTGACGTTTCTTCAGCTATTTTTGAGATTTCTTTACTATCTTTGCATGCATTTTCATCGTTTTCATAAGATTGATGTCTTTGTTTACGACGCTCTACCAGCTTATTAACTTTTTCCTCTTTCATTTACTTTTCCAGTAAATCTAGACGTTTCTTTAGCTATTTTTATTATTTCTTTAGCTATTTTTATTATTTCTTTAGCTATTTTTATTATTTCCTCAACATCTCTGTCCACTTCTTCATCATTTTTATTTATGCCATATATTTGTTTATTTCTTAAACGTCTTTGGAGGCTTTTTTACCGTCTCTGCCTACTTATTTCACTTTTTCATAAAATTCCATATCATTTCCAGCCTCTCCAGATATGTTTAAACCGTTTCTTTAGCATTTCTGCCTGTTTTTCTATCGTTTATATAAATGTTTGAACTGTTCACCTACATCTAAAGCAGCTACACTGTCTTCTTCGACTTGTTACGATTTTCCATACAACTACTGTTGTCACTATAAACCTTTTTAATGACTTAAATAATTATTCTCCTCAAATTTCTTCATCATTCTGGTCTGCTCTTTTCTCATTTTCATAAGTTTTAACATTTTTGCATACTTCTATATCGTCTTCAGATGCTTCTCTACCAGCATCACTTGAAGCTTTTGAAATTTCTTTTACTACCTCTACTTGCTTTTTCCATGGTTTTTATATGATTGATAGATGTGTTTGTGTACGAAGCATTGTTTGCTTATTAAGTTTTTTTGTAAGACTCAAAGACTGGCAACGTTTTCTACCTGTGCAACAAGCTCAGACGACTCTTCAGCCATTTTGTGAGATCTCGTAACCATCTCTGTCTGCTTTTTGATCGTTTTTATAAGTTTCTCGTCCTCTTTTACTTTTAAAGCGTCTTTAAATGCTTCTCTAAAAATTTTTTTACCATATTGTTCCTGTTCTTTGGTGGTTAGAGACTTCTTCATCTATCTCTGAGATTTTAGTAATAAATCAGCCTTTATTATACATCCTATTTAATATTTATTATTGATTATAGAACTCATTTTATTACTTTTTCTGAGTAAAACAAAAATTTACCTTTTCATACATTAATTAAAAACCTAACGAATGTTAAAGTTGAGATATTCATCTAAAATATTCGTCCATGAATACATCAGGATGGTGCAAATATCGATTTAGTTTTAGTTATAAATACTATCTTACTATCTTAATTTTATAAATTTGAATAGATCATGATCTTAAAAAAATCGTTTTACCTTTTATATAGTAAAAAATGAAATGAAATGAAAAAAGTCGTTTCGTCTAGAAGTTAGTCAATAATTTCAATTCGACAGTGCCATGTTGTAATAGTGAAATGGAGTTGAAAGTAAATGTAAAAAGAACAACTTTCCTCTTTGAAGTCAAAGCCAGGCTTTGTACTGTAGTTGGAAGTAGTTTCAATACGTCTGAAATACTTCATTGTGTTTCGGTACACATAGAAATATTTAAAACTATAAAAAAAAATAATAAACGTAAAGGAGACGACTTTCTGTAAGTAAAGGCTTTTCATCTAGTTTTATATCTCAAAATCAGAAAACGATTAAGCTGTAACATTTTTTCTGCTAAATTTCACGTCAAACAGCGTAATTTATTATCTAAAATAGCTTTACTCTTTTTCGAAGTATTCTTCATGATCATCCATCCATACAATTTTTGGTGCACTTAACCTATTTTTAAAGCACTTTTTCCACTCCGATTAAGGTACCTCCAAAACATTTTTACATGCATCAAAGGCTTCTTCTGGGGTCGAAAAACGTTAGCCGCGCAATATTAATTATTAATATGCGGGAATAAAAAAAAGTAATATGTAAATCACCCTCTACAAATAATTGTACGTATCCCAATTTCCATTGAATCTTTTATCAAATCGAAAACACATAAATCTGACGTATTTAGATGGATTCGATCAATCACAGTGATTTCCCTGAACACGTAAATACGCCAGTTACCTTCGTAGAAGGTTAATAATTTCTAAATTTCATGGAGCTCCATCCTGGCAACCACAAAATAAACTAGTTTACTCAGAGATCCTGTAGGAAGTTTACGGCCTGCGGCGGTAACATTGTTGTTATTCTAACTTGATAGATGAAAATATTCCAGACATTTCGTTTTATGGTACGATAATGTAATGTAATAACAGTTTAGAGGATATAACCTAAAAAACTTTACTAATGGTATAGTCAAAGTAGTTTGGAAGATAAAAATATATAGATAAAATACTTAATGTTTAATCTTTTGTATGGATATCGGAGTAAACTATAAACAGAAAAAAAATAACTTTAAAAAAATCCATCTTATAAAGGGTTTTTCAATTGGCGCGGGTAGATTTTGGTGCCCCGTGGCGGCCATTTTGTTTTGGTAACATCTGTCAAATCTTTTGTTTATTATTCAGTTGTTTATGCCAAATCATCATGGCAAATTACACGATTGAACAGCACGTTCAAATGATAAAACTTTATTATCAAAATAAGTCTTCGTTAAAGCAAACGTTGCGCGCATTGCGTCCATTTTACGGTAGACGTGGTGGCCCTTCACAGTGACTCTTCAACGTTTTGTAGCCAAATTTGAGACGACCGGTTCAGTAAACAATCAGCCAACACCCGTACGTTCAAGGAACGCAAGATCGGCCGAGAACATCGCCGCAGTCCGTGAAAGTGTACAGCAGAACACGAGGCAGTCTATTCCTCGCCGAGCACAAGAACTCGGCCTTTCGCAGACTTGAACTTGGCGAATTTTGCGACTTGGTCCTACTCCCGTACAAGATCCAACTGACCCAGGAGCTCAAAGTTCCTGACCATAGACAACGCCGTTTGTTCGCTAACTCGGCTTAGAATCGTTTGGAAGAGGACCTCAATTTTGGCCAAAAAATCATCTTTAGTGACGAGGCGCATTTTTGGATAAATGGCTGTGTTAACAAGCAAAATTGGCGTATATGGGACGACACCAACTCACGGGAGGTTCACCAGGTGATAATCCATCCTCAAAAAGTTACCGTTTAGTGTGGATTTTGGGCCGACGGCGTCATTGGTACTTTTTCTAAAACGACGTTGGTGAGGCGGGCACCGTCAACAGCGAGAGCTACAGAACGATGATAACCAATTTTTTATGGCTCAAATTGAACCTAGAAGACATGTGGTTCCAGCAGGACGGCGCTACGTGCCACACAGCAAACGCCACGATTGACATTCTGCATTAACGATTTGAGTGTAAGGGTATCTCTCGGAGAGGTGATGTGAATTGGCCACCAAGGTCATGCGATTTGACCATGCTAGACTTTTTCCTGTGGGGTTTCTTGAAGTCGCAGGTCTATGCAAATAAACCACAATCGACCGATGCCCTAAAAGTAAACACAACACAGGCCATCGCTCAAATTTATCCGGAGCTATGCGGAAATTGGACCACTCGGATCCGTGCCACCGTAAGAAGCCGAAGCGGGCATTTGAATGATGTCATATTCCACACTTAATGGCACACATGCGCCTTTTAAATAAAAAAATAATTTTGTTAATACCTCACACACAGCTTGTTTTATTCCATTTCAACATCTACCCGCCCTTATTGAAAAACCCATATGAGATCCAGTGCCTTACGATGATACTAATTGGTTCTCCATTCTCCATGGTTTGTAGATATCCCTTGACAGGTGCATGGCCTGTAGGAATTTCTGTAAATGCTGGTTTTCTATAGTTTGACAAATATCTGTCCAATACAGACAGAAATATGCTCCCAGTGCTGTTTGTATTGTCTAAAATACAGATGTAAATGTTTCCGGAAATAACAGAAGAGATGGAGAGCCCAGAAAAGCAGAACGTGGAACATAATAGAGTCAAAAACATAATTGGGAAAAATAAGGAGCAAGACAGTCTCCTATACAATTAGCACACTCACTGAGGAGGTTTTTTTCTCGGGTATTCTAAGGAGTCTCCTTTTGGGAGTCCGACACTACTTGGTCTAAAAATCTAGAGAGCAGGTCTACATAAAGTATTTTTCTCCCTTTATTCCTAGCCCTTTCCAAAGTAATATCGTAAAGACGGATCCAGTTAGGGCCACAATATAAAGAAAAGAGCAAAAAAAAAAGTTACACCATAGCAAGCCAGTTTTTGGACCTTGATTAGCTTAATGATGGCTTTAACAAAAAAATCTATAGTAAATTTATTCGGATCCTTTTTTTGCGTTTTTTTGAAGTAAAACTTCTTTAGCGGTACTAGGGGTAACTCAGTAATTCTAACGGACTTGACGTCATTCTAATGTACCGCGTACCGGAAACAAAACCTGATACAAAATACCTAACACGATTCTGTCTACTATATTAAATAAAATTAAATCTGTAATTGTATGAATTGACAGCTTGTCATCTTGTCAACCAAAATACATTGGTGGTAAATAGTTTAAATTTGTGTATAAAGTGTTTGTTTTAAATATAAATAAACAAAGTGGATTTATTAATGAAGAAAGTGATGAAAAAATATTGAATGAAAATGAGTGAGTAGGTACTCTATATGCATAAATTTTATTTTTGGTGTGTAATTACACTATTTATACCTAATTATTTATACCTATTATTTATACCTAGCTATTTTCGTTTTATAGACTTAAAGAGCTAAAAAGAAAAAGAAATTGTGAACGTCAAAGGGCATATTATAAGCGCCAGAAAGATTTGAAGAAAAATGAAAATGAAAAAAAGACGAGACAGCGACATTCATTATGATTTGATTAAGTAAGTTTATATACATACATACATATTATGATAGTAAATAATTGTTTATAGGGAAGCTTTACGTTAAGTAAAGAAGCATGTTGCACGTTTTTGTTCATAAAATAATAATATTCGAAATGTTTTAACACTTACTTATACTTATTTTAGGTTTGGTTATAGGTAGCCATAAAGGCCATAAAACCACTAGTCAGGATGGCTGATCTTTTACCAGCAATAACAGATCCTTCGTAGAACTGAAGAAAACAAACTCAACTCAAGATTTTAAATTTTATGGAATATGCTATAAAATGCTACAAAATGAAATGGTTATCTAACTTTTGAAGGCTCTTGTGTTGTGTTGTATTACAATAAGGTAGATACAGCTACAAAATCACACATTCTAAACTTAATGTGGGTATATTTTTAATATTGTTTACCTATTATTGAAGCAAAACTTCTTTAGGCGCGACTAGGGGTAACTCTAACGTTAGATTCTGATGGAAGTAACGGTGTGATTTCAGCTATGGGAGGAGCTTAAATTTTTAAAATTTATTTATAAAATTTTCAAAATTTTCAAACGGTTTCAAATACATTAATGGTATTTGGAGAGTAAAATCTATGTTTCACATTTTAGTTACCATAAACCTATTATTTCATATATAAAAAATAATGATAACTTTCAAATTCCTATTTCTAATGAATAATATAAATATAACATCTTATTTCTTGTAAAGTATATAGACAATAAATATGATTGAATTGTAATTAAATATTTATTTTCCGATACGTACGTCAACAAGTTTTAGTTCAATCGCGCGTAAAGGTTACACGCACACTCTTTTTTTTATTGGCTTGAATAAAAACAAATTGATTTAAAACTATTTTACTGGTGCAGATTTCCAGAATATTTTCAAAGTTGTCAACACGAAAAAATGACAAAAGAGCAATCTTAAGAGAAAATGAGAAAAATATAATACTCTACCTCCTGGGTGGTGAGTAAAAAAACTTGAAAAACTTCCATTTTAAGCTGGAAAAATATTTTAGTGTAAAAACCTATCTCAATTCAATATGAAACTGGTCAAATTCTATTTAAAAACTTTATTTCTATATTTTTAAATTTTTGTTGATAAAGCTTCATAGAATATGCATTAGAATTTTCCAGGTTATTTTCATTTTTATTTACCAATTTTCTATGTGTTGATCGTAATGTTTAAACAACAAATATATTCTCATTCGTTTGGAAAAGTTTTTCTCACACATTTTCCAACTTTTCTGGCAAGCACGTTAAAATACAACGAAAACTCAAACAAAGAGTTTCGGAATCGAGGAGCAACGTTCCAAAATACCTTTTCACAATTTTTGCTATTTGTATTCTTCCCGTTTAATTCTCATTCAACTTTTTATTTCCTGAATTTCATGAGCGTAAATTGCTGCTAGTCTGTAGAAACAGTTTCTGTTCTACAGGAAATGCTTACTCAGAAAGAAAAGTAAAATTCAGCAAACACTGACGATTGATTGGTATTTATTTAAAAAGGAATATCAAATCTGTAGGTATTAATTGTGTTTGTTTTTTTAAAAGAAAAATTTTATTAAGATATATAAAAGGGATTTTTAGTAAAAGAAAATAACACGGTTAAATAGATCTTCTTCGTTTGATTAATAGTTAGTTATCCATGAAGATTTTGTTAAATCTGAGTCTGTTGTCTGAATCCTAATAATTGAATTTTAATAACTCGCTTATGGTATTTTCGTGCATAATTCTGGTAAATACGAATTTTCTTTCTCTATATTTTCATTCATGAAGCTCTTACCTGATTTTAAACTCAGAAATTCCGATTTTTAATTTAGTCCAGCACTTCATTTGTATTTTTTTATTTAATTTTGTACAATTTAAGTTGAAAAAGATTACAGAGATTGTTGGAAAAGTTAATAAAAAATAAGTTAATAGCAGTTCTGGATCTGGATCTGGAAATTTGGGAGGGGCGAGCTAGTGCTCAGCCAGCACTGAGGCCACATATGACCCATTGTGCATCCTCCCGTATGTAGGGATATCCTCACCTCAGGCTGTCACCAGGCCTATTGATTTAAAATAGGTGATGAGGCTCCCGAGAGGAAACTCCCTGACATCGGCTGGTGTAAGCCAATACTCGCCCAACACGGATCTTCTGATTTCAGAAAAAGCAGAGCAGTCATACATACTGTCCTCTTCTTGTTCGCAGCCTCTGCATAGCGGCGATTCTGTTAATTTCATCCTAAAGAGATGTTGTCGCAATTGGCAGTGACCTGTCAGGATTCCCACAGCTGTTCGGAGATTTTGTCTGGTCAATGCCTTAAATTTTTTTGCTGTTTCCTCGCCAGGATGAGGTAATAACTCTCTGGCCAGTCTACAGTTCTAGATTCATCCCAGCACTGTATAAATTTTTGGTGAGAGTGCTGTTTGATAAGGTCCACGACTGCGGACAATGTTAGCTTGGTAGATGGGCGAGGGCTAACATATTTGTAGCCCGCAGCCCTCCTTGCTAAATTATTCGCAATGCGGTTGCCTTTAGAGTTCCCATGTCCTTTGATCCAGCTGAGAGTGACCACGTTATTCTGGCTGGCCTCAGTTAGAGATTGGTGACATTCTAGTACTAAACTTGAAGTGAAACGTGGTCTATTCAAGGTCAGTAGTGCTTGTCGATAGTCTGTGTATATATTTATATTCCTGCCCGTGATGTTCCTATTGATTAATTCTTTTGCAGCTATGGTTATGCCTGTGAGTTCTGACTGAACCACACTTGACAAGCCATCCATAGCCCATTTTATTTTTAGGCTTAAGGATCTAGAGTAAATTCCACATCCCACACCTTGCTTTGTTTTTGATCCATCCGTATATATGCTCAGAGCGTTCACTACGTTGGGGTCTGCTGTCTTTTTTGTTAATATTTTGTAGGGTTTGTCAAAGACAAATCCGTGTCTGCCTGTAAGAGTGGTATCACTTATGTCGATTCCCTCCACAGACTATCCCTATAGGTGCCAGTCCCTACAGTGGGTTCGATACCAACCGTGCGAAAGCGTACCATGGTCATCAATGCGACTTCCTTAACAAATATATCAAGGGGGGTGAGACCGAGTATGACTTCCATTGCGCTGGTCGGTGTGCTTCGCATGGCTCCTGTTACGAGAAGGCATGCTGATCTTTGAATTTGGTTTAAATTTTTGATAGCTGTCGTTTGTTTCATTTTAGGCCACCACACGACAGCATCATATGTTAGCATAGGTCTTATGATTGCCGTGTAGATCCACATGGTGACCTTGGGGGATAATCCCCAGGTCTGTCCTATGGTTCGGCGGCATTGCTCATAAGATATAAATGCTTTTTTAACTCTGCTTTCTATGTGTGAGTTCCACGTCAGCTTGCTGTCAAGGATAACACCTAAGTATTTCACTTCTGTAGCAAAGCTTAATTTAGTTAATTTCGTACTTTTGAAGTCCAGGAGATGTGTATACGAGGGTTGCATATAGTCGCTTAGAAGCATCACCAATAAAAACTTCAGAAACAAATCTAACTGTTTTAGCAATGGGTTTAAACGTATGCAAAAATGTATTTTAAGAAGCAAGTCTATATATTTTTTGTCTTTATGGCAATATGAAAAACTAAACAGATAACACCCGGATAACCTACTTTTGTTAATAAGCGGTAAAGCTTTTAAAGATTGCCTGATTCAAACTGATCTGATTTTGGTATTTATCTCTATTTGTTGCATATTAAAATAAAAAAATAAATAATTTTAACTTCAAACGTTCATTTTCATACTAAATAAGTTTACAACTATAAACACCCACCTAAAATAACGTGTGTGATAAAAGGACTTTTAGACCTGAACGATGTAGATACGAATTTAATGTCTATTTTATATTTTACGGTAACGTATATGTCAAACAATTTCGTGTTGAATTACACACCATAGTACACTTTTCCCTTGTAATAACTTTTCACTTTAGCTCTTTAGTTACCTTTGTAAGAACGAAGAAACTTTGTTAATACAGAGGCTTTGTGGGAACTCAGGCACGTAATTTTGTCACAACAAATTTATTTTTGCTTTATGATCAATATTTAGATTTTAATTATTTTTAACTCTTGGAATTATAAAGCAGGTATATTCTTTAAAGATTAACAGTTAATCTTAGTATTTGTTTTATTTAAATTTTTAAAATTAAAAATTAATTAAGTTATATTAGTTTTTGCAGTCTTTTAATAAAATATAAGCTCGATACAATGGAATATGCATTATTTTTTTATCTAAAATTGATCAGTTTGGTATAAAACGAAACATAATTAAAATAAAACCGGATACAGAATAGAAGCATTTCATACTACATCTGTCATGTCAATCAAGAATAAATCAAATTTTATGGAATATTTGTTCATCACATTGATTTCCATGTTTCTCCTATTATATATTCATATTCATACTTTGCTCGTTACAAATTATCGAGAAAATGGACAATAGAATATGCAATCGAATGAAAGTGATAGAACACAATTTCAATGTGAATATAAGAAGGCTTTTATATCTATAACTCTTAAAAAAATCTTTATACGATGTTTGTTTGAAAATTATCCTTATCCAGCGTGCAACACTCAAAATTTGAACTTCAACAAATATTCCATTTTTCCTTTCATTGAATCTTTACTATCTATAACTATATTTGGTGGCTTTAGCGTTCAAGAACAAGTTTCCTTTACCTACTTTCTTGCGTTTCTTTTTGATTTTCTTTTTATAACATTAATTTTTACATCTGTAGTTTTGTTTACATTAATTTTGGGGTCGAAGGTCGAAAAAGGGATCTATCATTCGCGATTGCGTTCAGTAAAAAGGGACTTTCGGATCAAAACTCTGGACCTATAGGCACCCATTGTAATGTAGTTCACACCAGACTAAACACCACAAAAACGCTAACGATTCTAATAAAAGGTGAATGCGCATTTGCGCTCTCACCAATTTTTAATAGTGAAGGTGATTATATAAGTACATGAAGTTGAAACTCAGAAGCTTTTTTTGAATTCAGCTCCCATAGTTTATATCATTGTAAAAAATTTTGTTTAAAAACATTCAATATACAGATTTAATGGTAACGATTAAAATAATAAGTTATAATTCTAATAAATGGAGAATGCGCATTTTTTTTCGATTCATTCCAAAAAAATTCTAAAGAAAACAAAATAAAAATGTGGTTTCTTGTGTTTTATTTCTTTTATTTTTCACGTAAATTCTGTTATCTCAATATTTTAACACCTTCAAGATCTTGACTTTAATTTGTAAACCTGTAATTATATTTTTTTAACAATTATCTTGATTATTTGCTTTACTTTTTTAACCTATTTGCTACATCTGTTATCTCTATTATTCTCTTGAAAAAAAAAATAGATATTCCTCTTTAACAGAATAATAATTTGAATTGTGAAGTGCTTTCGGCACTGTCCAGAGATTTCATTTTTTGATTTAGAAATATATGCATAAATCTAACAATACAGTTGCAGTCCCATTTATTACAGCTGTAAAGAACTTGTATCTAAACTTCCCTTATGAAAACTTTAAAATATATGCTATAAAAATGTAAATTATACGACTTTTATGTATTCCTGTTTTAATATCTAGCCTATTTTATTAGTAGTTAACATCGTAAATTTTTTTATATCTTGTTCATTTCTTCACGCTTCTAATTAATTATTTAATGCTATCAATTCAATTTATTGCTAAAATTTATTGATTCCATAAAGAATATCGTCTATTAGATTTCATAGAGGAGAATATAAATTTATAGTTTCTCTCTTTGGCGAATAAAGAGTTTAATTGCTAGAGTGGCGTTTGTGCAAGATTTAATTTATTATTTAAATATTTTAGAATAAAAAAACAACAAGTTCAAAATTAATTTTCAAATTTTTTTTCAATTATCCAAATATTTCTAGATAAAATGTTTATGATTTCTGCAATTTTCAATTTTTGGATTTTGTCCATATTGACAATAATTTTTTTTTGATTTTATGATTTATTATTTATCTTTTCGAATGTTCGAAGAATAACAAAAAATCTAAAATTTTAACTAATAATCAAATTTCCTGTGTAAACATAGAATTATACCCTGCTACATATTAAAAAATTATACGTTTGCACGTTTACACAGTAATACAAACTAAACGTGTTATTTTATTAATATATATTTTCTGAATTTAGAAGGTTTATAATGATTTTTCAACAATTTTTTTTGACAAATTTTTCTAATTTTACTTAATTTTCCATCTACAGGGTGCGCTAGAGAAACTTACTTTTTTAAAAAGTCATTAAAAACAAAAGTACTTCAGTTATTGTTACAATTCATTTTATTTTCAAAAATACAACATCCCAAATTTTTTTTGAAGCAGTTTTGAAAATGGTATCAGACAAATGGCGACCCTCATTGTCTATACACTGAATACGTAGACTTTTAAAGTTTCTCTCCACTCTTTGCAGCATATCGATCGGTATATTGGTAATGGCGTCGCGAATGTTGTCCTTAAGGTGAGCTATGGTCTGTGGTCGATTGACAAAAACCAGTGATTTCAATTAACCCCACGAGCCGAATGCCAGGGGGGAGCGCAACACTGATTGTCTCACACGTTTAACATTTTCCGGAGTTCTGGTGGTCCGTTGATGTACATTTCTGGTCTTAACGACACTTCCACACTACCAAAATGAGGTAACCCACGACAGATTCGAATTTTGTCCAGGAACCAGTCTGTGTGGAGGAATATCAAAGGGAGCGCAGAAGGCACGTTGGGTGGCTACAATCGAGTCTCCATTAAAGGTCTCGACGGCGAATGCGTGCTGCTCTCTAGACCACAATATGATGGCAACTGACTATACAGGGGAACAAACTTTGACATCCCCCCTACAGACGCGCTCCCTCCCATCACTCAGTCACATTCACTCGTCACACAGGAATTTTTTCAAATAAGTAAGTTTCCTTTGGCGCACCCGTAGTTAATATATGCTATAAAAATGTTAATTTCTTTACACTTCTAATTATTTAATACTACCAATTTAATTTATCGATAAAATTTATTGATTCCATAAAGAACATCACCTATTAGATTTCATCGAGGAAAATATAAATTTATAGTTTCTGTGTTAGGCGAATAACAAGCGATATTTTCAATTTAATTTTCAGAGTTGCGTTTGTGCAAGATTCAATTATTCCTGATCATTACGAATTTAGCAGAAAATTAAACCGCGCACTGATTAGAATAAACAAAAGATCATTCGTCATAATCAGTGTAAATTATGCAGGGTTATGTAGATGACGAACAGCTGCATACTCAATTAGCCCAAAATCTGGTAGTAAACCACGGCGAAAACACTCTGGCGGATTGTTCAAATGATTAATGATATAAAAACGTTTAGAGTTATCCGATATTTCGGTCGCTACAAATCTCGACGCTACCGCCGCGTAAAAAATTGATTTGAGTGTGCTGATATTACAAAATGGAATTTCGTAATTTCATTACGAAAATATTTTTACCCTTAATTCGCACGCCGGATACAAATTTCGCGGTTTGGTCATTGATAATTAAAATTTAATTTCGAATATTTTCCCGGTGGAGATGCCTTTCTTATATTACAGAAAATATTAGGTTTTATGGCAGATTACTGACCAAATTTTCGTACAGGGATTACACAGATAAGCTTTATTGGTTTTTATACCGCAGAGGATATTTCTGGTCACACAAACAGTATTTTTTGCACGAGTAACAGATAGTCATAAACAGAGTTTGGAATGTAGCTCTCTATTTTTTTATTAGCTAAATAGGTAGCGCGCTACTTTGTTATGATCAAAGGTTAAATAACTAATTAAAAGCACAAAAGATTTTAAATACAGGATAGTTTTTAAAATTGTCTCTAACTTACCATTCACGAATCCTGGCAACAAGACTGGAAAAGATCTTCTACTAATGTTCAAAAAAATATAGCCCTCTATTATCCTTCTACCTGAAGAGGTGAGGGCCTCTTCCTCGCTTCCAATAACGGTGTCATTGTTAGACCCACCTTAGTCCTTGTCCTGCACGTCTCCGACCTCCATGGCTGCCTCATCTACTGAGTCTTTGCCATAAAGGTCAGAGACGTGGAAAGACCCGATGCTTTCTGCATCACTCGTTGCCCCTCTAAGTGAGTCGCCTTTATTTTCTTCCTTGTAGGTTTTCTCATTGTCTCTGGGTTTACTTCTCCTTTTGTTTTTGCTTCCCTTCTTAGACCGTGAACGGGGATTTTTGCGAACCGGCAGAAGAAGGTCTTTTGAATGTTGAATTCAACGCATTTTTTGGTCATATGTGAGCTTGTGCGGAACAAACCTTGAACATACCTAATTCTTGGTCAAATCAAATTGATCAAATCTTGCATATATCTTAATGAAAATTTTGGCTCAGCTTTAATAAACAGACGCACTTTTTCAACAGTTTCTGGCCTCATCACAAATTTCGGATGGCCAACATGTTCGTCGTTTTCCAGCGACTCACGACTCGGCTACGAGATAAACAGTCATCACCATAAACTTGTTTCAATAATAATCAATGACTTCCGGTAAATGTTTTATGAAGTTTAAAACAGAACTTAATAGTGGCTCTTTTTTTATGCTCATTTTTCGACCGATGTTAAAAAGGTACTGTTGCTTTGAGTGCAATAACTTGGAGTCAAGTGGTTTTGATTATCATAAAATTTTGACAGAACAACAATAAAAGATATACCTATCCAATATTTAATTACAGATGGCGCTACTAGTATCATAAATTTCTTAAAATACCTGTTTGCTTTGCGACAGACCTCGTATAATAATTGAACCCTTGTTTCAAAATCGATATAATGCATTAATAAACTATTTTTGTGAAACAAATACTACCGTAATATTCATTTTATAAAATCAAATTGTGTTTTTTGGTAATATGAATTAATAAAAATGTTGATTTTAATAAATATATATTTTCAATATCGTGCGTAAGGTTTTAATAAAACATTTATTAACACAAAATTGCTCTCAAATATCTATAAAAACAATTTTTATTACAATTATTTTTTTTACCTTTTTTTAAAATCCAAACAATTTGGTATTTTAACAATAAATACCATTATTAATCACTTTCTATTCATGATCCAAAAAAGGCCAATAAGAATTGCCACCGTAAGGTGGCGCAGTTATTATCCTATATATTTAAACGAACAATTCTTTCTTAAATAAGTACTATGACGCCACCGTAAGGTGTCGCAGTTGATATCTGTATAAATAAAATAAGAACTGCTAAACCGATTTGGCTAAATTTGGTTTTAAATAATTTGTGGAAGTTCGGAGAAGGTTTAAACAATGCGAAACATAAATAATAATAAAGAGAAATAGTAAAAACGAAAATTGAATTTTCCAATAAATAGTGTGTATTTATTATATAGTGCAATTATTTGTAAACGAAGGATATCATCCATTTCACAATTGTGGTCAAATGGTATAATACCAAAGAAAAGACGAAGTCTGGTACCACACAAATTATTTTATTAAGTAGGTGTAAATGACAACTAGTTTTGACCTATATAGGTCATCATCAGGTCAATAAAAAAAAGTAAAAATCAAAAATTCATACAATTATAAAATTCCATGGAAAACAGCTTAGGTAGTGACAGGTTCCTGTCTCTTCCACATAAATGCGGTATTCGAAAAAATGGTGTATAATTGAGCAAACTACCGGTAATAAAATAATAAGCCAATAAGTAGTCAATCAAGGAAATTGTAGTGGTACGGAAAGGTAAAAGTTAAAAGAAAATATATTTTATTAATTGAAAAACAAAAGCTAAAAACATTAAGCAAAAAGTTACGGCGTCAAAATTTCTTTGGCGATAAAAATAAGCCCCACAAAGGAGGGAGATGGTCAAAAAATGTTATAAAAACACTTTAAGTCGAGTGAGTATACCCTGAGGAAGGGTAACAAAAACCAGAGGATCACCGAAATAAATATAGTTTAAAAAAACTAAAAAACACGCTTTTATAAAGCATGTTTCTGAAAAAAATCGAACTAAAAAGTTAAAAATAATTTTCAAAATAAAATTAAAACAAAAATAAATGAAAAATACTAGTATTATTGTGAAAAAAGCGTGGGCGCTTGACATTCGAAAAATATGGTATGCAGCGCCCACGCTTTTTTCACAATAATACTAGTATTTTTCATTTATTTTTGTTTTAATTTTATTTTGAAAATTATTTTTAACTTTTTAGTTCGGTTTTTTTCAGAAACATGCTTTATAAAAGCGTGTTTTTTAGTTTTTTTAAACTATATTTATTTTTTACTTTTTAGTCCAATTTATTTTATTTCAATAGATTCGTTAATTTACTGTGACGATTACAAGACCCTCACTCAATTATTATTCGTTTATTTAGTTGGAAATGCTTTGAAAGCGTGTTTTTTTGATTTTTCAAATTATATTTATTGTATTCATATTGTTGATGATTAAACATATTGTTTCAATCACTTGGAAAAAAAATTATTATTGTGAAATCTAAAAAATTGTTAGATTAATTCTAAGACAATTTCATTCATATTGTTTATAATTAAACGTATTGTTTTCAGAACTTGGAAAAAAAATACTATTGTGAAATCTAAAGAATTGTTAGATTAATTTTAAGTCAATTTCATTCATATCGTTTATAATTAAACGTATTGTTTATTACCCACTCCCGGCACGGGGAGGTAGTGACTAAAAATAACGATATGGGACTCACCCGAGGCAGCAGCCGCGGAGTGGAGAGTTACAAACAAACAAACATACATACATACATACAGGTGAAGTTAATTAATAATATAAAAATAATAAAAAGCGTGTTAAAAACGATAACTTTTCGAGATATTCACAAAATAGTGTTTATTTTGAAAACTGTCAATGTGACAGCTGTCATAATTTGACAGTTGATGTAAAATTTAATTCCAAACGAAAAAGTATTCTTGTGTTTTTCCAAAAAAAACGATAACTTTTCGAGATATTCACAAAATAGTGTTTATTTCGAAAACTGTCAATATGACAGCTGTCATAATTTGACAGTTGATGTAAAAATTAATTCTAAACAAAAAAGTATTCTTGTGTTTTTTCAAAAAAAACGATAACTTTTCGAGATATAATTATATAACGGAGTGGAGAGTTACAAACAAACAAACATAGATACATACATACATACATACATACATACAGGTGAAGTTAATAAAAGCGTGTTAAAAACAAAGTGTAGAAGGTGTCCTTTCTTCCTAACGTACACCTTCTACACGTTCTACACTTTCTGTGTTTTCTTTGGTATTGCAATTATTTTTGTTGCCTTTTTTTAAAATACAAACAATATAACATTTTCTAATTTTAACAATAAATACCATAATTAATCACTCTCTATCAAGTAATTGTAAATAAACATGTATGTATATTTTTTAATACATTATGAAAACCATAAATAAGTTGTGTATTTGGTTTTGGTTTCGGTATGTACGTTACATGCAAAAGCTTTAATAAACTAAATGCACAATATAATAACCATAGTAGTAATTAAATTGTAATAATAATCGTTAATGCCAGAAACGTTGTTAATTAGTATAATTGAAAGTATACACGACAGCAAATTTAGATTTATTTTACCTGACAGGTAAACAAATATTAATCAAAAAACAAATTAATAGAAAATAAATTGTATAGGTGTTCAATCTAAATAAGATGTTTATTAGCTGTCAAAGATTGTAAATAATTACTCCAATTGTACCAAGAAAAGCAATTCAGTCTAGATAACATTTTAAAGTTCTTAAACGCAAAATTCATTACTATATGCATACCAGCGGGACTATTATCAGAGTTAACAGAAGACAAAGAAGTAGCCCTAGTGGCATTCATTGACATAAAAGGAGCCTTCAGTAATGTGGAACCCGAGTCACTCTCAATATGCGAATGGGATTATGCCAACCTAACGCATAGGATCGTAGTGTCCAAGTTAGGTAAGGAGCTGTCCACAGGGAGGGTAAAAAGCAGGCCGCACATTATCGCGGAACAGAACGGATCGGAATGGAATGGAAGGGAGCGGAACGGAATGGAATTTATGAACCTCCGCACATTAGCGCGGAATATAGAAACGGGTAAAATTCGATGAGTGTTTGCGTTTTGAATTTATTGTGTGCAGTTCTGTTGCAATGGACTCTTTAGACGAAGAATTTGTGGCGTTGTGTGTAGTTTTGGATGAAGAGGACTTTGAAAGAGAATACATTAAAAAACGTAAATGGGTCCACGAAATAAACTTGAAAAGACAAAAATATGGGGAATTTCATTATCTATTCCCAGATCTTTTGCAGAATATTTCACTTCACCTGAAGGAATTGTTCCTTGGCAAGATAAAAAAATTCAGAGAGGACGAAGACAATTTCAATAATAGTAGTAAAATGTAATGGATTTATTATAATAATTAATAAGGTTAAGTACAATCCATTATTACTTACCAGGTATTTTCATTATGATGGAAATTTCTTCCCATGCATTTTCCTTCATTTGTTGGTTGTGATAATTTTTATCACTCATCAAATAAAGATGTGGATAATCACGAATAATATTAATTAATAGCTCTTCATTTATGTTAAATTAAGATTATTCAACAAACAATAAAAAGCTGCGTTATAATATTTGTACTTTTAAGTTGCAAGTTGATTGTATATTTCACAGGTTAAAACCTTTAGCTACATGCTTTTGTGTGCGTCGCGCGCCTTTCACTCAATGGTGGGAGACGCGGAACCTCGGAAAAATTCGCTTAGCAGGCAATCCAAGCGATTCCGTCCGGACCGTCCGTTCGGTTTCATTCCGCGCTGTTCCGATCCGCGGTAGTATGCGGACTCTAAAGCAGGCCGCACATTATCGCGGAACAGAACGGATCGGAATGGAATGGAAGAGAGCGGAACGGAATGGAATTTATGAACCTCCGCACATTAGCGCGGAATATAGAAACGGGTAAAATTCGACGAGTGTTTGCGTTTTGAATTTATTGTGTGCTGTTCTGTTGCAATGGACTCTTCAGACGAAGAATTTGTGGCGTTGTGTGTAATTTTAAATGAAGAGAACTTTGAAAGAGAAAACATTAAAAAACGTAAATGGGTCCACGAAATAAACTTGAAAAGACAAAAATATGGGGAATTTCATAATCTATTCTCAGATCTTTTGGAAGACGAGCAAACACTTTTCAAATACTTTCGAATGTCTAGCAAAAAATTTTACGATTTGTTGAAAATTATAGACATACAGAAACAAGATATTTCACAGGTTAAAACCTTTAGCTACATGCTTTTGTGTGCGTCGCGCGCCTTTCACTCAATGGTGGGAGACGCGGAACCTCGGAAAAATTCGCTCAGGAGGCAATCCAAGCGATTCCGTTCCGTTCGGTTTCATTCCGCGCTGTTCCGATCCGCGGTAGTATGCGGACTCTAACTACTTTATATGCTTTTCAAAATTTTCGTTCCTTTCCATTCCATTCCGATCCATTCCGTTCCGCGATAATGTGCGGCCTGCTTAACTAGTTTATATGCTTTTCAAAATTTCCGTTACTTTCCATTCCGATCCATTCCGTTCCGCGATAATGCGCGGCCTGCTTTACTGTCACCCTTGCTGTGGTCAGGACTTGTGGATGATCTTCTTAAGGAACACCTCAACGAAGGCTTTTACTGTCTAGGTTTCGAAGATGATCTGGCCATAATCGTTCAGGGGAGGTTTCTGGGCATAGTCTCAGAGCAAATGAAGACCGCCATAAATATGTGTACAGGTGGTGTAAGGATGAAGGCCTAACAGTCAATCCAAAAAAAGCATCAGTTGTCCCATTCACAAATAAAAGGAAAAAGGAGCAAGCAGAGCTTGGGTAGAGGTAGAAGTAGAGGTTAATAGGGTTAAGGCCGATCAAATAATGAGTATACCTCAGGACAGGAAAAGTGAAAGAACCACTGAAAGCGTGTTATTCAATCAAATGGAGGCTACTTTGAAAGATGACAACTCACCAAATAACGAAAAATATGTCGGATACTTTTCAAATAGACCTCGTATGTCATTTCAAATACTCTTAAAGTTTTTTTAATGATCGTTATAAAAGTAGAATTTTCTTTTGGCATTCTAAAAAAAAATAATTTCAATAATATCTGAATTAATAAAGTAACTTCGTCATATGAAATTAATCTCTGAAGCGACAACGGTAAATCAGATTTGAAATTCAGTGTATACTTATTTTTAATTTATATGGCAAAGAAAAAATCTTCTTTATTTTATTTGACTTTAAGAAGTTTAGTCTCATTAATAGACGAAATTTTGTGTATAAATTCAGAAATTGATTAAGTTGTGTTAATTGTATAACTAAATAAGAAAAGGACCTTTAGTTAAAAGATTGGTGAAAAATTCCAAGGGCACAGAAATAAGGAAACAAAAAGTGCTCCCAAGAAATGCCGTACCACAAATTTTAAAACAGATAGTTCTGGAGTAAATCTGGGTTTCACGAAAACGCAGCCAAAGGTCCAAAATAGATTTTACTGGGTAAATTGCTGTAACGATGCAACAATAACTGGTCGGAAGTCCTTTTGAAAAAATCACAGTAGATGTATTGAGGCATCTTTCACAGAGCGATGTAGGAAATAAGTATATCTTTGTTGTAATGGACTACTTCAATGAATGGGTTGAATCCTACGCATTTCCCAATCAGGAAGCCACTAATTTAGCAGGTATAATAGTTGAAGAATTCGTAAGCCGGTTTGGAGTACCACTAGAACTGCATTCAGACTACGGGAGAAATTTTGAGAGCAGACTGTTTGAAGAAGTTTACCAAAGGTTGGGCATCGACAAAACTAGAAACACAGCAATACACACTCACTCTGATAGAATGGTGGAACGAATGAATCGGACTATAACCAGCTATCTATCAAAAGTGATGTTAGAGTATCAGAGGGATTGGAATCGACATATTCCACTATTCCTAATGGCAATTCCATCGGCCATTAACGAATCAATGGGCCAAACGCCTGCAAAGGTCCTGTTCGGTAGAGAAATGAAACTACCTGACGTGGTGTTTGTTTGTAAACCTGGTGAAGAAGTGGCCCATGAAGAATATGTCACCGATTTTCAAAATCGAATGGAAAATATACTCAAACTAGTGCGTGGGAAACTTCAATTATCTAGTGATCGGATGAACGGGTACTATAACATGCGGATAATGGAAAAGAATTACCAAGTTGAAGATTTAGTTTGGCGGTGTCGAAGAAGAAGAACTGGGAAGGTCCATACACCATCAAGAAAAAGATTAACGATGTCATTTATCGGATCATGAAAATTCTTAGAGGAAAACCCGTCGTGGTCCATCATGAACGGTTGGGGTCTTACAAGGGAAACCACAGTGGGGAAATATTTAAAAAATAGAAATTGAAATTGCGGCGATTAAATTTCTAAATCATATACCTTTTTTTGTAGTTGGTGGTGTTTTAGGAGTGCGTAAACCATTAAATTTGTGTTTCAATATTTTTTTTTTTTTTTTCTTAATAACTTTTTGATCGATTAATTTTTGCATCCAATATTTCTTTGATTATCATTCTTTTGCTTATTGTTGTTGTTCTGATTTTTGATTCTCCTATTAATTAATTGTTATTCTACCTGTTTGTACGTTGATCCCATCTTGTTTTGTTCACAACTTTTATGCATGAGTTTGTCTGCTGAAGTGAAATACTGTTAAAGAAATAACAAGTTCTAGATATCTCCAAGTAATTGGCTATACGTGTGTGTGTATATTTGTTTATAAAGTCCTCTATCATTGTTCAGAATTGACATTTTCCTTTTATGATGTATTTGAATTTTAACTGAAAACATAACATAACTCCGTGGATTTTTATAGATTTTAAATTTAGCGTTTTATTTCTTTTTCTTATTCTGTTTAACAAAATGCACTCGTATTTTGACGGTAAATTGACCTCGGTCAGCTTTAAAATAAGTATGCTGTATACTCTATAACATAAAATTTTATGTTCTTATTTTAATATATTTCCTTTTAGGGATAAGCAACTGGATTGGTTAGGATTAATATTATTTAAATTTAAACAGTACAAACTTTTTTTAATAGCTTTTTCTGAAGAGGTACTTGAAATCTAAAGGTTTACGCTACAGCACCCCAAAACTAATATTATCTTAGCTTGGTATTTAATTTTAGATAAAACTCTCAAAATCTCCTTAAATGATGTTTAAATCTCCACTACTAGTTTATAAACATAGATTCATTGTTAGAGAACAAATCTACCAATATAGCTAACAGTGAGATAAAACCATTTCCTCTGCTGAATTTGCACCTATTGTAATTTCAAAGTCCGCTCAAGTGTAATACTATTCGTAGTTCTCTTCATTTACACTTGAGTGTTTAAGAAAGTGTCTGGAATAACAGAAATTCGTTTGAACTTCGGACACATTTACTGTTCTGTACAATAATTTAAACAATTTTTATCTTGTTGTTAGTTAAGTATACTCCCAAAACTTCCTGATTGTGTTCTATTTAATTTTATGGATGATAAAGCCATTTAAAACTGTAATTTAATTAAAAGTTATATGTATTTTAAAATAAACATATCATATTGGTTCTTCGAGCCGGATATTCAGTTATATACATAGCTTTGTGCTCTTATACAAAACTTTTTTTAATTGTTCTTTCTTTTTTACAACCATATATCTAATATAATTCCATCTTTATTATTCTTGTAAAGAAATAATATAAACAAAGTGCAACAGCGAATCAATCTGTAATTTTAAGAAAACTACATTTTCTTTATCAAAATAGTTTATTCAAATACAGAAAATTGAAATAATAATATAAATTTTTGTGTATCTTGTTATTTAAATTTTTATTCCAGTTGTAACCTTAAGTGAATAGGAAAAGTTTAGTAAGATTTCATTTCCGGTTCTTAAAGAATAAATGTGCGTTATAGCTTTTAAGAGAATTTTATATCTTAGGCTTCTTATAACGTCGTGTATGATATAGATAAAATAGAATTTTTGATTAACTGCTTTAATGGCATAAACGTACGTTCTTATATTTGTTTTCTTATAAAAAGGTTTTTGTTTGGTATAGCTAACGAAATTTATTTATAAATATTTTAGTATTGACGAACAGAGATTAATGTTATTACATTATTTTTACAAAACGAATTATACAAAAGGGAATAAAAATATAAAAATATAATTACCGCTACTAGGTTTGCAGATCTAGGTCCTTTGGTCAGTCGCTAAGGCCGTCAGTCAAAATTTTACCAAATCAAATATTCCACCTCTAACACGTTCTGACGACACAATAGCAACCACAGCCGGAGATAAAGCGAACTTACTGGCAAAACTATTTTCTTCTCATTCCAACGTAGACTTTCAGGGAAAAACACCACCGAACATTCCAGCAGTTCAATCGGAAATGACTGATATCGTATTCCCTCAGCGTCCTGTCAAACGAATTCTTAAAGGGCTCGATGTCAGGAAGGCTTCTGGTCCAGATGAAATTCCTATTATAGTGCTCAAAGAATGCGCTGATGAGCTAACACCAATATTTTGTAGACTTTTTAACCTATTCTACAAAAAAGGAATATTTCCATCCTGCTGGAAGAAGGCAAGAGTTCAGCCTATACCAAAAAAGGCAAGAAAACCATGCCAAACAAATATCGACCTGTCGCATTGCTTTCAGTTATATCAAAAGCTATTAACCAACAACTTCTAAAATACCTAGAGGGCCATAATATTATCAGCGACCATCAGTACGGCTTTCGTAAGTCCAGATCAACAGGAGACCTCCTAGCATATGTCACCCATCCTTGGAGCAACGCAGTCGAACATTATGGGGAGTTTCGGGCTATTGCACTAGACATTTCTAAAGCCTTTGATCGTGTCTGGCACGAGGGGCTCCTAAGTAAACTGCGATCCTACGGTATACCCGGTCGATTCTGTTCATGGCTTTCTAGCTTTCTTCAGGACCGTTCTCTGCAAGTGGCGATTGACGGGTTTCTCTCGGACACCTTTACCATCAATGCTGGTGTTCCTCAAGGGTCCATATTATCCCCAACCCTCTTCTTACTATACATTAACGACCTTCTAGCGAAGACAGAAAATCCAATTTATAGCTTTGCTGACGACAGCACACTTATCTCATCGTTTACTTTGAACTCTCGAACATCGGCTGCTGACGCACATCTTCGCAGACAGCATGAAGTATCTCGACTCAATAAAGACCTGGAAGAAATTTTGTCCTGGGGTGACAGTAACCAAGTCGAATTTAACGCTAAAAAAACCCAGGCAGCAGTTTTCTCTAAGAAGGTTAACATTGCAGAACCAGATATAGTCATGGCAGGACATGCAATTCCACTGGCTTCGACTATTAACTTGCTGGGTGTCAATCTGGGAGGAAATATGTCTTGGCATAATCACGTTGTAACAATCGCCAAGACAGCTTCTCAGAAACTCGGTGTACTTTTCCGTACCAAAAAGCTGTATACACCACAACAACTTTTGACACTCTACAAAGCCAAGATTCGACCATCACTGAAATACTGCTCCCATGTCTGGAGTTCTGCACCGAAGCATACCCTTCGGTTGTTGGATTCCATCCAAAGGAGAGCCATTCGGCTGATCGGTGACCACGAGCTAACCAAGAACCTCGACAGCTTAGAACATCGAAGACAGGTTGGTGATTTGACCCTCTTTTACAAATATTTCCATGTCAAGTGTTCTACTGACATTGCCCGCTTGATTCCACCTAGAGCAATTTATAGCAGAAATACACGACGAACCACTTCCGCCCATCCCTATGTGGTTCAACTTAATACTCCTCGATCATCATTGTTTAAGAACTCTTTCTTCTGGAGGACATCCTCTCTGTGGAACGGCCTTTCTGAGGCCGTATTTCCCACCGAATATAACCTCAAACGATTCAAGACCAACGTGAATCGCTTTCTTCGCACACGCACCGCTCCCAGAGCGCCTTAAAGGATTTTTCCTGCGGTGCTTGTGCTTGACCATAAAAAAAAATACGTACCTGAAAAAAAAACATAAGTGAGTGTGGGTATTTTCGTGTTATGTTCTTAAGATTAAGTTCCCTCCAGTGGCGGTTGGTTCATAAGAGCACATAAGGATGTGAACCCCTAACGTAAAATGCTCGTCAGCGTAGAAATAGAGTCGTTTATTGTTTGAAAGGAATCCGATTTGAGTCGGTGGAAGTAGTAAAGCAAAAAACAGCAGAGCTTCTATAGGCGCTCAACAAAGATTTCCTGCAATGCTTTGATAAATGAAAAAAACGCATGGAAAGGTGTGACACGAGGAAAGGGAATTATATTGAATTTTTATAATTAAACTTTTTGTTCGTAACCAGTCTCGTTATTTAATAGCCAGACCTCGTATATGTAATTTTTTCATGGTAATTTCCATTAGTTAAAATTGCTGTCCTGAGCTAATTGTTATAATTTTTAGTAGTTTATTAATCCAAATCTTTCCAGAGATAGTTCCAATTATTTCTTTGTGTTGTGTTTGATGGATTTGGGTCTACACTTACTTGATTCGCTTTCCTGTTCGTGGATAATAATCGGTCGTAGGGATTTCAAATTAAAGCGGATATGCTGATGATCAGGTAATTAAGAGTCATCAAATATATGTCAGTACCGGGTAAAGATATTTATAACAAGATTAGAATTAATTGCATCCTGCTATTAATAGGAAAAATCTAATATTAGTGCAATTCACTTTAAAACTAATTGAATATTTTCTAAAATAGATGAATATTGAAAAAAAGAATAATTAGGACCTAAAATTTAATTTAATGAAACTGGCAAAACATCATAAAAATAAAGGCGCGTTTCTTAATTAATAGATATGAATATTTCATGTGTTTTTTACGATAAACGTTTACATAAAATGGAACGGACTGGACTGTCTAGGGCTTAGGCTGGCTAACCAACAGTAATAAATTTTGGAAGATAAAAACAACAAACACACAAAACAAGGGGATAAATTATAGCTTAGAAAACACTATATATAAATAATTTAGAATCTGGTTCCTAACTAACACCTTAACTAAAATTTACTATTTTGACTTAAACTACGATATAATTAATCATAGATTATCGTTGAAACTTTGAAAACAATCTGATATTATTAAAAATCTATGGAATTGAACAACAGTTGTTTCGAAATTAGATCTGAGTTCCAGACAAGTTGATTACTATCCCTCACAGTTTAAAAATGATAGGAACAATAAAAAAAATCTTATCTAATTGTCTCGTAATTGTTGAAACCGATTGACCTCAGCAACAAATGTCTCGGTCAGAGTCCTTCTGAAAAATTGACTAAGGATTGAGCCCTTTGATGTTCGTGTCTTGGAAGACTCTCTTGTAATACTCTGGGCGTATAAGCTCCGAAGACGAAAGCGTAATAACTTCCAACGAAAAGAAAAGCTCTAGTTTTAAATGTCGTATATGGATCAGTGAGAACGTACATGCTTGGTGAGTGTGAACTATGACTACTTGAACTAGTACGATAAGCTGTCGATGTAAGCGATTCGTTCTCGTGTGTCTATATGAAAGTACATTAGCAAAGCCTTTTCGTGTGTTGATTTGAAACCATATTGTGATAGTTACTTTATCAGACATTAAGATTAACAGTAGCCACTTAGATAATATATAAGATTAAAAAAATGGATCAAGTAATAAATTCAGGTTATATTACCAGTTTATCGAATATTAGTATCTGTTTTAATATTAATATTCAACCACAAATTATAAATCTACGGATAACCGATTTCACTGGTCGGTGGTTAAACTTGCAGTTCAAAATTAGTTTTCTCTAGATTAAAATTTATATTTCATAAGAGAGTAATTTAAGACGGATAAAATGATTAAAGCAGAGAAGAATTATGGTTGATTCTGCAAGTAATTGCAGCATATGTTTTTGACACATTGAACTAGCGTCATTTATGGTCAGTTTGAATTAGATTTTATAATACGCTGAGGAAGCTACTCTACATCTATTCATCGAATTTTTTAACAGTTATTAGTGTCTTTTCAATATTTACTGATATTTTTATATCCGAGGAATGATCTGCGTCTACTGAGAGTTAAAAGAAATAGGAGTCTATTGGAGGTATAATTCTAGATAAAAATGTGTCAATCAGTAAAGGCGCAAGACACACAGGTTTCTATCAAGAGACACACCTAAAGATGTGTTTAAACTTTGTTCTAAATCATTGAACTACTTTATTTGCCAACAATTATGAATAATAAAATTGAAAGCTCTTAGGCTTCTATGCCTAACTGATGAGATTCAGGAAGGTCGAAAGCTCTCTCATAATAGGACCACAAACTATTATAAGGTTAGGGTGAAACCTATGCTGGAAACCCCAAAATTAGAAAGCGTTTGATAACAAAGTTCGTTATCTTATATTGTAAAGGTATTCTTTCGGGAAAAACCCGTAATGTTTAAGGGGTAAACTGAGTTTTCCATCAGATGTTTTACTCTAACCTTATGTTAGATTGTGATCTCATTATAAGAGCTTTCGACTTTTCTGGGTCTCATCAGTTAGGCAAAAAAGCCTAAAAGATTTCAATCTTATGTTAGTTTTTGATTACATTATGAGAGATTTCGACCTTCCTGGGTACCATCATTTAGGCAAAGAGTCCTAAGAGCATTCAATTTTATGATTATTCATGCTCTTTAATACTTAATTTGACATACTTAGCTTACTTTGAGATCCAACGTAAATATCTTATCATCGTAAAATTGTTATCATATTAAGAAGGTAAAAAGTGCTCGCAGAAGTATTTGTTTTCTAGAAGCACTTAAATTAACATATTTATATAAATTTAATAAATCATCATTGAAACCCCATTTTCCAATAATTTATGCCTTAAAAATAGTATTACTTTGATTTGATTTTTATTGGAATATATCACGCTAAGTAAAACTCATCATGCAAGCGTGTAATTTGTACCTAATCTAGTATAGAATTCATTTATATGTACCAACTATTTTTTTTTAAATTATTGGGTCGATATTTATCACTATGTGTTTAAACCTTTTGAATCACTACTTATATTTACTTTAACAGATACAAATCATTATTCAGGTATCCTTTGACATGTAGGTTATTTTGATTACAATGGGAAATAGTCGAAATAAATCGAGGAGGAAAAGAAAAATAATAAAATATTCACCAAAGTAAGCACTATGACGCTACCGGAAGGTTGCGCAGTTGATTTATCATATATTTAAACAAGCAATTGTTACCTAATTAAGTACTAAGACTCCACCGTAAGGTAGCGCAGTTAATATCTCATATTTATACTAAAGCAAGTACTATAACGCCACCGTAAGGTGGCTCAGTTTATATCTGATTTGTCATTTCTTTCCATTTCTTCTTATTTTGGCACTTGCGTTTCCAGTTTTGTTTTTAAATCTGCTTCTACTTCGCTCTTCCATTTTTCCTTTGATCTCCTTTTTCTCTTTTTTCCTCCTATGCTTCTACAAATGATCATTTTTGGAATTCTATTTTCTGCCATCCTTTCGACGTGTCCTAACCACTTCAACCAACCTTTGTGCACTAGCATATCCTGTGATACTTGGTTCTTTGTACATATCCGTAAGCTTTTGGTTTGTTCTTCTTTGATGTAGATGGTAAATGGTTAAAAAATATTTAAAGTAAAATACTTAAAACTCTATTTTTGTTTGAAGTGTTTTGTAAGATAATGCAAGACTTTTTAACACCATTGTACATTGTAAGTTGCTCACTCATGGTCATGATATATAGATACTTGATTTTGTAAATGAGCTCTATTATGGTCCGTACTAAGATTGTGATACTAAATCATTGTATGTTTTCTGCTAAAGTTGTTACAGGTAACAAACGGGACTTAACGCTTGTTAACTTCACGGTTAAATACATTTAAACCGATACAAATTACCCACTAACATTTAATCGAAATTGAAATGAATTTAATTTAACTTAATCGAGTTGGACATGTACGTAATTGCTAACTGGGAAATTATAGAATTTATTGGAATTATCAGTAATGTAGAATAGACGTTAAAATTAATTAACTAATCCGTTTTGTTGTACAGATTTAAAGTTCAAATTATTGGCAAGTGAAAGCAATTGTCAAATTATTTATTTGAAATAATTATTCCAACAAAATTTAATTTTAAATGAACATGTCGTGTAGTTTATTCAGTGTGATTTAAATAACTTAATTACACGATATTTTTTTTTAATTTAATTTATTAACTATGTAGAGTCGTCCTATCAAACGTAGCATTTAATTAAAGTTAATGCATGCATTTTATTTGCGAAATAGTGCTAATTATTGTTAATTTAATTCGTTTAGTATATGTAGAATCGTCAAATTAACGCATCATTTAATTAATCTAAATGCGTGCATCATACACGCGAAAGCGCGCGAACGCGATTTAGAATATTTCGCGTGACTCTCTTAGCACTTCCACACACAGGTCGACGCTTGATGTGGTCGACTCGATTCCGGTCGCGTACGTTTTTCACTCCACTCAGGTGTCCTTATTAAGGCATTGAGCTCCGCAGATTAGGCATTTTGTGGTCGTCTAATGAACCCTCGTTTTGTGCGATCCTCTCAAATACCATTACCTTTAATGAACATAATCAGTCTCTCCCTTAAATTTTCAATATTTTTCTGTAATTAATTTCCATAAAAAATTGCAAATTTATAGAAAAATATTTATATTTACCATAACACTTTCCACTTTTTTAATACTTTTTATAGTTCTCGAGATATACAGGGTTAAACTAAAAAGTTTAAAGAAAATCAAAAATGAACAACAAAAAAAAGAACATAGTCAGTCTCTCCCTTAAATTTTCAATATTTCTCTGTGACTAATTTTAATAAAAATTTGCAGATTTATAGAAAAACCTTTATATTTTCCATAACACTTTTCACTTTTTTAATACCTTTTATGGTTCTCGAGATATATAGGGTTAAACTAAACAGTTTAAAGAAAATCAAAAATCAACAACAAAAAAAAGAACAAAGTCAGTCTCTCTCCCTTAAATTTTCAATATTTCTCTTTAATTAATTTTAATAAAAAATTGCGAAGTTATAGAAAAATCTTTTTATTTTCCACAACATTTTTCACTTTTTTAATACCTTGCATGGTTCTCGAGATATTCAGGGTTAAACTAAAAAGTTTAAAGAAAATCAAAAATCAACAACAAAAAAAAGAACATAGTCAGTCTCTCCCTTAAATTTTCAATATTTCTCTGTGATTAATTTTAATAAAAATTTGCAAATTTATAGAAAAATATTTATATTTACCATAACACTTTTCATTTTTTTAATACTTTTTATAGTTCTTGAGATATACAGGGTTAAACTAAAAAGTTTAAAGAAAATCAAAAATCAACAACAAAAAAAAAGAACATAGTCAGTCTCTCCCTTAAATTTTCAATATTTCTCTGTGATTAATTTTAATAAAAATTTGCAGATTTATAGAAAAACCTTTATATTTTCCATAACACTTTTCACTTTTTTAATACCTTTTATGGTTCTCGAGATATATAGGGTTAAACTAAACAGTTTAAAGAAAATCAAAAATCAACAACAAAAAAAAGAACATAGTCAGTCTCTCTCCCTTAAATTTTCAATATTTCTCTTTAATTAATTTTAATAAAAAATTGCGAAGTTATAGAAAAATCTTTTTATTTTCCACAACATTTTTCACTTTTTTAATACCTTGCATGGTTCTCGAGATATTCAGGGTTAAACTAAAAAGTTTAAAGAAAATCAAAAATCAACAACAAAAAAAAGAACATAGTCAGTCTCTCCCCTAAATTTTCAATATTTCTCTGTGATTAATTTTAATAAAAATTTGCAAATTTATAGAAAAATATTTATATTTTCGATAACACTTTCCACTTTTTTAATACTTTTTATAGTTCTCGAGATATACAGGGTTAAACTAAAAAGTTTAAAGAAAATCAAAAATCAACAACAAAAAAAAAGAACATAGTCTCTCCCTTAAATTTTCAATATTTCTCTTTAATCAATTTTAATAAAAATTTGCAAATTTATAGAAAAGTCTTTATATCTTCTATAACACTTTTCACTTTTTTAATACTTTTAATAGTTCTCGAGATATACAGGGTTAAACTAAAAAGTTTAAAGAAAATCAAAAATCAACAACAAAAAAAAAAGAACATAGTCAGTCTCTTCCTTAAATTTTCAATATTTCTCTCTGATTAATTTCCATAAAAAAATTGCAAATTTATAGAAAAATATTTATATTTTCCATAACACTTTTCATTTTTTTAATACTTTTTATAGAAAATTTTTTCGAGAAATGGTTTGATTTTTTCAGAGATAGACTTGATTATGCCGCGAGATGGGATCGAACTGAGTCGACCAATGTGAGGAGGGTAAACGGTCGAGTCGCAGGTATCGTGCCTGACGAGCATGACGTGCGAACTTCAAGACGCGATACCTATTGTTATTTTCGTCCAAAGCGGTCCCTTATATATGAAATTAATTCTTTCTAAAAGCATCTCCAAAATTACATCCAGAATATAACAACACTCTCAAATCTTTCGAAAAAAAGGAAGGCAGAGAAAACTGTAGAAATCCTTAATATACATCCTTTAACTTCAAATTCCTGTCAGACATTCAAATATAAATAATCTAAAAAAATCCTACAACACTCATTTATAAATGAATTACTGACCTGAATTTTCCGACGATATCTAAACTTTTCACCCTTATCTATAACTTTTAAATTACTTGAAAAACTTAATAAACGATGCCTAATTAATTTTTTTTCATTGTTTCAAATAACTCTACCTAATATCAGAAGTTAATTTGTGAGTAAAATCTTTTATCGCACTAGTTTTTTGCCGAGAGCAGCTTTAAAGTAAAGGAATCTTAATTATCCTGCAAAAAAACTTGGTTTATACTGGTTTGAATTTCTAAAAGCTGTTAAAAAGTTACCGCAAGGAACGTAAGAGAGTTTGAAGTGGTAGATATGAGGTAAAAACCAAGAGAAGTAGGTACATATTTTTTTAGATGAAAGTTTTACGAGTTGTATTTACAAGAGAAAATATTTTAGTAATATCTGGTTTTTTCTTAATTAAAAAAAGACGTTACTTTTTAATTTTTCTCGGTAATTATATTAAGACCTTCATATTTTTTTCTAAACTCAACTTTCCTTTTCTTGTCTGTTTAAATTGTTCAATTAAGGCTACGATCTATTCAGTTTCGTTGTCGTGAAGACAATGACTGTTTTCCTTTTTTTTCTGGGGTTGATGATCATTTTGCGTCTTTCAGTCGATTCAGCGTAATGTGAAACAAAATCTCTTTATTGTAAGGTTTCACCGGGTTTCCACAATAGAAATGTATTAACACTAATTAAACTGTTACTTTTTTTGGGTGATTTATAGCTTTGTTACCAGTTTTCCTTTATAGCTATATAAACCCACCCTAAATGTTATTAATTTTCATAATATGATTACGTTAAATAAGTTTTTTATGAAATAAATATTGGAGAAGTAAACCGAGAATCTTTTTTTTTTATTAAGGATGTCCTCGTAGGTATAGACCTAAATACAAATGTACCGAGAACATCCATTGGGGCAGAAGAGGTAACTTATTAATTTGGGATTTAAAGGCCTGGAAGTTAGGACAAGTGGGGAAGACGTGGGGAGGTAAGGAGTTCCACAATCTGGAGACCCTGGGGATGAAGGAACGATCCGTTCTCGATGTCGGGCACTGACCAGTATAAGAGTGCATGGTGTTGGCACGTCGTGTTGCTCTGGCTGGTCTGGCAAGTGGAGGCATTATAGAGAGGAGTTCTTCTGAGCAAAATCCGTTTATGTATCGGTAAAACAATGAAAGATCAGCCACTGCTCTTCGGTGGGATAATGAGGCTGGGTTTTTGGTGATACTGGTGTCGTTTATTAGTCGAACTTATTAGTCTGTATTGCATCCAGAACTACGAGTCTTGAAAGAGCCGCCGAACGCCATACATGCGAGCAGTATTCAAGATTAGGCCGTATTTGGGCTTTGTAAAGAGTAGCCAAGTTGAATAAAGAAAAATATTTCCGTGCTCTAAACAGAAAGCCTAATTTCTTTTCTGCTGCAGTTGCTATGGGTGCAATATGTTCGTTCCAGAGTAAGTCCTGGGAGATCGTTATACCAACCAGCGTAATGGAGTCGCCCGTTACCATTGCCTGATCGTTGATTGTAATGGATGAGTCGCATGTTTGCCTCTTGTTGGATAGGCAACATGTCTTTGTCATGGAAGCGTTGAAATTAACAAGATTCTTTCTTCCCAACTCGTCTACATCTTGATTGAGAGAAGCCAGTGTGGATCTTCTGTCCCCCTCCAGAATATCTAGAGGTATGGGACGGTTGTGCGCTTTGCTACAGTGTAGGTTGCTATCATCTGCAAAACCATGTATCGGGTTATTAGTGGCTTCTAGTAGATCATTAATATGTAATAAAAATAAAGTAGGAGCTAGAGCTGATCCTTGGGTAACTCCAGCGTTGATCTTGTAGAGGTTGGAAGAATGTCCATCTGCAGCAACTTGGATGTGCCTGTTGGAGAGAAAGTTGGATATCCATCTGCAAAGGTTTTGCGAGAGTCCGTATGAAGACAGTTTGTTCAAAATAGCTGCATGCCACACTTTTGCAGTAAAAAGAAGATGATATAAATTATAGTTTACGGAAATAAATTTCGGCTTATAAAAATGCTATAGAATTAAAATTTGTATAAAAAAATATAATTAAATCTATAAACACACATACCTATATAGCAGTTTCAGTGGTTGTTATCTATATCAAAGCTTTGGCTTTGTATTCAAAAAAGTTTTTACGAGTTGTGTTTAGTTTTTTTTTATTGTGCGCTAACGAAAAAAAAGGAAAATAACATGAGAAGAGTTAATTATACTTTCAATGAAATCAAATATACCTCATTTTTGAACATCGCTTTTAGAGATATAATTAATTAAAAAGTTTCAGATTTTGTAATTTATTTTAATAGTTAGTAGGTTTATTTTTAACTAGCAGCCCGCCCCGGCTTTGCACGGGGATTAAAGAAAAATTACAAAAGCCATTAAATTTATTGGGTCAACGATTCCCTGTAAACAATATTACATCTTGTTTTATCATCTGGCAGCAAAAAAAATTGATTTTCAGGTGCTCCGATCCGCCTTAGGCGGTTGGCCATGAGGAAAACCGATCCCTACTAATTGGAAGGTTTGACCATGAGACTTATTATTAGTAAAAGCGAAAGATGTTTTGATAGGAAACTGAAGCGGTTTAAATGGATTTGGTAGATCAGTTGGGATCATCGGTATCCTCAGTGTATGAGCTAGTTGACCAGCTGGTAGTTCAGTTATAATGGTTGCTACAACTTAATTGTCCTTTAATTCCTTTATAAGTAGACTCGTCCCATTGCACATGCTAAATTTGTGATATCTGTCGTGATTATGAAATAAGTTATTTTGATAAGGATTAATACCAAGATTACAACTTTTAAAAAATTAAAAAATTGTTATTGTGACGTAACTATAACAGTTAGACATATGCTGTCGCGGCATTTATATATTCTTCAAAATCGTAGTACATTATTTTATTCTATAATCGATAGTATTCTCAGCGCATGCGATGTAAGGATTTTAAGGTCATTTTTGGTTACATTAATGCCATTTTAGTAAGGATCCCTATTTTTTTTTAAATGAAACATAGCCTATGTCACTCGGGAATAGTGTAGTTTGCCAACGATGAAAGAATTTTTGAAATCGGTCCAGTAGTTTCGGAGCCTATTCATTTCAAACAAACAAACAAACAAAAAATCAAACCTTTCCTCTTTATAATATTGGTATAGATAACGATTTTTTTTAATTCCATAGGTTTTGTTTAAAAATACATTTAATAGAATAAAAAAAAGTAAATTTCGTAGAAAACTTGATTGAAACGATCTAAAAATATCAAAAAAAGAGAACTGAATAATGGAATTTAATCGAAAAACTACCAATAAACAACGATGATTTTTATTCTGGTCGTATATAGAAAAGCAGCAAAACTTTTGACAGACACAAAGTGGCTCAAACAATTTCGTCTCAATTTCCCTCTGGGGTCCAATAAGAGTTCTTAAAAGCATCAGCAATATAAAATAAAAAGTTTCTTAACCAAAAAAGTTGACTTCTGCGCTAACAACACCCAAATCGAAGTAATAAATTTCGGTTAAAGGGTCGTAGATAGCGGGTAGTTTTCGGTAGGCAATCGCAATCAATACAGTGCCGTAATGTGGCGATATCTGTTTTCAGGAACGTCTGACTACTGACTGCGGCCCACTTTACAGTGACTTTATTTATGGCTTGGAATACCGCCAACCTAAAAGCTAAAATCAACGTCGAAGAGCTTTACACATCCCATTGTATTTCTTGATAAACACTATTTGGCTTCTAATCCTCGTCATGATATATATTGGTACCTTAACCTTTACATTAATATACTTTTTAAACATCTTGCTGGGTTTACAACAAACTTTTTGGCAACGGTTTAGCTGTTTCTTATTTGTACTTTATTTTCATCCATGATTACCCTTGTAGAAAATTTTTAACTTTTACTTTACCAGTATTAACTTTATTAAGCTTGGTTAAAACAGAAGAAGCTAAACATTTTCTAATCATTTTTTGATGATTTTTTTAATAAAAATGATTGTTTTACATCCATCGGGTAAAAAAATGAAAGAACTGATGTAGGAGACTGCTAATTGTAAATATACAAATTTTATGAAGACGTTAACTAATCTTAAAGTTGCAGAATTGACATTTGTCTTCTGTCGTCTGTCGTCTGTCGTCGATCTTGGTGGGACATATTTTGAAAAGCAATAAAGTACTTTTTGTCTTTATGGCTTATATGCAAAACTAAAAAGACAACCCTCGTTCAGGAATCTGAAGAAGCAGCTGAACAGTCTTCAGGAATCCCATATCTGCTCTTATTTTTTAAGTTGTATAAATATGTAAAGCTTTTAAACTTTCAAAAGTATGACTGTTCTATTCAACTTTCAATTTGAAGAAATTTAATATTCAATTCATAGATATTTCTTAAAAACAACCTCTCATTAAAATAATCCTGACTATGAACATCGAGAATTTGCCACATACCGGATCAGCATAATCACGCTTGTCTTTAACGAAATTTTCATCTCGAAAACGGATTTAAAGAGAAGAGCTGCCAGCTCATAAATTATGGAAAATTTCACGGTAATCCATATAGATTTAAATTGACTTTATAGACTGAATAATGTCAATTAGATGAATTTTAGGATTGTTAAAGACGTCCCTTTAAACATGAGTGTGTTTAAATTCATTGAAAAGTTCATCTAAAGGAATTTTGTGTTGAAGTATTAAATCAATATAGAAAGTTTATTTCAAATATTTAGTGTTTGTTAATTGAATAACTTATGAATGCCTTTAAATGAAATTACTAAATAGCATTAAGTTAATTTTATAAACTTTTCAAATTACTTTCTTTCAAAGACTTTAAGACAATTTCTATATTAAATAATTTGTTTTCTTACAGTTTAAATTTTCACAACTTTATGAAAATTTTCAAAATTTCTAGAAAAAAGAAAGTTTTTTTAATAAGGAGATCAAACCTGTCTCGACATAAAATTTACCAAAAAATTTAGGTATGAGAACAAAAAATCATTTTTTTTTAACTTCGACAATATGAGTAGTCCAGAATCGTCTTATGCTAAGTGTCCACTTGAGACAAAATCTCGAGAGAAAATCTCGAGATATGTCTCAGGATGATGTCCATTTGAGATCAATAATTGGGTCTCGAGACAGGCATGGGAGACTCGCTGGTGACTTTTAGTCTCGAGACAAAAACAATTCCGTGTCGACTTGAGACTCGCTGGTGACATTTAGTCTCGAGACCAAGACAATTCCGTGTCGACTTGAGAGTCAACACACACAGTCTACACTGTGCAGTGTCCAAGTGTCGAATTCTTCAAAATGGATTCACGTCAGGCACTAGCTTTTATAATCGCGTATAATATTGTACAAAAACGAAAAACAAAAATGAAAAAAAAGAAGTGTTGGGTGTGAAATTGGGTGGATCGTCGAATGTACTTGGGAGCTGGTTCAGCTCTAGTAAATGAGTTGCGTTTGGAGGATGCACAGCAGTTCAAAAATTTTATTCGAATGTCTGCTGTGCAATTTGAATTGCTTTTAGATTTTCACGATTCCTGTACAACTTATGGTTAACATTCCACAAGAATTCTTTTTCTTCGTACAGAGAAATTAATTGAAAAATTTCGTCATCGACCCAATTTCGCGTACTCATTATAATAATTATTTATGAAAAAATTGAACAAAAAGTTAAAATAACTTGTAATTTTTAATAACTTTAGTAATTTTAAGTAGTAATAACGTAATAACATATAGTAGTAATAACGTAGATAATTTTTAATAATTTTTAGTAACGTTTTTAATTTTTTTAAAAACAATCACCACAAGATCACAAGACTAGTCTTAGCTCTTAAGGCACATACAGAAGACTGGAGACTAGATCTCAAGTACAGGAATTTGTATGTCCACTTGTGACAAGCTCAGTCTCGGAGACTTGTCACAACTTGTCTCTGAGACTTCTCTCAGACCCGTATACATTTGTGAGTGCAGTCTCGAGACTGATCTCGAGACTATTTTGTCTCAAGTGGACACGTACCTTTAGCGCGGATAAAAACAAGTCCTGATGACATATACTTTTTAAAGTTAACATACTTATTTAAAAATATTTTAATAATATACTAAAATTTCAAAGTGTCATCCTAATTTTTCAAAAAGTTATAGAAGTTAGAACGTGACACTATACATACATGAAGGAACTTTTACAAATGATTCCTATCGGTCTCGTTTTTAAAGTTATAATCAACATATTCTAGCTCAAAAATGTAAAATTAACTCTATATAAATGTAAATAAAACAAAAAACTTTTAACGCGACTAAAAACCCGAACAATAGCCTATACCGTTTTAAATCTAATAATGGTCTTCAATTCCAATGCAAAATACATTTACCAGTCCACAATATAACCCAATTTACAAATATATATGAGAAGCTGTAGATGAACGGCGAAAATTCGCCATTTGGACAATTCAAACTTTAGACAATCAAATAAATTCTTCTTAATGGATTTACAGAGTCCCTTTTGATCGGTTTTACGTTTCTATTGGGTCCAGTTATTGACGCTTGTTTCGTTTCCCGTTTGGGTTTTTTATTTGTTTTGTTTTTAGTTCTCGCCGCTAGTTGATTTTATTATATCTTGTTACAATCTGTTGAAAATTATTTCTAAAGTTAGTCACAAAATATGAGTTATGCTCAATGAAGAATTCACTTTGTTTTATAATATACCAAGTAACAAGGTATACAGGGGACGGTACAATAGAACAATTTTGATATGGCACTGAAACGTATATCGAAATTTTTAAAAATGTGGTTTTCACAAGATGTTCAAGTGGATGCAATGATCGTTCAAAGAGCGTCGTCTTTCGTCTATCTTTTGTCGTCTGTCCTTAATGACAAAGGAGAAGTAGCCCTAGGTTTCTGGGCCGACCAAAAGTGCACGCATACGACACCTAAAATACTGTCGTCTGCCATCTGTCGTCTGTCAGTCTCTTGATAGGACATTGTCGGCTTAGAAAATAAATGGGTCAGCTGCACTTGAGAGATGAAGACATATGCCAAGAGGAGGAGGAAACCGCATTTCATGCGGAGAGGTCACTGTCAAGGCTATTAAGTCTCCTGAAGAGGGCAGTGCTAGCCAAAGTGCTCTAATCCTATTCAATAGATCTGTAAAGGTCGCCGTGATACAGACTATCTATCTATTAAACCCTGCAGATTCTCAATTGGTCTTCAACTCACTTTATTGATACTAAATGTTCCCAAGACTTAAGTATTGAACTTTGTTGCATTTATGGTATTAAAATTTAAATGTAACATAATTAAGTTAAGTAAATAAAAGATAATTGACAATACACTCTAATATCGGATTAAATCTGAATAATTTAGGGGTGCTATTTATAGCATAAATTAGGACTACACTTTTATCGAAATTGAAAAGCTTTTCTAAAACTTTGCTAGATTAATTTAAGAAGTAATTTCAACCACTAAGTATATACTTTGATAAAGTTTCGATTAGGAAACGAAAGTTCGCTTCCTGGCTCTCTTTTTATTATTATTTATTTTTAGTCAAACTCAACTAATTTCAAACTCCGTCTTTACTGGAAAAATCTTTCCTTTGTTTCACGTGTACAACACAGTACGCCGGATTCAAATGATTAATTACATTTTTACATTCTTCTTTAAAGAACTCCATAAAGTTTTAAAATCCGAACTCGTTATGAATACCTAAATACGTACAAAGAAATTTTTAGTTATATAAAACAAAGTTTAACTTTAATGTTCGTTAAATTATATGTATAATTTATTGAAATACTTTAATAAAAAATAATTTTTAGTCTTAATTTTATATCTGTACGCTTTCTCAAAAGTGGTACGAATTTTTTATAGTTAGATTGAGATCAGTATCTGTCGCTCTTCGCCATGGCCTATAAATCAGCCGTTAAAGAATTCACTAGTCAAACAACAGCCAAAGTCCTGTTTGGTCGTGAAATGAGACTGCCATATGACCTAGAATTTGGATGGAGCAGACCTAGCTGGAGAAAATTTCGTCGTCCAGTTGCGTAGAAGGAAGATACACGAGTTGGTTCGATCACATCTCCAAATTGCTAGGAAATCGCAAACGGAAAACCGAAGGTGGTCTATCAGAACCGACTAGCGCATTCGTGGGTGACCATGACCAAGAAGTGGCAGTGAATCAAACTCAAGAAGACCCTGACCGTAGTTAAGAAGTTTTCATGGGCGCATATAAAGGCTCCTGAAAGGCATCACTCTGGGACAGCAGAAGGACCTATTCTCTCTTCCGGACAACTACTTGTTGGTCCATACAATTCCAGCTAGCATTTCCGATACACGAGGGTTGGCATCCGTTTTATAAAAAAAGTTTGGAAGAACTTCAAGACCAGATTCCAACTTCGCAAGACCTTGGGGCTCCAAGATGGCCTATGCCACCTCTTCTACCTGGTGACTTGAGATACTTTCCACCATCGGCCTAGCTACCGTCATGTGTGGGAAGCAATGCTTAGCCTAAGGGAGCTCACTTTGGAATGACACGTGCAGAAGTTAGCCATGCCACCATCTGGACTGGAGAATCAACCGAAATATGGTCGGGGTCATCTTTCAAGACAATGGCGTCCAAGTCTGCAGGTCAAGGCTTGTTACTTCAATGCGACTAGAAATTACACAAAGGGGACCACTTGCAGATTCCGCCATAACAGAGTTCCAGGAGGAACCATTTCTTAAGAGGGGGCAGTTTTACACCAATATTTACGCCGACGCCCCTGTCAGTCTGTCACCTATCGCCCCGACCTTAACAACAGCAGCCGACATCGGTATAATACTGAGAATAGAACGTTCTAGGCCTGGGCAAGCTCTTAGTACCTACAGGAAAACTAGAAACTGCTCGAATACCAACTTCCCAAAAGTCGTGTAGACTACGTGGAAAGAAGACTCGAGAGGTCGTAATTACTGAGAATGGTGGATTCCAGATCTTTCAAACTTCTGTCGTCTGACGTTTATCATTTGTCTCACCTATTGTTTGTTATCTTGCATACTGCATACTGTCGTCTCCGTTGGTGGATCATCTTTTTGTATATTCTACTTTTTTCTTCTTTCATATTTAATTAAGTGTTGTGATTAGTTTTATTATAAAATAAATTTGTTTAAACATTACAATATCTATATGTCGAAATCTCCTCTGCTTGTGATGATAGTGGGTGGACTTTTTTAGAATCATTAAATACTGCCACATAACAAAGTTTTGAGCAGATTTAACAAATGACACTTTTCCGCAAGGTTTTGTGTGGGGTCCTTTTTGAAACTTTTCGGCTTATCTTCTTTACCTGTGAATTCCTCTCCAGATAATAATGATCAAATTAAACCCCTTCTTAGCCATTAAACAAACGTAAAATTATACAATGTTATTCCAACTCGAAAATTAATTGTCATAAATTCCCCATATCTTGTACTTATCGGTCCTTAACTACTCGGCAACTTTCACAGCGCAATCCTCCAGATGGTCCGGTGTGATCATAGTGTTTTTAATTAGGATAAAACATATATTTAACACATCTGTATAGCCAGAACTCCAATTAACCCACTTATATATACACACAGTTATTATTGGAAGCACGGAGTTTTAGAACTAGGGTAAAGTTGCCAATAAAGTACTGCTAATGGGGTGTACAAGTTCACACTACAGTTTTATGTGCATAAAGATCTCCCAGTGCCCACACCGGTGATTTGCTTTCAACTTTAATAAAACTTTAACAAAAGTTGTTTTATCTTTAGTACATAGATAATTGTGAAACTTTTTTATAAACAAAGATCTTAAGTATATTAAGTACATATATGCGGTGTTCTGAGGGTGCATGGATCTCTTTTTTTATATTCTCGTTTTTTTTCTTTTAATAATTATAGCTAGTTGTTAACTGTCATCATCGCCACTGACACGCTGGTCATTTTTCCGTCTCAGCTGTGTATTTCAGCAATAAGAATACTTCTAAAAATCTCAACTGCCTAAAAACCCATTTAAAAAAAATGAAAAAAGCAGAGTTTGATTTATATCTGTTATAAATACCAATTTTTCCAGATTTTATTTATGCTTAAGAACGTAGTTTATAGCTCGGATTCATTTTATTTAAAGCACATTCCCTGAAAGCAAATGAATATTATTTCATGTTGCGAAAACAGGCAAACCGGGAATATTTGGACGCAAGCTAATAATCAATCTCCCTTAGCTAGCTTAGTCTCAAATGGCAATTATCATCTCTGTTCCTTTTGTTATTGATGATGCTATTAAATCATTTCTTATAAACATTAATCTGAGTGTTAGCAAAGCGACCGTATTTCAAAACTAATTAAAATATATAGATACAACAAAAAAATTGAATCTGAATTATGTGGTTGGTTGTATTAAATACAATGATCCATTCGAAGGAAGCCAAAAGAGAGCTGTAAATTTAGAAGAGTAAATGAAAGAGGATTTGATTACATTAAAACAAGGATGAGGGTATTTTATTACAAAAAAAAAAGTTATTTTTAGAATTTTTTGTTAATTAGCCCAAATATCCATCACCTATAGTTGATAATTTATTTAAAAAAATAATGTACGTGAAAGGTTTGTTTTTAACAGTATTTTTAGTACAAAGAAATCTCCTCGCAAAACTGTATCCATTTTTGTGATTGAATTACATGCAAAACTACGCTGACAGAGGTACAGGCCCAAAAAAACATATGTGTACGTGAAACGAGAAACAAATCATAATCAAGGTAAGAAAAAATGCAGATACCATAAAAGAAAAAACCAAGAAGATCTACTAAGGTACGAGGAACAATGTAAACCGTGATCTTGGGAAATTAATTCGGTTTCAGATGACGAGACTTAAAAACACGAGAGGATAAAAATGCAGCTTCGGCAACAGTAAAGAACAGAAAACAACACAGCGCCAAAGTGGCAAAAGATCACCTAATGGGAATGCTGCTGAAGAACGCACAAAGAAAAAAGCAGGCCACAATAAACCTAAACTAGGAATATAGTGCGAGGGAACTGTCTAAGCAGAAGCAACTGAAGACCGCAATTTCTTCCCAAAGCCCACTTAGGTGGCTAAGCCCTATTTGGTAGTGAAAGGGAGTGGTAGAAGGAGGAGAAGAAGATGTTACCGGAATTACATGCTCTTTATCTCTGTCTCAGTTACCTGCATGCGTGCGTGCGTTTGATTTAATGAAGAGAATGATTGATTAATATCCGTCATCCATTTTCTTCGTTTATTCGGGGAACTTGTGGGGATAATTAAAAATGGAGACAGCACAATACAAAAGAACGCAATAATAGACCAATATCAGGAATATTGCCCAAGAGCACTGTCTTGACAGAAGTAGATGAGGACCGCAGTTTCTTCCCAAAGCCCACTTAGGTGGCTAAGGCCTATTTGGTAGTGAAAGGGAGTGGTAGGAGGAGGAGAAGAAGATGTTACCGGAATTACATGCTCTTTATCTCTGTCTCAGTTACCTACATGCGTGCGTGCGTTTGATTTAATGAAGAGAATGATTGATTAATATCCGTCATCCATTTTCTTCGTTTATTCGGGGAACTTGTGGGGATAATTAAAAATGGAGACAGCACAATACAAAAGAACGCAATAATAGACCAATATCAGAAATATTGCCCAAGAGCACTGTCTTGACAGAAGTAGATGAGGACCGCAATTTCTTCCCAAAGCCCACTTAGGTGGCTAAGGCCTATTTGGTAGTGAAAGGGAGTGGTAGGAGGAGGAGAAGAAGATGTTACCGGAATTACATGCTCTTTATCTCTGTCTCAGTTACCTACATGCGTGCGTGCGTTTGATTTAATGAAGAGAATGATTGATTAATATCCGTCATCCATTTTCTTCGTTTATTCGGGGAACTTGTGGGGATAATTAAAAATGGAGACAGCACAATACAAAAGAACGCAATAATAGACCAATATCAGGAATATTGCCCAAGAGCACTGTCTTGACAGAAGTAGATGAGGACCGCAATTTCTTCCCAAAGTATATAAAACTGCTGAGGTCTCCTCTGAAATAAAAGAGGATGGTAGAAGGTAGAAGGAGGTGGAGAGTATGTTGCTAACATAATAACATGCTCTTCATCTCGGGATCAATTATATTTTTAAACTATTTTTTAGACTTTTCTAGTTAACCGTCACAATCTACTTACCAAAACAAATATCCGTCATTCATTGTTCATACTTAATTAAAAAAATGAATGTACGTAAATGGTTCGTTAGTTTTTGTCAGAATTTTTAGTACAAAGAGACGATGTTAAGTAGAAAATCTCGCAAAACCCAGTCCATTCTATTGACTGATATTCGTCGAAGCTGGCCTATTATTCCATACTTTTATGAAAAGCTCGGAGAGATTACTTTAAGAAGTGTTAGCGAAAGGTAATTTTCTACGTTTTCACTGTATCCATTTTTGTGTTAAAATCAACTTTATAAAGATCCGTGTAGATTTTCTTTTGATCATTTATTTCATTTCAACTCTTTTTCTAGATTTATATTAAACTTTATAAAATATATCATGTAATTTAATATATAAGACACGGAAATATTATACCTTCATAAATTCCGTTCAACAAACTTCACCCGAATTTAAATAAAAAATTATCCTTCTAATCATTTCAACAGTAATAAAAAAGTTCTTTAATTTTGGATTTCATTCGAGAGCTTTTTAATTTAAGTTGTCTCAATTCAAAGGATTCAATTAGAAATTCTGTACTTGAACTTCAATTTCCGATTAAAACAGTATTGTTAATTAGTTAACAAAAAGTTAACTCAACTATGCGTGTTTTGCGGATTTTTAATCTATACTTATAATAAATCTGTAGAGAGGTCAATTCTGTGCATGAAATATATTTCCAAAATAACTATCAGGGGGTGATTGGGGATCGATACTGATCCCAAAAATGCAATCAGTAAAATTTTTGTCTGTCTGTCTGTATAACCGCTATAGAAACAAAAACTACCCGACGGATTTTAACGAAACTTGGTACAATTATTTTTCATACTCCTGAGCTGGTTATAGTATACTTTTTATCACGCTACAACCAATGGGAGCAGAGCAGTGAAGGGAAATGTTGGGGAAACGGGAGAAGTTACTCCATTTTTTAATCTTCCGTCGCGTGTGTAACCTTAATAGTTAAAGCTATACAGAAATCATCTTATTTTTATAATTTGAAGGTCAACTGTAAACGGATTTTACAAAATTTCACCCACAGGGGGGTTGCAGGGGCGTGAAAAAAAAATTAAAATTAAAATCTATGAGTCCTACAGGTTTGAAACATTGCAAAATAGTTATTTTTATAATTTTGAGGTCAATGGTGAATGGATTTTACGAAATTCCACCCACAAGGGAGAATGCGGAAGCGTGAAAAAATAAAATAAAATTTAAAATCTATAAGTCCTACAAGTTTGACACTTTGAAAAATAGTTATTTATTAGTTATTAGAACCCAAAAATGTGGTTAGATTTTTTTGTCTGTCTGTCTGTATATTAAAAGGCAAAAAGCAAGCAGAGTTATACAATAGGGTTAAGGCAGATCAAATAATGAGTATGCCTCAGGACAGGATAGTCCCCAGGTATAACTTTGTGAGAAACTTTCGAGTAGAAATACTGGAAAGGGACCATTGTTCCATATGGCCCCCCAATCCAAGGGGAGTCAATTTGGTATACCGATGGCTCAAAGACTGAGAAAGGCTCAGGGTCAGGTATATACAGTAGAGGACACAGGATAAAAATCCAACTAAGTCTAGGTGCGTATGCCACAGTGTTTCAGGCTGAAGTAACGGCCATACAACACTGTACAACGGAGATCGTAAGTCAGGGTATAACGGGTAAAACCGTAGTCATATATTCGGACAGCCAAGCAGCTCTAAAGGCGATAGTCTCAGCACAAATAAGCTCACAGCTGGTGTGGGACTGCGTTGGGGCCCTGACACATGCCGCTAGTCAAAATTCTCTGACACTGGCATGGATACCAGGACACTCAGGGTTTCGGGACAATGAGAAGGCTGATGAACTGGCCCGTGCGGGAGCTAACACTTCAATGATTGGTCCGGAACCATTCGGCGGAGTTGCTAATACATTCAGAAAGGCAGCCATTGAGAAATGGAGGCTAGAAAAGGCCCAGGAGTGGTGGGAAACATCACCGGGCAAGCGACAAGCAAAACTCTTTATAAAGGGATACTCGGCGAAGTTTACTGCAGAGCTGCTATCACAAAGGCGAAATGATTGTCAGTCTCTTGACAGGACATTGTAGGCTCAGAAAACACATGAGTCAGCTAAACTTGGCAGATGAAGACATTTGTCGATACTACCAAGAGGAAGAGGAAACTGCATTTCATGTCCTATGCCAATGTGAAGGCCTTGCAAGAACGCGGTATCTAGTACTGGGAGAGGAGAAACCGGCTGCTTCAAGTTATGCGGAGTGGCCACTGTCAAGGCTATTAAGTCTCATTAAGAGGGCAGAGCTGGAAAAGGTGCTCTAATCCTATTCCACAGATAATGGGTGTTCACAATAGATCTGCAAAGGTCGCAGTGATATAGGCTAACAACCAACCCCAAAAATATCTATCTATCTACCTACAGGTTTAAATTTTTGCAAAATAGTTATTTTTATAAGTTTGAGGTCAATTGTGAAAGATATTTAAAAAAATAATTAGAACCCAAAAATGTGGTTAGATTTTTTTGTCTGTCTGTCTGTATGTTTGTGCGCGCATCACATTAAAACTACTGATCCGATTCGAATGCGGTTTTCACAGATGTAATTGTCTTCTTTCAACTTAACATCTGGTATATAAAAAATTTTCCCCCCACCCCTTTAACCAATTCGGGGGAGAAATTTTTATATAACAATCAACACGCCACGCGAACTACGTCGCGGGTACAGCTAGTTTCCAATAAAAAGTTCTCATAACTACCGTTTAAAAAAATGGGTAATTTATTTCTGATAATGTTATGTTATGTCATGTTCGTAAATCTATGTTTGGTAAATTTTTCTGATAAAGGATAGCATTAAATTCGATAAAGCTGCTCTTTCAATTTATAAACAATTCTTGTTTAAATTCGGGATTGTAAAGGTTTTTATTTTTTATTTTTTTGTAAATACTGACTGAATAATAAGTGAATAGTTGTTAATCCGGCTAACGAGTATAACTCCCTCGTTTTTATCGGTATTACAATAGCAACTGTATAGGAATACGTTTCAAATTTCGAATAAAAAAGGATTGACTATCAGTACAAAAAACCACTAACGCAACATCAACGTTTGCAATTATTGTATTGCCTAAAAATTAATTCGGATCAATAACTAGTAGGTAACGACGAAGTTATACACAATTATGAAAACGAGGGAACGTCCACCTCTACTCAGCATCCCTTTTTGCTTAGTACATGTGGTCTGGAGACTTTGCGCTGATAATCTAGTATTTTATGAACTTGCAAAGAGTGAAGTGCGTTTCCATATAATATTGTGCAACTGTGATTATTCAACGTAAGTACTAAATTTTATAATTAACTGCAGTGTAGTATTTTTTCTAAAATATACGTAGTATTTACATAACAACCACATAATTGCCATTTGCGAATATTTGACAAACAGTGATTATTTTATCTGGAAAGACATACGATACATTTTGGGTAATTCCGCGCAAATGGAGTGGGGTGGAGCTGGACGAAAAATAAGGGAAGTTGGACGAAGTTTTGGTATACCAGAGTCTACATTACGGGGTAGACTGAAGTTACTGAAGTTAGCAGAGCCAAAAAAAGGAAAGTTGGACCGAAAACCTGTGTTTTCTGAAAAGCAGGAAGAGGAGTTGACCCAACACATTTTAAAATTATCTAAAATGTTTTTTGGTATAACTCCATGTGAACTGCGTAGACTTGTGTTTACCTACGCCGAGAAAAATAATATAAACCATGTTTTTAATGTAGAAAAGAAGAGAGCAGGAAAGGATTGGTTATCTCTATTTATGAAGCGAAATCCCCAATTAAGTTTGCGCCAGCCAGAAGCTACTAGTTTGAATAGAATAACCGCATTCAACTTGGAAGAAGTAAAACTATTTTTTAATAATATTGAAAATGTAGGTAATAAACAAATTTAAATTTACACAAGACCGTATTTACAATGTAGACGAGACGGGTATTACCACTGTACAAAAGCCAGTGAAGATTTTGGGGGTAAAAGGCCAAAAACGAATAGGTTCAGCGACTTCTTGTGAAAGAGGTAAAACGGTAACTGTAGTTTGTGCATTTAGTGCTACAGGATCTTATATACCACCCATGTTTATTTTTCCCAGAAAAAGAATGACTGAAGAACTCCAAATAAATGGTCTTTTTATAGGTGTTCGGATAATGGCTGGATAAACGAATCGTTATTTACTGAGTGGCTAAAGCATTTTGAACATCATGCAAAGTCATCTAAAGAAGAACCACTCCTCTTGATTTTAGATAATCACTGCAGCCATATATCATTAGCATCATATGAATTTTGCAAAGAGAATGGTATTATCTTGGTGTCTATACCGCCCCACACCTCCCATCTGCTGCAGCCATTAAATTTGACATTCTATGGTCCCCTCAAGAGAGCCTATAATAAGCAGTGTGATATATACATGAGAGCACATCCGTTTGAAAAAATAACCCACTATAAATTAGCTGAAATATTTAATTTGGCTTATTTAAATGTGGCGACCATGGATAAAGCCATATCTGGTTTTAAAGCTGCAGGCATTTTTCCATATGATCCAGATAAATTCCATGATGAATTAGGTCAAACAGATGAATCATTCGTTCCAGTTATAGCAGAGGAAGATATTGAACCGAATTTACTAATTAAAGAAAATGGAATCAGTGAATTTTCAGCTTCACCACATATTCCCAATAACGCTGATTCATTTCCAACTCCTTGTAAACAGTTCAAATCTTCGTCTCCATCACTTGAAATTTCATTTGAAGAACTTGCTCCTCTTCCAGAAATTACAAATTTACAAAACGCAAAATCAAATAAAAGAAAATCCCAACATTCTTCGATATTAACATCGACGCCAATGAAAAAGGAAAAAAGGCAGAAGAGAATAACAGCTAAAGAAAATAAAAAGTCCAGCGACATTGCAAAGAAAAAATTTAAAAAATAAAATAAAAAACAAAAAATAACAAAATTGGAAAAGAAAGATCACAAGTACGGAAAGTAAAATTTGATGACAGTTCAACGACAGAAGAATCACTGGATGAGAAACAAATTTGCGACGATGATGAACTCGATGACGTAGATGTTAATTCCATGGAAAACATTTGTGTTATCTGTGGGGAATTTGGCAAAGATAAGGAGCTATGGTATCGATGCAGTTTGTGTTCTAGATGGGCACATGCTGACTGCTCAGATGTAGATGGTCCAGAGAGCTACATCTGTGACATTTGTAAACCTTAAAATTTAGTGTACTTATCAATAAATTTCAATAAAAACAGATATAATAGCGTTTTTAATTATGCGCGGAATTACCCATAATGATGCGCGGATTTACCCGTCGCGTGGGGTAATTCCGTGAGTTGTATTTCAAATTATTAAATTAATTTAGTATATATAGACAGTTAAACAATGCGGCTATGTGTCCTCTTTAAATCTCACTTTAATTTGCTATTTTGTGAAAGTTGTGTTCATTTGTTCTTACCCGTGCGAAATTCACCCATTCTCCCCTACACTTTTTTTTGGGAACACAAGATGCTAATTAGCAAATTTTCAGTAATTAACTAAAAAATTATTATCATTATACGAGGTCTGGCTATCAAATAATAAGACTGTGCGCCTAGAGGTCGCCCTAGAGGAGTGGGTCATAAAATTTGGTATATGGAATCCTCATGTAATAAAAAAAGAATCTTATTGATTTTGGTCTAGATCGGAGGACCCTAACGGTAAAATATAAACGATTTCAGTGAAAGATAACGAAAATATCGGTTATTTGTTAGAAATATACAACACTATAAGACTACAAGAAAATTTTTTGATAGGTGTGCTATTTCATCTTTCCTTGGTGTTTTTTACTTTTTTAAAAATGGTATAACTGTTAAAAGATCTTTTTGAGGTTACGATAATCCGATTTGAACTTGTGGTAAGAAACAATCAGATAGACTTTTAACTGACGTTAATCGAACGGCAAATGGTTTGCAGCAAATAACTTTTCAACATACGATGGACGCAAATACGAGTTTTACTTGCACTGCATACTTTCCAATATAGTTTGATCGAGTTTGAGCACCGGACACCACACATCACATTGTGTAAATTTTATACAGTAGAACGGATGATGTGAACGAAATGTTAAAAAATAAGTGAGTTTTAAAGTTTGTTTTGATAGCAAAATTTAATGTAAGAAACCAGTCTTCACACTTTCTGTAACGATTCATAATTAAAGTATTGCTTTTTTGAAGTATATAGTCACCGGTCGTACTGGAGTTTAGTTAGGCACTTTTTAAATTGGTTCATGTCACCCACTCTAGAATCTTGATACCCTCCACTAGTTTGTACAGATCTAAGAGATGTTTGTGAAAGTTCTTTGAAGTCTCTACAAATAGACCCTCTTCTGCGATCTAGTAACTCGCAATGGTACAGTACCTTGTACAGTACCTTGTACAGTACCTTGTACAGTACCTTGTACAGTACCTTGTACAGTACCTTGTACAGTACCTTGTACGTCAGTTCCCTGCAGCATAATTTGTGTCTCCATTACAGTCCTATAGTTTGCAGAAGTTCCTTGACTGGTTCATAGCCCGTAAGAAATCCTGTAATGACTCGTAGTTGATTCCTGTTGGTATTGCGCAGTGTTTTAGCTCTTCATGCACACGTCTGTTCTTCTGTATGCTTGGTCAGAAATGTGTTTCCAATGTTGGTTGTGTTGTCTACCGAACCAGGCTTCTATTCGGTTCCAAATAAGTAGTACTTTTTCGTATCCCTAAATCTAGCTCTGAATTAGAGTATTTTGGCTGATCCTTTTCTGACAAGTTTCTCATCCTGCTTGTTGCCTTGTAGTCCTCTATGTCCTGGCATCCAAACTAATTTAACACTGTTATGTTTCACCAGATGGTCAAGGTTTTTTAACAATTTTCGATACCGTACTCTCGTCGATACCTCTCGGCGAGTGTTTGGCGAGACATTTTGCTACCCAAGGTAGCGTATATCTGAACGAACTCGAGATGGAATGTTCAATTCCAAGTTATCAAAGTAGCTGTAAACACAGTAAATGCATTCTAAGAAGTCATGCAGCGACAGAACAACGTCATATATGATGGCAAAGGACAGAAACGAGATTGTATACACTATGCTCCACAAAAAGTGGAGAGATACCTAGACGACGCGAGAAAGACTAAGACGTGACCACACTATTGCTCTCGCTTGGTCTCGCAGACACTCACCGAGAGTGTGGAGGTAGAATACGGTAGAATTTTCTTTCTAGTCTTTTCTTGCAATAAATAAACGATACAAAATCATGAGTAATCCTAACGTTTGGCATTTTTATTTAAATTTAGTGAATAAATTTTTATCTGTGCTGGATAGAACTGATTCCAAGATGAAGAACATGATATTCTGACAACGAGCTAGTTGTCTCAACGACATCTTTTTCTTTCGCATTACAACATACCACTTCACTTTACAATCAACCTAACCTGTTAACAACGGTAATAGAACAAAAAACTACATTTAAAACCCTTTTTAACTTCCCGCTAAAAAAAATTAAATTTTTTTTAACTTCCCGCTAAAAAAAATTAAATTTTTTTTTAAAATCGGGAAGTTATTGGTTTCACCCCGTTTTTCGAAAATCGAGTTTTCATCGGATCTCAACGTTTTGAGGTCTTAGGAACCTCCCCTGACTATTTTTACGAGGGTGTCTGTATGTCTGTATGTACGTGTGGATGTGTGTGTGTGTGTGTGGATGTATGTAAACCTCTTATAACTTTTGAATGGCTTGACCGATCGGAATGAAATAAAAAGCATTACAAAGAGTTTCATCTAACTTAGATACCCTGTAAGTTTGAACCGATTCGCGCCGGTAGATTTCGAGAAATTGCAAAATAACCGAAAAAAACAATTGGTAAAAATGATGTTTTTTGGGCATATCTTTTTTGCTATTACATCGATCAATTTCAAAATCTAATCAGCTCTTAAACTTAAAAGCCACTTCGAATGCCGTTTTGCAAATTAAAATCGGTTGATTCGTTCGTGAGATATCGTTGTCGAAAAATTTCAAAAAATTGTTTTTTTTTTTATTTTTGAGATTTTTTTACTAATTGATTTTGCACTTCAAATAACATTTTTATGTCTTAAAAAACTGCGTCGAATGCCGTCTTGAACATTAAAAAAAAACTCAAAAACGTCAAAATAGCTTTGCGATTAAAATTAGCGGGAAGTTGCAAGAATGGCCTTTACGGTCAACCTCTTTTCGAATTTTTTAATTGTTTGTTTGGGCTGGACAGATTTGTTTCTAGTAAAATTTAGTAAAGGTGACCGTTTTCTTCTAATAAGAACTTTTATAAAGTTAAATATAAATCTCGTCTATTTATAAATAAAAATATCAACTTGTACTTCGAATTTTTAATTATTAACTTTAACTTGTTATTAATTTAATTTATTTGGTATCTAGTTAGATTCGTCTAAGTTGGTATATGTTTCTACAGTTTTAAATAATTTCCAACTTTTAAACCTTTTTAATAATGTATCCATTTAGTACATTAGAAGTTTCAGTAACTAACAGAAAAGTTTTTTGTATCACTCTCAAGTTTCAAACTCGGAGTATGTGTATTTAAACCATTTACCTTAAAACGTATAATATATTTAGCTAGTTTGTTAATTTATTTTAATTATTACTAACGTTATAAATCAAAAATTAGGTTCATTTTTCATTAATCCAATATGCATAATCTGCACTTAGTTTTCCAATACGAGGGTTGTCTTTTTAGTTTTGCTAAAAGCCGCTGAGAAGGCAACTCCTATAGAACCTTCAGACACAAATCTAACCTCAATATTAATCCAGAGTTTCATTGCGATATAACAAGTCGTGTAGGTACAAGATTTTTTGAAATTAGCAATTTGATCGAAAAATTGATCTTAGTCGTGAAAATTTTCGAGAGGATTATCCCAACACTAATGTCTTGCTGAAATGGTTTCTGTGTTTAGAAATAAAGCATATTTTTATATCCTGACTCTATTCTCTATTCTATTTCCTGCCTTATTTTGTTCTGTCCAATTGATCAGATATTCTTGCAGTATGAAGAGGCCCATCCTTGTCTCACTCTGCAGTAAAAAGCAAAAAAAGTTATTTTTTGCCTCTATGAGCTTTCGAAGAATTGCCACCAACCAGATAACGAAGAATAAGCCAAGCGACAGAGTATATGTGCAGCTCGTATACTTTTGAGACAAACCTCGTATATCAGTAAATAAAATCCTACTATGGGAAAAACTGCATCTTCAAAATTGTCCCGTCTAACTAAAGTAATAATTTTTCATACCGAGTAACCTTATTACAAAAGTCATGTTCAATTGTTAGATTAATATCACTAACTTTTCACATCTATTTTTAAACTAAACTTATTGGAACTATAACTAATATCAACGGAAATACTTATAGCCCCCGGCTAAATATCGAAGAGAAATTGTTAGCGATGATATATTATGACTAAAAGACGGCAACTTGTAAGGAGTTTTAAATTGAGTTGAATGTTTTTATACCATTAATCCTTCGTTATTAAATGAAATACGTCTAAAGTAGGAAAATTGAATAATGGTGTTCAAGTTTCGTGAAAGATTTAAACATTTATCGGCATGCAATATCAATTTGTAATCGATGAATAAAGAATCGAACTATCTATTTATCCAAACAATGAATAATAAATTATTTGTAATAAAGAAGCTATCCATCAAGAAGTTGAAATATGTTTTTCTATTATATTATTTTTTTTATATTTTTAAAATGAATTCTTGTTATCGTTAACAGAAAAAAAAATAAATGCATGTATGTGAATTGATTTCAACATCACTTCACGCACCTAACTGAACCCAAGATGAAGAGCAACAACTTAGTTGACTGAACAACATCCTTTTCTTTCGCTATCTATCTTTTATAATAAATGTAATCCACGACTCGCTCTCTTCCTACTCCCTGAGTGCCGTCGCCCATGATCGAGTGTATCATATGCTTTCTCTAAGTCTACAAAGGTATCGTGGATATCCTGCTGCATTTCACGGCATCTCTACATCATTCTTCTCATAGCAAACACCATCAAACAGCATCAGTCATTCCTCTCCCAGGTATAAATCCAAATTGCTTTTCACAGCCTCTACTCCAACTATTCTCTCACAATTTTTTAGAGTTTTATGCTTTTATAGTTACGACATTCTTCTACAACTCCCTTTCCTCCTTTATAAATTGGCACAAGCACATATTTCCTCCACTAACTTGGTATTTTCTACTGATTCATTACTTTTTTCATTTTGTCCAAATTCATCCCCACTAAGCACCTTCTATTCTTCTGCTGGTATCCCATCCGTTCCCACACTTCCCACTGCTTTTCCATTCCTCATTCTTCATCATCTTAATACATACACTCTTTACTTCCTCACTAGTCACGTCTTTCACCATTTGAAAAGTTGCCATCTCCATATATATCCCTGTCATTTTCCTCGTTTATCAAATTCTCGAAATATTCCATCCATCTTCCTTTTATACTTTCATACGTTTGTAAAACTCTACATTCTTTGTTCTTAATTTTTTAGATGGCAGTTATTTCTTTCAAAGGTTTATAATTTGCTTTAGCTATCCATAACAATTCTCTTCCTCTCTTATTACTCTCAAAGTTCTGAAAGACCTTTTTTAATAAATCTGATTTCGCTTTTGCCATTGCTCTGTTTGCCACATAGGATTCTCCCTTACTTTCTGATGAAGCCCACTTATTCTTCGCCACTTTTTTTCCTTCCAGTACTTCCTTAACATCATCTTTCTTAACACTCTCTCCTTAAACTTACTTTCGTACTTTCTCTTGTTCCTTCTCTTTCCTTATATAAATCAGTGCCCTCATATAAAAAATAAATAAAATTTTATACTACCAATAATTTATTAAAGTAGTCGAAAAAAACTTCTTAAAGAAAACTTCCAAGAATATCATATCTGTAAATAAAATCTACTCTACTAGAAGAATATCTCGACATATAACAAGAAATACAACCCTGTCATACATGGCAATTATCTTCCACCATCAACTTATAATTATGTCATCTCTCACAAAGCTTATTAGATATAAGAAAAGCGTGAAAGTTCCTCCAGCGACGATTTGTTAACTCATAATGTAGAATATAATAAAAAGAGTTCATTTATCAAAGTTTTCTTTCCGCGACGTCATCTAAAAGCTGCTCGTGAGACCGGCAAAAATTTATAGCTTGCCGTAATAACTGGCGAAAGTTCGCTTCCTCTGAATTAGTTCAATTGCTTCCGTTAATAAAATAATAAACAATTTAGAGATGGATTGCAATTTCTGAAAGAGGTAGAGATATACTTTTATATCGGGGAGTTTCGACCTGGGGGACTCGTAAAAATATCGAATAAAAACGTGAAATTTTATCTTTATTAGTTTATTAACTCGGTCTCCAAACTATAAAAATGTATGTTTTGAAATAATTAAAGATTGTTTAACAAACGTGATTTAGCTTAACAGCTTGTAGAGAAAATTGTATTTTTCTTTTATTTGCGAAAAATAAACTTAACAATATAAAATAGTCAATAACAGGGGTAAACGGCACACAGGGAGTAGGAGGAGAGCGAGTCGTGGATTATATTTGTTATATGGCGAGCATGCTGAGAATCCATCAGCTTGCTGTTATAGGTACATTTCGGGCAGTAAGCTAGGGCATTATTTTATGAAACTTGGTTTTATCGATATCTATGAATTCGCCTAGGGTAGACTCTTTCATGTCCAATGACCGCTCGATCTGACCAACCACATGATGAAGGTGCGGATCGGTGGATTTTCCTTTTGTGTATGCATGTTGATTGAGATGTATTGGTTTGGTATTAATCACTGTATCCCTTATGTACCTTTCATCTAGCTTCTCTAGCGTTTTTAATGAGAATGATGTTAGACCAATTGGTCGGTAAGTTTTGGGAATGGAGTAATCCATTCCTCCAAGTTTTGGTATGAAGACAACCTTTACTTCTCTCTATATCTTCGGTTATGAAAAATGTATTAATATTGATTTATTTAGAAAAATAAAGTAACAAACTTTTTAACCCATCCTTGTACAGTAAAAAGAAGCTAAAGTACACTCCAAACAGATTTATTTTGAATGGTGTTGTAAGTAGAGAATATTGCCATTTAAGGCAGAGTTCTTTGACCGGGTACCCAATAATTCATAAGTTGTTAGACGAATTAATCTACTTTAATAATTGTTTGATTAATTTTAATATGTCTTCTAAGAATGCTATATATTTTAAATAGTCTTAAATATCATTTCTATTTTCGTTACACATATGTTTTATATACTGTATGGGATCAAGATTTATATTTCTTTTCATATATATATTTTTTCCTTGCAATTGACATTTGGAACTGGATCTTTTCGGGGCAAATGTGGGTTTAACAGTAAATAGTTCGTGGCTACAAAACAGATTAACTTTGATGTTATATATCAAAGTTAGAAAAACATATTTTTCTTTATAAAACACGAGGTGGAAAAAACCTTTTATAGAGAGATTTTTTTACTTACTAGTAATTAAAATCAGTGTTTTTTATTTTACTTGAGATAACATAAAAGTAATTTATTAAAAATAATGCTCTTCGCTCATTAAATTTATGTAGGTATTTAATTAAATATAATCATCCAGTCTTAAACAAAAAAAAAAATCTTTAGGCCTGATGACAGCCTGAGGTGTGGATATCCCTACACACAAGAGGATGCATAATGGACCATATGTGGCCCCAGTGGCGGAAGTTCCAGATGTTCTTCTAATGCAGTGATACAATTATTGTCAGATTGGTATAGTGCCTCGAAATGTTTATTTACAGCATCGATGACTTCTTCGTTGCTCTCAATATTGTTACCTCGGACCATTTTTTGAAGGATTGAAAACAGATTATAATCGCTGGGAGCTAAATCTGGTGGATGGTGGAAAAGAGTTCGAACTTTAATTCGTGGATTTTACTCACCGCAACAATCGACGAATGAGCAGGTGCGTTATCGTGGTGAAACAAAAAGTGTGGTTGTTTTTCTTTTACTTAGTCTTTCAGGCGTTGCTATAACTCTGTGTAGTATGAACCACAATTAGTCTTACTCTTCTCGGTAATTAATTCATTTTTCATCTCAAAAAACGGTCGCTATCTCTCTAGCTGGTGCATAAAATTGAGGGATACAGTAGACACATGAATCTGGAAATTTTCTTGTATATTATAGCTACTCGAAGGTGACTGCTGGCCACCTCTTTGTAGATTTTTGGTTGAGTGGTCTTTGTGTCCTGCCTAACCTTTTTCAGGGTTTTAGGCGTCACCTCGGATGAGGAGGCGCCTGACCAGTTCCTTTTCTTTGTTTTACCTTCAGGTATGTTGTGTTCCTTGCCTCTTTTGGTGGAAGAACTAGCAGCATTACCTGAAGGCAGTGCTTCTGAAGGCCCAGATGCGGTTCGCGCTGCGTGGTTTTCCTCAGCCTCGCGTGCTTCTTCCTTCTCTTCAGTTCAGCACCGCAGACTCGTTTAGCTCTGCGATGCTTCGGTTTTTCTGATTGAGGCAGACATTTCTGTCCAGCCTCAGTGGTATTGTTTTTTGTTCGGTTTCCATGTTGGTTTCACGAGTAGCAAGGGAAAGGAAGGTTACCACCTGACAGAGCCCCGCATGCCAGGGGAAGACTAAATACAAGAGGGTGCCTTTAGGGAAACGTTCGCGACCACATTCTAACCAGTGGCCTTTCAGCCCTCGGCATGTTACCTTACACCTTAGCATAGATTAAGCTATTCCGCGGCGAAGGCTTTCGCAAAAGGTTTTGGGGGTTTTTAGGTCCCCTAACCCTACTTATAACCGTCACTGATCAAGTTGCCCTGACTACCTCCTATCCGCCACCTGGAGACGCGCCTGGTAGGTAGCTCAACTTCTCTTTAAACAAATAAAGGGTGCCAGCAGCGATACCTCTAAAAGTTATCGTTTGGATCTCTTTCAAATAATATTAAAAAGATAACTTTCTCTTAGTTCTAAGAGTTATCAAGTTTTTGGTAACATTTTGTAATCTTTTTGACCTTTGTGCCAAATGGGATGGATAATATAAGCGAAAATGGATCGATGCTAAATAAATTTTATAAAATATTTGTAATTGACTAATAGAATTATTTACAATTTAGAAGTATATTCCTTTATGAACTTATTAGCACTAGAAAATAATTTCTACGACAAGAAAATGAAATATTTATTAATTCTGTCAAAGGAACCCACCTAAGTCATTTCAGTTGAATCGAACTTAATATTAAAGGAGGAAACCTTCTATAGAAAATTATAGAGAGTATATTCAATCCTAATTATAGGAAACCTTCATAGTTTCAGGGCAAAATAAGTCCTGTCTATGCCTTTTTTTAATGCATACAATAGTTTTTATGTATCTTTCGCATGCTTTCGGTTTATAGTTCATTAAGTTTATTACCTTTAAAAATAAATCAACTCTTAAAGGACGTGAAATATTGCGCATAAGCTTCTAATTTAGTTACAAATTATAGCAAAGGTATAAAAATACTTCATCGTCGAAATAGACGATGTTATCAACATTTAGTGCTAAGATCTTAACAAATTTTATGTTAAAATCATTTTTTACTATCGGAAATTATAGTTCGTAACCTTTACTCTAAATGGAGGTTGATTTAAGAGCTTTTAATTTAAGGTAATTAATGTTTGTACTCGAAAAATATTTATTTAGCTATACTGGAATTAACATATAATTAATAAAATTATCGAAAATTAATATTTTTTACAGTTTTGACGTAAAGAAAATCATTTTAGTTCCAAATCTGGTTAATTTCATCCCCAAAATCAAATTTTAATATTTTGGAATTCCCTCTCTATACACGTTCTTCGAAAACCGCGATAAATTCTAAGAAATTATGTAGGTCAAACTAAATACAAGGAAAAAATAGTAAACGAATTCTGCTATTGGCTACTACAAGTCGGCCATCTTGAAATGGGTGGAGATGTTTTGACAACCCGCGAGAAATGTCAAAAACTTGTAAATATAACCTATGATTAGATTAAGTATTTAACAGGGATATTTTATTATATCTGGTAATTAAAAACAGTATCTAGAAGTAGCTTTATTAATAAAAATAAGTTTACAGAGTATGTATAATCTTTATTTAAACTAAGTATTATACGTCTACAGACAAAAACACTACCTGTTTGAATGTAAGTACTTACCTATCTAATGAGAGTTTACAAGTTGTAACTTTGTTCATTCATGTATGAAACTTAGCAATAGTTGAACAATTTAATAATTATAATACCTAATATGAGTATATTAGAACTAATAATGTCAATAAATTTTAACAAATTCTATAGGTACCTCTTAATAGTCACAATAACACTTAAACAATTTTGCAGTAAAACACAAATATCTGTTAATTATCACTTAACACACCTGATTAACAATAAGATAACAATGAATTCTTCCATAAATCATCAAGAAAATCTTGATTAGTGTTCATCTACAATCTACAAAGTTATAATGATAACAAAGAAACTATTACAAACTAGTAACTGACATTAACATCGGCACTTTAATAACTTCTAAAACTAACTTCGCAGACCTCACCTTGTCAGATATTTGATTATTAGAACTTCATTTTATCCCGTAAAATTCTCTGTTATTAAAATTATATTAATTCTTAAAGATAATATTCAATTCTGTTTACATTAAGACAATAATTAATCTTCTTTTTCTAATTCCTTGGCCTTTGTTTATTTTAACAACCGTAAAATAGCCACTTTGACCAACCAATAGGAAGGTTTGTTTACGGAGTTTTTTTAAGAATTCAAACAGCCTTGGAATGTTTACCTCTTTCGTTAGTTCCAAGAATTTTGTTGGATTTCTAAGAATGCTAAGGTGAGGGAATTCCATAATATTTAATATTTGAATTTAAAGGTATAATAAAATGGATTTGGCTCTAAAATAACTTTTTTTATGTTAAATATATTAAAAATATATATTAATTTATAATTTTAGATAGATTTGTTGATTATATCGTATTAGTCGTGTAGGTAATTTTTTAAAAAAATTGTATCTCAGAAACGCGGTCATGTATTTAACTGAAAATTTGGATTTACTTTAAACATAGATTAATTGTTTTCAGATTATTTTTTTGTTTAATTTAATTAAAGATTAACAGAGTTGTGAAGGTCGAAAGTTTGGGTATTTTTATAAATATTTATATACCAGGGTGTGTAAAATGGTAACTTTAAACTTAGTTCGTATAATAAGACACTATTTCTTAATAACATAATAAATTTTGATAACAATTATTACACTGAGAAAAAAGTTATAAAATAAAACGTCACATATTGTTTTAATTTAATGTAAATTTTTGATTAAAGAGTCTTTGAAGTCCTGGGAACAGCAGCAAGCGGTCGATAAATGAGACCCTTTTCTCGGTCGACCCTCGACCGAGGATGTGGTTGTATGCACTCATAATTTTACAATTTTTTGTTTAAATTTTTTATAAAAATAAATGGAAAAAATTATTTTTACGTTTCTGGTAGGGATTGGTTCCTTCCTGTCTGGGGCTTTCTCTTTCCAGTTTTTGACACCTAGATGCTTTAAATCTGTTTCCACTGCCGTCATCCATTTCCTTCTGGGTCTTCCTCTCTATCTCTTTCCCATCATAGGGCTTCTCAGTATTTTCTTGGTTATCCTTATTTCTGGTAATCTTTCAACATGTCCTATCCTTCTAATTCTTTGAGCCTTTACTTATGATGTTATTGAAGGGCTTTCATACAGTTCCATTAGTTTTTTATTTGTTCTTCTTATCCACATTTGGGTGTGATGCTGATGGTTTGTATCGTCATCGCACACTGTTCACTGGAGATTGTCAGGTCCTGTTGACAGGCTTGCCAGCTGACCAGATGATCCCCTGTTACAACTTTGAGAGTCGATACCAAGTCCAGCTGAGTGGACTGTGAACGGCTCTCAAAGAATTTTTGACGATGCAGGGATGAAGTATTTTACTGACGGATCTCGCACGTCAGAAGGAACTGGTGCAGGGGTCTGTGGTCCACGCAATCTTAGGCAGCACTTCAGCGTGGGAACGGAGACAACCGTGTACCAGGCTGAGGTATACGCCTTACTAAAGGCTGCCGACCACGCCCGAGGCCGTGGCTGGAGAGGGGAGAGGATAACTTTCTTCTCAGACAGCCAGGCTGCACTGCTGGCCTTAAAACAATTCAGGGTAAGTTCCAAGCTGATCTGGGAGTGCATACAAAACCTCAATGCACTGGCTAGACAAAACAGTGTCTTCTTGAAATGGATAACAGGGCATAAAGGGAGCGGATACACGATTTACTGGTCCAGAACCTGTATTGGGACTGCCTAGAGCCTGGGTAAGGACCAAAGTCAGGAACTGGGTCTGGGAAGAGTCGACCAAACACTGGAGTAACACTGTAGGGCTGAGGCACTCGATGCTGATGCTCAAAGGCTACTCCAAAAAACTCACGTCTGACATACTGGATCTCGGCAGAAGTCAGATTAGGGTACTAGTGGGCCTGCTCACCGGGCATGGACCATTCAGACTACACCTTCGGAGGATGGGGATTCTGACACAGGAACCCACCTTGTGCCGACTGTGTGACATGGACGATGAGACGGCAACTCACATTCTATTCGAATGTGAGGCCTTGGACAATAAACGGTTCAACATCTTCGGTGACACGAATCCTGAATCCTATCACCACCTTGAGGAGCTGGTCACAGGACTCAAACCTCTTATAAAGGGAACTGCCCTGTGGCAACAGTGACTCAAGGAATTTAGGACAACTGGATTCTAGCCTTCCTGAGGATCAGCGGGATGCTGATTTTCAGCTGAACAAACTAGAGTCCTGCAAGCACGGGTGCATGTAAGGACTCTTGGTGCCGAACCTGGTCACAATATTCCCATAGGAAGCAGTGCTTAAACATGGGGCTCCATAGGTGAGACCATGCCAGGTTACTTAGATTAGATTAGATTATCCACATTTGGTCAGCTTTTTTCCCTCCATATATTTTCCGTAGAATTTTTCCCTACCAGGTTTCGAATTTCTGTTTTTGTGTTTTATTTAACGTCCATGTCTCACACCGATAAAGAGTTACCTACTGGTCCGATAACTGTTTTAAATTTTTAGATTTTTCTCAATAACATAATAAGTTCCTGTTCATTCCTTTTTCTTAAAAATACAATAATTTTGAGTTGTTAAAACAAAAATAAATGGGTACAAAAAAATATTGAAAACAAATTTTCTATATCAAGAACAAACCACTCAGTTCAAAACTCGGTTCTAGAACTTCAAACTTTCACCGCATCTGTTCTAAATCAAAGAAAAGTTGTCTCTGCTATACAAACTGATGGATGTCCAGGAGGCTATTAACAAAGTTTGGCAAGCTCGATTAGTTAGAAAACCAATAAACATTCAATAATCTATTTAAGCCATAAAATTAATTCACTCCTATTTCTCCAACAGGATTATTCACGAAATAATTAAAAATGTAATTTTGAGAACCTTAATTCTTCATATATGAAATTTTTAACCGAAAAAATTAAAGGTTTTTCTCGGATTGGTGCAGCACATGAAGATGGTGGAAAATAGAAACCATTAGTTATACGAAGAATCAGCGGGGTATTAAGATTTGGGTAAAATTTAATTGGTTGCCAATGGTTTTCATCCTCTTCGCAAATGGAAAGCCTCACGTTAATGCTAGGACGCATAAAAATCTAAATTCACTTACACAACACCAAAATATTGTAAAAGATATGGGACACGCACACTACAAGGAACCAAAACTGAGCCCTTGAAATCCATCCAAACCAACTGGAAATGAGAAAGAAAACTGAAGAAGAAGAGAAAGACGATCCTCCTCCAAAACCTAAGAATCCTCTGGAAACTCTCTATAGAGACCTTGTAAAGAACACCCCACTTTCCCAAAAATAAAATCCTGCTCTCCATACCAACTTAGCCCTCAACGATGATTTTTTTTTCTTCGTCCCTGTCAAAGGGGACATGCCACAGCTCTAATTACCCAAACCAAAAATACAGGGGGAGTGGAAAAGAACGCAGCTGAGAGACTCTCATCCACATCCATATTCCACCCCAGAAACAGACTTAAATGATAATCCGGCTCGAAGAACCAGAAACATAACATTAAAACGCTTCTTTCTGGAAATATAACTGTCTTAGATTAACAGTTATTTATCATTAAAGTTATTATTCATTTTGAATTTACCCTAGTTACAGGTCGATATGAATTAGTACATAACTTTCTGACACAGTAATCCAGTCAAATTCGTTCTATTTACGAGTATGTACAGTCGTATAAATACTAACCACAACTATAATATATATCACAGAAGAGACGGAACATAAAATTCATTTAGACACTTTGAACTTGATAGAAGTTAGCTGGAAGTTATCATATTATCTGCATGATTATATTAAAAGTTTACGAGTATATTTAACTTCGCGTTCATGACATTAATTAGAATGTATAATTTATATAAAAGTTTTATAAGGTTACAAATAATCATATTTTCTCATTTTATTTAAGTATAACAAAAATAATTTCCTCGCTGGATTTGTATAACTACAAACATCCGCCATTTTGACTCAGATGTCACTGAATTGATCTACTTACTGAAGACATATTTAGTTTACGTGAAGAAGTTGCTTTTTAACATTAAATCCACATACCCGAGACTATATACACCACAATACTAATTAGATTTTAAGATTGACAACTGACAGTTAGTGATAGTAAAATCAAAATTTCGGACTTAATAGTTCATTGTTTATCCGCCATTTTGACTCAGTTGTCACTGAATTGACATATAGATAAGAGGTTATTTTTACGCAAAGGATTTTACTCTTCAACATTACGTCTAGAAGAGAAGGCATTTCTGAGAGTAGACGGAAACTGTTGATTTCAAAATTACAAACCTGCACTGTACTGATGAGCTCTAACTAGAGCGAAACACATCAGTGTCTACAGTTTGGTTTTCCTCTTGTATAGACTGTTTAATATTTATATTTATATCGCAGCTTCCTGTGTCCTAGAGTTAGGAATTCTAACCAGGTTCTGTTAGAGCTCATCACTACAGTACTGATATCTATAAGTATATATAATAATATACATAATTTTTTCTTTATATGCTCTAGTCAGGATGGACGTTAATTTAAACCATAGTTCCATTGATATCTTTATTTATTTTGCTAAAGAAAAGTTGCTTTAATAATGTAATATAAAATATTAGTAAATATTATCTTAATGGTAATTTTCAGCAAATCTCATTAAAATGGTAACACATTAACATCTAAATGGATTGTTGGTTTTTATAGCATTAAAACAGCAGTCATTTTATTGTTGAATTCAAAGCTTGGTAAACAAGGGAAATATGCTAGTAAAATGTAAAAGTTTAAGGCAAGATAAATACTCTACTTATCTGGATTATGTAAACTTTTCCGCAACATGAATGCATGAAATTTAAGAATATTCTTTTTAAAAATATTTATATTATATTCAACAACTAGAAATAAAATATAAAGAGCATTATCTCTAATGCACGTGAAATATAAACTTGTAGAGAGTTTAGAATTATTTTACATTTCAAATTTAAGCTGAAATAATACTGCTGCTTTTGGATGTTTATGAAAAAGCTTTTGTTTTCTTTTTTCATTATAATCAGATTATTTAAAAACTTTGTGTGAATTATTATTTGTGATAAAATATGACAGTACACTTTTTTACCTGCAACTGTTTTCTTAGTGTAGCAATTTCTGTAAAAACAATCATGGTTACTGTAAAATACTATCTTATAAACTGCATAAAATTTTATGAAAATATATATAAAATTATAAAAATCTCTGATTTATATTAAAACCCGATTCTGGAACTTCAAATTTTTACTGCCTCTGCCCTAAATCAGAGAAAACTGGTCTCTGTCATACCAATGGATGTTCAAAATGCTTTCGACAAGGTTTGGCACGCTGGCCCTATCAGAAAGTTAAATGACATCCAATTACCCATTCTAACCATAAAATCAATTCACTCCTCCCCAAAAGAATAATCCGTATCAAAGTAGGAAATGGAATTTTGGAACCCTTTACTCTTCTTTCAGGAGTTCCACAAGGGTCAATCTTAGTCCCTTTTCTTTACACTATCTACGCCAGCGTCGACTGCTGGACCAGTTCGCCACCTGGTGCAGCAGATAGAGAGTAGCCCTCAACCTCACGAAAACTCAAACCATCATCTTCAGACATGCATCCTACTCGAAAATCTCACTTTCAACCATATGAGACTCTCACTATGCGAGGAACAACTCGTTCCTCAAAACTAGGTGACCTACTTAGGCGAACAAAATGGAAAAACAAACGTCCCTCCTAGGTGCTCTGCGTGGTAAACTCTGAAGATGCCACTCCAAAACCCTATTTCATTCCTACAAAACTTGACCTCTTGTCAATTATTAGGCCGTACAATACTCTGCTCTTTCTCAGAGACTCCTCCATTCGCTTCTTGCCACAGAGAGAGCCATCTTTCGCAAAGCTAAAAACCTATATCACCTTTACCCAAGCCGCCTAATACCAGACTACAAAAATACTTCCTCTTCCTTCTCGATTTCAAATGCTACAACAACGATACGTCGCTCGTACCAACATCAAAGCCTAAAGAAAGACTCCCAAAGACCATAAGAATTCCAAAGATCAAGATCCCTCTTCCCTCCTTAAGATTCCTTCAAACCCTAAATAGGGACGTTCCTGCAGAACTGAACGATCTACTTGACGAAACCCCCCTCTCCTATAGGTAGATACAGGACGACGACAGGATACAAAAAAAATTGAGCTCTTGAGGAAGGTTTCTGTGGTTCCCTTCATCCTTTACTGATTAATATGTAGAAGTCATTATATAGACGTACTAGCATGTTGCTGACGCTAACTCTTGTTTTCCCATACCAAAAAACGTCAAACGCGCTTATAGGATTTTTTATGTCAAAATTTGAAATTAAGAAAACTTGATTTTTCAAAGTAATATTACAGAAAACTGTAATAGTGTCTAACTTTATAAAGCGAGTTATTAATGAACAAATGTTGCAAAATGCAGAATATTAGTTATTCTATCGCTTTACTAGTTTTGAAAAATATTTTCAAAAACATTGACGGATAACATATACCTTGTACTGACGAGACCCAATAGGTCGAAACCGGTCTACAAGTTATGTTGTCCCTTCTGACTACAAACTAAAATGTTTAAATTATCTGTTAGATATACCAACCCCATTTGACTTTGAAGTGTAATTCAATATCCGTCGAGACACATAGCCAGGGAAGTAGTTGTTTCTTCTTAGATAAATGGTCAATGTTTTTCAAAACTAGTAAAGCGATAGAATAACTAATATTCTGCATTTTGCAACATTTGTTCATTGATTTTTTAAGTTTTACTATAAACAATAATTATTATACCCACAATAAAATAGAACAGTAGGAAAGGCTTAAAAATATTATAGAAAGTTTCGAAAATTTAAAAATGATCTTACTTCTACCTGTAATTTATACGATCCAAAAATTCGTTTTATTTTTTTTTCTAATTCTCTATAATTTATGTACGTTTTAGTCAGTCTAGATGATGAAGAGAACCGTAAGAGAATTTTAAATAGTTTTTGACGAATTTCCGCGCTTGAACTATTATAACTTTTAACTTTTCTTGTAGTAAAAATAAATGCCATGAAATATTTTAAAAGGAACTGACACAGTAATTTTCAATTGTCAGAATAAAGAGAATTTTAGGATTGATAAGTAACACGAAAATCGTGAATTCAGGGTAATTGAAAATTTTTACTAGTCAATAAAAATTTTTCCTGTTAATTTTTTGATGCTGCTGCATAGTATTAAGACAGGCAATTTTAAAATTCTTGACGTTTATTCGCTTCGGAGATTATTGAAAAATTCATGGATTTTTTTATGTATCTACTAAAATATTAAACGTTAAATTTTTAATCTATGAAAAATTTACAAGGTCTACCCGGAAAGTACTGATCTATCCTCACATCCCCACGTTGATGTAGATCAGTAGCACACTTCAAAGTAGGCCCCATTTAATTGTAGTTTGCATATAGTCGCTTAGAAAGCACCACCAATAAAACCTTCAGACTTAAATTTAACTTCAATCTTTTGTTGACATAAACCCAGTGTTTCATTGAGATACAACGAGTCGTGTAGGTACAATTTTCGTAGAGGATTATCCCAACAGGAATTTCTTGTTAGAATGGTTTCTGTTTGGGAATGAAGCACCACACCAGTCAACTATTTCCTGCTGGTACTGCATATTTCACTATCGTCGCTCCAGTCTCAGTGACGAATTCAGACTAGGCCCACCCAAAACAGCAAAATAATGATGCTAATTAAGGATGACCGTCGTATAGCATACTGGGAGATAGATGTATCTATGGACATTTCAAAGACCTCGCTCCAAATATCCGTCATGAAGAACTGGGTGTTAGGAAATTGGTTTTTCCTTGGATTCCTCATTTTGTCACAAAAGAACGACTTTTTCACGTTACTAAAGATCAAGAATTCAATGCGCGTGCAGCGATTCCAGTTGCCAAAAAAACCCTCGATGCCTTTAAAACAGAGATTTTGCAGGTGTCTACTGAAGACACCTGCAACTGTTTTACCAATTGGTTTAAATGTATGCAGATAGTTAGATAGATATTCATTGGGTTAGCTATTAACCTGTATCACTGCGACCTTTACAGATCTATTGTGAACACCCATCATCTCTAGAATAGGATAATAGCACCTTGTCTAGCACTGTCCTCTTAGTGAGACTTAATAGCCTCTACGTAACTTGGAGCAGCCGGTTTCTTATCTCCCAATACCATCCTTGCAAGGCCTTCACATTGGTTTCCTCTTTGTGATAGCAGCTCTGCAGTAAATTTCTCCGAGTGTCCCTTTATGAAAACTAACTTGTCGTATGAAAAAGTGTACTTATCGATCTTGATGGGACATATTTTGAAAAGCAAAAGCATTTTAAATCTATATATTTTCGATCTTTATGGCTATATGCAAAATTAACAAAACAAACCCTCAAATAACACGCTTCCAGTGTTGTTTCCACTTTGCGATGCAGTCTTGAATTTTTTTGTATGCCCTCGTTGCATTATCTTCATCCTCGTCTTGTTCTTTGAGTAAAATTCGAAGAACGCGAAATAAATACATGTTTCGCCTAAACTATACGTCTTGTAGGTGTCGGAAAGCAACCGAGGAATTCGTGAGTCTTTACTCTTCATATTAACGTTCATACCTCGCAGATGTCGCTCGAACACTCTGTCGCTAAGATATTAAAACCTTCAGACAGACTTAGATGTATAAAACAATAATATAAAAATACACCAACGATACTACCATAAATCTAAGAAAAAATGCGCATGCATTTAATTCTATTATTAGTTAGGATATTTTTATAACAGTTTCTTGTGTGTTATTTATAAATTTAACATATCTTTAATATAAATTAAATAGTTTATGGTTTTCGGTAACTTTCTAGGAAAGTTCTGTACTTTCTACATGTTAAAATACCATTTCGCACACTAAACAAAATACCCTTAACTGAGTTTAATGAGGTTATAAAGTAAGGTCACTAATGCACTTTTTACGTGAAAATATTTTAGTTGAGAATTACATTTAGTTTAAGTTTAGTTGTAGAATTACATTTAGTTTAAGTTTAGTTGTAAAAGTATGCAGTTGTAAAATGTTTTATAATTACTTTTTAATTTAATTGATATTCTGTAATTTATTTATCGTAAAAAAAGTTAATAGCGATATCTCAAATTTTCATTTTTAAAACTCTGAATGCTATGATAACACCTGAGGCTAATCGAAACTCTGGAGGAAGATTGGAAAGCCACGAAATACCAATAGTCTGAAGATTGACTAAAAAGCCACGAAAGCTGACCAATGCTGCCAAAAACCATCCGGGAAAGTTTTTCCTCCGTTTTTTGGGATGCCTATGGCACTATGTGCATTGCTAATCTGTAGAAGAGATAAAAAGTTACTGGAGAGCATTATACCTACAGTGCTATTGGACAAACTGACCAACAAAAAAATCTGTTTCATATAGCGCTAAAAATGTTCTATTCCATCACGATAACACCTAAGGCCAATCGATACTCTGGAGAAAGATATTGGAAAGCGACGAAAGACGACCAAAGCATGCAGACAGAAGACCAACGCTCGATCCATCGGGAATGTTTTGGAATCTGTTTTTTTGAGATACGTATTGGACAATGTTTATTATCAATTTGCAGAAGAGAAGTTATTTGAGGAAAAAACGCACTTTTAAGCGAAAAAAATGTTTTGCAGCACCATAAAAATAACGCCTGAATCCAATAGACAGTTTGCAGAATGGCTAAAAACTAAACCTAACTTTGTACAAAAACTTCTTGTTTTCATTAACAATTCCGGGACTTTTTAGTCCATGTAATAAGTTAGTAACTCTTTATCTTACTGATGGATATGAGATTGAACACTAAATTAGATTTGCATGGAAATTAATATCGTACTAATTATGATCAGTACCAATTTATCATCATTTAGATATTTAATAAAATTACATAATTAAATCTTAATTAGTATACTGTAAATGTTCGTAATTAATCTCAAATCAATACCTCTCTTAATCATTTGTAACAAAACTATGTGATCACAGTATCATTAGAACATAAATCGTCAGTTCTAAACTGCAAATTGCAGTAATCCATTCCGAAAACAAAACTGTAATAATGAATGTTTTATCTGAAAATTCTCCGCTAATGTTTCATTAAAACGATATAGCGTTAATGGTTTTATTTTATTATACTCAAATAAACTTTGGATATTATCCGAAAGAACAAATTAAAGTCTGGAATGTTATCGGGAATCGCATGGAAATTAGTACAAACACAAAACGAACTTTTCTTGTAAGTAAACGAAACACTTCCGGTTAAGTGAAAAATTGAATGTTATACATGTACCTCACGTTAACATAAGATTAATTGTATGCTTAGTTAAAAAAATGGACGTAATTTTTCATATAATAATCAAGCTATAAAATAAAATTTATTTAGCTTAATAGCACTGAAAATCATTAAAAAACCGGATTGTGTCACTTATAATTCACTGTAGTTTTAAGAAAAACACGCTTTTGACAAGTGATTTTTTTGTGTCATCGACCCAGCATGAAGAGAACCAACGAGAAACGCTACGCTGTGAAATTTTCCTTTAAACTAGGATAATCCCCGTTGAAGGTTTATGAAGATAATTCCCAAAGCTTTACATGAGTCTTTGAGTGACATAAAATGTTTAAGAAAATCCGGAAGGTCGTCGAAGACGCTCAGATCGATGCTCAGGTGTCCAAAATGAAACCAATTTTGGACTCGGACAGGCGTTTCACTATCGCCTTTATTACTCAGGAAACCGATCTTTTAGTTGGAGATGTTTACCATTGTAAAAGAGGATCTTGCGATAAGAAAATTGTGCGCGAAGCTCGTACCGAAAGGCTTAAGCAAGGAAGGGTAAAAGTACGACACAGAAACACAGAAACAACAGTTCAGAATGCGACATGCAAGGGTCCCTGCCATTGCGAAAAATTGGAAACTTCACCATAACAACGCGCCGTGCCACGGTGCGATTATTGTAAGGCTGCTGGTGGCGAAATTCAGTGTGGCAACGTTGCTTCACAACCTATACCTGGCTCCAGGTTGCTTCACGGTCTCTACAACCCAGACCTGGATTCACTAGATTTATTTTGTATCCGTGAATGGAGAAAGAGCTCAAAAGAAGTGTATAGTGTTTGTTATCTTCTGGACTCGTCCACCGAGACCCATGACTTCACTTCCACAGATACCCAGAAAGCCTTCGAAGTGTATAGTGTCTGTTACATTCTGGACTCCTCTACCGAGACCCGTGACACCACTTCCACGGACACCCATGAAGCGTTCTAAATGTATCGTGTCTGTTATACTAACACCAGACCTTCTACGAAGACTTCTGACATCATCAATTCTGACCATCACCAGAGCTACGCCATGGAGGCTTTTAGCAGTAACATCAAGCGAATTGACCAAAAACGATGCAACCTTTGTGATTAGTTTTTGTACATCTTATTTAGGTTGATTTATATATAAAAAGATTTTTTTATGGAACTATTAAACATCTATTGGAACTAGTCCAGTACAGATTCTGTAATACATGGATCAAATTGTTAGTTGTTCGGAAAATTCGCTGTAATTTACAGAAACAACACAGAAAGTGTTCGTACGATGATAATCCACACAAATGCGAAATTATCCGCGTTTACATTGGCTTTATTCATAAATCTTCGAGCTGCGAGTGTGGATTATAATGTGAAAAAAAATCTTATGAATTCAGGAAAATTATTAGGTGGAAAAAAAGTAATCAATAAGAATTTGAAATTCTTCGGTGGAACGATATCTCTTACAAATAAAATATTTTCTCCAGGATCCTAACCAAATATATGTAGTTTATCTTGCACGTGATACTTCCTGAAAATCTCGGACCAGCAGGTGAACAAGAGAAATTATCAAATTTCCCAGCAGCCTCATTCCAGAAAATCTTAAAATCGCTCCCAATTTGTTAGAAGCTGCCTAGCAATTTTCCCGGTCTTACGTTCAAATTAGATGAGACGTGTTTTCTTTTTTTGCAACGAGATTTTTTTATTGGTAGACGTTATTCTCTCTAATGATGTTTTTTCAGATGAAGTAATCTGTTAGCTTGAAATAAGCACATTAAGGTGTACCACTGTCAGTTTCTTAAAGAACTAACTAAATGTATTTTTTACCTCACGCCAAGAAACATTTAATTTAAATTGTATGCTTTTCTGGATGGACAAAATGAATTAAATTTAATAGGATTTCTTTTTTATAAAAAAAAAACTGTGAGGTGTCAAGGGACACCCGGATGGAACGAAGTTCCTTTCGATTAATTAGTGAAGGAATTAGTAATTTGTAAACACAACAGAGTGTTTATACATACTTAAGCATTTATTATTTTCTGTATAAAATCTCTACTTACCTAACGGAACTTGTGCAGAAACATGCACTGTCAGGATACATTATTGTTTTTATTTTCTATTATTTTAATATTTATTATCTACAAAAAACGTGTATAAACTTAACAAAGTCGCGACACTACACTTTTCAAAGCAAAATAGATTATCACCATTTTCACCTGAATATTTTTAACAGTTCGTTTCTTTTAACAAAAGTGTCCATTTATACAATACCAGAGCTTTAGATAACACATCTTTTTAGAATTACTTTTTATAATTTAAAACAGGAATTAACAATTCAATACAAAATTTTAAAATTAAAATATTTGACAGTAACTGACAGTTAAGGTAATTTGACGTAGGTACCTAACTAGTCAAGTTACGAACTATTTTTAAAATGTTTATGAATTTATTAATTTATAAAAACAGGATGAAATAAAATATAATACTATTATAGGTAATTATTTTTTTTTCTACAGTATTTTCTTTTTAATGTACATTTTCTTTTAATTTAAAATAGTGTCTTTTTAATTGTAATATATCTATCTATGAGAGAGAGGGAGAGAGAGTTATTTATTTTTTGGTCTGTGAGAGAGAGAAACATGCGTGTGTCGTGTCGTGTTGTGACAACTTTTGGTATGAATTTTTTTTGGCTAGCTCCTAGCGTCAGTCGTAACTGTTCGTAACGCCCGAAAGGGAACTTCGTTCCAATAAATTAACTGAAAGTTTAACATATGTGTAGAAGAAAAGTTATTTATGCAATAAATTAATGATTGCTGCGCACTCGCCTTCGGCTCGTACAACACAATTTCCTACTCGAAAAAATGGATTCGAGAATGTAAATAAACAGATAAACGATAAACTTAAAAAAATGCGAAAAAAAGGAAGCCAAGAAAATACGTTCTAAATTAAGTAAAATAACGGCACCGTAATATGGCGCATTCATTATTACATAAATTTAAACGAGCAGCTCTTACTTAAGTACCATGACGCCACCGGAAGGTGGCGCAGTAAATACGTATATATTATTATGGAATGGATTTATTTACTCTGTTCTTTGCTTCAGCTGCTCCTTCTTTTTATTGGGTCTGGGTTCAAAATTGTGTTTTCTTGTTTAATTTAAAACCATATTCATGTTGTATAACTTTATTTCAACTTTTAACTTTCAAATACAAATTCAAAAATTTCTAACTGTTCTTAATCTTTTCTATCAAAAAGTGATCAAATTATTTATATCAGTCCCTAGGTAACTTCTTTAAAAAAAAAATAATAAACAAAATCAACAACTATCAACTCTTTCTGAAATAAAATTCTTAAACATCTATATAAAGACAGTTACCTAATATGAAATACAAAAATTTTATTAACCAATCATATCATAACAATATATACGTATATCTATACTTATAACAAATCTGTAGAGAGGTCAATTCTGTACATGAAATATATTTCCAAAATAACTATCAGGGGGTGATTAGGGATCGATACTGATGCCAAAAATGCAATAAGTAAAATTTTTGTCTGTCTGTCTGTCTGTCTGTCTGTATAACCGCTATAGAAACAAAAACTACTCGACGGATTTTAACTAAACTTGGTACAATTATTTTTCATACTCCTGAGCTGGTTATAGGATACTTTTCATCACGCTACAATCAATAGGAGCAGAGCAGTGAAGGGAAATGTTGGGAAAACGGGAGAAGTTACTCCATTTTTTAAGTTTTCGTCGCGTGTGCAACTTTAATGGTTAAAGCTATACAGAAATCATCTTATTTTTATAATTTGGAGGTCAACTGTGAACGGATTTTACCAAATTTCACCCACAAGGGGAGTTGCGGGGGCATGAAAAATAAAAAAAATTAAAATTTAAAATCTATAAGTTCTACAGGTTTAAAACTTTGCAAAATAATTATTTTTATAATTTGGAGGTCAACTGTCAACGGATTTTACAAAATTTAACCTACAGGGGGGTTGCAGGGGCGTGAAAAAAAAAATTAAAATTAAAATCTATTAGTCCTACGGGTTTGAAACTTTGCAAAATAGTTATTTTTATAATTTTGAGGTCAATTGTGAACGGATTTTATGAAATTCCACCCACATAGGGGGTTGCAGGGGCGTGAAAAAAAAATTAAAATCTATAAGTCCTACAGGTTTAAAACTTTGCACAATAGTTATTTTTATAAGTTTGAGGTCAATTGTGAACGGATTTTAGAAAATTCCACCCACAATCAACACGCCACGCGAACTACGTCGCGGGTACAGCTATATAAAAATCGGAAAAAAAGTACTTGAAAATTATTTTGTCCCTCTCTTTCGGCCGATGCATGTAGATACATTTAAAAATTTACTTTTCTTTTTTATCAACCATTTTCATTTTTTTTTTTGAATTATTTTACAGGAAAATCCGATTTGAAATAGAAATTGTACGAGAAAACTTTATGATCTTATGAAAAATATTACAACGATAGTAAAATGATTTTGTAGTAATCCGATTGAATTGAAATTGAAAAATAATCCTTAAAAGTATGTATTTTTTAACAGAAAATATGAAAATTTAATATTTTTCATCTAAATTTATGTAAGAGCGAAGATTATTCAAATAAAACGGACAAAAAAGTTTTAATTGCATTGTGTTTGTAAAAAACTTTTTATTCTAAATTTTAATAGGATTAAGAAACTGCCGTGATTGGTCTTCGAGCAAAATAAATATAAAAAAATATAAAAGTAGGTAGCAATAACTCTTCCGGTCGGAAAAAATATACTATAATAAAACATTGACCCCTTTCAAAAACACCATTTCGAGACACACATTTTATTTGGAGCTGAACGTATGTATCTATATAGCCATAAAGTTTCTGTGGGTGTGTGTGTATGAAGAAGTTTTATGGAATATAAATTTTTTTCTATCGATCTCGCTAAACAATATAGTCCAGGTGTTTTTGGAAAAAAAATATTTTTATCTGTAAAATGGTCTTATTTTTAATTAAAGGGTTTGGGTACTTCCTAACTTAAGATAATAAGTATACATAGCTAATAATCTTAAACGTGTTAACAACTCATGCCATGAATAAAAAGATATAAGTTCTTTATCATATTCTCAGAACCGAATTTAAGATTATTGAAATATCCATACTCTGTTAACTACTTTAAAATCCACGACTCGCTCTCATTCAAAAACCTTTTTTTCCAAATTCTCCAAACATTAATTAAACAAAGTAACATCTGTCCAAAAATAGCATCGCAGTGCTTCTGCACCCTCCTTACAGTCCATTTCTTTTTCTCCTAGACTTTTTTTGTTTCCGTTCATCAAAAAAAAAGCGAAAGGATAGGCGATTTCTGTCCATTAAGGACATTATTAAAGGGTAACCGACAAACTGAAACCCATTACTGAAGAAAGTACTTCGAGAAGTTAAAGGAACTCTACCGCCCAAGGAACCTACTTCGAAAAATTTATTGGCAAAAAGATTTAACAAAACTCTTATTACAACAAAAGTCTCGATACTATTTAATCGCACCCTGTATACAGGATAGTATTTGGTACTTTGGTTACACTTCTTATACTTCTTTATTTAGATAACTTTAACAAAGTTTGGTGCATCATCGTAAACGTATAATATAACGCCAAAATTTCCAAATAACTTTGTGAAGTTTATTAGTTTTCTTGACATCAGAAAGCGTTAAGAACAATACCTTCTAAAATTTAAGTCCTTTACAAAACAGTGCCATGCACTTACGTAACAGATGTTCCACTATTTTAACGTCAAAACCACAATTTTCGCTAATGGAAATTTTACTCAGTCATCTTTTTGAGATTATAATAAACCAAATATAAACAATTTGGTATATTCCTCCACCATTTACAACACCTATTTTTAAGTTGCAAAATAGCAATAGGTCTGCAAGAAAAAGTTTTTAAGTTTTCAGTAAAATAAAATCACATGCTAGGTAAAAAAATGTATAGAAATGACTTATTTTAATAAAAAAGGCATATTTTAAGAAAAAACAATGTAAAAAAACAGTTTTCAAATCAGATTTGAAATAAAACCTGTTTTTAAAAACAGTCTTGTTACAGCTGCATTATTTGGTTACTTGTTACCGTTATATTTTTACGTTAGTGCCCACCTTTAACATATCAAAATTACCATTAAAGGTATAGGAAAAACTGATAAAGGTGGGAATTAATAACTGTTATTGGTATATAAAAATAATTAAATAATTTTTTTAGTAAATTTATTTAACGATTTAATTAGTGGTATATTTTATATAAATAAATGTTCATGTTCGGCAAGAAAGTCTACAGAAATTAAAAGTTTTTATATCAAGAGTGAAAAAATCATAATAAAAATACCCCTCTGCCTGTATGCACTATAACTTTTGAACTGAAATTCACAGGATCATAAAATTTGGTATATAGAATTCTCATGTCATTGGTAAGAACCCTATTAATTTCGGTCCAGATCGGATTACCCTAACAGTAAAAGTTTAAGGATTTTTCGAAAATCGTGTATATAATGACATATGTCTCTGACCGTGTGCGCTATAACTTTTGGAAGGTAAGTCACAGAGGCATAATTCTCATGTCTTAGGAAAGAACCATACTAAATTTGTTCTAGCTTAGATAACCCTAATGGTAAAATTTAAATGGTTTTCTGAAATTCATCTTCGTGCGGTATTATAACTTTTGAACGTAAGGTTACAGGGTCATAAAATTTTATATATAGAATTCTTATGTCATGTAAAAGAATTATAATGATTTTGGTACAGATGGGATAACCTTAAGGGTAAAATTTTGTGTTTTCTGAAACTCGGGTATATAATGAACATGTCCTATCGTGCGCTATTATAACTTTTGGACGAAAGGTTGCAGGGTCATGAAATTTGGTATGTAGAATCCTTATGTCATGTAATAGAATTATTTTGATTTTGATGTAGATTGGTAAAATTTTAGGGGTTTTCTGAAACTCTTGTTTATAATGAATATGTCCCTTCGAGCGCTATTATAACTTTTGAATGGAAGGTTATGGGGTCATGAAATTTGGTATATAGAATCCTCATGTCATGTAAAAGAATTATATTGATTTTGGTCTAGATCGGATAACTCTAACGGTAAAATTTTAGGGGTTTTCTAAAACTATTGTATATAATGAATATGTCCCTTTGTGCGCTATTATAACTTTTGAACGCAAGGTTACGTGGTCATGAAATTTGGTATATAGAATCCTCATGTCATGTAAAAGAATTATATTGATTTTGGTCTAGATCGTTTAACTCTACCGGTAAAAATTTAACGTTCTTTGTAATTATTTAAAAATTATTTAAAATGAACATTTTTTTTGCATTTTTATCTATACATTGTTGTAAGTATATGAAAAGTATAAAGCTAACTTTAATATGGATCATCCTTAACTTTTTTTGTGAAAGTTTATGTCTATGTTTCTGTAGCTCTTTGAATTTCTACTGTGTAATGAATAAATCATTTTAAATATTTCAAGATTCTTAAACTGATTTTATTTAAAAAGTTAATAAAAAAATGAAAATCTTAAAAACTATTTTCTGTATACATTCCTAAAGCCAAAAAAAAAACCTTAATCAAACTAAAATAAGAAAAAGTACATCGCATAAAGTAGGTACATAAACCAACCTTACCTTGTGCTTCAGTCCAACTTCCAAACAACAAAAACCTCAACGGCAGCACAACTTCGAAAACTTTCGCAAAACTTTCGATCACGTTCGAAACCCGGCGTGTCGGTAAAAAAGGCAGAAAATCCACGCGGTTACGGATACGAACCGTAAAGCGATAACGTCGCGACAAAACTGAGAACTGGAGTATCGAGAATGGGAATTCCTAGCGCGCTCTATTCTATCTCTCCATTCTCCATATCCCGTTGAGTGTGTTTCGAAGGGAAATTTTGAGATCGCAGGCGTTGACTCTACCAATCAGTCTGCTTTAATTTTAACAATAAAGACTGCTTGTCTCATTTTTAGTATTCTGTTCGTAACATTAGGTCCTTTGATCTGTTCTATTACACATAATGAACCTGACCTAGACAATTGGATAACAGATTAGGTAAACCAGTCCATTAGAACTGATTCATGCAGAAACGTAAAGGAGATTTACTGATTTGATACAACAGATCTGTCTCGATGAATTTGTGAGTGATGGCTTGTTTTAATTTTCAAATCAACGCTATCGAGTATCAAAGATTGAGGGGGATTTCTTTATGGTTCGTTAGATCATATTTTTGATTTATATGGGTTGTTTAGTGCGTGCATTTTTTTAATTTATACTTGTAGCATTCCAAAAAATTTACCTTTGATTTTAATTTAGAAATTTATTTTTCCATGAACCTTCACCATACACTACCAAATTCACATTTTTGATATTTGTTGGCAAAACGGCATAGTTAGTCTCTCAAATATCCAGGATTTGAAATTACGGTTTTTGATTGGTTAGTCGATTCGAAACAACTCGAAAACGTCCGATTCCTTTGAGCAAAGGTGCTCGAGGTAATCAATCGATCCAGCCTTCATCGGAGAACTTGCGTTCGACCCGAGAACGGAGTAGTACTGGCAATGGCCGCTTTGGGATTTTGATCTGATATTAGTCCCGGCTGTTTTGAGTTTGTTTGTGCTTGGCAAGTGTTAAATAAAGCACTTGTTTAGAGTATATCGTTTTGAGTCTGGTGTATTCATTTTTATACTCGCCCAATTGCTCCCCCGATCCACAACTCGCTCTCTTCCTGTGTCGTTCGCATTCTGATAACCCCTTGTGAGCCTTTTTTGTGATTTCTTCTTGTTTGTTCCCATTTCATCTTATTTTTCGTTTGTTTTGAGTTTATTACTCTTTTTTCATTTATCTTTCAGTTTTTCTTGTTTTATTTTTATTTTGGATTGCTCTTTTATTTTCGTTATTTTTTTTCGAGTTTCACTTTTTTCTATTTTATTATTATTTCTTTGCAATGAAAAAGTTTAAATAAAGCAACTTCAACCAAAATTAACAAAATTTAATAGCTATATAAATATGTTTGATTAAATGAAGATTCCCAAACAAACTATTTTGTTGATTTAAACCAACATTTTTCGACATTCACCTGCAAGAATAAACTATTTCTCGACCCTTTTAACATTGAATGTTTTTCAAGCAGAAAGATTAAAGACAGACAATACGACTTCGAATAGAATAGTGCGCTGATAAAATCAAGTTGATAGCGAATGAAACGTTTTAATCACATCAACGAATCGAAATTGAAAAGACATTATCTCCCTAGGCTAGAGTTACAGTTAGGATCACATTTTCGCTTTCTAATGACTGCCTTTTAGTATACTTTTATTTGTTCAAATACTTAAATTGAATAATATCGTGTCATGTTTCAATTTTTACAACCCTTTAATGTTGCCTAATGATAGATGTATGTAGAACCAAACAAAAGGTGCCGTTTATTTGATTTGTCTACAAAATTAAATAGAATGGATTTTGTGATTAGTATCCAAATTTTATATGTTTTACTACATAAGGTTTGTATATTTTCTATTGATTAACTACACTGCTCCAAGAAATTAACGTATTGTTAATAAATTTCTAATCATTGGTTTCATCCCAACAGCAAATAGTGAAAACGTAGAAATCGTTTTGTCTGCCTGTTCGTCCGTCCGTACATTAGTCTGTCTGTCCGTCCGTCTGTCCATCCATCTGTTCGTCCTTCCTTCTGTTCGTCTGTCTGTCCTTCCATCCATCTGTCAGTCCACCCATCCATTCATCCGTCCGTCTGTCTGTCTATCCGTATGTCTGTCCGTTTATCTATCCATCCATCCATCCATCTGTCTGTCAATCCATCCGTTCGTCTATCCGTCTCTCTGTAAACATCTCCTTCTTTATTACAAGGACTGGAGATAGATTTTAACGATTTTTAGTGACCCTTTCTTAATCGAAAGGAAATGATTAATGTAATAAATTCTGATACTAATCTTTATGAAGGGTTACTGAAACTTTACTTATCAGATATAATAGAAACACCTCACTTTAAAACTCTAATTAATTTATAAAGCTCACCGTTCCTAAACAATTAAAAAGTAATTAAAAATTTTTGGTGAAATCTAAATAAAAGTGATGTTGAGCTGAAAGTAACAACGATACTTCAATTGTCCTAAACTAATTAAATAATCCGCTTTTATACTCTAATACGGATCTAATTAAAACCGGTTGCTAATTGCGCCCAGGTTCAGTTTTATCTGCGGATTTAGACATTTGCTCGGTGAAGAGAAAAATTCCGTACAGTTATTTCAACCCCCGTTTTATCCTCTATAAGCCAACTTAATGTATGTCCGTACATATTTTCGCGTTTTGGACTAGAAGGGACTGAAGTGTGGCGCTTTTTGATTCCTTTTATGTCTTTGGGCAGGTAAAGGGATACGTTAGAACACATTAAATAAATGTTTAATGTTGTTGATTGTAACAGTTAAGGGTTATTTTCATTTGTTTGATGGTAGGAATGACTAAAATTGAACCAATAGCAAACAAATATTCTTTATCTCAACTTTACTTTGACATCATCTACACAACTATCGATTTAGGCCGAACATTCGCACAAAAAGTCGATTTTTCCAAAAACAGATTTTCCTCTTTTTATGACTGTTTTTTTGTTTAAAAGCCTGATATTTTTTCCTAACAATGATACCTCATTTGTCGAAATTTATTCAAAACTTTAAATTAAATCTATACAGAACATGAACGTAGCTAAATACGCTCATTCAGGTACCCACGATTTCTTGGACTAATTTTCGTTTAAAATCCATAGTGACCCATATTGTCTATCAATTTCTCATCAGATGTTGTTCAGTACACATCTCCACCACCTCAACCACCTTAACCACTCTTTTTGGGGTTGCTGCACACGAATATCACATCAGAACCGACCTTCAGAGCCCCTCGTGCTCAGGGTGACTACTATATATGTCAATTGATGCAAACATAGTACTTTGGGATTTTTGGGGTTGCTGAATAAAAATATGGCATCAGAACTGACACCCAGAGAACCTGGTACCCAGGTTGACAGCTATGCACGTCATCTTCTGTAATTTCAAGGCTTTCTGAAACTAAATTGATGTAAACAGAGTACTTTGGGGTTTTTGGTGTTGCTGAACACATCAAAATGACCAAACCGACCCCCAGAGCATCAGGTGCCTCGGATGACTGCTATACATGTCATCTTCAGGAATTTTAAGGCTTGCCCACACTAAATTGATGCTAACCGAGTACTTGGGTGTTTTGGGGTTGCTGAACGCGAACCTGGTGTTTAGAATGACTGCTATGCATGTCATATTCTAAAATTTCGAGGCTTTCCAACACTAAATTAATGCAAACAGAGTTTTTGGTGGGTGTTGGGGTTGCTGAACGCGAATATGACAACAGAAACGACCTGGTGTCCAGGGTGACTGCTATCATGTCATCTTTTGGAATTTCGAAGCTTTCTGACACTAAATGGATGCAAACAGATTACTTGTTTTTTTTTGTGATGCTGAATCCGAAAGTGACATCAGAACCAACCCTTAGAGCACGTTGTGTCCAGGATAACTGCTATACATGTCATCTTTTGGAATTTCGATACTTTCTGACACTAAACAGAGTATTTGGGGGTTTTTGGGGTTGCTAAACATGAATATGACGTAGGTGACGATATCTGGAGTATCTGGTGTTCCCCCATATGTTCCAAAATGGTGAAAAAGATGGCTTAGTCATTAGTCAGTCTTTTGGTCGTTTAGATTTAACTTATGACACTCACTTTCTCCTTAAGCATATGTTCTTAAAAAATTGATATTTCTATTTACTAGCTTTATTTATTAAAATATAATAATACTATATAAAAAATATTTTGTTAATACACTCTCACTATAGGAGGAACAGATGGGCATTCCTTTTCATCTAATGTTTGATCGATAACGCGTCGAAAAGTAAAACAAACCTAAAATTGAGTAATTGTTACACTTAGATAAATAAATACAAAAAGAAATTAAACAAAAATGTGGGATTCACGCAACAACCTGTCCCGTTCCAAGATTCAACCATGTCAAAGTATGTTTTCGCCAATGTTCATTAAGATTTTTCATTTTTTGTCCTTCAAGTGGCTTTGAATAATCAAATTCATCAATTCTTGTCTAAAATGGTAATTAAATTTAATCAGTAGTTTATTTAAAGAGTAATAGGTTCAAAATAGGTGTTGCGATAGAAAAATCGTCACAGAAATGTGTAACGGAGTTTCCCTTGGCCTCTCTATCTTCTGTTGCTAATACATGTTTTACTGACGGACAAAGTCACAATATCATGTTAAAATACACATTTCACGATCCTTAAAGTGATTTATGTTGAAAATATCTTGTTATACATTTTACCTTAAAATTGTACCAGAAAAAAAGTTGTTAGACAGTTAAATCATAAGCTAAATAACTTTCTACATTAAACATGACAAAAAAAAAATAATATATTCAAATTTAATATTCATCTTTAGGGAGAGAGCATGGTTTAATTTAGAGAGGACACACGACCGTATTCTTTTTAAAAATGCTAATCCCAAGCAAAAGCAAAAGCGGTGTATTACACCTTAGCCGGGATGAAAAAGGACGAGCAATCAGACCCAAGACAGATGAACATCATGAGGGTGCATATTTAAGTGGCAGGGTTCCTCTTTTATAAGTATTATTTGGTTTGCTTTGCATGCGCTTTCAATAGGAAGCGTCTTGTTATTTAGTTTCACGGAAAATTTGATCAGGAAATATCATTGGGGATGTTACAATTTTTAAATTTTAATGATGTGAAAGAAGTTAATGTTTGTTGTTCCTTATTCTATACACTGTGATATTTAACAATGGAAATGTCATTGTCACTACCTGTCATTGTCAAAATTTTGACACATTTGCATCAAAGGGCATTTGTGAGATTTTTCGATATTTTTTTTTCTGAAAGTTTAACTTTATTAAATGTTGTGATAATAAATATTTACCGGATAATCATCCCGTGCATGAGCTCCTCTAGATTCTTTCCTTACCTCCATAGCATGAATGGATTGTATAGAATTTATAATCATATTCTCCAATTCCCAAGCTTCTACTAAATTTGTATTCCAAATCAATCCCTTGTCACATATCTGAAATTTAAACCAAAATAGTATAAAAAAATGACATGTGGTACTCCGGGGAATCACCGAAAGGCAAAAGCATAGCTTTGTTAACGCTCTGAAGCATAATTTGACCGAATATACGTGTAAAAAACATGTAATCATTTGTGATCACTTGCAATCACATAAAATCACATTCAATCATTTTTGATTACTTAAATGTAAACTTAGTATACATACTTTTATATCCTGTAATTGACTGTGTATTCCACCCATCAATTGACATCCTTCTTCTAAGAGTTTTTGAGTTCTAAAAACTCCCGCATGTTTTTGCATAGTTTTTTGTAAATCTAATTTTAGTTCTCCGATGAATAGAGGACCATGTCTATGTCGCATTTTATCGAAATTAGATACAGTTGTTGTACTCGTGTTCTAAAATAATTTTATTGTTTGTTATTCATTATGAAGTTGTCAAAATAAGAGATTTACTTACTTCTTTAGATTCGATTTTATCACCGGGTTTATTATTTTTAGCGATAGAATCAGCAACTGCTTTTCCAAAAACGACAGTTTCTAAAAGTGAATTTGCTCCTAATCTGTTTGCACCGTGAACTGATACACAGGCGCATTCGCCACAAGCATACAATCCTTGAACTATTTTATCATCACCAGATGCCTAAAATTAACATTTTTAATTAATGTACTCGCGTTGAGGTGGGCGGTAAAACCTTATCAGAAAGTAATCTACAAAAAAGCTCCTCATGATAAGTGCCTGTACATGGAACTCAGTCTCATTAGACGCCCAACAAAGCACAGAAATGACAGACACCTCAAAAAAACCTATCACTTAGTGGAGACCTGGATGGAGGTTGTGGACAAACTCCAGTACCTGGCTGATATAGCCTCACCAAGAATAAGAGTAGAATTCAGCCAACATTAAAAGAAAAAAGATAAAAACCAATGAGGTGCATTTGCTATTTGGTCAGTAGCCACCTAGAAGGCGACAAAAGTCGAGAAATAGCTTCCTTTAGAGCATGGTCCCATTAGACGCCTAAGCGATAGCTAGAAAGAGAGGCTCACCATGAAATTTTCACACAAAGACCCTACCACCTGGTGGAGACCTGGACTGGAAGAAATGGACAGACTCCAGTACCTGGTTGGCATAGCCCCTCCAAGCATATAAGACGTGCAGTTGCATAAAAAAATGGAAACCAATACGGCCCATTGACTTTATGCACCAGCCACCCAGAAAGCGACAGAAGAGTTTTCTGTATAACATTAGACTCTAACCAATCGCAGCAAAGACCGATAAGCATCCTGGTAAAGATCTGGACTGGAAAGTATGGATAAGTCCCAGTACCTGACGGACATAGCACCTTTAAAAATAAGACACTTGCAGCCAAAATTGAAAGAAAAACGAAATAAACCAATGAGGAGCATCCGCTATATGAAAACTATCCACCCAGAAAGCGACTAAAGTCGAAAAAGAGCACGGCCTCATTAGACACTCAACCAAGTACAGTAAGTACCGCATTGCGGATGGGTCTGGAGACACCTCTCACAATGGAATCACCTGACAAAGTCCTGGATTGGAAAGTATGGATAAATTCCAATACCCGTCTGGTATAGCGCCTCTAAAGATAAGTTGTACACTAGCAGCCACCATTAAAACAAATAAATATAAATCAATGAGGAATATCCTCCGTATGGACACTAGCCACCCAGCAGGCGACTATGGTCGAGAAAGATCTTCATACAGATCACGGTATCATTAGACGCTCAACCAAGTGCAATAAGAACCGACATGTGGAAGGATAGACCTGGAGGCGAATTCCCAATGGAATCACCTCACAAAGGCCTTACTACCTGGTGACAACTTAGACTAGAATGTATGGAAAAGCTTTAAGAAGTAAATTGAGCAAAATCTGGATAAATGGAACTACCTTAGAGACCTGGCCACCGTATGCAAATCCGGAGTACCAGAGACCATCCAACATTTATGTCCACACTACCCAACGACCTCTACCTGCAGGACCTCCTATCGGCTGAGAAAATTAATGATATAAACACGCTTTTGGTACGAAATTTTGAAATTATAACGGTAATTATAATTTGAGATAAACCCTTAATTTCTACTTTGCTTTGCTCATCCTACTAACTAATAATCTCAGATACAACAAATGTGTATATTTCCAAAATTGAACTTTCCAAATTGATGTCTTTAAAAACAAATTTAATTTTAGATATGTAATTCAATAATAAACTTTAGACTAAATTGATACAAATGGCAAACACAGTGCGACATTCATAAATTGCATAGTTGCCCTTTGAACCCACTTCGAGACATCGGACAAGTTGCATATAAACTCAATATTTATTACACCCTGATGTATTCCGAGGAATAACAACATCATCTGCCACGAGTAATTTGATTAAAGATTATCTAATTTGTCGAACAAGTTTCAAATGACTTCAAACTCCTTTGTGACAATTACTGATAATAGTGCTCTTGCCTCGCTTGGCTTTGTAATGAAACAATTTCGTTTTGCATAAAATTATTAACCGAACAATTCACTATCAAATAGATTTTAAGTGGATCTGCAATATGTATTTGTTAGTTAATTGTCATCTTTGAAATACTTCTTTAAATGTTGTTTTAAACTTCTTTTTTAGTATATTTTTTAGCTCAATACGTTTTACTAGTTTATAGTATAAAATTAATAACTTTCTGATTACACCCTGTATATTTTTTGTATTGAAAACGTTATTAAAAAATAAAGTCTGTTAATGAAAACTACATACTTTTATGTATTTAAAAACAAAATTTGATCGGAATTCATTAAAAAGAAATATTAAAAAATTAAGGGAGAGACTGATTATGTTTTAGTTTTATGAAATTTTGAAGAGCTTCCTGAGAACACACTCTATATTTTTTGTATTGAAAAAGTTATTAAAAAATTAAGTCTGTTAATGAAAACTACATACTTTTGTGTATTTAAAAACAAAATTTGAACGAAATTCATTGAAAAGAAATATTAAAAAATTAAGGGAGAGACGGATTATGTTTTTGTTTTATATTATTTTTACGAATTTCTTGATCACTCCTTGTATATTTTTAGTGTTACACATCTTATTTACTACACTGAAATCAGTTTTTTATTATCTCTATTAGAGTTCAAGCTATTCGGGGAAAAAAATTTTTAGAAGTTGATAAATTCGTATAGAAATACGAAGGTCGTTTGAAAGTTCAGCGTCACTTGTGCCTTTATGGCCACTCCAAAAATTCTGAGACTACTTCTATTTGAAGGAACAGAGTCAGCATCATATTGAGGGTCTTCTTAGTCTTCTGAAACCTAACATTTAATAAAAATAAGCTTTAATCAATACAAGAAACTCTTCGTAATTCAGTTTTTGAAAATGAATTAACTTCGTTGATTCAAACATATGCCACACACAAAGAAATAGACCAATCTTGTTGAAACTTGTGTGTGTTCTTCCAAAAGATACTACTAACTATATATTACCTTAATACGCGCCAGTAGTGCCATCTCTCTGACTTTTCAAACGATCCTCGTACACATATTTTCCACTGTCAGATTTTTATAAAATTTGGTAAATATGTGATCGCAGCTATTTTGTTCCCTTACTCAAATCAATTTTTTATCATCTCCTAAGAGATTCGCGATGAAGTTGACATATAATAATAACAGTGATTTCCCTTAGGATAATATTCAGACTCTCCCTTATTTTAAAAATATTTGAAATTGTTAAACTTTTACGTAATTCAGGATAAAATTGATAAAAGAAAATTTAAATATTAAAAAACTTACTGTTTGTGTTATAACTTGTCCCATATAATTCGTGGGAATCCCACCCATCGCATAATGCACCGTCGGTACAATCGGAATCGGATCTTTTGTCACATCAACACCAGCGAAATTTTTGGCTGTTTGCATGATTCCAGGTAGTTGTCGTTTAAGCGTCTCTTTCGGAATGTGACTCAACTGTAGGTGAATGTATTCCTTTTCAGTGCCACAACCGCGTCCTTCGAGGATTTCTTTTGCCATGGAACGCGAAACCACGTCTCTGGATGCTAGATCCTTTGCCTTCGGCGCATATTTTTCCATGAATCGCTCGCCCTTGTTGTTTAGTAAGAAACCTCCTTCGCCTCGAGCACCTTCTGTTATTAAAATACCCGTACCGTAAATTCCTAACAAAATTTGCAGTAAATAACTTAGGAATATAAATATAAGATTTTTTTATATATCATTAATAAATTATTTGAATGTATTACAATACTCCTTCCGATGTTAGCATTTTTTTTTAATTTTTAAACTCAATATTTGTCATTGTTAAATTTTGGTAAAAATCTTGGAAAGTAGGCATTTTTTTAATATTTAAGTATCATGTTCACTTTGGAATACAATTTTTCTATTATAATTATACATATCATAAATACTCCTTCATTTCTTACTTTGGTACTGTATATTACCTGTAGGATGAAACTGTACAAATTCCATATCTTGTAGAGGTAATCCTGCTCTTGTTACCATTGCAGTTCCATCACCAGTTGAAGTAAATGCTGCAGTACAAGAAAAATATGATCGTTCATTTCCACCAGTGGCAAGAATTGTATTCTTAGCAAAAAATCTGTAATAAAATGTTTAGTCTAATATATAGTTGCAGACAACTATATAGTAGGCCTACTGTATAGAAAGAAACCAGACCTAGAAGCCGGTCATCTGTCAATCTGTTGTCAGTTTTGTCATTTATGTCATTCTTTAGTCTGTTGTGATTTGTCAGTTTGTTATCATTTATGTCATTCGAGAATCTGTTGTCATTTTTGTCTTTTGTCAATCTATTGTCATTCGTCAATCGGTTGTCGTTTTTGTTATTTCTGATTAAAGGAATTATTAAGGGTTTAGAACTGTGCCGGAACAGCTCCGTATTACTTTTTCGCAATTAAACGAAACCACAAATTCAGTGATACTGAATTGAAGGGTTGATACTTTCACCCCAAATAATGGAAAATAAATTAACTTGATTCTAACGTTGTTTGATATTTTCAACTTTACTACAATACCTACTGTAACAGAATTGGAATATTTGCTTTGTTAAATTTAATTGTTGGTAGTGAATGAAATGTAATAATAATTTTCTATACAGAAATTTCGCTATGATTAATTATGGTAGTGTAATTTGTTGATTCAACACCAGCTGACATTTTTAGGTGAGATAATACAAAACTAATTTGTATTTTATAATTATTTTAATTTGATTTTTATCATTTGTCTTTTACAACAAATATATTTGATTAATTTAATTTTGAATGACGTTTGCTTTTATATATTTGCAATATTTTCAATATATGCATCACTTCCTACATTGGTTGATTAATAACACTAGCCTACAGCCAAAATGCAACTGAGTGGCTATTTTTATTTTCTATATTAGTTAATGTATTCATATCACGTTTAAATCTATGATATTTTACCTGCGCCACCTTACGGTGGCGTCATATTACTTAAGTAGATAGATAGAAGCCTTGAAGATTTTACACAGATGGGTTATGATCACGTCCTCTCCCTCCTGGTGTAGGGATGGGTATATTAAGCAAGAATTGTTTGTTTGAATATATGAGATATCAACTGTGCCACCTTACGGTGGTGTCTTAGTACTTTTAGTTTAGAAAGAATTGCTCGCTTAAGACATACGTTCTCGCAAATTTAAGATCAGCAGAAAAGAGTGGATAACTACCTTTTTTGGATTTTTTTTTACTTTATTATTCAAACTTACGAATCTTAAAAATTCACGATGCACCTATAACCATTTTTTCACTTTTTATGTGTAGTATAATGTAATCAGTTATATTTAATAATATATATAGAACTTTAGAAAGTATACAAACTAAAATCCCATGAGATTTATCTGAAAATAATTACTTTACTGAATATAAAGAACTTTTCGAATTTTTGTGAAATTTATCGAAAAAGTATCCACAGTGGGGTTAAGTGAGTGGCATCTTTCAAAGCAGTCACCCGATTGTTTAACACGCTTCCAGCGGTGTTTCCACTTTCAGGAAGCAATTCTGGAAGTCAGTTTTTCGAGTAGCCTTTAGCGCTCTGCTCGCTTTATATTCAACCTTCTTTCTGTCAATGAACCGTTATTCTTTAAATCCTTTTTTTTAAGTTCGCGGACGGTCAAAAATCACAAGGTTCTGAGCGAAAATTCGATAAATGCGCTAAAGTATTATTGTGATAAAGAGGCCAGTCACCGCTTTACCAAAAATGCGGCCGTTTTCTTATCACCATATCTCGCACTTGCTTCTGAATTTTAACATATCTACTTCAGTTTTCGTAAAATATTTCCTTTAATTAAAAGTTTTTAATGATTTTTAATAGAATTTGTTTTTTTTATATATTTTAGTATTGCCCCTCGTATATTTGCGGCCCTTTTCTTATTACAAACAAATCTCGGTAATGACAATATTATTAACGATTTTTAAAAAGAATTCTTTTTTTATAAATTTTTAAAATCTAAAAATCTAAGGGCACTAGAACAAAGTGGATAGTTTTTAATATATACATAAATTTTTATAAAGAATTTTTATTAATAAAAATATTTTTAACGATTTTTGGAAAAATCGTGTACATTTTAACTTTTTTAAAACCGCTCCTCGTATATTTTACAAAATATAAGAGTTATTGCAACACTAAGGGTTGCAGAAGAAAGAAGATAGAGTCCTTCATATCCCAAAATTTTTATAAATAAATCCCGTTAACAGAAATATTTTTAATATTTTTTTAAAAGAAACGATTTTTTTATAAATTTTTTAAATCAACAAAAAGCGCTCGTCGTATATTTGACAAAATACATACGTTATCGGAATACTAAGGGCAGCAGAACAAAGTAGATAATAGATATCTTTTATTATATCCATGAATTTTTATAAATAAAAATGTTTTTAAAGATTTTTGAAATAAATCGTATAAATTTTAATTTTTTTAAAACCACTCCTCGTATATTTTATGAAATATAAAAGTTATCGCAAAATTAACGGTTGTGGAAGAAAGAAGATAACATTCTTTACATCGCAAAATTTTTATAAATGAATCCCGTAAATAGAAATATTTTTAACAGATTTTTAAAAGAAACGGTATTTTTATAAATTTTTAAAATCAGCAAAAGGCGCTCCTCGTATATTTGACAAAATACATACGTTATCGGAAAACTAAGGGCATCAAAAAAAGTAGATATCTTTCCTTATATCCATGAATTTTTATAAAGAATTTCTATAAATAAAAATATTTTTAACGATTTTTGAAAAAATTGTGTACCTTTTAATTTTTTAAAACCGCTCCTCGTATATTTTATAAAATATAAGAGTTATTACCAAACTAAGGGTTTCAGAAAAAAGAAGATAACGTCTTTCACATCCCATAATTTTTATAAATGAATTCCGCGTACAGAAATTTTTAAATCAGCAAAAAGCGCTCCTCGTATATTTGACAAAATCAATAAGTTATCGGAAAACTAAGGGCAGCAGAACAAAGTAAATAACTTTTTTTATATACATGAATTTTTATAAAGAAATCTTATTAATGAAAATATTTTTAAGAATTTTTAAAAAAATGTTCTTTGTATATTTTTTAAACCGCTCCTCGTATATTTGATAAAATATAAGAATTATCTTAAAACTAAAGGTTGCAGAAGAAAGAAGATAACATCTTTTATATCCCAAAATTTTTATAAATGAATCCCTTAAACAGAAATATTTTTATTAATTTTTTAAAAGAAACAGATTTTTTATAAATTTATAAGTTTTATAAAAAACGCTCCTCGTATATTTCACAAAATATATACGTAATCGGAAAACTAACGGCAGCAAATCAAAGTAGATAGCTTTTTTTATATACATGAATTTTTATAAATGATTTCTATTAATGAAAATATTTTTAACGATTTTCGAAAAAATAGTGTTCATTTTAATTCTTTTAAAACCGCTCCTCGTATATTTTATAAAATATACGAGTTATTTCAAAACTAAGGGTTTCAGAAAAAAGAAGATAATGTCTTTCACATCCCATAATTTTTATAAATGAATTTCGCGTACAGAAATATTTTTATTAATTTTTTATAGGAAACGGATTTTTTATCAAATTTTTAAATCAGCAAAAATCGCTCCTCTTATATTTGACAAAATAAATAAGTTATCGGAAAACTAAGGGCAGCAGAACAAAGTAAATAACTTTTTTTATATACGTGAATTTTTATAAAGAAATCTTATTAATGAAAATATTTTTAAGAATTTTTAAAAAAATCGTTTTCTTTATATATTTTTTTAAACCGCTCCTCGTATATTTAATAAAATATAAGAATTATCTTAAAACTAAAGGTTGCAGAAGAAAGAAGATAACATCTTTTACATCCCAAAATTTTTATAAATGAATCCCATAAACAGAAATATTTTTATTAATTTTTTAAAAGAAACAGATTTTTTATAAATTTATAAATTTTATAAAAAACGCTCCTCGTATATTTCACAAAATATATACGTAATCGGAAAACTAACGGCAGCAAATCAAAGTAGATAGCTTTTTTTATATACATGAATTTTTATAAATGATTTCTATTAATGAAAATATTTTTAACTATTTTCGAAAAAATAGTGTTCATTTTAATTTATTTTAAACCGCTCCTCGTATATTTTATAAAATATACGAGTTATTGCAAAACTAAGGGTTGCATAAGAAAGAAGATAATGTTTTTTATATTTTCCAATTTTTATAAAAGAATCCCGTTAACAGAAATATTTTTAATAATTTTTTAAAAGAAACAGATTTTTTATAAATTTTTAAAATCAGCAAAAAGCGTTCCTCGTATATTTGACAAAATCCATACGTAATCGGAAAACTAAGAGCAGCAAAACAAAATAGATATCTTTCTTTATATACATTAATATTAATAAATCAAAGAAGATACTTTTAAACACACCTCGTACGTACTACTTTAAATTATTAATTTTTGTTATTATTATTTTTAAATATTCTATATATAAATATATAAGCTCCATTGACACTGTGAAAATTTCAATAGTGAACATTAATTCAATTATCGTGTTTTATTTAGTATTCATTCCCTTTAGTTGTGGTAACTTTTTATGTCACTATATTTGAAAGCGAATATTTTATTAAAAATGAAACCACCATTTATATTTAAAAATCATGTTTTATAAAATATTTGAGGTAACTAAACAAATAATGATTTCATTTTGTAAATGTTGTATGTATATTTATAAAAGATAAACCTTAAATTAATTGTACCGACCCTTACTACTTGAAAGTTCATTTTATTATGAATAAAAACGCAAGTTTTCCATTTCTGTTTAGTAAATAATATGTAGGGAATGTGAATCCAATGTTTGTGCATTAAGGTTTTAATAAATTAGTTTGCACTGAACAAACAGGTTTTCCACTGAGCACAATACGGGCATTTATCAAATAAAAAATGAAAATGCCTATGCAAATATTCAGAGAAAATATACCGGTTGTATTTTTTTATAAAAGAAACACATATTTTCCATTGATGTTACCATTATTTACAAAATGTTACAGAAAAATTAGTTTATTAAGTTTACAGAAAAAAAATAGGACTGAGACAGAAGTTGTTTGTCTAATCTGGATCTATGTATGAATTAGGGGTTACAGATACACCTGCTACCTACAAGATCTTTTATGTCCCATTTTCTTGCTATAATATATATATATAAAGTTTGCTCAGCAGCTCTTTCTCCGAAAGTTTAGGATATCTGCTCGCCCACCTATTCTTTCAACCCTTTTTCACGTAGTCACCTGTCCTTTCACCACCTTACTCGCACGCTCGCCTATCCTTGCACCCCCTTTCCCACACATACAACTTTTTACCACCCCTGGCTTCTGGGGTGGAGACTCACCTTTATCTCCTTTTATCCTTCTCTGTCATACTCATGCACACACCTCCAACATTCTCGATCATACAGTCTAACAACACACGCATCGAATTGACGGCCTAAGCAATCTCAACAAAACACTTTCCTTTACCAGCCTATTTCTTACACTTCAAAATTATATGTTGCAGAGTGTCTAAAGCCCGACAGTACGGACACTCGGGTGTTGATGTCCTTCTGAACCTGTGCAGATAGGACTGAAAACAGCCATGTTCTGTTAGAATGAGTGACTTCGTCCACTGAGCCACATCTTCCGTCCTCTGCCACTCCGCTTTCCACATCTCGCCACATCCTTACTATCTCGCCAATATCCCCGTCATTCTTTCATCTGCGAGGATGTGTTTTGGCACACAGTCCACAATTACCCAAAGCGCAGCTGCGGATACTGTAATATTCTTCTTCTATAAACCGTGGTAAGAAGCCGCCTGTAAAAGGGGGTTTCCACCACGTAGAAAACGATGGATGTACTGTTGAATGTAGTGCTCTCCTTCTTTCAAGTTTGGACTTAATCCATGGCATTATGCCACCGAGCTCACCGCTCCATTTAGCTGCTTTCGCGGTCACCCTTCTTAAGTGCTCTAGCCATCTACCATTCTCGTGCAGAGTCACCCCTAGATACTTCACGTATCGTTTGGCGTGATCTGCACCCCATCCACCTCGAAAACCACTTCTTCTTTCTTTCTTAGTCCTTTCAAGACCACCGCTTCGGTTTATCTACCGCCAGATTCAAAGTATAAGTGTTATTGAAATCCATGCGTGGGTACTGGGTACTATAGATATAATTTTTCTAAAAACAGGCTATGATTCCTCGACTCGTAACTTTTTTCTGAGCGTATCAATTGTGACAACAAATGTCTATGTAATAGTTTAATAATACCTTAATATTTATAGCAAATTTAATAAATATTTTACCTGCTAATTAAGTACATACAATTTTTTAAATGAGCTCATTCGTATTCCATCTTTTTTTCCTAACTTCCTTAAAAAAATTAAATTCTAGTAATAAATAAGAATATCGAGCACATTTATCTTTATCTCATACAAAATGCAAAGGACCAAATATCAAGAATATCCTCTCCTTATAAATTATTAACAATTTAGTGAGTGAATGGACCGCTTAATCCTTTATGCATTAAACTAAAAAGCCACATGACTGCTTCGTTAGACGATATACCCATTTAAACGGGGCCTTATTGTGACTGATTTCTGAATTACATAAATAAACACATAAATCCTTCCATAATGATCATGCGGCCGTTGTCGCGAAAGTCATCTTTAATCCCCTGCAAAGCTCGCACCTCTGGCGCTCTGACCCGTGCGTGCTTAGGGACACCGGGGCTTTAGCTCACTTTGGTCCGTTTATTTCATTATTTACAGATCAGACTTTAGGGGGAGAAAATAATATTTGAACCAATAACATCACATCACACAGCTTTATAAGAGGATTTATTATTTTACCAACTTGGAAATTAAAAAAACACTTCTTTTGCTAAAGAACTTTGTCATTTTAATCATAGACTCTTCAACTAAGAATTGATCAGTTTGAACTACCACTAAAGAGGGAATCTTAAAAAAGACAAGGTTTAACTGTTGACCAAGCTTTTAAGCTTTTATTGTTAGTTTTAGAATAAATGTAACGATATAAAAACCGTCACAAAAATGAGTAACGGAACTTCTCCTGACCTTTCTAACTCTCGTTACTCCCACTTTAGAGTCAGCCAATGTTTCTGTACTCTTTTTAATCCCCCTCCTTCGATCTTACCAGTTTTGAATATACCAGAGTTCTACATCGACTCATATCTGAGCCAAAATGTTATATTTGGAAAAACAAAATTTACCTCTACAAAAAAAATCTAAATCTGTACTAACCTATGAAAAGTTCCTGCTTCTAAATTCCAAGCAAATACTCCACAGCAATTACCATCATTCATTAAAAGATCCAAAACAAAATATTCGATAAAAAATTTACAATTAAATTTCACAGCTTGTCCATATAATGTGTGCAACATATAATGACCGGTTGCATCAGCTGCAGCGCATGTTCTAAAAAGTTTATACCCGAAAATGTTGAATAAAATAAGTTCATGAATCAATCCAGAACAGTATTTGGAAGCATAGCATAGTAGTGATACGTACGAACTCCGAAAACGTGAAAGAACATTTGGTACGACTATGACAACAAGGATGGTCTAAAAAGTTTTCGACCTAACAAAGATACAAGACATTTATTCGGATTTTCACTTCTCCCAACGATGAAACTATAATTGTTCATGAAGGTGATTTTCTCTTCATTTGTAAAAGTCTTGATCCTCCGAACTTAAGGAATGAAAGAACAAAACAAAGTCAATTGGAGCTAGATCTGGTGAAACAGGATTTTCTTTTTTGCCTTAGTAGTAGGCTCATGTAATGGTTTTTTATTTTTGTAGATAATCGATTAAAATAACTCTATAACTATTGTCAGAAGATAAACAACGAAATTTACCAGCTTTTATATACAAGTGCTGCCATTTTCACGTTGAGGTCAGAAACTTTATAAACCACCCTCGTATGTTCGGTCAAATAATACTTAAAAACCCGATTACAAGTGATAACAAGACATTATAAGTGATCACAAGTCGCTGCAAGTCCTCACAGGTATGATTGCAAGTGACCAAAACTAATTTTAAGTGATAACAAGTTATTACAAGTGATCACAAGTTATTACAAGTGATTTTAAAGCTATGCTTCTCCACCTTCGTTATTCTCGGAGTAAAATATCTTGTTTTTTTTATTATTTATTAACCTATGAGCTTGTCCTCCAGATCCCATTTTTAAAGTTTGTCCTCCAAAAGCTCTTTGATATATTTTACCATTCTTATCTCTAGAAAACGGCATACCAATATTTTCTAATTCTAAAACAGCTCTTGGTGCATCTTTAGTCATATAATGAATAGCATTTTGATCACCTAACCAATCAGAACCTTTCACAGTATCATAATGATGCCAAATCCAAGAATCATCTTCATAGTTACCTACAATTATATTAATCTGTTAACATATATTATAAATTAATTAATAAAAACTTACTTAATGTAGCGTTAATACCACCTTGTGCAGCAACAGTATGAGATCTTGTTGGAAAAATTTTTGTAATACAAGCTGTATCGAAACCATTTTCTACTAAACCATAAGAAGTTCGTAATCCTGCTCCACCTGCTCCTACTACCACACAATCGAATTTGTGATCAATTATTTCGTATTTAGACTGAAAATATAAAACTTAAATAGAACTAACAAGTTTACATCTCAAATGGTTCTCTCCATCTTCAAGTTCTTAGCAGAAAAAACTTCTTTAACTGCTTTATTTTGCTTATTTACTTTTATAGAAATATAGAAAAATAATACAGCAAAACTCTGGTGAAGAAAACACTGCGATACAACAGACTGCAGAAATGTCCAGGCTCCAAAAGGCTTTATCAAAAAATTCTCCAAGAAGTATTTCAGCACTCCAAAAAAGTCCCAAGAATGGTGAAGAAACTCTAAAGGAACTCTTTAGAGCTCACTTTACTGAGTCAGGATAAGGTGCAGTTCCTAATACCAAGAAGTCTGATGTTGTTTGTACTAAATATCTACAGAAACAGCTCTAGTGTACGTTCTGGAAAACAAAGAAGTGATGTTGGGTGCCTTTCTATACATAGAGGGAGCTTTTGACAACACTGTCTAGGCTCCAAAAGGCTCTATCGAAAAATCCTTAGAGATTAATATCACCACTCCAAAAAGTTCGGTGAAGAATGGTGAAGAAACACTGCAGAAGCTTTTTAGAGTTAACTTTTCTGAGTCAAAGTCCCTAAGACCAATAAGTCTGATGTGTTTTATGTAGTGATGAGCAAATGCAAGACCAAGACCAAGACCGGGTTAGTCTTGGTCTTGGTCTTGGTCTTGCATACAAGGTCTTGGTCTTGGTCTTGCAGTCAAATAAGCGGTCTTGGTCTTGGTCTTGTTCTTGCAGGGTCCAGCTTGGTCTTGGTCTTGCACCAAGACTCTTGCAAGTCTTGAACTTTTTTTAAAGATTTACTGGGGTCCATTTTTACAAAAAAAAAATAGGAAAAAATAGTTTTTAAAATCATTACAAGTAAAGAAAGATTAAATCAAAGGGATAGTATTTTGAATTATAAAAATTTTGTTTTTTTTTATATTAAATTGTAGCGATAAATCAAGTATGAAAGTACAAATCCCATGCGCAGTTCCTTTATCATTACTCGGAATAATATTAAAAAGTTCACTAAATTTGCTCTTCATATTCGGCGTAGGCGTTGGTATTTGTGTATCCCGTGTATCTGATATTTTTGTTTTTTTTGGATGTTTTATGAGGCAAATATCTTTTTAATTTTTGAGAGGTCGACGATGTAACATCTTCATCACTTTCTGAATCACTTGAAGTGTCACTAACACACGACGATTCCAGGTCACTGATTGTTTTCTTATTTTTTTTTTTAATTTACCGATCCTATTCCTATGAAGGACAGATTATTTTAGGCGCCTTAATACTAAACTGATTCCAAAATAATAATTTAACAAAAAAATGTTGGTATGTTTATTTACAACCCCAATATTCAACACTCTTTGCAAAGTCTAATAAAATACCAATAATATAAATTATTCCTTTTGCCTAACCGGCCCCCGGCCGCTTTTCTATTGTTTGGTGATTTATGGCTCTGCTTAAGGGTATCGTAATTATTGATATTATTATTTGTTCTAAAAACATTGTGCCATTTGAAAGGTTTGTAGAAATTTAAAGTGCCCAAAATCGTCGCAGATAAACTCTTTTAAAATACATATACAAGGTTAATTCTAAATTAAAATAAAGCGATATGATTTTATTAGTATTGGACGAAAGAAAAAGATTTTTGAATGTTATTATGGCCATAGGTATGCCCTTTAGATATTGTAATAAGATGCATAATATTCTGATAATATAAAGCGTCATCCTAGGTTCTTTATAATATACACAGTGATTTATAAGTATTGCACAAAAACTTGAGGTCGGATTCCTTAGTTTAAACTTTAAAATATACATATATGAACAAAAAAAAATACTTCGTTAAAACAGGTTGTGGTTGGTAAATGAGTTGGGGTTAAAAATATCCGCGGCAGTTTTATTTTGTTTTTAGATCGTTAGCACAAGTTGTGCTTAGTAAAAAGGTTAGAGTTTAATATAATCCGTAGCTGCTTTATTTTTCGGTTTATATGTTTAAAAAACGCAAGACCGCAAGACTCTTGCAGGCTTGGTCTTGGTCTTGCGTAAGTCTTGCAATGCTAAGTCTTGGTCTTGCATAAGTCTTGCACTGCTCGGTCTTGGTCTTGATCTTGCAGCTTGAAGTTGATCTTGGTCTTGGTCTTGGTCTTGCATTTTCTGCAAGACCAAGACCAAGACCGCAAGACCAAGACCAGTCTCGCTCATCACTAGTTTTATGGTCCAATCGGGTCTATGTCTTCGTAGCGTACGCTGGCTTTTACAGGTATGAACTTTCAGGGCGTAGCTCTGATGATTGTCTGGATTGATGATATCAGGAGTCGTCGTAGAAGATCTGGTATAGCTGTAACAGATACTATACACTTAGCAGGTTTCCTGGGTGCCCGAGGAAGTGGTGTCACGTGTCTCGCTGAGGAGTCCTTCTAAAGAATTAGCTGAGGTTTGTCCTTATTGATCTTCATGTCATGGGAGCTTATGGTTCAAGACTCTCTTGTAATACCCTGGGTTTATGAGCGTCGTAGACGGATAGCTCAATATCTCCGAAGGATAAGAAGACTTCTAATTTTAACTGCCGTAGGCGGATCAATGGGAACTTTGATGCCTGGTGTGTGATAAGAAGACTTCTAATTTTAACTGCCGTAGGCGGATCAATGGGAACTTTGATGCCTGGTGTGTATTAATTACAAATACTTGATTTTGTGCAATTCATGGTAGATCAATACCTTCTCGTGCGTTAATTTAAAACCTCGTGTGTTGATTTGAAACCATGTTGTCACATTACAAAATCCCTTCAAGTAACCTTATAGAATAGTTGACTTTACTGCTTTACATATAATATTTATAACAAATAAATCTCTCCAATATGATATTCCATTTGATAGTTTGATACCAATTCCTGATATTCATTCCGACAGCATGTCTGATATATTATACGCTTGCAATAACTTAACTTTGAAACTACGAATACACCGAAACATATACCTAACTTTACTCGAAAAGTATTATAGTATATTCAGCTTCAAACTTTGAAATATTTTGTATTTACCCATCCAATTGCACGATCACGAACTTTCTTCACAGTCTGCTTATTTTGCATCATATACATGGTTTACATGTTCTTTACGGTTAATTACTTTTCGAATTCTTAAGAGATAAACTAAGCGTGATTTTGATTTAGCAAAGGTTTATATAAAATCTTGCAGCGATTTTCTAAATCTCCACAAAACAGAAATATCCTTTATATCTAAATTGTATAATAAATAATAAATGTAAATTAAAGTCAGTACTTACCTGTTTTTTACTTGGACTACATGAGAGATTTCGAAATATATTCAGGAAAATATTCTTATTTCTGATGATGTGTCTAATCAAACTCATATTTTTATGTGACAGTTATGTAAATGTTAGTTTATATTTTAATAGAACTAAACTAAACTGGAGTTTAACTATTTTAATAAATTATCATATTTTTTTAACTGACACTCCTGCAACCATACATCGGACTTACTGATTCGTATGTCAAAGATTCCACCCATTTTATTTCAAAAATTAAAGACTTAGTTCTTGAAGAGAATGATATATTAGTAAGTTTTGATGTAGTATCTCTCTTTACAAAAGTGCCCCTAAGCAATGCAATGGAACATATAGATGATAAATTCCCAGAGGACAGCTCCAATTTGTTTAAACATTGCCTCACCACCACTTATTTTTCATGGGACAATAAGATTTACGAACAGATCGAAGGAGTAGCAATGGGAAGCCCTCTCAGTCCGGTAATAGCAAATTTCTTTATGGAAAAGTTCGAACAACTGGCGTTGGACAGTGCCCCGTACAAGCCAAAAGTTTGGTATAGATATGTAGATGACACATTTGTAATATGGAGCCATGGGCAGGATAAATTGCAAGAATTTCTGACACACATTAACAGCATCCATGAAAAGATACAGTTTACAATGGAAATCGAAGACAACAAGCTGGCGTTCCTTGATGTGTTATTATCACGAAAAGGAAGATCATTGAGCCACACAGTTTACAGAAAACCTACACATACGGATCGGTATTTACATAGGGATTCCAACCACCACCCATGTCAGAAATATGGAGTCATCAAAACCTTAGCAGAAAGGGCAAGAAGGATTTGCGAACCCGAGGCACTAAACGCAGAACTAACTCATATTCATGATGCTTTAAGGGCCAATGGTTATTCAGAACGGGAGATCAAAAGATCGATTGGACCAACAAATCGTAGACCCAAGGAAAATGAGCAAATCCAACCAGTGGCAAAGGCATTTTTACCTTTTATTCCGGGAGTGACAGACAGAATTGGTCGATTGCTAAGAAAGAAAAATGTGAAAACTATTTTCAAACCAACGAGAAAAATCAAAGAATGTCTTCGATCGGCAAAAGACAGAATAGATCCACTGTCGGCTTCGGGAATTTACAGCATTCCGTGCACATGTGGAAGCGTGTACATAGGAACCACCAAACGCTCGATCAACACCAGGATTAAAGGGCACAAGGCCAATTGTCGTCTGGGGCAGACAGACAAATCCGCCGTAGCGGAACATACCCTCACTATGGACCATCGGATTAAGTTTGAGGAGACCCAAGTCCTCGCTACTACATCAGCATACCATTCCAGACTTTATAGAGAAGCCATAGAGATAGAGAAGCACCCGAACAACTTTAAAGAGGAAGCAGTCAACATTAACAAAACATGGGTCCCGATAATAAAGGGTGCGAAAACTCTACCCTTAACGAACAACACCGACCAGAACCGATTGGAATCGAAAGCAACTGAGGCCCCGCCCACTTCCTTCCCGACGTATAAATACGGGCTCCGATCACGCAGAGCCGTGATGTTAGGATTATAATAATATGGTGTGTTACAAACGAAACTGATTCTGGTTAACTTTGCGCATTACGTCACCTTGTCCAAAATCACGGCAGAAATAAACGTCAAACGCCATTGTTATTGTTGACTTTCTACGGTGTTTCGGTATAAATCGTGTTGTAAATACTTTCGTACTTCCTATTTTTAATTTATTTTCATATGACGTTTCACTTTGTTTAATACGTACCAGAAATTATATACGATTAAGGCAGATTAACAAAAAAAATCAGTTTTCTTAACTGTAAACGTAAATTAGATAAGAAATTGTCCAAAATTACCAATAAAAGATAATTATTACAAAATATCTTTGTTTTATTTATTTATTTATTTATTTAATATGTAAAACCATAGTTATTTAATCTTCAGACCTGGAGTTTTGCTAAGCACACAAACTAAAAAGTGCCTTGCATAATACATAGTGTTTGTATTTTGGATAAAAAATATTTCTAAAATTAATATATCCAAGCTAATTATTGGCATCGTTACCTAGAAGAACCTATAAATAGTGGAAAAAACAATTAATTACATAATTTTGCAAAACAATTAATCCAAATTTAAATTAATATACAAAATATTTTGAAAATCACGCCATTCTAAATGACTTTGTACCGGGTGGTCCTCTAAGAATGGCTCTCGGCCATATCTCTAAAACGAGTCATCGTAAAATTTTAAAAAATAATTTTTTTTAAGGAAAGTGACCATAAAAAATCGCTGGAAAATATTTTTAAGTTTCTAAAATGACCGCTAGGGGTCGAAAAAAAAAACCTTTGACGCCTTCCCCACCATTTTATTTTTGAAGATAGAATTAAAAGTATATAACAAAAAATGTTTAAAATTCATCAAATATTAGGTACATTGCACATATTTTAATTGTCACTTAATATAGCAAAATACGAAGAAAAACTCAATTTTCTGTTTACCAATAGCAATAACGACCCCTAGCGGTGATTTTAGAAACTTAAAAATATTTTCCAGCGATTTTTTATGGTCACTTTCCTTAAAAAAAAAATATTTTTCAAAATTTTACGATGACTCGTTTTAGAGATATGGCCGAGAGCCATTCTTAGAGGACCACCCGGTACAAGCTGACGTCACTAAAGATGCGCAAGAACACACCATATAATCCTAACATCACGCGCAGAGCTTAGTTCGCAGACTGTCAACCAGGAAGCAACTTCTGAAGATGCCAACCGCTCGTGTTGGCGAAACGTCAAGTGAGCAAGACAATCGACGCCGTCCTAATAGCCCAAAAACCATTGATACAATAGACAATGGCCGTGAAAGCCTTTCACAGTTTATTTAAAAAAAAATAGTTCTAACTTTTGAAAAATTATAACTTTTACGTACTCTTATTTGTTTTTCTAGTTTCAGCCACTTATATCATTCTAATATAATAATTCATAATTATTTTTGATATTTTGTATTTGTTTGAAATTTCATTGTTGTTGATGTACACTGTCATACTATCGGTTTAATTTTTAATTGACTATTTTTTAATATTTGGGGCTTGATTGAAGTTACAAATTAAAAAACTACATTTTAAATAAATATGTATTACTTCCGTTAATATTTTAAATTTTATTTTATGGTGCAAACAACATAAAAAACCAACACAATGAAGTTAGGAACAGCACTGTATGCTCTATACTTTATATATTGCGAACAATTAATATAAACTCATTAAATAAAATTGAAAATATAATAATATCTCTTAATAATATTTTACGCCTGTATATACTTTATTATAACATAATATAATAAGTAATTTAGAATTTAAACAGTGGCGCAATGTGCATAATGTTAAGGTCCACTAATTAAATTGAACTACTTTTGACATTTCTGACAATACATGAGAAATGTTTATAGTGATTGTATTTAATAGTAAAGAAATGCATAAATAATCAATTATGGGTAAAAAACGAATTAGAAAATTTACTCATAATAGATTTATTAGAAATCTTCATCGGAATCAAAAACCGCCCTTTATTCCTGATGTAACTATAGTGATTTCCAGTAATTATATAAATTCAGATATTCTGAACCGACTAGCAACCGAATGTAATACACCTTTGTTTTATCATAAGTTTTTTGTACGTATAACATATTAATTAATATTATAAGTTAGTGTTTAATATACATTTTGTAGATACTGAATGCACAATCTTATGATAGAAATTATATATTAAAATCCGTGATGGATGCTGTGTATCCACATAACTTAGTTGCTGTACATTTTACAGAAACTGACAATTATTGCCATTTTTTAGCAAGAAATTGTTTAGATATAATAATGAAAATAATTTCTCTAGACTTTGATATACCTCATCGTTTAGATATTGAAAATCCTGTAAGTAATTACTATATAATAGAATATTATAGGTTACTAATTAAAATATACTCTATTCTAGTTTAAATTGGTTATTAAGGTTAATTGTATAATTTCCGAAGAAGTTCCAGTTGAAGATAATTCTGTAAATATACAGCAAGTAATTCATAAGAGATATAAAATGGAAAGCGATACTTTAGATTTAAGTGATTTTAGTGATGATATAGGTAAGTTTTTAATATATTTGTTAAATTTTTATAATTACAATATGTTTAATTTTTTTTAGATTTAGTTGAATATATTCCCTTGTTTAATACAAGTTTTTTTGAATATGTACTACATCAATGTTGTGAACTTTCTCCAAAAATACTAAATTTACAGAATAATTATTTAAAAGATATATCTGCTTTAAAATTTTTAAAAGAATCTGTTGAAGATTTGGATTTAAGTAATAATGAAGTAAGTTTATTTATATATAAATAGAGTATTGATATTAATGGTAATTATTTTTTAGATAGAAGATATAACGCAGCTTAGGGTGCTAGGTTTGTTATACAAACTAAAAAAACTTAATTTTAATGGAAATCCTTTATGTGACAAGTATGATTCGTATAATTATGTAATGGATATTAAAACTTGTTGTCCACAACTGGAAAAACTGGTGAGAAATATATTATTTATCACAATCTATAATCTTCTGATTGTAATGAACTTTCTCTCGCTTTTTTTAATGATTTTTCATTTCTTGTTCTTGTCTTTTCGGTTTTTTAATATGGATAAATATTTTAGGATGGAGTTGTAATAAAAACACCTGAATTTCGAAAAAACTTTCTATGTGTATCACATGGAAAAGATTTAGTAACAAATTTTATTGAATATTTTTTCACAGTATATGATTCATCAAATCGACTAGCTCTTAAAGATCTTTATGATCAAAATGCGATATTTTCTGTTAATGCTAAAATTAATCCTAACCAACAAAATTCTAATACAGTAAAGTAAGTATATATAGTATATACAGTACTATATGTATTTATACAAAATAAAAATTTTAGCTTAGAACACTACGGACTTCATTCTCCATATGCAGTTTTTGGTCTAATTGATATACTGAAACTATTTCAAGAATTTCCAAAAACTTATCACGATCTCTATCCTACAGTTTGTGATTTATTGTTATTTACAGTGAGTATATTTTTTAAATTTGATATTGGATATAATTAATACGTTTTATTTATATTCAAAGGCTACAAATGCACACTTGGTTGTATGTGGGATTTTTAGAGAACATAAACAAATTCTCTCATTTAATAGAAGTTTTTTCTTTAAACGTATTGATGGACAATTTTTGATTGTTAACGAACAACTTCATGTTAGTAATGCACAGGATTTTCAATTGAATTGGAGTTTTATGTTTCCTGTTGATCCTTTACTCTCAGGAACACCATATCCTTATTATTTCGAACAGTATAAGGAAATGGAACAGGTTTTGCAGAAATTGACTAATATGAATTTAGAATATTGTCAAAAGTGAGTACGTTTTAAAAAAAAAAGCTTTTAATGGTATCTTGCATCATCGAGATAGGCAGGTTGCGTTAGTTTACTCGAATTTGCAAGAGATGTCAGGAGTAGTTTCGTTACACATTTTTGTAACGATTTTTCTATCGCAACTACTCGTCCAAACCTAACATTAAAAGCTTCGTATTTAAATAGGAACTTACAAATTTTTATGCGATATAATCGATTTCTTTTTTTTCATTTTAACTATTATAGATATTTGGTTTTTTGCAACTATGATTTAAAGAAAACTTTAACTGTTTTCTCAGAACTTCATGTTAATAATGAAGTTCCATCTGATGCGTTTAAAGTAGAAAGGTAAAAAATGTGTTTAAATTATTTACAAAAATGTTTCTTACTTCTTTTGTTATAGTGAGGTTAATGTGAACAAATCGGATACACGTAAGTAAATGAAAATTATATAAATCAAATTTATCTGCTATTTTAATATGTTAAAATGGATTTCGATTGGTTTTCTTTTGGTATTCTTGGTAATTACATAGATCTTATCATTAATTTTCTTCACAATGTACAGTTCCTCCCAAATCTTCTGCGTTCGGACACACACTTCGTTTTCTTAAAGGATTTTTTTACCAAAATAGATCACTCTCTCTGTGCTCCATCTTATTCTGTAGATTCATCAAAACCATCTTTACGGCGTCGGGATCCAAACCTCAGGGGAGTAGTTATCGTCTTTTACTTATTCCCAGTTTCTTTCAGACTTTCTGGAACAACCTACTTTTCAAAATTTCTTACTTGGTCCAAGTGTAATTTAAGACAGACATCAAATCTACTTATAAACTGACTCACGGATTCTACTCATTTCGTAAAGTTATCAGTTACAACGTGGGTTTCCCATAATGGAGATCGTGGTTATCCTCTCATCTATCTCCTTGACTATCTAGGAGTAAAGGTTGGTTATTTTCTCATCCATATCCATGGAATACGTGGTCATCTTCTCATCTATCTCCTTAGATATCTCGAAGGAAAGGATGGTGATCATTTTCTCCTCCTTTTCCTTAGATATATCGTTGGAAAACATAGTCATCTTCTTATACATCTCCTTAAATATCTCGGGATAAAGCATGGTCATCTTCTTATCTATCTCCTCGGATATCTCCGTGAAGAACGTGGTCATCTTCTTATCTATCTCGTTGGAAAGCGTGGTTATCTTCTCATCTATTTCCAATGGAGAGCATGGTTATCCTCTCATCTATCTCCTTCAGTAACTTGGTGGAAAGGGTTGTCATTTTCTCATTCATATTCTTGGAAAACGTGTTTATCTTCTTATCTATCTCCTTGGATATCACGGTGAAAAGCGTTACATTTTCTCATCCATCGATATCTCGATGGAGAGCGTGTTCATTTTCTCATTTAACGCATATAAAACTCTTTAGATATCGTCAAAATCGATTTTTTAACCAGGCATTTTGAATTATCTTCAAATATCTCACCTGACACCAATCGTTACAATAGAAAGTCAAAATGTTTGTGAAATCGAACAACTTATTTAACAAAAATTTGATTTATGTAAAAAACTTTCTTTTAGCAATTTGTGAATCGCTTCAAAATAAGATAAAAACCACTCATGTCACCATTTCAACAAAAACCACTTGGGATACACTAAATAGTGAAAGATTACAAACCACAAATGATCCACCAATTGTTTTTAATCCGACTATAAAAAAAATATATAAAACACGGCCAATAGATGTTAATCAGTGTATTGAACCAAAGAAAACTTTCTTACAAAAAGTACAGGAGGATACAAAATTAAGGAATACTCTTTGGCATTCTGCTACAAATAAGCCTATTCCTGTTTCATCTTTATCTCCTGTTACTTCTTATCCTTCTTTTAGTGGTACTTTTCTTCCATTACCCGTTCCAGCCCATCCTGTATCTACTGTTTCAACTTTTCCTCCTGTTATTCCATCTCATTCTCCTGCTGGACCATCTAATTCTCCTATTAGTTTTTCATTTACAAGGACCACAAACAGCAAAAACAAAAATTCGAACCTAATCGTATTAGAAACTCAAACTTCAACCGCAGATGTTCCATCGAAAATTATTGATACTGTTAAAGTATCTACCGAGAAATCACGAAAAGATGATAACAATAAAGATACAAAAAAATCAAGAAAAACTTCGGAAAGAAGTGAAACAACAAAATCTACAACAAAAAATGATGATAGGAAAAATAAATCTTCTTCAAGAAGAGATAAATCGCCAAGAAGAGATAAATCGCCAAAGAGAGATAAATCGCCAAGAAGAGATAAATCGCCAAGAAGAGACAGTTCTAGATATAAAACTGATAAAACATCTAAAAATAAAGAAAAGTCAGATTTAAACCGTGGTGGATCATCTAAAGGTGGTAATTCAAAAACAAAAGAAAACTTGAGTTCTAAATATGCTAAAAAAGAAGATTCAAGAAGAACTGAAACATCAAAACCAAGTTCCTCGAAGAAACAAAGAAGTGGTATAGATTCCTCTAGGACTAAACAAGATTTATCATCCAAAAAAGAAAAAATTCCCACATCTAGTCCCAACAAAAAACCTCACGTAATTAAAAAACATCCATCGATGTTAAAATCTGCGAAAGCTATTAAAAACGAAGAACCAAAACAAAATGTATCGAATATAAAACCAGATCCACTTAAAACAGATACCAAAAAAGAACCAGTATCCAATATTCTTAAAGATTCTGAAGAAATAAAACCAAGTACATCAAAAATAACTTCACCAGTTGCCGCTCCGCATTATGTTGAATTAAAACCAATAAAAAAGAAAACTGAAGATACTTTGCAAAAACAAGCTGAAAAGATTGCTAAAAATAGAGAAATTGCTCTTAAAAAATTCGCAGAGTCACAAATAAGATCGAATTCAAGTGGATCTACAGAACTTAAAAATTCATCACCAACCAATAGATCGCACGATGAAATTACTTCATCAACTCAATCAGATGTCGATAAAAGTCCTATTATAGATCCAGCTAATAAATCTGGAAATGAAAACGATTCAAAAGATAAAAATCCAGTATTAGCATCCCAATCATGTATCACATCTTCAGAATTCGAATCAGCAGATCTCGATAAATCTTCTAAAGATAAAGACAGTGCAAGTTCATCTTCATTAGTCAAAAAGCCAATGCAAACACCAGTATCAGGTGTTAAGAGATCTAATGAAGATCAAATAAGTTCTTCAGAACCTAAAAAGCTTCTTCTAACAACTTCATCTGTTGTAAAGGATACTCTTGAAGATGAAACAAAGGTTTCAGGTGCTAAAGCAAGTTTAGAAACCAAGGCTAGTACCAGTACATCTGCAGAACCCCAAAAATCGCTTCCAGAAACTCTATCCGATGCCAAGATGATTTCTGGAGATCAAACCAGTGAGAATACATCTACAGAATACAAAGAGTCACTTCCTGAAGATGAAACGAAGGCCAGTACAAGTACCCCTGCAGAATCCAAAAAATCAGTTGAAGAAACTACAGCAGAGTCCAAGAAAAAATCTGAAGATAAAACCAGTGAGATTAAATCTTCAGAATCCAAAAAGTCAATTGAAGAAACTCCTTCAGATGGCAACAAAAAAAGTGGAGATGAAACTAATGAGAGTACATCTACAGAATCCAAAAAAGCACTTCTTACAAGTCCATCTGTTGTAAAAGACATTCTTAAAGATAAAACAAAGTTTTCAAGTCCTAAGACAAATTTAGAATCTAAAGACAATACAAATACATCTTCAGAATCCAAAAAATCAGTTGAAGAAACTACATCAGATGCTAAGAAAAAATCTGGAGGTAAATCCAGTACAAATACATCTGCAGAACCCAAAAAATCAGTTGAAGAAACTACATCAGATGCCAAGAAAAAATCTGAAGATAAAACCATTGAGAATAGATCGGCAGAACCCAAAAAATCAGTTGAAGAAACTACTTCAGATGCCAAGAAAAAATCCGGAGATAAAACCACTGAGAGTACATCTGCAGTACCCAAAAAGTCGCTTCCTAAAGATGAACCAAAGGTATTAAGTGATAAAGAAAAGTTAGAATCCAAGACCAGTACAAATACATCTGCAGAACCCAAAAAATCAGTTGAAGAAACTACATCAGATGCCAAGAAAAAATCTGAAGATAAAACCAGTGAGAGTACATCTATAGAACCCAAAAAGTCACTTCCTAAAGATGAACCAAAGGTATCAAGTGCTAAAGAAAAGTTAGAATCCAAGACCAGTACAAATACATCTGCAGAACCCAAAAAATCAGTTGAAGAAACTACATCAGATGCCAAGAAAAAATCTGAATATAAAACCAGTGAGAGTACATCTACAGAACCCAAAAAGTCACTTCCTAAAGATGAACCAAAGGTATCAAGTGCTAAAGAAAAGTTAGAATCCAAGACCAGTACAAATACATCTGCAGAACCCAGAAAAACAGTTGAAGAAACTACTTCAGATGCCAAGAAAAAAATTGGAGATAAAACCACTGAAAGTACATCTGCAGAACCCAAAAAGCCACTTCCTTACGATGAACCAAAGGTATCCAGTGCTAAAGAAAAGTTAGAATCCAAGACCAGTACAAATACATCTGCAGAACCCAGAAAAACAGTTGAAGAAACTACTTCAGATGCCAAGAAAAAATCTGGAGATAAAACCCCTGAAAGTACATCTGCAGAACCCAAAAAGCCACTTCCTAAAGATGAACCAAAGGTATCCAGTGCTAAAGAAAAGTTAGAATCCAAGACCAGTACAAATACATCTGCAGAACCCAAAAAATCACTTCTAGTAACTCCATCTGTAGTCGAGAATGCTCCTGAAGATAAAATAAAGGCTTCTAGTGATAAGCAAATTTTAGAATCCAAAGCCAGTACGAGTACAACTGCAGAAGCCAAAAAACCTCTTCAAGAAACTTCATCAGATACCAAGAAAACTTCTGGAGATGAGACCAGTGTGAGAACATCTACAGAATCCAAAAAGTCCTCTTCAACACCTCCATCTGTTGTCAAGATTGCTTCTGAAGATAAAACAAAAGCTTCCAGTGCTAAGAAACTTTTAGAATCCAAGGCAGAGCCCAAAAAGTCACTTCAAGAAACTACTTCAGATGCTAAAATCAATTCTGAAGACCAAACCGGTGGTAGTTCGTCTTCTAAATCCAAAAATTTACTTCCAACAACTGCTCCTGAAGTTAAAACAAAGGCTTCCAGTACGAAGAACATGTTAGAATCGAAGGCCAGTACGAGTAAATCTGCAGAACCCAAAAAAACACTTCAAGAAACTTCTTCAGATGCCAAGAAGAATCCTATTGGGCAAACCACATCAGGACCAAAGAAGCCAATTCTATCAACTTCTTCAGATGTGAAGAAACCCCCGAATGTGGATCAACAGTTAAATCTAAGTAATACAACAGGTAAAAATTTTAAAATTTATTAATTTTGTAAAATATTCGTAACGAATTATGTATTTGTTAATATTTGTTACATAAATATATACATTTACTATTTTCAAACTAAAAAAAATCTCTGAACATTTGACCACAATAAGTAAGATTGTGAACAATACAATCCTCGATTTCAAACAAAAAATGAGAAAAATGTTGATCAGAGTTTTATTTGAATGTATTGTGATTTTGAAGTTTAAATAATAGGAGGTCGAGGACTTGTGATAATTCTAGTCCTTATGCCCCGATTACATCTGCGCAGTTCAATATTGTGCAGGTATAACTGCACAAAAACCAGAAAAACTGTGCAGTTAACTACGTGCAAACTTGTTTGGGACCTTCCAACGTGACTAGAAGAGATTTTTTCACCCCTACAAGGTTGTGCGAGCTACTGTCTTTCTGTCTACACGACGCTTTTATTTGTACAAACTAGTTTGTACAGAAAGACAAAGGATATAGCTTTCGAGCTTGAGCGAGCTACCGTCTTGTTGTCTACACGACGCTCTTCCTGATGTAAACGGGGCTTTAGACTTTTGCCTCTACGGAACCGCTTCACGTTCACAAGATCAATTGCGAACCAATGATTTGTAGAATAATGCACGCCAATTACAATTCGAACTGTTTATCACCAGATCAGAAGTTTCGGACTTCATTCCGTCCTCAGTTTTTCCTCCCTCTCACTCCTAGACACCGAAGTGATCTTGGTGCTTGGTGCCGAGAAAGGCTAAACTGGGACCTTGAATGAATCCAGATTCTGTTTCTGGAAAGGTATGTTAACCACACTGTCGGAATTATGGTATAAGGGACTATTGCTTATAGAAATAAGTAATCTTTCCATCCAGGAGGTGATGGAACTATCTGTTCTCTACCTTTTATTCGGGCGCTTCTCAAAAATTTCTTTTGGGTAACGTTTTACTTACTTGCGCGACTATTGTATTGCCGTTTACAAGCAAGCTCTTGTAAAAATTGGCCTGTACAAACATGCGCTCAGGCAAGACAGAACAGGTAGCTTCCAAGCTTGAGCGAGCTACCGTCTTGCTGTCTAAATGACGCTCTTACTTGTAAAAACTGATTTGTACAGAAATGCGCGTTAGGTTTTTGGTTCTACGGATCCGCTTCATGCCCACAAAGGTAAATTGCTAACCAACGGTTATTTCATTCCATCCTCAGTTTATCCTACCTCTCACTCCTAGACACAGTGGTGTAAAGGAAGGCTGAACTGGGACGTTGAATGGAATATCTTAGTGGTGAGACTAGATTCTGTTTGTGGGATGCATGATGGCCATATAAAGGTGAGAAGGCGAATTTTTTGTGGAAAGGTATGTTCGCCACACCTATAGAGGGCATAACCACCACCCAGGAGTTGATGGAACCTTATATTTGGTCGCTTCCCAATCCACTTTTTCTATAAGATGATGCCTTGGTCCATTGAAGACAATCAAGTCGATTTTTTGGTTTAGCTCCCTAAATCTCCTGATCTTTTACCCATTGAACACCGAAGTAATCTGGTTGGTGCAAAGAATGGCTGAACTGGGACCTTGAGTGAGGAATCTAGATTCTTTTTATGGACATTCATGATGGCCATGTAAAAGAGAGAAGGAGATATGTTTACCACACATCCAGAGGATTATGGAAATAAGTCATCTTTGGTAATCATCAGAGGCAACATGAACGCCATCCAGGAGGTGATGCAAACATATGTTCTACCTTATATTCAGTGATAAAGAGTGTTTTATGTATTATAAATAAATCGAAACCATTACTATTTGTGTTTCATTACAATCCACTTATATGGGGCCCGCCAAATTTTATTTTAAATTAACCCACAAACGTGTAAATAGCATTCAAGCGTTTCTGAAGGGTTGGAGTTTGTGGCAGCTTGTGGAGACTCACCAAGCGTGTAAACCTACCATTATAGTTTTAGATTAACTGGATGAAAGTTCATAGCGGAAACCAGTTACTGTTTTTTTACTCACCCTTCAAAGGTAAAAGTTCCATATCTTTATTTACACTTTTTAATATAATTTTAGACGCTGTAATGGATTTCGCTCTAGAAGATGATGATTATGATAGTGTAAGCATTTTTTATTTTTAATAAAATAAAATTCTATATTAAGTCTTATTTTAGGAACTAAATTATTTTCTAGAAACTTATAAATACGCTATAATTACATACCCACTAGATACACTTGTTTCTAAAACATTAAAAAAAGGAAAGAGATTTATACCCAACATCGAGAAAGCCACAAATGCTCAAATTATTCTAAATTATAATAGAAAAAACGCAATAGTGCATATTAATATTTGTGGTACTCATGATGAAGTTGAAAGTGCTGTAGAAATGATTTTTAAGACACTTCCGAGGAAACGATTATGTTCTGATTTCGAAATCAAAGTATGTATTTTATTGCTAATTTTTTTTTGTTCAATTTAGGCGCAATTCACACAGAACGGACGTCGGGCAGAGACGTGGCATCGACATGGCACGGACGTAGCGGAAGCGTGGCGTATGCAATGCACACAGAGGTGCAGGACAGTGGCGCGAATTGACGTCAGTAATCTGTTGGTTTTGTGGAAAACATGTCTTTTTCAAGCAGTGATGAAGATGATGAAGATATGTTGGATATAGTGTATTTGGCTAATGTGAACAAAACAAAAAGAAGATATTGGGTTCATCCATTGTGGCTACAGAAGGAGAAAATTGGTGGAACATTCGACCTAATGAGAGAATTAAACATGTACCCAGAACGATTTCAAAATTCATCAGCAATTTTCTGCCGGACCCAGTCTTAATCACTCCTATTACAATAATCAGCACGATTAAAATCATATATACAAGGATATTTGCCAACTTCTTTGCAAAATTGTATGTTGAAGTCAACATCATCCCGCATTTTTAAATTAATTAAAGCACAGAGACACGTGGCGAAGAACTGGCGCGCCCTTTCTTGTTCGCCACGAGAGACGCCGAAGAGACGTGGCGAGGGCGGGCGGACGACCGCCCGCGCCACGTCGCTTCTGTGAGTATTGTACCATTTGTTTACATAGGAGAGACGCCGAAGGGACAAAAGTCCGCGCCACGTCTCTGCCCGACGTCCGTTCTGTGTGAATAGCGCCGGATACATTTACAATTAAGGCGTAAACATGATCTGTCTTCAATACGACTTTTAGCTCATTTGGTTGGCCATAGGAATTCTTTTTAGGAAACAGTTTTTTCTGTTGTAAAGTAACACATGCTGACTTGATTTTTTTATTGATATTGACCGATTTGTTCAAAAAAAATTCAAGGCTAAACCGGCTAATCAGAATTTTTTCTGTTACTCTTCAGCCTCCTCATTAACCTGACTTAAGTCATTGTGACTTTTTCTCTTCTCAAAGTTGAAAAATCACCTCAAGGAAACTTATTTTGTTACAAACCAGCTCAAGGCTGGTGAACCACAAGAGGAAGAAGGGAAGTAATCATCAGCCGAAAGAGATAGCATATCCTAATATTCTTCTTTCTATCCTACTCCCCAGTCTCGCACCATAAGTCTCCAATAGTTTATGTTCGAAGGTATGCTTTTTCGGTCGTGTCTTTAACTTTATTGGCTGGTGAGTCACAAGAGCGAATCAAACTAAGGGTAATATCTAGCTTCTCCCCTTTCAAATCACCGGGAATGGACGGAGTTTATCCAGCCCTGCTGCAGTGGGGTCTGGAGGAGCTTCTTCCTCACCTAGTGCAAATATTCAGAGCTTCCCTAGCTCTGAATTATATACCGAAGATGTGGAGAGAAGTAAAGGTTGTCTTCATACCAAAACCTGGAAGAATGGATTACTCCATTCCAAAAGCTTACCGGCCTATTAGCCTTACATCGTTCTTATTAAAAACGCTAGAGAGGCTAAATGAAAGGTACATAAGGGATACAGTGATTAACACCAAACCACTGCATCCCAACCAACATGCATACACAACAGGGAAATCCACCGATACGGCCCTACATCATGTGGTTGGTCAGATCGAGCGATCATTGGACAAGAAATAGTCCACCCTGGGCGTATTCATAGATATCGAGGGAGCTTTCGACAAAACCACGTTCCCTAAAATAATGCACTCGCTTACTGATCGAAATGTACCTACAACAGTAAGCGGATGGATTCTCAGCATGCTCTCCATGCGTGCAATAGAAATAACTGTAAATGAAGTCAAGATACGAGGCAAGGTTACGAGGGGCTGCCCACAGGGAGGGGTTTTATCACCTCTACTGTGGAACATTGTTCTAGACAGCCTAATTCACCGCCTCAATGAACATGACAAAATCTATACAGTAGCCTACGCAGACGACATTGTTATTCTGTCAACAGGAAAGTTTGAAAGCACCCTTTGCGACAGAATGCAAGTGGCTTTCAGAACTTTAGAGACATGGTGCAAAGAACAATCGCTGTCTATTAACCCCAAAAAGACAGAGATGGTTCTTTTCACAAAGAAAACGAAACCTAGGGGCTTAAACGCACCCAGTCTTTTCGACGTTAAATTAAGCTTTGCTACAGAAGTGAAATACTTAGGTGTTATCCTCGACAGCAAGCTGACGTGGAAGTCACACATAGAAAGCAGAGTTAAAAAAGCATTTATATCTTATGAGCAATGCCGTCGAACCATAGGACAGACCTGGGGATTATCCCCCAAGGTCACCATGTGGATCTACACGGCAATCATAAGACCTATGCTAACATATGGTGCTGTCGTGTGGTGGCCTAAAGTGAAATAAACGACAGCTATCAAAAAATTAAACCAAATTCAAAGATCAGCATGCCTTCTCGTAACAGGAGCCATGCGAAGCACACCGACCAGCGCAATGGAAGTCATACTTGGTCTCACCCCCCTTGATATATTTGTTAAGGAGGTCGCATTGATGACCATGGTACGCTTTCGCACGGTTGGTATCGAACCCACTGTAGGGACTGGCACCTATAGGGATAGTCTGTGGAGGGAATCGATAAAAGTGATACCACTCTTACCGGCAGACACGGATGCCGTCGCACCAAGATTTGTCTTTGACAAACCCTACAAAATATTAACAAACAAGACAGCAGACCCCAACGTAGTGAACGCTCTGAGCGTATATACGGATGGATCAAAAACAAAGCAAGGTGTAGGATGTGGAATTTACTCTAGATCCTTAAGCCTAAAAACAAAATGGGCTATGGATGGCTTGTCAAGTGTGGTTCAGTCAGAACTCACAGGCATAACCATAGCTGCAAAAGAATTAATCAATAGGAACATCACAGGCAGGAATATAAACATATATACAGACTGCCGACAAGCACTACTGACCTTGAATAGACCACGTTTCACTTCAAGTTTAGTACTAGAATGTCACCAATCTCTAACTGAGGCCAGCCAGAATAACGTGGTCACTCTCAGCTGGATCAAAGGACATGGGAACTCTAAAGGCAACCGCATTGCGAACAATTTAGCAAAGAGGGCTGTGGGCTACAGATATGTTAGCCCTCGCCCGTCTACCAAGCTAACATTGTCCGCAGTCGTGGACCTTATTAAACAGCACTCTCACCAAAAATTTATACAGTGCTGGGATGAAACTACGAACTGTAGACTGGCCAGAGAGTTATTACCTCATCCTGGCGAGGAAACAGCAAAAAAATTTAAGGCATTGACCAGACAAAATCTCCGAACAGCTGTGGGAATCCTGACAGGTCACTGCCAATTGCGACAACATCTCTTTAGGATGAAATTAACAGAATCGCCGCTATGCAGAGGCTGCGAACAAGAAGAGGAAACAGTATGTATGACTGCTCTGCTTTTTCTGAAATCAGAAGATCCGTGTTGGGCGAGTATTGGCTTACACCAGCCGATGTCAGGGAGATCCCCCTCGGGAGCCTCATCACCTATTTTAAATCAATAGGCCTGGTGACATCCTGAGGTGAGGATATCCCTACACACGGGAGGATGCACAATGGGTCATATGTGGCCTCAGTGCTGGCTGAGCAGTAGCTCGTCCCTCCCAAATTTCCAGATCCAGAGAAGGGTGTGAGAAAGATAGCATATCTTCATATTCTTCTTTCTCTCCCCCACACACACACTACTCTCGCACGAACATTGAAACTAGCGTTCTAAAATTTTATTTATTTTTAGAATTCAACTCTGCAATTGGAATCAACTGAATTGAATAAAGTAAGCCATCATTATAACATTTAATATTGTTAATAAAATAAAAATTTAATTTTAGAAACAGGAAAGCATCATTTTAACACCGTTAGATTGGCGTAATAGAAATGAATTTTATAAAAATTTATCCAAAGGTTTAATCGAATATATTCAACAAAAAACAAACACTTTAATTCAACTTCGATTAGATAGAAATGGCTTTAAAATTCTTTGTATTATTGGTACTCAATCTGAAATGGAAAATGCGCTTGAATTATTTAAAAAACATGTAAAATTCGATAGATTTGATATAACGAAAAATTATCTACCTTTAAAAAATGTTAAAGGTACGAAAAGTGGGGAAAAATCTAGTTTAACAGGTATATAAAATTCTGAGCTATGATTTCATCATCATCTTTATCGTCTTCATTATCATTCGATCATCATCGTCATCATCATTATTTGATCATTATCGTCTTTATTATCATTCGATCATAATTCTTATTATCATTATAATCCGATCATTATCATCACCATCATCATCATCTGATCTTGTTTAATTTATTATTATTATTTTTTTAATATTTACAGAAATTCAACTCGCTAAAAATCCTATTATTAAACAACAAACACCCAAAAAAACTTCGTTTCAAACCAAAAAAGATCAAATTCAAAGTGAAGAAATTAAAACAACAGAAGCAAAATCAAACCAAAAGGAAATTGGAACTGAATTGCCACTTAAAACACAAACAAAAGATGAAGAAATTGAAAGTAATTCTGAAAATGTATTAAAAGTAAAACAAGGAGAAAAAAGTGATTTACAACAAAAGAAAAATGAAGAATTACCATCAGATATGGAAAATACAGAGGAAGTAGCGAAGAAAAATGAAGAATTACCGCAAATAAATAAACCAGATCTAAAAGTTAGCAACAAGGAATCTTACGAAAATGAAATTGATAAAATAACAAGTATAGAAACATTATCCAAGAAAAGTGAAGAATCTGAAACACTTCTTCCTCAAAAAGAATTACCAATACATAAGAAAACGAGTACAAAAGAAGATATTGAAGTACCATCATCAGATATAAAAAATACTGAAATTTGTGATAATAAACACCAAAATCAAGATGAAGAATTATCTAAATCTAAATTAAAAAATGAAGATATTAAAATTGAAACAACTCACAAAGAAGAAATTGATACTGAATATATACCAAAAGAAAAAATTGAAAAATTAGAAACAATAAAAAAATCCGAAGTTGATACAAAACTTTCATCAGAATTCAAAAATGTATCATCAAAATTATCAGATATAAAAACAGAATATAAAGTAATTGAAAAATCAGAAAAGGTATCTGATCAATTATTATCAGAAATTCAAACTGAAGAAATTGTTAAATATGAACAAGTTGAAACAAAAAATAAATTATTAAATGAAAAATCTGAAAAGGATGAAGGAATTAAAAAAATAATACAAGAAACTAGCGATTCATGCTTACCTAATTCCATAGGTTTACCAGAAAAAGAAGAAGTGAAAAATTCTCCAGCTAATTTACCTTCTCATACTCCTAAAGATGTTCCTTCTGCAAATTTACCAGAAAAAGAAGAAGTGAGAAATTCTCCAACAGATTTACCATCTCAAACTCCTAAAGATGTCGCTTCTGGAAATTTAACAAATGTTGGTAAGTTTCTATATTTCGTTTTTTCAAATTTTATGATTTTTGTATTCTTTTTTTTTATTGTTTGGTCGTTTTTATCCTATTTTCTCGTTTGTTCCTTTGTTTTTACTATTTTTTTATCAAGTATATTAGATATCAACTGCGTCACCTTACGGTGGCGTCATAGTACTTAATTAAGTAAGAATTGGTCATTTAAATATTTGTGATACCAAAGACGCCACCTTACGTTGGTTATTAATTTAATAAGTATTTTCTTAGCTTTGTTTTTTTTTCAATTTTTGCGATTTTGTCGCATGTTTTCAATATTTTTTTTGGTCGTTTTTATCGTATTGTAACGGGATAACCGTGAAGGGACCTTAATTTGAAAGATTGTTATTGACAGTTGATTTTTAGAAACTTCTAAAAACACTGACTAGATTAAATAATGTTTCTAGAAAATTCTAGAAACTTCTAAACACACTGACTAGATTAAATAAAGTTGTATATAAGGGGATGTATGGGCAGTTAACGTCAGTTCAAGTTCAAATATTCACAAGAGTTCATTGTATTGTCAAGTAGTTAGACGTTATCCAGCAGAGTTCTGTGTATCTTAACAATTTTGTAAATAAATTGTGTAAAAGTCCCCATAATTGGGGTCAGGTGTGGGGTGAAGATACAAGAATGCCTGGAAAAAAGATAAATGAACTATTGGTGACTGAGCTCAGAAGAGAGCTCGAAGAATTAGAGTTGGAAACTACTGGGAGCAAATCCGTATTGTTGAGAAGACTTCGTGAATACTACGTAAATAATAATTTGGATCCTGACGTTGTGGAGTTCGAAGACCCAGTTCAAAAAGCAAATTCTGAACTAACTCAACAACTTTCGCGGCTGCAAGAAGAACAAACTCAACAACTTTCCCGGCTGCAAGAAGAACAATCACAACAACTGACCCAGTTGTCCAGCCAGATAAACAGCCAGCGCGAAGATATGTCCCAGCTGTCGTAACGAATGACGAACCAGCAAGAGGAGCTTTCCAGTCAGATGAAGAGCCAGCGCGAAGATATGTCCCAGCTGTCACAACGAATGACGAGCCAGCAAGAGGAGCTATCCAGTCAGATGAAGAGCCAGCAAGAGGAGCTATCCAGTCAGATGAAGAGCCAGCGCGAAGATATGTCCCAGCTATCACAACGAATGACGAACCAACAAGAGGAGCTATCCAGTCAGATGAAGAGCCAGCGCGAAAATATATCCCAGCTATCACAACGGATGACTACCCTACCAGAAGAGTTATCCAGTTCGTTCTCCCAGCAAATATCACATCTTCGGGACGAGCAAAATCAGCAAGTAGCCGACTTGCGAGAAGAGCAAAACCAGCAAGTGGCCAACTTGAATCAGCAAGTGGACAACTTCAACCAGCAAGTGGCCAACATGCGAGACGAGATCAACCAGCAAATGCAGTCCGAAATAAGAAAGCTTCAACAAGAACTGGAAGCTTGTCGCCGAAACCAAATCATCCGCCACGGCGACGGAAATGCAGAAAGGAGGGAAACCGGCCACGTAGACGTCGAACGACGAGGAAACGGAGAGGCGGCCAAGGTACGAATGACGGTAAAACCTCCGACCTTCGACGGGATGACTTCCTGGTCAAATTACCTAAAACAATTTGACGCAGTGGCCAGAGCGAATGGATGGTCACCCCAGGAGAAGGCATTGTTCCTAACCATGGCTCTGCGAGGCGAAGCTTTAGACGTCTTGTAATCATTGACACCGGATGAGGTTGACAATTTTGAGCTATTGGTGAATCGTCTAGAGATGCGTTATGGTCAAAGTCATCTAGAACCGGTATACCGAGTGCAGTTGAAAAGCAGGAAGCAGAAAAATGGAGAAACTATCCAGGAGTTCAAAGCTGAAGTGGAAAAAATGGTACGGTTTGCATATCTAAATGCAGCGGAAGATTTTCTGGAGTGCCTGGCGATCCAAACCTTTACCGATGGTCTTCGAGACGCCGAATTGCAACGGGCTGTACGGTTGGCGAGGCCGAGATCTCTTGTAAACGCCTTGACCATTGCCCTGGAGTTCGATACGGCGACGGAGGCCTCACATGCAGCTGCTCGACTAATGGAAGACACTGGTAACTTCGACCATGCCGTTTATGCCGTCAGCGAAGTCGAAGCGGTAGTGGAAAGGTTAATGAAGTTTTCTTCAAAAAGAAGGCGCCCAGTGAGGTGCTGGATTTGAGGAGAACTGGGCCACATAAAAAATACTTGCCCCCATTGTACCCGAGTGGAGCAGAACGAGGAAAAACTTGCCTTAGTTAAGGTTGTGCCAGAAGACGAGAGCTCTATGCTGGAGAAGCAACAAGAAAACGATCCCGTTCTGAAAAAGATTCGAGAATGGAAGAGAATGGACCGTCGTCCGTTGTGGAGAGAGATATCCTCATCCTCTCCTGCTTTAAAAGCATACTGGTCCCAATGGAACTCTTTAATTTTGGACGGTGGGCTCGTTAAAAGACTTGTGGAAAATTCCGAGGGCACAGAAACAAGGAAACAAATAGTGGTCCCAAGAAATGCTGTACCAGATATTTTAAAACAGATGCATAATGATAGTTCTGGAGGACATCTGGGTATCACGAAAACGCTGCAAAAGATCCGAGATAGATTTTACTGGGTAAATTGCACTAATGATGTTAAAGATTGATGTCGTCAATGCACTACATGTGCTGCCAGTAACGGTCCGCACCGAAAAGCGAAGGCGGAAATGCAGCAATACCTGGTTGGAAGTCCTTTTGAAAGAATCGCAATAGATATATTGGGGCCACTTCCACAGAGCGATGTAGGAAACAAGTACATCTTTGTTGTCATGGACTACTTCACTAAATTGGTTGAAGCCTATGCAGTTCCCAATTAGGAAGCCACCACTTTAGCAGATATATTAGTTGAAGAATTAGCCGATTTGGGGTACCACTAGAATTACATTCAGACCAAGGGAGAAATTTTGAGAGCAAGCTGTTTCAAGAAGTTTGCCAAAGATTAGGCATCCACAAAACGGGAACCACAGCGATGCACCCTCAGTCTGATGGAATGGTGGAACGAATGAACCGGACTATAACCAACTATCTGTCAAAAGTGGTGTCAGAATGTCAGAGGGATTGGGATCGACATATTCCACTATTTCTAATGGCAATTCGATCAGCCATTAACGAATCAACTGGCCAAACGCCTGCGAAGGTCCTGTTCGGTAGAGAAATGAGGCTACCATGTGACTTGATGTTTGGTTGTAAACCTGGTGAAGAAGTGGCCCGTGAACAATATGTAGTCTGGGAAGGTCCTTACACCATCAAGAAGAAGATTAACGATGTCATTTATCGGATCGTGAAAATTCCCAGAGGGAAACCCGCCGTGTTCCATCATGATCGTTTGGCGCCTTACCAGGGAAACCACAGTGGAGATGCGCAGCAACTCCAAGAAGATGGTTTGGCTGGCTCAGGGAGTGTGCGGGATTCCGATGTAGGAAATAACATTCCAGGAGGAATGAATCTAAGGAGGGGGCAGTGTAACGGGATAACCGTGAAGGGACCTTAATTTGAAAGATTGTTATTGACAGTTGATTTTTAGAAACTTCTAAAAACACTGACTAGATTAAATAATGTTTCTAGAAAATTCTAGAAACTTCTAAACACACTGACTAGATTAAATAAAGTTGTATATAAGGGGATGTATGGGCAGTTAACGTCAGTTCAAGTTCAAATATTCACAAGAGTTCATTGTATTGTCAAGTAGTTAGACGTTATCCAGCAGAGTTCTGTGTATCTTAACAATTTTGTAAATAAATTGTGTAAAAGTCCCCATAAGTGTTTCAGTATTTTCTTGTTAGTTTTCAAGTTTTTACTTTTATCATATAGTACATAAGTACATAGTACATAAGATACTTATTTATTAACGTATAAAAGCTTTTAAAAAATTTAACATTTTCAGATAATGCTCTCGGTTTAATCATGGAAGGTGTTGTTAATGAACTTGTAAATATTTCACAACATAATTTAGAAGAAGAACATAATAAAGAATGTTTGTTAGAGAAAAAAGATAAATCAAATATAATAATAAATCCAGAAGAAACAAGTACCAATAAAAAAATAGTTGACGATAAATTACAAACAGGTACTTAAAAAATATTTTTAGAGTTGGTTTTTGGAACGAAGTTCCCTTTCGCGCGTTACGAACAGTTACGACTGACGCTAGGAGCTAGCCAAAAAAAATTCATACCAAAAGTTGACACGACACGACACACGTATGTTTCTCTCTCTCACAGACCAAAAAATAAATAACTCTTCCTCCCTCTCTCTCATAGATAGATATATTACAATTAAAAAGACACTATTTTAAATTAAAAGAAAATGTACATTAAAAAGAAAATACTGTAGAAAAAAAAATAATTACCTTTAATAGTATTATATTTTAATTCATCCTGTTTTTATAAATTAATAAATTCATAAACATTTTAAAAATAGTTCGTAACTTGACTAGTTAGGTACCTATGTCAAATTACCTTAACTGTCAGTTACTGTCAAATATTTTAATTTTAAAATTTTGTATTGAATTGTTAATTCCTGTTTTAAATTATAAAAAGTAATTCTAAAAAGATATGTTATCTAAAGCTCTGGTATTGTGTAAATGGACACTTTTGTTAAAAGAAACAAACTGTTAAGTAAGTAGAGATTTTATACAGACAATAATAAATGCTGATGTATGTATAAACACTCTGTTGTGTTTACAAATTACTAATTCCTTCACTAATTAATCGAAAGGAACTTCGTTCCATCCGGGTGTCCCTTGACACCTCACACTTTTTTTTTCTTGCAATTTCATATTTTTTTTAGAATCCACACCCATTGAATTACAGCAACAGACTTCCATTTCAAAATCACTTAGAGTTACACTTACTAGAATATCAAATGAAGACATGAAGAATCTCTTAAAGAAAAAATCATCTATGATAAAAAATAAATCCAATATAAAAACTGATGAATCAATTATCGATCTTTGTGAACCAAAATCGACACCTAGACAAAAAATTGTAAGTATCACTTTTATATCGTCTTGCTTTTAACATATTCCCTTTAAGAATATTTATTACTTTCTTATTTTTTAGCATATATCTTTTGATTCAAAAAAAGTTAATACAACACCAGAAAAACCTAAAGATGATTATGAACTTATTGCAGATGAAGCAGGTATTTAACGAATATTTATATATATTTTTTTTTCATTTTTTATTCTTTAGGTGATAATCAACCTTCTACAAGTCATCCATATAAAAGAATTGTAAGTATGGTGATTAAAAAAACATATTTCAGTACAATAATGTATTTTTAGAAGATGAATTTTAGTCCCAGAAGTAAAAAAAAAGTTGATAGTGAAGAACACACTAATATAGAAGAAGAAATAGGTAATATAAATAATAATGTGTTTACATACAGACAGACAGATGGACGAATAGACACACAGACGTATGAATGGAAAGTCAGACAAATAGACGGACGGACGGACAGACAGACAGACAGACAGATAGATAGATAGATAGATAGATAGATAGATAGATAGATACATAGATAGATAGACAGATAGACAGACAGACTTCTACATTGAAAAAAGTCAAACAGTTTTTCTTAATTTGATCACAAATAACTGATTTTCCAATTTAAAATTTTCTTAGTTGATAAAGTCTTACTGGCATCAGCCTTTTGAATTTTACCTTTACGTAAACAAAATCAAAAGAATAATAAGATGATATTGAAATTAATTTAACAATTTAGGTTCAAATTTGGTTTCTCCAAAAAATAAAATCAAAACTAAAAGAAAATCAATTGATACACAATCTTTGATATCTGATGAAGCCATTTCCAATAAAACTAGCCCTAGTAAGTTAATTCAAAATTGATCATAATTAATTTTTGAATTAATATTATATTTATTTCAGGTGAAAATTCTCGAAAAAAAATTGTAAGTAAATAAATTTTTACAAAAATTGTGTAAAAAATTCTGTAATCATTTTATTTTTAGAAAATGACTGTGCAATCTAAAGATACTACTGAATGTGTGGTTATAGAGGAAGATATAAGCAGAGGTAATGGTAAAAAAGTATATTTTTAATATTTATTATATTTTTTATTGTTTATTGTAGAAAATTGTACAAAAATTAATGATGATCAAGAGACACAAGGACGGGAAAAATCTCTATTTAAAAATGTGTAAAATATCTTTATTTTCATATAAACAAACTGAAATTTTATAAATAAAACTAACCAAAAACGATTTATTAGGATTAAAAATTATAAAAAATAATAATGTTAATATTTTTTTATTACAAAATGTCCAAAAAGCCTTCGACAAGGTTTGACACGCTGGCCATATCTTTACAACAGAATTATTCAAGTCAAGGTTGGAAATGAAATCTCCGATCCATTCACCCCCCTTTCAGGAGTTCCACAAGGATCAATCCTAGCCCCAACTCTATATACCATCTATGCCAGTGATATTCCTCCTCTGGAGAATATCCAGCTGTACGGAAGACCTTCAAAACCTGCTGGATGAAACCCCTCTTTCCTACCGATAGATGGTGCCTCCAAACCCACATTGGACACTATAATAAAAAAAATACAAAAAAAATGGGCCGGCCCTTGGCGAAGGTTTCTGTGGTTCCCTTTGTCCTTGACAAATGGAAGGGCTATACGACGGAGGAGACACGCCACAGCGTCAATCTCCCAACCCCACATTGCACCACGTGGGTCACCCTTCCACACACACTTACACCAAAAAGAAATGACCTTAGGCACGTTCAAACACCACGGAAGGACGAAACGGAAGTTAGAAGACCAACTCTCCAGGAATACAAGAGGAAGATTTGTAGGAGCGGAGCCGACGACAGACAGATGCTAACTCCTTCCCAACATTCCATCCATCCCCTGAAAAGGACGTAAGTCCTACAACAGGGTCCTCTTACGTACCAAACTCCTAAAAATTTCCATATTTTATCTCCCAAACTACTCTTTCTTGTATCTTCTATTACACGGTGGATATCTTATAGATTCCAACGAGCAATTCTTACTTAATTAAGTACTATAACGCCACCGTAAGGTGGCGCAGTTGAGAGAAAATAAAAATTAAATAAAAAAAATTATAATTTTATTGTAAAATCACGTATTTACATTTTTTACAATAATAATTTGTACACTTCATGAAACATATGTATCCATCTAACATAAACCGAATTCATATTTTCATTACAGTAGTTTCTTAAAAAAAATAGAGTTACTGTTAATTTTTAACAATCTCTCCCCTTCCCTCTTTTATCATATGATTCTCCCTACAAATCAGTAACATTAAGGGAGATCCAATGAATCATACTTTTCTTCTTATTCAAAGATACAGCACGTTTATCTTAAATAAAATATTTCCTATACCAGTTGTTCATTGCTGCTTGCAGATAAATCTAACAGCCTCCAAGCTGCCCTAGGATCAGGTTCTGTAACATCTCTACAAAGTACCCAAACGTAATTTACTCTCATTACTTTATCTGGATCTCCTTCAACAACATTCATATTAGGATCCCTCACAGCCATAACTTGTTGTGAAGTAAACGAAATAATCAAAACAGGTCCCTGATCCATAACTTTACCCATAACTAAATCTACATGATCAATATCCAATATCTTCGATTCAATTTTGTAACCTTTTTTATAAGCTTCTTTTATAGGAATTGCAAATAAATTAAATGGACCTTCGTGACACCAATCTTTCAATACTTCTAAATCTCCTCTGGTCATAGCTTCGAGAATATTTGGAATTATATCAGTCTCGCATTGTTTTAAAAATCGTTTCGTATCAAATGTAGCATCGATTTTACAAATTTCTGTTAAAGTTTCAGATAATTCAGTTTTTTGAAATAAACCACCCATAATATCACCAACTTTTTCAGTTAAAGCTCGAGATGCACGTATTATTGGATTTTCACTTTCATCATATTTTAATTTCCAATCCATTACTTTATGTACATACGGATTGTTGTCTTTGAAATTTTGCCAGGATTCGTAAAATTTGGAATCTTTGTGTAATTCTACACCGGTAGCATCAGCGTTAGGTTCGTAGTATTTTTGTTGAACAACAGCACTGGTTTCTGTTCGTTTTCTTAATTTTTTTGGACTTACATATACTCGACCTAGAAAAATTAATATACATTATTCTTAAAAAGTAACGCAACACCTTAAAATGCTGTAAATTTGAAGCTATTTTTCTTATTTCAATGTGACTTTTGAGATAATAACGCTCTATATGAAAGATTGATTCGATTATTCTTTCTCTTAATTTTATACCAAGGTTAGTTGGGGCGGTGTTAGCCTTCCCTATCATTCTCTTCTCCATTTTTTCTTTCCCTTTTCTTTTCAAGTTCTTATTTTATTCATCCACCTCAACGGTCTTCCTCATACAACCAATCTTACATTCATCTATACTTGTACTCACATAATTCTCATCTCTCCTCTCTACATGACCAAACCATCTCAACCAATTTTCTTGCTCATTTGTCCCACTTTCACTGTATCTTTTAATCTCTCATTTCTTACCCTAACTCTCCCTGTTAGTCCACACATCTAACGCTACTTCTAACTTTTTCTTTTGCTCTTTCCTTTTTAAGTTATACAACAACGCTGATCTTACAGTTCACATTCACATTCCTTTCTTACAAAATTCCACTTTTACAGTTCATCCATCCATACTTCATCTTTTATCCCTTCAGTCAACACGATATCAAAATCCAATCAAAGATTCAAAAAAAAATAGCTTCAGATAATTATTAATGAAAATATTACATACCTTCTATACTTGTATTATCAATTTCTTGTTTAACAGCTTTAGTGGCTTCAGATATACTTTGAAATGTTCCAGTTTTCGTAATTTCTTGTGCGGTTTCGCTAATTTTATGTGTAGTTTTACCGACACCTTCTGTAAATTTACCAGCTTTTTTCGCTAATTCAGATTTACTAGCTTCATCTATAGCTACTTTAACTTTTTCTTTAATTGTACCTAAACTGTCTTTAAAAACTTCACTGCCTTTACTTGCTTCTTTTTCTACACTTTCAAATTTTTGACGTGCTGCTTTCAATGCATCACTTTGTTCTAATTTTTGAGCCTCTTCACGAAATTTTTTTAATGACTCTTTCATCTCCTTATTTTTGGCGACTTCTTCTTTGAAATTATCGTATAATCGAGCCAAGAATGAAGTTCTTTTAGCTGGCTCTCTTGAGTAAAATCGAATCTACAATAAATCTCGTAAAGTGAATCTTAAAATAGTATTAATTACATTCAACTTACCCCATTATTAACGATAATTCGAAAAGAAGAAATATATAAACCATACATTTTATTTTAAATCACGTTTTTGGCATTAACATAACCTTAAAAATTATTCACTTCAGATTCTAAGCTTTATGATGAAATAAACTATTGCTTTATTTAACTTTAATTTCAGGAGCAAAAACACACGACAATTAATATAATAAAACTATTACTTTTGTGACATTTTTATTGACCAAACTGACATGGTTTGACAAAAAAATTGTGATTTATTATAAAAGAATTACGTAACCTTCAACGAAATGTCAAAACGCCGAAACTTCAATATGATTGCATCAAAAAATTAAATACAAATGTAAATAATCTAATTTTTAATTATCTCTGATAGTAAATCCAGTAAGTTTCGAATATATTTCCATAAACAAAAAATTTACTCTGAAAAGTTGTCACGCAACATTATAATCTACTTATATGTTGATAAGCATCAAAATTTATCTACTTTTTTCAATTTCTTAAGAAGGTAATAAATTTAACACAACATATTTTACAAAATTATTTTATTTTCTTATTTTCTATTCGTACAATCATTTCTTTCCTTGTTTAGCAGCTTTTCTTTGCTCAGCTCGTTTAAGTTGTTGTTTAGTACTTAAATTGTGCCTCTTTGAAAATCTCTGATTTTTCAAGAATTTAGCATCCATCTATAATAATAAACATGTGTTTAAATGATTTTACTAACTGTAAATACATGTAAAAACTATCAAGAAAGTAGGTTAGGTTAGGTTTATGGTGAGTGGGTCTATAAGGCCCTCCACTACTTACCCCTAAAGTAGATTCATGACGGTACTGTTTTGGTTTTTTAATTCCATTACGATGGGCTTTACGATCTATAAAAAAGTATATCATAGTAATAAATTATCAAATTTTTATATATTTTACTTACTTTGATTATGATTTGTATGGTTCTTTGACTTGGCCATTGTTATTAACTATTTAACCTAAAAACAAAAAATTATAGCAAATAGGAAAAAAATAAAACTGTAAATATATTGGTTCCTAATATTATTGTAATATCGCTTGAGAATAAAGCCAATATGATACAGGATTATTAAAATATTTAAAAATTTAAGGAGAAATATTTTACTCACAATTATAAGCAAATGTCAAAATTTAAGAAGAAGATCCTCTTCTTTTTTATTAGTCTTTGCTAATTTGCAACACTTCAGCAATAGATTATTTCAGCCAGTTATCAAAAATAATATATATATTTTTTGTTTGTATAATAATAATAATTTGAATGGTGTATTCTTCTAAGAAAAGAGCGTATAAAGGATGATTTCTAATGAGATACAGTACGAGATTCATGTATTAATTAAACAATTAGTACGTTGCCACTTCGCAAAGTTAAGGCACTAGTGCCTTAGCAAAGTTACACTTCAGAGAGTGATAACAGGTGTTGATAATTTTATAATCTAATAATATTTAGCAACGGACAATGTTTATAATTAAGTTATTTATATATATTAAAATAATTGTAATTACGTTAGAATTAATATCTCTTTTATACCCATTTTTATTTAATAAAATTGTATACGGTAATTTTTCTGCTCTAAATACGTTATTAAACTTATGGCAACACTGGTAACAGTAAAAAATCAAAAATGTTCGAAGTTATAAAATTTATAACAGGTCTAATTCTTTTATAGATTGATCAGATTGAATTAAAACTAACACTTTGTGTAAAATTGCCAATAAATTTATTAGAAATATAAGAAACACACAGTAAAAGGCATACAAATTATTGAAAATACAATCGTTAATAATTCGGTAGTAAAAAACTCGAGGCTATGTAAGTACGAAACATTAAGCATATATCTTTGGCTGGTTTACCACAGTCCCGAAGAAAATCCTCCTGGAGGTACTCGGGCTTTTGATGGTTGAGCTGCTGGAGGCTCTTCATTTATTTGTGCAGCAGCCTGTGGCGGAACCGGTTTACTTGTATTTTTTGGTGCTTCAGGAGTTGTATTAGTACCTTCTAATATTGATGATGCATTACGACCATGATCCTTACGGACTGGTTTCTCATTTTGATCAATTTCACCGAAAAGGTTAGTATGTCCCCCACCTGGGGGCTTCAGTACTCTACTGGAACTACGCCCTTCAATTCCAATGTTAACATCAGTAGAAGTCATTCTGTAAGTAACGTTTTATATAAACAACAAACTGACCACGAAAATTAGAATGAAGTACCTATTTTTTTATTCTCGACACTACCCAACTTGATTTTACAAACAAATCTGAAAACTGGTTATTTCCAGATACCCGCATATAACAGGAAACTAATGTCAACTGTCTTAAAGTAGCACGGTGCGGGCTATTAATTAAATTAAAATCGATATTCTCTTACCTTTTATCTCCCGAATAAACAAATAATTAATTATAATATCTTGAAATACGAACTGTAATCAACTGTAATATCTAATTTAAAAAATTATCTCAAGTACAAAGGTCAAGATCACTTTATATAATCCAGTAGTTCCAATGTGTCAGAGTCAGAATGAATATTATTTTTTAGAAAAAACAAACTAAATTATTATTTGAAAGTGTTAGTAATCCAAAAAAAAATCAATTTTTTAAATCATTAATTAATTTCTTTAATTTTAGTAAATTTGATTAACTGGTTTCTTTATAGCTTATAGGGTCAAAGGCCACTATAGAGAATGGCAGAGAGACTTTAAAAACTGTCAATTTAATTTCAATTTGTATTTAAAGTGTTTAATTTATTGTTTGTATCACGTTTAATAATTAACAAATGCAATTATGTCTGAAACAGAATTTGTGCTACCTGGACATTCTGTAAAACAGGTTAAATCCTTAAGAGGAGTAACAATTTTGGGTCCTGGTCTTCGACAAAATGAAGAGAAACCGAACACATTGCGAGTAACCCAACCAGGAATACTGTGTTTTAAAGAGCCAAATGTTTATTGGATAGAAGGAAATCGAACAAGGTATATTCCTAAAAAAGGAGATCTAGTAGTAGGAGTTATACTGAAGAAATCTGGTGATACTTTGAAGATAGATATTGGTAGTGCAGAGCATGGTGCTTTATCTATGTTAGCGTTTGAAGGAGCCACAAAAAAACAAAAACCAGATGTACAAGTAGGAGATGTGGTTTATACAAGGTTATTAAATGCGCATCGTGAAATGGAACCGGAATTAGTATGTATAGATTCATATTACAAAGCTGGCCCATTGGGAGTTCTATCCAACGATGGATTTTTAATGAATGTTAGTATAGTTTTAGCTCATAAACTTTTAGATATTCAAAATCCTATGTTACGATCGTTAGGTAAAAGATTCGCTTATGAAATAGTTGTAGGTGTTAATGGTAAAATTTGGATTAATGCTAAAAAAACAAAAGATATTCTTAATTTAATGAAAATTTTTGAAATAGCTGATCAGCATCCATTAAAAGATTTAAATGAAATAAATAGGTTGATTAATTATTAGGTTATAAGAACATGAATTAAGTTTTTGTTTGTTTTTATTCAGTTTTTTAATATACATAAAAATCAATTAAATGATGTTTATACAAATTTGTAAAACTGTTTATTCTTGATCACTAACATGTGCTTGTATACTTTTAACGGCCATTTCCAATGCTCCATCTCTAGTTTTATTACCTCCAATGAAACCAGTTGCATGACAGAATACACAGTTTTCAATTTTCGCTATATTACTAAGTTCCTCATCTCTAACTCCCCTCCAATCTTTATGTAAAAATATCCTACATATAAAACTGTCTGGCTGAATAGGTATAGCTTGTACTCTCCAAGAATCACCAGCATCATGAAATACTACAAATTTAATATCTCCAGAAATACCCATTTCTTCTTCTAAAGATAATAAATGATCTTTCCAAGGACACCTTTCTCCCAACTCAACTATTTGACCACTTTCGTTTATTTTATGTCGATTAATTATTGCGTTTTTAACAATACTTCGAGCTGGCCACCATACATTAACACTCTGGAAATAAAAATTAACAAATAAATGATTATGCTAAATTAAATCACTTGATATATTCACAGAATTAGTTACTTACATCTAATACTCTTTCAACAAACTCATTTCCTGTTAATTCCATGGCTTTATAAAACGTTTCATTATTGGGAATTGGATTTGGGGAATTCCATTCCGGATTTAACCTATGCACTCTGGCACTTAAGTGAGTGTTTATCCTATATTTCGGTTTGCCTTCTGTAAACATTGGAACGCCATTATCTATAGCATCCATTTCCTCTACGAAAACTTCATATACATACGCAAAAATTGAATGTAAACAATCAGGTGAAGGTATAATGTTGTGTTTATTAAGTACTTCAGTTAAAACTTCTAAGCCAAAATGGGCATATACGAGACCAGCTGAACTTAACCTAAAATTACCAACGAATTTAGTAGTTATTGAATACTACTATAAAGAAACTTACTTAATAGTTTTATTTTTAATCAAATCCGGTCGTACAGTACTTATAGTTTCATCAAAATCTCTTTGATGATGGTCATATCGATGCTTTTTAGGATCGTAATCACCGCCAACATCCACAACTATATCACAGCCTGCTAAAATCTACGTAATAATAATAATAGTATTATTTTATCTAAATATTAAACAACGTACATTGTTATCTCTAGTCCTTATAATTTCTGCATCAGCATACTCTGGAAGTTGTTTAAGCATAAAGCATGCTAAAGCTTCGTCACAATGAAAAACACCACTGTGTGTTCCTATTTTTTTTATAATTCGAGATACTTTAGGTGTTGAAGCCATTGTACTGAACCTGAAAGAAAAGCATAAAAATTTACAGTTTTGTTGTGATAGATATAATTGTAATGTACCCTCTCCAAATATGCAAAGCTGTAGTCGAAGAAACCGTGGCAAGTTTGGCGGAGAAAGACGTAATCCCATTCATTTTACTTAACCTAATTTTTTTATGTAAATTTTGACTGACAGTTTCTTTGTGATTCGTGGTAGTTTGTTTGTCACTTATAGTAAAAGAAACAGAAATGAATATATATTAACGAAGTATGTAAATTTTAAATATTTACTTGCTATAATACTTTCAATTTGAGAAAAAACTGAAATATATGTACACAGATTAATAAATCTTTGTTCATGTATCTTTAATAGGGACCGAGCCTCTAGACTGTCACGCCCCTCTGGTGATAGAAATTGTAAACTTATGGGCAAAAATATTAACCAATAGTATGTGATAAATTGTTTATTGACCTTTTATTAAAATAAATTTTGAAATTATTCACGATGTCTTTATCAATAAAATCATGTTGTACAAAGGCTGTACAGAAAAGTCTCGCAGAGAGCGCTATATAAATTTACCTGTGAAATTTTATCGTTTTCCGTTAACTACCATTGGTGTCTCGTGGAAAGACATTTTGATCACGAATATTATTATTAATTCTCGGTTAAAATCCGTATTTAATTATTTTTGCCATTATTTCTTAATTATGACGTTTGTTAGAAATTTTTGCCCATTTAATTCCCAATTTCCGCACTAGGGCGCGCGGCCTTCAGTCAAAGTGCTGCCTCTACAGTTGGAGCTCGGTCCCTATTGGTACAAAAGAACTACGGACGTATGTCTTTGCTAGTTCCTTTAAAAAGTGAAATTAGTCATAAATGGAGTAGCATGACAGTTGTCAGGTAAATATTTTTTAAATGGATATAGAAGTATTTTTGAAAATCGTAAAAAATGCAAGCATAAGTTTGAAAAATACGTACCCTGTGGAAAATTACAGGTCAGTGTTTCTATTTCTTCATTGATCATTGTATACATGTTGACTGAAATTGTAATGTTTACCCACTTCTACTTAACTAAAATTGTTTTATTTGGACATTTTATAAACTCAAATTATGTATTTCTAGGGATATGTTTTTCAAAAAATAATGGTTTTCTAGGGATTGCCAGACTATCAATTTGATAAGGTACAATATATGGTTTTAAGTTGTGCTTTTTTATTTAAGGATGTCCTCGTAGATTTAGACCAAAAATACAAATGAACCGAGAACATCTATTGGGGCAGAAGAGGCAATTTATCAATTTGGGTTTTAAAAGACTGCAAGTTAGGACCAGTGGGGAAGTCGTGGGAAGGTAAGGAGTTCCACAATCTGGACACCCTGGGGATGAAAGAACGATCGAATCAGAGACAATATAAATATTATCTCTGGATCGAATCAAGGTTGACTTTAGTTTGAATGAATGGAATAGAAGTAGTGCAACAAAAGGGCAACTTTTGGTTAAAAAAATTGTTTGATTTAATGAATAGAATGGAAGTTGAAAGACAAGGTAAAGATTGAATGAAATTACAAGGGCATAAAGAAAATAGTTTTAATTATAGGTATTCTGGCAATCTTAAAGTAAATATTCTTTTTGATAACTTCTTATGGGAGGGTAACTGATTTTTAGCGTAACGCGTTGAAAAAAGCGTTTATCATAACGCGTTGTTTATCGTTGTTACACGCAGACGCAGTGAAACAATAATATCATTTCTCTCTCTCTCTCTCTCTCTCTCTATGTTTTTCCCAATGTAAGTTTTAAGCATATTTGAATTTACCGTGTCTAATTTAATCCCTTTTAATTATAATTTAAATTCATAATTTAAACGGTTCGGTCATCCTCGGCATCTATCCTGGCAGTTGTAGAAATAGGTAAATATTAATATTAATACAAATATCTTTATTTGAACATGTTGAACAAAAAAATGGAAGAATAGGTGAAATCCGATTCTCAAGTTAAAAAAAGTGAGATGTGTCAAGGGACACCCGGATGGAACGAAGTTCCTTTCGATTAATTAGTGAAGGAATTGTAATTTGTAAACACAACAGAGAGTTTGTACATACATAAGCATTTATTATCGTCTGTATAAAAGCTCTACTTACCTAACTCTATCAGCAATATCCGGAACTTGTGCAGAAACACTGTCAGGATACATTATTGTTTTTATTTTCTATTATTTTAATATTTATTATCTACAAAAAACCTGTATAAACTTAACAAAGTCGCGACACTACTACACTGTTCAAAGCAAAATAGAAAAAAAAAGTAAATCCATTATTTTCAACAGTTCGTTTCTTTTAACAAACCAGAGGTATTGTATATTCTACCTAGAATTACTTTTTATTTCAATTTAATTTAAAACAGGAATTAACAATTTAATACAAAATTTTAAAATTAAAATATTTGACAGTCATCTCTGAGTCATCTCTGAGTCATCTGTGAGTCATCTCTGAGTCATCTATGAGTCATTTATGAGTCATCTATGGGTCATATATGAGTCATCTATGAGTCATCTTTGAGTCATATATGAGTCATCTAGAGAGAGAGAGAGAGAGAGAGGATGAAATAAAATATAATACTATTATAGGTAATTATTTTTTTTTCTACAGTATTTTCTTTTTAATGTACATTTTCTTTTAATTTAAAATAGTGTCTTTTTAATTGTAATATATCTATCTATGAGAGAGAGGGAGAGAGAGTTATTTATTTTTTGGTCTGTGAGAGAGAGAAACATGCGTGTGTCGGTGCATAGTGTCGTGACAACTTTTGGTATGAATTTTTTTGGGCTAGCTCCTAGCGTCAGTCGTAACTGTTCGTAACGCGCGAAAGGGAACTTCGTTCCAAAATTTCAATATTAAATAGTTCAACTTGGATTAGTTGAAGTTATCACTTCTGTCGCGCGTCCTGAGACGCACACGAAATACTAGATCGTCCCGAAGTTTCTAATCATTCTAATGTTACGAGCAAAACAGGAGGGAGGTATATTTGTCAATATTTGATCATTGTTTGTTACCACTGGATGTCGCTACTGTAAATTTGTATTCAGTGCGCATTTGGTTTTAACAAATGCATGGTTATAAAATCAACAAAAAACATGAAATTAAACAGGTAAGTAAATATATAAAATAGATATGTTTGTAAATTTTTGACTGAATTTTTCTCAAATTTTGACTATATTTTTGTTAATTTTTGGTTTAGGTTTTTGTAAAATATAGGACATTCGAAGGTAAATGGCGCCACTTACATTCCATAGATATTTGTTTGATATTAGTTTAGGGTGTTATCCATAGATGGAGTCACTTATGTTTTTTTTTTATACGCAACCAAAAATTTTTAAAGAATTTAGTAAAATTTTTTGGATTATTGAGTGAATTTTTCTTAATGGTTGGTTTAATTTTTTGAAAAATGTCGAAGTTTAGGTTGTTATCCATAGATGGAGGCACTTATGTACAATGGAAATGTACTTACCCAAAAAGTATATAACTAATGACGCGCTATGGGGTGGTTGGTTGGGGCTCGGGATGGCCTCTTGCCGCCTTCCTCCCCCAAGTCAAGAATCTTCGGGGGTAAAACCAGGTCCCATTTTTGATTAAAAATAGACAATTTTGTTAAATAATAGAATAGAAATATGATAATTAGATATTGTTGAACGCAAGTGTTGGTTACAGAGTTCTTCTTTTGCTTTATCACAACTTGGGACACCCATTGGTAGATGGCGTCTTATGAATTAAAATTTATATTTGGTCCAATTTTTGATAAAAAATAGACAATTAGATATTGTTGAACGCATGTGTAACTGACAGAATTCTTCTTTTGTTTTATCAGAACTTGGGACACTATTTGGTAGATGGCATCATATGAATTAAAAAAATCATTTTTTTTTTCTAATAAAATTCCTTTAACTTTTCAAATGTGTTTTATTTAGTAAAAATTATTACCCTACTAGGAAGAATCAGGAGTAAAAAAATAGATTTCTTTTTTGATAACTTCCAAATTCAGCTACCATCCGATAGATTGGGTTACATATCAAAAATGGTTTTTGCCATAAAGTTGTGTTTTTGATCATACGTTTGTTAAAACCAAACGCGCACTGGATACAAATACACAGTAGCGACATCTGATGGTAACAAGCATCGATCAAATAATGGGGGTTTCCTTCACCTTCACCACTCAAAAACTCCTGGACGAACTCCTAGAATTCAGAACTTTTTCTTCTTACGCTACCCTTTTGTTACACTACTTCCATTCATTCATTCAAGATAAAAACAAACTTCACACAATCTTTGTTCATTCGATTCTTATCTAATAAATTCAATTTCCACTCTTTTGACATACCATGCTACTCCATACAATATTTATCCATTCATTCTTACCTAATAACTTCAATTTTTTATTCTTAAGAGGTTTTAATTGGCCCAGACAATCTTTGTCCATTCGATTCTTACCTAATCACTTCAGTTTCCATTCCTTAGACACTGCTCTTATAAACTCTTGTTCCAGTCTTACATGACAAATATAAGTTAAAGGAGAACCTTCTTTGAATAGACATCTAAAAAAAAAGAATATATACTTTAAGATTGCCGGAATACCTATAATTAAAACTATTTGTACATTCAGTTTTAATTTCACTCAACTTTTACCCTTATCCTTCAACTTCCATTATATTCATTCAATCAAACTTCAATTTTTTTAACCAAGAGCTGCCCTTGTGTTGCACTACTTCCATTCAATTCATTTAAAATAAAGTTTACCTTTATATAAGCTTTATCCATTCGATTCATCCCCAGGGTGTCCAGATTGTGGAACTTCTTACCTTCCCACGTCTTCCCCACTCGTCCTAACTTGCAGTCCTTTAAAACCCAAATTGATAAATTGCCACTTCTGCCCTTATAGATGTTCTCGGTGCATTTATATTTATATCTATACCTACGAGGACATCCTTAAATAAACAAATCTTTGTCCATTCGATTGTTACCAAAGAATAACTTTAATTTCCATTCTTTTCCTTACACTAAGCCCTCTTAACCTTTCGTTCCAGTCTTCCATGACTACTAAAAGAGGTATAAGAGTTCAACGACAACCTCCTATTAGTGAAAACGAGAAAAATAAAGAATATTTACTTAATGATTTACAAAAATTTTATGCAGAAGCATCAGATAAAAAAAGTAAAGTATTTGCTTAAAAATTCGTGACAATTGAATTTATAAATCCTAAAAATACTTAGTTTATTAACGTTGAATTGCTTGAAATGTAAATAAAGAATTGATTGATTTGTAAGCATACTTACGTATGTTTTCAGATTCAAATTTTTATCGTTTAATATGAACGTAAAACTTAAAATGAATTAAAGCATGTATACAAATATTACAAATCAACTTTTCGGTAAAACCTTATACGGGGATCCTAATGTTATGCGCATGACCACGTGAATTCAAAATGTATCTGCTATTGCGAGCGCTGTTGTCAAATCTCGTGTTCAAATTTACAGTGGACTTGCGAGTGTTTTAAACGAGCACTAATACCTACTATCAGTTTTTATTCTCTTTGCACTTTGCATGTTTTAAAAAAATTGGTATATTTGTTCTGATGGCCATGAAATATTAGAATCGATGAAATATTCAGTAAAATATCATCAAATTTCTCTTTCTACCGGATACAGATAGTGATAGTTTTGACACTTATTTTGACCCTACCAAGGGCGCTAACATTTAAATGATTTAAATGTTGCGCTAACGTTATGATAGTGTATTTTTTGTCTCATAGCTAAACGGGTAAAACAACTTGATAAAAATAATCCCTCTGTTATTCACCACCGCTCTTCCAGCCCCAAAAATTTCTTTAAAAAAAAAAAAAAAATTAGATGTGTCAAGGGACACCCGGATGGAACGAAGTTCCTTTCGATTAATTAGTGAAGGAATTGTAATTTGTAAACACAACAGAGAGTTTGTACATACATAAGCATTTATCATCGTCTGTATAAAATCTCTACTTACCTAACTCTATCAGCAATATCCGGAACTTGTGCAGAAACACTGTCAGGATACATTATTGTTTTTATTGTCTATTATTTTAATATTTATTATCTACAAAAAACCTGTATAAACTTAACAAAGTCGCGACACTACTACACTGTTCAAAGCAAAATAGAAAAAAAAAGTAAATCCATTATTTTCAACAGTTCGTTTCTTTTAACAAACCAGAGGTATTGTATATTCTACCTAGAATTACTTTTTATTTCAATTTAATTTAAAACAGGAATTAACAATTTAATACAAAATTTTAAAATTAAAATATTTGACAGTCATCTCTGAGTCATCTATGAGTCATCTCTGAGTCATCTCTGAGTCATCTATGAGACATCTATGAGTCATCTATGAGTCATCTATGAGTCATCTATGAGTCATCTATGAGTCATCTATGAGTCATCTATGAGTCATCTATGAGTCATCTATGAGTCATCTATGAGTCATCTATGAGTCATCTCTGAGTCATCTATGAGTCATCTATGAGTCATCTATGAGTCATCTCTGAGTCATCTCTGAGTCATCTATGAGTCATCTATGAGTCATCTATGAGTCATCTATGAGTCATCTATGAGTCATCTATGAGTCATCTATGAGTCATCTATGAGTCATCTATGAGTCATCTATGAATCATCTATGAGTCATCTCTGAGTCATCTATGAGTCATCTATGAGTCATCTATGAGTGTGTGTGTGAGAGAGAGAAAGAGAGAGAGAGAGAGACAACATGCGTATGTCGTGTCGTGACAAATTTTGGTATGAATTTTTTTGGGTTAGCTCCTAGCGTCAGTCGTAACTGTTCGTAACGCGCGAAAGGGAACTTCGTTCCAATACCTATTACAAGAGCTTAATTTGCAACTTTCAAAAATGTATTTTTCATACAAAATTTGATTAAATATTTGCTTTACAAACCAGATTTAAATACTCATTTCTCACTCCCTAAAGTGTATTTCGATATGCACCTTTTACCAAAAATTTGCAATTTTAATTTTCTAATTTGCACCATCGTAAAATTTGCGAAAAACGGTAACAATTATTATAAAAATTAATAAAATTAGTTTCGGACTGCTGTCAGTAATAAGTAACTGCGGGTAGTGAACACATGCGCAGTTATTTATTTCTAAACGTACATCAGCCAGGAAATGATTTTATTAATTTTTATAATAATTGTTACCGTTTTTCGCAAATTTTACGATGGTGCAAATTAGAAAATTAAAATTACAAATTTTTGGTAAAAGGTGCATATCGAAATACACTTTAGGGAGTGAGATATGAGCATTTGAATCTGGTTTAAGTAAAGCAAAATTTAAAAAAAATAGTACGAGGGTGCAAATTATGAAAAATACGTTTTTGAAAGGTGCAAATTAAGCTCTTTTATTTTATTTTTTTGTAGAATTTTCTTCCTTACTTAAAATGTTGGTGTTATTCCATTTTATTTCGTGATTTTATGTGAGGAAAAAACTCCAAAAAATAGAATTGAAAGAAACAGCATAATTAAAATAAATGTATTTCCAAATTTATCTTTTATATCTAGATCTTGGCTAAAAAGTTTAAAAAGAGTGAGCTGTTAATCTATGTATATGTTGAAACAAATTGAAACATGAAAATTTAAAAATTCAAAAAACGCAATATTGAAAGAAGAGTTATTTAATTTGAGAATTTTAGTGGCAAAATGTTTCCGAAATAATGAAACAAAATAAGTTTAAAAAATCTTTGAAAAGTATCATAAGAACGGAAATTTACCAATTGTAAATTCCTTTATAATTTTATGGTCTTATATTTTTATGGTCCTATAACCAAAAGTGACTATTCAAGGTATGTTACAAACATATCTTGGTAATTCCATTCTTATTTATCACCAGTTTCTTTTCTAATCATGAGGCCCATGAGGGTTAAACAATAAAACTATTTTACGATAATTTTTATAGAAGAATAAACTTTATTTTCAATAGCAAAGCATAAATATAATTTCCGATATACATATTCATTTATATAGAATTAGATTGTTTTATATGTAAGTAAACGAAAAAATCGCATTTTTTAAACTATTGTAACGACTCCTTTACTCTCAAGAATATACTCATTATTTTTTTTAAATAGCCACATCGATAAATCTCTGATTTTAATTTAATTAATTTCATTACAATATTGCTTATTTTAAAGACTATAAACATGTTTTTAAATATTACACTTTACCTTCGACATGGCTGACCATTATTTATCCAAAAAAATAGTTTTAAATATCTGATATAATTTTGAAAATGGCTTTTAAATTTTAAGATTAATTCGTAATTTATTAAAAGTTTAGAACATACTTCTAACAAACATGTTTGTTTACAAAACATTCTACCTAACCTAACACGTCAATTTAGAGTCATGGACAGAACAAGAAAATCCGTAAGTTTTTATGCTTAGAACAACATATTTTGAGCTATTTCAGTATTTTTACAAGTTTCCGATTATTACAGATATACAATTAATTTGGCAACAATGCATGGAAATTTGAATTTCTCGCGCAGAAATGAGGTGAATTTGGGTTTTTTTTCAATGCGCAGAGACCTGCGCGGTCAGACGTTTTTAACTAGGATCCCCGTATAAGATATTACCAACTTTTCCTATTTGCGATGTGAAATATACAGAAATAAAACTTTCTAGATAAATATTTTTGTACTAACGGATATTAAAAAAAGATATTTACTTACTTTACTAACTCGCATTTACAATACGATACGAATTACACATTTTTAAAAGTTCTTCTTAAATTTACCATTATTTTTATTTATAAATATAAACACAAATTTAACTGACACTTGCTTTACTTATTAGCACAGACATACGTTCGTAGTTCTTTTTATGAATGAATAAACTAGCATAGACATACGTTGGTAGACCTTTTTCAGATTACTACACTATCACAGACATCCGTTCATAGGTCTCTTTTTAAATTAACAACTTAGCACCAACATACGTTATAGTTGTGAAGATAGTCACACTTCAGTAGCATAACCTAATTTTGCTTTATCATTTGAAATATATAGATAAATAATGGAGTATTACATGTATGTAAATAATATATATCTTCAAAATTTGATCACAATTATAAAGTAGAAATGTTCTTATGTTCGTATGAAAAAATCTTATTATTCTGAATAGACATACGTCAGTAGTTCTTTGGTATATATATGAAGTAAGTCGCATATATCTGTCAAATATTTGTCAGAGGAACGTAGATCGTACTTTTTCTAGGTTAAGTTGTAATTGTTCTGAAATTTGTTTATATTTATAAAAATATTAAATAAATCATAATGCCGGTTGATATAAAAGAATTAACAGAAGGTTGGTTAGAACTTGAAAGTGATCCTGGTCTTTTTACCTTGTTATTAGAAGATTTTGGTGTAAAAGGAGTTCAAGTAGAGGAGATTTATGATCTAAACAAACCCTTGGATAGTCCAGTTTATGGTTTTATTTTTCTATTTAGATGGGTAGAAGAACGTCGATCACGTCGGAAAGTAGTTGAACAAAACGAAACGTTTGTGAAAGACGAAGATGTTGTTAATAATATATTTTTTGCCCAACAAATGGTTCCTAATAGTTGTGCAACACATGCACTTATTTCAATATTATTAAATTGTCCTACAATACACTTAGGAGAGACTTTAACAAGGCTTAAAGCTCATACTCAAGGAATGAGTCCTGATAATAAGGGTTGGGCTATCGGTAATACTCCAGAGTTAGCATGTGCGCACAATTCTCATGCTATGCCACTTGCTAAGAGAAGATTAGAAAGAGGAAGTGGTGTCTCAACTGGAAGATTTACTGGTACGTTATTAAATACTTTTAAGAGAAGAAATTAAATTATATTTTGTAGGTGAAGCATTCCATTTTGTTAGTTTTGTTCCAATTAGTGGTACATTATTTGAGTTAGACGGCTTGAAACCATTTCCAATTGATCATGGGCCTTGTAGTGATCTAGACTGGACTGATAAGTTTAGAAATGTTATCACAGAGAGATTAGGAATTACTGCTGAATATAATGAAATAAGATTTAATTTAATGGCTGTAGTACCAGATAGAAGATTAGCAATACAACACAAGCTTAAAATGTTGAGGACTAATAAGCAGATTGTTTTAGATGCTTTGCAACATTTAGTTAAAATTAAAGATAAAGGTGGTGGTAGTAAAACAGAAAATAACGTTGATGTTAAAAGTAGTACAACTACTTCTAATGAGGAAGATACAAATAAAGAAGAGGTTCTAGATACTGATCAAAAAGTTACTAAACCCGAGATACCAACAAGTACTACCAGTAAAGTTACTTTATGTCCATTAGATTATGCAACACCTTTAACTATCCAAACTTCCCCTGCACCGAGTACCTCAGGTACTGATACTCCTTCAGATATAGGTTCTGCATTTAATTCTCCAACTCAAACATGGAATTGGGCTAATACAGCTGGTCAAAACAGTCCAACATCTAGAGATTTAAAACGATTTGTTGTACTCAGAATGGCTGAACAAGAAGATAAAGATAAAACCTGTAAGTCAGTAAAGAAACGTATCGTCTATATTTACTGAAAATTTAATTTTCTTTAGCCTCTGGTATTAATTCCGAAAGTTCTGAAAAAAAATCAACTGGAGGACACGCTCGAGTTCACACTAGTGATGGGGATCCAGTTATTGCCGAAAAAAGAAATCAAGAATTACTTGAACCCCATACTTTTGCACCTAAAGATCTTCTAGCGTTGCTAAGAAACCTAGAAAATGAAATTTGCATGTGTGAAATGAGTTTAAAAGATGAAAACGATAAACAAAATAAATACAAGGTATAAAGTTAATTCTTAAAAATAGATCTTGTTTAAAATAGTTTTTGTTTAGGTTGATGATAGTAGAAGGACACATAATTACGATGAGTTTATTTGTACTTTTTTGTCTATGTTGGCTGAACAAGGAAAATTGGCTGATTTAGTTGAACAAAATCTTGTGGCACCCAAGCGTCCAAGTAATGCGACTCCAGTACCCAAACCAGCTAAGAAAAAGAAAGATGTTGGCAGAAAGAAGAAAAAGGGTCGTTCTAAAGTTAAAAAGAAACGCTGAAATTGTGTCTGTAGTACTAATAACAACCTTTACATATTTATTACTTACTTAAGGTGGCTTTTTTAATGATTTTTAATTAAAGTCATCATTATTATGAAATCGATTCTCAAATATATTTAAATTAAATCCATGATTTATGTTACTGCTTTCATTTTTAACCTGCAATTACTACGAGGGTTGTCTTTTTAGTTTTGCATATAGCAGTAAAGACAAAAAATAGTTTATTGCTTTTCAAAATATGTCCTACCAAGATCACTTTGGCATACGTTCAAACAGTTATTCCATTCCTCAGTTGACACCTGCAAATTCATTGTTTGAAAGGCATCGATGGCTTCTGGTGACTGGAAAAGCTGCCCATACATTGAATTCTTGATCTTAGGGAACGTGAAGAAGTCGTTGCGACTTAGGTCGGGACTATACGGTGGATGGTTTAACAATTCGCTGTTTTGAAGCTCCAAAAACTCGATTGTCTTTTGAGCAATGTAAGCACTTGTATCCTTTGTTGAACCGATCGACACCAATTGACGCGAAGCGCTTTTTGCTCTTATATTAGCAAATAGGGGATCCAACGGAAAACCAACTTCGTAACACTCAGTTCTTCATGTGGGATCTTTTGGATCGAGGTCTTTGAAATGCCCAAAGATTCCTCTCTTGGTATGTTACACGGCGGTCATCCTTGTGACTGCTCTTTTGGGTGGACCTAGCCTGGATTTGTCGCTGACACTGGAGTGACCACGTTTAAATTCGAAATACCAGTGAGAAATAGTTGACTGTAGTGGTGCTTCATTCCCAAACACAGAAACCATTTCAGCGAGACATTGCTGTTGGGATAATCGTCTCCAAAAATTGTAAAAAATGTTCTCGGCTAAAATCCATTTGTCGAATTTCAAAAATTTACAAAAACTATGAATAAATATCATCAAAAAATGGTGTCTGGAGGTTCTACTGATGGTGCCTTCTAAGCAGCTAAATGTAAAACTAAAAAAACAACCCTCGCACATAAGTAAAATTGTGAAAAATATGAAAATAAGTTTATCTGTAAATATTCAATGAAAATATAATTCATAAATTGTCAATTAGTTTATAATATATATTTATTTTTTAATTCATTATATAGAGCATATTTTATGTAATATTTTATTTAAAGGCCTAAAAAATATTAATAATTGCAAATATAAGAAAAGTAATAAATAACACTTAAAAAATAAAATTAGTATACAAAAATTAAACCCAAAATTGCCATTTTGAAAATAATTTCATATAAATAATAATGCATTCATAACAACAAATCTGGGTATTAAAAACGCAAATTAAAAAGCACGAGGCGCCACATACTTTAACAATATTAGAATTTTTGTTAATAATTTGAAGAAATTTATTTTTCTATTCTATCTGGGAGAACCAAATTTATGAATGAAAAACTCATTTCTTCAAAATTTAAAAAAAAACATGCATTTTTTATACATACAAGTTGGAACAATACTTACTCTATAATAATTTTGAGTCAAAAATGAGTACAATTAATAAATAAAGAAATTGGAAGTATTTAAGCTTAATTTTAGAATAAGGCCCATTAGAGTGATTTTCTTTATATTAATTAAAATAATTTACATCTTAATCAACACGTATCTAATCTAATTATAATAATTTAATAATATAATATATCTACAGAAAGACAATTACAGCCTTATGTTAAAAGTCATTTTAAAATAATAAAAAAATCAGATCAAAGTAAATAAAATATAAATATTTTATATTAGTATTAAAGCATTTGAGGGTAATTGGCCATAATATTTCCAAAGACGAAATTCAAAATGCTCCTGGAGATTATAGAAGCCATAAAAATAGGGGGATCAGCAATAATCGAGAAAGTACAAACTGGAACAACTCAATTACGATTTTGAGCAAAAAACGGGTAACCGAAAGGATCTTGAAAACTATAGGCCAATTAGTCTACTTAACCACCTATACTCGTAAATCGACTAGAAACAAAATTGAACTTCTATCCATCTCGGGAACAAGTTGGGATTCGCTTTGGTTTCGGTACCAACGACCACCTTCATTGTCTAAAAACACTCATAGAAAAAAGTATTGAATATAATCTACTTCTGGTATTGGTGTTCATTGACTTCCAACGTGGAGCTACCTGCAATCTAAAAGGCACTACAAGAATGTAGAATTGACCATCGATATTGTAAAATTATTAAGATTATATATGAAAATACAACTACAAGTACCACCAGAAAAATCGAAATGAAAAGGGACAGACAAGGCGATAACCAAACTGTTTATTACAGTTCTTGAACACGCATTTAAGAAATTATCTTGGAAACACAAATGAATTAATACTGATGGAGAAAATCGTATCTACCTTGCAGATGGCAATTTAGGAGAAGCCAAAGATTAACTTGTATGCAACTTCTTTCAAACCAATCTGGTCCCCAGTAATCAAATCAAAATAGAAATAACAACCAAGTACGTATACCTAGGTCATGAGATACAAATTCATAGAGATAATCAAACCTATGAATTGACCCGAAGAATAACTTCAGAGTGGGCGGCTGACGGAAAAATGAAAAGAGATCTATGATTGGATTGACACTAAAAGATAAAGTAAGAAACGAAGAGATATGCAGAAGAACTAAGTTGGACGATATGATAGAACGCATATTAAAATAAAAATGGAAATGGACAGGACATTTTTCAAGACTTAGAGACGGAAGATGGACAAAGAAATTTATCGAATGGAGAACCAGAACCGATAAACGGAAAAGAGGACGACCTCCTACCCGCTGGACAGACGACATAGAAAGAATTTCAAATTGGATCCTGGCTGTTCAGTACAGAGAAAATTGGTAAAGTATAGAGGAGGCTTATGTTCAGCAATGGATGCAAAGAGTATGATGATGATGATTAAAGCATTAAATTGATACTAATTAAAAAATTAGGATATAATTACTATTTTAATTTTCTGGGTTAGAGTAGAGACTGGAATTTGGTTTAAGTATGTTATTTCAGATACAATAATGATCAATAAATAAAATTAAATTAATAATTATTGTCATTAATTGCTATTTTACAATACATAAGAAGAACTGATCATGAAAATAAACGAGTTGCGATTATTTAGAAATAAAAAAAAAATGATGTACCAAAAATTTCGTTTTTGTTTACAAAATTTAGTCAACAAGCAAAATAAACAACATTGCTCGAGTTTTACGATTTCTTTGGGTTGGATTTAAGATTAACGTTCTTCAATTCTAGTGATTTTAAATAAAATTTAGTCATTACTCTAATTTAAAAAAAAAAGGTGTGGCAGTCAGTGGGACTGCCGGTAGAAGTTATACTTCTATGCACGCGCCCGGCGTTTCAAATTTGGATGGGAATGATTTATCAAATTCACTCCCATACAAATTTCTAACGCCAGACACGCGCATAGAAGTATAACTTCAAAAATTAACATATTCCACTCAACCTATTACTTATCTAACGTTAAAAAACGTAATGTCTTTTTTTTAAATACCACAAATAGTTTTAAAAAATTTTAACTCAAAATTATTTATATAAAAACATAAACAAACATGTGGCGACTCATTAGTACTAATATTACAACACAATAGCATGGAATACCAAATTTTTTACATACTTTTTGAAGTCTATAGTGCTAATAAATCATTTTTTTGTGCTCGTACTGCTGGTATCTCGCGCCATTTTAAATTAATAAGTTATTAAAGTTTTTTTTACTTTCGTTTAGTTGTTTTACGGCTTAATTGTTCTTCAGCTGCCAATTTTTGTTTATAATCCTCAACAATGTCTTGAGCTCGCATTAGAGATGATAGAGAATTCCTAATTAAATCTTCCCAACTTCTACAGTATTCTTCTTGATCATATGCGACTGTGTCAGACATAACCAAAAGTTCGTTGGCTTGATTTATAGCAGTTTGCATTTCTTTAATTGTTTCTCTTTGATTATCAAGCATATTTTCTTCGGCTAAAAAACAAAAAGTACTCAAATTAGTTTTTAAATTATAAGAATTTGTTTATCAAATAAGATAAATTCTTAAAAAGTTAACATAGTCAATGTAAGAAGTAGGAAAGCACCATCAAGTTTATAGATATGCATTGTTTACACGAATTTCATAAAACTATTAAAATTTCAACTATAAGGTTATTCGACATGGTCCAAAATCAATATCGTTCTTCTTTACAACGTGAGGATTCTATATACCAAATTTCATGACTCTGTAAGTTTCCGATCAAAAGTTATTGTGCACACGGGATGTACATATGTATTATATGGAAGAGTTTCGGAAAACCGTTAAAATTTACAGTTAACGTTTATCCAATCTGAACCAAAATGAATAGAGTTCTTTCCTATCACATAAAGATTCTATATACCAAATTTCATGACTCTGTGACCATCCGTTTAAGAGTTATATTGCACACTGACAGATTTACATATGCATTATATACACAAGTTTCAGAAAACCGTTAAATTTTGACTGTTTAGGTTATTCAATCTAAACCAAAATGAATAGAATTCTTTCCTATGAGAAAGAGGATTGTATATACCAAATTTCATGACTCTAAGATCTTTCGTTCAAGAATTAGAGCGCACACGAGCGGATGTAGATATGCATTATAGACACGAGTTTCAAAAAACAGTTAAAATGTTACCGTTAAGGATATCCGACCTGAACCAAAATCAATAGGGTTTGTCTCTATGTCTCGAGGATTCTATATACCAAATTTCATTAACCTGTTACCGTCCGTTAAAGAGTTATAGCGGACACGGACGGATGTAGATGTGCATTATAGACACGAGTTTCGAAAAACCGTTAAAATGTTACAGTTAACGTTATCCGATCTAAACCAAAATCAATAGGGTTCTTCCCTATGACATGGGGATTCTATATACCAAATTTCATGACCCCATGCCCGTTCAAGAGTTATACCGCACACAAATTGATCTTATAAAGTACAGATGGCAAAATACCCATTTCTACACCACCTTGTACAAAAGGTAGAGTACGTTCTGGAAAACAAAGGGGGCGTGTTTTTAGAAAAAGTGAGCTTTTAACAACGACAGCTTCCATATTTAAAAAAACGAGTTGGGGACTTTGACCCTGTTAGATATCTTTATGCATTATTGACCTGAATAACTAAAACCCATACCTTTCCTACAGTGGATTCGGTGAAATTAACAATTTAACCCAAAAATGCACCATTTTGAACAAAATTTTAGTTAACGAACTGATAAAGCAAGTTTAAAGCTTCAAAATGGCGTTTTCTGGATGTTTAATTACTAATTGGTTATGTAAAAACAAACACAGTTTGAAGTTGATGATTCTTTCATTACCTATTTCCAATTCGGATATAAACTGATGTAGATTAAGCATTTCAGGTGTCATATCTTGTTCGTTTAGTGACTGTAATTGTAGAAGATCACCATCATCTTCATCTTCGTTATCAGAACCACTATTTGTCTGTAAATCACCAGCTCCTAATTCTTTTACTCGATCAGCGTAACGTAAAGTGTTTAAACTGTGCTCACAGGAATTTACACCAGGAGATATCATTGCTATCATACAAGTACGAGAATTTGAACCCACAAATGAATCTCTTAGCACCTAAAACAAAAAGTAAATTCAAATTAAAATAAATTTAATTATTGGTGGAATTTTAAACATTATTTGATTTTGAAACCATGTTTGAATAAAAAATAACACCACGACTGGTTCTACAGACGTAAATACGATGGTACACATTTTCAAACATAGTGATTTGTATGGCCCGAACCTCATCGATAATGTTCTGTTTAGTTCTTGAATTGTTGCTGGTTCATTGGCGTGAACTTTGCTCTTCAAAAAACCCCATAAAAAGTCTAAAGGTGTTAAATCACACAAACGAGCAGGCCAATTCACATTTCCAGGTCTTGAAATTAACCATTTAACAACCCAAGATTGGTGGTAACCGCATTTCCAGCATCATTCTCAGAGAAGTAAGGTCCAATGATTCCTTTGGATATCAAAACTCACCAAACAGTGACTTTTTGGGGATGTATTGGTTGTTCTTGATATTATCTCAGATTTTCCTCGGTCCAAATGCTTATTTACCGTTCCATTCAACTTGAAATGTGCCTCATCGCTGAGCATAATGTTTGATGAAAAATCGGCCTGATTTCTTCTATTTTCAAACAGCCAATCAGAGAAAATGATCAATAGACTTCTTATCAGTTGTATCTTGTAGTAGGCATGAAGGTTCAAATTCAGCAGCGATATTTTCGGGTAAACGAAACTTTTTGGCCTTCCAGTCTTTGAAATCAAGTTTTCTCGAATTTTACGCACCAAACGACCGATTATTAAATATTTTTGATAATACCATTTTTTTTTAATTTATAGATTTATAGCTTTTTTTAAGTTATATATTAAAATTTACTTACATGAGTAAGTTTGCTAACTCTAAAAGGTAAATGGGCTCCCTTTCGTCCTAAAGCTCTAATACATTCTTTCAAAGCCAATAGTGATTTATTAATTTCAGCACCTTCCATTCTAGTTTGTCTATTAGCTGATGAAGTATCGGCACCTCTTTCATTTCCAGCAAGATCAATTAAAGAAAATTTGCCATAAATTTTTGACATATTGTTGTTTGATCTCAAATAAATCTACAAAAATTAATAAAAATTATACAAACAAGAATATTAAGGAGAAATCGAAATAAGTTGCTGAAGTGATAAAATATTCTAAAGAAGTTATATATTTACTTGAAACACTGCATGTGATCGTGAAGAATTATTATTGGCAAATGTTTGACCAGACGTACGTGCTTGATTTCCTTTTTGAATTAAACCTAGTACATCTTGAACATTATTAACAATTTTTTCCTCGAGACCAACAACTTGCACCTGTTGTTTACCATCTTCTAATATCCTCAATTTTGCTTTGTTGTTCAGCAAATCAAAAACTTTACCTAAAAATATGAAATTTTATACATTTTTGTTTAAAATTAAAAAAAACTCTACTGCCAAAATGAAACTCTATAAACTAGATGTAGTTTTATGTCGATTTCACCCAAATTATCCTAATCCTAAGGGAAGATGATATTTCAATTTCTTTTAAAATCTTCAAAACAACTTAAAAAGCATTTTAGCTGGTTTCTTGAAAGGTTTTATTTACATAATCAACTAGAATTAAATTTGTTGGCCCTTCACAGTATGGGAATGCAGAAGAATGAAACCGCCTACTTTCTATGGCAAGGCATCCTGGTCTAACTATTTAAAGCACTTCAATACAACAGCTGGTGTCAAAATATTCCTGCTAAGGTGTCCGAGGAGTTTGACCACTTGGTGAGAAATAAGATATGGTCACTCACACCTTGAGCAGGTCTACCCATCCCAGCTGAAACAGAAGGGAAAAAAAATAAAGAACCAATCCAAGAGTTTGAAGCTGACATCTCCAGAATAATGCACTGCACACAAAAGCATTCTGTCTAGCGTTCCCAGCTTTTGTCGACGGTTTAAGAAATACAGGAAACTTTTCGTCTAGCACGCCCCAAAGTTTTGGTAGATGCTTTACGCCAGATTTGAATCCAATAATCAAACAAAACGAAGAGTTGCATCAAGAAATATAGGGAAAGTATACAGGAAGTGGTTATTCTGGGATGAAAATAGTAACCAAAAAGAAGCGTTCTTTTAGATATTGGAAATGTGTTGTAGTTGGTTATGTGAGGAGTGCCTGCAGCAACCGGAAGAATGGTAGATCAGTAGAAGAATGATAAACGAGGATATGGCAATCTTAACAGGTCACTGCCTGAAAATTGCAACAACATCTCTTTAGGATGAAATTAGCAGGATTGTCCCTATGAAGAGGTTGCGAACAAGAAGAGGAAACAGTAGACCATATAATGTATGACTGCTCTGCTATTTCTGAAATCAGAAGATCCATGTTGGGCGACTACGAGCTTACACCAGCCGATGTCAGGGAAATCCCCCTCGGGAGTCTCTTCACCTATTTTATATCTTTAGGCCTGATAACAGCGTGAGGTGTGGATTTCCCCACACCCGAGAGGACGCACAATGGGCAATATGTGGCCTCAGTGCCGGCAGAGCACTTGCTCGCCCTTCTCCAATATTCCAGAACCAAATCCAAAGATTGGTGAGTGTTAACCACTGCTATTTGATCTCGTACGGTACGCACGTAAGCGATGCCCTCTTGCGTTAATTTAAAACCACGCCAGCGATGTCTTTTGATGTGTGTTTGAAACGCTGTCTGAAGTTCCAGACTGTTTTAAACGAGAACATGGTAGATTTTAGAGTTTTTAAACAGCTTAGGAAGTATTTTTGTATTAGAATAATTTAAATTTGGGTTAAATTGAAATGAAATTACACCTATAATAAGAGGATTTAATTTGACAGGAGAGTTTCTGGACATCCTGTATACATACATTAGTTTTATGTTAAATAATTATTAAAAAGAAGTAAATGAAGATAAGAATGTAAATTAAACCATAAGTTAATCAACATTTGTTCAGATATAATTTCTTATCTTTTTTCCTGTAATTAAACTCGTTGTGTGAGATAATTTGCATTCTTATAAACAAGCACGATTTTAAATCAATGTAAAACACCTACGAGTAAATCAAATGACTCATAATAGCTAATTCCGTGCATACTAAATTATTGTAATAATTAAAAACAAGTTTTATTATTTCATATAAATAAATATCTGTAATATTTGATATTCTATTAATTCCCTAAATAAAAGTAATTCTTAATTACCTAAATTTAATCGTTTTAAGTAAATTTTATCTTATATGTAGCTTGTTAATGACACCTACAATTTAATTTTATGAGTCATATACTGTTATATTTTAGTTGTGAAACGATTGTGGGATTTTCTGTTTATTTAAGAACAATATTTACGTATTTAAGAAAGTTTTTTAACCAAATTATTGTGTTGTTCATTTATCCTTAAAATCCTCACACATTTCCCTTATGATTTTGTTATGTTATACTTCTCGAAATTCTGATCTCAGGAACGTTTCAGAGTTGTAGACGGGAAAAGTGTGTCAAATTGGTTATAGGCCCGAATAACCAATAAGTCGTAATCAAGAGTTAAAGAGCAAAGTGGATTTTTCGATTTGCCATTGTTTGAATCTGAGGTCTTTTTAATGTCGAGGATAAGAAATAGAATGTGACGAACTTCTTTTTAGTTTTTTTGAGCATTACTCGAAATATTCACCAAGTCGCTCATAGCCAATATGACAGAATTTCCCCGTCTATATCCATATTATCACTTTGGGCCAATCACAATGTCGAGAAACATAACAAATCACAATTCTAGATCCAATTTCGATCATACAACCTATTCTTGTATATAAAAAGGAATTATATATTTGTTTACTTACCAGAATAGATTTCAAAAAAACTGGATGATACTATAAGGTTCATTGAGCGATATTTTGGAGAATTAACCAATCTGAAAACATCGTTAGCCACCATAGCATAAATGCCTTTTTCACAATTTTGTTGTTTGCCAGAAACGAAATCTCCACCCATCGTATGAGTTTTTCCAGAACCCGTTTGACCATACGCAAAACAAGTGGCAAAACCACCATCGAAGATTGTTTTTACTAATGGTTGTGCTGTATACCTATCGAAAAACAATAAAAAAAATCAACAAAATGTTCAAAAATTAGTCTTTTAAAAGTGTATATTAAAATCTTAAAATACTAAGCGAGCAACTGTATTGCCAGTTTTTGAGTCGTACAAGGAAGGGAGGTAGAAAAGATCGTCGATTATGTATGTATCAGGGATATCCCAGAAGATGTGGTTAATAACAAAGAAACTCTGAGACAAATATTGCATGAGAAAGTTAATATGAGGAAAGTGCTAAACTTGTGACCAGGCTCCTAAAGGCAGCACAGAAAATATATTGAAAAGAAGTGTGTTCTGACACCCTAGAATGCATCGAAAATGACTCAAATTTTTTGTCAAGGGGGCAATCAATGCACTGAAAGTCTCCAAACTCTCCGAGAGCCAAAAAAGCTAGCATGAGCAATTCCAAATCTAAGACGATTGTAATTGTTTTCTTTGATTACAGTCTCCATTTACTTCCTAAACTTCTTGTAGTATCTAGAGGCTTTCTTAATATTCCCAGAGGCTTGTTTAAGGTCTTTAGAGATATTTTCTGATTCTTCGGAAACATTTTCAAGATCTCTAGAGACTTTTTCAAGGTCTGCATAAGCTTTTTTATCATCTTCAGAGACTCCAACTTCTACAGAAGCCTTTTCAATACCTCCAGAAGCTGTTTATAGTCTCCACTTACTTTCTTAACTTCTTTAAGGGTCTCCAGAGGCTTACATAATATCCCTAATATGAAATTTAGAATAGAATAAAAGTATTTTGGTAAATTGGGATTTTATTCACAAAATAACTGCTGGTTCCCATATATAGTTGTTAGGGCTCGTTTACTTAGAATATTTAAATACTCCGAAAGTAATTTTCCGGAATTAATGTAGTTAATAATAGTCTTTTGTGAGTTAAAATTGGTAACAAAAAAAACTAATTTATTTTCTGACCTACTTGAAACCTATTTCTGAACCTGTCGATTTCGCTTTTGAATTATTTTGAATGGGAATTAAATCGATAGTATATTGATTAATGCAAAAAACGTGTAAACGTTTCACTAATTATACACGATACAATCGAACTTAAAATATTTAAAAACACTAATGTAATGGAAACTATATTGATCTTTTTTTGTAAGTTAATAATCAATACTAAAAATAATTTGTTTCCAAATTTTAATTTTCTAAACAGCTAAAATAAGACAAAATTGTTGATAAAATGCCTAGGCAAACTAAATGAACTAGAACAAAACAACACTGTTACCCTCTTATGGGTTCCAGGACCCCCAGGAATAGAAGGAAACGAAACAGCATACAATGTAGTAAAAAAGGAGCTGAAACCCCATACTTGGACCAGAACCATCTTGTGGAATCAGCAGTAAGTAGTACAGTCTTAGAAAAACTAAGGAAAGAAGTAGATAGAGAAAAATCCAAGTACTGGAACGACCTAGAAGGACTAAGACAACCCAATTGTTGCGATGTTTAAAATCAACGAATTAAAGTTCACCAGATTTAGTTCCCAGCGATTTTCATCTGTTTCACAAACTTAAAAAATGGTTCGGAGGTAAAAAAATTGAGAGTAACAAAAAAATCATCGACATATTGATGGGGATTATGTTGAAAAGCGAAAAAAAAATTATTTTGAATGTCAATTTTCTTAGTTTAGATATTGCAGAACAATATTTTATATTATATTATTTCAATAAATTGTTATTTCCTGTTTTGTTTTTGTTTATTCCTATTTTAACGGACAGTATATAATCTAACTATATACAACGAAAAAAAAATCTGCGATGTCAACAAAATTTTAAAATATTTGAAAAAAAAAACATTTCAATCCTTATCAATTGGTGAGCATTGTATTTAAAACGTATAGTTTTAATTCGAATACTGTATAATTATCAGGGCTAGGAATTTTTTACCACTATTCTTATCAGTTGTAGTACAATCACAACATTACTTTTTATGCTTGAAATAGTTTTGTACTTTTATCAAAAATAACTGTAGTTTTCGCAAACGAAAAAAAAAACAGATTAAAAAATGAATTAAATTTTTAACTCACCTGTAGACTAATTCGTTTGAGCAATTTTCATCAAAAGCATAATCAAATCTGAATAATTGATTCTCAAGGTACCTTGTTAAATCTACTTTATTTTTTGGTTCGTGTACTATCAGCTGGTTTTTACTAGGAATTGTAATTACATCAACTTCTTTTCTATTTAACTCTTTTTTATTTAAAGGCCTTTTTCTCACACAAACGGTAATCAAATGATCTTCAATTGGATCGCTATGATTAAGTGGTTTAATATCTAAACTTTTACGATATTCCATAATCATATTAAGAAGTTCCCAATGAGGATTTCCAGGAGCAAGTTGAAGGAATGCTTCTTTTTCAGCTTTCTCTTCAGCCTGTCTTTGACGTCTATCTTCACGATTTTTCTTAAGCTTTTCAACTTCTTTCACTACATTGGATCTTCGGGAATTTTGAGCTGCGGTCATTCTGCTGGTGGGAAGGTTACTTTCTCTGGATTCAGTGTTGGTGGTGATTGTGTGAGAATTAACAGAAGTCAAGCGATTCTGCTGTTGTACCGTTCGAGCTGACTTTATACCATTATTTGTTATCTTCGTATTACTGGGGATCGACGATTTTGTGGGGTCCCGTTGGAGTTTGTTAAACTGCGCCGGTACAGGTAAAGCCGACTCCTGGACATTAGTTTTCTCGCCCTTTCTCAGTATTACTATATCAGGATTCAATGACACTATCGCTGCCATATCAATTTCTTTACCTTTCGTTTCGCCCTGTTCGATCCATTCCACAGTTGCAGACCGTACATCTTCGTTGATAGCAGCCACAACAGCACAGTGAATTCGCCCATCTGTCCTTTGTATGTTAATACTCGAGCCTACTTGAAGAATTTCCGAGTTATCCATACCCGTTTTATACTTTTGAAACTAAAATTGAGTGCAATAAAATATTTCAAGAACATTAATTGCCGGATTTGACGATTCGAGAGACACTTTCAAATAACTGTCGCTCAGCCGTTAAAGCATCTTTCTTTGTCGCGAGGTTATCTTCTTCTTTCAATTTAATACGGCCTTCGATGTTAGACTTGAAGCCAGACGTAACTTTACCATTTTAGGTAATGATTAACGCGTTGTAGGTTGATCATGGTCAAGGATCTTAATTAATACTTTACTAATATTGACCCAAAAACTTTTTAGTTAGTTATTAAAAAATACGTATATGATTTAATTATTTCATTACACATGTAGTTTTCCGCAATTATAATTTTAATAATTTAATCAATGAAAAATTAACATACACCAACGCACTGTGTTACTAGTTGCTATAAAATAAAAATATTTTAAATAAAATTAAGGACATAATTTTTTTGTAATATATACTCATTGGAATCAATTTTTAAATTCAAAATAGGCTAGATGTTAGGCAACACATTATACAAATTATTTTTTATAATTCACGTTCACAAAGTTTCTATTTCCACACTAAAAACAGTATCGAAATAGATTCATTGTAACACTGTTTTTGGTAACTTTTTGTTTTACACAATTGGTTGCACTGCACTGATTTTCAACGAAAGAGTTCAGGTAGTAAATCAAAAAGTATGTTGTAGTAAATTATTAACTACATTATCAGCGTTAGTGCTAAATTCGGAATATTTTATACAAATTTGACAAACATTCTAATTTAAAATCATTAAAACTGACAAGTGTCAAAACTGTCAAGATTGCCAACATAAATAAATATTTCGAAAAACTCTCATTTTATTTTTTTTATACTTTTAAAAGTTCATTATAAAAAATAGTATGTAACACTCGAGTTACAATGACGGTTTGTAGTACTCGTTCTTTGCGAAACTCACCGCTTCGCGGTTCGTTTCACAAACTGAACTCGTACTACGAAACCTCTGTCATTGTAACACTTGTATTACAATATACTATTTTCTTTCCAGTAGTTCCAATGTGAGTAGTTCTAAAGTGTAAAATTTCGAATCAAAATAAACATCATCTAATAGCAATGCAAATACCATAAAGAATAGAGAGAGATCTGCTGTATTTTTAACTACAAGCATTTTATTTAGAATATAAAAAATCAGGAGTTTACTAAAGTATTTTTTATAACATTTAATTTTTTCCTCAGTAGTTTCAATGCGAGTAGTTCCAACGTGTCAATGTCAATTTTGAATCTATCCATAACATAACCACAAATAAACATCTACCGTCAAATCATTTAAATTAGATAAAAATTACGTATTTTTAAACAATAAAATTGTTAAAAATGAATAGAAATATAAGATATATAAGCTATAAAGCAGCTAGAACGTGGTATGCAAATTTAGTGAAACCCAAACCTGAGAAACCTCCCTTTAGGCATATAGTTCAAATTGGAGATCCCTCTTTAAGACAGATATCTGAGAAAATACACGAAGATGATATGAAATCACCGGAACTTGAATTTGTTATCAAGCGACTTAAACATGTATTTAAAAAGTATAATTGTGTAGGATTAACAGCGCCACAAATTGGAATTCCACTGCAAATTCTTTTGGCAGAGTTTAATAACGATCATTTGAAACAGTATTCACAGAAGGAGATTGAAAGTAAAGAAATGACTGTTCAGCCCTTTGTTGTAAGTAATATAACATAAAATTACGCCTTCAATAATGAATTTTGTGCAAAAATTAGTGTACTAAAAGTAATATGTATCTGGTTTTGAAGGTCATCATAAATCCAGCTTTAAAAGTAATCGATTACAGTAAAATTGTTTTTCCTGAATCATGTGAAAGTGTAAAAGGTTTCTATGCTGAAGTACCAAGATATAGAACTGTAGAAATTCAAGGTATGAATTTTTAATGTTGATAATCATAAATTCTAATTTTTAAATCATTTTAGGGGTTAATGAAGAAGGAAAAAATATATCTTTAACTGCACATGGATGGTGGTCTAGAATTCTACAACATGAAATAGATCATCTCAATGGAAAATTATATACAGATATTATGAATCCGAAAAGTTTAACTTGTTCTTGTTGGAATATAGTAAATGAAAGAGGTGGTAGAGTTCATCTACCATTAGGATATAAATAAATTATTGATATAGTTGGTTTTAGTTTGTATTTTCCTACCTTTCATTCTTCAAAAACTTTTTTAATTGTTGAAGAAAGTTTTAAAAAAGATATAGTAGCATTTTTTGTTTCATACTTAAACTGAGACAAAAAGAATACAGTTACTATGGATGCGAATTCTGACGAAATTTTGTTCTGACGAGTCCGTCTGAGATGCTCGTCAGAACAAGGCGGTTACACTATCCGCGTTTTCTGACATTTTGATAATCAGTACCTACGCTTCTACCGCCCAGTAAATATGGACGAAGTTGACGAATTTTTATTTTCTTGAAAGTCCGTTAATGAAGTTACTGCTGTTAAATGGAGGAAAACAGAGCATGTCAATTCATTATTTTTTAGTAGAGACGACAAAGGAGAGTCTAAAATGTTATTTGAAGAATTTCCTCCCACTTTTGCCGACAAATATAATATCTGTTTTCTCTCATATCCCACAATAATCTGTTCTCGTACACAAGAGTAATTAATTTATCGTTTTCCATGATGGAATAACTAAGTAACTTCGCAAAAACAGACGCAGGTCGTACGAAAAAATAAAATCTGTTTGAACGCTCAAATGGTTCTGACGACATCGTGCATGTTCTGACGTGCTGGTCGCTGGCAGTGTAAACACGTTCATTGGGAAACAGGCGTTTGTTTATTCGGACGAATTCGTCAGAACTTGTCAGAACAAAATTTCGTCAGAATTCGCATCCATAGTAACCGTAGCGAACTACGTTCAGTATTTCAAAGTAAATATACACAAGTTTCGGAAAACATTAAAATTATAGGGTTATCTCATCTGAACCAAAATCAATAGGGTTTTTCACGATAACTTGAGGATTCTATATACAAAATTTCATTACTATGTGACTATAAAGTACTTAATGGTTTAAATGAGGTAATCATTCGTCGCACGCACCTATCAGTATATTGCCACAAACCTTCATAAATGTCACAAATTGTCCTTTAAGTATCTTTTTTCATTCAAAGGATGTACCATAAATGCATATTTTATCCTTTTCGTCTTCTAGCAACATAAATCGCTGTTGCTAATAATTTTTTTTAACCTTACTGATGTATAAACACTTACATCAAGAATCATATAAAAATGAGGCCTTTAAGAATTATGTAGAGCATCAAAATTTAGGAATTTAACACTGGAGGGAGCTCTCAGCGCCAAAGGATGAGAAAAGGTAAAGGAAAATATATTTTATTTCATCCTGTCCAGTAAATACACTTCCCTATAATCAATTTGGCGCCGGTAAGTAAAACATTACGGTATCAGGTACTGTAATGTGTTGCCTAGCAACGCTGCACTGATTGCTGAAGGGAAGACAATTACTTTTAATTTTTGACATTTAAAAATACTATAATGACTATAAAATAAAATACTTAATTACTTACTTTTACGGCCATATATAAAAAATCGTCAATGTTATTCAATTTTATATTAACAATTAAATCTTAATAATAAAAAAATTATTTGACAGTGACAGATGGCTTTCAAGGTAATTTGACCTGACTAATCAAGTTACGAACTATTTCTAGCCAAGTTACGAACTACTGTTAAAATTTTTATGAATTTATTAATTTATAAAAACAGGATGAAATAAAATATAATACGATACATGGTGGTTAGGTGTTATTACAGTACTCGTTTTTATTTCCGGACTTAGCTCCTACGTCGCCTCGTCCGTAAACTAACTCGTACTGTAATAAGTCACCTACCGACCTTGTAACGTATAATACTATTTTGGACCTGTGAGATCACCTTGCCCGACAAAGTGTAACAGATTAATGAATATTAAATAATACTCATTAAAAATCTACTAATATATTTACTGTCTAGAATAAAGTGACAAAATGAAAAAAAAAAGAAATATGTACATGTACTACCATTACTTCATTCTGGTACATTTAAATCATTACAACATGTTTGTATATATATCTTTAAATATTAAATAAATCTTACAAAAATAAAGTTAATTACTACCATTACGAAATAAACTTATGCATTAGGTGTAGCATGAACCCAGGTACCTGTAGAAGTTTGGGGTTCGCCTGTCCTTATATCATTTGGATACGTTACAAGGAATAATTCGTGGCCATTAATATATCTGAGATATAAATTAATTAGTTTATATATAAATATAAGTTAATAATATATACTTACAAGTTTCTATTGGCTGGTACTCTAACTGTTCTCTCATCATCTAATTCTTCCTGTGTATACTCTGTCAATAATTGTCCTGCAGCTTCTTCGTCCTCAATATGCAACTCACTACTCAATTCCTCCTCTTCTTCAACAATTTCAACTTTTTCCACTTTTGAAAGTGTTCTCATCGCTTTGGTGTTTGTTGCAGGTCCTTTAGAGTGAGTTTTCTGATGCCTTTTCATATCCGATCTTACACGGAATGGTTTTCCGCAAACACCACACATATGTGGTTTCTCACCTGTATGAATTTTCCGATGATTTTGAAGGTACGACGATGCTCTGAATGATTTTCCACAAAATTCACATTTGTAGTTCCGTTCACCTGGAAGTCATTAACACCACTTTTTATTCCTGACAGAAATACAGTTTTTCCCATCGAGAGTATTCAAGTATTCATAGTTACAATAAAATTATAAAAAATTAAGTTTTGTGGAGAAAGTATATAGTAAACTACTTTAGATTTATATCTAAAGTAACGGAATTTGAATCCTTAGAAGAGAAAGAAGACAAATTGATCCTGAAGATTAGAAACTAGTCATCACCAACAACATTAATCAATAGCCAACATTCAAAGATTTCATAAATATAAACGAATATTTAATAATTTCAAAACTTACTGAAAACGAAATTGTAAATGTCATTTCGTCTTTTTTGTTGGAAAATGAAGAAGATGATGAAATGGGCTAGGAAGTCCTCTGAAACCTTAGAAGATGAGGAAGATTACTTTGAAATTGACCTGATTATTGGAAACTAGTCATAAACAACAATAATCAATAGCTAACATTCGAAGATTTCATAACTATCGATAAAGATTTAATAATTTCAAAACTTACTGAAAACAAAATTGTAAATGTCATTTCGTCTTCTTTGTTGGAAAATGAAGATGATGATGAAATGGGCTAGGAAGTCCTCTAAAACCTTAGAAGATGCGGAAGATAACTTTAAAATTGATCCTGATTATTGGAAACTTATCATAAACAATAATCAACAGCTAACATTCGAAGATTTCATAAATGTTGATGAAGATTTCATAACTTCAGGAGAATAACTGATAACGAAATTGTTAAATTCTTTTCGTCTTCTTCGTTGGAAAATGAAGAAGATGATGAAATGGGCTAGGAAGTAATCTGAAACCTTAGAAGATGAGGAAGAAAACTTTGAAATTGACCTGATTATTGGAAACTAGTCATAAACAACAATAATCAATAGCTAACATTCGAAGATTTCATAACTGTCGATGAAGATTTAATAATTGTTGGAAAATGAAGATGATGATGAAATGGGCTAGGAAGTCATCTGAAACCTTAGAATATGAGGAAGATAATTTTGAAATTGATCCTGATTATTGAAAACTAGTCATCAAAAACAATAATCAACAGCTAACATTCGAAGATTTCATAAATGTTGATGAAGATTTCATAACTTCAGGAGAATAACTGATAACGAAATTGTTAAAGTTTTTTCGTCTTCTTCGTTGGAAAATGAACAAGATGATGAAGAAATGGGCTTGAAAGTAATCAGAAAACTTAGAATTTGTGAAAGAATAAACAACCAACAAAAAAATGAAATACAGCTCTTGTACCAATGGGTAAATTATGAGAAGCTAACATGTTGTGAAGCTTGTATAAAAAAAAGACTCACGTAATAATATTTCTAATAATAAATAAGAAATCTTACCGGTGTGAATTCTACGATGAACCACTAAAGAATATTTCCGAGCAAACTCTTTACCACAATACTCGCATTGGAAGTTCTTTTCTGTTGAATGCAATGATGTTATGTGATATTTTAAATCTCCCCATTGTCTAAATCTTTTTCCGCAATGTTCGCAACTATATGGTTTGTCGCCAGAATGTAAACGTAAATGAACCTGTAATAAAAATGTTTAAATGAATGTTATAAGTAGAAATTTAATTATAATAATACCTTTAGAGCACTGGAGGCAAAGAAACTTTTACCACATTGGTCGCATTGATGCGGACGTATACCAGAATGACTTCTCATATGATATACCAATGAATTTTTATGAGTAAATACTCGATCGCATTCTGTACATTCATGAGAAGCTTTTTTCTTGTTTTTCTTGTTTATCTTTTTAACTACAGATAGTGGTGCAGATTCTGTATTACCAGTAGTGGCTCTACAGGTAACCAAATGTTGAAGTAAAATTGCTCGAAGTGGAAAAGGTTGATTGCAAAAGTGGCAAATATGGTCACTTCCTGATTCAATATCTTTTAAATCTTCTTCAGTCTGATGAATCTCCTCTTCGCGATACCAAGCTTTTGAATCATCTTCTTCTTCTGCTGGTTCATTGGTATCTACCACCATAGTTATCCCTACAATATAAAATATACATATAAGTACATAAAATACTCCTAGAACACCTCTTAGAGCTCATAGATTTTATATGAAACCTATACAGAGGAATAAACAACTTATGAGGCTCTTAGGGTGTATTTTAACATAGTTTATAACATATTTACAGCGTTAAAACTCTTCTACTGTATTGGAATTTCAGAGAGAAACAAATCTCACCTTCCATTAAATCTTCAGTGTCACTAAATTCATCCAAAGGTTCATGTTTGTTTGTATGAATATCTCGCATGTGTGCTTCGAACGTTTTTTGTCTTCTGAATGTTTTATTACATTCAATACAAGTCAAATTCAACAAACTTGATAATAAACTCTCTTGTCTCTCTGGTTCTGGTTCCGGAGATCGTTTAATTACTGGTGATACTTTTTTTTCTTGTGGTAATTCTTTCGGTTGTGGTGGTGGTGGTGGTGCAGTGGGTAAACCACCTCCACCAGGTTCATAATGCTTTTTCAAATGTTCGAAAAACTTGAGTTGTTCTGTAAATGGTTCGTTACAAATCTGACAATTAAATGCATTAACTTGATTAATCGGTGTGATTGTAGTTTGGCATAAAAGTTCATGCTGTGCAAATTCATCGTTCGAATTAAAAGATTGTTCACATAAATTACAAACAATTTTTTTGACAGCTGAAACAGATGTTTTTTTGTTAAGTTTTCTTGAAATACGTTTTTTATGGGGTAGACTTTTTCTTGAACTTCTTGCTTCATTCCTACAAAAATGGAATTTTTAGTAAATTTTACATTAAAAATAACTACTAAGCATTGTTATTTGTTAAGGAAGTAGCATTGGTGACCATGGTACGCTTTCGCAAGATTGGTATCGAACCTACTGTAGGGACCGGCACCCATAGGGACAGTCTATGGAGGAAAGGGAAGGCGATACCACTCTTAAAGGCCTGAGTCAATAATGAATTTATAATAAAAACTTACCGTAGAGATTCTCTATCTGAGTCTACAGCTTTTTCTTCCTCCTTTTTTGGTGTGGTTTTTTCTATTTCTTCTTCAGGTTGTGTAGAAAAACTATGGTTTACAGTCGTAAATCTGACAGCATCGACAAGTTTAGGAAGAGGTTGCTGTTCTACATATATATTATCCGAATTTACAATTCGTAAGAAACTGGTACCTCCACCTTTTTCACTGCTTATAATTAACTGTGGTTCATCCAAGATTTTTGTTCCTATAATAATATTTTTATAATTCAGATGTTCATTAAAAATAAATATTAATACTATTAAAAAAATAGAATGTGTCATCAAGTTATCAATTGTGTACTACAAGTGTCAAAAAAGAAAAGTATATCTTCGACTTATCTTTAAAGTGTATATATTTATTTATAAAATAATTGGCTTTTATCATAGTTGGATTAATAGAATTTTAACAACAAATCTACAGTGATCTGAATAACAGTGTTTTTAACAAACTATAACAAATACCAATAAACACTTACCGATAGAGGAAGTTGCAACCAAAGAAGGTAAAGCTGTATCTTGGAGCTGTTGTTGTTTTTGTTGTTGACTGAATTGAACTGCTACCAATGCAGCTGCTAAATTTCGATCTTCTTCGGTCAAATCTTGAGACAGTAAATCCTCCGAAGAATAAGTCACCGGAATAAAATCATTACCTCCTAAATCCACCACTAAACCGTGTTGTTGTTGTAGGAGATCTGAACTTAACAGTTGAGCATTTTCTGGGACCCTTTGTATCATATATTGAGGAGTTGTTGTACCATCTCCGATCACTATATTTTCTAGTGCTTCTCTATTTACCTTATTCTCCATTTTTTTATAGGTATTTTTGTAAAATTTACAAACAAAATTAGGGAAATTTAAAAATCCCCGCCACTGTTTCTTATACTTATATTACGTTGACACGACGTTTCAAGGTCATAATTTTCCCAGAAAATAGGATAATTATAACGTCTATTAAGTAAGTGTGACCTCTCTGGAACATTAACTAATCAATGCATTGTTAAAAAATACCCTTAACTTTATGAAAATTTTTTGGAAAACTGAAAAGATTGCATCAAAACTGAAATATTGAAACTAAAATTGACAACAACGCACTAACACTATACATTGACGCCATGCTAGATCACAAAGTGAGTGCGTTCCGCATTATACTTTTGTTATACCCCTTCCCTAATTCTGTATTTTTTATTTTATTTCTATTATATTGTTGATATAAATTACTGATATATTATTGATATTACTATATTAAACTAAATTATGTATAATTTATTTAATGGAAGTATATAAATTGTAACATTAAAGGTTTTAATTAAGAAATAAAGGGTGTGTATTATATTTTAAAACATTTGATAAAAATAACAAATATGCTCATTTATTAAAAAAATATACTCAAATATTAAACAAAAATAAGAATATATATATAGTTGCTATAATTATATTAACGCTATAATTAAAATTAATAAAAATCTGGCAAGTATCTTGAAAAAATAATTTGAACATACTCTATGTTATGACATCTGATATATGTCAGATAATCACCGATTTGTAAAACTCTTTTATAAAAAGGTGGTGAAATAAGCAGCAATGGTATGTTATAATTTTTATAATATCTTATTAATCTTAAATCATTTTTCTAAATTATTGTAATTTTATTTTAGTATAATAATTGGTTTATATGTTAATAATATTATTTTTTTTCTAGTCTGCCCACAAAACTTTTATTATCAAGCGAAAGCTTGCTAAGAAACTAAAGCAAAATAGACCGATTCCCCAATGGGTTCGTATGAGGACAGGAAATACTATCAGGTAATTATTTCTTAAATATTTGTGTTTAATTAAAATATTTTGTTTTTAAATGCTCTGATTTAATTTAATTTATGAAATTATTTGTAATGTTTTTAGGTTAATTTGAAGGCTAAAGTTATTTTATTTTGTTTCAGATATAACGCAAAGAGGCGTCACTGGCGTAGAACAAAACTAAAGTTGTAATAAGTTTTTATGGAATTCTGATAGCTGTAATTAATAAAAACCCTTATATATAACAAAGTTTTTTATTTTTCCATAACTATAATATAAAATTGTAAAACAGGTATGTACATTAACAATTCGATTCGTTATTGATTTAGAACATCAATAACTTCAGCAAAATCTGTTACAAACCATTTAGCCTTGGCTTTAACTGCTTGTCTTATAACATTTCCACCATAGCCTAAAATATAGTATTATTTATATTTGTTGGAGATAAATTAAATTATTATTTATGTACCTATAAATGCGTCTGCAGGAGGTGAAGCTTCCAAATCTGTAGCACCATCACCGACTAAAACAACATTTTTAAAACCATAAGTTGACTTTAAATGGTTTATAACCACTGCTTTACCACCACTTCTACTGGTTGGTTCATTTTCATCAAAACCAGCGAATTCTCCTGAAAATAAACAATATTTCTACTTCCTTAAGAATAAAATTAATTAGTTACCTGAAAAGTAAAATTTTAATCTGTTCGCATAAATATTCTCATATGGAATGTGTAGTTGGGCAGCTATGGGCGATATTATACATTTAAATCCACCAGAAATAAGAAAAACTGGTATACGTCGGTTGTGTAATAAATCTATGAGCTTTCTTTAAAAAAAATCGTACTCTGTCAATATTTTCATGTCAGATTCAAATACATACTTACTTTATACCAGGAGTTAAAGTTGGTGGGTTGGTTTTTAAAAAATCTTTAATTTGTATTAAATTAGGTTTAAGTATATTTAATCGCAACTGTAATGACTCTTGGAATGTCATATTTCCACCCATTGCCTTGGCTGTTCTAAAATCTCATTACTGTAAGAAAAATGTGTGAAAATAAGAATAATATAAACAACTTACAGATTTGATACCTCTTCGCCCTTGTTTAAAAACTTGGCTAATTCATCAATTCCTTCTTCTTGTATTACTGTAGAATCCACATCAAAACAGAATGCATCTGCATTTCTTACAATTTGATGAATTTCAGATGCCATTTTGTAATTTGTAAGAATTAAATGAATATTTACCTAATAACAACTGCTTATTTGGGATGATAACGATAATCTGAGTTAAAATTTAACCCCCTGACCCATCTGATGTTTATTTATTAATGATTGTAATTATCTTCATTTTTATTTTCATTATATTAACAATTTGAACTTAGAACCTTTCAAAAACATTGGAATAGTGGTTGCCTAACTTAAATACGACTTTCGCTGACAGCAGATATGTAATATATAAAAGGCAGTTTTGTGGGAGTGTCTATTCGGCAGATACCGCGTATGCGAAACCTCGAAGCGTAGGCTAAGCTTTATAAGAGTATGCGAAAGAGCTTAAATTTAGTATACGTGAAATTAACTGTTCTGTTGTTCTGTAATGCAGTTAAACACAACACATTTAACACGTACCTAATTAAGTTTGTGAGATTGTGTATTTTTCACGTGACGAGGTTATAGTTCAAGAGCTGGCACCAGTTTTTGGGGTATTGTGGTATAATAGGCTAGGCATGTAAGAAGTTTTCAGCTTGCGTCAAATACCTATACAAAAATTGGTATCAGGTCTTGAGCTACAACTATAACCTCTCACGTGAAAAATACATATAGTAGTATTACATATATGGAAAAATACAAAAACTCATAAACTTAGTGTTAAGTAGAGGTAATGAATTTCGTAAAGAACATTGGAACCAACCTCCGCAGAACACTAATTTGCGTTCGAAAAAAGCTGTATTAGAGTTAATGAATATAGTAAAGAATACTCACCTTGAAAATAGTTGTGTAGATATAAAAATTAACACAGCACTGATTCCTTAAAGTGAAAATTAAAAACGAACACTCACAAATTGTCTTTATAGCACTAACTAAAGTAAACATTAAAATAATATAATTAATAACTAGAAACTATAACTAAATAAAATATAATCTAAATTTACTGCACTTCAAACCACTTCAAATTCAAATACATGGAGACTAGACAAGGAGTACGAACTCCATGTATGCAAATAGGGCTACTAAAATAAGAGGGCGCTGGTGTTCCATTTGTACCAAAATGGCGACCAATGAGAACGTAGTTTGAAATAAAATAAATAATTTTTAGTTATTTATTAATAATTTATTTACACAATGAAAAAAATAGTTCGATCTTTTAGATATAAATAATAAAAACCAAGTTAATAGTTTACGATTATTTAATTGTCTATATTCACACCGGTACAAAAGGAAAACTAGCGCCGCAAGTGGTGAAAAAAGTAAACCTAATATGTACAATACCGTGGACAGATTTTGGCAATTCCCCCGGTCGAGTGCGTACTCCTTGTCTAGTCTCCATGTTCAAATATTTGAATCCGAAAAGTCAAACGTCAACGCAACAGTCGAGGTTTCGCGTACGCTATATCTGCCGAATAGACAGTCCCTAGATTTATCGCCACCTACTGGATGCGAAACCAAAATAGACTCTTGAAGTAGTTCACAAATAAAGTAGTTCCATTGTATACAAATTATTTATATGTGGACACGGTAGATAAGTTTTTTTTGATGTTTTACTGATAAGTTCACATCATTTATTAATACTTTGTAAGTTTATTTTGTGTGTGTTTTTTAAATGTAGTTATAGGTAAGTGTATTTTAAGATATATATAAACAAATAGTTGGAATAAGGGTGAATTTAGTAGTTTGGGGAAACCCAGACTTGATTGTTGTTAATCGGTTTTTGTAAGCTGTTAAAGCACAATGATGTGTAATCAGTTTATTATATAAACTTAAACTATTTTAATTGCGTATTGTACGATTCCGATTATATATTTTTTTATTTCCAGTATTACTTTTAACAATGTCTTCATATTACACTTCATCCTCTTCATCAGACGATTCGTCTGATGTAGATGACAAAATGGAGAATTTAAATATTGTTGATAAAAATGAAATCAATATTTTATTAATTGGTGGAACTGGTGTGGGAAAATCAACGTTTATAAATGCAATGGGAAACTATATTTCCATCAAATTTTTTCACGACGCTGAAAAAATTGGTATGGTTAAACTAATTCCTACCGTTTTTAAAATTCGAGATAAATATAAAAAGGAACATGAAATAAAAATTGGACCTAAAAAGGATGCAAACGAGTGTTTAAAAATCGGAGAATCCGCCACTCAAAATGTTAAAACTTATGTATTTCCTGCTTGGGAAGGAAAAGGGAAAATTCGATTAATAGATACACCAGGAATGGGAGATACCAGAGGTATCGAAAAAGATGAACAAAACTGTGAAAATATAATTAATTATGTAAAAAAATTAGGAAAACTACATGCTATATGTTTTCTTTGCAAACCTACCGAAACTCGAAGGACTGTCTACTTCGATTATTGTATTTATATGATTTTATCACACTTTGAAAAAGATATCGCTAAAAATCTGTTTTTCATTTTTACCAACACTCGAGGTTCAAATTATGGACCTGGTGATACATTGTCGATTTTGAAGATAATTATAAAAAATATAGAAGACATATCTAGTATTAAAATTGATTTAAAAAATCGAGTATTTTGTTTCGATAATGAGGGATTCAGATTTTTGGCAGCGTTAGAGAAAAAAATTGAATTTGATCAGACTGCTAGAGACAAATTTATCAAAAGCTGGGAACATTCTGCTAAACAATGTTGGAGGTAAGTATTATATAGACAACAAAATTGAATTTTTGTTTCTGTAATATTTTTGTTCATGTTTTGAATTGTGTTGATGTGTTTTTTAGATTGATTAAGCATCTGAGATATGATGTCGAGGTTTACATTCCAGCTAAACTTACCGAAGTTAATTTGGCTAAGAAATTATTGTTACAATTCTCAAAAAGTTTGGTTGAAATTTCCCAAAGTATACAAGATAATCAAAATATTCTCGTAAGAGTAAGAGATAATAAAACAAGAGAATTAAATTCAATAACTGAATTAAAAAGTCAAAAAACTACTGTTACAGATGTAATTCAAACAAAAATGAGTCAACCAATGTTAGTTTGTACTTCTGTACCTTCCTGTGCTCAAGTTTATAGAGTAAGTATTATTTATTATCATAAATATTTTATCTGTAGATTATATTGTGTGTATCTATTGTATCGATATAATGTTTATGTTTATAATTTAATTTTTTTTTTATTATTAGGTGAGAGGTGAGGAAAAATGGCATTACAAAAGAATGTGTCATGCTTGTTATGAAGTTGGTAATGATATAAGAACTTTTACTGTAGGATGCCCTGATATAATAAATTGCCACATGATAAATGGAGTTACCAGGAAATGTAACCAATGTGGATGCGATTTTTTGCTTCATATGTATATTGGTAAGAAATTAAAAAAATATCTTAAACTAGCTTACCCGAAGTACTTCGTAACGCCTTTCAATTATTTTTTCTCGTTTTTTTTTTGTTTTTTCGATTGTTCCTTGTCTTATACGCTTCTCCCACTTTCAAGTACAGCAGATATCATTAAAAGCTATATTTCCGTTGAAATTTTTCAAGTCCCACACGAGTAAGTCTTGAGAGGAATATTATGAGGCCATTGAGAAACTTTGTAACACTTTCGGAGACTTAAGGAATGTTGCTTAAAGTTGAGGTATGCTAAGAAGGCTTAGAAATCTTGAGGACACTTAAAGAATATTCAAAAGAATAGAATAGGCTGGAGGAATATCTAGAAGACTTAAGAAATGACTCACAAAACCTAGGAGATCAATGACTTAAGGAACCTTAAAAAGACTTGAGGAAGGTTGATGAGACTTTAGAATGTTCAGGAGTATTGAGAAATATTTGTGAAACTTGAGGAATGTTAAAGGCTAGATATTAATCTAAAAGTATTGGGAAAAGTCCAAGCAATTAAAAAAGTGTGTAAGAATTTTACATATTATTGAAAGAATGTTGGATAGAGTTAAAGATTGTTGTAAAGAGTTGAAGAATGTTGAGAAAAGTTGAGGAATATTAAGATGGCTTGATGGTTGTTAATAATTTTTGTATAATACCTAGTAAGTGTCTAGGAAGCATAAATATTCTTAAATAAAGACTTTTAAGAAGACTTGAGGAGCCTTAAGGATACTTAAAGAATATTCAAAAGAATAGAGTTGGTTTGAAAAATATCTAGAAAACTTAAGGAATGACTCACACCAGATATCATTAAAAGCTATATTTCCTTGAATGCTTGGAGCTTGTGGATGCTTGCGAAGACTTGCCAAGCGTGTAAACCTAGCATTACACGCTTGTGTAATAAAGTTTGTTCAAAAATTCAATTGCTCCTTTTTTCGTGGCGTTGAGTTTATATAAAAATGTGATTAAATTAAATGTTTTAATATTTTTAGATTATGTAACATCTCTAAAAGAAGATTTATTATTAGATGACGATGTTAGTCATCGTATTGCTACAAGAGAATCACTTTTAAACAATTGCGATGAGATAGTTGATGACATAAATGAGCTAAACGTGTTGTTTCAAAGTGAATATGATATCATAAAATTATGTTGTATGAATTTATCTAGATATATAAAAGGACATTCTATTCTTGCATTCAGCGATAGTTACAAAGAATATATTGTTTACTTAATAAATCAGTAAGTATCTAATTTTAATTTTCAGATCGAAAACTTCGTATTCTTTAAAGAATCTCACTCACTGAGTGCTATTATTATAAAAAAATATTTATAAACTTTATTTTTATTTATAGACAACAATCAACATCCAGCTCCAGTATTAAAACTTCTATTGAGTCTTTAAATAAACTCAAACAACAATATATAGAAGCTGAATTAGCATTTAAAGAGGCCTTAAAATCACCTATTGTATCACGAAAAGATATAAATTTCGATATGAGTGATGTGCATTTTCAAAATCTTTTCACTTTAAAAAATAAAGGAAAAGAATTGAGTGATATCTATCATTATCAGAAAAAATCCGTTTCACAAGATTGTCAAATTCAAGAATATGTTCATGATCACTATTTTAAAAATAAATCACGCAACAGAAAAAATCCAGAAAAAGGTATTTACTTATATTTATACTATATTTTATAATCCTTATATAGGGTGGGCCAAAAGTTCGTTAATATTTGAATCGGTAGCTGCGGCGATGAAGAGGTGAGCGAAAGAGTGACAAGATCGGCATCTATAGAAACGCCAATTCGAACGCTGGTTATACAGATCCCCTTTTGGTATGTTGGTCTGTCTATAATCGAGCCAATTACTATTTGCCTTCACTACGCCATCTTGTGCTGACCTCCTGAGGTTTTGTCCAGTAGGTTTTCATCAATGGTGTCGCATCTACAACTGCAGTCTTCTCCTCTTTTGCTACTATTCATTGAGAAAATCTGCTATTATTGGTATGGAAGTATCGAAGCTGACCATTTATTCTCTATTTCCTTCGTGGCTCCATCTCACTGATGATTTCCTAACTGTATATGTTTATAGGCTATTGTTCAGGAGATTTTCATCAATGTTGGAGTTTTCCAATCTTTGACTACTATCCATTAGGAAAATCTGCTACTATTGGAATGGAAATATCGAATCTGCCTATTTCCATTCTTCGACGGAGACCTTCCATGTTTGTTGAGACATACCCATACCATACTCAAGATAAAGGACATTTTCTTTTTCTTTAGAATCCTTGTATCCACCAAGCACCTTCTAAATCGCGTATTCTTTAAGCACATGTAGGGAAAATGGTAAACATTCAAAGAGCGTATTAAGGAAACATAACTATTATCGATAAAGGTGTTCAAATTAGTACACGAACATCTTACCACTTTAGTTTCCGTTTTTATTCATCGCCATTCTTTTCTCTTTCTAGTCCTTATGTATTTTATCCATCCATCTCAACTTCGGTCTTCCTCTCTTAATTTTACCACCAATCTCAAATTCATCTACTCTTTTACTCACACAATTCTCATCCCTCCACTCTACATGACCAAATAAATCAACCTATTTTCCTGTTTTTACTTGATAAGCTGTCCTACTTTCACTGTATTTGTTACACTCTGATTTGTTACTCTTTTTTTCTTGGTTAATCCACAAATTCAACACATCTTCATCTCCGCTACTTTTAACTTTCTCTTTTGCTCTTTCTTTATTGACCAGGTTTCTGAGTTATACATCAACGCTGGTCTTCAACTCTTTTCTGCCACTCAAAATTCTTTTCCAGTTCATTCATCCATACTTAATTCCATGATCCATCTCACTTTTTAACCCTCCATTCTTTTCTCGTATTTAAAGTTTCGGACAGCTGGCAGCACTTCTTTGTGCAGATTGATTTTTAAGTCCATTCGTTTCGCCTTTTGTTCTATATTCAGTCTTCATCCTAATCACTCTCAAGCGCATTTCTCAATTTCTTTACTTTTCCTTCCAATCTTCCAGAGGCTCAGTACTGACCCCTGATGGAGCCGCAGATGCACCACAAATCCTTCCGTAATCCCAACACTGCTTTTTATTTCCGTTTTTCTTTTCTCATACATATCGGACATACTTTTCCGGTCCATCTTATTTGATCTCTCAGATTCATAAAATGGCTTTTCTGGGTTATCCACTACGAGTGTTGTCTAGGAAATGGTTATCGCTCACTTATTACTGTTATAATATTTCTATAAATGTATTTATTTGTAGATAATCGTAATCGACGAGATAGAAGAAATCGATCGACTCAAAATCTTGCTGCTAATTATCCGGAACGTCCAGATTCTCGCAGTTCTACATCGAGTTATCATTCGACTCGTTCCGATAATAGAAATGTTCATGAACATAATAAAGGATATCATCCGCATCCTCCTAATTTTAATCAGAATAATTCCCAATATTTTGGAGGACAAGCTAATCCCAGATATCCACCACCAAATTATAACTATCCAGGTGAGAATTACTGTTTCATATAAAATTGATATTCTAAAATTTTAATATTGTATCTCAGTTGTTTTCTGTAAAAAATTTGTAGTCAATATTAATCTAATACGTAAATTACAGATCCAAGAAATCATCCCCGTGGTCATCAGGATTCTTATAATGTGAATCTAACAGTAAATAGAAATCCATCTCATGGACCAAATTACCCACCATCACAACAACACTATCCACCACCACATCAACAATATCCACAATCACAACAGTATCCACCACCACACCAACAAAACCCACCACCACATCCTCAATATCCATCCCAACAACAATATGGATACCCTCCACAAGGAGCTTATGGGTATACCCCACCTCCACCAAATCAATATCCAGAACAACATCGAGGTTTGTACTCTTCTATTTGATTTTATAAGTTTTTTTTATTGAATTTTATCCTTAGGACAAAATCATGCTTCCCATTCCCGTGGTCGTAGTGCCAATAGAGGACGTTATAATAAAAACGATACAAATAGAAGAAGTGAGGGTAATACAAGAGGTAGAAATGCTACTCGAGGAGGCACCAAAGGTAAAGTCGATGGGAAAAAAAAATCTCAACGTAAACGTGGTTCTGGAAACGATTCTGATTCATCTTTTGAAATTGTTAATTAACTATATTGTACTATCTTATTCATTATACTGTTTTTTTTTGTTCTTAGATTTTGCAAGGGCTAAAAGTGGCGATAGATATAACAAAGGTTAGAAAATAATTTTATTTTTGTTTATTTCATGTCGTTGCATACTTGTAAAATTAGCTTATAAATAATTAATTAAATTTCCAATTATTTTAACTGTGTTTGTTTATCTAAATTAGTAAGATAAAACTTCAGAACTGGAGGGTTAATAAAACTTTATCTTTTAGAACCTAATATAATACAAATTTACTGAGTACCAATTATAGTTCCTTTTTTAGATGGGATGAGAGGATCAAGAAATGATACAAGTAAAAAAGAAGGAACTGATGTAAATCGAAGAGGATTTGGATCAGATTTACAAGAATCTAGAGGTAAAAAAGATTCAGAAACTGATAATGAGCTGAAAAATAATCAAAAATGTAGAGGGAGATCTAGGACAAAAGATAGGAGTGATTCAAGAACAAGAAATGGATCTGAAAACAAAAAATATGAGAGTAGACCATTTGGAAAACGTGGAATGAATAGAACAAGTCACTCAAGAGATCGATTAAACGAAAATCAACGAAATACTAACAAAGAATCTAATAGTAAGGATAATTTAGAAGCTGAATCTGATAATGAATTGAAAAATTACCAAAAACGTGAAGGGAGATCCAGAATTAGAGATAAGAGTGATTCAGGAACAAAAAATGAATCTGTAGACATAAAATATAAGCCTAGAACATCTGGAAGACGTGGAATAAATAGAATAAGTCACTCAAGAGATGGAACTCGTAGTGGATTAAACGAAAATCAAAGAGATAATGAACAAGAATCTGTAAAGAAGAATTATTCTATTGGATCCAACGAAAAACAAAGAGAAAATGAAGAAGAATCTAATAACAACAATCTTTCAGGAACTGAAACTGATAGTGAACTCGAAGATACGATACGATTTGGAGTTGCAGTCAATGATGACCGGAAAGAAAATCATAATAAGAATGATGTTCTTAAACAAAATAGTAATGATTTAGAAGAAGCTTGTAAGAAACAAATATCACAATTTCAAAAATTTTCCAAAATGAAGCGTTTGTTTTTGGCTACATTTGGAAAGAAAAAATAAAAAAAAATAAATGGAAGACTGATAAATCCATGATAAATCATTATGAAATAAAAAATTAACTTTTTTTAAGTCGTTTATTAACTATTCTGTATTATCTTATTTGTTATAGTTTTTTTTTTTCTATTTTTTGAATATACAACATAAAAGCTGCTGTCGAATCCATTATTTATTCTCTTATACCAGTAATCGACAAGATATTGGAAATCATCTTGAAAGAAAAGTTAATAAATTATTTTTGGATTTCCAACCGCACGATTTGGATTTAGGAAACTCAAGTTTAGCTGTAGCCTAGGTATAATAGAATACATCGTTAAGAGCTTTGGTGAAAGTTTAAATACCACTGACACAATATGCGATCTAAACAAGGTCTTCGACTGTGTTAACACTGATATTCTCTTATGTAAATTATGGTATTCGATCTCAAGCTCTAAGTTTGCTTGTTTCTTATTTGGAATATATCAAAATATACCATCAAGAGTAGTTCCAGTTAAAAAAGGTGTACTACATGGTTCTGTTCTGGATCCGTTACGGTTTTTAGTATATATTAATGTTCCTTTGTTCTCTTTGCATACGATACTACATTATTGTATTGGAAAGCTTCAGATTAATATATGGTTCGTGTTGTTGAAGGTTTTTCTTCAAATAAACGAGTCCAAAATACAGAGATTCAAATTTTCATCAAGTAAAATCTCTACTCGCTATGAGCGGATAAAAATGGTAGAGATAGTGTTGGATTCAAGCATAAATTGGAGCTGAAGGTCTTTGCTCAAGGATGTCTAGTCAAAATTTTTAGATGAGACAACTTAGAACATGTTTTGGTAATGACATCTTAAGAAATGTTTACTTTGCTCTGGTCTATAGCCATTAATCCTATGTAGTAATATTCTGGGGAAGAAATCATCATGCACAGAAATCTTTTTGCTTCCAAAAGAGAGCTAGTTACTTTTTTAGATGAAAATACGAATCAAGAACTAATTAAGATTCAAAAACATGGGATGAGAGGATCAAGAAGTGAAACAAGAAACTGATGTAGATCGAAGAGGATTTGGAAACAGTTTTACAAGAATCTAGTAGTAAGAATGATTCAGGAACTGATAGTGAAATGGAAAATTATCAAAAACGTGGAAGTACAAAATCTAGATTGATTCAAGAACAAAAAATGAAACTGAAAACATGAGAATAGACCATTTGGAAGACATGGAATGAATAGAACAAGTGACTCAAAAGATGGATTAAACGAAAATCAACGAAATAAAGCTTATGAATTTAATAGTAAGGATAATTCAGATGCTGATTCTAATAATGAATTAAAAAATTATCAAAAACATCGAGAAAGATCTAGAATGCGAAATAAGAAGTAATTCAGAACCAAGAAATGGAAGACTGATAAATCAAAATGAAATTTTTACTGTATCTTATTCATTTTACTGTTTTCTTTTCTGTTCTTAGATTTTACAATAGCTAAAAGTGGCAATAGGTTATAGAAAACATTAGAAAATCATTTAATTCTTGTTTATATCAATCATTTTTTTTCATACATCAATTTTCCTTTTTTATTTTTTACATAATATAAAATTAAATATTTTTAAAAACCCTCGACACAAAAAATCGCTCTAAAATGTATAAAAATGATCTTGACGAAAAGGGTTATGGATTAAAAATAACTTAAATCAAATCGGCCCTTTCGTTTATGATACTGAAAGTACAAATATTAAAAAAAAAATAGCTACCTCGTCTTGCCAAATTGCTTGTAGGTCTTTAACTGCTATTCCGATTTTCATAAAAAGCTAAGAACCACCGCGATGAAGAAGGCTTTCGATTAAAAAATAACACTCAAATCGGTTTGTTCATTCAAAAGTCCCAGATAGACACAAAAAGGTCTTTTTGCGTCGGGGGTTAAAATTTACTAAGAGATACTTCAAAACTGAAGAAATACCAAAACTTTATATTCTATTCTACTTATAATGTAACATTCAATGAGTACCAATTATAGTTCGTTTTTTAGATGAAGATACGAATCAGGAACTAATTGAGATTCCAAAACTTGAGATGAGAGGATCAGGAAGTGATACTACTAAAAAACAAAGAACTGATATTGATCGAAGAGGACTTGGAAACGATTTACAAGAATCTAATAGTAAGAATGATTCAGGAACTAGTACTGAACTGGAAAGTAGTCAAAAACGTAAAGAGGAATTCAGAACTAGAGATAGGAGTAATTCAGAAACAAGAAATGGACCTAAAGGTATCACACACGAGCGTAGACCATTTGGAAGACGTGGAATGAACAGAATAAGTTATTCAAGAAGTAGATTATACGAAAATCAACAAAATAATGTCCAAGAATCTAATAGTAAGGATCATTCAGATGCTGACACTGATAATGAATTTAAAAATAATCAAAAACGTGAAGGGAGATCCCGAACTAGAGATAGGAGTGATTCAGGAACAAGAAATGAACCTAAAGGCATAACACATGAGAGTAGACCATTTGGAAGACGTGGAATAAGTAATTCAAGAAGTAGGTTAAACGAAAATCAACCAAATAATGCTCAAAAATCTAATAGTAATGATCATTCAGGAGATGACACTGATAATGAATTAAAAAATTATCAAAAACGTCTGTGGAGATCCAGAAATAGAGATCGGAGTGATTCAGGAACAAGAAATGGACCTGAAGGCATAAAACATAAGTCTAGAATATTTAGAAGACGTGGAATGAATAGAACAAATCATTCAAGAGAAGAATTAAAGAAAAATCAACAAAATAATACCCAAGAATCTAATAGTGAGGATCATTCAGAAGCTGACTCTGATAATGAATTGAAAAGTAATCAAAAACTTGAAGAAAGATCCAAAACTAGAGATAGGAGTGATTCAAGAACAAGAACTGCACCCGAAGCTAAAAAACCTGAGTGTAGACCTTTTCGAGGACGTGGAACAAATAGAACAAGTCGCCCAAGATTTAGACCTAAAGGATCAAACGAAAATCAAAGTAATAATGACCAAAAATCTAATGTTAAGGATATTTTAGAAGCTGACACTAATAATGAATTGGAAAATAATCAAAAACCTGAAGGAACATCCAGATCTAGAGATAGGAGTGGTTCAGAAACAAGACAAAAACCCGAAGGCTTAACACATGAGCATAAACCATTTGAAAGACGTGAAATGAATAGAATAAGTGTTTCAAGAAGTGGATCAAACGAAAATAAAAAAACTGATACCCAAGAATCAAATAGTAAGGACATTTTAGAAGTTGACACTGATAATGCATTGAAAAATAATCAAAAACTTGAAGGAAGATCTAGAACGAGAGATAGGAGTGATTCAAGAACAAGAACTGGACCTGAAGGCATAACACATGAGCGTAGACCATTTAGAAGACGTGGAATGAATAGAATAAGTCATTCAAGAAGTAGAGTAAATGAAAATCAAAGAAATAATGCCCAAGAATCAAATAGTAAGGACATTTTAGAAGCTGAGTCTGATAATGAAATGAAAAATAATCAAAAACTTGAAGGAAGATCCAAAACTAGAGATAGGAGTGATTCAAGAACAAGAACTGGACCTGAAGGCATAACACATGAGCGTAGACCATTTAGAAGACGTGGAATGAATAGAATAAGTCATTCAAGCAGTGGAATAAATGAAAATCAAAGAAATAATGCCCAAGAATTAAATAGTAAGGACATTTTAGAAGCTGAGTCTGATAATGAAATGAAAAATAATCAAAAACTTGAAGGAAGATCCAAAACTAGAGATAGGAGTGATTCAAGAACAAGACATAGACTTGAAGGCATGCAACATGACCAAAGACCATTTGAAAGATTTGGAATGACTAGAATAAGTCATTCAAGATGTGGATTAAACGAAAATCAAAGAAATAATCCCCAAGAATCTAATAGTAAGGATAATTTAAAAGCTGACGCTGATAATGAATTGAAAAATAATCAAAAACCTGATGGAAGATCTAGAACGAAAGATAGGAGTGAGCCAAGAACAAGGAATGAACCTGGAACATTTGTAAGACATAAAATAAGTCACTCAAAAGATAATGAACAAGAATCAAACAGTAAGAATCGTCCAGAAACTGCAACTAAAAAGATAGAAGTTGGAGTTGATGCTCTTACACAAACTAGTGATAATTTGGAAGAAGTTAGTAATAAACAAATACCACAATCTGATACCTTTTCCAAAATTAAACGTTTCTTTTTGTCTACATTTGGAAAAAAGTGATCAAGCGAAATAAATTAAAAATATATATATTTTTTAAAACGTATTATTGATAAATATAAAATTTGTTTCATAAATAAAAACTTACAGGAATAGGTACATAATATCTTACTTACTATAAAAAAAAATAAATAAAATGTATATGATTTATAAAACAATGAATGGAGCAATTTCATATTGATATATTGGCAAGATAATTTTAATATTTTACCGTCGTGTTGTATTTGGATCTTCCAATTTTCTCCAAACAACCTAAAAAAAAATTGATTTAAAATTTTATCTCTATTTAAATTTAAAATACAGTAGCTTACATTACACATTTCGCGAACAAGAGCTTTCTCACCATCATCCATATCTTGTGATATTGTATCCGACATATTTTCACCACCTAATTCATGACTCTCCCTCTCTAATTGTTCTCGGACTTCGAGAACTTGAAGGGCTCGAACCACTGCTTCAGGTCGACCTGTTAACACTCCTACACCTAGATCTTGAGGTGCTGCTAAACTAAGATCACCTATAATAAGATTATAACACATCTATGAACATTTGACCTTTTACTGTATAGATATTTGTTATCATAAATTACACATTTGCAAAGGATGATACATGACTAAAAGAAGTATGCTGGTAATTGTTTCATACATATTAAAGAAGCTTTTGGAGATGGTAAAAATGTAAAACTAGATTTGCTATTCTTCGAACTCGCTTCTGAAGTATTGTTACATGGTATGAAAGCTTTTGGTACGCCTTTAACTTGCTCTGGATTAGAAGATATGGAAAAGCTCAGAAAGTTTCCTGAACCATTACAGAAGATGAAAAGATTAAAACTGGTGTTGCTGTTCTTCTAACATTTCTTCTTGGCAGTTTCTTTAGGTGTTAAAAAGGTTTTTTCTTGTGTTTCCCATCGAAAGTGATGTTGAATTTTAAAGAAGCTTTTGGTAACTTTATAATTCCTTCAGAATTTCCTTAACCATTACAAAAGATGATAGAGATGCTCGGAAAGGTCAAAATGGTTTTGTTGCTCTTATAACAGTCCTTCATAAACAGTCTTTTAATGTACTAAAAGGTTTTGTTCTTCCATTTTCGTCTAAAGTGTTGTTTAGTGTTAAAGATGCTTTTGATATCTTTATAACTCTCTTGGGAGTTCTTTAAACATTACAGAAGATGATGGAAATGCTTGGGAAGGTTGGCTGTTCTTTTAACATTTCTTCTTAAACAGCTTCTGGATTTGTTAAAAGGTTTTGTTCTTTTATTTGAATGCTAGAGTTGCTTTTGGTATCTTTATAACTCCCTCAACATTTCCTCAACCATTACAGAAGATATGAAGATGCTCAAAAAGGTAAAAATGGTTTTGCTATTCCTTAACATTCCTTCATAAACAGTCTCTTGATATATTAAAAAGTTTTGTTCTTCCATTTTTGGTCTAAAGTGTTGTTTAGTGTTAAAAGAGCTGTTCATATCTTTATAACCCTCTTAGGAGTTGCTTAAGCATTACAGAAGATGATGAAAATGCTCGGGAAGGCTGATCTTTCAACATTTCTTCTTAATATATTAAGAAGTTTTGTTCTTCTATTTCCCATCTAAAATCTTGTTGAATATTAACGAAGCTTTTGGTATCATCATAACTTCCTCTGAATCTCCTTAACCATTACAAAAGATATAAAGATATTGTTCTGAAGTGTTGCTAAAGGTTAAAGAAGCTAAGGAGACACATAAAACTCTTCTCAAGATTTCTATAACGATTGTAGAAGATGTTAAGAAGAGTAAAAAAGGTTTTGCTCTTCTTTTAACTCCTCTAAGGTTTCTTTTTCAACAGTTTCTTGAGATATTAAAACGGTTAAAAAATGTTTTATTGTTTAAATTTTCTTCTGAAGACATATAACGCTTTTTGTATCCAAAATAAAATTTCAAATAGGACTTACCTGTACTTGTGGCTATTTGGTTTATTTTGTGTGTTAAAGCTCTTTTGTCTTCCTCCAATTGTTTCACTCTTTGTTCCAAACTTCGAACGTACTGCATTATTTGATCTATATAAAAAAAACAAATTTTGTATAATGATGTAATGATTTTTGAATCATACATACCATTAAAAGTACTTCGTTGCCTGGCTAAACTTTCATGTAGAATCCTTTCTCTACTTTCAGATCTTCTCTGTGGGTTTCCCCCAGTGTTAAATTGTTGAGGTACTGCCGGTTCATCAGCGTTTGTACTTGAACTAGAACCATCACCATCATCTCTTAAGTTTCCACCAGTATTGTTACCACAATTAGGACATAAAGAAGCATTACCACGTTCTTCATCCAAATACAAACACAGTTCTTTTAATTCCAAATTATCTTTGATTAATTCTTGTTGTTTGTTATCCAATTCTCGTAGTTTTGTTTGGTAAGCAGATACTTCTTGACGCATAACACTGGCGGTGTAACGGCCGAAACGTTGCCATTCACGTGCCAATTTTCTACCCTAAGAATATTCATATAAAAGTGTTTAAACATATTTATAGGGTAGGTAATCAACAAACCTTTTGTCGATCATCATCAAGAAAACAACACAAATCTCTAAGTTCTTGATTATCATCAGCTAAATGTTGATTGGTCTCTTTCAATGATCTCAATTCAAAAAGTACTCCTTGAAACTGTCGATTTGGATCTAAAAGCCTTGGTTCTTCTGGTTTTCTAGCAAATTTTACCAATTCAGGTCTTAGAAATTCATCTTCATACCGAATTGGTTGTCGTTGTTGTGGTGCTCTTAAATCGAGATGAATTTGAGGAATTCCTGGTTCATCAGGTAAGCGAGGTCGTTGAGGTGGTTCTTGGTGATGGATTTGTAACTGAGTGGTACGGTGAGGATCTTCAGGGGGTTGTCTTAGTTGCGGAGGGTATGGTAATCGCACTAAAATTTGATTTTTAGAAAATTGTTTTATTTATTTCCAAATATCTCGAAATCTAAGCGTTTATTCGAATAACTTTTAACAGAAAATTTAATTATATTTTAAATGATAAAAATGATCTCTGTGAGTTTTATGATTTTTAAGATAGGTATGTTAAAAAATTTAAAAGCATTGCAAATTCCAAGCGCTCCTGTAAAATTAAAAATAAATAATAACATAAAGGAAAAAATGTAAAATAGGAATTAATTGTTAGATCTTGGATCAATTTTGGTACCTTCCATATTTATAACAGATAAATGTATTTTTGTGATAAAAAATCTAAACTTACTTTGTGGATTAGGATAAAATTTTGGTGGTTCATTGGGGCCCAATAACGTCTTATTCTCAATAATACCTTTTTGCGTCTTTTTGGCGGGTTCCGTAGGTGAATTTTTCAAAATGCCCTGCCCATTGGGCATTGGCGGTGGTTGGTACCTCGGTGGTAAAACATTCGAATCTCCACTACTTTTACTAATCACTGATTTCTTATTATTGGACATTTTCACTGGAAAAACCACCTTAAGACACCATCTTTAAACTGTTTTTACAAGTTCACATAAAATGCGTATGTTTGCTCTTTAAACTATGTGGGTCACTACTATCACATCGTCGTAGTTTCACTTTGTAAATGCTTTTGATTTCACTAATAATAAGCACATTGATGATTTTTTTTGAGAGTTTTCGAGTATTGCGCAAGTCAGAATTAGGCGTTAAATGGGAAAAACAGGTCGAATTTTGGGCATAACTAAATGTTTTACTACAACCAACATGGCTGAAAAATAAAACTGTGCATTGGCCTTCGAGCAGTGGGTACTCAAGAGTACCCACTCCATTGAAATCAGCAGGTAGGTAAAACCATGAATAAAGTTATAGTATGAGAGCTTATAGTAAAGTTACTCGAGTAACTCATTTCCAAAAAACATTTTATTCTTGTTTATAGTTTTATTTTACAAAAGATTTTTCAATTTTTTACCTTTAATAAAAGTTTTCGCATAATTATAAAGATAATTATATCGTAGAAAAGATTCAATTAATTTGTCATTTCTTCGGGTAAATTCCTCTGTTAAGTGATAATCGCCCGGACTATAAGAGATTAAGGAAACCGATAGAAATGCAACCAGTTTCAAGATAGAAAAGATGCCATCATCAAGCATCAAGTTCTTATGTGATAATTTATACTTTTATCTATTAAATATCCTCACAAGAATCTCATGAGAACCGATTAACAATAAGTTCCCATTTATTACGGAAACCGGATACAAACTTATATAGGTAATAGTAAGGAAGTTAAATTGAAGAATTACATGTAATGCACTATTATTAATCAACTACGGTTTAATTGTCTATAAAAATTTCAAGAAATAACCGATTTTAAAAAATTGTAAAGTATATTCACAAATATATTGTCTCATTGTAAAAGTCAAAAATGGGAAAACAATTTGAGTTGGGAAAATTGTTTGATCGATTAGGCTCATCTTTAGCTTACATTTTAACAAGAAAAGTAACAAATTAATAAACATTTAAACATATTTTAGTAACTTAATTGGTCTATTAACATATTGTACTTGGAATTTATATAAATTTCTTCCTGTTATTTATCGTTAATTGTCTTTTAATTTCTGGAGAGTTGAACGATGATAAACTAATAGTTGCATTGAATTGGTTGTAAAGTCGTTTGAATGTAATAAAACCTCTGAAATTAAATTCAATACGGCAACCACGAAGACTAGATACCAGGAGTTTAAACGTAATGTTAAAAAAATGGTCTCAATTTAGGGGACAGAACTATTGCCGGTAGAGTGCGCTTGTGTTCCTAAGATTTAATTACAATATTTCAAAAGATAAATGAAAATGCACAAAAATTTTCAAATATTAGTTAAAAACTACACAAATTTATAAATTAATTATTGATGTCCTTGTTTGTTATATGGCTCTGCTACTTGGCAATCGCCAGATAAATTAAACAGATATTATTTTGATGTTACTCACTTGTGGTGCTTTGAATGTACCCACTTTTTTACACTGTCATCTGACTTTCGGCCACTAACACAACCATGAACAGCACAATACTTTCTATGAGTCATCTATGAGTCATCTATGAGTCATCTATGAGTCATCTATGAATCATCTATGAGTCATCTATGAGTCATCTATGAATCATCTATGATTCATCTATGAGTCATCTATGAGTCATCTATGAATCATCTATGAATCATCTATGAGTCATCTATGAGTCATCTATGAATCATCTATGAGTCATCTATGAGTCATCTATGAGTCATCTATGAGTCATCTATGAGTCATCTATGAGTCATCTATGAGTCATCTATGAGTCATCTATGAATCATCTATGAGTCATTCATCTATGAGTCATCTATGAGTCATCTATGAGTCATCTATGAGTCATCTATGAGTCATCTATGAGTCATCTATGAGTCATCTATGAGTCATCTATGAGTCATCTATGAGTCATCTATGAGTCATCTATGAGTCATCTATGAATCATCTATGAGTCATCTATGAGTCATCTATGAGTCATCTATGAATCATCTATGAGTCATCTATGAGTCATCTATGAGTCATCTATGACAAGTTTCCGTAATGCAACCACGAAGACTAGATACCAGGAGTTTAAACGTAATGTTAAAAAAATGGTCTCAATTTAGGGGACAGAACTATTGCCGGTAGAGTGCGCTTGTGTTCCTAAGATTTAATTACAATATTTCAAACGATAAATGAAAATGCACAAAAATTTTCAAATATTAGTTAAAAACTACACAAATTTATAAATTAATTATTGATGTCCTTGTTTGTTATATGGCTCTGCTACTTGGCAATCGCCAGATAAATTAAACAGATATTATTTTGATGTTACTCACTTTTGGTGCTTTGAATGTACCCACTTTTTTTACACTGTCATCTGACTTTCGGCCACTAACACAACCATGAACAGCACAATACTTTCCCATTTCTTTTTATTAATTTTATTACAAGTAATTTTAAATAAATTAATATCATATATTTAATTTAATTTCGTGAAATTTAAATGTCATAAACATCGGTTTGGTTCTTACTGCTCCTCGCGCCACCAGTTGCAAAAAATAGAACTATGATCTGGCCCGATAACTGAGACCAGAAATATTATGAAAAAGCCTATACCGTGTAGACTCCTGGGTATCTAGTCTTCGTGACGGCAACAATGCCAATGCATATTTATATGTCAACTTGACAGTTTTGATAATTGATTCATTAGTAAACAAACATGCAAGAACGTATATACGTTCTTGCAAACATGTTAGATTATTAAATTACATTGTTTTTGATAAATATTTAGAGAAAACAAGTATTGAAATGGTAAAACATTGGTAAAAAGTAAAATTTTAAAATTATTCTCTAACCTGTCACCGTCTCGTTTTTATAAAATATTTAAAGGAAGCCAGAAAATACAAATCAACAGTCGAAAATGTTAAGTGAGATATTTATAAAACTGATGCATAATTTAAGGTATGTAATTTAATTTATTTTTGTACATTATTTGGCCAAATTATTCTACTATCACTGTTTTTAATGTCTGCAAGTTATAAGAGCATGCGCAGTTATTCTGTGTTTATTTAAAGAAGTATAATCGCAATCTCTAATAGGTGACCCTAAACAATTTTAAAATCTTATGTCAAAATTAAAACAAATAAAATGAAAATTGTTCAAGAAACCACTTAATTACCATTGTTGATGGATTTAAGCTTTATTATTCTAAAGATATTACATTAAAAAATCAAGTTTTTACAGTATTCAATATGGCAACGCTGTCGATACATGTGTATGTGTCAACTTGACAGTTGAGTAAACAGTAAACAAATAAATACGTGAGATAAATAAATTACACTGTGTTTCTGTGTTTGATATATATTTAGAAAAAACAGTGTTGAAATGGTAAAAAATACATTTTTAAAGTTATTCTCTAACCTGTCACTACATTGTTATCATAAAATATTTAAAGGAACCTAAAAAAATACAATATGAATACAAATTAACAGTTACAAAGTGTTTTGTGTGATACGGATGTGTATTTTAAGGTAATTTAATTTATTATATATATTCTTGGCCAAATAATTGTACTGCCACTGTTTTTAATGTTAATAAGTTATAAGAGCATGCGTATTCTGTGTTCAATTATAGAAGTATACTCGCTATCTCAAGGTGACCCCTAATAAAAAAAAAGTAATCCACAATTCTCCAAAATAGTTTAGTATTCTGTTGTGCCGGTCGAAGGTATAAATCTTGATATTTCGACTAATTCTTTGGGTGTTGTTAGCAGATAACTAAGTTGAAATGGCGACTCCTCAATCAGACAACGAAAGAAGAAAACAAATCAGTGTTAGAGGCATTGCTGAATTAGATGATGTAAATGAAATTAAAAAAACTTTTAACAGGCATTTGCATTACACCTTAGTTAAGGATAGAAATGTTGCTACATCCCGGGATTATTATTTCGCTTTGGCCCACACTGTGAAAGATCATCTTGTCTCAAGATGGATCAGAACCCAACAGCATTATTATGAAAAAGATCCTAAGGTAAGTTATTTTTTTTTTGTATAAAAAATCTATGAAACTGTATGTGTTTTTTATATTTATCTTCAAAATTAACCTTACCGGTATACGTTTTGTATATAAAAACACAGATAATTAGTGTTTCTTTTTATAGTAAGCTGTTATTGATTCTTTTGAGTATATAAAAAAATATATTTATATCGGTTTGTTAATGTTTAATTTATGTATGGAATAATATTTCTATTTTTATTAGACATAGGTTATTATATAAATAACCCAATGGCGGATCAAACGAACCTTATTGTAGAATTATTTATTAATATTTGTTAACAAGTTTAGTTTCTAAAATTACTATTAAAATTTGGGTGTTTTTCATACCTTATCAACAATAATTTTATAATTAGGAATATAGTTTAAAAGAACCGGAAAAACAACTCGCTTGGAGATGGATATATATCCAGTTTTCTTAAATGTATATATTTAAACTGGTTTTATTATATGGTCATTTTTAATTGATAATAAATAAGATTACCTTAATTGTATAAAAAAATTGAAAGAATTGCTATCTTATTTTATAAGTTACTATTTGAAAACAACATTATCTACATTTTTTTCTTTTTACAGATATAAAATATTGTAAATAATATGTTATTTCTATACAATTTAGACGATATACATAATAGATAAATTACTACATAAAATAAGCATCGAAAAGCATATCTAACTTGATAACTTAACGGAATTGGATCATAAAATCGGTTTTTATATCAAACAGACAAATTTGCAGATCTTGATAGGGGACAAAAACTGAAACATTCTGTCTCCATTACTTAGATGTGTACCTTTATCATAATTATTTCAGCCATACGTTGTCTGCTGATGGCATCCTTCCACAAGGACCTATCTAACGGTGTTTTTTGCTCTAGAACAATGTTTCTGCTCATTTTTTAATGTTTCTTAGTACTTGATATAAAAAGGAACAACTACTGAATGTACGTTTCTCTTTGGTTGATATAAACGCCAATCTACACCGAAAAATCAAAAATTCGCCAATTTTGCACTTAGGTCAGATCTTTCTACTTATTCAGGCCTTTCTTGTCTGATCTATAATGATAGGGTACGTTTTTTGGTTGTTATTAACAGCTATCTATACCGAAAAAGACACAGTTCTGCAGTTAGGTCACATCTTTCGACTTTTCCTGGCCTTTCTTGCCTGATCTGTAATGATGGATTACGTTTTTTTATTGCTATAATGATTGGGTACGTTTTTTCATCAATTTTGACCGTACGTCACATATTTCGAGTTTTTTAGGCCTTTCTTGCCCGAGTTGTATATTCGTCGGCCAAGTTTGAATTGGCTGCCCTCTGAATTTGGAAGGGCCCCAGCTTGTTCCTCCTAAATCCGAGGGCTGGCAGAGGCCAGCAATATAAAACATTCCTGTGAATTCCAAAAAGTCTGCAAATCTGAATATTTAATATACAAATCGACTTTTTGATTTAATTTCGTGTGAAGGTGCATTTTTGCATAAAAACGGCACCTCATACGAAGAAAGTCAGAAATTGAGCGTGGAATAAAAATATAAATTTTAATCTGAAATATATAAGTGGGTGCACCATTTATTTATTTAAATAATTGAGATTATTACCCAATGATGAGCGCACAAACAACCTTAACGACTTAAGATAAGCTAAAAGAAATAACATCCTGCTAGGTGGTTTTATCAAGAATAAATTAATAAAAAAGTTATCTATAGTCTACAGTTATATTTATTCTAAGAAAATAATTATGTAAATATTAAATTTCATAAAAAATTTATTAACCTTTAAAAAAACTTGAGCAATATTGATTTATATGACATTATTTATTTTATTAGGAATTGGAAATAATTCTGTAATGTTTCAAAATTTTAAATTTTAAAACCCCATGGAAGGTTCTTCTAATTAAATATATATTTCTTTTTAGAGAGTTTACTATCTCTCCCTTGAATTCTACATGGGTAGATCCCTTCAGAATACAATGATAAATTTAGGAATTCAAACATCAGTAGATGAAGCTCTCTACCAACTTGGTTTGGACATCGAAGAATTGGAAGATATCGAAGAAGATGCTGGTCTTGGAAATGGAGGTTTGGGACGTTTAGCTGCTTGTTTTTTGGATTCAATGGCAACTTTAGGTAAAAATATTATTTTCTAATACGATTAACATTCGAAGGTTATCAAAATTCGCCTATTTTTCATATTAGTTGATCTATTTTTACTGTTAGAAATTTTATCATTTATTGCTTGCGTGAATTGCAGTTTGTATTATCATCATCAAAAGATAAATGAATTGTTTTGACTTTTTTACTTTCATCAAAGTTAATTATCATTAAAAATAAATATGTACGTTGCGATCTCAAAAAAAAACATTCGTTCCTGTTCCTGATAGTTTAATGGTAGGTTTACACGCTTGGCAAGTCTCCGCAAGCTTCAACAAGCTCTAAGCCTTAAATTTGTGGGAGTTTGTCGAGACTTGACAAGCATGTAAACCTACCTTTAAATTTCAGTGCAATTTGATAACTTTACGCAACCAAGGAGCTATTTTACCCTTAAAAATCCGTTTAATGTGCGGGATCAGCCTATTCTATTCTTGCTTTTACAATAGCTGGTGTAATTTTACGTTTTCATTTAAGTTTCTTCACTCTCTTCTATGTTCTGTTTTATTTTCTTTTATCAGTTACAAATAATTGACATATTCAATACATTGTAGTAAACCGTGTTCAAGGTTTGTTATTTTTAGACGACAGATAATGGGAATATCTGTTTATCACTGAATGAATTATATTTATTAACAGATGACCTTCTTAACTTAAATTTATAACCTCTAGATCAGTTAGTGACTTTTGAAATATGAAGTTCAAGGTATTTTTTTTCAATTGGAGTATATAAATATTTTTTAATAATGAAATATTACATATTACTCATCAATACTCTAAAAGTGTATATAATAAATCTAAAAAAAAATCAAATCATTATTCACGATAATAAAAATCAGTGTTTAACAATTGACTAATACAGTTTCATGAAAACAAATATTTGTAATTTATTGCTATATTTTATGATCTTTTATTACTAAAATTGAATGCATGCTATTACTATTTTTTATATCATAATGCAGCGAGTGGTCTGAAAAATATGATTTTGGTAGTTTTGTAAAATAGATGTTAGTTTTGTCAATTATCTCTTCGTTCAAACTCATTTTATGTAAAATTCAATATTCAAAATATACTAGTTTAATAGACAACAAAGGTTTCAATACCCCTATTAGAAAAAGACAACGTTGTTGCCTCCCAAAGTAACTCTGAAAATGGTAAAATTCTCGCCAAGACTTTCTCTGCCATTACCAAAAGCCTAATATTTGTTCTGCTCCAGTTTACTCTTCTTCTAAACTTTTAAACTTTACACCCGAAAAAGTCAGACATCTCCTTAATTTAAAAAATAATTCGTCTTCTGGCCTATACTTGATGTCTTCTTTATTTTTACCAGCTATTTCGTGGTCATGTGACCTCTGCTCTAATTTAAAATATTTTCAGGTATGGCAGCTTATGGTTATGGTATTAGATACGAATATGGGATTTTCGCACAAAAAATCATCAATGGTGAGCAGCACGAAGAACCTGATGATTGGTTAAGATATGGTAATCCATGGGAAAAAGCAAGACCTGAATATATGCTTCCTGTAAATTTCTATGGTAACGTTATCGATACACCAGAGGGTAAAAAATGGGTTAATACACAAGTAGTTTTCGCTTTACCTTACGATAATCCAATTCCTGGATATAAAAATAATGTTGTCAACACTTTAAGATTATGGTCAGCTAAATCACCAGTTGATTTCAATTTGAAATTCTGTAAGTATAATTAATGTCAACACCTATTTCTCACTTTAGTTATCAAGGAATACCACAGAAAAAATAAGCTGTGGAAGACTTATCCCCTTATGAATATTTTTCTTTTGTGGCTATAAAAGAAATTTTGCATCAAATATATTTTTTGTTCAGAAATTAATGTGTTTTTTTTTTTTTTTTCAGTTAACGATGGTGATTATATCCAAGCAGTATTGGACAGAAACTTAGCAGAGAATATCTCAAGAGTTTTATATCCAAATGATAACAATTTCGGTGGAAAAGAATTGCGTCTTAAGCAAGAATATTTCATGTGTGCTGCTACTTTACAAGATATTATAAGAAGATTTAAATCTGCTAAATTTGGTACAAGAAATGTTACTAGAACCAATTTCGAATTGTTACCCACCAAAGTTGCTATTCAACTTAATGATACACATCCAGCTATGGCTATTCCTGAGTTAATGAGAATTTTGGTTGATATTGAAGGTATGTTTTTGTATAAATATTGTTACTTATAGTAAATTTTTTTAAATTTTGAAGGTCTTCCATGGGATAAAGCATGGGATATAACAGTAAAAACATGCGCTTATACCAATCACACAGTTCTACCAGAAGCACTTGAAAGATGGACAGTTTCTCTATTGGAAAATATCCTTCCTAGACATTTAGAAATTATTTACCAAATTAATCATGCACATCTCGAACAAGTAGCAAAACGTTGGCCTGGAGATTGGGATAAAATGAGATCAATGTCTTTAATTGAAGAAGATGGCGAAAAACGTGTTAATATGGCTCATTTAGCTATCGTTGGTTCGCATGTTGTAAATGGGGTTGCCAGAATTCATTCGGAGATTATCAAAGCTGATTTGTAAGTAACTTTTCTCTTAAAAATCGTAACTCTCTTGAAAATATATAATTTTTGTCTATCTTCTAACATTTTTAACATTTTTTTTTACTATATTTTGTCTTTTTACTGAAATTGTGCAATTTTTTTCTTGATTTTTCGACTTTATTTTGTATTCTTTCCTGTTTTTTCGATTTCATCTTATTATTTCGCTTCTTTCCAGTTTCTGTGTATTTTAACATTTTTTTTTGTTTTATTACGATCTTTTGTTTGTTAAACGCTTTTTTTTAAATACTGTAACAAATTTTCGATATATAAACACTTCAGTCAGAGGTTCGAGCCCTACCTGGATGTAACATTTTTTTCGATTTCTCTTTAATTTTATTTTCTTATTTCTTTCATTTCTAAATTCTGTATAAAAATTGTATTTTATTTGACTCTAATCTTTATTCTTTTGCTGTATTTCAGATTCCGCGACTTCTACGAATTAACCCCCGACAAATTCCAAAACAAAACCAACGGAATAACTCCAAGAAGATGGTTACTTCTATGTAATCCTGGTTTAAGTGACCTAATCTCTGATAAAATCGGTGAAGATTGGACCATTCATTTGGAAGAACTTCAACAACTGAAAAAATGGGCCAAAGACCCGAATTTCCAACGAGCTGTTATGAAAGTTAAACAAGAAAACAAACTAAGATTGGCACAACTTTTAGAAAAGGATTATGGTGTTAAAATCAATCCATCATCAATGTTTGATATTCAAGTGAAACGGATTCACGAATACAAAAGGCAGCTTTTGAATTGTTTACATATCATTACTTTGTATAATCGAATCAAGAAAAATCCGTCCGCTAAATTCACTCCAAGAACTATTATGATTGGAGGAAAAGCGGCACCTGGTTATTATACTGCCAAAAAAATTATTCAGTTAATTAATTCTGTCGGTAATGTTGTTAATAATGATCCGATTGTTGGTGATAAATTGAAAGTGATTTTCTTGGAGAATTATAGAGTTACTTTGGCGGAAAAAATCATGCCTGCTGCAGATTTAAGCGAACAGATTTCCACTGCTGGTACAGAAGCTTCAGGAACAGGTAAAAAATCTCTATTAACAATCAAGGTTTTCCTTTATTTTTTTTTTCGATTTTTCTTTCTCGTAAAACAAATTTGGTGATTAATTTTTATTTATATAGTTATAATTTTTAGGAAACATGAAATTCCAGCTAAACGGTGGTCTTACTATCGGTACCCTTGATGGAGCTAACGTAGAAATGGCTGAAGAAATGGGTAACGAAAATATTTTCATATTTGGTATGACAGTGGAAGATGTAGAGGCTCTTAAACAAAAAGGTTATAATGCCTATGATTATTACAATGCTAATCCAGAATTGAAACAAGTTGTTGATCAAATACAAAATGGTTTCTTCAGTCCTGGAAATCCTGATGAATTTAAAGATCTTGCTGATATTTTGTTGAAATATGACAGATTCTATTTATTGGCTGATTATGATGCTTATATTAAGAAACAGGAAGAAGTCAGTGCTGTCTACGAAGTGAGTATTTTTTTTTGTAAATATTTTATTTTTAACTTTGTACCGCCAAAAATTAATTCAATTTCGTATTTTTCCAATTTTTACGATGTTTTTTGGTTTTCCGATTGTTTTCCCAGACTTATTGCAACTCTTCTAGTCCTATCTTTTAGTTTAGGATATCGTTGGGCTTTATTTGAAGTAGATCTTCATCTATTTTGTATGACCCTAGAATTACGTAATGCAATGCAATCTGAGAGTATGTTTATTGAGATTTCATCCTCTACCTCAAAGAATCTGCACTTTGCTTCATCTAACAATCCTAGTTTCTTCATGTGTCCTCTTGATGGGTATATAGTGCTCGGTTAATATTCTTGTTATAATACGGAGGTTCTCCTTACTAAGGATTAGACAGCTGAAAGATCTCTTCTGGTTATAGTTTCCCAGGAGGGTTATCGATTGTCTTAGTCTTTTTAGATCGTTCTAGTACTTGGATTTTTCTCTATCCATTTCTTTCTTTAGTTGTTCTAAGATTATACTACTGCTGACAAGATGGTTCTGGTCCCAAGTATGGGGTTTCAGCTCCTTCTTTTGCCAGCTTCTATTCCTATGTGTCCTGGAACCCATAAGAGAACAAGAATGATATTTTGTCAGAATTCAATTAGTTTGCTAGGCATTCCTAGACCATCTCTGAACTGATTGTGTGCGAGTTCAGAGCTTTGATGGGTGCTCGATTATCTGACATGATTAAAATCTTTTGTCTACGATAGTTCCTTTCGATATTAAATTCGACACATCTTTCAAAGGCACTAATTTCCGCTTAAAAGATCCTTGGGTATGCAATCAGGCTTTCTGAGTATTTGGCTTTAGTTCCAAAAACGCCTTCTTCTGTTCCTTTATTTGACTTTGAGCCATTCGTATACCATTTTATGGCATTTTGGCTTTACCCCAATATGGTGTCTTTATCCTATTCAGATTTACTGTCCAGTTTTGTGGTGAATTTTCTCACAAAGTTAAATTTCTATCTTGGGGCATTTCCCAAGTTTGATCACGCATCCAATAATATTTATTATTTCGGGAACACCTTATTATTCATCCTAGGTATTCTGTACTGCTAACTATTGAATTTTCAGAATAATCAACTTAATATTGAGTCATTCTAAACAGATTTATAGAATATGAATTTTGTTACAGAACCAATCAAAATGGTTGGAAATGGCAATAAACAACATCGCAACCTCAGGAAAATTCTCCAGTGATCGTACAATTATTGAATATGGAGAAGAAATCTGGGGTGTTAAGCCTAATTACGAAAAACTGCCCGATCCATCAGTTCCCAGAGAATTGGCTTTAAAAGATTAAGAAGATTAATACTCGTTAACGAATAACTTTTGTAAAGTTATTTTATTAGTATATACTTAGAGGAAAAGTATTCTAATTTTTTTATGCTATACAATAATGTAAAGCAGAAAAAAATTGCTTAGTTTTTCCATATATTTGTGAAGCAAGTCTCGAAACTAGAATTGAATTTTAACTAAAGTGCCATTGTTTGATTATTATTTTTTTTCTGATAATACGTGATATTATTTAGACTGTTAAAAGTACAAAATATAATTTTTATGGAATGTTAATAAATTGAATCTATTTTAATGAAATTGTTACTAAATTGAGTTGTTGAGATTTGTAAACAGATTAAATATTTTTTTATTTTTTAAATGGCTCCGTTTCATAATTGTCCATTTTATTGTTAAGCTTATAAAATAATAAAGGTTATATAATGTGCAGTAATATTTTTATTTATTAACAAACTCTAGACAGGGACCTTCACGCAGAGCTATAAGACCTCCTAGATGAAACCCCTCTCTCCTTTAGGTAGGACATGATGGACTAATGGAGACCACCACTGAATATAAAAAAATAGCTCTTGGCGAAGGTTTCTGTGGTTCTCTTCGTATTTCCCAAATGGAAGGCCTTACGACGGAGTAGACACGCCACAGCGTTAATCTCCCACACCCACATTGTACCACGTGGGACACACTCTACTGATATCAAAGAAAAAGGTTTTTTGACGTTTTAGGCACGTTCAAGGAGCTTTAGATCCAGAAAACACTGGAGCACCAGAAGAAGCAACACCAACCTGCTATGGCGCGAAAAAAGTAAATTTTGTTTGTGTTATTGATTAGCGACTTTTGCAAATAGCTGGGTACTTAACGGAGGAAGGAAGAGCAAGATTCAAGCATTGGAAATGAGATATTTCAGAGCAGTAAAAGGATGTATAAGGAGAGACAAAATTAGAAATTATTTTAAAAAATATTGAAAGACAACAGTTAAAGTGGTTTGGACATATTATGTAAGCAAGCAAGCAAGATCGATACAGAAAAGAAGCAGAGGTAGACCTAGGAAAACTTGAAACGACGTAGTGGCAGCTTGTTTAAGAGATAGATAGATAGATGCACAGAAGAAAGCAAGAGATAAGAAAGAATAGGCAAAATTTGTATACTCGTGAAATCTGTTTAAAGCTGAAACTATTTATTTGAAAGTTTTGTAAACCTTAACACCTTCGGGTAAAAATAAGACTTCTAATTATATATTGCGTTATTATGTAATTTTTTTTTCTTATTTAAAGTTTAAACGCGCACCGAACTTTTGCTACAATCCGCTAAACCCAATAAATAAATCAAATTCGAAATTTCATTTTGAATTTGCTAACATGAAACAAAAAAAGAAAAAAATATTAGAATCTCTTTTCTTCATTATAATTTCGTATCCAATTTGAACATTTGAGAGGCCACTTAATTAAGTTGGGAAAAGAAAACCAACAAGCGGAAACAAATCAGCATTAAAGAAAATTTATAAAACTTGTCAAAAGGCAGATGAAATATATAATTAAAAGAAAATATTAAGATATTTGGTAAAGAAAAAACTGCAGACTCTTCTAGAAGTCTTACAGCATGGGTGAGTGAAAGAAAGATACTGAAGTACCCAAAGACACTTCTAGAAGTACTTCTCACAAAGCGGTGTGTAGTAGAAAAGTACTAAGATGTTAAAGAAGCAAGTGTAGAAGTCCAAAAACACTGAAGAAAAAAGTAAATTTTAACGAAGACTCCAAACACATTTCTAAAAGTCTAATAACAATGTGAGTGATAAAACAGAATTAAAGAAGATTTGTAAGACTCGCCACAAAGCAGATGATTTAACTAAAAGAAACTATGAAGACATTATACGACTAGACAGTTGATAAAGATTCAACTACATACTAAACTATTTATTAATAATATTTTTATATGTACATAAAATAATAAACCTCATTCGTCTAAATAATTATCAATTTCATTAAGCAATTCATCCTCTGGTTTCAACATCACAGTATCTTCATCATCATCTTCCAATAAGAGACCTTCATCAAATTTACTTGGTGGCTCTAATTTAACATCTTCTGGTTCTTCAGTTTTCATTTTATTCTCATTATCACTATTTTCTTTAACTACTCTTCGTAAAATAATCTTTCTTTGTACATTTTGAAGAGCACTTGGTTTTTCTGTACAAACTTCATCTGTGGACGTACTGCTAACTTCTTGTTCATCTCCGATTTGTTGTTCTTTAATTTTACGTTCGGCTCTTATTTCTTCTAAGGTTTTAATTTTTATACTATCTACATTTGTTGTATTAATTTTTGAAGCTGATATTGCTCGTGTTAGTTGATCATTACTTTTAACTTTTCTAGATTTATTTCTGTTAAATCTAATTCGTTCTTTTAGATCAAACAACACTTTTCGCCTCTTTTCTGAAATAAAAAATAGAAATAGGTTGTAGAATTGTTAAGACAATAATGTATAAAAAAACACAAATTTTATTTCTATAAAGGTGGAAGGAAGAAAGTTTATGGTGGGCCCTAAGCAGTTGCTCTACTAGTGGCACTACCCACCCAATTCGTGGTTATTTATTCACCTGGTTGATATCCTATTTAACCAAGTAGAAGATGAGATAAACTTTATGAAACGAATTACCAGTAACAATAGCGTACTGAAGATCGAAACCATCAATCAGTGGTTTACCAATAATTACACTTTTTCTCACTTTCTAATCGTGTTTTTACGGTTCCAATAAAACTGGAACTATCTGTATTGACTGATTGTCATCATCTTGAACGAATAATGATCTTCGTTGTTCCGGTATCTACCAATAGGGCGCAATGCTTCCCATCGATATAAATGCTACCAGTTTGGTGTCTTATGTTTATTTTGGGTCGATGTTGCTTTTCTGGAACTGACCCCTTTTATGGTTTTTCTTCTGTTCTGTTCTATGTGCAGTACGATTTTTCCGGTTAATGCAATCAAATTGACCACATCTCCAGCATCTAAGAGGACCCTTCTTTTTGTTCCAGGCGCTCACAGTGGAAGTTGTTCATGCAAATAGATGAGAAAATGTCCATGCTTTACACCAATCAGTCTACTAAGATAGCAACCTTAGCCTAAGAAGTATCCAAGCAAGAGTTAGTGATCCGCAGATTACAAGAACAACCGCTATTCAATCAAATTACTGATATGGATTTGTCTGCCCTGAAAATCAGGCTACTAAAGACGATTGCAGATGGATTTTCTCCTCAAGTATCTAAAGATGAAGAGTGTCCATGAGATGTTAATACAAGAATAAATCCATCCATCTTTGATAGCAAAACACCACGGACTAACTACGATAAGGCGATAGCACTCTATGAAGAAGACATGGATTCCTACAGAGAAATCTGAAGACTTCAACCAATTGGTGAAGCGGTTAGAAATGCAATATGTTCACGCCCATATTGAGCAAATCTGCCGATAGGAGGCAGGAAGCTAATATCAGAGTTTGTAGTTTATATCGCCAGGATAATCACAAAGGGCCAGACCCAAGGATGAGTTTAGGGACACCCCAAAGGGTTACTCTCACAGGCAACCACAGATTTCCGACCTTAACGACGTTATCTTATAGCTAATTAGCTATAAGAGATGAAAATTAAAATTAAGCTTGTCTCGAGATCCTACGTACTGACTTTGACCTAGTTAAATATAATAGAAAACAATTCTTGAGTAAAACTACCCTCTATTATTGTAATTTATAAAACTATATACCTGCAATAGGTGTAATTTCACTGTCGCTATGATGTCTTTTACCGATAACTATACGTTCTGGCTCTTTATTCATCATTCTACAATATATTCTTTGTCGTAACTCATTCGCCTGATCTGATTCTTGATATTCTGGAAACGAATCTGAAAAGTAAAAGAAACAAATCAAAATTGGGTTCTTACAGGAACAATTTTTACTTAATTAAGTACTATGACACCACCAACGAGTCCAAGTGTGGACTAGACTTAAGACTGTAGAGGGTTAAGGATAAAATAAAAAAATTTTGTTCAACTAAGAACATTTCCTTTGAACTGTATGCTAAAGAGTCGTGTCGTGTTACATTCAACATTGCTAGAAGACACATTATCCTCAGAAGGAGTATTGAAGACACATTATCAGCACAGATAGTAAAATGATGTCCTCCTCAGAAAAAATGTTGAAGACACATTATCGGCACAGATAGTAAAATGATGTTCTCCTCAGAACGAGTATTGAAGACACATTATCAGCACGGATAGTAAAACGATGTCCTCAGAAGGAGTATTGAAGATACATTATCAGCACGGATAGTAAAATGATGTCCTCCTCAGAAGGAATATTGTAGACACATTATCAGCACAGATAGTAAAATGATGTCCTCCTCAGAAGGAGTTTTGTCATCCCTTCTGTGGAATCCAGTCATAGACAAGCTGACAGTGGGACAACAATGAAAGACACCATATAGATGGTTGTGTAGATAACCTGGTCATCCACAAGAAGTAGAATGTAACAGGCTCTGAATGTAGTCACGGAATCGACCTAAATATAGGGCTTATTAGTTTAAAACATTTTCCAGAAGAAGGAGGTCTTCTAAGGCTTAATGATACAAACAAACAAAGGGGTGAATATCAGACTCAAAGCTTCCCTAGAACCACGATCTTGAATACATAAAGAAGGAATCGTAAAAATTTGAAAAAACGAAGAAAGAGAAAAAGACATCAGTGAAAGGTGGTCTGGATAATTGGAGAGGAACGAGCAAGTTCTCTGTCGGCACTGAGGCCACATATGGCCCATTGCGCAACCTCCCGTGTGTAGGGACATCCACACCCTAGGCCTAAAGATTTAAAACCTCTGCATAGGGGCGATTCTGCTAATTTCATCCTAAAGAGATTGGCAGTGACCTGTTAAGAGATTTTGTCTGGCCAATGCTTTAAACTTTCTTGCGGTCTCCTCATCAGACTGAAGTAATAACTCTGGCCAGTCTACAATTCGTTGTTTCATCTCAGCACTATTAGGTGGTACAAAGTACGCCGTTTCAGCTAGTTTATTAATAAAAAATGTAATTAACACTTACCAAATGAATAATAAGCTGCAGACTCTGCTTGAACTTTTTCCAGTCGAATCTCCTCTAAAGATTTAACAGTAACAATACGATCGACACCTTTTTTTGGTGAAAATGTTGGCATCGATTCATTATCCGATTCTGCAAGAATACACCAAATAATTTAATTAAATACATTTCCAAAAAAAAAAGTGCATTCTTGCAGATCTTGAAAGACACGAATGAAACAACTTTGGTACAAAATAAATTTTATTCAATAAAATTACAAAAAAAAAAATCAATTATCAACAGTACCAAATAATGTAACTCTTGCATTTTCCAAAATCAATATATTTGTATCAATAAACTAACACAAATAACGTAAACTCAATTCAACAATCCCTTAATATACACTCTATATAAAAAAAAAACGTTTGTACATAAGGCAAAAAGTGTATTAGTTTGCACAATAACTAAAAAATAACTCAATTTGCTTTATGTACAACTAACAATTGAACATTAATCTTAGGAAAATATAAATATATCCCCAAATTGATGTAAGATTTAACAAAATAATTTATTTATCCTTTTCACAAGAATGCACCTTCTAACATACAAATTTCATAATAATTACATTGTTTATGATTATAAACAGGGTCAAAAACAGTTTAAGATTTCAGCGAAATCAATAAATAATAACACTAGTACATAAATTTCCCTTAATAAAAAATTATTATTATTATTACTATATTTACTAATAATTTAATAAGTACTCAATTTTATGAAATATAAATATAAAGCATGTATCATTTATGGACTAGTATTGTTTAAATATATTTTAATAAAATTGAGAAAGAGAAAATGACACACCAGCTCAAATGTCATAGGAAGCTCAAAATGTAACAGTCTAAACTGTTTTATTTTTTGTATAATAAACTCTTTTAATATTCAAAAACAAAAAAAAATAACTTCAAACAATAAAAAGCAACAATTAACTTAATTTCTCAAAAACAAAACTATGAACTTGCTTGAAAACAAATTATTTTACAAGTTGCATACCTTCTTCAAAATTCACAACTAAGCTATCAACTGCTGTAACCTTCCTTTCATTAGAATCACCTACAGATTGATCTATAACGAAAAAATACCGAAATTTTATCAATATTATTAAATATAAAGTATTAAATACCTGTTGATATGTTAGCGCGATTAACTGATTCTGTAGGTCTAGGATTTTGGTGCAAAAATGGACAATGTGTTTTTAGACAACCTACTGGTTGGCTCTCCCAATAGCAAGGAATAGCTTTTCTATTTTTTCGTAACTCCATATGTCTAAAGTTACAATGAACATTTACACATTTTCCTTCCTTCCAAAAACTGCACATTGTTTCACAACCTAATGCCGAAGGTTCATGACGAAAAGTACAATTATCTCCCTATAAATATACCACCAAAATTTGTATTAATTAAATTATACTAATAAAATCATTTCATATTTACCTTAGCACATGTGGAGTAGTAGTAAAAATAACAGTCATTGTTTTTCTTAGGTGAATCTAAATCTGTCATCTTCTTAAAGAAGTTATCAAGACTGAAATAAAAATAATCATAATTAAACACCCCGTACATCGCTTCTATGGAAATAATAATCAAAATGTAACCATAAAGCATGTGTTTACCTGTAAAAATTTTCAACCGGCATTTTGAACATTATTTTATCAGTTAAATGAATAATGCTAAACTAGCCTATTTCAAATGAAATATAAAAACACTCTGCTTTCATATTTATACATGTTTTTTTTACTTACCCAAAAAATTCACTTTTTTTGGCTTGCTGCTTTTGCCTGATAACCACAACGTCACAGACGTCAAACACAGAACCAAAAACTAAAGAATAATCCAGTTCTCAATACTGCCAACATAAAAATAAACAGCAAAATATTATTTTAAATAAAGAAATTATTAATAATAGATGATAATAATAATATTACTTTAAGATTTAATATTTTATTCGTCAAATATTTAATTATACATTATTGTAGTTGTACCTAAAAACATAATTTAATCATACCGAAATTTAATATCTGTTTTATGATTTCTGTTCATACCAAGATGTATATAGGGTGATTCGTAAACTATGGTTTAGATTATAATTATACATTTAAATAAAAATATCAGGTCTAAGACTTCTTGTTTCTATAGAGTGGTTTTACTTTTAAACTAGGTGAGTTTTAGTAGAAGTTTTGTTTGTATTTTGTCTGATTTTTTAGTTTTTTTGAATTATGTTCACATTTTTTCTTGTTTTTGTATTTGTTTTCGAAGTTTATGCAAAAAAAACTAAAATGATGTACGAATTTTCATACACCGACTCAATCCAGTATATATTATAATGTATACTCTTATTAGTAGGCCTATTTGGTGGCTCGTTCTCTCAGTTTTTTGGAGTTTACACCTATCAACAATCCAGTAACTAATAATAAAAAAAAATTTAACTAAATTTAATTTTTATTAATGCCTAGTTGTAATTGTACAAAATTCGGTATCTAAAACTACTCCTTAATTCGGAATGAAACAAACTTAAACACAATTGTAAAAAAATTAAAATTAATTCGTATACAGGGCATTCATTTAGAAACCAAACACTTTCCTCATGGACTTATTTTTGATCGAAAACTGGACGAAGAACGCGATGATGATGATGTCCAAGACGATGAAGGAGAGTCTGTCCACCCAGAGTCTTTCAAATAAGCGAAACCTGGGTTAAAGGAATCTTCTGGTACGTAAAAACGTCCTATGACTTCACGGACTTGGTTACGGAGGATGAAGATGTTGCAGTTGTGGAGATCTTTTCAGAGGAAGCAATCCTGGCTGAAGATGATGATTTCCAGGACGATGAAAGAGAGCCTTTCCACCCAGTGTCTTTCAAACAAGCGAAAGCTGAGTTAAAGGAATCCTCTGGTGACCGAGCCTGTAACTTTCATGGACTTCGTCAAAGTGGATGAATTTGTTGCAGTTGGGGAAACGTTTTCAGTAAAAGATGTCGAGGAACAAGATGATGATATCCAGGACAAGAGCTTTTCCACCCAATGTAAACTCTGCAACCAATTATTAACTTCAATTGAACCGAAGTTATGAAGCTTTGAAGAAGACTCTTTCAAGTCAAAAATAACAAAACTAACAAAATTTCTATGCCTTATATTGTCCAAAATATATGTAAAAAAATCCTCAAATAAGTATCCTTTTTTTTTCGAAGACACAGAAGGCGTAAATCAAAAAGGTGACCGTCCAAATCTGTCCGGTTTCTAAAAGAATGGCCCATATATAATTTTATCAGTACCAATAATTAATAAAAAAACTAAAAGTGCATATTCAATAAAACATTATTTTCTCGACAATTTTTACAAATAATTCAAGTCAGTTAGAAGTTATATCTGCTACACATATACAATATATGTTTTACATCCATTTATAATTACTACACAATAAAAACGTTATAAAATACTAATCGGTTAGAAATGTGACAAAATTTATTTTAACAAAAGAGAACTGCCTATTCTGCCTTCTGGGATTTTATTATAGTAAAAATTTATAAAAGCTGTCTAGTCTGCCTTTTGGGTTTTTATTCCATTATTTAATTTAATAAAATATTTTTTTCAACTAAAAATATTTCATCTGAAATTAATGCAAAACGAAAAGTAGTATAACAACGCCGGAACTGGATCACTTGACCTTGAGTTTCCCCTTGAGGAAAATGACTTTGTAGTTTGATGATTTGAGGTTATTGAACCTTTGGAAAAATTATTTTAGTGAAATAAAGTGTCAGTGAACCTTTTCCAATTGAATTGTGTGTTTAGATAAGTTTTCCTATGAGGAAAATGATTGGGAAATGACTTTTTTTAGTTTTAATGATTTTGAGTTTATTGAACCTTTGGAAAAAATTATTTGAGTGAAATAAAGTGTCAGTGAACCTTTTCTAATTGAATTGAGTATTTTCCCAAAATATATTACTTAATTAATTTTTTTTAATAAAGGCAGTTCTCAATCTACCTTCACACTAATTATATATATATATATATATATATATATATATATATATATATATATATATATATTTTATATAAAAGTTAATAGCCCTTATATAGGAGCTTTAAAGTTTATAAAATATTGTATACAGTATATTGAAGTTTTATATCAACAATTTTAATTTTTTTATCAATATTAAGAAAACAATTAATTTCGTAATTCACGAGCTCTTCTTCTATCATTGTAAATTCTATCTTCCATACCATCACTTTCAGTAACAAGAGCTCGTTCTAAAATAACTCTACCTTCTTTATATTTCTGATTATCCTCTGTAGCAAATTCATACATCCAACCTAATTTATTTTCACATGATTTACATGAAACATCTCTCACCTACAAAATATTTTGAAAATTTATATCTATTTAATATTAAAAAAATTATGAATACAAAAGAAGCAGAAATATAGAAAAGCTTCAGGGTTTTACCTGGTACACTAAAGCCTAGTCCACACTTGGACTAATTATTGCAGGGCTGAGTCTCGTTTGAATCAGTATTACGATTCAGTCCCGCAACATGTCCCCTTGTATCTGGGGCGTATTGTGGGTCTACGTGATGAGTACCGTCGAAACGGGATTCAGCCCTGACAGAATGAGTCCAAGTGTGGACTAGACTTAAGACTGAAGAGTGTTAAGGATTACAGAGGTACCCCGGTGCCGGATTTGTAAAAATTTCTGTTCATCTGAGAACAACATCCAACAACCAGAAATATAAATTTCATTTTAACTTTGCGAGAACTGACAACATTGCACTAGTTTACAACGTACTCGTTGCTCAAGGTTATCATCGGACCTCGATACTATAGAAGTATCCAATCTCGCAATGCGCAAGAGAAAATAATTTGAGGACTTTCTGATCAACATATGCATTATGCACACACACATTCACACATAGACAGGGGGGCTACGAGGGCTTTAAAATCATTAGAGTAACTACATAAACATTCTTTAGACCTGTACAAATTAGTAAAGGATACTAAGTACCAAGGTCTTGAAATGGGTGAGATAAACTAATGAAAGAAATACAATAAACATAATTACGCTGTAGTACAACCAATGACAATATGTTAACGGCTTCCATATTAAAAAAATATATATATTTCAACAATCAAAATAACCATAAAAACCGTACTCACCATATGACGTCCTGTAAGCATAACTCTGTCTTGTACTTCACTGTAAGTCAAATTCACAACTCTGTTAAATAAAAAAGCTCTTCCAGTAGCACCAGTAAATCGAGTGCTGATTAATTCGGATCTGTTGGTTAAATTTGTCCCACAATTTGCACAAGAGAAAAGACGATTTCCACCCATATGTTCTAGAAATACTCGACCCATTTTCCTTGGAGGTATTAGTAATGATAAAAAAGGAATATTTATACAGAAGTAGGTTCTCGAATGTAGGAACCTATTTCGTATTTTATATTTAATAAGAGATACAGTTCAATCAATGGAATATAGAAAATATGCGTTTTAAAAAAATACTAGTCCACAAACAAAAGCAAAAAATATTATTAGACAACAGCTGATAAATGACGTTTATCATGAAACACAAATATAGGATTATTAGTGGTTGTCAACAAAGTAGCTATAAATTAAACAAAACTAATTTATAGTTATCATCCTAAAGTTTAAATCTATAATTCTACTCTTAATTTTTTTCTAGATAATAATTTATTTATAAAATACCATTAGTTAATAATTAAATCGGAAAAAAGAAGAAGATAATGACATTTTGTCACAAGTGTGACAAGTCTCTAAATTTTCCTTTTATAGAAAAAAAAAATTGGTTGTCGTGAAATACTGAAATACCAAATGGCACAATTTAGTAACAGTAATGCTTTATAAAGAACCGAAATCAGGCTTTAAACGTTGGTTTAAACGAGGTGTACTTGGTTTAATTGCGGTCGAAGGTTTTTGTTTTATTGGTAGTTATTTTATTTGGCATAAAATCAACACTGAAAGAGGTAAGAGGTTTTAGTACAATTAATATTCTCATCTTCTTATTTCGGTAATGTATTTTTAGATTTTCGAAAGTATTTGTATGATAACTATCCCTCAGTGTTAGAGAGTTATTATAAGTTTGGTGAATATATTGATTCATCCAACAAAAGTAAAGAAATTGATTTAGCTTACTGGAATAAAAATAATTAATGGCAAATAGGTTAGTTAGGTCTGTTTTCTGGTTAGTAGCCTGCGGAGGATTAGGTTACACTTGTTTATTATTAACAACTCCATCACAAGAAGATATCGATAGTATAAAAAAGGTATGATTTAAAAATTGTAATTTAATTGACAGGTGTTAATGTCAGAATTTTTCAGGATTTGTCTACTGCCAAGGATAAACAAGAACATCTCAGTAAGAATCAAAAGTTTATGAATGTTTTAATTTCCGCTTCTGATAATAACAAGCCTTTATACCGTATGACTAAAGAAGAAATTGAAAAAGAGTTGAAGAAGAATTAATATAAGATTACAAAATGAACCAAGCTATAACCTTCGATATCGATACAACAAATGAAAAATCTAATAAACTTAACCAATTAACCCAAAGAGAAATAGAGAGGCAATTAAATTTACAAAAAAAGAAAGATAGTAAGGATTTACTTGTTGCTAATAATGAAAAATTAGAGTTTTTTGAATCAATATTTGCTGAAAAACGTTTATATATAGAAAATTTAATAGAAATAACCAAAAGTGTCCCTGTGAATGAACTACCGGATCATTTTAATGAAATATTAAAAGAAATTATAACATTACAAAAATATGTAGCTGCTTCGAGTATTTTTATAAGAAATTATGACATGCAAAGGTGTCAGAATATTTTACAAGAACTAAATTTGAAAACAAAACAATTAGAAGATGAACTTATACCGAAAAAAAAGTTTTCTTTTAAAAATAGAATGAAAGAAAAGGCACAAACATCAAAACCATTACCTAAAAGTAACGATGAGGTTGATTTTAAAAGAAAATTTGAACCAGAGGAAATTACTAATGGATTTTTTAATAAAACTAATGAGCAATTAACTTTAAATAATTCGGAACTATTTAAAAAAGATATTACTCTTGAAAATTTAGAATACTGTACTGTATTTTTAAAAGGTATACCATCGACTTTGGTATTAAACAAATTAAAAAATTGCAAAATATTCTCTGGGCCTGTAAGTACCTCAGTATTTGCAGAAAATTGCGTAAATTGTACACTAGTCATTGCTTGCCAACAATTGAGGCTTCATAGTTCTAAAAATACAGATATCTACCTTTATGTAACAAGTAGAGCTATAATGGAAGATTGTACCGGAATATCGATAGCTCCTTACAACTGGACTTATGAGGGGATTAAAGCTGACTTTGAAAGTGCCTGTTTCGATACTGCAGTAAATAATTGGACCAGTATCGATGATTTCAATTGGTTGAATCAAAAACATTCACCTAATTGGAAAGAAATTGATGAGAAAGATAGGATTCTAAGCTGGGATCACCTGTAATTTCTTTTAAATACATAGTTAACCATTAATAAACATTTTGCTTCTAAAATTTTGTTCTATTTTATTCAATTACCTTTTGGGAACTTCGTACCGACTAATAATCATTGGTTTTTTCATCTCATTGTCCGTTCTTTTCTATAGTGTCACCAGCAGCTTTTTTAACCCTCCAGTGGCTGTTTATAGTATCTGCTTACTTCCTAAAATTCTTGTAGCGTGTCCAGAGGCTTTCTTCATCTTTCCAGAGTCTTTTTTGAGGTATTTAGAGACTTTGTGGTCTCGAAAGGCTTTTTTTAGGGTCTACATAAGCTTTCTTATCATCTTGAGAGACTCTAACGTCCCTAGAAGGTTTTTTAACCCTCCAGAGGTTGTAAATAGTCTCTGCTTATCGCCTAAAGTTTTTATAGCGTGTCCAGAGGCTTTCTTCATATTCCTAGAGGCTTTTTTAAGGTCTTGAGTCATTTTCATGGTCTCGAAAGGCCTTTTTTAGGGTTTACATAAGCTTTCTTATCATCTTGAGAGACTCTAACGTCCCTAGAAGCTTTTTTAACCCTCCAGAGGCTGTAGTCTTTGCTTATCTCCTAAAGTTCTTATAGCGTGTCCATAGGCTTTCTTCATATTCCTTGAGGCTTTTTTAAGGTCTTTTGAGTCATTATCATGGTCTCGAAAGGCTTTTTCAGGGTCTACATAAGCTTTCTGATCATCTTGAGAGACTAACGCCTCCATCACAAATTTTGTGATATTTTTCGTTTTCGGTTATTTACTAATTAATCGTTTGTAGCCATTTTTAATTATCTGTCTTGAAAGCGGGACAACAGACTCTTCTACAGTTTTCTGATATGTATAGATTAGCTTAATAAAAAAAATCGAATTACTATATTTGTGTATTTTCAGTTATTAAACATTCACTATAAGTAAAGACATTTGAAATATAATTGTACAAAAAAAATCAATTATTAAACATCGTAACCAACAATATGACGTTTTCCAATGCATTCTCCAACGTAGAACCAACACCAAACTTCAATACCAACAAGGGTGTTTAACCAAGCTTCTTTAACAGTTAGATTTTTCCAAGATCCTGTCCTAGCAGCTGTAATTAATCGGCCAATTCCAGCCCTAATTTGTGGAATATCGGCAGGAGTTGGAGGTGAAAGTTCTACTTTAGCATATTTCATAAAAGTATTGAATTTAGGACGTCCTTCCTGAATCAATCCTGTAATGACAAGTTTGAGGTTAGTTATATAATGTATTTTATAGAATCTATATACAAATACAGAATCAATTTGGTTCACTTCTAAATCAATTAAAGGAAATACATCTCTTGTAGATAATAATTACATCAATTTAATACGAAAATTAGCTAAATTAAACTGGTTAGAGCAAGTTGTATTAAGTAAGATTTATATGTAAGATTGAGTTCAAATTAATACAAAAACTTACTTCCTGCTAAATTCGGGATTGCTGCTACTAGTTTGGACATTTTGATTAATAATTAGTATTATATTAATTAAATAAAGTAATTCTTTGAACCTTCACTACCATTCACACTACCTTATCAATGGAAAAACGTCAAATGTCAAATTGACAATACTGTTATGTCATCGATAGATTAAGTAGCCGTTTTTGTATAATACTAGAGGCCGATGGTGGTAGTTCAAATTGGTAGTGCCCAGTAGATAATTTATCACTAGTTTTATTAAATTTAAATTCGTAATAATTTCCATTTTTCAACAATCGAAAATTTAGATTATATTAAGTAAGTGCAGTAAAATATTTTCCTCTTCTTTATTTATATCATTTTTTAATGTATTTTTCAGGTGTAACTAAAGTTATTTAACAGGTGGATGAACATAACATTCGTTAACATTAATTGAATTTTTTTTTGTGGTAAATTCAAAATTTGAAGTTGTTTTGATTACAAGTATATCAGCAAAATTTCCATTCAATCAAGGCGTGTCGGTGTATCTAATTTTCAGTGTTAGTAAAGTTTAAGTTTACATATTTGTTTATCGATTAACCTTGTTGACGTTTTGCGACCTTTATCAGTGTTTATTACATAAAATTAAATAGTTAAACTATATCTGATTATGGTGTACCCAGATTATATATAAACTCTGTTTCACAATTATCTAAATTAGTTAAAATAATTTCGAGTTCATTGTTGGATTCAAACAGTTCTAAAAATGAGTTGCAGTAAATGTTTCGATAACTATGAAGAATATCTGGTGGAATATTTGAAAAGTTTTCCAAAACTTGCTGTATTATTAGATTACGATGGTACGTTAACACCCTTAGTAGACCGTCCAGAGTTAGCTAAGATTCCTTTAGAAACCAAAGAAGTTTTACAAAGGTTAGCAACAATGCCTGAAATATACCTTGCAGTAATATCCGGTAGAAAAGCCAGTGACGTAAAAGATTTGGTTGGGATAGATTCTATTACTTATGCAGGAAATCATGGTTTGGAAGTTATATATCCAGATGGTTCTACATACGAGCATAAACTCCCACAAGATTATCAAGATCAAGTCAAAACAGTGGTTGCTAACTTAGAGAAAGAAGTGGTAAGAGATGGGGCTTGGATTGAAAATAAAGGTGCTAGTCTAACATTTCACTTTAGAGAGGTTCCCGAAGCAAAAAGAGGTGAAATGGAATATATAGCTGAATCAATAATAGCTAAAGCAAATTTTAAAGTTGGTAAAGCTCATATGGCAATTGAAGCTAAACCAAAAGTAGATTGGAACAAAGGAACGGTTGCTCTTATGCTTTTAGGGCGTAAATATGGTTGTAGTTGGGATGAGAAAGCAAAAGTGATATTTATTGGTGATGATACAACTGATGAAGATGCTATGTGTGCTTTAAAAGGAAAGGCAGCTACTTTTAGAATTGCTAACAATTGTAATATTGATACTTATGCTGATCAAATAATATCATCAATCGAACATGCTTTTCAAATACTTAGAATAATTAACAGACTTTATAGATATAGAATGTGATACATAAAAAATGAAGAAACTATTAAATTTTAATATATATTTTATTTGTAATAAATTACGATAAACTTGCATTAAAATTGTATTATTTTACATTCTAAGAACTAAAAGAACATTATCAGCAAATCTTCAATTACAAAGAAATCATTTGGGTGTGTTGCGAATAATAAATATAATTCAAGTGTTCTTATAAAGATAGTAAACCGGATAATATTGTCTTTATTGAAGTATTTTAGGATTCGATACTTTAAAAATTCTAGGTAACATTTCTGTTAATGATTGAAATACTTGATTAGATATCCCAAGAGGTACCATAAACTGTAAATTTTTTAGATCAGAACCTCCCCAAGATGCCATTTCAATCATGAATCCTTTTACACATTTAAAAACTAACTCTGCTCTTTTCTCACACCAAGAAATGGTCATTTCCTCTGTCATTTCGTATTGAAGTAATAAAGGAATGGTTAGTGACGTAATATCATTGGAACAAGCGGTTTTGAGAATATTTCTTAATCCTAATACAACAGGGTGTCTGCTGTTTATATCATTGCCTCTAAGAGAGTCATCTGATACCATATGGAAAATTACATGTACTTGAGCTAAATTGGAATGTCTTGTAACATAAAAATCTCCAGGTTGAAGTAGTTCACTATTAGCTCGCCTATTTTCATTTTTATGATATCTCTTCAAGTATTTCTGTGCAATATTTGAAATCTTATCTAATTGATCTTCTATATGACTAAAATGGAATTCTGTAGATCTTTGACACACCTCTTGAAATTCCTGTGTACCTCTAGATCCTATTTTGTTATCAGCTAATAATACCAATCCAGATAAATCATTAGAATATAACGCTAAAGCTGTTTGTAGTACTTGTGGTTTAGGTTCTGCAGACTGTTTACTATCCTCAACTGTACAAAGATCCATAACATTAGCTGAAATGATTCTAATATTATGCATTTGCTTTAGTTGGGAACCAAGATGAATTGTAAAGCTTTCTTCGAGTACAGGAGTATCTTGAATATCTAAATTTACTGTTTGACTTGGTATGAATACTTCAGGAGGCGTAAGTGGAGAATTAAGTGTAGGTAGAGAGTTATTAGTTTGATTTTGTTCCAACATTTGCATCAACCAATCTCTGTATTCCCTCCTTTGTGCTTCTTTTAACGTATCCAACTCACTATTTAATTTTGCTTGTAGTAGACTATGAGTTTCGTAATGTCTCGCTACTAACTCATTTATTTTTGACTCTGTCATATCCTTTTCTAATCGATCCACTGCATTATTCATTTGCTTGGTTTGATCTTCTGAGAGTTCTTTTATTAATCTCTTCTTTTCATCAGTTTTTTGTCTTATTGTTTTAGAATACATATGTTCGTATTGAAGCATTGTTTCTAATGCTGGAGAATGTACCATTTTATGATAAGCTGTTGCAAAAAGTTCGTCATCAGATGCACATCTTCGTTCACCATACTCAGCCATTTCCTCTTTTAATACGTTTTCCCATCCCTTAATTATTTCTTCCAAGTTAATTTTATTATCTTTGGCATCGTTAATGAGTTTTGAAGTTTCTTCGTTGAAATATTCAGTACTTCTTTCTTTAATAAACTTATCTAAATCATCACTTAGTTCCTTTTCTACATAAATTGGAAGATTATGTTTTATCATGAGAATATGTACCAATTCCGATACTGGATCTTCACAGGGAATCAAAACATTATGTTCTATTCCATACTGAGTATTAATATAAATGTACGATTTTTTTGAATGTATTCTTTCCATTATTTATGAATTTGATACACATACACCCTCTGCATACACCACTTTTCAAAATATTTTGATTGTCAAATTTGACAAGAAAGGTTCAATTGAACTACTTGGTATCTCCTATTTGTGTGTCTAATACTTGTTATTCTTAAGCTATTAATTGTATTAATTATAAATGTATGTGCATACGTCATTATAATTAATTATATGTTAACAATATTATAATAATGTAATTAGATTTAATTCATTTGTGTTGTGTAATAATTTCAAATTAATTATAACCTCACTTTTCTTCGACACACTTCAAACCCCTAATCAAAACGTGAAATGTTCAGTGACATATCTCATCAATGAAAATTTAAGAAAATGCCATCGGTTTCTTTAAAGTGGCAAATTGCAGTAGGTTTAGGAGCGGTTGGTGCTGTAGGATTAGCATATTGGTATTTAAGATCTAATAATAGACAAACAATACAAACACTCAATGCAGCACTAGAAGATAAAGAAGAAGAAACACCATTTCAAATTGCTCAGAAGTATAAGATAGAAGGTAATGAATTATTTAAGAGGGGTAAATATGATGAGGCTATCTCTTATTATAACAAGGCTATAGAACATATTCCTGAGGAATTTAAAGCTGATTTGGCTACTTACTACCAAAACAGAGCTGCTGCTTATGAACAACTCAAGAAATGGAGTTCCGTAATAGCAGACTGTACAAAAGCAATAGAACTCAACAATCGTTATGAAAAAGCCTTATACAGAAGAGCTAAAGCAGAGGAAATGATTAAAGATTGGGTTAATGCTTTGGATGATATAACATCGGTATGTTTACTTCAAAATTTTCAAAATCAAAATTCTTTACTTATGGCTGATCGAGTTTTAAAAGAACTTGGTAAACAGAATGCTGCTGAAGCAATTAAAAATAGAGTTCCAATCATACCATCCCACAATTTTATTAAAACATATTTTTCATCATTCTCTGAAGATCCTGTTTACAAAAAGTTATTAGAAGCCAATAATCCTCTGGGACAAGGAGACTTAAAAGGTAAATAAAATTCTATATTAAAATAAGAATCAGTCAGTTTACTTTACATATTAACTTCACATTTAATTAATTTTAAGGTTTCCTTAAGGCCAAACTTGCTTTTGCTACTGAAAAATACGAAGAAATCATACCGGCATGTACTGAAGAGTTAAATTTCAGCGAATCTGAAATATTATATAAATATGAGGCATTATCTTTAAGGGCGTCTTTTTATTTCTTGACTGGACAGTTTAAGCCCGCTGTTGAAGATCTGACATTAATAATAGATTCGAAAGACGCTGATATTCTCATTAAAGTTAATTCTCTTATTAAAAGATCATCCATATACATGCAAACAGAAAAAATTCAAGAGTGCCTCAATGACTTCGAAAAAGCTGCTGAAGTTGGTCCAGAAGTTTCTGGTAAGTATTTTAAGATGTTATTTCAATATTTTTCTACATTCTCAAACTTTGAAATGATTCGTTTTTCTATTTATAAGAGGCTGTTTATAGCCTCTGCTTCTTTCCTGTCTGACATTTTCTAAGTCTTCAGAGAAAATTTCAAGGTCTCTAGAGGTTTCTTCCATGTTCACATAAGCTTTTTTATCACTTTCCGAGACTCTAACGTTTCCAGAAGATTTTTCAATGCATCCAGAAGGTATTAATAGTCTTTACTTCCTAAACTTTCGGACATTTCAGTCTTCAGAGACATTTTTAAGGTCTACATAAGCTTTTTTATCATCTTTAGAGACTCCAATGTCTCCAAAAGCTTTGTCAACTCATCTAGAATCTCTACTAACTTTCTAAACAGGTAGTAGCAATTCCAGAGGCTTTTTTAATACCCCAGAGCTTTTTTTAAGGTCTACATAAGCATTTTATCGTTTTTAGAGACTCCAACGTGTCCAGAATCTGTTAATAGTCTCCACTTACTTTCTACATTTCTGGTATTGTGTCCAGAGGCTTTTTTAAGATCTTCAGAGACATTTTATGGTTATCCAGATGCTTTTTCAAAGTCTACATAAGTGTTTTCAGAGTCTTCAATGTCTCCAGAGGCTTTTTCAACGTCTCCAGAAACTGTTAATAGTCTACACTTACATCGTAAACATCTTGTAGCATCTTCAGTGGATTTATTTATATTCCCAGAGACTCTAAGGTCTTCAGAAACATCTTCCAAGTCTTCAGAGAAAAATTAAAGTTTTTTAGAGGTTTTTCAAGGTTTTTTTACCAATTCGGAGCCTCCAACGTCTCCAGAGGCTTTTTCAACACCTTTTGAAGCTGTTTATAGTCTCTACCTTACTTCCTAAACTTCTTGTAGCCACTCCGAATACTTTTCTAATACCTAGAGGCTTTTTCAAGGTCTTCAAAGACTTTTTCTACGTCTTCAGAGACATTTTCAAAGTCTACACAAGCTTTTTATCATCTTTAGATACTCCAACGCCTCTAGAAACTGTTAATAGTCTCCACTTACGTCCTGTGGCTTCCTTCATACGTGAAGAGGTTTTTTTAAGGTCTTAAAAGACATTTTCTAAGTTTTCAGAGACTCTAGAGGCTTTTTCAAGCTCCAGAAGCTTTTTCAACGCCTTTAGAAGCTGTTTAATGTCTGCACTTAATTCCTAAACTTCTTGTAGCCACCCCAAATACTTTCTTTAAGTTTTTCAAAGGCATTTTCTAAGTCTTTAGAGACTCTAGAGGCTTTTTCAAGCTCCAGAAGCCTTTTCAAGGCCTTTAGAAGCTGTTTAATGCCTCCACTTACTTTCTAAACTTCTTGTAGCCACCCCAAATACTTTCTTTAAGTTCTTAAAAGGCGTTTTCTAAGTCTTCAGAAACTCTAGAGGCTTTTTCAAGCTCCAGAAGCTTTTTCAACGCCTTTAGAAGTTGTTTAATGTCAGCACTTACTTCCTAAACTTCTTGTAGCCACTTCAAATACTTTTTTTAAGTTCTTCAAAGGCATTTTCTAAGTCTTCAGAGACTCTAGAGTGCTTTTTCAAGCTCCAGAAGCTTTTTCAACGCCTTTAGAAGCTGTTTAAGTTAGCACTTACTTCCTAAACTTCTTCTAGCCACTTCAAATACTTTCTTTCAGTTCTTCAAAGGCATTTTCTAAGTTTTCAGCGACTCTAGAGGCTTTTTCAAGCTTCAGAAGCTTTTTCAACGCCTTTAGAATCTGTTTAATGTCTGCACTTACTTCCTAAACTTCTTGTAGCCACTTCAAATACTTTCTTTAAGTTCTTCAAAGGCATTTTCTAAGTCTTCAGAGACTCAAGGTATCTAAAGGCCTTTTCAAAGCCCATTTATGCTTTTTTATCATTTATAGTCCCCAATTACTTTTCAAAGTCTTGTAACGGTTTCAGAGACTATCGAATAATACCAGACTTTTTTAAGATCTTCTCTAAATCTTCAAAGACATCTGCAGAAGCTTTTTTAAGGTCTACATAAGCATTTTATTATCTTCAGAGACTCCGATGTCTCGAGAAGCTTTTCAACGTCTCCAGAAGTTGTTAATAGTCTTACTTCGTAAACTTCTTCTGGACCTGGATCTGAAAATTTGGGAGGGGCGAGCTAGTGCTCAGCCAGCACTGAGGCCACATATGACCCACTGTGCATCCTCCCGTATGTAGGGATATCCTCACCTCAGGATGTCACCAGGCCTATTGATTTAAAATAGGTGATGAGGCTTCCGAGGGGAATCTCCCTGACATCGGCTGGTGTAAGCCAATACTCGCCCAACACGGATCTTCTGATTTCAGAAAAAGCAGAGCAGTCATACATAATGTGTTCTACTGTTTCCTCTTCTTGTTCGCAGCCTCTGCATAGCGGCAATTCTGTTAGTTTCATCCTAAAGAGATGTTGTCGCAATTGGCAGTGACCTGTCAGGATTCCCACAGCTGTTCGGAGATTTTGTCTGGTCAATGCCTTAAATTTTTTTGCTGTTTCCTCGCCAGGATGAGGTAAGAACTCTCTGGCCAGTCTACAGTTCGTAGTTTCATCCCAGCACTGTATAAATTTTTGGTGAGAGTGCTGTTTAATAAGGTCCACGACTGCGGACAATGTTAGCTTGGTAGATGGGCGAGGGCTAACATATTTGTAGCCCGCAGCCCTCCTTGCTAAATTGTTCGCAATGCGGTTGCCTAGAGTTCCCATGTCCTTTGATCCAGCTGAGAGTGACCACGTTATTCTGGCTGGCCTCAGTTAGAGATTGGTGACATTCTAGTACTAAACTTGAAGTGAAACGTGGTCTATTCAAGGTCAGTAGTGCTTGTCGGCAGTCTGTATATATATTTATATTCCTGCCTGTGATGTTCCTATCGTAAACTTCTTGCCTTCTACCTTTTTAAATTTTGAAATGTTTCATTTTTCTATTTATCATAAGGATTTGTATTAACTTTCGAATAATTTCAGATGTATTTCATCATAGAGGTCAAGTAAAACTTCTAATGGAGCAAATAGATGATGCAAGAAAAGATTTCGATAAAGCTGTAACATTAAATCCAAACTTTGCTGTTGCTGTGGTACAAAAATGCTACGCTGATTATAGATACGCACTGCAAGTAAAAGATGTAGGTCTTCTAATGCAATCTATGCAAGATTTTCGAGAAGCTATTGAAAAGTTTCCAAATTGTTCGGAAACTTATATTCTGTTTGCTCAAGTTAAAACAGAAAAACAAGAATATCAAGAAGCTGAGAAATTGTATTTAACAGCAATGGATATTGATCCTAATAACGCTTCGATTTATGTACATCGAGGATTGTTACTTTTACAATGGAAAGCAGATATTGAAAATGCTGTTGAATTAATGAGGGAAGCAATAAAAGTTGATGATAAATCTGGATTTGCTTATGAAACTTTAGGAACTGTAGAAGTACAAAGGTATACAAATTTGTTATCGTTTTTTTGATATAGATTCATCAAGATCAGCCTCTTTTGTATCGGTTTTTATAGATTATAATTTTTTTCAGGGGTAATTTGGTGCTGGCTATTGATTTATTTAACAAAGCTATTGCACAAGCAAGATCAGAGATGGAAATGGTGCATTTATTTTCATTGAGGGATGCCGCTGCTTCACAGTTAAAAATTGCATCGAAACTGGGAGTGGGACCAGATCTGTTAAAAGGAGTATCATAATTTGTTTTCATTACACACATATGCAATATTTTTTTTTTGTGTTTAAATTTTCAATGTAGAAAGAAAATATGTAGTTTAAAAGTATGTTTGTTGATGTAAATACAGCCATTCCTAAATTAAAAATTTGTGATAGTGTTACTGGTTTGTTTTTTTTATTACTTCCCAAACGTCTTATAGCTTGCTTAATATCCCGAGAGGCTTTTTAAGGATATGAAGAGACATTTTCCAAGTTTTTAGAAACATTGTCAAGGTCTCTAGCGGCTTTTTCCAGGTGTATATATGCTTTTTATATAATCTTCAAAGAATCCAACGTCTCCAGAAGCTTTTTCAATGCCTCTAGAAGCTGATAATAGTCTCCACTTATCTACTAAATATCTTATAGCTTCTTCAGAGTATTTTTAATCATCCCAGATGCGTTTTTCAAGGTCTCTAAAGGCTTTTTCTGGGTTTACCTGAGCTTTTTTATATTCTTCAGAGGCTCCAATGTCTCCAGAAGCTTTTCCAACATCTCTTGAAGCTATTAAACTTCAGAGGTTTTCTTAATATTCTCAGAAGCTGATTTCGGGTTTGTGTAAGTTTTCAGAGACATTTCAAGGTCTCGAAAGGGTTTTTTGAGGTGTAAATATGCTTTTATATCATCTTTAGAGACTCCAATGTCTCCTGAAGCTTTTCAATGCCTTTAAAAGCTGTTATAGTCTCTATTTAATTCTTGTAGCAACTCCAGAGACTTTGTTAATACCCCAGAGGTTCTTGTAGAGGCTTTTTAAAGGTTTACATAAGCTTCTTCAAAGACTTCATCTTCTCCAGAAGCTTTTTGAACGCCTCTAGAAGCTTTCATAATCTCGCCTTATCTTTTTGTAACACCCCAGAGGTTTCTCAGGGTCTTTGAAGACATTTGTAGAAGCTTTTTCAAGATCTACATAGGCTTTTTTATAATCTTCAGAGACTCCAACGTCTCCAGAAGATTGTTAAACACCACCAGAAGCTGTTTATAGTCTCCACTTACTTCCTTAACTCCAGAGGCTTTTTAGGTCTTCAGAGACGTTTTCAAGGTCTCTAGAGGCTTTTTTAAGGTCTACTTAAGCTTTTTTATCATCTTTAGAGACTCCAAAGTATCCAGAAACTTTTTCAACGCTTCCGGCTGTTTATAGTATCCACTTACTTCGTAAACTGTTTGGTACGTTTCCAGAGGCCTTCTTAATAATTCCAGAGGTTTTTTAAGGTCTTCCGGGACAATTTCTATATCTTCAGAGACATTTTCAAGATCTATATAAGCTTTTTTACCATCTTCAAACGGTTCAATGACTCCAGATACTTTTTCAACGCCTTCAAAGGCTGTTTATAGTCTCCGTTTAGTTCATAATCTTCTTATAGCGTCTTCAGAGTATTTTAGATCTTCAGAGACATTTTCAAGGTCTCTTTTTCTTTACCTGACCTTTATTATCTTCTTCAGAGACTCCAATGTCTCCAGAAGCTCTTCCAGCATCTCCTGAAGCTATTAAACTTCTTGTAGCATCTTCAGAGGCTTTCTTAATATTCTCAGAGGCTGTTTTCGGTCTTTTGTAAGTTTTCAGAGACATTGTCAAGGTCTCGAAAGGGTTTTTTGATGGGTACATGTGCTTTTTATCATCTGTAGAGACTCAACGTCTCCAGAATCTTTTCCAATGCCTATAGAAAGCTCTTTATGGTTTCCCTTTACTTCCTTAACTTCTTGTAGCACGTTCAGAGATTTTCTTAATATTACCAGAGGTTTTTTAAGATCTCTATTTACTTCCTAAACTTCTTGTAGCAACACCAGAGACTTTTTTAATACCCCAGAGTTTTTTTAAGGTCTTTAGAGACATTTCTAGTTTTCAGAAGCTGTTTATAGTCTCTACTTACTTCCTAAACTTTTTGTAGCAACTGCAGAGGCTTTCCTAATACCCAGAGGCGTTTTTAAGGTCTTGCAAGACATTTTTGAGTCTTCAGGGAAAATGTGAAGTTCTACATAAACTTTTATATCACCTCCAGAGACTCCAACGTCTCTAGAAGTTGTTTATAATCTCCATTAAGTTTCTAAGCTTCTGGTAGTAACTTCAGAGTCTTCGGAGACATTTTCAAGACTCTAGAGGTTTTTTAAAGGTTCACATAAGCTTCTTCAAAGACTTCAACTTTTCCAGAAGCTTTTTGAACGCCTCTAGAAGCTTTTCATAGCCTCTTCTTACCTCATTAACTTTTTGTGGCACCTGCCGATACTTTCTCAATAACCCAGAGGTTTCTTAAGATCTTTAAAGACATTTGTAGAAGCTTTTTCAAAATCTACATAGGCTTTTTATAATCTTCAGAAGATTGTTAAACACCAACAGAAGCTGTTTATAGTCTCCACTTACTCCCTTCTTGTAGTTTTTCCAGAGGCTTTTTAGGTCTTCAGAGACGTTGTCAAGGTCTCTAGAGGCTTTTTTAAGTTCTACATAAGCCTTTTTTATCATCTTTAGGTACTCCAACGTTTCCAGATACTTTTTTAACGCTTCCAGAAGCTTTATCAATGCCTCCAGAATCACTATATAGTCTCCACTTACTTCGTAAACTTCTTGTAGCATCTCTAGAGGCTTCCTTAATATATCCAGAAGCTTTTTTAAGTCTTCATAGACACTTCCATGTATTGCCGGACTTACTGGTTTGTTTTTTATGGTTAAAAAGAAACTCAAAAATGATTTACTTGGGGTTTAATATCATTATTGTTTTAATATACAATCATTTTAGAAGGACGGTGCAGAATAAAAATTATACAACAGAGATTTATATAAACTAAATAACAAAAAATTTACATATTTGGAAGGCACTTTCTGAAACGACAACCAATTAATATGAATCACTAAAGGAAAAAGTGTAAAAAAAATATTTCTCACTCAAATATGTCCCAAAATAAAATTAAAAACAACCAATTTTTATTTCCCTAAGTGATTCATGAATAACATCAACTCAATAAATAAATAAAGATTAAATAGTGTGTATATATGTATATAAATATTTACAAAAAGCTTTATACATTAGTATATTTTTTAAGGTCATTAATAAGTCGAAAAGGGTCTAGTGATGTTTCCTACAATTTTTTTAAATGACCTTATTTAAAAAAAACTTAATAATAAGCTAAATTTTTATCCTGAAGTTTCAATCGGTACACATTTTATTCCTCTAGCGTATTTCTTCAAGATAAATAAATATAAACAGCTATGCTTTAGCTGTTAATTTTTTTAACAATAGCTATAAGGTACATTGTTACTTTAAAGCTTTAGTGTAATATCAGTTTTTAGGTATGGTATATATATTATTTATACATAGATGTTTATTACATACAGAGCATATTTTTATTTACTTCATAATTGGGCACAACCAAATGTAAATTAAATAAATGCATAAAAGTGTTCAAACAATATAAATATAAAAAAAAATCTGATCAAAATATAAAAACTTAATTCAAATAAAAAAAAACTAAAATACAGTAAACTAATTGGTTTGGTGGAGACAATAAAGCACTGATTTAATGTTTTTTTTTGCATTCGATTCGTGAGAGCGTCAGGAAAATTTGTGACCTTATGCGAGCATATAATATTGGAAAACTATATTTTGGAATACAAAAATATTTTTCAAGGTTTCTAGAGGCTTTTTCAAAGTCTATATACGCTTTTTTATCCTTTTCAAAGATTCCAATGTCTCCAGAAGCTTTTTCAATGCATCTAGAAGCTGTTTATAGTCTCCACTTACTTCCTAAACTTTTTGTGGGCCTTTAAAGACGTTCTCTTAATATTTTTAGGTGTTTAGAGACCTTTTCTAAGTCTTTAGAGATATTTTGTAGGTCTTTAGAGGTTTTTTAAGGTCTACATAAGCTTTTTGTATCATCTTCAGAGACACAAACGTATCTAGCAGATTCTTCAATGACTCCAGAAGATCTTTACAGTCCCAACTAACTTTTCAAACTTTGGTCTCGACTCTAGATGCTTTCTTAATATTCCCAAAAGCTTTTTAGGTCTTCAGAGACATTTTCAAGGTTTCTAGAGGCTTTTTCAAAGTCTATATAAGCTTTTTTATCCTTTTCAAAGATTCCAATGTCTTCAGAAGCTTTTTCAATGCCTCCAGAAGCTGTTAATAGTCTCCACTTACTTCTTGTAGGCTTTTAAAGACGCTCTCTTAATATTTCTAATATTTTTAGGTGTTTAGAAACACTTTCTAAGTCTATAGAGCTATTTTGAAGGTATCTAGAGGTTTTTTTAAGGTCTAGATAAGCTTTTTTAATCATCTTTAGAGACACCAAAGTTTTTAGCATATTTTTCAACGACTCCAGAAGATCTTTACAATCCTAACTAACTTTTCAAACTTCTTGTCTCGACTCTAGATGCTTTCTTAATATTCCCAGAGGTTTTTTAAGTCTTCAGAGACATTTTCAAAATTCCTAGAAGCTTTTTTACCATTTTCCGAGATTCCAGAAGCTTTCTCATCGCCTCCAGACGCTGTTTATAGTCTCACTTACTTCTTAATACTCTCATAGACTTTTTTAAAGTCTTCAGAAACATTTTCCAAGTTTTCAGACACATCTGTGTATATTTTTTCAAGGTCTATATAAGCTTTTTATCATCATCAGAGACTTCAACTTCTCCAGAAGCCTTTTTGATGTCTACAGTAGCTGTTACTGGTCTCCACTTACTTTCTAAACTTTTTTTAGCGTCTCCCGAAGATTTCTTAATACTTCCAGAGGCTTTTCTAGGTCTTCAGAGATATTCTCTAAATCTTCAGAGACATGTTAAGGTCCCTAGAGGGTTTTTCAAGGTCTACATAAGCGTTTTATCATCTTCAGAAACTCCAACGTTTCCAGAAGCTATTTCGACGTCTCCAGAAGCTGTTTATGGTCTTTACTTACTTCTTAAACTTCTTGTAGCATCTTCAGAGGCTTTCTTAATAACCTTGAAACTTTTCTAGGTCTTCATAGACTTTTTTAAGTTCTCAGAGACATTTTCAAGGTTTCGAAAGGCTTTTTTAAGGTTTATATATTTTTTTTATTATCGTCAGAAACTCCAACGTCTTCAGAAACTTTTTCAATGCCTCTAGAAGCTGTTTATAGTCTCCACATACTTCCTAAACTTCTTGTAGCAACTCTAAAGGCTTTCTTAATGTCCCCAGAGACTTTTAGGTTTTCGGAGACATTTTTTAAGTCTTTAGAGAAATTTTTTAAGTCTCTAGAAACTTTTTCAAGGTCTGCAAATGTTTTTATCACCTTCAGAGACTCCAACGTCTCTAGAAGCTTTTTTAGGTCCTCAAAGACATTTTTCATGTCTTCAGAGATATTTTTCAAGTCTTCTGAGTCATGCCCAACGTTTCTAGAGACTTTTTCGGTATTAATGTTAATAATTTTGTTTTTTTTTAATACAATTTAATTGAACCACTGTGTATATAAATATATCATTAAATCAATACCTACAGTATACCAATGTGGAATAAAGAAAAGAGCCTCATAAAATATGAATAAAAACCGAAATAAATAAATCGGTGGCTCTTTTTGTATCTTGAGTACATTTTTTCAAACAATCAAACTGAAATAAATATTTGTATATCGCCAATGTTATAAACACACAAAAAAAAATAAACAGGAATATCACAGTTTTAACGGGATATATAAAAATACCTCTGTAGTGAACTTGACAACAATGAGATCACTCTAGTTTGTAAATATATATCACTCTCTATCGCCATTTTATTTAATATACCTTTAAGATGCTTACAGACATATAACAACACTTTCGTATCATATCATTGATGCGCAACAATTATATTCCTAGAAAAAGAGAGGAATATCGTATATAGTGATATGGATTTTCCTCAGGGGGGCACTCTATCGGTGACTCCCCGGGAGTGTGAGTCGTCCTTAAGGGACTCGGTAGCTAAGATGAAGGTTTACATAATCTTTTTTATCACCTTCAGAGACTTCGATGTCTCCAGGAGCTTTTTCAATGCCTCTAGAAGCTGTTTGTGTTCTCCACTTACTTCCTAAACTTCTTGTAGCAACTCCAGATGCTTTCTTAATATTTACAGAGACTTTTTTAGGTCCTCAAAGACACTTATCATGTCTCCAAAGACATTTTCAAGAATTTAGACTTTTCCAAGGTCTGCATATGCTTTTTTTATCATCTTCAGTGACTCCAACGTCTCCAGAAGCTTTTTCAATGCCTTTATCAATAGATAATAGATTGTGTCCTCGCTTATGGTTTAGTGTTGGTTAACTGGTGAAAGAACTAGGCAGTCAATTAACAAAGGAGGCACGAGAAGGTGGCAGAAGTGGAAGATCACCAGAAGATACCAAACAATAAGAACACGAAACGGAAGAAGGGTAATAGAAGAATAATAATAAGAAGTGCAGAATCTACCCACAGATTATTATTGATTAGATTGTGTCCCAAGGAGGAATTCCATATCACCAGATGGTGCCTTCGCTTATGGTTTAAAGTTGGTTAATTGGTGTAAGGAATTGTTCTCTTTTTGTTACTATTTACGCACATTGCATGTTACCTCCACAAAAGCATTCTCTAAGGTCCAGATTTATGACAATATGAAGTTTTGTTATTTGTCTATACGCACCTTATATTGAATAGTACGTACAATATGATAAAGGCTGCTAACTTATTGGAATACTATTCACATTTCTACCAAATCTGATTTAATAAATTAGTTAATAAAATTATTTGTTTAAATGATTCTAAGATAACGAATGGATTAAATGCAACAATGATAAAAAAATATAACATGAATAGACATTATTTTCTCAGCTAAATGGGAAATTAACCATTAATTAAAATAGATCCTATATCCTACATAAGATTTACTTCACATAAATTAATTTTAGGCGAGGTAATAAAGCACTAAAAAGCTCTTAACCTACCAATTTGATGCAGCAAAATGGTATGCAACACTATGCTTTCGATTCGGAAGAACGCCAGGAAAGCTTGTTAATTAAATTGATCTCTGAGAGATGCAAATTGCATTTTGTTCACCTCGAAAAGATGGAAAATAAAAAATTTTGAACTCAGAAAATATGGACGGAAATGGGTTCAATTTTTAGGGTCTCTAAACACGAATTTCATGACGGCGATAGTCTCAGAGATACCTGGTGCCCAGGGTGGACCTCGTCGAAGGAGTTATATGTTCAATTCATTTAAAATGAGTCGATAATCATTACTCTGAGATTCTTGAGGTCTCCGAATACGAATTTTATAACGGTGATGGTCTTTGAGGTACTGGCGTCCTGAGTGGACCTCGTCGATTGGATTTATGTACCTCAAAGACTATCGCCGTCATGAAATTCATATTCTTATATCCCCAAGAATCCCAGAGTATTGATTATAGTCATTTTAAATGGATTAAACATAAAAGTCCTTCGACGAGGTCCTTCCTGGACCCCAGGTACCTAGAAAACCATCGCCGTTATGAAATTCGTGTTCAAAGACCTCAAAAATCTCTGACTGATTTTAAATGAATTGAACCTAAAATTTTTTAGATGAGGTCCACTCTGGACCTAGGAGACCATCGCCGTCATGAAATTCGTATTAATGAATATCGACTTATTTTAAATGAATTCAACATAAAACTCCTTCGAAGAGGTCCACCTTGGGCACCAAGTACCTAGAAGATCACTACCGTTTTAAAATCGTGTTCAAAGACCTCAAAAATCACCCAGTAGTAATTATCGACTGATTTTAAATGAATTGAACCTAAAACTTCTTCGACGAGGTCCATTGTGGCCACCAGCGCCTCGCAGACCATCGCCGTCAAGAAATTCTTATTCGGAGACCCCAAGAATACCCAAGTAATGATTATCGACTTATTTTAAATAAATTCAATACAAAAATCTTTCAACGAGGTCCACCCTCAAAGACCATTGCCGTCATCAAATTAATGTTCAGAGACCCCAAAAATCCCCGACTAAAAAATTTGAACTCGTTTCCGAATTCAAAATTTTGCATCTCTTTCTTATGCACATTCTTATGCAAAAATGCCATTTTCATGTATCGGAGATCAATTTAGTTCCCAAATTTTCCTGTCGCTCTCTCGAATCGATTGCAAAAGTTGCATACCAGCAAATACTTCATTGCTTCGCCCATTTCTGAAGATAGTAAGAAAAAAAAAATATATAAATAAAAATAGTGGAGACCTGAAATGAATATATGTTTGTTACATTTTACACGAGCGTATTTTTGAATAATTATAAAAAAATAATCTCATTACGAACAGTAATAAACATTCTCAGTCGGTTATAGGTGGCGAATATTTAAATAATCATTAAAAAACAGAAATTTGCCTAAAAATGAATTTGAGTAGGTATTCCGGTTCTTCATCCATCCATCGCACCACTCATTTTTCGTTTGACGTTTCTATTTTGACAGTTAATTAAACGTCGTTTTGACGTTTTTATTTTGACAGTTTTTAAATTGGAAAACGTCAAACTGTCAAATCAAAAACGTCAAAACAAAAAAGAAATAGTGGTGGAGGGGGATGATGAAGTGCCGGAATACTTCCAAATTTGAATACTTCTTATATTTAAAGCTTCGCCAAAATGTATTTTTTATAAATTTATATTCAAGTCCATAAGTTAAATTCTTTGGATTACAGAAAAGGCTAGATTTATAAAAAATGTTTATAAAACAATTTGTCTGTATAATATAAAATGTTTGTTCGTTTTTTTTATACTAATTTTTTTTAAGAAGAAATAAAGAACAGTAAGTATGTATGTATAATTTAAAGCTGTTTTCATATATATTAAAATTTTAATAAAATTAAAATAGTTGAGCATATATTTGCGGTGGTCCCTATATCATAATAATTAGTTTTTTTTATTAATAGGCTTTTTTTTCATAGATCAACTTAATTGAAATATTTTACGGGTAATTTACAAACATAGACTTACATGTTAAGGTAGGTTTACACGTTTGGCAAGTCTCCACAAGCATCACAAGCTCTAGGCTTGCCAACCATGTAAACCTACCATAAAGCGTGTTCTCAATTGAATGAGGTTACGTGATCGGTATACTCGACCCATTAGAGAGAGAAACAAACACTGTTTGGATCTTTTCTCTCTATCTCTATTGCACTGGAAGAACGGGTTTGAATCGTGATGGGTATTATGGTTATATGAAGCTTTAAAACTTTAACCACAATAAGTGGTTTCGAATATAATAAACAGAGGATTAATGTGGTTAAATTTAAATATAGCTTCTGTTACTAGTAGAGCTGTAGAAGTAACAAAAAATTGGGTATCGATACTAAATCTATCAGAACTCGTTACTTTCGTATCGGTACATTACTCGTTACTTTTGGCTCAAATAAACTTAATAGAACCAAATTGTCATTTAGCAGTCTATGATCAAAAACTATCCACTCGATCGAAGTTCTTCGAGACGAGAAGACTCACGACATACCTACTCATTGGACATCGAAAAAACTCAGATGGTAGACAGGCTTTAAAGATGGATGTAGTGCAAGAGGGTTTGTTTCTGTAAACACAAACTAATTTATCACATAACAAGCACTACTAAAGACATCCATTAAAACTGCAGTTTGTCAGTTCGTACTCGAACTTTGATTAAGGCGCTAAAAACCGAGACAGAAAGAAAGTATCACGAGGCGAAGCGATTTCTTGTTCTTGACCAACTTGGATCAAGTAGTGTCTTCTTCTATTGCTTATCCAGTTCGAATGTTGGCTCTCATGGTGCCTTGAGAAGTTGATTGGTTAAACCATATTCTTAAGGTTTTCAACCATGAAATTCTTCTTCTGTCGGGACTTCTTGCACCCTAAACCTTCCTCTGTAGTATATTTTGTAGCAGTAAGTATCGATCTTGATTACGTACGATGGATGCCATGTATCGGAGCTAGTAATGTAGTGGGCAGTTAAAGAATTCTCTGGTAATGTAGTTTAACACTTCGTACTCAAACTTGGGCCCTTTGACGCGCGACACAAAGGACCTAACTCGATGCGAAGCAAACTCGTACGAAGTGCTTCTCTACAGTCTTGTTCTCGACCAACTTCAATCAACTCTACGAGTAGTGTCTTTATCTTCTAGTGCCTATCCGGTTCAGAGGTTGGCTTTCATGATTGCTATTCGGACCTTAAGTATTGGTCTTCATTCATATGATGGGTCCGAGGTAGTGGACACCTAAAGAATTCTATAGACCACGTTGAGTAATTTTGATTGTTTTCTTCGAGGTTTATTTCGTACGAAAACTGTTTGTTCCGATTCGTAGGAAAACAATTTGATCAGTTTTCGAACTCAATCGAATCGACAAATGCCAGTAATGATTTCATATTAGAAATAGCGATTCGGTACTTCCCAAATCCGGCATTATATTCGTTACTCAATAACAGCTCTAGTTATTAGTTCTAAGTATGAATATATACAATCATAATTACACAGATTTATATGTTTCTACGTATATCTATATACTATTAAGCAAATATTTTTATATACCATTTGATGTGCTCCATATCAATTTTTTTATAATACTGAAATAATTTAGTTTAATATTCATAAAAAAAGTGCAATATAATAAATTTTATCTACTCCTTTGACAGTAAATGTTATATATACTCATTGTCACCATGCAGGGTAAGTAAGCTATAACGCACGGTCGTGCGTTATGAAACGTCATGTTGGAATGACGTTTCATTACGCACAACTGTGCGTTATAGCTTACTTACCCTGCATGGTGTGGCCACTGTCAAGGCTATTAAGTCTCATTAAGAGGGCAGAGCTGGACAAGGTGCTCTAATCCTATTCCACAGATAATGGGTGTTCACAATAGATCTGCAAAGGTCGCAGTGATATAGGCTAACAGCCAACCCATCTATAATATCTATCTATCTATCTACCCTGCATGGTGACAATGAGTATAAATGACATTTACTGTCAAAGGAGTAGATAACAGTACAGTACGTACGTCATATATTTTTTTAGAGATATTAAATATTTAGAATTAAAATATTGAGTCGTAGATAAAGCATAGTACGTAACTCGAGTGGTAAGAGCTATTACGTACTCGTGTACTTTTCCACTCGTACGTAATGTCCTACTTACCACTCTTGTTACGTAATATACTATTAACACGAGTATAAATATTTTTGTTTGAGGGTATAATATCGAAAAATATACCTACAATTTTTGTTTAAATAAATTAATTTGGTTAGAACTTTGGTATTAGTTTCAATTCTGTTACTAAATTTGTACATTATCATATTTAATTTCTAAATTTTATGAATTATTTTTCTTTTATAATAGGTTCGAAGTTATTTCGTTGATATAAACTAATCTTTACGGATAAGGCCAGATTTTACTTTTACAGATTAGAGAGTTCAAAAACAGGTAATAATTTACGCCAAATTATCTACCTGACTTAATTTAACAGGGTGGTCAAAAATGGAACCATTGACAATCTATGGAAAAGTGGAAAATGGTATAATCTTCTGCTCTGTATTTGATGTGACCCGAAGAGTGTGATTTATAATGAGTTAGGGCATGATTCAGAAGGAAAGAAATTTGGTCTAATATGAATTGAAATCCAGGGAACTTGAAAGGCATTTTTTTACAAGTCAACTACTCCTTCAAGAGGAGAAAACAAGAAGTTTTTGTGAAATAGTTGAAAAAGCCTTTGAAGACACTTTTAGAAGTCTAAAAAAGCCTCTTAAGATGCTGTAAAACATAAAAAGACATTCCCAAAGTTTCTAGGGTCATGCAAGATATTATGTTAAAAAAAACTATACAGATGATACAAGAAGCACTGATATAGTTCAAAACGCCTCTGAAAACACTGGAAATACCTCTGAAGATGTCATAAGAGGTGATACCATTTGTTTCGTTTAATGGAATTTTTATGAGGTTTGCATAACAACATAAAAATACGTCAAACCAAAAGGTGGTGATGTATTCCATCCCTTGTGGCCTCTTTATCCATCACTCTATGGTAGAAACTAGGATATGACAGAATAAACCCAACTCTGATGAAGTTTTGCATAAAACCAGAAATAAGAAACTTCAAACCAGAAGGTGGTGTAACTAATACAAAAAATTTGTGATCTAAAAGATATTATCAATGTTAATCCATTTAACAGGGTATTTACAGTCAACAAAATAACTTGAAACGTATTATAATACCTTAAATCTAAGGTTATATATAGTACCTATATATACAGTGCGTTTTTTTTTCGGATGGAAATATCTTATTTATCTAATAAATAGTTCGTATACGTAGGATTCGTCTACGGTATATATTTTATTTAAGTTCTTTATTTCTTCTAAATGTTCACAAAAACTATATTGTCAACTTGTATATACATATATAATATAATAAGCAAATATGACAGTAAGTTTGTTCTAGAAACACATTCCTAAGCAGTATTATATTAACGAGTACTTTTATAAATAAATATTTTCTTTTTCGCTAGTTTTGGTCTACATCCATTTTTTATAAATTGACATTTATGAAAATTATAAAAATTTATAATAATGGAGAAATTTCTGAAGTCTAGAAAAATGAAATGTTAAAAAAGCCTATGGAGATGATACAAAGAAGCTACTGGTAAAACTGAAAAAGCCTTTAGAGACACTCTCAGAAGACTAAGAAATCCTCCGAAGATTCTATAAGAACTAAATATATTGAGAAAGCTTCTGTAGGGTGTATAACGAGTCAGAAAAATAAAGACATTAAAAAACCTTTGGCGATGCTTTCAGAAGTCTAAGAAAGCATTTGAAGACACTTTTAGAAGTCTCTTAAGATGCTATACGAAGTAAAAAGATGTTGGGAAAGCTTCTGAAGTCAGCTTAGATGAGCCTATGGTGATGATACAAGAAGCAACTGGTATAGCTGAAAAAGCCTTTGGAGATACTTTCAGAAGGTTAAGAAGTAAAAAAAAATTTTGGAAAACTCTGTTAAGATGCTATAAGAAATGAAAAAAACCTTAAGAAAACTTTTGTTAAAAAAGCTTTTGTAGGTATGTTTAGAAGTCTAAGAAAGCTTCTTAAGTAAGAAGACATTGAGTTAGTTGATCGTGGACTCAGTTAAGATGAGATGTTCAAAAAAGCCTATGGTGATGATACAAGAAGCAACTGGTATAGCTGAAAAAGCCTCTGGAGTTACTTTCAGACAGTTAAAAAGTAAGAAAAACTTTGGTAAAGCCTTTTAAAATTCTATAAGAAATGAAAAAAAAAAATGTTAAAAAAGCTTCTGTAGGGTGTATGATTTAGAAAAATGGACAAATTAAAAAAGAGCATTCAAGAAGCAAGTGAAATAGTTGATAAAGCCTTTGGTCACACTTTTAGAAGTCTAAGAAAGCCTCCTAAGCTCCTATAAGAAGTAAAAAGATAATGAGAAAGCTTCTGGAGTCAAGTAGGATTTGATGTTAAAAAAAGCCTATAAAGAAGCAATTCGAATAGTTGAAGAGCCTCTGGAGACCCTTTCAAAAGGTTAAGAAGTAAGAAAAAGCTTTGGAAAAGCCTTTTAACATGCTATAAGATATGAAAAAGTTGATAAAATTTTTGTAGGGTGTATAATGAGTCAGAGAAATGGAAACATTGAAAAATCGTATAAAGAGCATCCAAGAAGCAAGTGAATTAGTTTAAAAAGTCTTTGGAGATACTTTTAGAAGCCTAAAAAAGTCTCTTAAGACGCTATACGAAGTAAAAAGATGTTGGGAAAGTTTCTAAAGTCAGCTTAGATAAGCCTATGGTGATAATACACAACTTGTATAGCTGAAAAAGCCTTTGGAGATACTTTCAGAAGGTTAAGAAGTACGAAAAAACTTTGAATAATCCTCTTAAGATTCTATAAGAAATGAAAAAACCTTAAGAAAGCTTCTGTTAAAAAGCATTTATATTCACTTTTAGAAGTCTCTTAAGTAAAAAGACATTGAGTCAAGTAGGTGTGGACTCAGTTAAGATGAGATGTTAAAAAAGTCTATAGTAATGATACAAGAAACAACTGGTATAGTTTAAAAAACGAGTAGCAATACTTTCTGATATCTCAGAAGTAAGTGAATACATTGGAGAGGACTTTTAAGATGCCTTAAGAAGTGAAGAAGTTTAAAAAGCTTCTGGAATGTGGATAAGGAGTGTAGTAGTTAGAAAACCCTATGGAGATGACACAAGAAGCAAGTGAAATAGTTAAAAAAAACTGTTTTATATCTACATTTATAGATTTTTTAAGCCAAAATTTTTTTATATCCTATTTAAAAAAATAAATATATTTAAAAATAAGTTTTTACTATTTTGATTCGAAAATATTAATGTGTCAATTTGTAAAAAATGAGTGACGATATATTTATCTAATCTAAGCATCACAATGAAGTATCGGGTACTGAAAGGAACACAGAAGTTTTTTTCTTTTTAAGAAAATAAACATTCATATTATCTTTACCTTTAACATAAACGGATCCTCGTTTTTCAAATTCATATTTCTTTTCTAAAATTTCCAAACAATCCTCACCAACTTGTATACGACCTTTATTACCGGTACTATCCATTCTCGATGCGATATTTACCGCATCTCCCCATATATCGTAATATAATTTAGTGTTACCGATAACAGCGGCTGTTACGTCTCCGAAATTGTATCCGATTCGTAATTCCAAATCGAAACCGAGTAAATCTCGATTAAAATCATTCACAACATTTTGCATTTCTATAGCGAAATCCATAAGCGCGTACAGATGCTCGTTTGGATCTTTTTGTTTAGGACGTTTATTTGAATCCAAACCACTCGCTGCCATAAAAGTCGAACCGATAGTTTTAATTTTTTCAACAGAATCAAATTCCGGTCGATCTAAAAGTTCATCAAAATCACCGATTAATTCATTAAGAACTCGTAAATATTCTCTACCACCTTCATAACTTTCGTCGTACATTTCGTTGAAATTTACAATACTGGCAAATATAATACCGACTTTTTCGAAATTCTGTGAGTATTTAGCATCTTTTTTTAATTGTTCGGCAACATGTTCCGGTACGATATTATAAATTAAATAATCAGCTTGATTTTTTAAACTTTGTACTTTGTTTTTATCTCTGTTTGCTATAAAATTCGTATGAAAACTCAGTCTATAACCAATTTCAAATTCTCTAGTTAATAACCAAATTAGTATAAGTAATATAAACAAATTCAAAACTATTTCAGCCTTATAAAACAAACAAGATCTGTGTTTTTGTGTGTTTGTGCTATTATCGAAAATTGTGCTATTTGATTCTTCGTATGCGCAATAGGAACTATTATCGATAAAAATAAATACAAAACCTAAACCTAAGCTGGTTATAGTAGCGAGTATATTTTTCATCCAACAATTAAGCTGAGTGAAATTGCAGAAATGTACAAGACCAACAATCAGTAGATAACTTGAAATATTGAGACCTTCAGGTGAAAAATTATGTTGATCAAAAAAGTTCACTATAACTAAAATTAATGGTAAACTAATCAATATCGCTCCAAATAAATTCCATCTATAGAATCTAATAAAACACCATAAAACCCGATCGAACCAACGCACAACATTTTTAACACATAAAGCGATACCTAAAGATTGTAAAAATAATAAAGAAAAAAAACTTATTATCCATACTAAATTGATACCATAAATTAAACCAGCACTTAATGAAACTAATAAAAATACAAAAAATGAAACGATAACATCTAAATAAGTATTAAATTTTGAATTAGCTAACGTCATTATATCCTTATTATCTCTTTTAGTTATTTTATGTACGTTTGTTCGATACTGTCTTTCCATTTCTTTATCTTTAAAAAATAATGTTATTCGCGATAACGGTGGTTTTATAAAATAAGATGATTTTGATTTCGAATTGTCTTGAACACATTTTATCAGTTGTCTATCTGATTGTTTGCGCAAAATTTGTATAGATGCTCCATATTTGTTCAAAAGTGGTGTTCCAAATTTTCTCGGCACTTGGGGTGTGTGGTTTATTGAAAATTGACTTGATGTGTAATAACCGGATACTCTGTGTAACATCTCGGAATTTGTTAGAGCGGCATCAATCTAAAAATATATAAATAAATATTAATTAAGTATCTTTACAAATAATAGAAGCAACCATGTACTTCAATGTTAACAAATGATGATTTGCTCGAATGGGAGTAATGGGACAAAACGATTCGGAGTTAAAATACTTTTCCATTCGGATCTCCGAAGAGAGGTAACTTATCGAAAGAAAAATTGCACAAAAAGTTTAACTTTAGCAGCCTAGTATGTGAATGGAAAAAAATGAGAGAAGTGACGAAATAATGCTATAAGAAATGAAAAAAATGTTAAGAAAACTTCTGTAGGGTGTATAATGACTCAGAAAAATGGACACGTTAAAAAAAACATTCAAGAAGCAAGTGAAATAGTTGATAAAGCCTTTGATAGACTTTTAGAAGTCTAAGAAAGCCTACTAAGCTCCTATAAGAATTAAAAAGATAATGAGAAAGCTTCTGTAGTGAAGTAGGATGTGATATTAAAAAAAGCCTATAAAGAAGCAATTGGTATAGTTGAAGAGCCTCTGGAGGCCCTTTCAAAAGGTTAAGAAGTAAGAAAAAGCTTTGGAAAAGCCTTTTAACATGCTATAAGAAATGAAAAAAGTTGATAAAATTTTTGTAGGGTGTATAATGAGTCAGAGAAATGGAAACATTGAAAAATCGTATAAAGAGCATCCAAGAAGCAAGTGAATTAGTTTAAAAAGTCTTTGGAGATACTTTTAGAAGTCTCAGAAAACTTTTGGAGTCACTTTTAGAAGTCTAAGAAAGTCTCTTAAGACGCTATACGAAGTAAAAAGATGTTGGGAAAGTTTCTGAAGTCAGCTTAGATGAGCCTATGGTGATGATACAACAAGCAACTCGTATAGCTGAAAAAGCCTTTGGAGATACTTTCAGAAGGTTAAGAAGTACGAAAAAACTTTGGAAAACTCTGTTAAGATGCTATAAGAAATGAAAAAAAAAACCTTAAAAAAGCTTTTGTAGGTATGTTTAGATTAGAAGTCTAAGAAAGCTTCTTAAGTAAGAAGATATTGAGTTTTGTTGATCGTGGACTCAGTTAAGATGAGATGTTCATAAAAGCCTATGGTGATGATACAAGAAGCAACTGGTATAGCTGAAAAAGCCTCTGGAGTTACTTTTAGACAGTTAAAAAGTAAGAAAAACTTTGGTAAAGCCTTTTAAAATTCTATAAGAAATGAAAAAAATGTTAAAAAAGCTTCTGTAGGGTGTATAATGTCTCAGAAAAATGGACTCGTTAAAAAAGAGCATTTAAGAAGCAAGTGAAATAGTTGATAAAGCCTTTGATCACACTTTTATAAGTCTAAGAAAGCCTCCTAAGCTCCTATAAAAAGTAAAAAGATAATGAAAAAGCATCTGTAGTCAAGTAGGATGAGATTTAAAAAAAATATATGAAGAAACAACTGGTATAGTTGGAGAGTCTCTGGAGACCCTTTCAGAAGGTTAAGAAGTAAGAAAAAGCTTTGGAAAAGCCTCTTAACATGCTATAAGAAATGAAAAAAGTTGTCAGAACTTTTGTAGGGTGTATAATGAGTGAGAGAAATGGAAACTTTAAAAAATCGTATAAAGAGCATCCAAGAAGCAAGTGAATTAGTTAAAAAAGTCTTTGGAGACACTTTTAGAAGTCTAAAAAAACCTTTGGAAAGACTTGTATAAGTATAAGAAAGTCTCTTGAGATGCTATACGAAGTAAAAAGATGTTAGGAAAGTTTCTGAAGTCAGCTTAGATGAGCCTATGGTGATGATACAAGAAGCAACTCGTATAGCAGAAAAAGCCTTTGGAGATACTTTCAGAATGTTAAGAAGTACAAAAACCCTCTTAAGATTCTATAAGAAATGAAAAAACCTTAAGAAGGCTTCTGTTAAAAAGCCTATGTAGTTACTTTTAGAAGTCTAAGAAAGCCTCTCAAGTAAAAAGACATTGAGTCAGCTAAGAGGAGATGTTAAAAAAGCCTATGGTGATGATACAGGAAGCAACTGGTATAGCTGAAAAAGCAACCACGTACTTCAATGTTAACAAATAATGATTTGCTCGAATGGGACAAAATGATCCGGAGTTAAAATACTTCCCCATTCGGATCTCTGAGGAGAGGTGCCTTATCGAAAAAAAAAAAAAAAAATACACAAAAAGTTTAACTTTAGCAACCTGGAATGTGAATGGAAAAAATAAGAAAAGTGATAAAATAACGGAACGAATAATGGCAGGCAATAGAACATATTGGAGATACCATAACCTAATGAAAGACAAGAACTTATTTAGAAATACAAAGCTGAAAGTATACAAAATGGCAATAGGACCTCTAACTACATATGCAGCTAAGACAATATGCCTAACAAGTAAAGAAGAAGAAAGACTAAGAATATTTAAGAGAAAGATCATAAAAAAAATCGCGGGCTCAATAAAAAATGGAAAACGGTGAAATGAGAAGTAAAATAAATCACGAAATTAGAGATACAATAATAGGAGAAGATATTGTCAGACACATAGAAAGAAGAAAATATGATCTCCTGGACAAAAAAAATATGAGATGGAAACCAGAGAAAGGAAGACCGAAAGAAAGATGGGAGGGCAAAGTCGATAGAGATATTAAAGCCATGGTGAAAGTGAGAAACTGAAGGGAAATATGCACAAATAGAAAACAGTGGAAGAAAATCGTAAAGAAAGCCAAGTCACATAATAACTTGTGAAAAGAATCATGAAGAATGAAGAATCAAGTAGCTGTATGTAGAAGAACGACAAACATCCCACTAGGGAATGAGATGTCTTGATGATGATGATAAACAGGGATAACCATTTGATATTCAATTTACACAGATTTAAATTAGATAAATTTCACACATACCTGTTGTATGCTACTTTTTCTACTATTACTTCTAATTCCTGAATCTTTTCTACTTTGATTTTGATTTTCTTCTAAGCCAGTAATACTGGAAAGTCTACTTTGTAATTCGAATGATCGTTTTGGTCGTTGTAAATTAGCTGATGAGACAGTAGCACTTCTAGCTCTTTCTCTTGGTTCTAAATTATCAAACATTGGTGATCTGGCTCTTCGTGATCTACTACTACCAGTTCTTTGTAAGTATTGGAAATCAGATACTGGTGATCGACCATATTGAGACCTACGAAGTTTTATATATAGAAATAAAAAATTATAATAATTTAAATAAGTATACCAGTTTACTATGCTAATAGATGGCTCTGTAAACATGTAAACACTACAAAAAAAAAGTACGTGAAACTAGTTGAATTTCGATGGAAACTAAAAAAGGTATCAAAAAACGGTTTTTTGTGTTTAATTAGAAATAATTTTGTACTGATTCAGGAGCATTTTGAAATTTTGAAAAATTCTCGAAAATGAGTGAGATATAAATTTGAAATTTGATCATTTCTCAAAAATAGTGATAACAAGAAGAAAAAAAAGAAAAACCAAGCAAGAGGATATTTGACAAACTGTAAATGAAATCTTTCATTTTTTTATTAACAAAATAGAATATCGGTTAAATATTGCTATATTACCTATAGCTACCACTTCTGATAAATTCTCCATTAGGTGAATAATCAAATTGGCCAATATCACTTCTCGATTGACTTATATACGATTTTATATCGATATTATCTTTGAATGAATCTTCTAAATCGGTTTTTAGTGAATATTCTTTTTTATTGCCATTTACTGTTGCTTCGATGATAGTAGGAACCTAAAAAATAAAAAATAAATCATCATTAAAGGGCAGTAAATATTGGTTAACAATAAATAACACAAGTCTACAAAAAAAAAACAAGTTTAGAGCTGTTTGGTTTTTGTGAAATTCTTATGTTTTCATTAGTAGGCAGTAAATACATTTTTTTGGTACATTTTCATTTGCAGAAAGTATCTGGAAGTTTCCTCTGAAGCATCCAAGAATAGTTGGACATCAATAAGACGCTCTATCTTCTTTGGTACGTTTTTTTCCATCTCCTTGATATCTTGCTTTTCTCTCAGATCTCCTAAAAAGGAAAGTAGTCGAGGTAAGAATGAAGTAAATTTACTTTCAAATTCATTAGGCAAACTACAGCTTGGGATACTTTTAACATTCTTTTGGCGATTTGTTTATTATTGCCAAAAAATGTCTCAATCCTTAAAGGCATTCTATGTTTCTCTTTGAGGATCCGTCATGGTTGTAATATCTGGTCCAACGAAAATACTTTCCTTCAACTTTGCCTTTAAGAAGCATGGAAACTTTGATATTAAGTATATGAGTCAATTTCCAACTCTTTGGAGTCACTTCATCAATCCAAGCTTTATGTGAGGTGGTAGTAGAAGAACTTTATGAGAACCCAAAGTTTCATTCAAGATGTTCTTTTCAAAAACGTTAAAATTCCTCGGGAATACAGGAGAATGCTGAGGCTTTTATGGGTGGAGAGAATGACCAACATGGAGGTAATGAGATATATGCATAGGCAAAGAGAAGTATTATGACAATTAAAAGAAGAAAACTGCAATATATGGAACACATCTTAAGGAGAGAAAGGTATCGACTACTATAGGGAAAGATTCAGAGAAAATGATTCTTAGGAAGAAGACAAAACTCTAAAAGAACCCTAGAGAATAACAACGAACTTTTTAGTGCCGCAATCTCCAAGATAAAAATCCACTCTCTGCAGCAGAAGCGGCATCTAAAGACGAAGATATTAGCAGCCATTAACACAATTGTCCTTCCTTTGGCTCACTATTGACAACACGACTCAAATATCTAAACAGTTACGATTTTTTCACTTTCTAAATTTATGCTTTGTGCTTAACTAGACACAGAATGTAGTTGGATGATAAAAATTGTAGCAAAATACGTACTTGTTGATAACCATCTTCAGTAGAAGGCAACGGTGAAACAGTAAAAACATCAACTTCCAAATCCGGTTTTTGATCGGACAATTTCCTCATAAACTTCGGTATTTTCCAATTCTTCAACTTTCCTCCATATTTACCGGAACTTGCGGTACTTGTTGGTGTTTTTATATCATCCGCGCAAGAAGAATCGTTGTTATTCGGATTGGTACAAATTGCATCATCACTTTCCAAATCTAAAATGCTTGGTAAACTACTCGCTTTTATTTTACAAACATCTGGAGAAAGAAGATGTTGAGATTGTTGTTGTGGTTTGATATAATTTGTTGATGTATCACAGGAAAGTACTCGAGGTCGAGATGGTGGTGAATATGATGAATTGGAAGGTGGTGAGATGAATAATTGGAGAGAGTTGGCGTATTTTTGTCGACCTTCTGCTCGAAATGAACCACTGTATGATGGAGTTTTCTCAGTTTTTCTACCGAGAATGTAATAAGTTCGAAGTCCTGAAAATATTAATAAATAAATAATAATAATGATAAATACAAAATTAAACTGAAGTAAAATGAAAATAGTCGCTTGGCCGGTGATTTTTGGCCTGGAAGGCAAACCTTATCCTCTCCAGAAGAGGCCATTGTCAAGGTTCTTAAGTCTCATTAAGAGGGCAGGTGCTTTAATCCTATTCTAGAGATAATAGATCTGTAAAGGTCGTAGTGATATAGGCTAACAGTACTTAATTCAGTCCTATGACGCCACCGCAAGGTGGCGCAGTTAATATCTCAAATATTTAATCGAAAAATTAAACATATGTTGACTAGCTAATTTCATGGTGTCGGTTTTTCGTGACAGTGTGCGTGCACATCGTAAAAATTTACCTTTATCAATTTTTCCTAACGAGCCAAAAGAAGTTTAACTTTAGAAAACGAGCCGAAACCGTAAAAAATTAAAAAGTCATTGGTGTTAGGTGGTACCAAGTTCCTCGCGTCGGCTAGTAAATAATATTGGTTTATTCTAATTGTTTATTATATAATTAATCATTAAGTTAATGATTAATTTATTAATTACGTGATATGATAAATATTTTATTGCACCGGTTTCAAAATATTTATTTTACAGTTCATATAAAAGACAGAAAATTCTGTATTTTTCCATATTATATAAATTTTAATAAACTGAAATTATTTTTAAATACATCTTAAAATATATATTTTATTATTAAATATTTTAATGCTTTAAAGTAGAATACTTTAGCTCCTGTTTAATAATTTTGACATATCTTAAATTTATGACGGGTTTTAATACTTGTATAAATAATAATATTGTGCAAATGTGATACAAACTGATATAATTTTTTTTATATATTATTTATAGAATTTTGCAATCGTCATTGTTTATAGAAATGTTTTTAAAAAACTTTAAAATTATTCATAGTTTTTTTGTATCTTTTTTTGGCTGTTTTTAATTGTTTTTTTAACACGCTATACATATTAAGCACATAAAAATGATTTTTAAGTGAAAACCGTTCCTCAGTTGCGTAAAGCTTTGAAGATGTTGAAATTGCGCTGAAATTTTAAACTTTCTAGAACTAATTTTTTTTTTGAGATCGTAACTCGCTCTTTGGGAAAAAGAGTGTAAAGGTGGAAACAGAATACTATCACATCACGTGAGCTCATATGTCGTCACATTATCATGTTTTATGGTAATATCACGCTTAGAAACACACTGCTATCACGTTTAACGGAATTTTCGTGAGTCTTCTTCTTAAGGTGCCTTATCCCTAAGGACATTGACCCATTTTATTCTATCTGCTGCTGTTCTGAAGAGTTCTATTAATGTTTTTCCACTCCATTGTCTTAGATTTTTTAACCAGGACGTGCGTCTTCTCTCCAGTTCTCTTTTGTCGTCCACCTTTCCTTGTATGATTAGCCGCATCAATTCCTATTTTTCGTTTCTTAGTATGTGACCAAAATAGCTCATTTTCCTTTTCTTTATAGTGTTGAGTCGTTTCTTAACCTTTTTTATTCTTCTTAGCGTTTCTGTATTAGTTACGCGTTGTGTCCAGGATATTTTCCACAACTAGCGAGTCTTTTCTCTGTTGTCTCTCTACTTGTCCAGATTTCAACTCCATACTTGATTTCTCGCCAGATTCAATCAAAATTGAGTCCTAAAATGCAGTCCCAAGATATTTGCACACTTTTTGGCTGTGACATGAGTCTGCGAGAAGTCACTTGAACTCACGTAAGGTGATAGTACTTTGTTTCTGCCTTAATACTTGTATGAATGCCCAGTTAGGAACAATTTAGGCATTTTTATTATTATTATAAATACAAGCTTTATAAATAAATAATATATGGCTACTCGAAAGCTAGAAAATTATCAAATACCGACCTGAAATAAATTACCCGGATATCGAGACGACAATGATATGGAATCAAAGTAAATATTTATGATCATTTAATGTCAAAAAAACACGTTTTTAATAACTATAATTTAATTTAAAAAAAAATGTTATGTTCTTTGAGCCCTGTACAATTAAGTTAATTAAAGGTATTTTTGAATTGTTTTATTATTGTGCGTAAATAGAAAATGCTATTAATTAGTAAAATAAATTAGAATTTCATGTTATACTCTTTGAACAATGGGAAAAACTGATTACAAGGTTAAATTTGTTTCTAAGAAATTCTATTTAAAACAATGTTCTTAAATAAATTTCTACCATATTTGTTTTTAAATTAGAATGGTTTGCGTACTAACTATATATACTCAGTGACATTAGAAGTGTTACACTCAGAAGGAATAATTTCTTAATCTTAATTTTTTGACAACAGAATGACTATATTTATAGAATGCTATGATAACAATATCAATGTTTTATCTTTAATAGTTTTTGTAAAAATAAAATTTTATCAAAATAAAAAAAAACGATTTATGTAGACCGGTTGGTAAAGATATTTTTAATTATTGTTCTTCAGTCTAATTGTAGTCAGTGTAACAAAATGCCTCGAGTTCAAGGACATCAAAATTTCCACCATGTTAGCGATTTTGACAGGGGTAGAATTGTTGCCTATAAAGATATGGGTTTGTCGTATCGCCAAATTGCCCTTCGTGTTAATTGCACGGCAATGACGGTAATGCGTGTGTGGACAAACGAAGGTAGAGGAACACGAAGAAGACCAACTGGCCAACCAAGGCGTACCACAGAGCGTCAAGATAGGCGCTTTAGACTACTTGCTCTGCGAAATCGTTTTGCTACTACGCGTCAAATCAAATCGCTGATCAATGGTTTGGAGAGGAAGGTAGACCTGTTACTATGCGTACACTATACCTGGCCTTTGGACTGTTTTCATACCGCCCACGACTTGTGCTACTTTTGACCCAGGACCATTGCCATCAACGTTTGAATTGGTGCAGAGAACGGCAGCAATGGGTGGAAGAATGGCATAATGTAGCATTCAGCGATGAATCGCGATTTTGTTTAGGCATGCACGATGGCCGAAGAAGAGTAAGACACCGCCGTGGAGAGCGACGAGATACCGGGTTTGTTCTTGAAAGACATGTACACAGGACAGTTGGAGTAATGGTTTGGAGGGCTATTGCCTATGGTAGCCGATCACCACTTGTGTTCATTCGAGGCAGTATGACAGCTGCACGTTATGTTGATGATGTCTTACAAACCACTTTACTGCCTTTTCCAGGCGGCCGCCGACACGTCCTTTTTTAGCAAAAAAACGCGCGTCCCCATATTGCTCGTCGAACTATGGACTTTCTCCAGAAAGCGGGCGTTAATGTTTTGCCGAGGCCACCCCGTTCACCAGATTTAAATCCCATTGAACATGTGTGGGATATGATGGGAAGGAGACTGTCCAATTTACACCATCCTCCACAAACTCTGGCACAGTTAATCCATGAAGTTCAAGTTGCATGGAACGAGATACCACAAGCAGACATTGATCATCTCATTTTGTCAATGCCTAGACGTGTACATGAGTGTATTCAGTTACGGGGTCGCCAAACACATTATTATTTTTTTTTTGTTATACGTTATTAAAAATTCTTGAAAATGTTGTCGTTTTATTCTCCATGTAAATCTACCATGTTGCCAAAAAATTAAGATTAAGATATTATTCCTTCTGGATGTAACACTTCTTATGTCACTGAGTATATTTGCTATTCAGTATGTATTACTTATAATTATAAAAAATTAAATGTCTTGCCACAATAAAAGAGTTTTTGGAGCTTCAATATATAAAAAAAGACATTAACTCACCTAAAACATCTTCACCATCCTCAAGTAAATAAACATCTTTTAAAAAATTAACAGTCTTCTCAGAGACGTGAACCATTCCAGGTTTACCAGTCGATTCCATTTTATTAGCCAATGTAACATCATTACTCCAAACATCAAATTTAAATCGTCTCGTTCCAACAATACCACACAAAACTTTTCCAGTATGAATACCAACTCTCATATTAACTCCTTCACTTCGTTCACGATCAAATTGTTTAATAGCTTGAATCATTGATAAACCCATTTCAACACAACATTCAGCATGATCAACTCTTGCCTCTGGACAACCACTAACGCAATAATAACAATCGCCTAATGTTGATATCTTTTCGCAATTATGAGTCTTGCATAAAGAATCGAAACGTTGAAAGAGATTGTTTAGAATATCCACCAACTCTTCTGCTGTCTTATTACTGGACATTTTAGTAAAACCAACAATATCAGCAAATAATATACTAACATTCTCCATGTTATCCATATTAAATGGACGAAATAACGATCTGATATCATTGGTGGAATCCGAGGATTGTCTACGAGTAAAATTCTCGTCTTCTTTTTTTAACCAATCAGCAACGCTTTTCGGCATTAATGAATGGATCATGTTTTCTTTTAAACGTTTTTCTAACTCTAATTGTCGACGTACCAACAAACTTTGACCTACTTCCATAAATGTATTTCTACTACGTACATTATTCATGAAACAAATATGGAAACCTATCAAATGAACAGCAAAGTGGCATAGAAATTTAGCTCCTAGCACATTTATACTATTTATATTTCCAGTGCTAGGTTGTACAAATATTATGAGCAATTCGTAAGCTATGGAATAGAAAATACCTAATAAAAGACTAACATAAAGCTTGAGGGGTATAAGAGTATACAATAAAAATAACATTTGAATACAAAGGGCAAAATTACCAACAGGTAATGGTCGAATTATGACTAGAAATACTAAACTAAGTATTATAAGTAATACCGATAATGCTGATGTTAAAATATTCATTTTGTTCTCGAAAAGCTGAGTGAAAATTAACGATAAAACAAGGCACAAAATTATTACGAGAGTAAAACTACAAATGAGATGCCAGTGAGGTTCATTTCCACTGAGGCCTACAACCAAAAAGTAGGCTAACCATGTTGATGAGATCAAGATGAGATATATTAAAGCATATCTGAAACAATAAAAAAAATATATAAATATTGTAAAGTAAACTCAAATTAAAACAAGTTTAATAATTGATAGAATCTTGAACATTATTTTAATTTGAACTTTCATTTATGGCGTTTACGAACGAAAAATATTATCGCAAAAATGTTCTTCACGATTAGCTTGGTAGACGTCAATACGATGATCGGAATTGTGATTTCTATGGTCCAATTTCATTGATAACATTCTGTTTCAGGTCTTGAATTGTTGCTGGTTTATTGGTGTAAACTTTGCTCTTTAAAAAAACCCAGTAAACAAGTCTAAACGTGTTAAATCACATGAACGAGTAGGCCAATTCATATTTCGAAGTGGTTTTTAAATTTTGACTGCAACAATTGCGAAATTTTGCGAAAGAAATAACCATTTAACATTTCACGATATCGGTCCAGCATCATTCTTAAAGAAGTAAGCTCCAATGATTCCTTTGGACCACAAAGCGCACCAAACAGTGACTTTTTGAGGATACATTGGTTGTTCTTGACATTCTCTTGGATTTTCCTCGGCCCAAATGCAACAATTTTCCTCATTTATTCTCATTCGGAACTCAAAAACTGATACGTCGTCATACGTGGGGAAAGACGCCAGGTGCTTGCTCTGATTCTCTTTAATCCGTGCGAAAATAACCGACAACAAACGAATTAATGGTGGATGCATCTGAAGATGTTAAAATTTCTTTCGCAGAAGAGGAAAATTGCCACTCTACACGTCGGCAGGCGCATCAATAGATCAGATCTGCTGATGGATCTGTAGACGTGTAGACAGGAAGAGGCTAAGTGGCAATGAGTTCTGAAGACAAACGAAACCAGATTTTGCCTGTCGGCGTCTGAAGATGTTAAAATACCTTTCGGGGAAGAGCAAAATTGCCCCTCTACACGTCGGCAGAGGCATAAATAGATAAGATCTTCTGATGGATCTGTCGACGTGTAGAGGAGGCATTTGACAGGGAAAGGCTGAGTGGGAATGAGTTCTGAAACGAAACCAGATTTTGCCTGTCGACTACGTGTATTTTAACGACACTCACAGACTTAATAGTTTTAAAATAATCTTAATGCTGAACGCTACATAATGGACATCATTGAAGAACATTTTTTTTTTGCTGATGCAAAATAATGTTTGAGATTACCTATTAGAAGTTGGCATTGCAACTAAGGCTTGGCCACCACAAAGCCCCGATCTGAATCCATTAAAGCCTAACTGGCACATGCTTGAAAGACAATTACGAGCTTATTCAATCCAATCTAATAACTTGATAAACGTAGGCCGATTTCTGGTTAAAAACTGAAATTAACCGATCACAATATCTTACGAAATCTTATTTTAAGCACGAACCGTCGATGACAAGATACGATAAGAAGCAGATGTGTATATATCCGATACTAAAATTACATCAAACTGGAGAAATGTTTGATTTAACTAAAAAAAGTAAATTTCGATTTTTTATTTTTAAAGTTTCACCTTAGCGATATATTGTTAGCTAAAATGTTTTATTTATAAACAATTTAATAATAAAATGTAATGTTTGACTTATTAAATAAATTTATTGGAGCAATGTGTTTAAATTAAAAAAAAAATGCTGCAGTCAAACTAATATCTTTAATAATAGCTTTTTGCTACCTATCCCTATGTTGATTTTAAAAACACTAAGTTTATGTTATCAAAAATAATGATTAAAGAGATTAAGATTAATAAAAATATATTGTCTGTCTAACCATTTACGATTAAAGGATCAAAAGCATTCAAAAAATCAATTCGCGCCTAATTTCTTAATACTTTTCGATACGTAAATGATAAAAATGAAATAAAAATTAAACCAAAAATTTAATTTTATAAATCAAAAATAGTTTTATTTCCTAAAACTAAAAAGAATTAGTGCCAGCTAGTAATAAATAAATTAAATTAAGCACCACATAGAAATATTTATATTGCGATTATATAAAGCGTATTATTTTATTTTATTGTGTATATCTTGGCTAGTGATATAAAAATAAATATTCGAAATTAGATTTCAAAATATTTACTGGTTTTATTTTAATTGAATTCAATAATATTAAATTTTATCCTATTAGATTAGCCAATGGAACGGATCAATCAAGTCAATGTATTTTGTACATAAAAATCATCCTAATGTAAATATACTCCATCTATTTTTGCTTACTTATACGATATAAGATTATATTTTCATTCTATAATAAATAATATTTCACTTGAAAAACAATTTATCCGAGAGCTTCTATAAAATCATGCCAGGATGTTATAAAAAGATTAAAATGATTCATCATCATAAAGCGTTTTTTTATAAAACTTTCCTAGAGAATTTAATATAAGTTTTACAATCCTTTAGACCCTGACAAATTATTTAATATAATATTTCAAGTTTTAAATTAGTATTTATTACAAAAACGAATCTATTATTTAAAAGGATGCTCATCAAAGCAGTGAACCATTACAAATATTATAATTGTTACATTTCCTCTTTAGCTCAATTAAGCTTAAAATACCTTTTAGTAACCCTAAATTAACGTTTCAAGTTAATATATGAAATGAAATATAATAATAATTCCTACCTAAATTTTATGGTATTACTGTTTGTGGAACTTTTTTTGAACTGTTCTTCTAGTATTTCAGAGTCAAATGTTGGGTCCCACCAAGATTTTTGAGCTGCCCTTTCAAATGGAATAGGAAAATATTTACCCCAACATCCAGTTGGGTGGGACATTTGAGCAAGGTACATCTGTACTTCTGGATCAAGAGGAATTTGTGTATTTTCATCTTCAACCAGATCTGAAGGATTGTCATCTTGTATATCTGATTTAACATAGGACGAAGAATCTGTCCTTTCCCTTTCTTTCATGATGTTTACAAATTGGCTCATTTTTTTGTTGGTACACTTAACTTATTAGGGCATTTTAAAATTACTTACTAACAAATTCCTTAACTGAAAATTAAAGAAACGAATTCTTTATCTACAAATTTTTACGTAATCTCTAGATAAACTACCTCTTCGGACTCCATTTTCACTGATTATGATATTCTTTAGTTTCATAAATAAGTAGGGATATACACATACTGTTGAAGTAGCTGTGTTGTGCACTGAGAACATGGTTAAAATCTAAATTAAACATTACGGCTTATGTCAACAATCAGTGTTTGCTTTACACTATACCTTTATATGTTTTCATGATAATTTTCATAATAGTATGCCCACCAATGATAGCTGTCTGCTATAATGGACGCATGAATTTTAAACCGCAAATCTATATCACAACACATCCGAGAAATCACATACGTACTCCCATTTTTTTAAACTAATACAAAACTTTTACTTATGAACTTGTAATTTTACGTTTTTTAAGATTAACTTTTATGACATTTATACATGTGTCACTAAGTTTGACATAACACATATGTCAATATAATAAGCGTTTTTTTGAGATGTTTATTTAAATATTGACATTACTGACTGATTTTAAAATTTGAACTAAACGTAAACCTACAGGGTGATATTCAGATACATTGTTTATTTATATTTGATATAATTTAAATATTAAATTACCGCAAGGTCAAAGCTACAAGAAACGAATATTCTCGAGAGATTGTAATGGAATATTTTTCTAAAATTGCCAATAAAATAATAAGTATACAATTTTATCGTGTCCGAAATTACGATGTTATAGGAACAGTTCCTGCTTTAATTGGTATGTATTAAACCTATCTTTACCTTTTACGTACGGAACTCATCAAAAAAAGTATAACTTCAATAAGTTAAGTTCAACTTTATTCTAAAATTCAATTTCATACATTTATAATCCAATTTTCACTTGGTATACAATTTTTAAATACAACTTAAAGTATCAATTAAAGAAAGCATCAATAAATATGAAATATTAGCTCTTGTTTACTAGTAACACTAGTATTTTATTTTAAAGTTTTACTTAAATACATTAGGAAATTTAATATCCAAATGTCAAGAAGTTCTTTTTAGCGCTTTTCTTATAATGGTCCAGTCTTCTAATATATCTTGAGGTTTCAACATGTAAACAATATATGGCCCAGAAACAGTAACAGCTTTTCTTCTAGATCTTGATCTTGATCTAGAACCCCATTCTCCTCCTTCTCCCCAACTAATTTCGCTGTTATGTCTATCTTCCTCTAATCGTCTTATAGTTTCCATGAGTTCACTATAATAGTAATCACAAGCCAGATTTTTCTCACTTTCTAAATTTTGCTGAGCAGCCTGTTCTTCAGCTTCGTACTGATTGGTAATATTCTGCAGTCTTAGTTGCCTTAAAATACCTGCAACTTCTGTTCTAATCTTCATATTATCCTGCAGTTGATGTAGAGATATTAAATACTCAGGAGATTTCCCAGTTTTTACCTCAGTTAGTTGTAATTCGACCTAAAATGGTAATATTATCAAAACGGAACTGTCTATTTGGCGTACGCTAATAATTTTTCGATATTCGCGTAGGCTTCGAGGTTTCGCGTTCGCTATTTCCGCCGAATGGACAGTCCCGATTACAACAACATGACTACAAACCTGTGAAAGTCTTTCTCTGTATAATTGCTCACGAAGATGTCCAAATTGGTTTTCTAAATCTTGTACATGTTGAAGTAAAGCGTTTCTTCTTGTTTCACATTCACCTTCATCCATTTCTGAACTATCATCAGAATCGGGTTCATCTTCAGTTGATTCATGAACAGCGTCATTTTCTCGACTGGAATTTGAATGTTCAGACTCATTTCCTGATACTTCATTATCACTCATATCTCCTACACTTGTATTCCCTGTAGATAGTTTTATTGGGGGCATTTTAAGATGGAGCAAATTTACTCACAACTTTTAAACCAAACTAATTTTAAATACTTTACATATTCACTATCATTAGCAGGTATTAGAATTACCTTCATATAATTAGTTTATTATTTTATTTAAAGACTATACTGTAAATAAACATACCTAATACTTTTAAGAGGTTATGTTTCTGTCAAAAGTTAAATAGACGCAGTAGAAGGCTGGTTTATGGGTGTAAATAGCCAACCTTAATAGATGAGAAGAAGAGATTGACAGTAGTATTGTTTTTAAAATTAAATAAATGTTATTAAAATATTCTGATATAAATAAGATAATTACTTAGTAGATTATGAAAAAAACAAATTGAAATTATGATCAAAACAAGAATTTTAATAGTTAACATGTATAAGTTTTTTTATGTTTGAATCTGAAGATAATGTTTTTTATTAAAGAAATTATATATAACAAAACAGTAAGTAAATTTGTTACAAATCAAATAGAAAATAACAATTATATATCTATTATAAATATATTTGTTATTAAAAAAATATAATGTATAGAGTTAATTGATTAAATAATAAACATCAAATGAAGGAGGAACACCACTTTAAAATGAAATTTTAAAGACATGTTATTTTCCTGTCAAAAATACCTACATGAACACGTAAAAATATAGGAGTCATTAATTTTGAAAATCAAAAATTAAATTAAAATTTATTGAGTTAAATTTAAATCAGTTTATAATATACACCCACATTTAGTTAAAAGTTCTGTTTATATTAACACTGTAAACTCATATTAATTGCTTTTTGAAGTAAAGTATCTTCATCATCTTCTTCGGGGCTGTTATTAAAATTTTGTTCCATACTTAACCTTAAAGCTTCTTGTAGCTCTTGGTCTTCACTATCCTGTCTCCCAAATTCAGATTCATCTGCAAGACTTAATTGCAGAGCAGCCTGAAGATCTAGATCGGTGCTAACATTTGAAGGAGTACTCCTTAATACTGGACGGGTTGATATAGGGTGAATAGGATTATTACGTAAAATTTCATCAGCTGTACATTCTGGTAAATTTCCTAGTATAGCAAATATTGAATAACCATCGTTTTTTAATTGAGCTAAGAATAGTATTAAGTATGTATCTGATATAAGCTCTGGTCTAGTTAAAAGAGAATTAAGGTTAAACCACTGCTTACCTATTTTTCTTATAGTAAACCAATGGTCTTTAAAATTGCATATAAATGCAGTCATGTCACTGGGGTTACTAAGTAGTCTTTCGTCAGTACTAGAATAAGGCACTAATTCTAAACCCCAAACTTGTAATGCACTACTAATAACTTGAACTGAAAAGTACCCACTGTCATCCATATTTCCTGAAGGTTGTTGTAGAAATTTTTGATATTCATCACTTTCTTCACCACATTCAGCCATCCTTTGTCGCTCTTCATCATCCAGTTTTTGAGCTAAAGAACTTAACTCGACTGCTGTGAAGTAAGGACCTTGTAGAAGAGAATTTAAACAATGTTGGGCACATAAAGAGCCTTCTTGCTAAAAATGTATAATAATTGAGTATATTTAATATAACTATATACTTAAATGATACCTTTTCGTGAAATATTACGTCCATAATGAAGGAAATATCCACTAAAAATATTTGTGACTCAAAAATAAAAATAGAACGAATAGTTTGCACTGTCAAGTTAATTCAAATCTAAATCTAAACAAATTATTAGACATTTTTAATCTAATATTCGATATTTTTACATTCTTATATTTCTAAGAAAGTATTTTATCACTATTTTGTTATATTTATAAAACTTCGCACTGGTTTATTTATTAAAAACTCACAGAATTACAAGATTACATTCGTGATTACAACCAATGAAAGTCAACTTCTTTTGACGGTTTTTGTTTTTCTCTAGCATGTTGACATTCAACATGGCGGCATGTCGTCAGTGCTGTGCTGTGTCGTGGTGAGTTGAAATTTTATCAAATTTTCGCAAAAATACCTCATTAAATCAAGAAATCGTACGTATATTAACTGCTGTTATTATCACTTATCATTTGAAACTAAAAATCAGGTTATTGTATCCTTATTAATATCGTTTTTTATTAAAAATACTTTTACCCTTTTTACAATGCTCTTTTGCACCGCGGATCCCTACGCAGTTCAATTCACAATTTTTCATAATCATTACTATCAAATTAACTACCTAATTATATTAACTACAATATTAATTTTTTTATATTAATAGATATGTAAAAAGTAAAACTATAAATAAATCAATAACATGAACGTTTATCTGTCCCTTACACATGAAGTTGCTCTCAATTTATTTCCTGATTATAAATAGGTTATATTAGGTTATAAATATTTCTAAATCAGATTTTGATAATTAATAAGCATCTTTAATAGATATAAATAAAACAATCTATTAATTACAGGGTTCAAATATTAATTTTCGCTTTTTAAATTTGTTTATGGTAGGCAATATAGTTCCTTATTTTATTTTTCGTATTAGTATTGAGTTTTTTTGGTTTTATTGAGAAGATTAGGATAGTTTTTATTAAATTTAGGTTTGGTTTTTTTAAGATATATCACCAAAATATTTTTTTGTACCTTATGATAATTGTTTACAATGCAGAAACCACATAGGTACAATAAAATTAAATTGATTTTAAATGATTGCATTTGTGTAATCTACCTTAATTTGTTATTGGGTTAATCCGGTGTTTTTGAGGATTCATTCACCTAGGTTTTTTACATTTCCTTTGTGTAATACAAGGTGGTCCAATTAAATTTTTAAAATTAAATTAAAAAAAAACAGCTGATTAATTGTAATAAATTTATTTTTAAAACTTGGAAATTTATGTTTAAAAAAATACGTTGTCTAAATGTGCCCCATTTCTGTAGTGGCACTCCTGAAACCGATCTCTAATAAGTGTCTGCAGTTATGGCTTTGATTTCTAGTCAAATATTGTTCTTTAGATCTTCCAGGGTAACGGGTTGGTTGCGATACACTTGGCGTTTAAGATATCCCCATAAAAAAATCACAGGGTGTCAGATGCAGGCTTCTAGGGGGCCATTGAATATCTCTTCTTTGAGGAATCAATTTTTCTGGAGAAAGCGACCGAACGACGGACAAAGAGATTCGAAGTGTGGCAGGTGGCTCCGTCCTGTTGGAACCAAATTCTTGAAGAGAGGGAGTAAAAAAATAGTTTTGAAGCATGTCGACATATCGCTGGATTCTGGATCCCAACATTGCAATCCAAACTGTGACCTTTGGGCTATGCAGAGACCTTTGATGTTTCTTCTTCGCATTTTTCGCCCACCAGTAGCGACCATTTTGAGTATTACATTGTCATTCAGAGGGAAATGAGCTTCTTCAGATAATAAGATGATGTCGACTTCTGGAAATCTATTCATCATTTTGTTAGCGAATAAAAGTCTATCACCAGGGTCCCTCGGCTGCAATTAAGCGCTGCCAAATATTAATTGTTTGGACCACCCTGTACTTATTTGTACCATATAGAATTTGTCTATTTTCTAGTGTTTTTTTTTAGCAATCTATATTTCCTTACTTTCCCTTAGTGTTACGTATAAATTCTTTATCCTATTTTTTGTTAGAGTAGATTAATAAATGTTTGGTTATATTCCACTTTTATTGTACTAATCCAACTGACATTTTGTTTGACAATAAACGCAAAAATAATAATATAAGTGACAAATTAAATTTACAGTGAGCAGAAAAATATCTTGCTTAGTAGTTTCATGGATTTAAGTTTAAAACTGAAACACTTCTTGTTAGCGTTAAATGATTGGGCATCCTCAGATTTTTTTTCTATGTTTTACGATACGTTGGAAGCTTGCTTTTATGTGTGAAGGTATTTGTTATTAATTGATCAAACAATTAATTGTTTAGGTGGTTTTTTGTTTAAAAAGTTACCATAAGAAGCTTAGTTTAATTTTTATAATAATACGATTGATTAAGCTTAATTTACAATTAAAATTAGATGAACTAGATTTAATTTTCTTTATATAAAAAATATCTATATTGAGATATAAATAATGTATTTTTTTTCAGCTTGTGTAACTAAGAACCTCAAAATTTAGCATAGAAAATTTGAAGTAACAAGTATCCAGCATAACTACGGGCCTTGACAAAAATTATGAGCATTACAGCACAATACGCACCCAGCACGCATTGAAGACATCTGAGGATTTTTTATTTAATTTTTCATACGTTTCATACAAATTTTGAGTGATTGTGGATTGTAATTTTTTTTCCATTGGATTGTCTTATTTTTTTCACTTGATATATATTGTGAAGTTGTTGGTATTAGAGTATATATTAAAACATTTGTGAAAGGGATCATTTTAACGGGGGTAAATTTTTGATTCGGCTGCCATAATTGACTTTGCGGGGTATTTATTGAATAAATACCGTTTTTTAACCATTCTGTGATATTCACTACACTTAAGAAACGATAAAAAAAGTGCGAAGAAGAAGAAGAAGAAGAATAACGATAAAAACCCATTCTATCAAGTATGTCCACGAATCCTCAGTGGAAAACCTTCCAGCCGCCTCCTGACACACTTACTCAGGACTCTAGCATCATGGATTTTAAACCTATGGCCAGTAGTGGTAAGAATTTTTTTATTTGTGTCCCCGAGGAAAAATCCATGTCAATATAAGGTTTGTTCCAAAAGAATCACAGTTGATGGTCCTTGTTTGAACGCTTCTATTCTTCTACTAATAATAAATTCATTCTTTGTTAGACTTTTGAGTAAAGCAATAGTTTTTGGTTTTGAATAGTGTTTTACAGAAGTTTCCAAGCCTGCAGAGTTTATAATTATAAACAGCCTCGAACCAAAGATAGACTTGAATCAACAGAAACGTGTTCATGTACGAATCAGAAACTTTGTTGAAACGCACTTTGACAGTACATGCGATTTTTCTTGGAACAAACCTATATATTACATATTTTTGACTTTATTTCAATTTTAAATCGTTTATTATTTATTTAGGTAAGCCTTCATCACAATCGTTCAACTATCGATCAACTTCATCATCTCGTTTCGGAGATTTTCCATTACTACAAGAAAAATCATCATCATTACACTACAATAATGGCTTGTATGGTTCATCAAGTACCACACATACTTCACCCCGTTTCCCAATTGGTACTTTCTCCATTGATACTACCACCAATAATGTCTACAACAGCAGTGGTGATAATTCCTTGAACAATTCCAGTAATATTTTCTCGAATGGCAATAATAGCAGTAGCACTTACAACAATGATTCTTCAAACTCGTCCAATTTAGGTACCAGAGAAACTGGTATCATTGAGAAACTTTTGGTAAGTTTATACACGTAAATACTATTATAATCTGAAACTTGAAAGGTATAACTAGCCCATTGAATTGAGCTCTGAAAAGCACTTCAACAACAGTAATAGAAGTCCTGTTTGACCTTCTTTCTATTCACATAATCTTAGTGGGATGAGGTAGGAAAATCTAAACAACATTTTTGTTAGATCAAGATAGATTGTAGTTGAAATCGGACCATATGGTACCTAAATATCTGCCTAAGGTAGAATTAGGTCAACTTGAGAAATGGCAAAATGCTCGATCCAAGCTTCAGGATTATACCATGGTACACAGATGGGTCTATGACTGATGAGGTTCAGAAGTAAACTTAAAAATGTGTCTTTTTGGGAATATAAACATCTGTATCTCAAGTAGAGGTATACGCAATCTTGCAATATGCAATTTGAGGGCTTATGAATCTAAGTGACTAACAAAATGTGTGGTCCGAAACCCAACGAACATTGAGAACACAATTTTGTTCAAGCACATAGCAGAATGTATATTAAAAAGACGTGTGTCAGAAAAGCAGGAATCATCTACGAGTCATTACAGGATTCCTCACCTGTAAACCAAGGGACTGTTTACTGGAGATCCTAGCTGCAGATTATGCGACAGGGTACCTAAAACAGGACTATTGCAAGCCACCAGAACGCACGAGACCCATCCTTTAGACTTGTACAAACTAGTAGAAGCTACCAAGATTCCTGAGTGGCTGTAATGAACCCTTAGACGAAGTACAACAAGTCTAACTAGGCTGCTGTAAAGGGTCGGATAGGAGTAGTCGGAAGAACGGATTCAATCTTAAAAAAATCCTTAGAAAATTGCGATACTCATCCTGAAAAATGATTGGTTGAACCAGTGGTTCTAACTTCTCCATTTAAAATTAGATAAAACATTTATTTCCTCACCACCCATAACGTAGAATGGTTTCAATTTTGATGTATTTTAATATTTATCTTTTGTTTTAGCACTCTTATGGTTTTATCCAATGTTGCGAACGTCAGGCGCGCTTGTTCTTTCATTTCAGTCAGTTTAGTGGTAATATTGAGCATTTAAAAATAGGAGATCCAGTAGAATTCGAAATGACATATGATAGACGTACAGGAAAACCTATAGCCAGTGCTGTTACTAAAATAGCTCCAGAGGTAGTAAGTAATTATATTAATTGGAATATTTTTATATAAAAACTTATTCAATCATATCATAATTCATATTAATTTCTTTAGGTTATGAGTGAAGAAAGAGTTACTGGAACTGTTACAACTGAATTACGAAGTTCTGAAGGTTCTGCTGGTGATACTACTGGTAGAATTAGTTATGAAAATCGAGGAGAATGTTTCTTTTTGCCTTATACTAAAGATGATGTTGAAGGAAATGTTACGTTACGATCCGGCGATAAAGTTAGTTTTCAAATTGCAACTAATAATCGGTAAGCACATTCAAAACCTTACTTACCTTCCATACATAACATTTACATAAAACTAAGTCGATTTTTGAATCTACACAGAGGATTTTTATGTGTTTTTTTTTTTTTAAAGAGGAAAGTTTATACGTATAATACGAGGATTGTCTTTTTAGTTGACCTGAGTCATTTTGCCTTTATTTGTGAGGTGTATGAGACACTACCACGCAATTTAAGAGATTTATAATTGTGAATTCGAGTTGCAATAAACGTTATTCCAGAAGTAATAATACGCGATTTTTTTCAAAATTTAAGGTCTAGAGACAACAAAAATGTGTGGCACGGGACAGAAGACTTCTTAGATAACATTATTTTTAAGAAATAAAAATCCGAATTCAATCCGAACAGCAAATTATTATAGGACACCCATTATATTTAGTATCAGTTGTATTCATTTTGAATAGTTTATATAAAATAAAGCTACAAATCTATTTGGTCCAATAATTAACTAATTGATCTTCTATAAATTCCTTTGCACAATATGTATTTTGAATTTTTTTATTTAAATAATTTTTGTATTTTTTTTTAGAGGAAATCTCGGTGCCTGTCATGTCAGACTCGAAAATCCAGCTCATCCTGTGAAATACCAAGGAGTGGTTTGTTCTATGAAAGAAAGTTTTGGATTTATTGAAAGAGCTGATGTAGTTAAAGAGATATTTTTCCATTTTTCTGAAGCAAAAACCAAAGAGGAATTACGGTTGGGAGACGATGTTGAATATATTATACAAACTCGAAATGTAAGTTTTTAACAACTGTTAATAAGCATTTGTAAATTCTTATGATTCTTTTGACGATTTGTTTGTAGTAGGGTGCTTGTATTGCCTAAAAATTTCTCTATAATCTCTTCAAAAGGCAATCCAACGCTCTCTTTTCAGATTCGTCATTCAACTTTGCATTTAAGAGTCCTGGAAACTTTGATATTAAGTATTTTTTTAGCAATTTCTATCTCTTGAAAGTGACATTACAAATTGCTTTGCCAATCCCAGCTTTCTGTAAAGCGATGGAAGAAGAATTTTATGAGGTGACCGAAAGTTTCATGTAGAACGTTCTTTTCACCAATTGTAAGCTCCTTTGGAGTCCTCGGAGTGTCTTTACTATTTCATAGATCTAAAAAAGAAGGGAATTTTGTAAACCCAGATATTTTAGTTTTTAAAGAACCATTTCTATGTTCTTGTCGGTTTCCTTGGATGTCCAGAATAACCAACGAGAATGGAAGCATAGAAACCGCCATTATGAGGCAGAAATGCTTTAAGGCTTCTTTTTGAAAAATCTATGAAAATATGTCACTGTGCTGGATTCTCTCTTATTCAATTCTACTATGTAATTATACAATTATAAATACCATTTATACAATTTATTAATCATGAATTAGTAAATTGTTAACAACTATTGTTTACATTTTAGGGAAAAGAGGTGGCTTGCAATATTACCCGTTTGCCACCGGGTACTGTAATTTTTGAAGATCTAAAAGCAGATATTCTAAAAGGACAAGTTTTGAAACCCATAGATCGTGGACCTCGGAATCCGAATGACGCTTTACCTGGTCGTATTAGATACAGAGCTCCAGATCATTCAGAAGTGGAAATATCATTCAGCGAAAAAGACCAAATGGGAGATTTCACTCTACGTCATGGAGATTGGGTGCAATTTCAGATAGCTACTGACAGGAGAGACGCTTTGGATCGGGCTACACATATAATGTTATTGGATGAAAGTTTTACGTATGTAACTTATTATATTTAATACCATTTTTATTATATATTAATTTTGTAGGGTGTCAGGTGAGAAACGAGAACAGGGTGTGGTATGTTCTGTAAAAGAAGGATTCGGTTTCCTGAAGTGTGTCGAGAGGGAGGCGAGACTGTTTTTCCATTTTAATGAAATATTAGATGTTGAACGCACTAATGAAGTGCAAGTTAATGACGAGTTTGAGTTCACCGTCGTACAAGATCAAACAGCGAGTTCTAGTATGTTTTCAAGTAATCGACAAAGTGCCATTAGAATGAAATGGTTACCGCCAGGTTTGTAAATTATATATCCCAAATACCAACTATAAAAAAATGTATTTCTTTCGTTTATAAATTTCTTGAGTAGCTGGATTATGGTTAATTTCGCATTCAGGATAGGCTTTCGCGGTGAGAATGCTATGGATTTGTTGTTGATCATAATCTAGGAATTTGTTTTTTGTGATGTACCCAATCTGTCTTGGGGAGATTTCCAGATGTAGAGGCGTCGTTTGGGTACCTTAAACCAAGTGTTATTAATCACTAGAGTGTTTTCTTGGCAGAACTTCTGAAGCTCTATGCTTCTATGGTTCCTTATACCCAACCACACCGTCAGCCTTTTTAGCTCGCACTTTCGAGTTCCATCTCCCATTAGAATGTGGACTTCACTGCTCTTTTGATCTTTTTTAATACTAGCATAGAATTCTTTCAATTCCTCTTCCGTGCTATTGGCTGTAGGCACAAATATATTTTTATAGTCTTCTACTCCTCTGCTTGCTCCTTCTGGTTTGGTTTCTGTTATGGTTTTCTTCTTCTGAGCCTTTTGCTTTGGCTTCTGGACTAGGCTTTGTTTTGGTTATTTTACTCTGCTTTGGTTTCTGGTCCATTTCAGTCGAAAGGGTGTCCGTAACAGTCGCTCCTGACATGTAGAACCGCTGCTGTTGCTACGCTAGTTATGGTCCGCCCAGGGTATTTGATTTCTCCGGTACCACCCATACCTGGGTGGTACCTTATCGAACACATAGGAAGATGTGGTTGCTTATATAAACAATACTTTTATCATTATGATCTTCAAAGATTCCCTATGTACACAATGTTATTAAAATCATGTGGACCTGCCTAATCTTTTTTTATTTATTTAAAGGTACTGTACAGTTCGAAATTAGAATAGAAAATGATCTTACGGGTATTGTGACAAGTGACGTACCTTCAAGTACTTGGAACAATAGAAGTCCTACCAAAATGCAAAATGGTTTAACTGAAACTGCCAGTGAATGTGGATTGATTGGTTATAGCATAAGCGGAATTAAAAAGACGATTCCTTTTTATGTCAAAGACTGTAATCCTAAAAATTTTCCGAGAGTTGGAGATAAAGTAAGTGATTATAGATTGTAGAGTGTTATTTTTTTTATATAATTTTGAATTATAGGTTCAGTTTAACATCAATCAAGTAAAAAGGAACAAAGAATTTATTGCAACAGACATACAAGTATTTCAATCATCATCGCAAACTAATGGGATTAAAAATAATATTACTAGAAGTTCAAATTCTAGCCAAATTTATCAAGGATTCATTGCAGCATTAAAAGACGGTTTTGGTTTCATAGAAACCATGCAACACGACAAAGAAGTTTTCTTTCATTTTAGGTATTTTTTTATACAAAAATATAAATTAACATTTATTAATGCTATAATTTATTTTTAGTAATTTTGAGGGTGAATCAAGCAATTTAGACTTAGGTACTGAGGTAGAATACAATTTGGGCACTCGTGGCAATTCAGGATCATGTTCATCTGCAGAAAATGTGAAAGTAATACCAAAAGGCAGCATAACCCTTCCTGAATCTTTCGGAAATATATTAGAGGGTACCATTGTCAGACCATTACGTTCTGTAAATCCAGATCAAACCGAATATTCAGGACTTATAAGAACTAAAAGCGAAAATCCAAATGATAAAACTCAAGAATACGAGTTTGGTATTATGGGTTTAATGAATAAACGGGAATTACTTCAAGTTGGAGATCATGTTCAGTTCCAGGTTTGTTCAAATTTGTTTAGACACGGAATCCAAAAATCGTAATGTTTTTAAAAATTTTAGGTCGATACCACTGGTAGAGCCTCAAATATAGTGGCTGTTAGAAAGAAATTAAAAGCAACTGTTGATGCTATTAAAGGACATTTTGGCTTTTTGGCTTATGAAGTCGAAGAAGGCAAGAAATTGTTCTTCCATATGACGGAAGTCAAAGACAACGTCAGTCTTCAAGTCGGTGACACTGTGGAGTTTGTTCTTGTTACTAATCATAGAAGTGGTAAATCATCTGCGTGTAATGTTGTAAAAGTCAGGTAATTTACTACTATTTTATACATAAAACTCACCTTTTAAGAGAATATTAAGTTGTCATTGAATATCCGTTCAACTTAAGGTTGTTGGCCACTAAAAGTCCCGACATCTAGCAAAATTTTACTTGAAACATTGATTCCTGTTTAGGCTTCAGAAAGCCTATCACATTAACAAATAGATTAGATTAGGCTGTGAGCACAGTAAATTCAAAGGCGCATTGAAACTAATTTTGTGAAAATAGACCAAAAGTTACAAAACGAAAAGTAATATGTAGCTCCAAAAAATGGATTTTTAATAGTCAGTAATATTCGAAGGCAGTTTCAACACACATACCATCAAGTCGTTTCTACTGCAACCATCAGAAGAAACGTCATTGTTTCAGGTTTGCTTTCTAGAAGAGCTCTATAAGTTTGAAGGTTATTATCTATACATATACAATATATAGAATTGGCTCGTGATCACCAAAACTATCTTTGACCTGAATGTCAAATGTCATGTTTTCGAATGGGACAAAGATTGGATTGGTTAGTAACGATCATCGATGTCAAGTCTGGCGAAAATGGAGAGCACAACAGGGATTTGTTTTTGCCAGAAAAGCGGTCCCATTTGAAGGAGGGAGTGATGTTTTGGGGTGGTATTACGTATGGAAGGAGAACTCCTTTGGTCCATTTCCTGGCACCATGACAGTCCTTCGGCCTCTTCTGTAACCAATTCAGAATGAAGAGGAAGATTCTTATTTCATCTCAATGGATGATAACACTTGTCCAAATCAAACCCAATCAGTCCAAGATTTTCTTCAGGAGGCATATTGGAATGGCCACCTTTTTCTCCGGAAATTAATTCCATTGAGCAGTCTGGGCCTGGTTTTCTAAATCGATTTGTCATAGTTTAAACATCCTAGCTACTTCTGAGGAACGGTAAACATTCCTGAAGGTTACTTAAATAAGTATGTACATGTCTTGCTACAAAGTATAGATTGCAGTAAATAATCCCAACAACTTGAATGCTCTTCAAGAATTTGCCAATAGTTAGAATGATGCCCGAAAGGAAATACGAGCTATTAAAAACAAATGGTGGAAAGATGAACCAAATGAAATCCAGACGATCGCAGATTCTCACGATTCTCGTTGCTTCTTAACGCCTTATAAGAACTCTATGGGCATATTCACAAAAAACTATGTTCACTCAAAAGCGAAGATGGGACAAACAGGAAATTTTGAACCGTTGTTATTGAACTAATTCCTCAATACCAAACCAACATAACTCTAGATGCTGAAATGACGCTTTAAGAGATATCCCACACACTTTTTCAAATTAAGAACAAAAATTCAGCTGGCAACGACAACATAGTTGCAGAAATCCTAAAAGCGCTAGACTCTGAAATAATTGCTCACCTCAAAACTCTTTTTGACCTCGTTTCGACTCAAGGAGAGGTTCCACAAGAATGACTAACAACCTTAACAGTTGCATAAAAATAACGTTCGTGATTACCCACAGAGTATCTCATGGTAATTTTGGATATTTGATTACATTTATTAAATGTATTTTTTGATATTTTTTTTAGCAAATGGAATTTGTGTTGCAGTGATGTCCAAGCTCGACCTGAGAGGCTCATAAGTAGACTACGCACTATTTCATTAGATGACGCTGGCCCCAAATTAACGGTGGTACGGCAACCAAAAGGACCGGATGGCTCAAAAGGATTCTCAACAGATGCACGTGCCATACGTATACCGGGTGTCGTGCCTAAATGAGTAAAATAATAAATTTAAATAGTCAAAAAGTTAAGTCATTTTCTCATTCATTCATTGTCATTTATTACAAAAAAAGAAACCGTAGCATCTAACTTACTCTTGTCTTGTAGCGGAGTTGGAATAATATAATACTGTATTATATAAATAAGTAATGTTAAATATATAATGAACAATACAAGTAGGTTCTAGGCAAGAATTAGTTGACGTTGAATCCGTATAGAGCATTAAGGTTTTAAAATGAACAAAATTTGATTTTTAGTTCAAGTGTTTTTTAATATTCAGATCGAACAAGAATCAAATTTATTGTGTTACTAAATTTAGCCCCCTAAAAAAAACTTTTTTATTATATTATTAGTATTGAGCTTTTAAGTTAGCCCCCCAATTGTAATTTTTAATATTTTGTTTTCAATATCGCTTAGTATGATTGTTAATATCTAAAAAAACTTTTGTTGCTTTTTTTATTTAATTCACTTTTGAAACAAAGTTAATTTACTGTTTAGCTGAGTTCAAGATCTATCAGAGACTACTTGTCGTGGTAAATTAACTATTTTTCACTCAGAAAGTCAAAACAACTTTGCGCTAGATGTTTTTCTGATAGCAGTTGATAATAATTTAATAAAAAACTGTGATCAGTTTTTATATCACGAGAATCTACTAATCAATAAGTTGCGTCTATGCATATTGATGAATATCATTTTAAAAAAAGTTTAAACATAGTTGACGCACAATTTGAAGTAAGAACAAACTTTTTTTAGACAAGAACAATCAAAAAATACATTTACTGACATGTAATGATAATAAAATATTGAAAATTGCAACTTTAAGGCTCATTTTTAATTACTTTTTTTAATAAATAAATGAAGAATAAACAAATGTTTATGGAGAACAATCAATGAACTAACAATATAATAAACAAAAAAGCTTGGGGAGGCTAAATTTGTGGACGTATCTGTTGCTCAAATACGTTAGCCCAATTGTGATTTTTAATATTTTGTTATCAATATCAGTATGATTGTTTATATTTAAAAAACTTTTGTTCTTACTTCACATTGCTTTTTTTGGTTAATTCAGTTTCAAAAACAAAGTTAATTTATCATTTAGCTGAGTTCAAAATCTATCAGAGACTACTTGTCGTGGTAAATGAACTTTTTCTATCCAATCAGAAAGCCAATAAAACCTTGCGCTATGTTTTTCTGATAGCAGTTGATAATTTTATAAAAAACTATGTGATCAGTTTTTATATCACGAGAATATACTAATCCACAAGTTGCGTCTATGTATATTGATGAATATTCTAAATAGATGCGAAATTGTGTTTTGTATAGAAGATAAAAAATGGTGTATATCTAATCTATAAAATTGAATTCATATACTGTGGATCTTGGTTATAGCTAGTATATTTCTCCAATCATCAGGATAAATTCAAATCTCTTTATCTCTTGGTGAAGTTTTATAAAAAAAGGCGATCCAGTATATCTAGGATTTAAAATGGTAATAATAACAACTGGCCGTTCATCTAAAGAAGGATCTTTAATGATTCCACGAACAAAATTAGGACAAGAGCGATCTAATTTATAACTGCATAACTTATTTCGTTTTTATTCATTGAAATTATCGAATGAGTTAAATAAGATAATTGACGCACAATTTGAAGTAAGAACAAACGTTTTTTTTTTTAGAGATTTATTGACCTGTAGTTATAATAAAATATTGAAAATTGCAATAGGCGAAAGGACTCATTTTTAATTACATTTTCTAATAAATAAATGAAGAACAAACAAATCGATGAATTTACAATATAATAAACAAAAAATCTATGGGGCTAAATGTAGTGAGTAAAATTTATTGACTTATCTTTTGCTTAAATACGGATCTGATTATTTAATAGCTATTTACTTAGATTTTAGACAGTATTAAATTTAAATCTTTCATTGTGGCTTTTTAAATGGCTGTTTATTAAATATTAATGCATTTTTGAAGAACTTTTATATCAAAATGCTTATATATATATATAAAAAAAATGATGGCCTTGAGAATATGTTAGGTGTAATTATTTATTCAATAAAATTTTATTTGGTTTATTAACGTAACGTATAATATAAGGTCATTATTAAGAGATTAATGTAGACGAGATATTAATAAATATCAAATTTAAAAATTTCGTCTATTATAAAAAAAACATTCTTGCCTAGACCTTTATGAAAAAATTTGCAACAAAAAAAACAAGGGCAAGGAACTTTTTTGGTTAAAATATACACCAATAGTAGTAGCTAATATTTATTCATGTCGAAAATTTTTGAACAAAAACCAAGTTATGCTGTGCTTGATGAAAACGTTTTTAAAATTTAAACAAATTTAAATTAAACACTGCTTTAAAACCAAAAAATAATAAAATTTAAAAAAATGATAATCCATTGACAAATATTAAATACAATGAATTTATTATTAGGATACAGAGTTAAGGTATTAGAAATATGATCTAGAGAAGACTGCATCCATAAGTAAACTGTACATTATAATAAGACCTTTTTGTAATTTTTATTTACGAGAATCCGTTTTTTAGATGTAATTTTAATTTGCAGTCTGCCAGTACCCGCAACAGCACTTTGTATCCAAATAGACTTCTAAAGAAGATTTTGGAGGGATTTGAAACATTTCAATATTTAAATAATTAAATTCGTTTATTGTAGATAAAAAATTATACCAACAGCTTACTCGAAATTACGATTTATATTAAGTTTTTATTGTAAATTTTACCAAAATGTGGCTCGTATTTATCTGGAAAATACTGTTTTTTTTGTTATATATAGACTAATAAGAGTTTCAAGATGTTTAAAAAAATTATTCACCCCCCACAGTCTTCATTATTATTTTTTTTTCGAATAGAAACTTTTAAGTTTATTTTTGTGTGTCTGTGTATGTGGTATTCTCAGAAGAGATATAAAAATGTATTTGTTATAAAATATGAACTGACTTGTACTTGTCCAATAATGTAAAATACAAAATAAATTGTGCTAAATTATGAAACACTAGCTGTGTTGTTCTGTGATAGAATAGTTCATCAAACCAAACAAAGTTTAACTCCGCGATAAAATCCATTGTAGACCAAATTACAGAAAATGATATTACAATTAAAAACATTTATCGATAATTTCTGAAATTTGGTCTAAAAAACCTAGTTCTTCATATACATAAATTCCAGCTTGACTGTTTTTTCTTGTGCTTTCTCTTGTAGTTAAGTAATTTTTTTATAATTTATTTTTATTTTTTTTTATTAATTGCGTTGATGTGGGTACTGTGATGCAGTTCTTGGAAAAACTAACTACAAAACATTTATTAATGTGGATTATCTTTCTATTTGTAAATTGTTTTAATTTTGAAGGAAATAAATATATAAGTGAACTATTAAAAAAATTATTTATTTGTACAAATTTGAGAAGTTGTTAATTTGTTTTGTAAGTATATGTAAAGTAGATTGGTTTTATATTATTATACATTCGTAAGGGTAGATTGTACCCACTCTTCCTTGGTTTGGTATTGGACAAACTGAAACAAAACAAAAACAGAATTTATATCTAATTTTTTCAAAAAACGTTTAAGATCTGTATGAAAATTGGATAATGTGATTTCTGCAACTCTCTTAAAGGATAGAAACACTGCTCATTCCACTTTTAAACTTTCGCTATCTACAAAAACCACATTTTCTTTCGCCAAACATGAACCTCTTGGTAAGTTATATTGTAGTAATTATCTGAAATAAATAGGTCTATTCCAACAGAGCAAAAAAGCGTTCTAGAAACATTACGAAACAACTCAGTATCGAAATTTTGTCAACTGCACAGTTTTCGAACGGTTCTGGAATGCTTCTTTTGTCTGTTGGAACAAACCTAATATATAGGTTATGGAAAGAACCTTAACCCTATAATACGCAATATAGCTAATCTAATATAACTGTATTTATTAGTGGATTACATAAATTCAAAATTCTAACTGGCCAAAAATCCAAACCACATTCCCATCTTGAGGTAAACGGCCAAATCATCGAAACCCTTGAAGATAAAGCTTCAATCTTCAAAAATCATATACAGCAAGTTTATTCCTCCCCTCAAAACCCAAATTTCGACCAACAATTCTTTCTAGTGACGGAGCACATCACTCATTGCCTCCTTCACCAACAAACTCCCCCCCTGAGAATATCCCATTTCAAACCAACCCCATTCAATGAGGAAGACATCCTCCTGCATCCCAAAAAGGCAAAAATTCAGCCCCTGGTCCAGATTTCATTTCTAGACGAACCCTAAGACAACTCCCCCCTTCGATTATGCCTTCTCTTACCCTTCTTTTCAACTCTTGTCTCGGCATATCTTATTTCCCCACTATTATGAAGTCCTCAAACACCATCTTGATTCTTAAACCTGGTAAAAACCACACTAACCCTCACAACTACAGACCAATCTCTCTGCCTAATGTCATAGGTAAACTCTTTGAACTTCTACTCCTAGATAGAATCAGGGACTTTCTAGAAACTAACTCCATAACATGGATTCAGACCAAACCACTCTACCCAAAAACCGATTCTAGAACTACAATCTTTCGCCTCCTCTGCCCTAAATCAGAGAAAAGTCGTCTCTGCCATATTTAGGGATATCCAAAAGGCCTTTGACAAGGTTTGGCACGCTGGCCTTATTAGAAAGCTAATTGACATCCAATTCCCCATCCCAGCCATAAAACTTTTCATTCATATCTTTCCAATAGAATTATCCAAGTCAAGGTTGAAAATTCAATCTCCAATCCATTCACCCCCCTTTCCGGAGTTCCACAAGGATCAATCATAGCTCCAACCCTATATACCATCTACGCCAACGATATTCCTCCTCTGGAAAATATCCAGCTCTATGCCGACGACACGGCCTTGTATACCTCCGCATCGTCGATTGAATCCCTTAATCGAAAAACTCAAAGACTGCTGGACCAGTTCTCCTTCTGGTGCAGCAGATGGAGAGTAGCTCTAAATCCAAATAAAACCCAAACCATCATCTTTAGACATCCAACCTCAGTCGACGAGAAAATATCTCTTTCGACTATATCAACTATGGGGGGAACAGCTCGTCCCTCAGTATCTGGGTGTTCGATTTACTCGAACACTCAGGTGGGATGCCGATATTGAGCTAACACTCAACAAAATGAGAAGACGAGCGTCCGTCCTAGGTGCTCTAGGCGGTAGAATCGGAAGAAGTGACACCAAAACCCTCCTACACACATATGAAACCTTTATCAGACCTCTGGTCGATTACAAGACCGTGCCGTACTCTGCTATTCCTCAGAAACTTCTACATTCCATCCATGCCACAGAGAGAGCGATCTTACGGAAAATGAAAAACCTACACTACCTTTATCCAAGCCACCTTGTCTACAACAACACAAAAATACTGCCTCTCCCTTCCCGTTTTCAGACGCTTCAACACCGATATGTCGTCCGGACTCTGCAGGGAACTGACACCGTAGCACATACACACTGGAATGGAGGACTCCAAAGAAGATACAGAGTTCCGAAAAAGAAGATCCCCCTTCATAACCTGAGACTCCTCCAATCCGTAATAGACTTGGACCTACTGGAAACCCTAGTGGACGAAACCCCCCTTTTCTAAAGCTAGATGGTGCACCCTACTCCACAACTGGATACAGAAAACAAAATAGGCCCTTGTCGAAGGTTTCTGTGATTTCCTTTGTCCTTGCCAAATGCAAGGATTCCACGAAGGAGGAGACACGCCACAGCATCAATCTCTCAACCCCACATTGCACCACGTGGGTCACACTTCCACACAACACTTACACTCACACCAAAGAAAAAAGACTTAGGCACGTTCAAACACCATGGATGGATGAAAAGAAGATCCAACTGCACATGGGAAAATTTGTGAGAGCGGGGCCGACGACAGATACTAACACCATCCAAACACTCCCATCCATTCCCTGAAAAGGACGTACGTCCTACAGCAGGGTCCTTTTACCTACCATAATCCTATAAACAACTTCTTTTATCTACCAATCTCTCTCTTGAACCTGAACCTGAATTGACATATATCATTGATTATAAGAAATAAATAGGTCTGTTCCAACAGACCAAAAAAACGTTCTAGAACCGTTACAACTGCACGGTTCTCTGACGGTTCTGGAATGGTTCTTTGGTCCGTTGGAATAAATCTGATATTTATGTAGTTCTTCAATACCAATTTTATTCAAAATGATGCAGAAGCTCTAAGGGAAGAAGATTCTCACTAATAAAGAATTGGAAGAAACTGCTGAACCCCTTTTTCCTAGTGAAGACGATTTAGATGATCCAGATATTAGTGAAAATGACTTACTTTCTCTATTGGAAGACGACACCTTTGTGTTGACGAACAGCTATGTGCAACAAAAGGTAGACCCTATATAAAACAATATCTTCCTGCGAATCCTCATAAATGGGGATACAAACTATTTGTACTTTTTGAAACAGACAGTTTCTCGTATAAGTTTGAGATTTTTACTGGTAACGAAAAGAATCCCCAATACAGAAAAACAGAAGAGCCATATTTGGGGACCAGTGCTAATGTGATCGTTCGATTGTGCAGAATCGTATCACGTAATTTGAATTATCGAGAATATTTTGACAATTACTATACCTAAAACCACTTATTACTTATCTTGCACAAAATTGAATTCTTTCTTTGGGTACAAGAGAGCGAACCGTAAACTGTCTAGTTGATGATTAATGATCGAGGTGTTTCTCAAGAATATGCGGCTGATGTTGATGGGGTAGAAGTTTCCTCAGTAATGTGGAAAGACAATAAAATAGTGATGTTTGCCTTTATCGTAGGTGAAACGTTTCGAAGGAAAAGAAAAAGTTATGAAAACGTTGATTAGTTCTAACAAAAAAGTCGCACCGAACTGGGATTGAACCTGGAGATCCAAATCAAGAGTCCAGCGCGTTACCGACAACCCACGTTGATAGATATCAATCTAAACGACAAAATAATTATTAAAGTGTGATTATTTTTTAAGAATTTAGAAAAATACAAGTAAGTGTAGTAAAAGTAAATTCTATAACTCGTGTGGAATAACTATTCTTACTTTACCACTAGTGTGGATTATAGTACATTCCACACTAGGTATACTATTCTATTTTATGTCTATGAGATTATAAATTTTATCATGTTATTTTTTTATGAAGTTTTAAACCTTGAACTACAAAGCATAGAAGCTGCATTGTTTGTAAAGATAACCTTTTTCACCAATTTGTAACATAAACTTATATAATCATCTTTTTATCATTTTCTAATAAAACAAATTGTTTAAATCACTGAAAATTTTAAAATAGAAATTATTATGAAATTAAATTGTAGATCTAGAAGAGAAGTCACCGAGTTTGATCAATTTTTGCGTTATTTTTTTGGTGTTCATAGGTTGATAGATATTCCAAGTGATTCCGAGTTTGATCAATTTTTGCGTTCGTTTTTTTGGTGTTTAAAAGTTGCAAATAGTTCACCAAGAAATTTTCATATTACCTCTACTACATCTAGAACCAAAAAATCCAGTTCCTTCACATCTGCATCTATAACCTGGCTGTTGTGAGATCTGGATACAAGTTCCGTTATGCATACATGGATTATGAGTTTTACAAATATCACGTTTTTTTCCTAAAAGATAATTATTTTTTTATATTATTAGGTTCTTATTAAATTTAGGTACCTTTAAGGGCATTCTGACATTCTTGAATCGTATCATATCTATAATCTGAAATACAACCAATGCCACAAGAACATACTAAATTTCTTATTAAACATCCTTGTTTTGTTTGTCCTACTTCGCAGCTTTTGCATACTATAATACCTGAAAAATTTTAATATTTAACAAAATTGAAATGTGTAACCTAGATCTTAACACAAAGACAGAAGAAAGTCTTACTACAAGCTACGAAGATGCAATATCTTAGACTAGTAAAAGAAGTAACACAGATAGATAGAAACACTTACAAGGGATGTCTTGTAAAGCAGATACGAGAAGCAAAAAATCAGAACAAGAACAGATGAAGACCGAAAAAAACATGGAATAGATTGTAAAGATCTTTTGTGTACTCCCTACATCTATTTAGGAGGAAAGAAGAAAGATCCCAGATCAAAATGGTTAAAAGAAGTTAAAGAGGACCTATCCAGGACAGGAATAAAGCAATGGAAACTAAGAACTGAGGACAGAAATAAGTGGAAAGATAAAATAATTCAAGGGTTTGATCCCTTTAGAAATAGGATCTAGAAAGCTTTCAGCGGGTTAGCCTCCCATTGGAGTGGATAGCCATTATAATATATTCACAAATATAGTGTCATTGTAAAAGTAATTTGCATCAGTAAATAAATGTATTCGTTGGTGGTCTTCAGATTCTAATACTCGAAAAAGATCACCTCCTTGTTGTTCATCAACTGTTGAAATTGTCCTATTATCCTCTGGACTCCAGAGACGCAAGTTTGTTTCATACAATTTGACTTACATGGATTCAGTGGCAATCTACAGTTAAAAACACACTTTTATAATACTAAAATACTTTTTGTACAAACTAAACGATCTTACAAACAATTCAATCGAAGACAGATCATTAACTGTTAGTTTATCATCGTACAACACTCTACAAATTAAAAAACAATTAACGATAAATAAAAGTAGTTCTTGTTTTTATTTGAAATTGACACAATGGAACTGATTTAACTATATTTAAAAATTTAAATGAAATTAAATATCTTTATAAGAGCAGAAGAGGTCCAGAAGAAGGTGAATGTGTTGGAAAAGCTTGTAGACCCAGTACAACAGTCTAAGAAAGTATAAAAGTATCTAGAGGATGGTTTAAGAGCTTATGAAGAAGCTCAACATGGTACAAAAGCGTTTTGATACAGTACAAAAGGTTCAGAAGAAGATAAAGGAATTTAAAAAACTTCTGAAGGCCATACAAAAGTGTAACAAGTTAAAAAAAGCACCTGGAGATGTTAAAAAAGTTCAAAATGGTTATGAATCCTCTGAAGACGTAACAAGAGGTGTAGGAGAAGGTGAAGGAGTTCGAAAAGCTTTTGAAGACATACCAAATGGTAAAAAAAAATTATTAGGTACTATAAGAGCCTACAAAGAAAGTTAAAATGGTTAAAAAGCCTCTGGACACAGTACAAGAGGTCCGCAACAAGATAGAGGAGTTGAAAAGCTTCTCTAGATACTACGATAGTCTAAGACCATATAAAAGTACCTGAAGATGTTCAAGAGACCACAAAGAAGATGAAAATGTTGAAAAAGTTGTTGAAGACAATACAAAAGTCTAACAGGGTCAAAAGGACCCTGAAAAAGATGTTTAAAATAGTTATAAATTCTCTGGACACAGGTGAAGAAGTTGGAAAAGCTTCTGCAGACCCTATGATAGCCTAACACCATAAAAAAGTACCTGAAGATGTTCAAGAGACCACAAAGAAGATGAAGATGTTGAAAAAGTTGTTGAAGACAATACAAAAGTCTAACAGGAAAAAAGACCCCGAAAGAGATGTTTAAAATAGTAATAAAGTCTCTGGAGTCAGTACAATGCACAAGTGAAGGAGTTGAAAAAGCTTCTGGACACATAAAAAATCTTCTAAGGTAAAAATGTCCCTATAAGATACTATAAGAGCCTACGAAGTAGGTTAAAAAGCCTATGGAGACAGTACAAGAGGTCCACAATAAGATAGAAGAGTTGCAAAAGCTTCTGCAGACACTATGATAGTCTAAGACTATATAAAAGTAGCTGAAGATGTTACAAGATACCACAAAGAAAATGAAGGTGTTGAAACAGTTGTTGAAGACAATACAAATGCCTACAGGGTCGAAAGGATCCTGAAAAAGATATTTAAAATAGTAATAAATTCTCTGGAGCCAGTACAATTCACAAAGTAAAGGAGTTGGAAAAGTTTCTGGACACATACAAAAAACTTCAGGTAAAAAGGTCCCGATTAGTTTATCATCGTACAACTCTCTACAAATTAAAAAACAATTACCGGTAAAAATAAGAGACACTATATTTGTGAATATACTTTACTTATGGAATCCTATGTATACGAATATGGCGAACAGAATATTTACACAAAATTAAACAGTATTGTCGAGACAAGAGGCCTATTATTTATTTAGATGAAATGTGGTTTGATACTCACGTTCCGCCATCTAAAGGTTGGGTAGAAGATAATAGTCAATCTTGCTCAACAAAAGCGCCTTTTAATAGAGAAAAAAGAATAACAATATTTGATGCTGGATCAGTGGATGGATGCCTTATCTCCATTATATATTTTTGAAAAACTAATTTTAAATATTCCTTAGATATTGTATTAAAAATCACCTCTTTTTTGAGAGAAACATGAGTGAAAGCAATAAATAAATTAAATATAAATAAAACTGTACTTACATATTAATAAAACTAAAATAACTTTGACCAGCATGGCTATTTTAAATTCACTGGTTATTATTATTAATCTTAAAATATAATTTTTTCGAGTAAATATCTTCTACGGAAATCCATGTAATCCTTAACAACCACCGACAGTTACTGTTTAATGATAAAAGATGCGTTTTGTAGTTTGATAAGGAAGTCGTTGGCCTCTTTATCCCACTCTAAAATAATGCAATCAAAGGACCAGAGTTGAAGCTTGATAAGGCAAATGAAACCATAAAATTAAAGAAAATGTTTTATTGTGGTAGTGATAATTTTATACTTCGTATATATATAAAAAAACTGTTTCCTTTCTAGTTCGGTGGATAAAACGATTTTTATGCTCTAGTCAGGTCTTTGTCAGCATAAAATTAATATGAATTGGTTTTATACAATAATAGATAATTATGTTTAGTTAATTACAAAATATCAGTTTACACGTAATTAAATATTGATTGTTTTCTGTTTTTTATAATAGTTATGTTTGATAAATCTCCATGTAAACTTAATATGATGATAGAGAATTCCTCCTCTGGGATTCCTTCCAATCAATAAAAATCTCCGAGTTGTGTCTTCTTCTCGATAATTTTCTCTCTGCTCCTCTTTACCTGTTAGCTCCTTACTTCTGCTGCTCTATTGGCTTTCTCTGTTGTCTATGGTTTAATTTCTTTTCTTCTTCAATATATTTTTCTTATTATTTAACTTATATACTCTTTTCTTTTAAAATTCCATTTCAGTAATCTTCCGATAGGCTGTTGAGTAGCTTTGCCAATTTTTGTTTTTGGTCTTCTATAGACTCGTTGTGGGTTCCCCCCGTAGCTAGAAGACGCATGATGCTAAATCTGACATATTCCAAGACTATGACCTGGTTTTCGAATTTTTGTTTCCAGAAGTCTTCGTAAAATTGATTTAAATTTAAATTTTAAATACAATATATAGCATTCTAATCCTCTAGACTATATTGTATTGAATAATAATAAAAATTATCCAGTTTCTAATCAGTTCTCTTGATAACGAGGTCACTTTATATTCACACAAACACAATTTTATTGCTTAAATTCTGTAATGCGTCCTCCATATCTTCGCATTTTTCTCACAGATTTACGTATATTCCAATAGCGTCACAAAAACTTTTTTAAATTTTGGAAATCAGAAATTAGGTATTATATATCAGCCCTGAGAGTTTTCTCATTTTATACATGTTTTTTGGCAATGAAAAACTGCTACAACAACCTGACTTTTCCTGACTATATTTAATAAAGCCCAATTAAATTTTAATGCTGTTTGTATTTTTTTAAAGTAAATTGATTTTATGTACAAACAATTTTATAATAATTATTATTTTTTAGTGATATTTTGAAAATGTAAATAAATATAATAACTTCCTATTTCTCAATGAAAAATATTTTAATTCGACTATTAATAAAACTAATCTTTGATAAGCTCCTCAGTGTCATTGCACTAAATTGAGTAATTAAATATTAAAATATGTAAAAATTTAATTGATACGAATTAAAGGTTGTTTATATTAATTATAGGAAGGTTATTAAAAGTTTATTGTTTATGTTTATTTTCTTAGAAATTAAATTGTTTATTGATTATGTTCAAGGAAGTTTTGAATATTTTTTGAGCGTTACTTTTTATATTTTTATCTATGGACAGATTTTTATTTGTGGTTGTTTTTATTTGAAATGGACACAAAAGAACTGATTTAACTATATTTAAAAATTTAAACAAAATTAAATATCTTTATAAGAGCAGAAGAGGTCCAGAAGAAGGTGAAGGCGTTTGAAAAGCTTGTATACTCAGTACAACAGTCTTAAGAAAGTAAAAAAGTGACTAGAGGATGTTATAAGAGCTTATGAAGAAGCTCAACAAAAGTGTTTGGATACAGAAGAAGATGAAGGAATTTAAAAAACTTCTGAAGGCAAAACAAAAGTCTAATAAGTTAAAAAAGCACCTAGAGATGTTACAAAGAAGTTCTAAATGGTTATAAATCCTCTGAAGACATAACAAGAGGTGTAGGAGAAGATGAAGTAGTTCGAAAAGCTTCTGAAAAGCGGTTGAAAGGCTTCTGGAGATACTACGATAGTCTAAGACCATATAAAAGTACCTGAAGATGTTACAAGAGACCACAGAGAAGATTAAAGACAATACAAAAGTCTAACAGGGTCGAAAGGACCCTGAAAATGATGTTTAAAATAAAAAATAGTAATAAATTCTCTGGAGACAGTACAATGCACCAGGTGAAGGAGTTGGAAAAGCTTCTGGACACATAAAAAATCTTCTAAGGTAAAAAGGTCCCGTCTTGAAGCTATAAGAGCCTACGAAGGAGGTTAAAAAGCCTCTGGAGACAGTTCAAGAAGTCCACAATATGATAGAGAAGTTATAAAAGCTTCTAGAGACATTACGATATTCTAAGACCATAAAAAAGTACCTGAAGATGTTACAAGAGACCATAAAGAAGATGAAGGTGTTACAAAAGTCTAATAGGGTAAAAAAGACCCTGAAAGAGATGTTTAAAATAGTAATAAATTCTCTGGAGACAGTACAAGAGGTACAGAAGAAGGTGAAGGAGTTGGAAAAGCTTCTGGACACAAAAAATCTAAAAAAGTTACGATTAGGTACTATAAGAGCCTACAAAGATGGTTAAAAAGCCTCTGGAGACAGTATAAGATAGAAAAGTTGGAAAAAGTCTGGAGACACTACGAAAATCTTAACACCAGTGGTTTTCTATGTTTTAAATTGTTGTACTGTTTATCCTTATCTAGTGATAGTAATTCCAAATATATTATAAATAGTAATAAATAGTGTTGCATAAGTTTAAAGAACTAATTCAAAAAATCTGGATTCCGTCATCTCAAAAACCAAAAAAAGATATCAAAATGCCCTTTCTTGTATCTTAATAAAAATTTAATCTTGATTCAGAATCTATTTTAAAATCTTCACAAACCTCAAAAAACAAAGTGAGTAATGCAATACTCTTTTTTTTTAAATCAAACATTCTGTATTTCGCTTCATCAAACAGAAAAAAAAACAAAACGTACTTTTTTGTATTTTAATACAAATTTAATCCTAGTTCTACATATCATTAATTACTAATTTTAAAACGACGTCATAAATAAAAAAACACAGTTTCTAATCAGTTCAGTTAACACTGAGGTCACTTTATATTCACATAAGGACAATTTTATTGCTTAAATTCTATAATGTGTCCTATAATCTCTACCACTTGGAATTCCTCCATACCTTCGCATTCTTCTAACAGCTTCACGTAGATGCTTTGGTTGGATAGGACCTGAATCTCCTAATTCTTCCATAACATCTAAACCTAAAATCCACAGCAAAACGATAATTTAAATAGCTCAGTTGATTAATAACCCTCGTTTTAGTTTTTATAAACGAGGAATTTTAGTAATAACAAAGTCCTATATAAAATAATAAACTGAAACATACCTTCTTCGACAACTTCACCAACAAATACTTTCGCTATTCCTGCCATTGCTATGACAACATTTTGCGATACAGAACATCCTGTTATTGTTTGCATTAACCTTTTAATTGCAGCTTTTGGAAATGCTGATCTTCTGTACATTTCATAACGATCTAATTGATCCTCTGTAAAATTTGATACTAAAACTCTAAAAATTAACACATATTATTTCAAGTTTTATATATATCACTTGTAAGGTAACAATTAGAGATCAATTTACCTTGTTGTCAATTCATAATAATTGTTATGGTTATGTTAATTTTAAACTAAATTTTAATGACAAATGCGACCCAAAAACTAAAACTAGATCGATAACCAGATATTTATAACAAACACAGGTAAAACTTATTAGAATCAAACACTTACTGCATTTTTTCCCTTTCCTCCTCCTCCAATTCTTTTCTGCTTTTAGTTTCTTTTTTGGCTTTTGAAGAATTTATATTTTGGCTTTGAGATACTTGGGGTAATATAATATCTGAGTCTAGATCAAGTAAATGTTCCTGTTTTATTTCTATCATATCTGATGAACTATTTAGATCAGCATGATTAATATTTTTAATATTTTCTTCAATAGCTAAACCCATCTCTCTGGAATCTTCATCATCGTCCAAAATTTCATCGTCTGAATGGATACCATTTATGTCGAATTGATGTTCTGTTTTTATGGGTATATTTTCAGATTTTATCAACATATTATCCATTTAAAATAGTTTTTTTAAAGGTTTAAACTCAAAAATAACAAAATTAAGATAAAACAAAGCTGTCACTGTCAGAGCGTATGTAATGTACTTTAAATTAGGTCAAATGAATAGAATAAAGAGCACTAGAACTATTTTTTTTTCTTCGTATTTCTATTTTTTATAAAGCATTAATTTTCTTTAACAAACAATATGAAAAAGAATTTGATTTTAATTTCGTCTTAAGAGCTGATAATAACTCACGAGTTTACACGTGTTACTAAATACTACATTGATTAGAGACCAGCGTGTTGCGACATCTAGTACAGTTTATGTACACTAATTGTTCTCCTTGTAACCGTCAGAGGCGCTATAATAAAATTTGAATTTTGTTCTTATACAAATTATTAATTAAATCAATTTAAATGTATTCAATTAAGTAATAATATAAGATTATATTCTTGTTAATATAATTATTTATTATAGACTAATTATATTGTACAAATACATTTAAATTAATTTAAAAACTCCCGTTATTTGTCAGATTTTCTAGAAGTGACCTTAGTGGCAACACTGGTTGTTGTGTCACTTTTCAGTCGATACACTTTGGTACTTTGGTTTTCTGAGGAAATTTTGACAATAAATTGTTTATTTTGTGAAAAATACAAAGAAAAGTATATTCATTCAAAGAGGATGAAAGTAATCGTGTATTAAATCGATTGGTGAAGTGATCATAGTGCTTTTTTATATAAACTTTCGTTAATCAGTTGTAAATTATATACTTTTTTTTTATCTGAAACAGTTTTGGTTGTTTTTGTGTTAAAATCTTGTTGTTTGACCGATAATGCTAACTAGCTGTATTTGAAACGAATCTGTCGTCAAGAAAAAGTAAGTGTTTATATATATATTTATACAAATTGTCTTACTAAATACTACAAAGCATTTATTTGCTGCTGTAATGGAGTGAGTTACATTTTCATAAAATTTGTTACCAAATATCTTCGATAAGTTATCCATTGCGTACTGAACTGTGGTTAATTAAATAATTGGATATAACCGTATGAGTTTTCATAACTAAGATTAACTAGAATCGTGTCGAGCTTTGTTTGTAAACGTCATTGTACAGGAATGTTTGTATATTATTAACAGAAAACAAAGATAAAAGAGTTGATCTAAACAAGTCTTTGTATTACACCTAGATCTGGTTTATACATGATTTATCTCGTACGAAAATGGGTTAATTTCTTTTATGTTGGAGGTTAATAATATAAAAATTGATCCACTTCATATTCTGTTTTGTTGTAAGATTTTTAATAAATTTTACACTTTCCTACAAAATAGTATCTAGTTTCTTTTATAGTTTGGCTGTAACTTTGTAATTTTTTACGATATTCCAATTTATATCAAGTTGTATTTGTGGTTCTTTTTCTTGAATATAGAAAAATGTAAATGTTACAGAAACTGTTTAAATCTATTTAAGTTTTTTTTTCAGAACCTTTAAGGTACTTTAAAGACCTTATACCATTGGATGGGGCTTGCTTTGCCCCAAGCTTTTTGCACTGGCTCCCACTTCAACTACCACCATTACCCCGTTAAATTCAGAAGGTAAGTTTTTATAAAAAAATGTATTCTATTGGTAATTTTCTATAAATATCTTGAGTTGCTGAGGTAAATATTGTATCCTGTTTTTCTCATGTATCATAAATACCAGGAATGTGATAAGAACTTTATTTTGTTATAAATTCATATTTTAAATAATATTAAATTTAAAGTTTATTATTATAAATCATTATCTAATAGGTTAATAACCTTTAAAATAAATGCAACTATTATTTTTAATATAATTTTAAAGTTGAATAAGCTTAATTTGTGTCTATATCTAGGTAATGTGATTGAACTACTAAACGTGTTTTTTTTTATATTCTCATTTACTGAATGGCAAAAACCAGATCAAAGCGTGATGAGAAATTGCTCATCGCTTTATTGTTTATTGTGAAATAATTGTGTTTAAATGGTAATGGTTGTTGCAATTGTGGAATGTATTTTGATTCACTATGAAAAAATTTCAAAGTCTGAACAATTAATTCGTGTTTAATAATCTGAGTTGTTTCCTTTATATTGTGGGAAAATTAACGGTTTTTCCTGTTGTATTATTTATATCACGTTTTTTTATTGTGATTTAGTTTTAGTTCTTTTAATTGTTTACATTAGTCATATAACTGGGCTCTGATTGGTCTTTGAAGATGTTTTTTTTGTTTGAAGACAAACATCGAATGTTAGACTGTCTCTAGATGCTTCCGATAGCATTCTAAAAGCTTTTTCTATTTCTTTTACTCTTAGAAGGTTACCAAAGGCTTGTTTGACTTCTGGAAGCATGTCATAAGACTTCTTCAACTTCTAAATAAATCCTTTGAAGACATAACAAGAGGTGTAAGAGTAGGTGAAGGAGTTCGAAAAGCTTCTGAAGACTTACCAAAAGGTAAAAAAAACGATTAGATACTATAAGAGCCTACGAAGAAAGTTAAAATGGTTAAAAAGCCTCTGGAGACAGTACAAGAGGTCCGCAACAAGATAGAGGAGTTGAAAAGCTTCTATAGATACTACGATAGTCTAAGACCATATAAAAGTACCTGAAGATGTTACAAGAGACCACAAAGAAGATGATGGCGTTGAAAAAGTTGTTGATGACAATACTATAGTCTAACAGGATCAAAAGGACCTTGAAAAAGATTTTTAAAATAGTAATTAATTCTTTGGAGACAGTACAATGCACCAGGTGAAGGAGTTGGAAAAGCTTCTAGACACATAAAAAATCTTCTAAGGTAAAAAAGTCCCGATTAGATACTATAAGAGTATACGAAGAAGGTTAAAAAGCCTCTAGAGACAGTAGAAGATAGAGGAGGTGGAAAAGCTTCCAACCAGGCTTGGTCTTTGAAAATGTTTTTTTTTTGTTTGAAAACAAAAATCGAGTGTTAGACTGTCTCTAGATGCTTCTGGTAGCATTTCTAAGAGCTTTTTCGACTTCTTAGACTCTTAGAGGTTACTAGAGGCTTGTTTGACTTCTGGAAGCATATCATAAGACTTCTTCAACTTCTTACAATACATTTCAAACTCTTGGACTTTTTCCAGAAACTTTTCATAATATTTTCCAAGGCATTTTCAACTACTAAGAATCTTGGAATGGTACCAAAGGCTTGTTTTGCTTCTGACAATATCTCCAGAGACTTTTTTAACGTCTCAAATCTTGGTAACGTCATCAATTGATGCTTACACAAGCCCCACTTTCAGGGATTTTTTCTTAGCCCTTGGTAAGGTCTGGTATCTTAGACTACGTTTCAAACGCTTAAATTTTTTCCAGAGGCTTCTAATAACATTTTTAAAGTAATCGTCAACTACTTAGGCCCTTGGAATATGTCCTAAGGCTTATTCTGCTTTTGACAGTTTCTCTGGAGACTTTGTTTACTTTTTATATCTTGTTAACATCTTTAATTGATGCTTACACCTTACACGATCACTTCTGATGAACCATCTAACTCTTCAGCTTTTAGCCTGTGTCTAGAAGCTTCTTGTAGAATTTCTTTTTTGATTTCTTCGACTTTTGGAAGGTTACCGAAGGCTTGTTTTGCTTCTAACAGTATCTCAACAGACTTTTTCAACTTCTTGTATCTTGGTAACGTCTTCAATTAATGCTTACGCAGCTCTCACTAATCTTTAGGCTATTGGACTGTTTTTAGAGGCTTCTGGGAACGTTTCTAAGAGCTTTTGTAAGACTTTGGGAAGTTCACCAATGGCTCGATTTGCTTCTGACAGTATCTCAATAGACTTCTTAAACTTCTTTTATCTTGGTAACGTCTTCAATTAATGCTTACACAGCACACTAAATTTGAGGTTGTAAGACAGTTTCTAGAGGCTTTTTGTTGCATTTCTAAGAGCTTTTACGATTTCTAAGACTTTTGAAAGGTTACCAAAGTCTTGTTTTGCTTCTGACATGATCTCAACAGACTTTTTCAACTTCTTGTATATTGGTAACGTCATCAGTTAATGCTTTTACATCTCTCACTAATTTTTAGGCTGTTTCTAGAGGCTTATTGTAGCATTTCTAAGAGCTTTTTCGATTTCTAATACTCTTGGAAGGTTATCAAAGGCTTCTTTGGCTTCTGACAGTATCTCCAGAGAATTTTTCAACTTCTTGTATCTTGGTAACGTCTTCAATTAATGCTTACACATCTCTTACTAACTTTAAGGCTCTTAGGTTGTTTCTAGACGCTTTTTGTAGCATTTCTAAGAGCTTTTACGATTTTTAAGAATCTTGGAAGGTTACCAAAGACTTGTTTTGCTTCTGACTGTATCTTAAGAGACTTTTTTAACTTCTTGTATTTTGGTAACGTCTTCAATTAATGCTTACACAGCTCCCACTAACTTTTAGACTGTTAGACTGTTTCTAAAGGCTTCTTGTAGCATTTCGATTGTTTTCTTGTTATTTAGTTTTATTTGTTTTAATTGTACATTTGTTTAAATTAAATTAGTCATATAACCAGACTCTGATTGGTCATTGTAGATGTTTTTTGTTTGTAATGTTTTAAAGAATTTCCTATATATTAGTAATTAAAACTTTTGCTTGAAAATAATTTTCCGGAAAGACTGTCACCTTGTTAAGTGTAAAAAACAAATAAAACACGAAAAGTTTGAAGTAATTTGTAAGTTGTAGAATTTTCGTCTGTGCTCTAATTATCCATCAGCAGACGTGTAACTTTTAGAAGAAAATAGAGGAAAGTTTAGAGTAGTTTTGCTTTTTAGAGCTCATTAAGGGAAGTGTTTTTCTATTAGATTTTATCATGTTGATGGTCATAAAGAGATTTTGAATTTTTTTTTACATTTTTAGATATATTACTAGAATCCTTTTTATAGAATAATAGGTGTTTCTGAATCAAAATAAAATACAAAAAACTGAGTTTTTATATATTTTTTAATGTTTGAAATGTCGGAATCCAGCTTAAACTTAAATTCATTGGTTTGAAATGCGGAAAAAATTAATTAAAAATAAAAGGAAGGTTAGGCGTTAGTGCGTAAGAAAGAAAGAAAAGGAAACCACAACGAGCGAGCAATTTACGGGTAACGATTTTGGATACGAAATATTTCCACTTTTCTTGTTTTTATTTTTCACGGCTTCTTGAACGCGTTGTTGTTAAAACGGAAACCATATCAAAAATACACTTCAGATAAATTTTCACCAGTCTATTACCGTTGTTGGTTGATAAGAAATTGTAAATAATGAATAGAAAAATACATTCTATCGTTTCTATTCACCTTGAAATAAAGTAATTTTTTATCTATATTGGCGGTTTTATTAAAAATAACACATATAAGCACTTATTTATAACGAAATATTGTTTTTCCTTGTGTACGGAATACACAATCCTTTAAAGATGCAGCGAAAACCAAATAAGTTTTTGGTAAAGTTGAAACGCTTTTGATATTCTAACAAGAAGCCTCTGAAACCAATCCAACAATGTGAAAGATAGTAAGAGGTATGTTAGTATCAACTGAAGACATTACCAACATCTTAGAAGATAAAAAAAGTTTCTGGAAATCCTCTCAGAAACCAAACAAGCCTCTGGTAGCATTTAAAATATCTAAGAAGTAGAAAAAGTACGTAGAAGTGCCATCAGAAGCCTTTAGAAACTGTCCAACAACCTGAAAGGTATTAAGATTGGTGCAAGCATTAACTGAACACGTTACCAACGGCTTAGACGTTGTAAAAGTCTCTGGAAATGCCTCCAGAAACTAAACAAACCTCGGGTAGCATTTTAATAATCTAAGAAGTAGAAAAAGTACGTAAAAATGCGATCAGAAGCCTTAAGAAACTGCCCAACAACCTGAAAGGTATTGAGATTGGTGCAAGCATTAACTGAACACGTTACCAACTGCTAAGACGTTGTAAAAGTCTCTGGAAATGCTTCCAGAAACTAAACAAACCTCTGATAGCCTTTCAAGAATCTAAGAAGTAGAAAGAATACGTAAAAATGCGTTCAGAAGCCTTAAGAAACTGCCCAACAACCTGAAAGGTATTGAGATTGGTGCAAGCATTAACTGAACACGTTACCAACTGCTAAGACGTTGTAAAAGTCTCTAGAAATGCTTCCAGAAACTAAACAAACCTCTGATATTCTTTCAAGAATCTAAGAAGTATAAAGAATACTTACGTAAAAATGCGATCAGAAACCTTAAGAAACTGCCCAACAACCTGAAAGGTATTGAGATTGGTGCAAGCATTAACTGAACACGTTTCCAACGGCTTAGACGTTGTAAAAGTCTCTGGAAATGCCTCCAGAAACTAAACAAACCTCTGGTAGCCTTTCAAGAATCTAAGAAGTAGAAAGAATACGTAAAAATGCGACCAGAAGCATTAAGAAACTGCCCAACAACCTGAAAGGTATTGAGATTGGTGCAAGCATTAACTGAACACGTTACCAACTGCTAAGACGTTGTAAAAGTCTCTGGAAATGCCTCCAGAAACTAAACAAACCTCTGGTAGCTTTTTAATAATCTAAGAAGTAGAAAAAGTACGTAAAAATGCGATCAGAAGCCTTAAGAAACTGCCCAACAACCTGAAAGGTATTGAGATTGGTGCAAGCATTAACTGAACACGTTACCATCTGCTAAGACGTTGTAAAAGTCTCTGGAAATGCTTCCAGAAACTAAACAAACCTCTGGTAGCCTTTCAAGAATCTAAGAAGTAGAAAGAATACGTAAAAATGCGACCAAAAGCCTTTAGAAACTGCCCAACAACCTAAAAGGTATTGATAGGTTTGCAAACATCAACTACAGACGTTTGCAATGACTTAGCAGTTGTAAATGTCTATGGAAGTGCTTACAGAACCCAAACAAACCTTTAGTAAGCTTGTAAGACTCTAGATTGTTAAAAACTTCTTTGAGAATGTTAACAAAAAGCACTTGGAAAGATTTTAAAAGTTTGAAAGCTAGTATAAGGTGTGTAAGCACCAACTAATAGCGTTGCCAACTTCTAAAAAGTTAAAAAATCCTTGGAACAGCTACCAGAAGCCAAAAAAAGCCTTTGGTAATCTTCTAAGAGTCTAAAAAGTAGGAAACTCTACCACATGTTTTGAGAAACAGTTCAATAAACTAGAATGTAGTGAGAAGTGTGTAAGCATGAACGAAAGCTGTTACAAAGGTTTCAAAAAAGTTGAAAAAGCCTCTGCAAATGCTGCCAGAAACCAAACAAGCTTTTGGTAAGCTTGTAAGAGTCTAGGTAGTTATACAATGTTAGAAAATGCCTCTAGAAAGATTTTAAAGGTTTGAAAGGTGTGTTAGCACCAAATAATGGCGTTGCCAACTTCTACGAAGATAAAAAAGTTTCTGGAAATGCTCTCAGAAACCAAACAAGCCTCTGGTAGCATTTCAAGTATCTAAGAAGTAAAAAAAGTACGTAGAAGTGCCACCAGAAGCCTTTAGAGATGTTATCAAGAAAAAAATCTCTGAAAATGTTACCAGAAGCCAAAAAAAGCTGAACACGCACCAAGGTCTAAGGAGTAAAAAAAGCCTCTGATAATCTACCAAAAGGCTAACAAGTAGTAAACGTTACCAGAAGCCCCTTTAGTTAACATAAGGAACTACCTATCTTATATTAAACGTTAGGAAACATAAAAACGACTCATTTTTTATATTTCTATATTAATTGTATATATACCTATAAAAATATAATATATTTCTTATTTTTATGGTATTTGAACGGAAATGATACGAAACATGTATAGATAGGAAGAAGATAAATAAATAATGTTAAACCTTGAGACAAAAAATCGTTTTACCGACCTCAATTTATAGCGTGAATACTATCTAACTTTTACTTCCAAAATATTTTAACCTTTTACACTAATAAATCCTTCGAATAAGATTGGGAAAGAAACCAAAGACAACAATTTTTGTTAACAAATTTTTAATGTGTATGGAGTGGTGATTTTCAAAGTATGACAAGTGACTAGACAAGTGACAGGAAGAGTGACCTCAACCTAGTATTGCAGTTTGAGGGGTAAATGTAAAATCATAATCTCCAAATTTATGTCTTCTTAAACTCTTGAAAAATTACCATTTTTGAGTGGTGGCAACAATTTATTCAACTTCTTAGACGTTGGTAACGTCTTCAGCTAATTTTTACGCACATCGCATTGTCTTGTTGGACTGTTATAGTGTTTCTAGAAGCTTCTGGTAACATTTCTAGAAACTATTTCATCCTCTTAGACGTTGGTAACGTCTTCAGCTTGTGGTTACATACCTTACACTAAGTTTCCAGAGACTCTTTTGTCTTTTGGCAGCATTTCCGACAACATCTTCTACTTTTTAGACGGTAGTAACGTCTACATTTGATGCTTACACACCTTATATTTACTTTCAAGTTGTTGGGCTTCTGGTAGCATTTTCAACTTGTTAGGCTCTTGGTAGATTATCATATGTTTTTTTAGCTTGCGATAACATTTCCAGATACTTTTTCAACTTCTTAGACGTTGGTGAGATATTCAGTTTGTTCTTACATACCTTACACTATGCTTACAACTCTTGAACTCTTTCCAGAGGCTTCTTATAATGACTCTTGGAAGGTTCCCAAGGGTTGTTTGGCTTCTGACAGTATTCCCATAGAGTTTTTGAACTTTTTATGTCTTGACAACTTCTTCAACTGATGCTTACATACCTCTCAATGAGTTATAGGCTGTTAGACTGTTTCTAGAGGCTTATTGTAGCATTTCTAAGAGCTTTTTCGACTTTTTAGGCTCTTGGGAGGTTACAAGAGTTTTTTTTTGCTTCTGAGAGATTGGTGCTTACACAGCTTACACTACTCTTTAGATTCTTCGACTGTTTCCAGTAGCTCCTTTATAATTTTAATTATATTGATTCTTAGAAGATTTCCAGAGGCTTTGTTTGGCTTCTGGCATCATGTCCAAGGAATTTTTCAACTTCTTAGTCGTTGTTAACATCTTGAGTTGATGTTTACACGTCTCTCATTTACTTTGAAGTTGTTGGATTGATTTGGATGCCTCTGATAGAATTTCTCGAATAATCTGTTAAGGAGATCTTTTTTTGTCTTTACAATGTTACATTATTTACACACAAAAAATTTTATCTAATCCCATTATTGCGACTTGTGCAATCGTATTATCAAAGAAAACACACGGTAAGCTTGTGTAGGCGTAAAATGTAAATGAATCAATAAATTAACATTGATAATGAACGTAGTCGGTTGGATAAATTAAGGTTAAATAGTATTCACAAGCTAAAAATAAATGAATTCTAGATTAAAAATAGAAACCAAAATCAACAACAAGCAAAAAAACATGAAAAATTTGATCGAAATTTGTCTTCTTGGACATATCAGTTATAATTTTCTATTTATAAACAGATTTTTTATAGGAAAGTCTTAAAAATGGGATAATTGTATAATATTCAAATAATTTATAATTGAAACTAAGTTTGTATTAATTTAAATTTATCAAAAAATAAAGCCGCCTGGAGCACCCTCTCCAAGATTGTAAAGGCCTCCCGTTCTCTGTCCACCACCATAAGCAGTTTTCCCTCCCTGGTGCTTCGTACTGCCGTTATGGCCTCCTGAGAGTGTTCAGGACCTCCGAGAAAGGTCTGTTGTCCACCTTTTTCGGTGGATCTCTGGCGCGATTCTTGAAGCACCAGGTGTGAAAATTAAAATCTTACATCCGGTGTCTCTAAATTTACCGTATCCATCTTCTCCTCATCGCTATCCTGGACTCGTTCCCTTAGTTCATGAACTTCTCTCCTTCCCTCTCCCTTATATTTTTCCCAGTTCCTCGTGCTTTTGGTTATCCTTGCTTCCTGCTCTTTAACCCTTCCTTCTTCTTCTTCTGCTGCCGTGCACCTACAGTGCGTTGGCGATTATCTTATCGTCAGACATCTATTTTTAGCGGCATGACACAGCTCACCGGTGTTATTTATACCAGTCCAGTGTTTTATATTGCGTAGCCATGACATTTGTTTCCGGCCTATACCTCTCTTTCCTTCGATCTTTCCTTGTTTGATCAGTTGGGGTATTGTATATCTTTCTCCTCTAAGAACATGACCCAAGTATCCAACCTTTCGCACCTTGATCAAGTTGAACAACTCTCTCTCAGTCCCTGCTCTTCTTAGTACATCTTCGTTCCTCACTTTGTCTGTCCATGATATGCTCAGCATTCTTCGAAGGGTCCACATTTCGAAGGCTTCTAGTTTATTGATGGACGATACCTTTAGTGTCCATGTTTCCATGCCGTACAGTAAAATTGACCACACATAACATTTAACCATTCTATACCGAAGGTCAAAAGAGAGATTACGGTTACATAACATCGGTTTATATTTAATAAATGCCTGTCTTGCGTTTTCAATGCGGCATTTAATTTCCTGCTGAGGGTCCCATTGCTCATTTATAATTGTCCCTAGATATTTAAACGTCTTCACTTGCTCGATAGGCGTGTTATCTATATGCAGTTGGGCACTTAAAATTGCATTTCTACTTATTGCCATGCACTTGGTTTTCGTTGCATTTATTTTTAAGCCGTATGATTTCCCAACATTGTTTATTCTATCATTAATAATTGCATCTCGTGTTCGTTGTCTGTGAGTATTGCCGTATCGTCCGCATAGCGAATATTATTCAGCGGGTATCCATTAACTTTGATGCCATAATCATAACCTTCAAGAGCCTCAGCAAAGACATTTTCTACATAGAGGTTGAACAGCATAGGGGACAAAATACATCCCTGGCGTACTCCTCTTAAAACTTCGAAGTCTTCTGTGTTGGTTGACTGATTCAGCCTAACCCGTGCGTTCTGGTTCCAGTAGAGGTTTTGGATAATTCTTATATCTCTGCTGTCGATGTTGGCGCTCTGCAGCGTTTTTATCATAATGTCATGCTTGACGGTATCAAACGCCTTCTCGTAGTCGATGAATGTGATATAAACATCTTTTCGTTGATCAATGCAGTTTTGAATGAGGGTATTTAGGCAGAAAACTGCTTCGCGTGTACCCATACCGTTCTTGAAACCAAACTGGGTCACTCCACTTAGCTCTTCTAACTTTCTGAACATCCTTGTGTGAAGGATCCGGAGGAATAGCTTGAGCATATGACTCATTAAACTAATCAGTCGATGATCTTTGCATTTTACTGCTTTTGATGTCTTAGGGATCATTATGAAAGTTGAGTAGAGCCAGTCGTTTGGAATGTGACCTGTGCTATAGATTTCGTTGAAAAGATTTACCAACGTGTCAATGTTATCGTCTTCGAACAGCTTTATAGCCTCGGTGGGAATGTCATCTGGTCCAGTAGCTTTACTCAGCTTTGCTACTTTTATGGCGTGTTCTACCTCACTTCGGATAATGGGAGGGCCGGATAGATTTTCAGTGGGTATGCTTATGCTAGGATGTTCTGGTCTGTCATCACTAAATAGAGATGAAGCGTAATCCCTCCATGTCTTGGCCAGTTCTTCCTGGGTATTTATAAAATCATTCTGGTCATTTTTTAGGCAGGTGGTTTGATATTTCTTGTGTACATGTGAGAACTTCTTAACTTTTTTGTGTAGTCCGAAGCTATCGCCCCTCATTTGTAAGAGCTCTAATTCTTCACAGCGGTCCTTTATCCAATTTTCCTTTGCTACCATAATTTTTGTTCTTATTATTTGTTGCGTTTCTTTGTATTTTTGTTGAATTTTGTATAGTCTACGTTGTTCCATTAAATCAAGAATTTCGTTCGTCATCCACTCGTTTTTGTTGGTTCTTTTTATCTTATTTGCGACTTCAGCGTTAGCTTCATTTATAGCTGTCTTTATTTTTTCACAAGTTCCCTCTATGTCCTGGTGACCTTGTTCTATTTTTCGTAAGTTTTCGTTGATATGTCTGCTATAAGTTGCTTTAAGATGCTCGTCTCTCATTAGTTCCCTCGTGTCCATAGATTTGTTATTAGCTGTTTTCTTAATTTTTGACAGACGAAGTTTTATATTCGCAATCAGTGGATTGTGATCAGACCCTATATCTGCACCGGGATATGCCGCCACTCTCTTAATACAATTTCGGAATCTTTTGTTTATTAAGATGTAGTCAATTTGATTTCGTATGATGTGATTCGGTCGGTCACCCGGTGCCCGCCATTTATATAATCGTCTCGGCGGGAGCTGAAACCACGTATTGGACACAATGAAGTCTTTTTCTTCGCAAAATTCAATTAGCATATCTCCCCGCTCATTCTTATTACCTAAACCAAAATCTCCAACTACATTCCCACAGCGGCCCCTACCAACCTTGGCATTAAAATCGCCCATTATTAAGTTGATATCGTTCTTCTTTGTGAGTTTTAAGGCTTGATTTATTTCACTGTAGAACTGTAAGGCTTCACTTTCTGCTTTTTCTGCCGTGGGCGCATATCAAGTTGATGTTTATTGGTTGGCCCGCCAATCTAACTATCATCACTCGGTTCGAAACTGGTATAAAATTGATAACAGAGGGTACAATTCTATTTTCAAGCACTAGTGCAACGCCATGTCGGTGATAATTATCGGCGATATCGCTGCAGGAATAATACACTGTATAATTTCCCTTGAGGAAAATTCCTGAGCCTGACCATCTCATTTCACTTATACCCATTACGTTTACTTGTAACCGTTGCAAGTAGAAAGGGACCCACTGTAGCACACTTTGACCTTTGAACCTGTGACGTTATCTGACAGTTCTAGCTATTTTTTCTCCCATAGGGAGAGGTGGAAAAACAGTTTAGAGTAGTTATATGTATTTTTTTTATAATACATAATTTTTTAGTGATTAGTTATCAACTATTTATAATAATAAAATAAAAATTTTCGAAAAAGTGACCATTTTCCGATATTTTCACGAAATTTGAAATCCAGATTTTTCAATTTTTCACTTATAAAATTTGAAACTTGAAATTTTGATTCTAAAGTGGAAATCAAACCTGGATTTTTCGATAAAAATCCGTATTTTCATCAAATTAAAATGAAAATTTATCAACCTGTTAAATTCCGAGCTTGAAAAGTAGAAAAAATATAGGGACCTAAAATTTGGCTATATAATAGCCTAAAAAAACAATCCTGGATATTTTCTAAAAAAAATTCTATTTTCCTGGGTTTTCACGAAGTTAAAATTTTCATATATAAATCAGTGAGATACAATGATTTATAAAAAAAAAATTAGAAAAAAATCCTTCGAGCCGGATTTGAACCAGCGACCTATGGATGTCTACAAATTTTAATTCCACTACAGTCCACCGCTCTACCAACTGAGCTATCGAAGGTTGTTAATTATATTATCAGAAATATTAAACAATCTTTTAATTCACCAAAAATTCCACTTTCATCGACCTACTTAAGTAGGAATAGTCCGGGCGCTTTACAATACTTTTAATAAATAATTACTACTTAAAAAGTTGAAGAAGTCTTTAGAAATGCTTCCAGAATCCAAACAAGCCTCTGGTAACCTTCCAAGAGTCTAAGAAGTACTTAGAAATGATACTAGAATCCTTTAGAAACAGTCTAACAGACCAGATTATTCAGTTTAAGTGATTTTTCGATTCTGTACAGTTTTTTTTTCTGACGTTTGTTATCAGTTTTTTACCATTTTTTATTTTTTATGAAACTCCACAAAAGTTACAAAAAGACACAAAAGAAGCAGAATTATAGAATACTCAACCAACATATTTGAAAATCCGAAAACTTTCAATAAAATTTCACCTCGTCCACTGAACTCAAAAACTTGTAACTAAAATGTCAACGAAAAGAGGATTAGTGCATCGAACAGTGAAAAATGTAACGAAGTCCTTTAATGGAACATCATTATCAGCTTAAGAAGTTCCATATACAGCTTTAATGTTTTTCCGGAAATACGTACAACTAATTGAAAAAAAAAAGTAACATCAGATAAACCGGTAGAAGAAATTATAAAGTTGTCAACGATGGCCAGTTAGTTAATTTTCCATGGAATAACGGAATATTGATACACAAACATGCACACAACTTTATGGTTAAATACTGTTAAATAACAAGAAACCAGAATATAGTTAACGATTTTTATTAAAGAATAAACTGTATAATAATTTATATTTTCATAAAGAAACAAAATAATCAAGCGGTTTTCCAAAATTTAAGAAAAAAAATTGAGTCAAAATTAAAAAAAACAATATAAATTTAAAAAAATGAAAAACGGGGAATCAAGAAATTGAGAAAAAAATGCAAAATCTGGAAAACCATAAAATCGACAAAAAACTGTAACAAAAATCGGGTCTTAAACTGTTTCTAGATGCTTCTGGTAGCATTTCTAAGAGCTTTTTCGACTTCTTAGACTCTTCGAATGTTACTAGAGGTTTGTTTGGCTCGTGGAAGCATTTCTAAAGATTTCTTCAACTTCTTACACTACATTCCCAACTCTTGGACTATTTCCAGAGGCTTTTTATAACATTTTCAAAGCCATTTCAACTACTTAGACTCTTGGAACGTTACCAAAAGCTTTTTTGGCTTATGAGCGTATTCTCAGAGACCTTTTGAACTTCTTATATCTTGGTAACGTCTTCAATTAATACTACACACCTGTCACTAACTTTTAGGGTGTTAGAAGACTATTTCTAGTCCCATTTCTAAGATTATTACACTCTTGAAAGGTTAATAGAAGTTTTTTGGCCTAAGATGGCTTTCCTAGGTAATGTTTTCTTCTTAGAGTTTCTGCTTCAGATTTTTAGACTGTTTCTAGAGGCTTTTTGTAAAATTTCTAAGAGCTTTTTGATTTCTTAGACTCTTGTAAGGTTACCAAAAGCTTGTTTTCCTTCTGACAGTCTCTCCAGAGACTTTTTCAACTTCTTGTATCTTGGTAACGTCTTCAATTAATGCTTACACATACCTCACTAATTTTTAGGTTATTTGGCTGTTTCTAGAGGCTTCTGGTAGCATTCCTAAGAGCTTTTGTAAGACTTTGGGAAGGTTACCAAAGGCTCGATTTGCGTCTGACAGTTTCTCCAGAGACTTTTTCAACTTCTTGTATCTTGGTAACGTCTTCAATTAATCCTTACACATCCCTTACTAACATTTAGATTGTTTCTAGAGGCTTCTTGTAGCATTTCTAAGAGCTTTTTCGATTTCTAAGACTCTTGGAAGGTTATCAAAGGCTTGTTTGGCTTCTGACAGTATCTCCAGAGACTTTTTCAACTTCTTGTGTCTTGGTAACGTCTTCAATTAATGCTTACACAGCTCTCACTAACTTGGAGGCTGTTAGACTGTTTCTAGAGGCTTCTTGTAGCATTTCTAAGAGCTTTTTTCACTTCTTAGACCCTTGGAAGGTTATCAGATGTTTGTTTGGCTTCTGACAGTATCTCCAGAGACTTTTTCAACTTCTTGTGTCTTGGTAACGTCTTCAATTAATGCTTACACAGCTCTCACTAACTTGGAGGCTGTTAGACTGTTTCTAGAGGCTTCTTGTAGCATTTCTAAGAGCTTTTTTCACTTCTTAGACCCTTGGAAGGTTATCAGATGTTTGTTTGGCTTCTGACAGTATCTCCAGAGACTTTTTCAACTTCTTGTGTCTTGGTAACGTCTTCAATTAATGCTTACACAACTCTCACTAACTTGGAGGCTGTTAGACTCTTTCTAGAGGCTTCTTGTAGCATTTCTAAGAGCTTTTTTCACTTCTTAGACGCTTGGAAGGTTATCAGATGTTTGTTTGGCTTCTGATAGAATTTTCAGGGATCCTTTAGATTGAAGGACTGTTTTCAGTAATAATTTCTAAGGGTTTTTTAATAACATAGGTTTTTGGAAGATTTCCAGAAGCTTTAAAAGCATTTCCAAAAATTTCTTCAACTTTTTGGTCGTTTTTAAGTTCAATAGACAAAGTGAAATTTTATTGAAGAGTTTTCCAATTGTAAAAAATGTTGATTAATAAGCTTTGGTTTTATTTCGGACCCCATTCCAACTAACCTATCATTTAAAAAAACATTGATATTGGGTCGCAAAACAGATCAAGAAAATGTTAAATTTTTTCTAATTCTGCTTCTTTCGTATTATTTTCTAAATAAAATCGAAAAATCGTAAAAATCTGGAAAAACCCAGAAAGCAATAAACATTTTATTTCAACAAAATTCGAGTTTGTATTCATAAATTTTGAAATATCTATTCAATTTCTTAAATCTTTTGACTCTTTGAACCACCCGACTCTTACCTACCTCTCAGCTGTTTTCAAAAATATTACCTGTTGTCCAGGATCAGCTGTTCAAATTGCCATCCCAATTATATATCTCGGTCGTCTGTCTATATAAAAAAAATCTTCCGCATTTCCGAAAATTTAGTTGAACGCACAATACAACCGCGCACACTATCTGGTTTGTAATAGTAGAGAGAATGTACCGCTACGGCTACGGCTACACTACACTAGACTAATCCACTGAACACACCATTTCGATCAGTTCTCAGTCGACAGTCTATCACGCGATTCCGCATAGGAACAGCCGTGGAAATTTTCTGCAAATTTACGTTTTCAAGCGCATAGAATAATACGCCGAGCGTGCAACAGGTACCATGTGTCACTTTTTGTAAAAAATAAATAAATAATCAAAACTTGTCTAATTGACATATTTTAGTGATTGGTTTAGTGTGAAATAGTTGTATTTTGTTTGGTGCAATTAATTTATGTGATGTGATTGAGTTACGGGTGGATTTTTTTTATTGAATGTCACCCTATAGTCGATACCGGCCGTTGCCGGGTGCTGATGGATTAGTTTTACAAACTCCACCAGGATGCCGTCCTTCGCCTACTAGTGCATGCAGGTTTCTTAGGTGGATTTCTAAGTTGAGTCCTCAGCCTGTTAATAAGCAAGGAATAGGTCAGTAAATTATTTTTTTTATTAGAAATATAATCAACTATTGAGCAAATAAATGATCTGAAACCACCCCTGTGTCTATATACTATGGTGTCACGGGGTGGGTTTCAGGTTGATTTTAATTATTGAAAAGTAGTTTTTTTATAAATTGATGTGTTAGAAAATTGTAAAAATTAACTTCATTAAAATTGGTAAAAGTCGAAAAACATCGCAAAATTAAAAAAAAAACGATGAAAATCGGAAAAGTGAGACAAAAAAAAGGTAAAAATTGAGAAAAGGAAAATATTAAATATTAAAATAAAATAAAAACCTCTGAAACCACTCCAGTTCTTACATTTACTTTGTGGTTACAGGGTGGGTTTCAGGATGATTTTAAATCTCTATAATTGTTGAAAAGTATTTTTTATGAACTGATATGTTGGAAAATTTCAAAAATTAAAAAAATCTCAATTAAAACTGGGAAAATTGCAAAGAATCAGAAAAATAAAAAAGAATTAGGGAAATCAACAATTGAGACAAAAACCACAAAGGTAAAAATCTAAAAACGCGAAAATATTAATTATTAATATTAATATAAAAATAAAAAACTCTGAAACTACTCCTGTTTTTACATTTACTTTGTGGTCACAGGGTGGGTTTAGGGAGATTTTGAGTTCTCTTTAATAATTTAAATGTATTTTTATAGTTTTTTTTATTAACTGATGTGGTAGATAGAGATAGATATTTTGGGGTTGGCTGTTAGCCTATATCACTGCGACCTTTGCAGGTCTATTGTGAACACCCATTATCTGTGGAATAGGATTAGAGCACCTTGTCCAGCTCTGCCCTCTTAATGAGACTTAATAGCCTTGACAGTGGCCACTCCGCATAACTTGGAGCAGCCGGTTTCTCCTCTCCCAGTACTAGATAACCGCGTCCTTGCAAGGCCTTCACATTGGCATAGGACATGAAATGCAGTTTCCTCTTCCTCTTGGCAGTATCGACAAATGTCTTCATCTGCCAAGTTTAGCTGACTCATGTGTTTTCTGAGCCTACAATGTCCTGTCAAGAGACTGACAATCATTCTGACATCATTTCGCCTTTGTGATAGCAGCTCTGCAGTAAACTTCGCCGAGTATCCCTTTATGAAGAGTTTGGCTTGTCGCTTGCCCGGTGATGTTTCCCACCACTCCTGGGCCTTTTCTAGCCTCCATTTCTCAATGGCTGCCTTTCTGAATGTATTAGCAACTCCGCCGAATGGTTCCTGGCCAATAATTGGGGTGTTAGCTCCTGCACGGGCCAATTCATCAGCCTTCTCATTGCCCCGAAATCCTGAGTGTCCTGGTATCCATGCCAGTGTCAGAGAATTTTGACTAGCGGCATGTGTCAGGGCCCCAACGCAGTCCCACACCAGCTGTGAGCTTATTTGTGCTGAGACTATCGCCTTTAGAGCTGCTTGGCTGTCCGAGTATATGACTACAGTTTTACCCGTTATACCCTGACTTACGATCTCCGTTGCACAGTGTTGTATGGCCGTTACTTCAGCCTGAAACACTGTGGCATACGCACCTAGACTTAGTTGGATTTCTATCCTGTGTCCTCTACTGTATATACCTGACCCTGTGCCTTTCTCAGTCTTTGAGCCATCGGTATACCAAACTGACTCCCCTTGGATTGGGGGGCCATTGTTCCATGAGTCCCTTTCCAGTATTTCTACTGAAAAGTTTCTCACAAAGTTATACCTGGGGACTATCCTGTCCTGAGGCATACTCATTATTTGATCTGCCTTGACCCTATTGTATAACTCTGCTTGCTTTTTGCCTTTTGATACGGTAATGGGGGCCTGGCCTTGTAGCAGTCTGTGAGCAGTTGCCATAGCCTCGCCCTGAATGTAAATATGCAATGGTGGTAGGTTGAGTAAAACCTGTAGTCGTAGTGCGTCCGTTGGGGCGGTTCCCATGGCACCTGTAACATTCAGACATGCCTGCCTTTGAATGCTTTCCAGCTGCCTGATCACCCCGGACTGCTGCGTTCTACTCCACCACACCACCGAACCATAGGTTAACATTGGTCTAATGACTTGTGTATACAACCATAGGTTCATTTTGGGGTTCAATCCCCAGTTCTTGCCACACAATTGTCTACACCTACCAAGGGCTATTGTAGCTTTATGTGTGACCTTTTGTATGTGTTGCTTCCATGATAGCCTCCGGTCAAATACCACACCTAGGTATTTGGCCTCTGTGGCCATTGGAACCAGCACGTTATTGAGCGTTATTGGTTGTAAGCCTTGTAACGCTCTTTTATTAGTGAATGGGACAATTGATGCTAACTGATGTGGTGGTAAATAATTGTAATAAATAAAAATCAAAACCTGGAAAAATCGCAAATATTACAAAAAATGAGAAATTTCGTGAAAGTGAGACAAAATCGTCAAAACAAGGTAACAAAAAAATCTTAGTTTTATAAATCAAGAATTAAAAACATAACCAATATATTAATATAAGCCACCCCTGTGCTTAAACTCAATTCATCGGAACAGGGTGGGTTTCAGAATGTTTTTACCTTCTGATTAGTGATTATTATAAAAGCATTTTTTTTAGAATTTACTGTTTTTACTTATTTATTGTCTTCCTCCGCCATTTTTAAGCTAAGTGTATAAAATTATCCATTAAAAACGGAAACATAAAAGGAACTAATCTTAATCTGCAATCATACTGTCTACATAGCAGTTTTAAACGAATAAATATGGTGTTTAGTCCGTAATTGGGCGGCGTCAGTAACAGATCATTTAATATTGAAAACGGAATCTAGTTTATAATCAAATTAACGATTGGAAAGAGCTACCGTTATTTAAATAAACATAACAAAAAGTTAAACAAAATCGGTCGCGTTATACTTTATTAAATTCGTAATTTTTTACATTTTCAGAGATTCAATAAATTACAGCTTAAAAATTTTATTTAAATTTAGAAAAAACCCTCTGACTAGGGTATCGTTACACCACTTTACTCGAAGTACCGCGCAATTCCAGGGTGTGTCATTAAATAAATTTTTATGCACCACCTGATTAAGAAAAGGGATATGATTGGTTGATCAATCTTTCTGGATTCTTCTCGAATATGATATGAGCATCGTTTGTAAGTCATACGCTCATTTAATCACGTAGGCCATACTAATTGATTTTAGGAACTATTGGGAAGTATTTTAACGACAGGGTCGGTTTATATATCAAAAGGAAACATTTAAAGATAATTTAGTTAGTTGGTTTTTAAAAATGCTACAATTTTGTATAGTTTGTGTGCCGGAACTCCTTGAATGCTACTATTTTTTTTTTGTAAAATTGATCTATTTGAAACGCTTTTTTCCTTAGATTTACATCTTTGAGACAATACCACTTCCCTGTAATTATATAGCATTTAAAAAAAATTCTATTGTTCTATCAGTAGTATTCAATATATTAGTTTACATTCACTTTTTATTTCACACTTGGATTGTATTGTTAATTTCGCATTTACCGTCAATAATTATTCCATCATATTAAAAGTTATTAACGACATTTCCCGGGATCTCTCCTAATCAATCAGTGCAGAACTTGCACAAAAAACTTTCATGTTATAGTCGGAGGAATTTCATAATCACTGAGTATTTATTTGCAATAATTATTTCATATTAATGCATTGTAGCACACTGCCAATGGTTGTTATTAAAAACGAATTTGTGAAATTTAAACCCACGTTGGGCGTCAATGGTGTTAGACCTCGAAAATGATTTCAAAACAAAATTTAATTTTCTTTTTTATATTTCATGAAAATTCTTCGAGAAATTAAATTATTTGAATTGGGGATTAGAAATTAACCTTGGACTAAATTTTTTTAACGAAATTCCGGTTTTAAACGGTTTTATTATTAAGAGAAAATTTGATTGATGATTTTCTATTTAGTACATGTTTAAACGGCTTATAAAAAATATTCCTTTGATGTAAAAAAAGCCCTATATCTTTATTAATTGCGTCAACTTGAATTTTGGTTAATACGAAATCGTTTAATAAAGAAAATTCCTTTGTTCATTTTTTTTTATTGAATTCGCATCGCGCATGGGGAAACAAATTTTCACAATTTTATCTTCAACAGGAAATTAACGATTTTCCGTTATAATGAAAGCGGAACAAAAAAAAAGAATGAAAAATCAACGAACGTCCAATTTACCATTTGAACAGAGTATTGTTCATAAGGTTAAAAAATACGAGGCCGGAATGAAATATTTCTTAAGTCACCAACAAATAGCGCTGTTTTGACGTTTAAAACGTCATTTCTCTTTAGTATAACTTCAAAACTTCGTTCCAGTTATATCTGAAATATCTCAGATTTGTATCCCTCCCAAAAACTAAACAATGTCAATTTAATTAACTTAAAAACAATTTTTGTAATGAAAAATAATACTGAATCCACACCTGTACTTAAATGTTACTTTGTTATATATGGTGGGTATCAATGTGAATTTGTATCCCTTTCAAAATTTGATTAACTTCTGAAAATTCTTAATCCGTACCTGTGTAAAAGTAATTTTTTTATACAGGGCAGGTAGCAGTTTGATTTTGTATTGCTACCAAGAAATTAATAATTTCGATTTAATCAATTTTAAAACGTTTTAATTTAAAAATATCCTGAATCCACTCCTGTTTTTAAATGTAAATTTGTGTTACAGGGTGGGATTCAGATTGATTCTGTATCCCTCCCAAAAAATTGACAATGTCAATTTGATCTAACTATAAAACAGTTTTATAATAAAAAATTTGAAAAGAGGTTGACCTTAAAGGCCATCCTTGCAACTTCCCGCTAGTTTTAACCGCAAAGCTATAGTAACGTGACGTATTTTGACGTTTTTGACTTTTTTTGAAATGTTTAAAAGGCCATAACTTTTTAACGCCTTATTCGATTTTGATGTGCAAGATGGCATTCGACGCAGTTTTTTGAGACCTAAAAACGTTATTGGGAGTGCAAAATCGGTTAGTTAAAAAATCTCTAAGTTATTGAAAAAAAAACACTTTTTTTTAAATTTTTCGACAACGATATCTCACGAACGATTAAACCGATTTTAATTTTCAAAACGGCATTCGACGTGGCTTTTTAAGCTTAAGAGCTGGTTAGGTTATGAAATTGATCGATGCAATAGCCAAAAAGATATGCCCAAAAAACATCATTTTTACCAATTGTTTTTTTCGGTTATTTTGAAATTTCTCGAAATCTACCGGCTCGAATCGGTTCAAACTTACAGGGAATCTAAGTTAGATGGAACTCTTTGGAATGCTTTTTATTTCATTTCGATCGGTCAAGCTGTTCAAAAGTTATAAGAGGTTTACATACATCCAAACACACACACACACACACACACACATCCACACGTACATACAGACATACAGACACCCTCGTAAAAATAGTCAGGGGAGGTTCCTAAGACCTCAAAGCATTGAAATCCGATGAAAACTCGATTTTCGAAAAACGGGGTGAAACCAATAACTTCCCGATTTTAAAAAAAAATTTAATTTTTTTTAGCGGGAAGTTAAAAATCCTGAATCCTCTACTATGTTTAAATATAACTCCATGATACAGGGTCGGTTCCAGATTAATTTTGAATCCTTCTCAAAAAGTAAATAATTTCAGATTATTTTTAAATTAATATTCTGTTGAAGTAATCCTGGATCCATACCTGTGTTTAAATGACACTTTGTTATACAGGATCGTCTATCGTAATTAATTGCCTCTTCAGCTTGAATTTTGGTTAAATCGTTAAAAAATTATCCCTTTGCTTCGTTGTTTTTATTGAATTCGCATCGCGCTCAGAAAAACAAGTTTTTACAATTTCATTTTCAACAGGAAATTAACGATTTTCCGTTATAATGAAAGCGGAACAAAAAAAAAAAGAAAAATCAACGAACGTCCCATTTACGATTTGAACAGAAATAACTGTTTATTAGGTTAGAGAAATACGAGGGTGGAATGAAATATTTCTGACGTCAGCGCTGTTTTGACATTTAGTCCTTTAAGGCGCTCTGAGAGCGGTGCGTGTGCGAAGAAAGCGATTCACGTTGTTCTTGAATCGTTGAAGGTTATATTCGGTGGGAAATACGGCCTCAGAAAGGCCGTTCCACAAAGAGGATGTCCTCCAGAAGAAAGAGTTCTTAAACAATGATGTTCGAGGAGTATTAAGTTGAACCACATAGGGATGGGCGGAAGTGGTTTGTCGTGTATTTCTGCTATGAATTGCTCTAGGTGGAATCAAGCGGGCAATGTCAGTAGAACACTTGCCATGGAAATATTTGTAAAAGAGGGTCAAATCACCAACCTGTCTTCGATGTTCTAAGCTGTCGAGGTTCTTGGTTAGCTCGTGGTCACCGATCAGGCGAATGGCTCTCCTTTGGATGGAATCCAACAACTGAATGGTATGCTTCGGTGCAGAACTCCAGACATGAGAGCAGTATTCCAGTGATGGTCGAATCTGGGCTTTGTAGAGTGTCAAAAGTTGTTGTGGTGTATACAGCTTTTTGGTACGGAAAAGTACTCCGAATTTCTGAGAAGCTGTCCTGGCGATTGTTACCCCCTGATTATGCCAAGACATATCTCCTCCCAGATTGACACCCAGTAAGTTAATAGACGAAGCCAGTGGAATTGCGTGTCCTGAAATGACTATATCTGGTTCTGCAATGTTAACCTTCTTAGAGAAAACTGCTGCCTGGGTTTTTTAGCGTTAAATTCGACTTGGTTACTGTCACCCCAAGACAAAATTTCTTCCAGGTCTTTATTGAGTCGTGATACTTCATGCTGTCTGCGAAGATGTGCGTCAGCAGCCGATGTTCGAGAATTCAAAGTAAACGATGAGATAAGTGTGCTGTCGTCAGCAAAGCTATAAATTGGATTTTCTGTCTTCGCTAGAAGGTCGTTAATGTATAGTAAGAAGAGGGTTGGGGATAATATGGACCCCTGAGGAACACCAGCATTGATGGTAAAGGTGTCCGAGAGAAACCCGTCAATCGCCACTTGCAGAGAACGGTCCTGAAGAAAGCTAGAAAGCCATGAACAGAATCGACCGGGCATACCGTAGGATCGCAGTTTACTTAGGAGCCCCTCGTGCCAGACACGATCAAATGCTTTAGAAATGTCTAGTGCAATAGCCCGGGACTCTCCATGATGTTCGACTGCGTTGCTCCAAAGATGAGTGACATATGCTAGGAGGTCTCCTGTTGATCTGGACTTACGAAAGCCGTACTGATAATATTAAGGCCCTCTAGGTACTTTAGAAGTTGTTGGTTAATAGCTTTTTCCATTTTTGATATAACTGAAAGCAATGCGACAGGTCGATAGTTGTTTGGCATGGTTTTCTTGCCTTTCTTTGGTATAGGCTGAACTCTTGCCTTCTTCCAGCAAGATGGAAATATTCCTTTTTTGTAGGATAGGTTAAAAAGTCTACAAAATATTGGTGTTAGCTCATCAGCGCATTCCTTGAGCACTATAATAGGAATTTCATCTGGACCAGAAGCCTTCCTGACATTGAGCCCTTTAAGAATTCGTTTGACAGGACGCTGACGGAATACGATATCAGTCATTTCCGATTGAACTGCTGGAATGTTCGGTGGTGTTTTTCCCTGAAAGTCTACGTTGGAATGAGAAGAAAATAGTTCTGCCAGTAAGTTCGCTTTATCTCCGGCTGTGGTTGCTATTGTGCCGTCGGAACGTGTATACTTAAAACGTCATTGCTCTTTAGTATAACCTTAAAATTCCGTTCTAGTTATGTCGGAAATATATAATTTTCGTACAAATAATAAAATTTCATCATAATTAATATAGTAACGATAAAAAAAAAATATTTGGCCTTTGCTACTTAAACTATTTTGTTTATCGATAAACTAAATATTACTTTGTGTTAATTCACATTCAAAAATGTTGCTGTTGTATAAATTTGCCAAAAAAATCTAACTTATTTCGTCATCATATGTTTACTTGACCTTTTTGCGCATTTTCAATAGAAATGACGTTTCAACACTTGTCGTAGTAAACAAGTTGAAAAAAATAATCCATTTCGGTTTATAAATCTAAATTTGTGGGTTTTAGATTGATTTTGTATCCTACTCAAAAACTAAATGTCAGTTTGATTTAATTTTCTATTGGAAAATATCCTGGACCCACACCTGTGTTTAAATGTAACTTTGTTATACAGGGTGGGTTTCAGATTGTTTTTGTATCCCTATAGAAATTAATTTTTTATTGTTTTATTATACTTATATATCAAATACATGCGTTAAATTTAGCAATTGCATGGTGTTTATATTGATAAATATTTTAATTTAATATATTTCCATTACATAATTTATTTATAGAACCTAATCAATACCTACATAATTTTATACACACATTTTTACTGTCCGATCCAAGGTTGTGTTCATATTATAAAATAATTAGCGAAATGGAAACTTATTATTTATTATTGATCAAAAAAATAATAGAAAAAACCTACCTTTCTGTATATCCGGGATAATAAAATAAAAATCTAGTAAAGATATAAATTTATAATAAAATTTAATGTAAATGAAAGATAAATCCGGTTTTAAGGTTTATTTTTAAATGTCAAATGAGTTGTACAATAAAAATAATATAACCAATATCGAATTTAATTAATGCGTTGTTATGGTAACCTAAATTGTTTGTATACCTGAAATCTCGAAAATTTAAATTATATTCGTGTTACGCATGTATAAACATTGAAATGATTTATTTTTTTCCGCATCGAAAAATTGCTAACATTGAATTTCAATGTTATTATTGTTTTTGTTCCTTTTACTGATATAAAACTACAAAAATTTTAGTTTTTGGATTCATTTATCGAAAATTATAGAGGAAACTCGTAAATTATGAATAATTTAAAACAAACAAAAAAAAACGATTGTCAGTGTTATAAAAATATGTATGAAACATGATTATAATAGTGATTTGATATTTTTTCAAATCTTATATTGTAATCTCCAATTTTATTATTTTCGTAACAAGTTACTTTGGAACGTTAGTGGCCAACTCCAACAAACTAGTTTCATTATCTTTGCTTTATGGGTAAAGTGATTCTCTAGAGGTGGACGAAAGTTATTAAAAATAACTTTATTAGTTGAAAACATCAACTGGAAACACTTTAAGTCAAAGAAGTTAGTGGAAACGTTGGAAAAGCCTCTAAAAAATGAAAAAAAAACGTTGAGAAAAGAAGAGACGTTAACAAGCCTAGAACGATGTTAAAAAAGCCTACAGAAGGATACATTAAGAAAGCCTTAGAAGTAAAAAGACGTTGAAAAAGCTTCTGAAGATGATACAAGAAACAACTGGTACAGCTAAAAAAGCCTCTGGAAACACTTTCAGATGTCAAAGAAGTAAGTGGGAATGTTGGAAAAGCCTTTTAAGATGCTTTATGAAATGAAAAGAGGTTTAAAAAGCTTCTGGAGTATGTATACGGAGTCAGAGGATTGGAAAACTTAATAAAGTCTATGGAGTTGACACAAGAAGCAAGTAAAATATCTAAAAAAAGTCTCTAAAGACACTAAGTTTTCAAAAGTAAGTGAAAACTTTGTAAAAGCTTTCTAAGGTGATTTAAGAAATGGAAGAAAGCTTCTTTAGAGTATGTAAGAAGTGAGTGAATGTCATATCTGACGGGATTTGAGTTCATTATAACGTTTCGCTTCCTAATCACTTGAGCATCCAATAGCTTAAATGGTTAAAGCATGCCTGCGTATAAGGTAGTATAGTGGGTTCGAGTCCCACTGGATGTGACATTTTTTCAATTTCTCCTTAATGTCATTTTAATAATTTCTTGTTTGTATAATTTCTAAATTTCAAAAATTTCAAAAGAAGTAAACAAGTTGAAAAAGCCTCTGAAGGCACTTTTAAAAGTTGACAAAAGTAAGTGGAAACTTTGAAAAAGCTTCCTAAAATTCTATAAGAAATGAAAGAAAGCTTCTGGAGAGTTTGTAAGAAGTCAGATAAGTGGAAACGTTAAAAAAACAGATGGAAGTGATACAAGAAGTGAAATAGTTGAAAAAGCCTCTGAAGGCACTTTTAAAAGTTGTCAAAAGTAAGTAGAAACTTTGGAAAAGTTTCCTAAAATGCTATAAGAAATACAAGAAAGCTTCTGGAGAGTCTGTAAGAACTCAGATAAGTAGAGACGTTAAAAAAGCATATGGAAATGATACAAAAAGTGAAATAGTTAAAAAAGTCTCTGAAGACTCTTTCAAAAGTTGAGAAAAGTTAGTTAAAACTTTGGTAAAGCTTCCTAAGAAGCAGTAAGAATTGAAAAAAGCTTCTGGAAAGTATATAAGAAGTCACAGAAGTGGAGACTTTAAAAAAGCATATGGAAATGGTACAAGAAGTGAAATAGTTGAAAAAGCATCAGAAGACACATATTTGAATGTTGACAGATGACTCTTGGCAATTAACATTTAAGATTGTGACAAATGACATTTTTGACATTTAACTGACATTTTGACAGTTGATATAAAAGATTGTATAAGAAGTCGATTTAAGAAGATATAAGATGTCTAAGAAGCGGAAATTCTGAATTTTCTGAATACCCTCCATAAGATAAGTTACTACAAGAAATAAAAGGAAGTGAAAAAGAGATTTAAAAAATATTTAGCATATAATTTATGATATTATACACTATTAAAAATGAATATAGAACACATTATAATAATAGAATAACACTGGCATAAGGTAAAATCTACAGTTATTACTTAACCTTCTTATCTAACCCATTGCATTGCAACAACTCCTTTTAATCTTCTTGAAGCTCCTTAAGCTATTTACAAACTGAATGTAAATAAATTTAGTTTCATCCACTTGGCACAGATCTTAACGTTTAACACACATTCTGTGCTGTATATATATATACAATCTTTGACTTTCATTTTAATATATAATATATTTATTAATCAGCTGATTGTTAAAATACCGTTTACTGGTTCGGATTTATAAGAGGAGACTAACAATAAGAAATATGCAGATGGTAGATTTATTTCCTTATTGCTCTTATGGTAATCTTAATTTTTTTTTTGCTCACTTTCTGCAGCTTATACAAGACTGCATTATAGACAAACTAGAAAACGAAAATTTTGTCATTTATAAAAAAGTCTCTTAGAGACACTTTCAGAAGTCTTAAAAATAAGTAAAAACGTTGGAAAAGCCTGCTATAAGAACTGAAAAAGAGTTACGAAAGCTTCTGGGGAATTTATAAGGAATCACAAAAGTAGAGACGTTAAAAAAGCCTATGGTGATAAAACAAGAAGGAAGTAAAAAACTGGAAAAAGCTTCTAAGATACTTTTAAAACTCTAAGAAGTAAGTGGAAATGTTGGAGATGCCTCTTAAGGTTCTGCAAGGGGTAAAAAGACGTTCATAAAGCTTCTGAGGTATGTACTAAATCCTATGGTGATGATATATACTTAAAAAAGCTTCTAAGGTACTTTCAGAAGTCTAAGAAGTAAGCGGAAAAGCCTCTTCAGATGATTAAAGAAGTGAAAAAGATCCTGTAGAGTGTATAAGATGACAGAGAAGGGAAGACGGTACAAAAGCCTATGGAGATGATAGTAAAAGCAAATAAAATAGTTGAAAAGCCTCTGGAGACTTCTTTTAAAAGTCTAAGAAGTAAATGGAAACTTTGGAAAAGACTCATAAGAAGCGAAAATACATATAAAAAGCTTTTAGAGGCTGTCAGAGAAGAGGAGACATTAAAAACTATATGGAGATGTATTAAGTAGAGAAAATATGTTGATAAATGTTATGGAAAGTGTATAGAGCGTCAGGGAAGTGAAGTCTCTAAAAAAGCCTAAGGAGATGGTACAAGAAGCAAGTCAAACAGTTCTAAAAGCCTCTTACGATGCTACACGAAGTAAATAGACGTTGAGAAAGTCTTTAAAGACACGTTTAAAAGTCTAAGAAGTACGTGGAAACGATAAAAAAGCCTTTTATGAAGTAAAAAGACGTTGAGGGAGCTTTTGGAGTGCGTATAAAGATTCAGAGCAGTGGAGACGTTAAAAAATGATACAACAAGCAAGTCAAAAGCCTTTTAAAATGCCACAAGAAGTGAAAATATGTTGAGAAAGTTTCTGGAGAGTGTATATGAGGAGACAGTGAGTCATCTATGAGTCATCTATGATTCATCTATGAGTCATCTATGAGTCATCTATGAGTCATGTATAAGTCATCTATGAGTCATCTATGAGTCATCCATGAGTCATCTATGAGTCATCCATGAGTCATCTATGAGTCATCTATGAGTCATGTATGAGTCATCTATGAGTCATGTATGAGTCATCTATGAGTCATGTATGAGTCATCTATGAGTCATCTATGAGTCATCTATGAGTCATGTATGAGTCATGTATGAGTCATCTATGAGTCATGTATGAGTCATTTATGAGTCATGTATGAGTCATCTATGAGTCATCTATGAGTCATCTATGAGTCATCTATGAGTCATTTATGAGTCATCTATGAGTCATCTATGAGTCATCTATGAGTCATCCATGAGTCATCTATGAGTCATATGAGTCATCTATGAGTCATCTATGAGTCATGTGAGTTATCTGTGAGTCATGTATGAGTCATCTATGAGTCATCTATGAGTCATGTATGAGTCATGTATGAGTCATGTATGAGTCATGTATGAGTCATGTATGAGTCATGTATGAGTCGTGTATGAGTCATCTATGAGTCATCGTCATCTATGAGTCATGTATGAGTCATGTATGAGTCATCTATGAGTCATCTATGAGTCATCTATGAGTCATCTATGAGTCATGTATGAGTCATCTATGAGTCATCTATGAGTCATCTATGAGTCATGTATGAGTCATCTATGAGTCATCCATGAGTCATCTATGAGTCATCTATGAGTCATCTCTGAGTCATCTATGAGTCATTTATGAGTCATCTATGAGTCATCTATGAGTCATCTATGAGTCATCTATGAGTCATCTATGAGTCATCTCTGAGTCATCTATGAGTCATGTATGAGTCATCTATGAGTCATCTATGAGTCATCTATGAGTCATGTATGAGTCGTGTATGAGTCATCTATGAGTCATCTATGAGTCATCGTCATCTATGAGTCATGTATGAGTCATCTATGAGTCATCTATGAGTCATGTATGAGTCATCTATGAGTCATGTATGAGTCATCTATGAGTCATGTATGAGTCATCTATGAGTCATCTATGAGTCATGTATGAGTCATCTATGAGTCATTTATGAGTCATCTATGAGTCATCTATGAGTCATCTATGAGTCATCTATGAGTCATCTATGAGTCATCTCTGAGTCATCTATGAGTCATCTCTGAGTCATCTCTGAGTCATCTATGAGTCATCTATGAGTCATCTGTGAGTCATCTGTGAGTTATCTGTGAGTCATCTATGAGTCATCTATGAGTCATCTAAGAGAGAGAGAGAGAGAGAGAGAGAGAGAAGCTGAAGGTGGTATTTAAGAAGCCAGTAAAATAGTGCAAAAAGCGTTTGAAGACACTTTTAAATGTCTATGAAGTAAATGGACTGATGGAAAAGGCTTTTAATATGCTGGAGAGTGTTGAAGTAGCCATAGAAGAGGAGACGTTAAAAAAGCATATAGAGATGATACAAGAAGCATGTGAAAGCCTCTGGTGAAGAATTAAGGGTAAGAAGATCCTATAAGAAGAGACAAGACCTTGAGAAAGCATCTAAATGCAAATTTGAACTTCTGTTGGCACACCTCGATTGCAATTTTTTAAACTTCTTAAAGATTATATTATTTTCAATTTATATTTTGATATGCAACATCCTGTTTCGGATTAGTCTTATCAATTCAAAGGTATATTATTATAAAAGTTGTAGGCACATTAATTATCCTTATCTACATATAGGCAAACTCATAATTGCTGAATGTATAAAATACCTTTAATGATGATGAAAAGTTGTTAAACTTTTCTGTACATACATAAAAGTTTTCTCACAGTTTAGTTGAATGTAATTTCGGTATCACGCGTTCGAAGGTTTCGTGTTTTCTTTTGAACGAAAATTGCTACGGTCGAATGATATTTTGGTTGTATCATGAGAAAATATAGTATTAGAGGAATGAGTGCTAAATTTTAAACGAAGATATGAAATCAAATTGCGATTTAATGGAAAAATCGTGAGCGTTTAAAGGTACTTAAAAATGTTCTAAAATATAAAACAACACCAAAAAAACCTTTTTTTTATTTATATCTTAATTATATATCGAAAATATATTGTAGCTAATAAATATTAAGGAGATAAAAAACTTTTTAACTTTTATTATTTTATTGTGAAAGAATCACTTTTCTATGGATTGAACTAGGCTGATATAAAGTTGGTAAAAAAGCCTATAAAGATATTGAAAAAGATATAAAGGTATTAAAAAAGCTTCTTGAAACGTTGAAGTCACTAAAATGGTAAAAGAATTCTATGGAGACTTTAAAGAAGTAGATGAAAATTTATTGAAAAAGCTTCTGGGAACGATATAGGCTCTAAAGATGGTAAAGAACATGGAGGCCTTGAAAAGGATATAAAAACGTTAAAAAAGTTTTTGGAAACATTAAAGCCTCTAAAGAGGATACCTTAAAGAAGAACATAAAGTCATTGAAAAAGGTTTTGGAAAGGTTGGAATCCCTGAAAAAGTTTAAAAAGCCTGTGCAGACCTTGAAAAGCCTCTAGATCCGGACAGAATCACTTTTCTGTCGATTGAAATAGGTTCAGATAAAGCTGAATATCTCAAAAAAATTGAGTTATATTTTTTTTGTCGTAAAGGATAACAGTTATTAAATGCACTTCAAATTATTAAAATTGGTTGGTAACTAAACGAGTTACAGTATTTTTTGGTGTAAAAAATACTCGAGCCTTTTTAATTTTTTTAAATATCTCAGGATCTAAACAAGATCAGTGTTTTTCAAAATCTTTTTTTTTATATTTAAACTGTTCCAAATCATTAAAACAAATACAAACTAAATATTTTCGTCCAACTCTAATCTAGCCATACAGTAACTGTTGCCATAAGAACTGTTATATAATAGTGCGCGTTAGAGGTGGACGATACAAAAAACTGTAGTCACTGAAATAACAGATTATAACTTAATTATTATCTTAATTTTTATCAAATTTTCTGCACTTTTTTACAATTTTTTTTATAAATTTCCTTTTGAGCTCAGATTAATCTTTGATTACATAAATATTAACGTATATATTTTTAAAAAACGTTTTAAAGCCAAATTTAACTCATTTTGTGCACAAACAGCTTACATTTGTCAATATTTGCGTTAAAAAGTGTTGCTTTTTTTGTCGTTTGGACCATTTTTAATGACAAAAAACGTTAAAAAACATTTCAAAGGTCCAATATAACACACATTTATTGTTTTTTCTTTAATTTTTACTCGTAAAAATAATAATCTATCATTAAACTAAATTATATTCATGTTTCTCATTTCAGGTGAGTTCATTTTTCATCCTATTAGACTGTAAGTATAAAAATAATTGCTAATTATTTATTTAAAAACAAACTATTATATTTTTCCAATAACATTTAAAAAAATACTATAAAAAATAAAATTTCCACCTATTAATTTTAACGTAAATACATACGCAGTTTTTGTAATTAGAGAAGTTCATTGCTAATATTTTTTTTTTTATTTAATTTAATATATTACAGAACGGCAGTCTAAAAAGACTTGTGGACTACAATTTTTACATAAATCACTTCTACACATACACACAAAAATTACATGATATGTAGTTTATAAAATTATAAAAAAAAAAAAAATTTTTTAGACATTATTGCATGTTTGTCACTTAATAAGATTTTTGAAACGGCTTAAGGAGGGCATGCCGTTCACGAGTAAATTTACTGGAAGAGCATTCCAGATTCTGACACCGACCCCAATTAGTGAATCAAGACCCACATTAGTTCTGGAGAAGGGTACCTGAATCTTAAACGGATGATCGTTTCTAGAGATATAGTTAGGCTGGTTTAAAGTATCCCTTAAACCCAGATAAGACTGTAGGCCATTGTATACCTTGTACATAGCTACTTTAATGAAGTATTCCCTTCTCGACGAAAGAGAGGTCCAATTTAAATCCCTCAGTGCCTCAGTCGGGCTAAATTCTCTATCAAAACGCAGGAAAACCCACCTAGCAGCTCTTCTTTGCACCCTCTCAAGTTCCTGGGCGAGTCCCTCCTGATAAGGGTGCCAAACAGCGCAGCAATATTCTAGTAGAGGTCGGACTAACGTTAAGTAGGCCCTAACTCTAGCTTGCGGTCTTGCTTTTTTAAGGTTTCTCATAACAAAATTCAACGTTTGAAAACCATGTGCTACAGTTTTGTTGATGTGGTAACTCCAGTTCATATTTGATGACAAATAAACCCCTAAATATTTTACAACGGTAACTGGTTTCAAGTTTGTTTTACTTATGACATACTCCACATCAAACTTCTTTTTGCCAAACGTTATCAACTGACTCTTGCCCGCATTTAAAGTCATTTTATTTGACTCTACCCATTCTTCAATGCTACCTAAACCTTTCTGTAGTGTTATACAGTCCTCCAGTGAAGAGATAGATCTGTAAACAATACAATCGTCGGCAAAAAGCCGAACTGTCGATTTAATGCCTGCAACCAGGTCATTAACAAATACAAGAAAGGCCAATGGGCCTATAACCGTACCTTGAGGTACTCCAGAAGTAACGGGAATTTTTTTAGACAGCCTGGTTCCAACACGCACACTCTGATATCTATCCAAAAGAAAGTTAATCGTCCAATCGTTAACCCGGGGATCCACGTTGAGGGCGCAAAGCTTTTCGATCAAAATTTTATGTGGAACCACATCAAATGCTTTTTGAAAATCAAGCAGCACTGCATCGACCTGTCCCATTCCATCAACTATGCCAACGACATCATTGACCAATGAAGCAAGGGCTGATTCGCAAGAATGGCCTTCGCGAAAGCCATGCTGATACTCAAAGAAAAACCCTCTCCCCTCCAAGACAGCGCGCATATATTTACTGATTAACTGCTCAAGCAACTTGCAAACAACACACGTAAGACTCACCGGTCTGTAGTTTTTTGGGTCAGACCTTGATCCTGACTTAAAAACTGGCACAACTATTGCCTTTTTCCAGTCCTTCGGGAGTGCATTGTTGTTTATTGACATATTAAACAGTACGTTCAGGTAAGGGACCACCCCAAATCTACATAGATACAAAAGACTACTGGAAATCCCATCAGGTCCAGGAGTTTGACTTCGCTTCATGCGCTTTAAAAAGAAACTAATATCCCTGGTCTCAAAAATAAATTGTGGTGCCGCCGCTGGCCCATTCGCAGCTTGACTCTAGAAATCCATAACATCACACGACTTGGCAGAAAATATTTTACCATATGTGCTATTTAAAAGATCCGCCTTATCAACGTCCGTTACTGCTAGGCTGTCACCAGCTTTTAGGCTAGGAACACCTCTAGCAGAGCCACGCACTGAGTCAAGATATTTATAAAAAAATTTCCACTGGTAACACCTGTCAACTCCTCCTGTATCAATCAAATCATCAAGAAAATTCTTGTGAGCATTTCTTTTAGCAATATTAAATCTATTACGTGCAAGTCGATACCTGTGCAAATTAAACCGGCCAGTTTTTCGCTTTAAATACAGAGACCTACATTTTTTTTTAAGTATCTTGACTTCCCGTGTATAGAAAACTTGATCATGATATGATTTTCTGATCCTACTGGGTACAAATTTAGTTCTAGCCTCAAAAAGTATATCCTTGAAAGAAGCCCACCTTGCCTCCATATCTCCAGCGGAGACTGCCCAGTCCCTAAAACGCTCAACCAAGAAACCACCCATGGCCTCTGGATCGGCTCTGCCATACAACCACATGCAGCGACTTTCACTCGTTGCCCACTGCCTAACAGGGACAATCACATTCAGCAACACTGACCTATGGTCACCGATACCACACTCAACTGAACATATGTAACATATGTAACAGAAAATAAAATACCTGATTGAATTAGACCACATCCATTACGAAATTTCGTCACCATTTAATTGGATAATGCAGAATATGAGCTAATCGGCCTATATTTTACTGGATTACTCAATAACGAATGGATCAATGAAATAATACGCCAAATTTGTTACCAGATGAATTTCAATGAGCAAGGGAGAATGCCATTATCAAATTGCGTTGGTTTATGAGTTTTTTTACGTGTAATTTATCGTATCTTTGTTTTTCTAAATTTTAGATGACAGAGGATATACAGCAAGTGTCAGAATTGTCAGTAATGTCAAATCTTATCATTTTTTTTATATACCTTGTGTGTGGCTTAAATTTGCAAACACAGCATACCAACAAAGATTTTTTCTTTTAAAAAATTCGTTATTTTTTTGTAACAAAACATGACAGAAATGGTTTTTCTATAAACAACTGATTGTTACCATAAAATATGACGTTGTTGACATTTGACGTTATTACAGTTGTCATCTGCCATTTGTCAAATCTGTCATCGCTTCTTTTTTACGGAGTTGCCATTTTTCATCTTTGCTTCAAAACTTCAAGTCTTCTTCTTTTATTTTTCTAATCAGTTAAAGTCTATGTGTTGTATCAATGGTTTTTGGGCTATTAGGCCGGCGTCGATTGTCTTGCTGACTTGACGTTTCGCCAACACGAGCGGTTGCTTCCTGGTTGACAGTCTGCGAACTACTAAGCTCTGCGTGATCGGAGCCCGTATTTATACGTCGGGAAGGAAGTGGGCGGGGCGTCAGTTGCTTTCGATTCCAATCGGTTCTGGTCGGTGTTGTTCGTTAAGGGTAGAGTTTTCGCACCCTTTATTATCGGGACCCATGTTTTGTTAATCTTGACTGCTTCCTCTTTTTTATTAAAGTTGTTCGGGTGCATCTCTATCTCTATGGCTTCTCTATAGAGTCTGGAATGGTATGCTGATGTAGTAGCGAGGACTTTGGTCTCCTCAAACTTAATCCGATGGTCCATAGTGAGGGTATGTGCCGCTACGGCGGATTTGTCTGTCTGCCCCAGACGACAATTGGCCTTGTACTCTTTAATCCTGGTGTTGATCGAGCGTTTGGTGGTTCCTATGTACACGCTTCCACATGTACACGGAATGCGGTAAATTCCCGAAGCCGACAGTGGATCTCTTCTGTCTTTTGCCGATCGAAGACATTCTTTGATTTTTCTCGTTGGTTTGAAAATAGTTTTCACATTTTTCTTTCTTAGCAATCGACCAATTCTGTCTGTCACTCCCGGAATAAAAGGCAGAAATGCTTTTGCCACTGGTTGGATTTGCTCATTTTCCTTGGGTCTACGATTTGTTGGTCCAATCGATCTTTTGATTTCCCGTTCTGAATAATCATTGGCCCTTAAAGCATCATGAATATGAGTTAGCTCTGCGTTTAGTGCCTCAGGTTCGCAAGTCTATGTGTCTTGCAAAACCAAATATGTCATATCTGTCGAGTTTCATCTCTTATCTTCTTTTTTATTCAGTTTAAACTTTAATCATGAGTCCTTTTTATCATTTTTTGAGTGAGTTCTGTCAATTGTCGAGCTACATGTTTTATCTGTCAAGCTATATCTATCATCTGTCGAACGAAATCTGTCAACTGTCGAGCAAGAAATGCCATCTGTTTAAGGTTATTTGTTTTTTTTGGTAAATAATGGTAGAAATTTGTTATTATTCTGGTTCTATATCTGTCGAGTTATATACATTGTTTGTCGACCAATATTTGTCATCTGTTGAGCGAGATCTGTCAACTGTTGAGCTACATCTGTCATCTGTCAAGCTATATCTTTTATTTGTCGAACGAGATCGGTCAATTGTCGAACTACAAATGCCATCTGTCTAATGTCATTTGATTTTTTTTTTATTTTCTGGTTTGATCTGTCGAATTATATACGTCAGTTGTCGACCAATATGTGTCATCTTTTGAGCGAAAGTTGTCAACTGTCAAGCTTCAAATGTCATCTGTCTAATGTCATTTGATTTATTTGATAAATTGGAGAGTTTTTTGTTCCGCTACTGTTGATTTATGACTTTGAAGTATAGTTTCTAGAACTAGGTAAGTAATAAAAAAAAATTAACATTTAATTATTGTAAACTAATCACCATATGTTGGTGCCTTTAAAAATAACAATTGTATTTAAAAAAATATATACAGTTAGAATAACAGTGTCATAATCTACTTAAATATAAAATTAAACCAACGAATATTTTTCTGGAACGCTTATCAAAAATTACAACTGTTCATAAATTTTAAACACACGAAAATAAATAAGAGTACCTAATATTTACTATACAAAAACACCATAAAATTTAACGGAAAACAAATAGAAACAAGTCTAGCCTTTAAATTTATTAAGGCCGATCGCATACTTACAAGACATATGTTTGCAACATGTCTGCGACATGTCGCTTCAACACAGTTGAGCACCAATGTAGGAAACAAAACTGCGTAGTTCGCACATCAGTCTACATTATGTCGTCTGATTATGATGTGGCAATATTATCGGTTCTAATATTGCGAAGGCGAAAGAAGAAAAATACTCGAAAATATTGGGTTTATCCATATAGTAAAGCTAATCTTTATCGCAGTATATTTATTTTCAACGATTTGCACAAATTTTACATTAAATGTTGGATTATCTTCCATTATTGAACCATATACGTGCATTCGGAAGCAGCTGTCGGACACAAATGTCGCTTGAAATTGGAGCAAGCAGTGTCGTATAAAAGTTGTTTTCGACAAGTCTTATCCTGTCCGCGGCGTTTCTGTTTGGTTTACGACTCGCCATAAGAATCGCTGTGTTGGCAATGAAACGACATGTCTGCGACATGTCGCAGACATGTTGCGAACACATGTCTTGTAAGTATGCGATCGGCCTAAGAGTTAAATAATTATGAATAGTTGCTCAAAAAAATATATCTTTATGATTTACTACTATTAAAATTTAAAAGAGCGTATACTAACTAGAGGCAGTCTTCAATGCTTTGTACTTGGCTGTGTTTGGTTTTAAAGAGGCAACGGAGGCTTTTTCATGTTATTTCAAAGTACCTTCGTAGGCTTTTTTAACCTCTTATATATTTTTAAGCTTACAGAGGCTTTTAAGTTATTTAGAGCCATTTTACAGTCTCTAGACGCTTTTTCAACATCTTCATAGCCTTTTTTAACGTCTCCATAAGTTTTTTAAGGCTACAGAGCAACTTCAAAGCCTCTAGTAGCTGTTTGAACGTCTTTATAGGCTTATTTAACGTCTGCATAAGGTTTTTATGGCTGCAGAGGTTTTTCAAACTTATTTAGATCCATTTCAAAGTCTCTAGAGCCTTTTTTAACGTCTTTATAGGCATTTTTAACGTCTCTATAGGTTGTGTCTGGCTACAGATGATTTTCAAAGTCTCCAGAGGCTTTCTCAATGTCATCATGGGCTTTTTTAACGTCTCCATAGGTTTTTAAGGCTACAGAGGCTTTTGTAAGTTATTTAGAACTATTTCAAAATCTCCAGAGGCATTCTCAATGTCATCATGTGCTTTTTTAACGTCTCCATAGGGTTTTAAGGCTACAGAGGCTTTTGTAAGTTATTTAGAACCATTTCAAAATCTCCAAAGGCTTTCTCAATGTCATCATGTGCTTTTTTAACGTCTCCATAGGTTTTTAAGGCTACAGAGGCTTTTGTAAGTTATTTATAGCCATTTCAAAATCTCCAGAGGCTTTCTCAATGTCATCATGTGCTTTTTTAACGTCTCCATAGGTTTTTAAGGCTACAGAGGCTTTTGTAAGTTATTTAGAACCATTTCAAAATCTCCAGAGGCTTTCTCAATGTCATCATGTGCTTTTTTAACGTCTCCATAGGTTTTTTAGGCTACAGAGGCTTTTGTAAGTTATTTAGAACCATTTCAAAGTCTCCAGAGACTTTTTAAGGTTTCCATAGACATTTTCAACGTTTTCGTAAGTTTTTTCAACGTTTTCATAGTCTTCTTTAACGCCTTGATGTACTTTTTGGACTTTTTGTAAATTCTAGTATAAAGTTTCTGGTCACGTCTTAGACCAATTGTAAGTTATTTTTCTTTTTGAACTTTTTCTAGTTTTCCAACGATTTTATCAACTTAATATCTTGTTAATTTTTTTATAGCATCTCCAGAAGTTGTTCAGTCTCCACATACATCCTTTTAGATATTTTTAAATAGACAATACTCCAGTGACGTCATAAACCGTTTCGATATCCGCTTCTATAAATATTGATCAGTTATTTAGTCAATATTATGTTTGTTAAAAAGAAAACAAAAGTTTGTACATAATTCTTATCATAAAACAACAGCAACTCAATTATGGTCCCCTGTGTTGGATAAAACGTTCGTTTGCCAGTTTTATGATCAGTTTTCCGTCTGAAAATGCTTACGGTGTATACACACACACACACTGAATGAATTTCCAAACAAAAGTTTTTTGACCTGCCATTTACTCTCGGTGAACTTTTTTACTGCGGGTTCCTGTTTATATAGATTACGTCTCGCCGAAAAGAGACATAAAAGTGAAAAGAAACCGACGGATACACCAACAAAAATCAACTCTATAGCACATAGATGAAATATTCTTTACATATATGAAAAAAACTTTTATTTGGTGGTCTGATTTTATGAGATTTTATCGATGATATAGATATTGTTCTTATTAAAGGTATCTTACATAAAAAAACCCTGAAAAATTCTTAAAAATCGGAAAAAGCTTCTGATGATGTTTCAAGTTTAAAGAAATAAGTGGGGACCATGAATTTTGGAAATTTAAGTTGCAAAAAGTCTGTAGAGACAATGAAAAAGAAGAAATATAAATAAAAAAAAGTCTATCTAAAATGTAACTGAAATCTTCATACAAGCCTTTACGACGTTATAAGGAGTACGTAAAGGCAATAAACAAGCTTCTAGAAACATTAAGGTCTTTAAAGATGTTAAAATAAACCTTGGAAACCTTGAAGAAGTCCTTAAAAGCATTGAAAATGTTTCTGGAAGTGTTGGAGTTCCTAAAGAAGTTTAAAAATCCTGTGCAGACCTTAAAACAGCCTTTAGAAACCTTAAAAATGCTTCTAAAAACCTTGAAATAGCCTCTAAATTCATGAAGGCATTGAAAAAGCTTCTGGAAAGGTTGAAGTCTCGAAAGATGTTAAGAAAACCAATAGATACCTTAAAAAGGTACATGAAGGCGTTGAAAAAGCTTCTGGAAACGATGAAGTCTTTAAAGATATTAAAAAAGCACATGATAACCTTGCATGCTTTCATGGATACCTTACAAAAGTACATGAAGGTATTGAAAAATCTGTTGGAAACATTGAAGTTTCTAATTATGGTAAAAAAGCCCATAAAACCTTGAAACCATATATTAAGGCATTGAAAAAACTTCTGGAAACGTTGAAATCTCTAAATATGTTAAAAAATAACTATGAAAAATTAAAGAAGTACATGAATGCATTGAAAAAGCTTCTGAAAACGATGAAGTCTCTAAAGATGGTAAAAAAGCTTGAAGCAGTACATGAAGCCATTGAAGAAGTTTCTGGAAACGTTGATGTCTCTAAAGATGGTAAAAACCCATGGAGGCATTCAAAAAGTTTCTGAAAAAGATATAAGTTTCTAAAGAAGCCTATGATGATATTAACAAGCACATGAAGACGTTAAAAAGGCTTCTGGAAACGTTGGAGTACTTAAAAAAGTTTAAAAAGCCTATGGATACCATACAAAAGCCTTTCAACATCTTGAAAACGTTAAGAAAAACCTATGGGGGTATTAAAAAGTCTCTGGGGAGATTATGAAAGCCTCTTCTTGTTGTTAAATAGTACAAAGATCATTTGAAGTGATAACAACAGATATGGAAAGATATGAAGGCATTGAAAAAGTTTTTGGAAATGTTAAAGTTTCTAAAAATGGCAAAAAAGCCTATGGAGACTTTAAAGAAGTACATGAAGGCATTGAAAAAGTATCTGGAAATGTTGGAGACCCTGATGAAGTTTAAAAGCTGCCACGTACTTTTAGTGGAAAAAAAATGAATTGAAAATAAAAATAAGAAAAATAAATTTTGAAAAATTAATCAAATACTTCCAATTGAAGTTCAACTCCAGCTGAGATCGGTAAGTGGTTTCTCTACTGGCAAATTAGTGCCCAGATCAGCCGTAGAGGGTAAGTACCATAATAAAAGTGAGTGCGCCACCGATTTAAACGGTTAAAATCGGAAACCCCTGTTGTTCCAGGCACTGACCTTTCCCACTGGAGATAATTAAATAAATTTAGAATATTAATCAGTATTAATTGTATTGCACAACAAAACGATAAAGTGAGCTAAATAAAACAAAATATCAACTAGACCCTTCTTTAATAAAAAGTAAAGTATTTACACTACTGTCAAACTCGCGCTTGACAATGTTATCAATATAAAAAAAAATATTTAAGAGTAATCTAAATAAAATTATCTACTAAGTGTGATCACACGCAATACAAGAAGAAAAATAAGGAAAATTTAAATTAAAATCTAGTTACGACTTAAATCTAATATTGGCTTATCTGTTAATCCAGATACGATTCCTTGCAGTCCTTGGTTTCACCAATACTTAGGCCGGTACCAAAAATCAAGCCTGCTCCCAGAAACAAATAGGCTTGCACCAACCACAAATAACTTAAGCTCGTATCAAGAATCAGGACTGCACCAAAATTAGAGCCTGTATCTAGGATTTAAGCCTGTATCTAGGACCCTAAAATCGTAATTCGGAATTAACAATAGCTTAAACAAATTTTTATGACTCCTCGAATTAATTGTTTTAATAACGTTATACTACTTTACTGACTTTAATACAATTTAAACACATTAACTTATATTTGCTCAACAATGAAAGAATGAAATGAATTTAAATGAATTACACAAGTTTTAGAAGCTGATTTCTGAATTTTACAATTTCTAACCAAAACTAATGATTTGAATGCACTTAACAAACCTAAATTTGACTTACTAGCCATAACAAGATTATAACAATAAACTAAATTAAGGTTTAACATAAAATTAATTAATAATAGCACAAAGGATCCGAAAGGAGTCTAGTTTCTTAAAATAATACACACATACAATACACAAAAAAAATACATGTAAAATCAAGATATTAAACTAAAATAGCGACTATATGGCGTTATTAATCATATAAAATATAATATTGTAACTCACCTATTGTAATATTGTAATTCCTGTGAAATCATGACACCCTGGCTGGTAAACGGGTGTAATATTATACTCGTGGCTAATTGTACTATTAGGGAACTAATTCTGCCACTCTAACCACCATTCGTTGCCTGGTACTGAATTTACCAAATATTTCACTGTCTGTTTCGATCTATCTACGTTTCGTCGGAAATAAAACAAGAAAAGAAAAAAACCATAAGGATTGAGCAATTATATGAGTAAAGAAACGTGTAATTACCACCGAAGATTTTACAAAAATCCGACCACGCGGTTTTTCCAAAGAATCCGTCCCAAAAAAAAATCAACAGGAACAACTCCACACGATTCAAAATGGAAAAATAAGGTTTAGTTTTATAAATCCAAAATTAATTGACCCAGATGTACCGAGATTAAAACTTAAACCCAAAAATCTTCTGGCTTGTACACAACAACCTTCTTGGTTAAAAGCAGAAAACGAAAAGAACGAGGGGTCACTTTTTTTCGATAAAATTTGACAGACTCGGAAAATGGCCTCTACCACTGTAAGGACAATAACCGAAGGATTGTCCGCCATCAATTTACAGACAGCTACGGAAATAAATTAATAACGACCAATCCTATTACTTATCGTAGTAACACCAAAATTCTCAATAATACTCAATTTCTTGTTCATATTCGATCTTTATATGCTAGATGTCAATATAACGAAACAACTGGCTGTAGACGACAATATTGTAAGTTTAAAGGAAAAGAAGATTTCTTTGATCGGTGACAGTAGTTCAAAACAATCACATAACCCCACAATTTGTTCCGAATTTAATAAATAGACTTCCAAAACAATATTAGCAATATTAGCAATGATTTATGGCCAGAATATATCTATTAGTGGATGATTATCTACAACTGAACTAAAATCAACCTGTTCCTGACTCGATTTAACCCTTAGTAATGAAGAATTTATAAGGTAAGAAATTAGTTATAACTAGAGCGAATTTTAACCCGTGACAAAGCATATGCAGACCGTAAAAGATTCTTTAGAAGGCTTGAAAAAGCCTCAGAAACCTATGGAGGCCTTGAAAAAAATATAAATAAAAACATTAAAAAAGCTTAGGGAACGTTATAGTCTCTTAACATGCAGACCTTGAAATATAAAAACGTTAAAAAAGCTTTTCGAAATGTTGAAGTCTCTAAAGATGATAAAAAAGCACAAGGAGAATTTAAAGAAGTTCATGAAGGCATTGAAAAAGTCTCTGAAAACGTTGGAGTCCCTGAAGAAGTTTAAAAAGCCTCAAGAAACTTTGAAAAAGACTCTGAAAACCTTGAAAAAGTATCTGAAAACCATGAAAATATTTCTGAAGACCATGAAATAGCCTATGGAGATATTAACAAGTACGTGAAGGCGTTGAAAAAGCTTTTGGAAACTTTAAAGTTTCTAAAAATGGTAAGAAAGCTTTTGGAAACGTTGAAGTCTCTAAAGATGTTAAAAAAACCTACGGATACTTTGAAGAAGTACATGAAGGCATTGAAAAAAGTTTTGGAAATGTGAAGTCTCTAAAGATGGTAAAAAAGCACATGGAGATTTTAAAAAAATTCATGAAGGCATTAAAAAAGTCTCTGGGAACATTGGAGTCCCTGAAGAAGTTTAAAAAGCTTCTAGAAACCTTGAAAAATACTCTGAAAACCATAAAAATATTTCTGAAGACCATGAAATAGCCTATGGAGATATTAAGTTCGTGAAGGCGTTGAAAAAGCTTTGGCAAACTTTGAAGTTACTAAAAATGATTTGAAAGCTTTTGGAAACGGTGAAGTCTCTAAAGATGTTAATAAAACCTATGGATACCTTCGAGTACATGAAGGCATTGAAAAAATTTTGGAAACGTTGAAGTCTCCAAAAATGGTAAAAAAGTCCATGAAGACCTTGAAGAAGTACATGAAGGTATTGAAAAATTTGGAGTCCCCAAAAAAGTTTAAAAACCCTGTGCATACCTTGAAGGCATTAAAAAAGTTTCTAAAATTGGTAAAAATTTTCTAATGTCCCCAAAGAAGCATAATTTCAATAAAAAATAGGACATTCTCTATTACTAAAAAGTTGAATATATGTTGCGGAATGAAAATTAAACCGTATCCAGTAACAAAATCGATTTAATCATTTTAATTTGATGTAATTTTGCATGAGTCACGACAATAAAGTTTTACTTTAACGTTATATTCCGATTTGGAATCACGGGCGCGGGCGTTTCGAAATCATGTCACGAAACAGTAACAACAGAGAAACTAAGGAAATGACATAAAATTCGATTTAACAAAAAAATAAAATAAATAAATAATCGGAACGAATTCCTTTAAGATCGTTTATAAAGTGTTGATAAGTAAGGAAATTAGTTTGTTTCTGTAAAAAAAATCGTAGAATGTTATTTTTTTGTAGTAAATATCTTGATTAGTAAGGAAATAGTTATTATTAGAAGTAAAAAGTTTATTTGTTGAATTAAAAATAAAAAAAAATAATGGAAAGTTTCTGTAATTGTAATGAATGATGCAATTATAGGTTTATTTATAAAAAAGAAAATAAAGGAAAAGTAACTTTCATTTTAATACATGATAAAGTCATTCTTGTTTTCTTATCTACAAAAAAAACTCTATTAAACAGAACATGAATATATTAACTTATACCATTTTTAAGTACCAGAAAAACAAAAAAATAAAAAATTGCAGGATGGGTAAAGCTAACGTTTTTTTTTGTCGTTTATGAGGGTTGAAAATCTTCTAAAAACTGGACCCGGATTAACCCAAAATTAACCCTAGCACTAAAACCTTTCCTTCACTCCCGAGAGCGAGCAGGGAACTGCTCTAGTGTAGACATCTGCTCGCTCACCTAGCCTAGCACCTCCTTACTCACACTCACAACCATACCTCCACAGTCTACTCATCTTCATATCTTTTCATCCTTCTTTTTCATTCTTACCACCACACGAACATACTTTTGCACACACCTCCAGTTACCTTTATTGTCAATCATACATTCCAGCAACTCGAGTTGCCGGTCCAATCAAACTTATCCAACACTCTTCTTTGATCCGCCCATTTCTTACACTCCAACATTGTATGTTACACAGTGTTTCAAGGCCTCTGGTGTTGCTGTTCTTCTGAACCTGTGTCCAGTCAGTATCTTCGTCAGAGCATAGTTCGTAGAAGGGTGCTCAACCAGGTCCTTATGTCCGGAATGAGTGACTTCCTCCACTGAGTCACATCCTCCGTCCTCTTTCATAGATGTGGCCCTCTCCTCATTCTTTACTCTTTCACCGTCACAGCGACGTGAGGCTTTGTCATTATCTCCTCTGCGAAGATGTGTGTTGGCAGACAGCCCGCAGCTACCCAAAGTCCAGCTGCGTAGACTGTACGGTAGGCACACAACACCCTCAACAGATTTGTCCTATCAACCCTGGTAAAAAACCGCCTGTAGAAAGGGGTTTCCACCGCAGGACTTCAGATCGTTGCCGCGTAGAGGACGATGGACTGTACAGTCGAATGTAGTTCCTTCCTCTTTTCGGGTTTGGGCCCCCAATCCTTGGTATTATGTCACCTACTTCCCCCAACATTTGGCTGCTTTGGCGGTCCCCTTCTTAGTTGTTTTACTTATCTTCCCTGTAGGACTCCAGCCGCGACGTCTAGTACCACTCCTTTCTTGATAAAGATCTGCTGCTCCGACAGATAATCGCCGATATTTGTGAGTTACCTTTCTGCTAAGGCTCTTATTACCACACTCCACTGGACCGTGTTGAAGGCTTTCTTAGAATACAGCGCAGACTATGCAGCTCTGATAGTCAAAGAATACTTAAATAATGCTAACATTGTCCTGATGAAATGGCCACGTTACAGTCCATACCTAAATCCTATTGAACACGTCAGCGATATGATTGGTAGACGTATTCGAAGCCTGGAACCTGTACTTAAGCGTTTATACACACGAACCACCAGTGTCCGACACAGGTGGCGACCACCGATAGCAATGCCTTGTTTTATGTACGATTACAGACGAGCCACTTTGCGGACCACACCACTTTTAGCTGCTCAACTGCCGCTACGCTAGTGTCCTACCCTCGCCACCGGCCGGGCCACTTTCCTAGAGGTGTAAACACCAACCACTTTTTGTGTCTATATCTTGAAATTGTTTGATCGTTTATTATTTATTATGGAGAACCATTTTGAATGCAATACTGAGGATTTTGTAACTGCTATTGAAGGAGAACCTTGTATACCTGAGTGATGCGCCCCCGGTGGCAACCACCGGTGTCGCACACAAGTGGCTTCATGTGTAAAGACTCGCCCGACCGGTGGTCGCCACCGGTGTCGGACACTGGTGGTTCGTGTGTATAGACGCTTAAAGTCTTGAAGAACTCCGACTAGGTTTCCTGGAGCCATGGACAGCTATTCCTCAGGAGAATAAATTAAATACACTTATTTATACAACAGCAAAACTATAACTAACTCAAACTAAAACTAAACAGTCTTATGTAGAGGTAAAAAGCTCCCTCATTGTCGAAACAGTACCACTTGGTACTTATTAATTTATTTAATGAATCATTATGATTTTATTATAAAACAATTTTTCTAAGAGAATATAGTAGTAATCTTAAGTATTTCGAATTATAAAAAAAAATTAACGATAAAAAATTTAATTTATTTTACAATTTATAGAACGTCTATGTACTATAAGTTCAATTAAATTTACTTCCGGAATATAATTATTTAGTCTGTACTTTCACTAGAATTTTTTTTAATTTTTTTTAATTAGAATTTATATACAGGGTTAGGCGATTCAATTTTACCTACTCAAATCTGCCTCGTGGAAAGTGATCATGTGCGCTATAACTTGTGACCAGAAGGACACAGTGTCATGAAATTTGGTATTTAGAATTCTCATGTCAATGAACTGGCTAGACATAACAGTGTCTTCTTGGAGTGGATACAGGGCATAAAGGTTTTGAAGGTAATGAAACCGCGGACCTTCTGGCCAAGAAGGGAGCGGATACACGATTCACTGGTCCAGAACCTAGTATTGGGACTGCCTAGAGCCTGGGTAAGGACCAAAGTCAGGAACTGGGTCTGGAAAGAGTCGACCAAACACTGGAGTAACACTGTGTAGGGCTGAGGCACTCAAAGCTGATGCTCAAAGCCTACTCCAAAAAACTGACGTCTGACATACTGAATCTTGGTAGGAGTCAGATAAGAGCATTAGTGGGTCTGCTCACTGGGCATGGACCATTCAGACTACACCTTCGGAGGATGGGGATTCTGCTGTGTTGACTGTGCGCCATGGACGATGAGTCGGCAACTCACATTCTATTCGAGTGTGAGGCCTTGGACTATAAACGGTTCCTCATCTTCGGTGACACGAATCCTGAATCCTATCACCACCTTGAGGAGCTGGTACCAGGACTTAAATCTCTTGTAAAGGGAACTGCCCTGTGGCAACAGTGACTCAAGGAATTTAGGACAAATGGATTCTAGCCTTCCTGAGGATCAGCGGGATGCTGATTTTCAGCTGAACAAACTAGAGTCCTGCAAGCACGGGTGCATGTAAGGACTTTTGGTGCCGAACCTGGTCACAATATTCCCATAGGAAGCAGTGCTTAAAACATGGGGCTCCATAGGTGAGACCATGCCAGGTTACTTAGAGTAGATTAGAAAGAGAACAAAAGTCTCAATGAGCCCCAAACTTAAAAATGGATATTTTTTGAAATATAGAGGTTTGAAGTTGGACCAAAATAGTGATTTACTGAATAGATCAACATTTGATATATTGAGTATTTTGTTGATTTCGAATCGGGGGTCGGTTGGCTTCAATCATGCGAGGTTCAGATAAAGATCACAGCCCCAGAATCGAAATCGATGATCCCAAAAACTGAGGGATCCTAGGGTTTTTCGGATAAATCTAGAAATACTCAATATAACAAATGTTAACCTGTTTACTAATTTACTATTTTGGTCCGACTTCAAACCTCTATATCTCAAAAATTGGCCTTTGTTCTAATCCCTCTATTCATAAAATTTCAGACTATTTGACAGAAAGTACTTTTCCATTAATTTTGTGCCGGACCTTTTTTGGAGGTTTTACAAGTGGCTGCATTTGCCATTGATTTTTCTATTATAATTGGCCTTAGATTAGTTGACCATCGTTTCCAGTTCACAGTTCTTCTCGAGTTCTTAGCTTTTATAATTGGCCTAAGATTAGACCATCGAGTTCTAAGTTCTTATAATTGGCCCAAGATCAGATAAGCATTGATTTTTTTAATTACAATCAGCCTAAGATGAGATGACCATCAATTTCGAGTTCTCAGAGCTCCAGAAAGATAAATAAGACTCCTTGGTACCAGATCTGTCTATTATATTTGGAGCAAAAACTACATAGTTTCAATTTCAATAAATTTTAATTTTTTGGGGGTATTCTGATTAAGTGTTAGATCCAATCGTGTAAAACGAACTAAAGTATAAACTTCCACTCACTGAATTTATAAAAAAAACTAAAAGTAACATTTTTAAAATTGTTACTACAAAGGACCCTGCACTAACTAAATGGATTTTGGGTCCCGTTCAAATTCTGAAAATTCAGTATGTTGTAGTTCTCGCCTTTCTGATCAAAAGTTATCATGGGCCCAACATGATCCTATGTATATATTCCAAGATATAGAAGGACGTAATATGTGATATTAGCTGTAGACCTGAGTACATTTTTATAAAAAATAATTTCAGATTCGGAAAATTCATAAAATTGCACGTCGATATTAATTGGTTTAAATATTTTATGAGAAGTTTTTAACGGTTTTTATGCCAGTTGAAAAAAATGCTCTAAACACGTCTTTTTAGGACTTAATGGGTTAAGTTGGGCCTTTAAAGGACCTTCAAATTACCCATAGGTGATCTTTAGGGTGGAAATATCATTAAGCTCATTTTTGAGGTGTCAAAAACCATAGCAGTCTACTGATTGCAGATCTCAATTTTTAAATCAATTAACCTAAATCTTACTGAGGCTTACTCAGGCCTACAGCTTATATCACATATTACGTCCTTTTATATCTTGGAAAATATACATAGGATTATGTTGGGGTTGGGCCCATGATAACTTTTGATCAGAAAGTCGAGAACTACAACATACTAAATTTTCAGCCCATTCGACCGGGACCCAAAATCCATTTAGTTAGTGCGGGGTCCTTTTCGTATTAGATTCTACATATAAACAGTGATTTTACTACCACAAAAAACTGTATATCTTTACAGATCCATGTATGTATATAATTTTTTTTAATTTCTAATTTATTAACGCATTAAAAAAATGTTCGATACTAATTTTTGTTGTTTATTATTTCAACATAAACTAATTTCCGGTACTTATATGTATGTTTAGTGGTTCATAAAATATTACCTAACACTGTGTTATGATTTTATTGTTTAGTGTTTAATTATAGTTTCCTAATTTTTAAGTGCGGTCTTGTATATCATGAGTTTTGTTGAATTTAAACGGATTAGGTAATGGTGAAAGTTCCGGTTTTTGATTGATTTGTATCTAAATTGCTTTTTCCAGAAGAGTGAGAATGTATTAAGAAAATTTTTAATCAAATAAAATTATTTTTAAAAGTGGGATTGGTTTGTAATAATTAAGGTATACAAAAGAATATATCTACTCTTTGATTGTATCCTTAGTTTTGCGATAAATTTTATATTTTGTAAAATATACGAGGTGCGCGTTTTGTTAAATTGAAAAAATTTATAAAAATCCGTTTTTTTTTCTAAAAATAATTAAAAATATTTTTATTACTGGGATTCCTATATAAAAATTACAGTATACAAAAGAATATATCTACTCTCTGATGGTACCCTCAGTTTTGCGATAAATTTTATACTTTGTAAAATATACGAGGTGCGCGTTTTGTTGAATTAAAAAACTATATAAAAATTCGTGTTTTTTTCAAAAATACTTAGAAATATTTGTAACAATGGGATTCTTATATAAAAATTATAGTATACAAAAGAATATATCTACTCTCTGATGGTACACTCAGTTTTGCGATAAATTTTATATTTTGTAAAATATACGAGGTGCGCGTTTTGTTGAATTAAAAAAATATATAAAAATCAGTTTTTTTTTCAAAAATGCTTAGAAATATTTTTAATAATGGAATTCCTTTATAAAAATTACAGTAAACATAAGAGTATATCTGCTCTCTGATGGTACCCTCAGTTTTGCGATAAATTTTATACTTTGTAAATTATACGAGGTGCGCGTTTTGTTGAATTGAATAAATATATAATAATCCGTTTTTTTCTAAAAATAATTAAAAATATTTTTATTAATGGGATTCCTTTATAAAAATTCCAGTATACAAAAGAACATATCTACTCTCTAATGGTACCCTCAGTTTTGCGATAACTTTTCTACTTTGTAAAATATACGAGGTGCGCGTTTTGTTGAATTAAAAAAATATATATAAAAATTCGTTTTTTTTCAAAAATATTTAGAAATATTTTTATTAATGGGATTCCTTTATAAAAATTATAGTATACAAAAAAATATATCTACTCTCTGATGGTACCCTCAGTTTTGCGATAAATTTTATACTTTGGAAATTATACGAGGTGCGCGTTTTGTTGAATTGAATAAATAGATAATAATCCGTTTTTTTCTAAAAATAATTAAAAATATTTTTATTAATGGGATTTCTTTATAAAAATTCCAGTATACAAAAGAACATATCTACTCTCTAATGGTACCCTCAGTTTTGCGATAACTTTTCTACTTTGTAAAATGTACGAGGTGCGCGTTTTGTTGAATTAAAAAAATATATGTAAAAATCCTTTTTTTTTAATATTTAGAAATATTTTTATTAATGGGATTCCTTTATAAAAATTACAGTATACAAAAGAATATATCTACTCTCTGATGGTACCCTCAGTTTTGCGATAAATTTTATACTTTGGAAATTATACGAGGTGCGCGTTTTGTTGAATTGAAAAAATATATAATAATCCATTTTTTTTTTCTAAAAATAATTAAAAATATTTTTATAAATGGGATTCCTTTATAAAAATTCCAGTATACAAAAGAACATATCTACTCTCTAATGGTACCCTCAGTTTTGCGATAACTTTTCTACTTTGTAAAATGTACGAGGTGCGCGTTTTGTTGAATTAAAAAAATATATGTAAAAATCCTTTTTTTTTTAATATTTAGAAATATTTTTATTAATGGGATTCCTTTATAAAAATTACAGTATACAAAAGAATATATCTACTCTCTGATGGTACCCTCAGTTTTGCGATAAATTTTATACTTTGGAAATTATACGAGGTGCGCGTTTTGTTGAATTGAAAAAATATATAATAATCCATTTTTTTTTCTAAAAATAATTAAAAATATTTTTATAAATGGGATTCCTTTATAAAAATTCCAATATACAAAAGAACATATCTACTCTCTAATGGTACCCTCAGTTTTGCGATAACTTTTCTACTTTGTAAAATGTACGAGTTGCGCGTTTTGTTGAATTAAAAAAATATATGTAAAAATCCTTTTTTTTTAATATTTAGAAATATTTTTATTAATGGGATTCCTTTATAAAAATTACAGTATACAAAAGAATATATCTACTCTCTGATGGTACCCTCAGTTTTGCGATAAATTTTATACTTTGGAAATTATACGAGGTGCGCTTTTTGTTGAATTGAAAAAATATATAATAATCCATTTTTTTTCTAAAAATAATTAAAAATATTTTTATTAATGGGATTCCTTTATAAAAATTCTAGTATACAAAAGAACATATCTACTCTCTAATGGTACCCTCAGTTTTGCGATAAATTTTCTACTTTGTAAAATATACGAGGTGCGCGTTTTGTTGAATTAAAAAAATAATATGTAAAAATCTGTTTTTTTTAAATATTTAGAAATATTTTTATTAATGGGATTCCTTAGGGGGCGTCCATAAATTACGCGAGGTGTTCAGAGGGGGGAGGGGGTCAAGCTTAATCTTTCTAAATCTCACTTGGGGGAGAGGGAGGGTTTTACCAAATATCACGTAATTTTTTTTTCAAGTAGAAAACGGTGTAAAGTTACGTAAAAGTAAAATTAAATTAAAGTACAAAAATGCTTCTAGAATGAAAATACGGCGAAATTTCACACAATAGTGTTTGTTGTATTTGTCCAAACACCGCAGAGAAGCACCACTGTGGCTACTGCCCATGGACTGAATTAGAATAAATATTATGTATTTTTAGTATCAAATACTAATCATTGCTAGTTTTTAAAGTAAAAGTAATGAAATAAATTATGTTCTTGTATTTTTTTTTAATCCAAAGCGATTACAGTTAACATACCAATTTTTTTAAAAATCTCACGTGAGATTTGGGAAGGGGGGAGGGAGTTAGGGAAAATCTTATGAAATCTCACCAGAGGGGGTGGGGGTGTCAAAAAATCCAGAAAAATGCCTCACGTAATTTGTGGACGCCCCCTTTGTAAAAATTACAGTATACAAAAGAATATATCTACTCTCTGATGGTACCCTCAGTTTTGTGATAAATTTTATATTTTGTAGCATATACGAGGTGCGCGTTTTGTTGAATTAAAAAAATATATAATAATCCGTTTTTTTCTAAAAATAATTAAAAATATTTTTATTAATGGGATTCCTTTATAAAAATTACAGTATACAAAAGAATATATCTACTCTCTGATGGTACCCTCAGTTTTGCGATAAATTTTATACTTTGGAAATTATACGAGGTGCGCGTTTTGTTGAATTGAAAAAATATATAATAATCCATTTTTTTTTTTCTAAAAATAATTAAAAATATTTTTATAAATGGGATTCCTTTATAAAAATTCCAGTATACAAAAGAACATATCTACTCTCTAATGGTACCCTCAGTTTGGCGATAATTTTTCTACTTTCTAAAATATACGAGGTGCGCGTTTTGTTGAATTAAAAAATTTTATAAAAATCCGTTTTTTTTTTTTCTAAAAATAATTAAAATATTTATATTAATGGGATTCCTTTATAAAAATTACAGTATGCAAAAGAATATATCTACTCTTTGATGGTACTCTCAGTTTTGCGATAAATTTTATACTTTGAAAAATATACGAGGTGCGCGTTTTGTTGAATTGAAAAAATTTATAAAAATCCGTTTTTTTTTTCTAAAAATAATTAAAATATTTATATTAATGGGATTCCTTTATAAAAATTACCGTATACAAAATAATATATCTACTCTCTGATGGTACCCTCAGTTTTGCGATAAATTTTCTACTTTGTAAAATATACGAGGTGCGCGTGTTGTTGAATTGAAAAAAATTATAAAAATCCGTTTTTTTTTTTCTAAAAATAATTAAAATATTTTTATTAATGGGATTCCTTTATAAAAATTACACTATACAAAAGAATATATCTACTCTCTGATGGTACCCTCAGTTTTGCGATAAATTTTATACTTTGTAAATTATACGAGGTGCGCGTTTTGTTGAATTGAAAAAATATATAATAATCCATTTTTTTTTTCTAAAAATAATTAAAAATATTTTTATAAATGGGATTCCTTTATAAAAATTCCAGTATACAAAAGAACATATCTACTCTCTAATGGTACCCTCAGTTTGGCGATAATTTTTCTACTTTCTAAAATATACGAGGTGCGCGTTTTGTTGAATTAAAAAAATTTATAAAAATCCGTTTTTTTTTTTTTCTAAAAATAATTAAAATATTTATATTAATGGGATTCCTTTATAAAAATTACAGTATGCAAAAGAATATATCTACTCTTTGATGGTACTCTCAGTTTTGCGATAAATTTTATACTTTGAAAAATATACGAGGTGCGCGTTTTGTTGAATTGAAAAAATTTATAAAAATCCGTTTTTTTTTTCTAAAAATAATTAAAATATTTATATTAATGGGATTCCTTTATAAAAATTACCGTATACAAAATAATATATCTACTCTCTGATGGTACCCTCAGTTTTGCGATAAATTTTCTACTTTGTAAAATATACGAGGTGCGCGTGTTGTTGAATTGAAAAAAATTATAAAAATCCGTTTTTTTTTTCTAAAAATAATTAAAATATTTTTATTAATGGGATTCCTTTATAAAAATTACACTATACAAAAGAATATATCTACTCTCTGATGGTACCCTCAGTTTTGCGATAAATTTTATACTTTGTAAATTATACGAGGTGCGCGTTTTGTTGAATTGAAAAAAATTATAAAAATCCGTTTTTTTTTTCTAAAAATAATTAAAATATTTTTATTAATGGGATTCCTTTATAAAAATTACACTATACAAAAGAATATATCTACTCTCTGATGGTACCCTCAGTTTTGCGATAAATTTTATACTTTGTAAATTATACGAGGTGCGCGTTTTGTTGAATTGAAAAAATATATAATAATCCATTTTTTTTTTCTAAAAATAATTAAAAATATTTTTATAAATGGGATTCCTTTATAAAAATTCCAGTATACAAAAGAACATATCTACTCTCTAATGGTACCCTCAGTTTGGCGATAATTTTTCTACTTTCTAAAATATACGAGGTGCGCGTTTTGTTGAATTAAAAAAATTTATAAAAATCCGTTTTTTTTTTTTCTAAAAATAATTAAAATATTTATATTAATGGGATTCCTTTATAAAAATTACAGTATGCAAAAGAATATATCTACTCTTTGATGGTACTCTCAGTTTTGCGATAAATTTTATACTTTGAAAAATATACGAGGTGCGCGTTTTGTTGAATTGAAAAAATTTATAAAAATCCGTTTTTTTTTTCTAAAAATAATTAAAATATTTATATTAATGGGATTCCTTTATAAAAATTACCGTATACAAAATAATATATCTACTCTCTGATGGTACCCTCAGTTTTGCGATAAATTTTCTACTTTGTAAAATATACGAGGTGCGCGTGTTGTTGAATTGAAAAAAATTATAAAAATCCGTTTTTTTTTTCTAAAAATAATTAAAATATTTTTATTAATGGGATTCCTTTATAAAAATTACACTATACAAAAGAATATATCTACTCTCTGATGGTACCCTCAGTTTTGCGATAAATTTTATACTTTGTAAATTATACGAGGTGCGCGTTTTGTTGAATTGAAAAAATATATAATAATCCATTTTTTTTTCTAAACATAATTAAAAATATTTTTATAAATGAGATTCCTTTATAAAAATTCCAGTATACAAAAGAACATATCTACTCTCTAATGGTACCCTCAGTTTGGCGATAATTTTTCTACTTTCTAAAATATACGAGGTGCGCGTTTTGTTGAATTGAAAAAATTTATAAAAATCCTTTTTTTTTTCTAAAAATAATTAAAATATTTTTATTAATGGGATTCCTTTATAAAAATTACAGTATACAAAAGAACATATCTACTCTCGGATGGTACCCTCAGTTTTGCTATAAATTTTATACTTTGTAAAATATACGAGGTGCGCGTTTTGTTGAATTAAAATATATAAAAATCAGTTTTGTTTTTCAAGAATACTAATAGACCGTCAGCCCGTGGTATAAAAAATTGAACGATCCTTGACCGTATGCCCTTTGAAGATTCGACTAAAATATATGTGCCAATTATGTTAAATTTGAAATAAAACAATTGCGACAATTGTTATACCTTCTTTATGATTGCTGACCGTATGCCTCTAAGAGATTTTTATTATTTATGACGTACCATATACTTATGCCTAACGGCATACCGATCGGCTGGTTCCAAGTTGTTCCTAACCTCTAAAACATGTGTGGAAATTTTTTTATTCTTCTTTATGATCGTTAACTATATGCCATTAGCAAATATGATAAATTGTAATCAATGCTATCATATGTAGCTTTGGCATACAGATCGAGTGATCCTAAAGTAGTGGCATACGTATCAAAAGATGTAAAACTTTTAAATGACTTTTCGATGATCACTGACCGTATGCCAATAAGTTTATCATTAGACAATACTAAAATATAATGCATAATGAAAGGGCATACGCTCATCGCGGTCCCTAACATCAAAAATTAAAATTGAAGTTAAATATTAATTTTTGACAATCGCTGACCGTATGCCATTATGTATATTATTAAATAATTGAAAAATTAAATACCCTGCAAAAGGACATACGGTTTTAGTGGTTCCATACCAAAATTATCAGCTGAAATATCTATTACTCCGAACGAGCATCTCTAGTGTGTATGTGACGTGATTGTCTATATGTATTTTTATTTTTATTTATTTTATTTATTAGACGCAACCAAGCTTCGACCAGGTGATCATCGATTCTGCGCAAATAATATTTGCATTTTTGAGGTAACGAACCACTAAAATCGTATGCCCTTTGACAGGGTATTTAATTTTTCAATTATTTAATGATATACATAATGGCATACGGTCAACGATCGTCGAAAATTAATATTCAACTTCAATTTTAATTTTTGAGGTTAGGAACCACAGGAATCGTATGCCCTTTCATTGTACATTAGATTTTAGTATTGTCTAATGATAAACTTAATGGCATACGGTCAGTGATCATAGAAAAATCATTTCAAATTATTACAGCTTTCATACATATTTCTGAGGTGAGGAACTACGATAACCGTATGCCTTTTTGCAAGTGGTCATTTTATAATGTAAACTTTAATTTTAAGTAGATTTTTTACGGTTAAGAGCCATAAAATAGAATAAAAGATTTTCGACACATGTTTTAGAGGTTAGGAGCCACTTGGAACCAGCCGATCTGTATGCCTTTAGGCATAAGTATATGGTACGTCATAAATAATAAAAATCTCTTAGAGGCATACGGTCAGCTATCATAAAGAAGGTGTAACAATTGTCTGCAATTTCAAGGGTTTATTACATACCTTTGGGACCACCCTACACGTATGCCGACGTTTTTCCGCTGGATTATTTTTTCGTTAACTTTCTTCTCATTACCCCGGCATACGGTCAACTTTTGTTAAAATTTATCATAATTTTGTTTCAACATTTTCCGGAATTTTGCAACTATAGAACCAGGATGCAAGTTCCATTTCAAATTTAACATAATTGGCACATATATTCTAGTCGAATCTTCAAAGGGCATACGGTCAAGGATCGTTCAATTTTTTATACGATGGGCTGACGGTCTATAAGAAATATTTTTAATAATGGGATTCCTTTATAAAAATTACAGTAAACAAAAGAATATATCTGCTCTCTGATGGTACCCTCAGTTTTGCGATAAATTTTATACTTTGTAAAATATACGAGGTGCGCGTTTTGTTGAATTGAAAAAGTTTATAAAAATTTGTTTTTTTTTTCTAAAAATAATTAAAATATTTTTATTAATGGGATTCCTTTATAAAAATTCCAGTATACAAAAGAACATATCTACTCTCTAATGGTACCCTCAGTTTTGCGATAAATTTTATACTTTGTAAAATATACGAGGTGCGCGTTTTGTTGAATTGAAAAAATTTATAAAAATTCGTTTTTTTTTTCTAAAAATAATTAAAATATTTTTATTAATGGGATTTCTTTATAAAAATTCCAGTATACAAAAGAACATATCTACTCTCTAATGGTACCCTCAGTTTTGCGATAACTTTTCTACTTTGTAAAATGTACGAGTTGCGCGTTTTGTTAAATTAAAAAAATATATGTAAAAATCCTTTTTTTTTTTATATTTAGAAATATTTTTATTAATGGGATTCCTTTATAAAAATTACAGTATACAAAAGAATATATCTACTCTCTGATGGTACCCTCAGTTTTGCGATAAATTTTATACTTTGGAAATTATACGAGGTGCGCGTTTTGTTGAATTGAAAAAATATATAATAATCCATTTTTTTTCTAAAAATAATTAAAAATATTTTTATAAATGGGATTCCTTTATAAAAATTCCAGTATACCAAAGAACATATCTACTCTCTAATGGTACCCTCAGTTTGCGATAAATTTTCTACTTTCTAAAATATACGAGGTGCGCATTTTGTTGAATTGAAAAAATTTATAAAAATCCTTTTTTTTTTCTAAAAATAATTAAAATATTTTTATTAATGGGATTCCTTTATAAAAATTACCGTATACAAAAGAACATATCTACTCTCTAATGGTACCCTCAGTTTTGCGATAACTTTTTTACTTTCTAAAATATACGAGGTGCGCGTTTTGTTGAATTGAAAAAATTTATAAAATTCCTTTTTCTTTCTAAAAATAATTAAAATATTTTTATTAATGGGATTTCTTTATAAAAATTACCGTATACAAAAGAATATATCTACTCTCTAATGGTACCCTCAGTTTTGCGATAACTTTTCTACTTTCTAAAATATACGAGGTGCGCGTTTTGTTGAATTGAAAAAATTTATAAAAATCCTTTTTTTTTGTTCTAAAAATAATTAAAATATTTTTATTTATGGGATTTCTTTATAAAAATTACCATATACAAAAGAATATATCTACTCTCTGATGGTACCCTCAGTTTTGCGATAAATTTTATACTTTGTAAAATCTACAAAGTGTGCGTTTTATTGAATTAAAAAAATATATAAAAATCTGTTTTTCTTTTTAAAAATACTTTTAATACCAAATAGTCTATAAAGTCTGTATTTTTTTTTAGTAACTCGATGTACTAACAGAAGGGTTGATTAAACGGAAGGGTGTGGTAATATTTCCGGAAATACCATCTCTAAACATAATAAGTAAGGGATACGTTAAGAGGGAAATTTACTGTTGGTATGAAATTTGAGCTACGATTAATATGTATCACTGAAAAAAAATCGTTATTATAAGAATCGCAATTATTAACCATAAAAACATTTATATACAAGGTGGATTTTTAATATTTTTTGCACGATTGATCATTTTTGACTGTTAACCGTGACAGATTTTACGTCAGTAGGTGACATTTAGTAGCAACTCGACGGTAAGTAATCCAACTCGACGGTAAGTAATTCACTTACCGTCGAGTTAAAAAATCTCTTAATTTTAATTTATTTTTTGAAAGAGTAAAGAAAACTAACGAATTATTTATTAATATTGAAACTTATGGTACAATTTGTTAAATTATTTAATGAAATCCCACTTGTTTGGGCTGTGGTTTCACTTCTAACAGAAACTCCTGCAGAATCGCATACATTAGTAGTATTACTAGTGTTGCACAATATTTTTTTGGCAAAATCTATTTTATTTTGAAGAGAATCTTCTACATAGCTTTCTGCCACTGTCGATGAACGCCAACCTCCATGAGGCTATAATCCGAGGACATCAACACCTTTATTAGCCAAAAGCGTTGCTGATGTCCTTCTGAACGAATGGCCAGTATAGTTCTCGGGATTAGGCAAATTTAAGAATTTGGCAATTTGAGAAGGCCAGCCCCCGATTGTCCCTTTCCCTATTACTTGAGCACAACATTTTCCCGTATCTTAAGAACAAGTGATTTGATTTTACTTGTAATGGACGAAATTTTATATAATTTTACAGAATTTCTAAATATGGAATTTTATCGTCTGGTTTATTAACGACTGTAAAAGTACGCTGGATGTTCGTGTTTGTATTGGGTACTTTTACAATCATTAAACCATCGGTTTGTTGGATGTCATTCATAGTAATATTATATAATTCTTCTCTTCTACAGGCACCAGATATTCCCAATATCATTGCGACCTACAAATTATGAAAAAATCTTCATTAGAGTATTTCTTTTACCTAAACTAGCTTACATTACCTTGTGAATTAGAAATTCTTCATCCGGTGCTTCCATCGGAAATTTCTCAAATTGCTCCGGTGTGAAAATGCTCGCTTTCTTAGGCCTATAGCCAACATTTTTTCTCTTCAAATACGCGATCAAAGTTGAAAACTTGGCAATATCAATGCCATCATAAAGAACAACGGTGGATTTAATCATTGAATATTCTGCCCAGAGGCTTCCAGGAGCTTTCAACTGCATATGTCTTTGAACGAAATATGCCAATAGAGTTTTTTCATCGATTCTTAAATTCTTGCCTTCGCACCATTTTTTAAAACTTTGGTAGGTATTCTGATAACGGATTTTGGATTTTTCGGGAATAATTGCGGAACACCCTTCTTCCCAAGCCCGTTCAATTTCTTCAAATTCACTTTCGCTCATATTTTAATTTATAATAATCAAAATTGTACTTAAAATTATTGACAACTAAATAAAAACTCAATTCTCCATTGTTGTTATGCACCCTAGTTACTACCTAACAACCAAAGTATCTATCTTGATAAAATGAATGAAACTAGTCAATATGACGAAAATGTTTAATTTTATAATTTATAATGGTATCAATCGTGCAAAAAACGTTATAAGCATGTCGAACGTTAAGGGTAACCGATCTCAGACAATAATTGGAGTCGTCGCTCCGCTCCTCCTCCAAACAATTGTCTTCGATCGGTATAAAACCCTTACCGTTCTCCATACTTATAATCAATACATAGTGCCACGTATTTTAATAAAATTAAAAACAAAATCAAATTTTGAAAAATTAATAAAAAGGTTAATCAATTTATTCCAATTTAAATCCAACTCCAGCTGAGATCGGTAGTGGTTTCTCTACTGGCAAATTGTGCCCAGCTCAGCCGTAGAGGGTAAGTACCAAAATAAAGTGAGTGCGCCACCGATTTGTACGGTTAAAATCGGAAACCCCTGATGTTCCAGGCACTACTTCACCCACTGGAGATAATAAAATAAATTTTGAATATTAAACAGCTCTAATTGAATTACACAATAAAAGAAAGCGACGATAAAGTGAGCTAAATAAAACAAAATCTCAACTAGACCCTTCTTTAATAGAAATATTAAGAATTACAAAACTGTCAAGCCTCGTGCTTGACAACGCTATTGATATTTATATAAAAAAAAATATATGAATAATATTAAAAGAGAATTTTATCCCAAAATGTGTGATCACACGCAATATAAAAAAAATATAAACAAGAAAAATAGATCTTAACTAAAACTATAGTTGCGCCTTAAATCTAATTAGCTTATCTGATAATCTAGATACAATTCCTCGTCGTCCTAGGCTTCTCCAATACTTAGGCCGGTACCAAATTCAAGCCTGTTCCCAGAACCAATAGGCTTGCACCAGTCACAACTAACTTAAGCTCGACTAAGTATCAGGTCAGCAATCAAAACTCAACCAAAACTAGAACTTAAACCCTTAACTAGGATTTATACCTGTATCTAGGATTTCAGCCTATAACTAGGACTTAAGCCCGTAACTAGAACCCTAAAATCGTAATTTGGAATTAATAATAGCTCAAACAAATTTTAATGACTCTTCAATTAATTGACTTACTGACTTTAATACAATTTGAACACATTAACTTAAATTTGTACTACAATGAAAGAATAAAAATGAATTTAAATGAATAAAACCACATTTAGAAGCTGACTTCTCTGATTTTAGAATTAATGATCAAAACTAATGATTTAAATGTACTCAACAAACTTAAATTTGACTTGCTAGTCACGACAAAATTATAACAATAAATTAAATCAAAATTTAACATAAAATTAATTTACAATAGTAAAAGAATAAGCAAAAAGGAGTCTAGTTTCACATAAATAAACCTACATACAATACACAAAGAAATATACATGTAAAATCAAGATATTAAAACTAAAATTTCGACTATATGGCGTTATTAATCTTATATAAAAAAATATAATATAGTAACTCACCTATTAAGATAGGGTTGTTTTATTTCTTTTAACTCGTGACACCCCTGGCTGGTAAACGGGTGGAACAGTATTCTCGTTGCTAACTGCACCAATCGGAATTCTACCACAATTTACTGTCTGCTCTATGGGCTACCTACACTCATTGGGAACGAAAGAACCATAAGAATCGAACAACCACATGAATAAATAACGTGTTACTCACCACAGAAGATTTCCTAAATATCCCTTCACGAGGAATTTTTCCAACGAATCCACCAAAATACCGGAAAATCTCACTCCAATACCATTCGTTAGGAAAAACTGAGGTTTAATTTCGTAAATCCAAAATTAATTGTCTCTGATAAACAGAGATTACAACTTAAACCCAGAAAATCTTCTCACTGCCACGTTTTCAAGACAAAGGCTGGTAAAAGAAAGAACCGATTCTTAGATATCACCTTCACGAAATTTGACACACGTCGAAATAAGAGGTGGCCTCTACTACTATAGGGACAATAACCGTAGGATCTTCAGCTACCAATTTACGAACAAACAGTGGTCGTTAGATACGACTAATCTTATAATTTATCAAGATATCAATAAAAATTTCACATTACCTAATTCCTCGTTCATTTTCAATTTTATTAAGCAAGATAGAAATATAACAGAACACTGACTGTAGAACACTATACTTCGAGTTATCGACAAAAGAAGAGAAATAGTACCTCGGCCGGGTGAAAATAATAACATAACCCCAAGGATTCATAAACGGAATTTTAATAAATATACTTCTAAAAATAATTCCAGCGATATCAGGAATAATTTATGGCCAGAATAATAAATAATAGGCGATTATCTATACCGAACCAGATCAACCGGTTCCCGACCCAAGTAAATCTTTAATAATGGGAAATTTCAAGGTAGGAAGACGCTTATGTTTACAAATTAAATATTTATCACTTGCAAGAATTTAACCTGTGACAAATAGTGGAAAAATACTGTTATTTTTGAGGTTTCTAATGTGATGTCGTTAATTATCAACTTTTTTCCGCTTACATTGCAAACGCAGGCTGAACCCTACGAGATTTATCAAAATAATGTACTAATTATTTGTACACATTGAAAAGGTCTACAGAACACTCCGCGATGGTATATGTCTATCTCTTATGGATATCCCACAATAAAAATTTTTTGTCATTTACTTTTTACGACAAATAATGGCTAATTTTCGAAGCGATTTTAACCAATACAGCATTAATCCTTATCCAATTAAATGGCTTAAATAATACATTGTTGATTTAATATAGATCTATATGCTCCTTTACAGAGCAAGATTTAAATCAATACTTTCGAAGATATTACAGATTTAAAATTGCGGAGCGTAGCGCTTGCGGTGGTATTGGCCGACCGGGGTGTCGGTAACGTGCCTGTAAATAGCGCATCGTAGGCCGCGATTTTCCTTATAGCACTTTGAATTTTGCAGCGATCGGACGCGTTTATTACGAAGTTATTCATTATGACGGTACCCTAAGGTGGCGCAGTTGAGATGTTATAAATTTACACCTATAATTCTTACATAACTAAGTACTATGACGCCACCGTTAGGTGGCGCAGTTAATATATAATATAGCTAACCGATAAATTACAAAGTACCATAAATATTAGTAAAAACTGATAACTAACGAGAAAATATGATAAAAAATACAAAAAAATTAATCGTAAAAATAAAAAAAAAATGGAAAAAACATTAGTATTAGGCGGTGCGAAGTTCGCCGGGTCCGCTAGTATACTAAAATTGAACATTTTTTAGCTTCAGTAAAATTATTTTAACCAACTTTTTAGAGCGTTTTATTTAAAATATTTCATTAAAAATAAGCTTACGTCAATTATTTTAAATAAATAAAGAAACAATTTCTATAATTAGACCAAAAATTAATTATGCAAAGGTAATAAACTTCCATTAAAAAAAAAATTAAGTATTTCAACAATGTTGAAATTAGGTTGTTAGTCACTAAATTTCTTTATGTAGATTTTATTATATTGTGATACTAAATAATATATCATTCCAAGAAAATAATGAATCATGCAAGCACGACACTGAACACCCACAAACGATAAATAAATGTAGAATCAAGCACGCATACAATGTATATAGAAAACGTAACGGATTTCGCGAGACTTGAATGCAAAGTAGACCACAGACTGTAAAAATAAAAGATTAAATAAAATAAAAGTAACAGAAAACATAACTTAACATGTAGATACCTACAAATGATCTGGGTGAACGAACCATATGTATAAAATTTTTATTTACCTTTTACCAACTTTTTGTTCGGTTTCTAAGGTGTTAATAAAAATGATAAAGAAATTGATTGATCTAATGATGAATACAAAGAAACAGAAACGGAGAATCAGAAGGTCACCAATTGCGGATGGAAGGTGGAGAGCGAGTCGTGGATCAAGATGTTATGGTTATATTGAGAAAAATCAGACATCTGTCAATATATTGTGACATATAAATGTCAACTTGTGATGTTCATAACCTACATGGTATGCCAGGAGTATTTTTTGGTCTTGCAAGTATCCTGATGGCTGGTATAGCTACCGAAAGACAATATCAGCTAGGAAACCAGATATTTAATTATATAACACTACCACTATAGTCGCTATAGTTTCCGGATTAGGTACAGTTTTGGAATATGTTTCCAGAAATCTGTAGTAATTTTCTTTGGTGAAAGAAATACATAAACAAAGTGAAGTACAAATAGTTTTGTATCAACCTTTACTCCGCTTTTTAAAGTGTTAATAAAAGTGATAAAAGGAAATGGCTAGATTGATTAATCTACTAATAAATACAAAGAAACAGAATTGGAGAGTCAGAAGGTCAGCAATTGCGGACCGCACTTAGGAGGTAGGTGGACAGCGAGTCGTGGATTCAAGATATTATGGTTGTCAGTAACGGGCGTATAAACTAAATTATGCCAACTGTAAAAAAAAGGAATATACCATGATGGATTTTTTTTTTTAAGAGGGCCAGGCTTAGAGGTAGTCCATGGGATTGCATCGCAGCTAGTACAGCTTATTGTGCACCCTCATTCACAGGTCCTCATTCTTCGTCAAATCCCAGGTTCTTAATGAACCAAGAGATTCTTTTGACTATGGTTGCCCGTTCTTCCCTTTGATCTCCAGTCGGTAGGCCAAGGGATCTCACACGCAGACCTTGCAGGGCTGGGCACATGAATATCACGTGGAAGGCTGTTTCCTCCTCCTCACCGCATTTTCTACATAAGAGGTTTTCAACTTGAATTCCCATCTTATGTAGGTGTCCGCGAAATACCCAGTGGCCGCTGATGAAGCCAACCACTTTCCGCAGGGTCTTCCTCCTCAGCCCAAGGGCATCTGCCGCTATAGCACCAGTAGGTGTCTGCAGCATTCTCTTTGACTGTATTTTACATTCTGTTCTTTCCCAGCTCTTTCGATGTTCTATGCCCATCCACTGGCGAACAGCTCTTCGTGCTGTGTTGTAAGCAATACCACACGTCGGCTCTGGGCCAATGAGCGGGCTTTCAGCTTCTTTGTTTGCCCACTTGTCTGCTCCCTCATTGCCAGCGATACCTTTGTGTCCCGGAACCCAACTAAGGATAACCTTGTTGTACTCTCCCAGGGTTTTCATGGCCTGATGACAGTCCCATACTGCTTTAGAGGTAAAGTCAAAACTGTCAAGTGCCATTAGCGCTGCTCTACTATCCGAGTTTATGTATATGGTGTGGTCTGTCATACCACGCTCCAAACACACTCTTGCACACTCTGATAGGGCAACAACTTCAGCCTGGAAAACAGTAGCCAGCTTACCCAGGCTTACGCATAACTGCGCCTTGGGTCTGACTCCATATATTCCCGCCCCAGTGCCTGTTGGCTTCTTCGAGCCATCCGTATACCAAGTGATCCCCCTTTTCATATATTCAGGTTCACCTTTCTCCCACGCAGCCCTGTCAATAATATTGACATTGTATGGCTTTTCTAGATCTGTGATCTTCACCATCCTATCTGGTAGCATTTTCAAGGTGTCCATCTGTACAGTGTCCACAATCCTTGTATGCCCACTGGCGGCGTTATACTTCCAGTTGCCACTGCAACCCATTCTGTAGGCTGCCATCCTTGCCTCCCCTTTCACAATAATGTCGAGAGGTGGGAGGTTTAGCACTACTTCCAGGGTTGCAGTTGGAGTACCTCTCATGGCTCCTGTGATGCCAAGATACGCTACTCGCTGGATCTTTTGTAGTCTCTTTACAGCGGTAGTTTGCATCACCTTGGTCCACCAGACTATCGAGCCATACACCATTATCGGTCTTGCAACCCTAGTGTATAGCCAGTTAGTCATTTGTGGGCTCAGACCCCATGTCTTCCCAACGGCCCGTCTCATCATCATAAGTGTGGTCTGAGAGCGTTGCGTTATATGTGCCAAATGGCTGTTCCAGGTGAGCTTATCGTCTAGTCTTATTCCTAGGTACTTGAACTCTCTCTTAACCTGGATCTGGTTACCGAAGAGAGTTGGTACCCTAGCGATATCAACATTTCTCTTCCTTGTAAATGGTACCATTACAGTCTTCATTGGATTGACCCTCAGACCCTCCTGGTTACACCACCTTTCCACTATGAACAATGCCCTCTGCATGAGTTCTAGGCATGTGTTCATAAATTTTCCTCTTATTAGGACAACAATGTCGTCAGCATATCCTTGAGCGTACATTCCCTGTGCATTGAGCTCAGAAAGGAGGTCATCAACCACTGGATTCCACAGATTCGGTGACAGGACGCCACCCTGTGGACACCCTCTTTGTGCCTTGACCTCCTTTACCGTTCCACACAGAGACCATGATGGATGATATCTACCTATATATTGCGGCCACCTTATAAGAAAAGTCTTTAGAAAACTTGATTTATTAAAAAATATATATTCTAGAAAAGTGTTACCAATTTTTTGTCACTTTAAGTGTCATTGAATGATAGAGTACTGACAAATTGACACTTCTAAAAACATTCTAGTGATATTTTACCAGTTTTGTCACTTTAAATGTCAGAATGACAGATTACATATTTGTGACAGTCAAAATTATATTTCTTGTAAAGTATAACACAATAGTTTAGGTAAAATTTTGTATTTAAAATGATATATTTGTCATATATTTGGGTATAGAAAATTGAGAATTAATGACAAGGTATGGAAATGGGATGATGAGCAAGGACGTCTGCTAGAAGAAAAAGGAAGGGACAGCTCAAAAAACTAATACGTACTAATAATCAGGACGGCAAACAAGAAGATAATAAGGCAATGAATCAGGAAGCGAGCAAAAGGGATAACGAAGATGATAATATAAATATTAGAGACAATACAAGGAAATGCAAAACAAACAAAAAAAGGAAACGGAAGATGCGAGATGATATAGTAAAAGTAGGTACTTGGAATGTAATGACGACTTTAGAGGAAGGAGCCCTGTGGAATCTAGTTGAAACAATGAAGAAGTACAGAATTGATGTTTTAGCCTTGCAGGAAACAAAGCAAAAAGGTAAGCTCACAATCAGTATAGACGGGTATGGGTTTTTTAACAGCGGAAATGATAACAACAGACTTTTCGGAGTCGGATTTATAATAAAAAGAGAATTAATAAAAAGTGTTATCAACTTTGAAGCAATTTCGGAAAGGCTATGTACAGGAAAATAACAATAATAAACGGGCACGCACCGACAGAAAATAAAGAATTGACAGAGAAATACGATTTTTATGAAGAGATGGCAAGCGTACTGGAGGGAACCCAAAGGTATGATATAAAAATGGTGGTAGGAGATATGAATGCTAAGGTGGGAAGAGAGGCGATTTAGAAGAAAGTAACAGGAGGAAGAAGCAAGCACGAGCAAAGTAACGAAAATGGAAAGTTATTGATAGAGTTTGCTACGGAACAAGATATGAAAATAGCTAGCACAAGCTTTGATTATAGAGAAGTACATAAAATGACATGGATTTCACCAGATGGGAGAACCAAGAATCAAATTGATCATGTTCTAATAGAAAGAAAACATCAAAAGTTAGTGAAAGATGTTAGAAGTTACAGAGGTGCAGACGCAAATACAGATCACTTTTTGGTGGTAGGAAACGTCAAGCAGCAGCTGCCAAGAATACAGAAGGTAACCAACAGAAGGAAAAAGTATAATGTAGCAAGAATACAGGAAAACGGGGTAAGAAAAGAAATGCGGGAGTATTTTAGAACAAATTTGAGAATAATGAAGGAAGAGGACAATGTAGAAACGGAGTGGATGCAACTAGAAAAATTAATGAAAGATGTGGCAGAGCAAAAGCTAGGTTGGGAGAAGACAACAAACAAGAATGGATGGTTCGATGAGGAGTGTAAAAAGAAAATAGAGGAAAAGAATTTAGTACGACTAAGGGCACTAGAAACTGATTCGACAGAAGTCAAGAGCAAATACTCAGAAGTCCGAAAAAACACCAAAAAGTTACTCAGGCAGAAGAAGAGAAATTATATGCGGAATAAATTACAAAATATTGAAGAACACGTTAAAAGCAAACAATTAAGAAATTTTTACCAAAAGGCCAAGAAATCACGAGAGGGCGCAGTTAATTACCAAGTACCTTATATTAAGGATAACGAAGGAAGGATATTGGCAGATCCAAGAGAAAAAGCAAAAAGATGGGCGCAATAGGTACTTCGAAGGAGTGCTAAATGGTCAAGAAAAAGAACCAGAGCAGGAACAAGAAGTAAAGGAGGAAAGAGAATATGTGGATCACGTGGAGGAACCAACAGATACAGAAATCTTAAAACAGATGGAAAATTTGAAGAACCATAAGAGTGCAGGAGAGAATGGGATCCCAGCAGAAATTGTTAAATACGGAGGGGAAGAGATACAGAAAAGAATATGCAGAATAATACGTAAAATATGGAACGAAGAAAAAATGCCTGAGAGATGGAACAATGCAATAATATGTCCAATCTTCAAGAAAGGGGACAAAAGTATATGCGAGAATTATAGAGGGATATCACTTCTGGATGTGGTGTACAAAGTTCTGGCTAGAGTTTTGAGAAACAGATTGAATGTGTACCAAGAAAGAATAGTGGGAGAATACCAAGGAGGTTTCAAGAAAGGAAGAGGAACAACAGATCAAATATTTACCCTTAAGACAATAATGGATAAAAGCTACGAGCGAAATTTAGGACTACATCTCATGTTTGTAGATTTTAAGCAGGCTTATGATACAATATATAGAAACAAAATGTATAATGCCTTGAACTTACTAGGAATACCAAAAAAAATCGTGAAGCTAATCAAGATGACATTAGACAATTCATACAGCAGAGTAACGAGCGAAGGAACTACTGTATCAGACAAATTTAGAGTCCAAAAATGATTAAAGCAAGGAGATCCAATATCGACAACGGTCTTGAATCTAGTGTTGGAAAAAATTGTACGAGATAGCAACATACAAACAACAGGGCTTATTTATCACCACAAGCAACAGATAATTGCATATGCAGATGATTTAGCTTTGCTAACCAGAACAAGGAAGGAACTGGAAAGAGCGTTCTGTAAGTTGGAAGAGGCTGCAAAAAATTACGGACTTAGTATAAATCAGAAGAAATCAAAATATATGGTGCTAAACCTTCAGAATGTGGACGGTAGAAAAGAATATATAGAGATTAAAGCGGGGGAGGACAGAAAATATAAAATTGAAAAAGTCTGTGAATTCGAATACTTGGGTGCAACGCTGACAAATAAAAACGAAGAATGGAAAGAAATAAATAAAAGATTAGTGAAAGGAAGTAAAGCTGTGGGATCTTTAAATAAGTTAATAAGATCAAAGGAGTTATATTCTAGAGAAGCCAAAATTAAAATTTATCGAACAATAATACGACCAACAGTGACATACGGAAGTGAAACATGGGTTTTAACAAAAGCGGAAGAAACAAAACTGGATATATGGGAAAGGAAGGTACTAAGGAAAATTCTGGGGGGAATAAAAACAGATGAAGGACTCTGGAGAAGAAGAACTAACCAAGAATTGAAAGATCTTTATAAATACCCATCAGTAACAAGCTTCATAAAAGCTCAAAGGGTGAGATGGTTCGGGCATACTAGGAGGATGCCAGAAGATAGATATGCAAAAAAGGTAATTAAAGAAGGGGAAGGAGGTAAAAGAAAAAGAGGGAGACCAAAGAAAAAATGGTTGGACGCGGTGTTGGAAGATATCAGAGAGGTAGAACCAAATTGGGGTGCAAAAGTACAGAATCGCAACCTGTGGAGAGAAATTGTTAAGGCAGTTGAAGAACGATAAAGAAAAAAAAAGTCATGGGCCTCAAAGGCCTGCAGTACTGTACTATATATATATATTTGTCAAATTTGCCATTATTTTTCGTAAGTCTTCTTTCTCCTTTTCGAGGTGTGGCTGGCTCATACTTGTACGCGCCAAAAAGAAACTAACAAGAAAATTTAGCATAGCAGCAGGTGTAAGCACGTGACCAACGGTCGCCTTGCTTTACTTAGATTATCAGAAATCTATTCTCGTAGTTGCATTGGTTTTTGCTACAATCATCAGGAATAGGTGAAAAAATCGTTATAAAATGACAAAAACTATCAAAAACTGATAAAACTCATTAAAACTTTGTAAAATAAAGTTAAAACCCATTGTTTGCACTCCCCGCTTGTTATTAATTTTACCAGAACACAGATTACAACAAAATTACTTTTTTTTAATTTCGTAATTTTCCGTTCTACTTAATCTGCACAAAACAATGTCAAACCAACATATATATGCAGATAAAAAACTGTATTGTATTATATTTCTTTTTATTCCATTCTTGTATTATGTTATAATCAATAAATTATTTTTACAATCTCTATACTTAATGTTATTTATTATTCTAATTTTTTGCTATTATAACGATGTGCGTGTTTGTAATTTCCTTTTTGCTTATTAGGATTATATGTAGTTTACGAGGTTAGATAAGAAAAATCTTTAGAAAACTTTATTTATTAAAAAATATATATTCTAGGGAAGTGTTACCAATTTTTTGTCACTTTAAATGTCATTGAATGACAAATTGACACTTCTAAAAACATTCTAGTAAAGTTTTTTGTTACTTTAAATGTCAGAATGACAGATTACATATTTGTGACAGTCACAATTACATTTCTTGTGATGTTTAACCAAATTCTCGTTATATAAATGTCAGAATGTTAGAGTTGTGACAATTTGCCACTACTTCTAAAATCATTCTAGTAAAGTTTTACCAGTTTTTTGTCACTTTAAGTGTCAGATTGATAGTTTACGTATTTGTGACAGTCACAATGACATTTCTATTAAAATTTTATCAAATCCTTATTACATAACTGACAATTTGACACTCCTTAAATCATTATAATGAAGTATTGATATCTCTATATCACGAAAACTATCAATTTTATTGAAATTTTGCAAAATAATTTCTCACTGTCATAGTTGCAAATAGAGACGTGTCACCTGAAATTGATTACATCAAAGGATTTAATTTAGTAGATATAAACTGATTATCGCTTAAGCCCTATAGGTATAGAGGAAATGGCCTATATAACGCAATCTAATGGCTCACAAAATGGATTTCGAAGTAAATTGATAAACGAAGATAACCTTTGACATTTTTATATTGTGTGGTAAAAGCATTGACCTAGCCCTATAAAGGAAGATTTGTGCATACAAAAAATAGAACAACGTAAAAGGTGTGGGGAAAGGTTTTATCGATGTTATGACCTAGAAAATAGTTTTTTTAATGTATATTTTTAGATATATTATTAATATAGACTATAGAGTGTTATAAAGTCAGCTGTCATGTACAGTCATGTAAAGTTGGTAACATAGAAGTGTTAGAGTTTCAATGAGCTGTTATTGTGACAGTCAAAATAATATATTTTTGGTAAAACCGTATTAGAATGTCACTTTGTCAGTTCGCTGTCATTCTGACACTAAAAGTGGCAAAAAAAAACTGGTAAAATTTCACTAAACTGTTTTTACAAGCGTCAGTACTCTGTCATTCTGACAGTTATGTAACAAACGTTTGGTAACACTTGACAAGAAATGCCATTGTGACTTGTCAATAATACGTAATCTGTCATTCTAAGTGACAAAAAACTGGTAAAACTTTACTAAAATGTTTTTTAGAAAATTCAAATTGTCAGTGCTCTGCCAATCTGACAGTCATATAACGGGAATTTGGTAACACTTCACAAGAAATGTCATTATGACTGTCACAAATACGTAATCTGTAAAATCTGTAATCTGTAATAGTAAAACTTCACTAGAATGTTTTTAGAAGTGTCAAGTTGTTAATAATTTGTCATTCTAGGAGTACAAAAAACTCATTGATGCCCAACGTGTACCATCTATTACATGATTTACATATTTAATCAGATACATATGCATTAATATTAACTAAATTATTTATGTCTACATATGCATCCACAAAATTGAATTACTGATCAAATTTGAGAAGCAGAACAAGGTTATTCGATTTAGTTAATGGTCGATTCTCACATTACAAAATCACTTTATATAGAATAAAAAAATGGGTTGATGGATGACGTTTCCACCCTGTTAAACACAAATTTAGTAAACAAATCTTAACTTACATGACCTATATTTTGAACACGAACCAGATTGATTTATAAATGGGAATGTTTCTCTTAAAAGTTTTTTGAATTAGAATATAAATACGTTCAAAATATTAATGGAAAATAATCATTTATCAAATATCCTGTCATTTTGACATACAAAGTGACTTGAAGTTGGTAATCCATCTTGATAACGATTTTAGAACTGTCAAGTTGTTAATAAGCTGTTATTTTGACAGTTTAAATGATGTTAAGTTGGTAAGACTTTATAATAAGAATATAGATCTTAACTAAAACTATAGTTGCGCCTTAAATCTAATTAGCTTATCTGATAATCTAGATACAATTCCTCGTCGTCCTGGGCTTTTCCAATACTTAGGCCGGTACCAAATTCAAGCCTGTTCCCAGAACCAATAGGCTTGCACCAATCTCAAATAACTTAAGCTCGACTAAGTATCAGGTCAGCAATCAAATATCAACCAATAACTAGGACTTAAACCCTTAACTAGTATTTACACCCGTATCTCTGATTTACACCTGTATCTAGGATTTCAGCCTATAACTAGGACCCTAAAATCGTAATTTGGAATTAATAATAGCTCAAACAAATTTAAATGACTCCTCGAATTAATTGACTTTACTGACTTTACTGAATACAATTTGAACACATTCGCTTATTTTTGCACAACAATGAAAGAATAAAAATGAATTTAAATGAATAATACAATATTTAGAAGCTGACTTCTCTGAATTTACAATTAATGATCAAAAATAATGATTTAAATGTACTTAACAACTTAAATTTGACTTGCTAGTCACAACAAAATTATAACAATAAATTAAATCAAGATTTAACATAAAATTAATTTATAATAGTAAAAAAAAACTAAAAGGAGTCTAGTTTCACATAAATAAACCTACATACAAGACACAAAGAAATACAAGTAAAATAAAGATATTACAACTAAAATTGCGACCATATGGCATTATTAATCTTATAAAAATAAAATATCGTAACTCACCTATTAAGATAGGGTTTCTTTCATTAAGCTCGTGACACCCTAGCTGGTAGACGGGTAAAACAATCTCCTCGTTGCTAACTGCAATAATGGGGAATTCTGGCCACGATTTGCTGTCTGAACGGTTTTAAATTACCAATTTTCCCTACTGTCTGCTCTATGAGCTACCTACACTTCATGGGGAACGAAAGAACCATAAGAATCGAACAACCACATGAATAAATAACGTTTTACTCACCACAGAAGATTTCCTAAATATCCCTTCACGAGGAATTTTCCCAACGAATCCACCAAAATAACGGAAAATCTCACTCCAATACTATTCGATAGGAAAAACTGAGGTTTAATTTCGTAAATCCAAAATTAATTGTCTCCGATGAACAGAGATTACAACTTAAACCCAGAAAATCTTCAGAAGCATCTGCTCGAGACTAAGGTTGACAGTCAAAAGGAAGTTTCTACGTTTCACAATTCATGAGATTGACACACCTCAAAATAAATGGCCTCTACTACTATAAGGACAATACCCGTAGGATCTTCAGCTACCAATTTACTAACAAACAGTGGTCGTTTGATACGACTAATCTTATTATTTATCAAGATATCATCAAAAATCTCAACATTACTTAATTTCCTCGTTTATTTTAAATCTTATTACGCAAGTAACTATTCCACGGAACAGCTGGCTGTAGAACCGCAATATCAATAGTTACCGACAAAAAGAAAGAGATAGTACTTCAGTCAGATGAAAGTGAAAGATGACAGTAATTTAAAAAAAAAAATAAACAGCTACATGAAATTTACTTCCAAAACAATATTAGCAACATTAGGAATAATTTATGGCCAGAATATATTTATAAGTTGACGATTATCTATTACCGAACCAGATCAACCGGTTCCCGACCCAAGTAAACCTTTAATAATGGGAAATTTCAAGGTAGGAAGACACTTATGTTTACAAATTAAAATATTTATCACTTAAGAGAATTTAGCCCGTGACACACTTGACAAGAAATGCCATTGTGACTTGTCAATAATACGTAATCTGTCATTCTAAGTGACAAAAAACTGGTAAAACTTTACTAAAATGTTTTTTAGAAAATTCAAATTGTCAGTGCTCTGCCAATCTGACAGTCATATAACGGGAATTTGGTAACACTTCACAAGAAATGTCATTATGACTGTCACAAATACGTAATCTGTCATTTTGACACTTAAAGTGACATAAAAATAGTAAAACTTCACTAGAATGTTTTTAGAAGTGTCAAGTTGTTAATAATTTGTCATTCTAGGAGTACAAAAAACTCATTGATGCCCAACGTGTACCATCTATTACATGATTTACATATTTAATCAGATACATATGCATTAATATTAACTAAATTATTTATGTCTACTTATGCATCCACAAAATTGAATTATGCATCCACAAAATTGAATTACAGATCAAATTTGAAAGCAGAACAAGGTTATTCGATTTAGTTAATGGTCGATTCTCACATTACAAAATCACTTTATATAGAATAAAAAAATGGGTTGATGGATGACGTTTCCACCCTGTTAAACACAAATTTAGTAAACAAATCTAAACTTACATGACCTATATTTTGAACACGAACCAGATTGATGTATAAATGGGAATATTACTTTTAAAAGTTTTTTGAATTAGATTATAAATACGTTCAAAATACTAATAGGAATAATCATTTATCAAGTACCCTGTCATTTTGACATATAAAATGACTTGAAGTTGGTAATCCTCCTTGATAACGATTTTAGTTGCTAATCAGCTGTTATTTTGACAGTTTAAATGATGTTAAGTTGGTAAGACTTTATAATAAGAATTTTAGAAGTGTCAAATTGTTATTGTGACAGGTAAACTGATGTTAAGTTGGTAATTCTTGATGATAGAGATTTTTGAACTGTCAAGTGATTTACAACTCTTTAATAACAATTTAGAAATAAATAAATATTTATTTTTTTAAGTTTATGAGTTCACATCTATAAGCTTATGGTCTTTTACTATATAGAACATAAGATACTTAGTTCATATTGATTATGATATAAAATAAACAGTCTAGAAGTAGTTTTTACTACAAAAATTTATAAAAACAAATAATTTGATTTATTGTATCAGTTAACGTAGAAATAATGATGTTATACGATCAATTACAAATTGATTTATTGTCCCAATTTGGTTTCTTCAGAGAAATGAGATTCGTGTCTGATATTTACAGTTTCTAGTTATAAAGACGATAAAAATTAGTGAGTAACAAGTAACGAGTTATACTGAAACGAAATTCGTGATAGAAAATTTTTATTTGGCCCGAAGGTTCAGGTTCAAACAATCACCGAGAAGGAAATGCTGTATTGTGTACTGTCAAAGAAATAAATGAACGGTTTTCGAATAAAATCATACAAAAACAACTTATACCTAGCAAATAGTTTTTTTATGCGTTAAACAGTGTCAGTACCATATAATTACTAAAAGAATAATTTTAGAATCACCAAATTGGCAATATTGTGTCATTTTGCCAGATACAGTGACATGAAGTTGGTAACAGTGTATTAGAACTGTCACGTTGTAAATACGATGTCAATTTGACAGATAAAGTAACGTTAAGTTGGTAATCCTTCATTAGCACAGTTCTATATCTGTCAAATGCGGTGTCTATTAACAGATACGTGATTACCATAATCTTAGACCTGTTAAGTTTAAAGTGTGCTGTCATTTTAACAGAAAAGATGACCTTAAGTTGGTAACACGGGATAAGCACGCTTTTAGAACTGTCAGGTTGACAGATAAAGTGACGTTAAACAGTGTCAATACCCTATAATTACTAAAAAAATAATTTTAGAACCATCAAGTTGGCAATATTGTGTAATTTTGCCAGATAAAGTGACATCAAGTTGGTAACAGTGTATTAGAACTGTCACGTTGTAAATACGATGTCAATTTGACAGATAAAGTAACGTTAAGTTGGTAATCCTTCATTAGCACAGTTTTATATCTGTCAAATGTGGTGTCTATTGACAGATGCGTGATTACCATAATCTTAGACCTGTTAAGTTTAAAGTGTGCTGTCATTTTAACAGAAAAGATGACCTTAAGTTGGTAATACGGGATAAGCACACTTTTAGAACTGTCAGGTTGACAGATAAAGTGACGTTATATAGTGTCAATACCCTATTATTACTAAAACAATAATTTTAGAACCATCAAGTTGGCAATATTGTGTCATTTTGCCAGGTAAAGTGACATGAAGTTGGTAACAGTGTATTAGAACTGTCACGTTGTAAATACGATGTCAATTTGACAGATAAAGTAACGTTAAGTTGGTAATCCTTCATTAGCACAGTTTTATATCTGTCAAATGCGGTGTCTATTGACAGATACGTGATTACCATAATCTTAGACCTGTTAAGTTTAAAGTGTGCTGTCATTTTAACAGAAAAGATGACCTTAAGTTGGTAATACGGGATAAGCACGCTTTTAGAACTGTCAGGTTGACAGATAAAGTGACGTTATATAGTGTCAATACCCTATAATTACTAAAAGAATAATTTTAGAACCATCAAGTTGGCAATATTGTGTCATTTTGCCAAATAAAGTGACATCAAGTTGGTAACAGTGTATTAGAATTGTCACGTTGTAAATACGATGTCAATTTGACAGATAAAGTAACGTTAAGTTGGTAATCCTTCATTAGCACAGTTTTATATCTGTCAAATGCGGTGTCTATTAACAGATACGTGATTACCATAATCTTAGACCTGTTAAGTTTAAAGTGTGCTGTCATTTTAACAGAAAAGATGACCTTAAGTTGGTAATACGGGATAAGCACGCTTTTAGAACTGTCAGGTTGACAGATAAAGTGACGTTAAACACTGTCAATACCCTATAATTACTAAAACAATAATTTTAGAACCATCAAGTTGGCAATATTGTGTCATTTTGCCAGGTAAAGTGACATCAAGTTGGTAACAGTGTATTAGAACTGTCACGTTGTAAATACGATGTCAATTTGACAAATAAAGTAACGTTAAGTTGGTAATCCTTCATTAGCACAGTTTTATATCTGTCAAATGTGGTGTCTATTGACAGATACGTGATTACCATAATCTTAGACCTGTTAAGTTTAAAGTGTGCTGTCATTTTAACAGAAAAGATGGCCTTAAGTTGGTAATACGGGATAAGCACGCTTTTAGAACTGTCAGGTTGACAGATAAAGTGACGTTAAACAGTGTCAATACCCTATAATTACTAAAACAATAATTGTAGAACCATCAAGTTGGCAATATTGTGTCATTTTGCCAGGTAAAGTGACATGAAGTTGGTAACAGTGTATTAGAACTGTCACGTTGTAAATACGATGTCAATTTGACAGATAAAGTAACGTTAAGTTGGTAATCCTTCATTAGCACAGTTTTATATCTGTCAAATGCGGTGTCTATTGACAGATACGTGATTACCATAATCTTAGACCTGTTAAGTTTAAAGTGTGCTGTCATTTTAACAGAAAAGATGACCTTAAGTTGGTAATACGGGATAAGCACACTTTTAGAACTGTCAGGTTGACAGATAAAGTGACGTAAAACAGTGTCAATACCCTATAATTACTAAAAGAATAATTTTAGAACCATCAAGTTGGCAATATTGTGTCATTTTGCCAGGTAAAGTGACATGAAGTTGGTAACAGTGTATTAGAACTGTCACGTTGTAAATACGATGTCAATTTGACAGATAAAGTAACGTTAAGTTGGTAATCCTTCATTAGCACAGTTTTATATCTGTCAAATGTGGTGTCTATTGACAGATACGTGATTACCATAATCTTAGACCTGTTAAGTTTAAAGTGTGCTGTCATTTTAACAGAAAAGATGGCCTTAAGTTGGTAATACGGGATAAGCACGCTTTTAGAACTGTCAGGTTGACAGATAAAGTGACGTTAAACAGTGTCAATACCCTATAATTACTAAAACAATAATTGTAGAACCATCAAGTTGGCAATATTGTGTCATTTTGCCAGGTAAAGTGACATGAAGTTGGTAACAGTGTATTAGAACTGTCACGTTGTAAATACGATGTCAATTTGACAGATAAAGTAACGTTAAGTTGGTAATCCTTCATTAGCACAGTTTTATATCTGTCAAATGCGGTGTCTATTGACAGATACGTGATTACCATAATCTTAGACCTGTTAAGTTTAAAGTGTGCTGTCATTTTAACAGAAAAGATGACCTTAAGTTGGTAATACGGGATAAGCACACTTTTAGAACTGTCAGGTTGACAGATAAAGTGACGTAAAACAGTGTCAATACCCTATAATTACTAAAAGAATAATTTTAGAACCATCAAGTTGGCAATATTGTGTCATTTTGCCAGGTAAAGTGACATGAAGTTGGTAACAGTGTATTAGAACTGTCACGTTGTAAATACGATGTCAATTTGACAGATAAAGTAACGTTAAGTTGGTAATCCTTCATTAGCACAGTCAAGTGTGGTGTCTATTGACAGATACGTGATTACCATAATCTTAGACCTGTCAAGTTTAAAGTGTGCTGTCATTTTGACAGAAAAGATGACTTTAAGTTGGTAATACGAGATAAGCGCGCTTTTAGAACTGTGAAGTTGATAGAATGCTGTCAGGTTGACAGATAAAGTGACGTTAAGTTGGTAATATGTGATTAGCGTACTTTTAGAACTGTCAAGTTTAATTTTGACACATAAAGTGACGTTAAGTTGGTAATACATGATTAGCACTTTCAAAACTTCCACGTTGTTCTTGTGTTGTCATTTTGACAGATAAATTAGCATAGCATCCCATCTCGTTATCATATTTCGTTATTTTCGCATACAATTTTTATTATTAGCAACTAATCTGTACAAATTACTTTGAAATTTAACTCTTTTTATTAATGTTTTCCATTAGAATAACTAATTTTCCCACAGGAAAATGCGTTGTTGAAATTGCGAGCCTAATTTATTCTACTTTTTCTTAATATAGAAGCAAATGAATTTGTTGTGTAGCTGTAATTTGACAGAGAAAATGAATATACCCTTCTATATAGTCTACTGTATTAATTTCCATTGGGAAATTACATGAATTTAACGTATTTAAGTTGAAAATATTATATAGAAGACATATTGCGGGTATTTTTTTATTAACAGTATCTTATGTGCTATATAGTAAAAGGCCATATGCTCATAGGTACAAACCTGTATGTGTTTTTAATTTTTTTTTTGTTTCAGGTAAGCCTATATAAAATCCTATACAGTTTGTTATTTCGTAAGTATTTTACTATTTCTTATTCATTAATACAAACAATGAAACCTAGAAAAATATATAAAAATCTAGGACAAATATATTTTGGAAGGTAACCAAATGTGGAAAAAATGCAAATTTTTTTTATTACATACTCTGAAAGCATAAGTAAACAAATCTGTTATTTCTACGATTACAAAAGATCTCTCAAACAATTCAAATTCCGCTCCAAAGAACTTGATAAATGTTCAGAGAGATTGTTTGGGTTTAATTTCAATTTGTTATCATGCATCAATAATTTTCTTTTATATAAAGAAAATTTGCATAAATATCGATTTCAAATAATATTTCTGAAAATTAAAGTTTAAAATGTCAAATAGATGTCAAAGGTTATAATAGTTTAATACTATTATAACGTTTTACAGAGTCTTTGAAAATCAAAGAACATAGACCGTTTACTAAGAACCAACAACTCCTTCCCTCGCCAAAATCTACCCGCGCCAATTGAAAAATCCTTTAGAGATAACCCTTTAAAATGACATTTTTTCATCAAAATTTGACACGACAAATGATAGCTAATTTGACATATGAAGTTCCATATGTCATTTTAAATACACAATGTCATCAAAATTAAAATTTTCGACCATACTTTCACATAAAACCTATGAAGGATAAACTGTGAAAGGCTTTCGCGGCCATTGTCTAATGTATCAATGGTTTTTGGGCTGTTAGGCCGGCGTACATAAATACACAAAGCCAACATTCCGCTGCGTCCCATTGTAAGCGCCATTGGTTCACTGACATATGATTTAGCTAAACACCTGTCATCACTCCTGCAACCATACATCGGACTTACTGATTCGTTAGTCAAAGATTCCACCCATTTTATTTCAAAAATTAAAGACTTAGTTCTTGAAGTAAGTTTTGATGTAGTATCTCTCTTTACAAAAGTGCCCCTAAGCGATGCAATGGAACATATATATGATAAATTCCCAGAGGACATCTCCAATTTGTTTAAACATTGCCTCACCACCACTTATTTTTCATGGGACAACAAGATTTACGAACAGATCGAAGAAGTAACAATGGGAAGCCCTCTCAGCCCGGTAATAGCAAATTTCTTTATAGAAAAGTTCGAACAACTGGCTTTGGACAGTGCCCCATACAAGCCAAAAGTTTGGTATAGATATGTAGATGACACTTTTGTAATATGGAACCATGGGCAGAATAAATTGCAAGAATTTCTGACACACATTAACAGCATCCATGAAAATATAAAGTTTACGAAGGAAATCAAAGACAACAACAAGCTAGCGTTCCTTGATGTGTTATTATCACGAAAAGGAAGATCATTGAGCCACACAGTGTACAGAAAACCTACACATACGGATCGGTATTTACATAGGGATTCCAACCACCACCCATGTCAGAAATATGGAGTCATCAAAACCTTAGCAGAAAGGGCAAGAAGGATTTGTGAACCAGAGGCACTAAACGCAGAGCTAACTCATATTCATGATGCTTTAAGGGCCAATGGTTATTCAGAACGGGAAATCAGAAGATCGATTGGACCAACAAATCGTAGACCCACAGAAAATGAGCACATCCAACCAGTGGCAAAAGCATTTCTGCCTTTTATTCCGGGAGTGACAGACAGAATTGGTCGATTGCTAAGAAAGAAAAATGTGAAAACTATTTTCAAACCAACGAGAAAAATCAAAGAATGTCTTCGATCGGCAAAAGACAGAAGAGATCCACTGTCGGCTTCGGGAATTTACCGCATTCCGTGCACATGTGGAAGCGTGTACATAGGGACTACCAAACGCTCGATCAACACTAGGATTAAAGAGCACAAGGCCAACTGTCGTCTGGGGCAGACGGACAAATACGCCGTAGCGGAACATACCCTCACTATGGACCATCGGATTAAGTTTGAAGAGACCCAAGTCCTTGCTACTACATCAGCATACCATTCCAGACTCTATAGAGAAGCCATAGAGATAGAGAAGCACCCGAACAACTTTAATAAAAAAGAGGAAGCAGTCAAGATCAACAAAACATGAGTCCCCATAATTAAGGGTGCGAAAACTCTACCCTTAACGAACAACACCGACCAGAACCGATTGGAATCGAAAGCAACTGAGGCCCCGCCCACTTCCTTCCCGACGTATAAATACGGGCTCCGTCCACGCAGAGCTCAGTAGTTCGCAGACTGTCAACCAGGAAGCAACTTCTGAAGATGCCAACCGCTCATGTTGGCGAAACGTCAAGTCAGCAAAGCCAATCGACGCCGTCCTAACAGCCTCAAAACCATTGATACATATATGAAGGATAACTTGATATGTGACTTCGCAGATGTCATTTTAAATATTTAATAACACGAACTCTTAGTTTTTTTTACTAACAATAAATTTAGTGTTTTTGTACCTTTTATATGTAAAAAATATAACTCCAATGAATATTAACCTTGATAAAATGTTATAACGCTATTTAGTTTTATCTATATTTATGGTATTTTTAGAATATCATACGATCCGACATGCAGTCTAATAGAAATTGCGAAATTAACACATTTCTTAATAAACATCAGCATTATTACATTTTTTTATGTAACTTTATGTATTAATAGTCCAGTCACTGAAGACCTGAATATATCGAAACCTACAAATAATTCGGTGAATCGTTCAATTGTGGCTCATTTTGTAGGTCATCCCAGATGCTTTGAAACGAGAAAATGTTTAACCCGGCAGCGATAGAGCTAGGGGCCCAAAATGGGCCGCCAAACCCAGGAAAAAGGGTTTCCCGCTAATATCTGCCAAAATATGCGAGTGACGAAAATTTTGTTTAGATAAAAGATGAAGATCTGCTCATTATCTACAAGAATGGCCTTTACCAATTTTTTCGCAAGACTAATATTTTTTGCAAAAACAGAGGTTGAAAAATCCATAATTTTCATAGTGAACACATATTGTAATTTCTTGTCGAATTCCTGCTCGATGAAGTTGGAAATACATTGATCTTTGTCTTTTGACCTTTGGAAACCAATCTAGATGGCGCCAGCACATTCGCTATGCGCGCTAAATCGCGGATTCCATAAATATAAACCCTGACCGAAATCAATATTTATTCAATTATTGGCGTACCAAAAGTGTTTCTTTTATGTTGAAGTAGCGTCTGAGGCCTCTCTTTTCTTGGCCAACGCCACAAGTGTCATCGGACAAGGACACAAGTTGCAAATTTTCTGGAAAATTGCAAAAATGGGTTTCTCTATGCAGTAAGGTCTTGAGTCACATTGTTTTAGCTTATAGCAAGTTACAAGGTGGTGGAGGTGATGAATATTCACCCGCCGACGTCCCTTACATTGTTTGCAATTTTTTCGCAAAGTTTATTTGGGATGATATGGTTGCAGGATTTCGGAAAAAATACAAGAGTTTTTCAAAAATGACATTTATTAATCAAAATTTGTTGGAACGGAAACATACATAGCAAATCTTACGTTCATTTAAACCATGTTATGTCATCTGAATAAAATACATATTCTTCATCTATCTCTACCTCTTCCCCTCGTTGCTTTCTTCCGCCTCTCCTCCTTCAAACCCTTCTATTTCTCCTTTCCCCTCTATCCCTTCCTCTTCCCGCTCCAGCCCTTCTGGTTCTCCTCCCACTTCTGATTCATCCGGGAATATACCTTCATTTTTTTTGTAATTTAAACATTGTGTTACCTGACATGACCCTCAAATGGACGAGCATTCTAGACCTGCTTTCAAACATGAACAATTCTTTTTGCAGCCTGTTTTGCACTGACAGAAAATCATCTTTAAATGATCCGGGGAGCAAGTTCCTTTGTGTTCTGCACCGGTAATAGTACATCCTCTGCACGTTTCCACCCCCATTCCTCTGGTGCCAGTTCGTTCCCGAGCCAATTCTGCACTTGTAAATAGACTCAATAAAAGTGCTGCCTAGCAGCTTTAGCGGTAGGTGGCAGGCATTCTAATTTTATCGCAGTTTTGTTTTTGGATAGGTGGTTGAAAGTCAGCAACCGGGCGGGTTTGAGAGTCTTCACAGTCGCTGAGTATTTGTAAATCGTCAGCAAAACGGTCTGTCCATTTTCGAATACAGTTTCATGAGTAAGGTTCTGATTTCTAAAACTTTCAATAGCCATTCTAAGTTCCTGGGATTCAGATTTTTCTGCGATTGTAGACAAATTTTCCACTACTGTCGATTTACCTCTTCTGTAAAAGGCAGAGGTTGTATCGCTCCCAGTCATTGCATGCAAAAACAAAATGTTATCTCTCATGAAGGGATGCGCATCCAGGCTCCTGGAAGAGAACACCTGCCCGGTTTCGAAACAAGTATAATGGTACGCTTCTTCACAAGACTTGATTTTTTTTTCTGCTTCTCCACCGAAGCTTGTAATACACAGAATAAACACTTGTTATGGAAATCGAAACCACCACTGGAGCGCTTCTTCTTTCTCTTTGGGCTTGTTAAATGATCTAATCTTCTTGAATCATGTTTCACGAAGTCGTTGTAAGCAAAATTGCCTCTAGATTTAACAGTGTAGCGTTGCCTACACTTGGTGTGAATTTGTACCGAGGACTTTTTTTGAAGATTTAGGTGAAAATTATCGCCTCTTTCCTTGCTCACTCGAATCAAAGTTTCCAAACCGCGGGTGACATTTGTACTGTCATTGACAATATCTTGCTTACAAACAAAGCATTCTGGAACCGAGTCCGCTGGTCTAGAACACAGTGTCGGACCAATTATGATTCGAATTTGTTGTTTACCATCCACATTCTATAGAATTTTTGCTCAGTGACAAATCCCCAATCTTAAATGTGGTTCTAGTGAAAGAGAATCACATCGAATAAGAAAGTTATCGCGAAATTGTAGTAAAAAAAGTTCAAATTTGTTGTTGTTTATGAAGTTCTGCAAATGAGCTGCTGGGGAAGCTTCAAAAGAGCCTTAGAAGTGTGAAAGGTACAAAAATCTAAAGAATATTAGGTACAAGAATCTAATGAAAGTTTTTTATTGTCCATCAAGTTCTGCTAAATATACTTTGAGGATGCTTTTTAAGAGCCTCTAAAGTTCAAATAGTTACTATAATAAGAAGAGTACCAGACCAGATAATTGTTGTAAAAAAGCTCAAATTTGTTGTTGATTATAAAGTTCTGCAATTAGATAATAAGAAACTTTTTTAAAAGAGCTTGTGGAGTTTAAAAAGTTACAAAAATCTGAAGAAGATCACAAAAATCTAATGAAAGTTTTTTTATTGTCCATCAAGTTCTTCTAACTATACTCTGAGGACGCTTTGTAGTTCTAGAATAAAAATGGTACCAGATAATTATTGCAAAAAGCTCAAATTTGTTGTTGTTTATGAAGTTCTGCAAATTAGATGCTCGGGAAGCTTCACAAGAGCCTCTGGATTATCAAAAGTTACAAAAATCTGAAGATTTTGTAAGCTATATCGTGAGGAAGATTTGTTAGAGCCTCTAAAGTGCATATAGTTACTAGATTAGGAAAAGTTTCTGCAAATTAGATGCGGAGGAAGGTTCAAAAGATCCTCTGGAGTGTAAGAAGTTATCTAAGTCTGAAGAATATCACACAAATCTTGTCAAAAGTGATTTTTTTATCTTGTTCTACAAATAATATTATAAGCAAACTTTGAAAGAGCCTCTACTGGGGTGCAAAATTTTATTCAATTCTTAAGAATCTACATAAATGATTAAGAAAAGTGACAATGCTCTGCTGGTCTATCAATCTCTGTAACTAGGATAAGAAAACTGGAATCCATAAAGATTTTAAATTTCAAGAATTTCTTGACCATTGATTTCTGCAAAAACTTTGAAAGAACCTCTGGATTGGAAGAAGCTAGCGGAATCTTAGTTACTAAAAAAAATTAGAAAACAAAGACATTGTTAAAAAAATCTAAGAGATCGATCTAGAAATATTAAAATTTTCTATAAAAAAGAAATTGTAGTCTTTGGTATATTGTTCGGTACAGAACGATTCAATAAATTGATGATACTCTTTTTCTTAAATAACTGTTAATTCAATTCCTGTTCTTTCACCGAAGGCATAGAAAGAACATATGGTAGTTAGCTTTGAAACAATTACAGTGAATTAGCAGTTTTACTTATCTAAACCTAACGGACATTACAGTAACTATCGATTTATTTTTAACTTCGATTAAAATTTATTATACCATGTGCAAAAATAATCGAGGTATTGCGGTTTTTTCACTTTGTGATCGATTGAAGCCGGCAGAGAGAAAAATAAATATCTCGGAAAATTATTGACAGATTTAATGTCGTTTTATCGGGGAAGATAAGCTTTATTGAATGCAATTTGAATCATTGAATTTGGTTGGTAAATAAAAGAGTTATAGAGTTCTATTATAAAAACAGTCGAGATTTTCTTTAAAACAGCGATTTTTTTGGTTTCAACTGAAAACTGGAATAACTCTTCTATCAATAATTGGTTTGAACGTATATGCATATTGTGTCGATTTTTTTTTTTTTAAAGAGGGCCAGGCTTAGAGGTAGTCCATGGGATTGCATCGCAGCTAGTACAGCTTATTGTGCACCCTCATTCACAGGTCCTCATTCTTCGTCAAATCCCAGGTTCTTAATGAACCAAGAGATTCTTTTGACTATGGTTGCCCGTTCTCCCCTTTGATCTCCAGTCGGTAGGCCAAGGGATCTCACACGCAGACCTTGCAGGGCTGGGTACATGAATATCACGTGGAAGGCTGTTTCCTCCTCCTCACCGCATTTCCTACATAGGAGGTTTTCAACTTGAATTCCCATCTTATGTAGGTGTCCACGAAATACCCAGTGGCCGCTGATGGAGCCAACCACTTTCCGCAGGGTCTTCCTCCTCAGCCCAAGGGCATCTGCCGCTATAGCACCAGTAGGTGTCTGCAGCATTCTCTTTGACTGTATTTTACCTTTTGTTCTTTCCCAGCTCTTTCGATGTTCTATGCCCATCCACTGGCGAACAGCTCTTCGTGCTGTGTTGTAAGCAATACCACACGTCGGCTCTGGGCCAATGAGCGGGCTTTCAGCTCCTTTGTTTGCCCACTTGTCTGTTCCCTCATTGCCAGCGATACCTTTGTGCCCTGGAACCCAACTAAGGATAACCTTGTTGTACTCTCCCAGGGTTTTCATGGCCTGATAACAGTCCCATACTGCTTTAGAGGTAAAGTCAAAACTGTCAAGTGCCATTAGCGCTGCTCTACTATCCGAGTTTATGTATATGGTGTGGTCTGTCATAACACGCTCCAAACACACTCTTGCACACTCTGATAGGGCAACAACTTCAGCCTGGAAAACAGTAGCCAGCTTACCCAGGCTTACGCAAAACTGCGCCTTGGGTCTGACTCCATATATTCCCGCCCCAGTGCCTGTTGGCTTCTTCGAGCCATCCGTATACCAAGTGATCCCCCTTTTCATATATTCAGGTTCACCTTTCTCCCAGGCAGCCCTGTCAATAATATTGACATTGTATGGCTTTTCTAGATCAGTGATCTTCACCATCCTGTCTGGTAGCATTTCCAAGGTGTCCATCTGTACAGTGTCCACAATCCTTGTATGCCCACTGGCGGCGTTATACTTCCAGTTGCCACTGCAACCCATTCTGTAGGCTGCCATCCTTGCCTCCCCTTTCACAATAATGTCGAGAGGTGGGAGATTTAGCACTACTTCCAGGGTTGCAGTTGGAGTACCTCTCATGGCTCCTGTGATGCCAAGACACGCTACTCGCTGGATCTTTTGTAGTCTCTTTACAGCGGTAGTTTGCATCACCTTGGTCCACCAGACTATCGAGCCATACACCATCATCGGTCTTGCAACCCTAGTGTATAGCCAGTTAGTCATTTGTGGGCTCAGACCCCATGTCTTCCCAACGGCCCGTCTCATCATCATAAGTGTGGTCTGAGAGCGTTGCGTTATATGTGCCAAATGGCTGTTCCAGGTGAGCTTATCGTCTAGTCTTATTCCTAGGTACTTGAACTCTCTCTTAACCTGGATCTGGTTACCGAAGAGAGTTGGTACCCTAGCGATATCAACATTTCTCTTCCTTGTAAATGGTACCATTACAGTCTTCATTGGATTGACCCTCAGACCCTCCTGGTTACACCACCTTTCCACTATGAACAATGCCCTCTGCATGAGTTCTAGGCATGTGTTCATAAATTTTCCTCTTATTAGGACAACAATGTCGTCAGCATATCCTTGAGCGTACATTCCCTGTGCATTGAGCTCAGAAAGGAGGTCATCAACCACTAGATTCCACAGATTCGGTGACAGGACGCCACCCTGTGGACACCCTCTTTGTGCCTTGACCTCCTTTACCGTTCCACACAGAGATGCTTGCGCTCTCCTACTTTCGAGCATGTTGCCTATCCACCTCACCACAGTGTTTTCCACATTCCTTGATACCAGCTTTGACACAATAGAGCGAGTACTAGTGTTGTCGAAAGCTCCTTCTATATCAAGAAAAGCAACCACCGCTATTTCCCTATTTGAGATAGCATCTTCAACCTTGCAAACCAGCGCATGCAAGGCTGTTTCGCATGACTTTCCTTTCTGATAGGCATGTTGGTTCGGATGCAAAGGACGGCTTAAAAGGACCCTGTCCTTTATATGTCTATCCAATAATTTCTCCATGGTCTTCAGGAGAAACGATGTGTCTTGATGAGATATATTTTATAAAACAAAAAAGTCTCTATATTTTTAATCTTCATGGCTATAGTCAACCTGTCACGGGCTAAATCCGCTCTAGGAATACTGGTTTTAAAAGTAAACATTATTGACTACTCACCGTACGTATAGCACCATAATTAGGGGTTAAACAGAAGCATTTAGAATTAAGAACAAGTTGATTTTTGTTGTTCATATTTCATCACCATCTATTATTTTATTCCGTTCACAATTGTTGTTATTATATTACTAAATATATTATCACTTTCGTTTGTAAACAGCTGTTTGTCACCTTCTTCTTCTGTTTGTGCAACCCGTCATATTGTTGTCTGCAGTCAGGTAGTTCATTACATGCGCATCCGACTTGTCAAAGGCCGGTAAATTTTTAGTTTGAGAATAACTAAGTTAGAGTACCCCTTCCGGTAAGTGTAATCTCGTAGATAAGAATCGGCAAGTGATGCCATTTTTTCGATTGTCATTATACTGAACAGGTTGTTCAAGTGTCTGCAGAAGATTTTTTGGTTTAAGTTTTAAATCACGGTACATCCGTGTCAATTATTTTTTGATTTTGAAACTAAACCTATATTAACCATTCGAAACGTTGGTAGATTCACATTTTGTAGTTAGTTGTGAATTTTATTCGAATGGGACCTTGCGAGGGATTTTATGAAATCTTCTGTTGATAGATTACGGTAAAGTCAGCGAGGGGTTTAGTTAATTAGCTACCATTCAAGACCGGCGAATTGCAGCCCTAGTGTGGCGGTGGCATATCAACTATCAGTACAGTTAGCAACGATTACGTTATTACACTCTCTTATCAGACTGGAGTGTCGCAATCCTAGAGAAAAAAAAAACCCTATTACATTAGGGTTCTTGGAACGGGCCTTATTTTTCTTGGAACGGGGCTTATTTTCTTGGAACGGCCTTTATTTTTCTTGGAACGGGCTTAATATTTTTCCTCTGGAACGGGCCACAGCTCTTAGTACAGGCCTAATTTTATGGTGTTGGCTGAATTTATGGTATTGGCTGATTTCTTGTCACGGCCTAGATTTTGGTTCAGGCCTAATTGTTGTGGAACATTTGAAGTCAAGGACTGGAGGAAATCAACTCCGGGATTTACCAGATAAGCTATTGTATTTTGTCAATTTAGATTGTTAATTGTAAATATTAATTTTAAGTCGTGCGTGTGATCACACAATATCTCAGATTATCCATCTTTTTTTTTATTTCATATTTATTTCATTGTTCAGCGCTAGTGTTAATAGAAGTTGTAATCTAAATTAATCACAATATTTTTGATTTTAAAGGAGGGTCTAGTTTTGAAGACATTTCGTTTTATTTAGCTCACTTTATTTCATTTCGTGGAATTGTGTAAGAGTTGTTAGTGCCTATTAGATCTAGGGTGCCACGTATTTTTAATGAAAATAAAACAAAATCAAATTTTGAAATATTAATAAAAAGGTTAATCAATTTATTCCAATTTAAATCCAACTCCAGCTGAGATCGGTAGTGGTTTCTCTACTGGCAAATTGTGCCCAGCTCAGCCGTAGAGGGTAAGTACCAAAATAAAGTGAGTGCGCCACCGATTTGTACGGTTAAAATCGGAAACCCCTGATGTTCCAGGCACTACTTCACCCACTGGAGATAATTAAATAAATTTTGAATATTAAACAGTTCTAATTGAATTATACAATAAAAGAAAACGACGATAAAGTGAGCTAAATAAAACAAAATCTCAACTAGACCCTTCTTTAATAATTGAATATTAAGAATTACAAACTGTCAAGCCTCATGCCTGACAACGCAATTGATTTATAAAAAAAAATATCACACGCAATATATATATATATATATATAGAAAAAAAAATTAAACTAGAAAAATAGATTTTTAACTAAAACTATAGTTGACTTAAATCTAATTAGCTTATCTGATAACTAGATACAATTCCTCGTCGTCCTAGGCTTCTCCAATACTTAGGCCGGTACCAAATTCAAGCCTGTTCCCAGAACCAATAGGCTTGCACCAATCACAACTAACTTAAGCTCGACTAAGTATCAGGTCAGCAATCGAATTTCAACCAATAACTAGGACTTAAACCCTTAACTAGGATTTACACCTGTATCTAAGTTTTCAGCATATAACTAGGATTTCAGCCTATAACTAGGACCCTATTAAGATAGGGTTTCTTTCATTAAGCTCGTGACACCCTAGCTGGTAGACGGGTAAAACAATCTCCTCGTTGCTAACTGCAATAATGGGGAATTCTGACCACAATTTGCTGTCTGAACGGTTTTTAAATTACCAAATTTCCCTACTGTCTGCTCTATGGGCTACCTACACTCATAGGGAACGAAAGAACCATAAGAATCGAACAACCACATGAATAAATAACGTTTTACTCACCACAGAAGATTTCCTAAATATCCCTTCACGAGGAATTTTTCCAACGAATCCACCAAAATAACGGAAAATCTCACTCCAATACTATTCGATAGGAAAAACTGAGGTTTAATTTCGTAAATCCAAAATTAATTGTCTCCGATGAACAGAGATTACAACTTAAACCCAGAAAATCTTCAGAAGCATCTGCTCGAGACTAAGGTTGACAGTCAAAAGGAAATTTCTACGTTTCACAATTCATAAGATTGACACACGTCAAAATAAATGGCCTCTACTACTATAAGGACAATACCCGTAGGATCTTCAGCTACCAATTTACTAGCAAACAGTGGTCGTTAGATACGACTAATCTTATTATTTATCAAGATATCATCAAAAATCTCAACATTACTTAATTTCCTCGTTTATTTTAAATCTTATTACGCAAGTAACTATTCCACGAAACAGCTGGCTGTAGAACCGCAATATCATATTTATCGACAAAAAGAAAGAGAAAGTACTTCAGTCAGATGAAAGTGCAAGATGACAGTAATTAAAAAAAAAAAAAAGAAATAAACAGCTACATGAAATTTACTTCCAAAACAATATTAGCAACATTAGGAATAATTTATGGCCAGAATATATTTATAAGTTGACGACTATCTATTACCGAACCAGATCAACCGGTTCCCGACCCAAGTAAACCTTTAATAATGGGAAATTTCAAGGTAGGAAGACACTTATGTTTACAAATTAAAATATTTATCACTTGCGAAAATTTAGCCCGTGACAAGGGGTTTCCGGCTTGTACCGTCGAAGTCGGTGGCGCGGCTCACTTGTGTATCATCCCTCTACGACTGAGCTCGGGCATAATTTGCCAGTAGAGTGACCGCTAGCAACCCTTACGCAATTTATCTAGTTGATTGGATTTTCTTTAATAGATAACTTACATGAACCTAGGCAGATAGTATCTAAGTAAAAACCGTGGCAAACCCTCGTATGCACAGTTTACATTATGAATTATAATCTATGTGTTTTTTTAACGAAATTTTTGTTTTAAGTTTGTATAGTGAGTCAAAGAAAGGTTGTTTTATTTGTCAATAACAATTTTATATAGTTTAAAAATATCGATAAGAATTTAAAGGATGTTTTACATTCCGCAGATTAGTAAAACAGAGTCAATAGGTACCATGTAAAAATACGTAAAGATCTATTTTTTTGATTATGCTGATTTATTTAAAGAATATGCATTAGTTTTGTTTATTTTAAATATTTACTAAAGAAATACACATTCTGGTAAAAAAAACAGTTATGGTTACAGGTACAATATACATTTTAAAGTTCTGACACAGAGATGACGTTTCTATAATTAGCGAGTACCAAACTTTTAAAATTAACACCTATTATATAATTAGTTCGTGAGGTATGGTATTATGTATAAAATAATTTTTGTTAATGTAAAAAATGGATAAAAAATATAAGGAGACTTCTTCGGGTGCTTACAATTAAACAAAATATGTACTGCTTTGCCTATTTTTTACAAATAGATAATGAATTTTTAAAACTCATATAATTTTTTGGGTTTTTCCCAATTTCTAACGGATTATTCCAATTATAGTGATGTAAAATACAAATTATTATTTTTTTACTATTAATTTGGTTGGAATACAAAAATTTTTATTTAATTCATAGGAAAAGTTTATAAAAAATTATATTTTATTATTATTTTTTTGTATTTAATTATCTAATTTTTAAAAAAATGGTGAGAGCGCGCCGAGGGTTTAATCGGCAAATCGAACTCTGAACGCATTGCCGGAGAATTTCGCCCGTTCGCACATTTTCTCCGGCAAAGTTAAAAATCTGATCCACGCGTTTACCCTCCGATCACCGTCGCGCTCTCACCAAAATTTTAAAAGATGCGTAGAGATAGTTTTATTTATATTTTAACACGTTCAGTATTGTCTTTAATGACATACGACAGTAAATATTGACAATTGACATTTACTATACATAAGATAGAGATTTTAATACCTTGTTTCATTGAAAAATACAATAAAATATGAAATATATCTACAATTAGGAATCGAATTATAAATTAGTTATGACATTTCATGTAATGTCATCAAATAATCTATGATTTAGACGTTTCTACGTTTTTTCTATATTTATAGCTTGCTAAGAAATGATAATACCGTTTGTTCTAAAAAATAGTTTACTGCAAAATTTCGCATTGTTATAGTTAAACCGAAACGGGCATTGTATACAAAACTAATTATACGTTATTTATTTCCGCCATGTCACGCATCCTTTCCTTCTGATTGTCAACTTACCCATAAATAACTGACAGTTTTTATCAAGCACTTCCCGAAAAATCATAGGATCGTCCTGATCAATTATAGATATAATTGCAATTAAACCACCTACTGGTATAATAAATTATAGTTACAAAATTGACATAATTATCGAAATGAAGTTAGCAACAAATCAATTACGTTACTCTGTATATCTCATGAACAGAAATGCTTTTCGTAATTTCTGGAGAGTAAAATGACCTGTCAGGAGAACAAACTTGACATGTCTGTCAATGTTAGTTTGAAGGATATAGAGGAGTAAAGTTAGCAACAGTTTCAATAACCTTACTCTGCATATCTTATAGAAAGAAGTGCTTTTCGTAGCTTCTAAAGAGTAAAATGTCATGTCAGCAGAACAAACTTGACGTATGTTTCAATGCCATTTTGCCAGTTTCAATTTCCTTACTCTGTATATCTTTTAGACAGAAATAGCGAAATGAAGTTAGCAACAGTTCAATTACGTTACTCTGTATATATCATAAATATGAATACTTTTCGTGAATTCTAAAGGGTAAAATGACCTGTCAGCAGAACAAACTTGACGTATCTGTCAATGTCATTTTGCAGGATATAGTGGAGTGAAGTTAGCATCAGTTTCAATTACCTTACTCTGTATATCTTATAGAAAGAAGTGCTTTTCGTAGCTTCTAAAGAGTAAAATGTCATGTCAGCAGAACAAACTTGACGTATCTTTCAATGCCATTTTGCCAGATATAGCGGAGTAAAGTTAGTAACAGTTTCAGTTTCCTTACTCTGTATATCTTTTAGACAGAAATAGCGAAATGAAGTTAGCAACAGTTCAATTACGTTACTCTGTATATATCATAAATATGAATACTTTTCGTGAATTCTAAAGGGTAAAATGACCTGTCAGCAGAACAAACTTGACGTATCTGTCAATGTCATTTTGCAGGATATAGTGGAGTGAAGTTAGCACCAGTTTCAATTACCTTACTCTGTATATCTTATAGACAGAAGTGCTTTTCGTAGCTTCTAAAGAGTAAAATGACCTATCAGCGGAACAAACTTGACGTATCTGTCAATATCAATTTGCAGGATATAGTGGAGTGAACTTAGCAACAGTTTCAATTACCTTACTCTGTATATCTTATAGAAAGAAGTGTTTTTCGTAGCTTCCGAAGAGTAAAATAATCTGTCAACAGAACAAACTTCACGTATCTGCCATCATTAGTGTATTAGATATACTAGAGTGAAGTTAGCAACAGTTCAATTGCCTTACTGTGTATATCTTTTAGACAGAATGCTTTTGATGGCTTCCAAACAGTAAAATGACCTGTTATCAGAACAAATTTGAGGTATCTATCAACATCAGTTCGCAGGATATAGTGGAGTGAAGTTAGCAACAGTTTTAACTGCCTTATTCTGTATATCTTTTAAACAGAAATACATGTGGTAGCTTCTAAACAGTAAATTGACCTGTTAGCAGAACAAATTTGACATCTGTCAATATCAATTTGTCAGAAATGTCAGAGTGTAGTTCTAATCTAATCTAATCTAATCTAAACCACCTGGCATGGTCTCTCCTGTGGAGCCCCATGTTTGAGCACTGCTTCCTATGGGAATATTGTGACCAGGTTCGGCACCAAGAGTCCTTACATGCACCCGATGCGTGCAGGACTCTAGTTTGTTCAGCTGAAAATCAGCGTCACGCTGATCTTCAGGTAGGCTAGAATCCAGGTATCCGAAATTCCTTGAGTTACTGTTGCCACAGAGCAGTTCCCTTAATAAGAGACTTGAGTCCTGTGACTAGCTCCTCAAGGTGGTGATAGGATTCAGGATTCGTGTCACCGAAGATGAGGAACCGTTTATAGTCCAAGGCCTCACACTCGAATAGAATGTGAGTTGCCGTCTCATCTTCCATGGCGCACAGTCGGCACGAGGTGGGTTCCTGTGTCAGAATCCCCATCCTCCGAAAGTGTAGTCTGAATGGTCCATGCCCAGTGAGCAGGCCCACTAGTACTCTTATCTGACTCCTACCAAGATTCAGTATGTCAAACGTCAGTTTTTTGGAGTAGCCTTTGAGCATCAGCTTCGAGTGCCTCAGCCCTGCAGTGTTACCCCAGTGCTCGGTTGACTCTTCCCAGACCCAGTCCCTGACTTTGGTCCTTACCCAGGCTCTAGGCAGTCCCAATACCGGTTCTGGACCAGTGAATCGTGTGTCCGCTCCCTTCTTGGCCAGAAGGTCCGCGGTTTCATTACCTTCAAAACCTTTGTGCCCTGGTATCCACTCCAAGAAAACACTGTTTTGTCTAGCCAGTTCATTGAGGTTTTGTATGCATTCCCAGATCAGCTTGGAACTAACCCGGAATTGTTTTAAGGCCAGCAGTGCAGCCTGGCTGTCTGAGAAGAAAGTTATCCTCTCCCCTCTCCAGCCACGGCCTCGGGCGTGGTCGGCAGCCTTTAGTAAGGCGTATACCTCTGCCTGGTACACGGTTGACTCCGTTCCCAAGCTAAAGTGCTGCCTAAGGTTGCGTGGACCACAGATCCCTGCACCGGTTCCTTCTGAAGTGCGAGATCCGTCAGTAAAGTACTTGATCCCTGCATCTTCGAAAATTCTTTGAGAGCCGTCCCCAGTCCACTCGGCTCTGTCTCTCAGTCGGACTTGGTATCGACTCTCAAAGTTGTAACAGGGGATCATCTGGTCAGTTGGCAAGCCTGTCAACAGGACCTGACAATCTCCAGTGAACAGTGTGCGATGACGATGCAATCCATCACCATCACACCCGTTAACTTTCAGCCTGTGCGCTCCCGACATCGCCTCCCCTTTGATGAAAACACTGAGGGGTGGCAAGCCCAGGATAACTCCCAGTGCCGCTGTAGGGGCTGTCCTCATGGCCCCAGAGATCTGCAGGCAAGCAAGCCTCTGAAGCGAGTCCAGCTTCCTCTGAACAGTTGATTGCTCAACCTTTTTCCACCATACGCATGATCCGTAGGAGACCATGGGTCTGACAACCGCCAGGTATATCCATCGGACGACCTTGGGTGAGAGTCCCCACGTCTTCCCCACAGATCGCCTAAGCATGTTTAAAACACGCTTAGACTTGTCTATAGTGTATTCTAAATGCCGATTCCAGGTAAGTCTCTTGTCCAGATGGAGTGTAGTTGGCAACAGTTGAATTTCTTAATATTGTATTTGTCTTAAAGGCAAATGCTTTTGATGGCTTGTAAACCGTATAATGACCTGTAAGCAGAACAAATTTGACGTATCTGTCAATATGAGTTTGTCAAATATACCCAAGTGAAGTTAGCAACCCTTTCAATTACCTTACTCTGTATATCTTTTTGACGCAGAAATACTTTTGGTGGCTTCTAAACAGTCAAATGACCTGTCAACAAAACAAAATTGTCGTATATCTGTCAATATCAGTTTGCCAGATATAGCGTAGTGAAGTTAGCAACAGTTTTAATTACTTTACTCGGTATATCTTATAAACAGAAATACTGTTGATGGCTTCCAAACATTAAAATCACCTTTCAGCAGCACAAACTTCGACATATTTGTCAATATTGTTTTCCCAGATATAGCGGAGTGAAGTTAGCAACAGTTCAATTGCTTTACCCTGTATATCCTTTTGACAGAAATACTTTTGGGTGTTCTGGATCTGGAAATTTGGGAGGGGCGAGCTAGTGCTTAGCCAGCACTGAGGCCACATATGACCCATTGTGCATCCTCCCGTATGTAGGGATATCCTCACCTCAGGATGTCACCAGGCCTATTGATTTAAAATAGGTGATGAGGCTCCCGAGGGGAATCTCCCTGACATCGGCTGGTGTAAGCCAATACTCGCCCAACACGGTTCTTCTGATTTCAGAAAAAGCAGAGCAGTCATACATAATGTGTTCTACTGTTTCCTCTTCTTGTTCGCAGCCTCTGCATAGCGGCGATTCTGTTAGTTTCATCCTAAAGAGATGTTGTCGCAATTGGCAGTGACCTGTCAGGATTCCCACAGCTGTTCGGAGATTTTGTCTGGTCAATGCCTTAAATTTTTTTGCTGTTTCCTCGCCAGGATGAGGTAATAACTCTCTGGCCAGTCTACAGTTCGTAGTTTCATCCCAGCACTGTATAAATTTTTGGTGAGAGTGCTGTTTGATAAGGTCCCCGACTGCGGACAATGTTAGCTTGGTAGATGGGCGAGGGCTAACATATCTGTAGCCCGCAGCCCTCTTTGCTAAATTGTTCGCAATGCGGTTGCTTTTAGAGTTCCCATGTCCTTTGATCCAGCTGAGAGTGACCACGTTATTATGGCTGGCCTCAGTTAGAGATTGGTGACATTCTAGTACTAAACTTGAAGTGAAACGTGGTCTATTCAAGGTCAGTAGTGCTTGTCGGCAGTCTGTATATATATTTATATTCCTGCCTGTGATGTTCCTATTGATTAATTCTTTTGCAGCTATGGTTATGCCTGTGAGTTCTGACTGAACCACACTTGACAAGCCATCCATAGCCCATTTTGTTTTTAGGTTTAAGGATCTAGAGTAAATTCCACATCCCACACCTTGCTTTGTTTTTGATCCATCCGTATATACGCTCAGAGCGTTCACTACGTTGGGGTCTGCTGTCTTGTTTGTTAATATTTTGTAGGGTTTGTCAAAGACAGATCTTGGTGCGACGGCATCCGTGACTGCCTGTAAGAGTGGTATCACTTTTATCAATTCCCTCCACAGACTATCCCTATATGTGCCAGTCCCTACAGTGGGTTCGATACCAACCGTGCGAAAGCGTACCATGGTCATCAATGCGACCTCCTTAACAAATATATCAAGGGGGGTGAGACCAAACTTTTAATTACGTTACTCGGTATATCTTATAAACAGAAATACTGTTGATGGTTTCCAAACATTAAAATCACCTTTCAGCAGCACAAACTTGACATATATTTGTCAATATTCTTTTGCCAGATATAGCGGAGTGACGTTAGCAACAGTTCAATTGCCTTACCCTGTATATCTTTTTGACAGAAATACTTTTGGTTGTTTCTAAACAATAAAATGACCTCTCAGCAGAACAAACTTGACGTATCTGTCAATATCAGTTTGCAGGATATAGAAGAGTGAATTTAGCAACAGTATCAATTACCTTACGCTGTATATCTTATAAACAGAAAAGCTTTTCGTAGTTTCTAAAGAGTAAAATGACCTGTCAATAGCACAAATTTGACGTATCTGTCATCATCATTGTGTTAGTTATACTGGAGTAAAGTTAGCAACAGTTCAATTACGTTACTCTGTATGTCTTATAAACGAAAATACTTTTGGTTAATAGATATCAAAGATCAAAGAATATTATTATTCTAACGCTTTACAAGTTTTGAAAAACATTTTCAAAGACAATGACCGTTCAACTAAGAAGAAACAACTACTTCCCGGACTATATGCCCCGACGGATATTGGATTTTGGTTACATTTAAACAGTAAAATGACCTGTCATCAGAACAAATTTGACGTATCTGTCATCATCAGAATAAAGTTAGCAACAGTTCAACTACCGATCGTTGTATATATCAATGACAGTCCTGTTAATTTATTCGGAAGTTACCTAATTGTTTGCATATAACAGCACGTGTTATATCTCCTAAATATGACAAAACGAGATTTATTTATACAGTTAGCACAACATGTATAAAAACCTTAAATAAACAGTTTTACGTAAAGATTAACTTGACAACACACGACTAGTCAATTTTTTTTATGAAAATAAAACGTGCTTTTATCGTTAAACGAGAGTAGGTTTATATACTGAAAAGCTTTTTTTATGAACTTATATCATTAAACATCGCACAAAGCAATTATTTGTTTTATAGTTTCTATGTAAAAATATTGCAGAGAAATCTAAAAATAAAGCCAATTTTACGGTATGAATTAATCAACTACTGTTAGAACATTTCCATGCAAAAATATTATTCAAGGCAAGGTCAGAACCAAAGTAGTGTTTTCTATTTCCTGAATAAAACCGTTAATAAATCACTTTTTGTTATATTTTTATATTATTCCTTGGATACAATTTTGTTAATAATGAATTTAAAAACAAAAGTCGTTTTATAAAAAGAAAACTAATAACAAAAGCAGGAATATAATCATCGCAACAAAAGTTAAGAGGATAAGGTCAAAGTCAACCAAAAAGAATTTTCTACCACACGAATGGTGCTTCTAATATCTAGGTCAGAAAAAAAACTCGAAAGAACTAACTACCAATTTTCAACAGAAAGATGAATCTCAATACAAAACACTGCATTTGATACAAAAAAGGTCAGAAACCTAAAGCGATAACATAAATATAAGAAAATTGCACTTTAGCACGAGCAAAATGCATTTTCCAATGTGCAGTTCGATAAAATTAATGAAGATGAGTTTCATTTTAATCCATTTTTGGGGTCTTTTTCACGAATATCATGTCGGCGATGTTTCCCAAGATACCTAGTGTACAGATGCGAGTTTAACACAATTTTAACACAAAATCAGTGAAAACTCGTTATTCGATGGTTTTTGGGGTCGCTAAACACAAATATCATGATTGCAATGGTCTTCAAGGTAGGTACATAGTGCCCAGAGAGGGCCTTTTCCCATGGAAGTTTATGGAAAATCAGTTGAAACTTGCTTTTTAGAGTCACCATAGACGAATATTATGACGGCGATGTTTCTTGAAGTACCTGGTGCCCATTGGCGTCTTCGTTTGTAAAAATTTGATACAAAATTAGTCGAAATTTGTTACTTGTATGTTTTTGGAGTCAGTGAACAAGAAATGCAAGCAAACGAGTACCTTCGAAGTACCTGGTGCCCACAGAGGATCTCATCTCTTATTGTAGTTTTCTCTATGTTCTTAAAGGTACTTGGTGTCAAGGAGCGATTTCGTCTCCTAGAGTCTACGAAAATTTCATATAAAATCAGTGGAAACACGTTACTCGATGGCCTCTTTGGTACCAGGTGTTCAGAGAAGACCCCTTCTAATGCAGATTTATGAAAAATCAGTGGAAACTAGTTACTTTGTGGTTTTTGGGGTCTTTAAACATGAATATCCTAACTGTGATGGTTCCAGAAGTACCAGGTGTCCAAAGAAGACCTCATCTGGTGCAGATTCATAGAAAATCCATTAAAATTGATTCTCCGGAGATTTTCGGAGTCACTAAATACGGTGATGTCTCCTGAAGTATCTGGTGCCCATTGGCGACCTCGTCTATTGTAGCTTCATGAAAATTGGATAAAAAATTAGTCGAAATTTGTTACTTGTAGGTTTTTAGAGTCGGTGAACAAGAAATGCAAGCAAGCAAGGGTCTTCGATGTACCTGGTGTTCACAGAGGACCTCATCTCGTGGACTTTTCTAAAAAAACAATTAAAACTCGCGACTTGGAAGTGTTTAAGATTACTGAACACTAATATTATTATAACCTCGATATTCTTAGAGATACCTGGTGTCAAGGAGCGATCTCGTCTCCTGGAATCTGTAAAAATTTAATATAAAATCAGTGGAAACTCGTTACTCGATGGCCTCTTTGGTACCAGGTGTTTAGAGAAGACCTCTTCTCATGCAGATTTATGAAAAATCAGTGGAAACTAGTTACTCTGTGGTTTTTGGGGTCTTTAAACATGAATATCCTAACTGTGATGGTTCCAGAAGTACCAGGTGTCCAAGGAAGAACTCATCTGGTGCAGCTTCATAGAAAATCCATTAAAATTTATTCTCCGGAGATTTTCGGAGTCAAGAAATACGGTGATGTCTCCTGAAGTATCTGGTGCCCATTGGCGACCTCGTCTATTGTAGCTTCATGAAAATTGGATACAAAATTAGTCGAAATTTGTTACTTGTAGGTTTTTAGAGTCGGTGAACAAGAAATGCAAGCAAGCAAGCAAGGGTCTTCGAAGTACCTGGTGTTCACAGAGGACCTCATCTGAGTTTTCTAAAAAAACAATTAAAACTCGCGACTTGGAAGTTTTTGGAATTACTGAACACTAATATTATTATAACCTCGATATTCTTAGAGATACCTGGTGTCAAGGAGCGATATTCGTCTCCTGGAATCTGTAAAAATTTAATATAAAATCAGTGGAAACTCGTTACTCGATGGCCTCTTTGATACCAGGTGTTCAGAGAAGACCTCTTCTCATGCAGATTTATGAAAAATCAGTGGAAACTAGTTACTCTGTGGTTTTTGGGGTCTTTAAACATGAATATCCTAACTGTAATGGTTCCAGAAGTACCAGGTGTCCAAAGAAGACCTCATCTGGTGCAGCTTCATAGAAAATCCATTAAAATTCATTCTCCGGAGATTTTCGGAGTCACTAAATACGGTGATGTCTCCTGAAGTATCTGGTGCCCATTGGCGACCTCGTCTATTGTAGCTTCATGAAAATTGGATAAAAAATTAGTCGAAATTTGTTACTTGTAGGTTTTTAGAGTCGGTGAACAAGAAATGCAAGCAAGCAAGGGTCTTCGATGTACCTGGTGTTCACAGAGGACCTCATCTCGTGGACTTTTCTAAAAAAACAATTAAAACTCGCGACTTGGAAGTGTTTAAGATTACTGAACACTAATATTATTATAACCTCGATATTCTTAGAGATACCTGGTGTCAAGGAGCGATCTCGTCTCCTGGAATCTGTAAAAATTTAATATAAAATCAGTGGAAACTCGTTACTCGATGGCCTCTTTGGTACCAGGTGTTTAGAGAAGACCTCTTCTCATGCAGATTTATGAAAAATCAGTGGAAACTAGTTACTCTGTGGTTTTTGGGGTCTTTAAACATGAATATCCTAACTGTGATGGTTCCAGAAGTACCAGGTGTCCAAGGAAGAACTCATCTGGTGCAGCTTCATAGAAAATCCATTAAAATTTATTCTCCGGAGATTTTCGGAGTTAAGAAGTACGGTGATGTCTCCTGAAGTATCTGGTGCCCATTGGCGACCTCGTCTATTGTAGCTTCATGAAAATTGGATACAAAATTAGTCGAAATTTGTTACTTGTAGGTTTTTAGAGTCGGTGAACAAGAAATGCAAGCAAGCAAGCAAGGGTCTTCGAAGTACCTGGTGTTCACAGAGGACCTCATCTGAGTTTTCTAAAAAAACAATTAAAACTCGCGACTTGGAAGTTTTTGGGATTACTGAACACTAATATTATTATAACCTCGATATTCTTAGAGATACCTGGTGTCAAGGAGCGATCTCGTCTTCTGGAATCTGTAAAAATTTAATATAAAATCAGTGGAAACTCGTTACTCGATGGCCTCTTTGGTACCAGGTTTTCAGAGAAGACCCCTTCTAATGCAGATTTATGAAAAAACAGTGGAAACTAGTTACTCTGTGGTTTTTGGGGTCGTTAAACATGAATATCCTAACTGTGATGGTTCCAGAAGTACCAGGTGTCCAAAGAAGACCTCATCTGGTGCAGCTTCATAGAAAATCCATTAAAATTCATTCTCCAGAGATTTTCGGAGTCACTAAATACGGTGATGTCTCCTGAAGTATCTGGTGCCTCGTCTATTGTAGCTTCATGAAAATTGGATACAAAATTAGTCGAAATTTGTTACTTGTAGGTTTTTAGAGTCGGTGAACAAGAAATGCAAGCAAGCAAGGGTCTTCGAAGTACCTGGTGTTCACAGAGGACCTCATCTGAGTTTTCTAAAAAAACAATTAAAACTCGCGACTTGGAAGTTTTTGGGATTACTGAACACTAATATTATTATAACCTCGATATTCTTAGAGATACCTGGTGTCAAGGAGCGATCTCGTCTCCTGGAATCTTTAAAAATTTAATATAAAATCAGTGGAAACTCGTTACTCGATGGCCTCTTTGGTACCAGGTGTTTAGAGAAGACCTCTTCTCATGCAGATTTATGAAAAATCAGTGAAAACTAGTTACTCTGTGGTTTTTGGGGTCTTTAAACATGAATATCCTAACTGTGATGGTTCCAGAAGTACCAGGTGTCCAAAGAAGACCTGATCTCGTGCAGCTTCATATGGAAAATCCGTTAAAACTCATTAGTCGAAACTTGAAACTTGGAGGTTTTTGGAGTCGGTAAACAAGAAATGCAAACGAGGGTTTTTGTAGTACCTGGTGCCCACAGAGGACCATATCTCGTGGCGTTTTCTGTAAAAACCGTCAGAACTTGCTGCTATAATAAAATCAGTGGAAACTTGTTACTCGATGGCCTCTTAGTTTCGTGGTGTTCAGAGAAGACGTCTTTTTCTGCAAATTTATGAAAAAACAGTGGAATATAGTTACTTTGTGGTTTTTGGGGTCATTAAACACGAATATCAGGACTGCGATGGTTCTCGAAGTACCAGGTTTCCAGAGAAGACCTCATTTCCTTACAGCTTTTTGGAAAATCCATTAAAACTCATTACCCGGAGATTTTCGGACTCGTCTCTTGAAGTTTCATGAAAATTGGATACAAAATTAGACGAAACTCTTTATTTGGAGATTTTTGGGGTCGGTAAACCAAAATATCATGACAGGGATGATCTCTGGTGCTCAGTGTTTTTTCGATAAAATAAACGTATATAATATCTAACCAACTTTATGATAACACTCTTTTTAAATGATCTAAAAAACTATGAATCGTAGAAAAATTGTTTTGATATCATTTCAAAAAGAAATAAATTCTCTATAAAAACCTATTTTAGTGTTTTTTCGATAAAATGTTTAGTATTAAAGTTATTTCGGTAAATATAAAAAATAACCAATTTCATGACTTTACACGCATACGTTATTACTCATAATATAAACCGTGCATTGTACTCAATTAAAACAAATATAGTCAACGTAGTACCTTAATTGGTTGTAGATATGAAATAGAATAAGTTCGCACATCCGCGATAACTTTTCGGGCTTTAGTTTATTTATTTAACGCTCAGCTGGCGTATAGATAGCGCGACATTTTTATAATAAATCGATTTTTTTATCGGAAAAACAAAATGTATTGTGGTTACCAGGAAAATGTTTAGCGACAGTATTGAATCAATTTCGTGCACTTGACCTGGAAAAGACAGCAGGTTCGATTTCATTCGTTGTTATGTGTGAAAAGTGGCTTTAATTGTGGTGTTTGTGTGTGTATGGAATTTTTTTAAATATGTGGTATCCATGTAAAGTGTTTTTACAAACTGTCTCTCAAAAGGATCAAGGTTGGTATTATTTTTTTTTTACTGAAAATACGAACCATTTTTCTTGTTTAAAGGTTAAAGAATTGATCAATAAAAAGGTAAAGTTTGGGTTTTAATTTACAAAAAAATGCAACAACCAATTTTGATAATTTTTTCTTCTTAACATGATTAATTGAAAATTGTCAAAATTTTTCTTACACAATTAAATTTTTGTTTTCTATCGTATTGTCAACACATACAAGTTGATATCTATTAGTGATGAGCAAATGCAAGACCAAGACCGGGTTAGTCTTGGTCTTGCATACAAGGTCTTGGTCTTGGTCTTGCAGTCAAATAAGCGGTCTTGATCTTGTTCTTGCAGGGTCCAGTCTTGGTCTTGGTCTTGCACCGAGACTCTTGCAAGTCGTGCCTTTTTTTTGAAGATTTACTGGGGTCCATTTTTCCAAAAAAAAAGTAGGAAAAAATAGTTTTTAAATTCATTACAAGTAAAGAAAGATTAAAAGAAAGGGATAGTATTTTTCATTATATTTTTTTTTTATATATATTAAATTGTAGCGATAAATCAAGTATGAATTTTTTTTTTATTTTTTATACATTTTGACCATTTTTTTTTATATTGTAATGGTTAGTCTTCTATGCCACAGCTTTTGGGTATGGGTCCTTCTCTTTTTCTTTGTTGATTCAACTCAAACCAAATTTTCATTTAATTTCATTCAATCTTTTATTTAACTTTTAACTTTAACTTAATAAAAATTACAATCAATCAAATTCAAAAATTATTAATCAAATCAAAAATCAATAACCAATAATCGTTTCCATAACATTTTCCCTCATATTTATATCAATTATCAAAAAAAATAGTCACTGGTCTATGTCGTCATACTTTACAGTAAGATATTTTCATTTACACAATAGACACAGTGATACCATAACAAATCCCCACAATTAAAAAAATTAAAATTTTCTTCAAAGACATATTTTAATTTTTTAAATTTACTTTTAATTTTTTTTTTTTTTATTAATTTTTTTATAACCTCTTTATTTAGTGTTCCTTTAAATTTTGTTTTAAACAACTTATAACAGTTTTATTTATTTTCTTCCATATTTTTAATAATAATCTTAATTTTAATTTTATTTTAATCTTATTTACTTTTATTTAACTATTTTATTTTTTTCTCTTTTTATAATTATATACAATGCTCATCCAAATCTTCCTTAATCTTCTATTAATGTTATCTATTTCAAAATAATTTATATCATCTTCTTTATATGTTTTATGTTTAAACTTCTTTTTATTCTTATAATTGTAATTCAAATTAGTTTTATGTTTAATTTTATTGTCATTATCATAATCTAATCTATTTTTATATTTATTATCACCTTCATATACTTTATTTTCACATTTTGCTTCTTCATTTGTATAATAATTATCTTTATCTTTCTTCTTATCATCATCATATTCATCATTTAATTTTAATTTCATAATTTCATATTCTTGTTTCATTTTGTTTTTATATGTAACATGTTCTTTATAATAGTTATTTTTACTTTTTCCATTCAGTAAAATGTCTTCGTAAATATATTCTTCTTTATGCTAAATTATTCGCATACAAATTTATGAATCCAGGCGTGTGCATAGAAGTATAATTTCTATAGGCAGTCCCACTGACTGCCACACTCGTTTTTTTATTAAAATTTTATTCATATACTGATAGTATTGGTAAAAAATCAAATGTATATGGGGTAAAATTATAATTCAAAAATATTTAAAATTTTGGTGAGAGCGCGACGGTGATCGGAGGGTAAACGCGTGGATCAGATTTTTAACTTTGCCGGAGAAAATGTGCGAACGGGTGAAATCCCCTGGCAAAGTGGCAACTCGCTGAGTTCGATTGCGGCGCGCTCTCACCAAATAATATATTTTATTTCTTTGTAAAACACTATTTTCGATAAAATTTTCATCTGAATTGGATGAAAATTTCTGTATTTTCTAAAATTATTATTAGATAACCTTATAATCTATTTTTTGCATCACTATAATTGAAATAATTCGTGAGAAAAAAATTATATAAATTATTAACGATTTGTAAAAAATAGGTAAAACAGAGCATATGTAATATTACAAATTATTATGTTTCTAACCGAATTTTATTGTTATGTACGAGGAGCGTTTAAAAAGTTCCTGCAAACTCGCAACTATCTGCTTAACTTTTTTTTTTTTTTTTATTCCAATAAACAATTGTCATAATTAACAAAATCATTCTTACACATTACATTTTTATAAACCATGAGCCGAAGCCATGTTGGTTTTATAATAACACAACTAAATAAAGTTAACTATTCTTAAAGAGTAAGGTAACAGATATAACGTAAAGTAAATAATGTATGTATGTGCTACACGCCCTTACTCACTATTAAAAATAACTAATTTAAATTAAATTATATTCTAAAAAAAATTATTTAAAAGTAATCTTTTTATTTCACTCTTAAACTTTTTTGGTTGATAGTTTTTGGCTTCTCTAGGTAGTTTGTTATACAGGATCAGACCCTTTGAAAATATACTTCTTTGTGTGCCTGTGGTTCGCATTCTTTCGGTGCGAAATGTTCCTCTCTGTCTAGTCTGGTAATCATGCACATCTTCTGTATGGGTTAAGATAATATTTGTGTGAGCTTGTCCATATTGATATTTATGAATGAACATACAGACCTGGAGAATGTACATTGACTTAATATTAAGTATTCCTCTTGTACAATAAAGGTCCTCAGTTTTATATAGTCGAGGTAATTGGAACACATACTTCACTGATCTATTTTGCAGTATCTTAAGCGCATTAAGTTGCTTTTGGTTTGTGTTGCCCCAGATGATGGTAAGATAAGATAAGTGGGAGTTTATTAAAGAGTAGTATATCAGTTTACGTTGATGTGTATTTATATACTTCTACCAAGCATTCCAATTACTGGAGCTATCTTATGGCATATTGTTAATATATGTTGTTCCCAAGTGAGACGATTATCTATATATAATCCAAGGTACTTTATCAGGTTTTCTTTCTTAAATTTAAATTTACCAACATCCAGTGTTAGCTCTCTGTATACATCAACGTTTGATATTATCATATAACTGCATTTAGTCATATTTAGTGAAAGTTTATGGTATCTAAGCCACTCATCTATATTATTTAAATCTTGTTCAATAATTTTTTGTAATGTTCTGGGATCTTTTGCATCATATAATAAGCCAGTGTCATCAGCATATAGAAATAGAATGGATCTCAATGGTAGGTTGAAAATAGAGTTTACATAAATGAGGAACAACGTAGGTCCCAAGATCGACCCTTGCGGAACCCCGCAGGATATGTCTTGTATGGTACTTAGCAGATTCATATATAATACTCTTTGTGCTCTACCACTCAAATAGTCTCTAAGCCAAACTAAGGCCATTCCTGTTATACCATATTGTTCAAGCACTGAGATAAGAATATCATGGTCTACCGTATCAAAGGCTTTCTGGAAGTCCAATGATACAAAGACACAACTTAGACCTTGATCCATTTTACTGTAGATATCTGTAACTAAGTCTGTAGCAGCTGACACTGTGTTTGAATTACGTCGGAAACCATACTGCCTATTAAATCAGGACCCTGCAGAATCAAAGAACTGATCCATTTGGTTTAAGGTTTAAGGGTATTTTCGTCACTAGTCCTTTTTCTTCATGACAACACAGTTATGATCGCAAAATTAATGTTCCAACTCCTTAAACATCCACACTATTCTCCAGACTTGGCTCTCACGAACTAATTTTTTTTCCAAATTTAAAAAATAAAATTACTTGCAGGAAACAGGTGTTATTCTAAATTTGAAAATGAAAAAATTTTACCTAAAACATTGCACAAACTTTTCAAACGTCCTTCGTAAACATAAATTGACCACATATGGCAAACAACATATTTTATTTAATTCTTCTTATATACTAATAATACCATCTGTTAATAAATTGACAGTAATCTATCATATAAATAAACACATGTTGCGTGTTTGAAAATGTTGTAACAACTAAACAAGAAAATTATTTGGTAATAATTTTTTTGTAAATAGGTTTAAGTTTAACAAATTGCTTATTGTTAATTTTTATTTAAGGCTTTCAAAAAAAAAAAATAATAAAAAATCAAACTTTATGCTCGATTTAATTTAATTGGAATAATCTTAGATTTTAATGAAATAAATTCATTGAAGTCTCAAAATAAACGATACTAAAATTCGTTGCCAAAATAATTTAAATATTTAGTAAAAAAAATATGTAAGAAAATGTCTATTTTTATAATGTCAATTGACCTTGTCATGTCTTGTTTGCTTTTTAAACCTACACAAACGTAGTAAACAGAAAAGGCCACCAATTAATATTTTATTAAGGATTTTTTCTTATATTTTATTATTTTATCAATATAACTAGCAGCCCGCCCCGGCTTTGCACGGGGATTAAAGAAACAATATTACATTTTGTTTTATTTTCTGGCAGCAAAATAAATTGATTTTCAGGTGGCCGACCCGCCTTAGGCGGTTGGCCATGAGGAAAACCGATCCCTACTAATTGGAAGGTTTGACCTTGAGACTTATTATTAGTAAAAGCGAAAGATGTTTTGATAGAAAATTGAAGCGGTTTAAATGGATTTGGTAGATTAGTTCGGATCATCGGTATCCGCAGTGTATGAGCTAATTGACCAGCTGGTGGTCCCGTTATAATAGTTGCTACAACTTAATTGTCCTTTAATTCCTTTATAAGTAGCCTCGTCCGATTGCACATGCTAAATTTGTGATATCTGTCGTGATTATGAAATAAGTTATTTTGATAAGGATTAGGTAATACCAAGATAAAAACTTTTAAAAAATTAAAAAAATAGTTATTGTGATGTAACTATAACAGTTAGACATATGCTGTCGCGGCATTTTTTGTAGATATTTATATATTCTTCAAAATCGTAGTACATTATTTTATTCTATAATCAATAGTATTCTCAGCGCACGCGATGTAAGGATTTTAAGGTCATTTTTGGTTACATTAATGGCATTTTAGTAAGGATCCCCATTTTTTTTTTAAATGAAACATAGCCTATGTCACTCGGAAATAGTGTAGCTTGAAAACGGTGAAAGAATTTTTGAAATCGATCCAGTAGTTTCGGAGCCTATTCATTTCAAACAAACAAACAAACAAAAAATCAAACCTTTCCTCTTTATAATATTAGTATAGATTACAAAGAGAATAAATGTCGGTTTTCTGACTCGCGCCACTCTAGTAAAAGATAAAAGAACCGATCAGAAAAATCGTTATTAATATAAAACGTCAAATGTCAATTACTTAATATCAAAATCAACAGAAATTTATTAAATGTGAACTGTCAACTTTTTTAAAGTCAACTGCTAACTGTCAACTGTTAAATGTAACCTGTCAATTGTCACTCTTCTATATTTGCGTTTATTATTATAAAAATAAAAAAAAAATATTTCTAAACATACAGTGAATGTTAATTTGGGCGATTCGAAACTCCGCACATAATCAGGTAGAAAGATGAAAGGTTCATGAAACTCCGCAGGTCATGCAATTCTAACGACAGACTGTTATACGAAACTCCGCACGTCATAATTCAGTTTCAATAAAACTCAAAAATCAAAAGAAATATAAATATTATATCATATATAACTTGCTAGGAATTATAATATATGTTATTATGCTATAAATAAAATTTGCCTTGTAGTTTATAAATTTTGAACGTTAAATTTTATTTAAAATTTTTATATAGGCAAATTAGGTTTTATGATTTCAATTTTATGAATTTACATTATAATAATTTATTTATTTATTTATTCACCCGACACTGACTCTTTTCTCATAGGCAGAATTCAATGCTAGTTTAAATAAATTATATACTATTGTATAAACATAAAAATTTACTACTCTTATGTACCAAATGATATGATTTCGTTGCGAATCTCTTATGTACCAAATGATATGATTTCGTTGCGAATTTAGAAAGAGAAGAAACCTATAACCTAACTTTTTTTACAAGCAATTGAAAATTAAACGAATGTTTAAAAACTTGACTTATTAAACAAAATAAAAATGAAAAAATCTGATAATTATTACAATTTAAAACAACAGAAATAAACTTATATACTAAGGAAATAATGATTAGTGAAGTAGTGAAAATGTTCATACAATATTAAGAATAAAACACAAATAGTTTTTTATTGTTAATAAAGAAAGAACTTATACCAGTTTCTCGTAGAACTTCTTTAACATTTAGATGACTCCAAGCCTGGATTTAAATATGATTATCTCCATAACCATTAAAAATTTCATCAAAAATCTCTGGATAATCAGCTAACTCTATCTACTGCTCTAATGGTAAGTAAATTCAAGTACTTTAACTTATTATCTGCTACAATTCTCTTCTAAATTTACTTATAAAGTGTCTCGTACAATCTGCAGCTCCGCTCTGATATTTCTGGACTTTATTTTTATATAAATCTAATTTTCTGCTTACCATATGTACTCAATTACTTCTTCTTTATAATCGCTATTCTTTTATATCAATTATACTCTATTATTTCTATCTTTTTTAATAAAAACTTAATTTTTAAAACAGAACAAAATTTAATACGTCTTTCCTCGTCAACAACCAAAAAACAAGAGAGCGATTACAAAATCAACAACTGACAATTGAAAAATTCAACAAACTTCGACTACCTATCTATCTAGTATCTTTTACCTACTTGATAATTTTTTGCATAAATTACAAATCAGAATACTTAATTGCTAATACAGATTTAAACAATTATTTATATTCAAAATCCTGTTACCTTTGAAATGAACTTAAAATCACATATTTATTAAACTATAATCTAAAATACTTTTCTATTTTAGGATTTTTCATTTTCATCAAAATCAATTCTATAAAAACAAATATGATGCTTTGAAATTCCAATAATGATTATTGTAAACGTAAGTGAGTTCTAATTTACTACATGATTTAAATTATTCTTTATTTAAAAAATATATGTCTTTAGCATTGATATTTTCACACACAACTTTCTTATTCTATTTAAATATGATTCCTTAATTTAAATTATTATAAAACAACAATATGTATCATTATAAATTTATATACAATCCTAGTTTAACAGTTAGTAAAACAATTACATCGTACAAAATCATACAACTTAACTTACATTTGACTATAATAGTGTGATGTTAGTTTAATAAATTGTTAAATGCCAGTCTTTCCGGCTTGATAATCAGAAATGTGTTTTTCCAAGTAAATTTGTCTTCTTTTGGATCTACTGTTGTGGAACTATTTATTTTTATATTAACTTCCATTTGAAATTTTAACAAAGTGTCAATAAACAAAAAAAGTGATGGATGTGGCTGGTAAAAAGAGTTATTAAAATGTGAATGAAACGACTCACATGCATTAGTCGTAGTTTTACCACGTTGGCTAACAGTTTCACTTATCGCATACATATTCTTCCGAAATAACGTACTACTTTTGAAATAACGCACTACTTGTAATCACAAAGGTTTATACAAAACTAAATTTAAGATAAAGTACCTGTAGGGAAATTAGTAGATATCTATTTAAACCCCTGCGCGCCCTACCTGGAAAGTACCCGTGCGGAGATTAGTATACGATTTAATGGGCCTTATTTTATGACACTGTACTAATTACAGATTTGTGCGGAGATTCATGCCGCCCGTTAATTTCTTGATGGTATAATTGTTAAATATCAATTGTCAATTGCCAAATGTCAAATGCCTCATCCTAACTGTCAAATGTCATCTCTAAAATGTGAACGGTCAGATGTTAAATATTAAATGTTATTTGACAAATATTAATTTTCAAATTCCCAATTGTCAACTGTCAAATGTCATCTGCCAAATGTTTACTATCAAAACGTCAATCAATAAATATTAACTGTCAAATGTCAACTGTGAACCAACATAAATGAACAAAACTCGTAATCAATTTTTTTAGTATTTAGCAATAAAAAAGAAAACTTAGTTAATAATTTATTATTCGACAGATATGACTCGAGAATATGGGCTCTGCTGGATTTATACACAATTATGCAAATTCTCCATAAAACTAGAACGCCATACATAAACGACATTAACATACATTATAAAGTTAAAAAATTTAAGTATAAAAAAGGATTTTTCTCACAGTTCCTACACGTAAACTGGTAGTTAAAGTATAATTTTTTCCTGGCACGTCTAACAGAAATGTAGAATAACATAAAAGAAGAGATCGAACAGTGTAAAAATGATTGTCGTTACTGTGAAAATTAGGTCATAAAACGGTATGGATGTGACGGTTTTTTTTTTGTAATTTACATTGTCACACTTTTTTTTATTACGCGAATCTTCAAGAATAGTAATAGGTTTACAAGTACTACTTTTATAAAAGTGTACTTTTTGTGTATGTTTTTAGAATGTTGTTTTTTTATTTTTGTCGTGTCTTTGTCTCGTCTCTTTGTCACTCTAGGTGGAAATTTGTAATATGTTGACAATAATGTCAAATTATCTGACATATGTCAAAAACGAACTAAGGTATTTTTAATAATCGATTAAACTATTAATACACATTAAATAACAGCTAGGTAAATTCTTTTGTTATTTTTGTGTACTCTGATAAGCGAAAAGTGAGAAAGGGATAAAAGTTAGATAAAACGATATATATAAAAAATAAATCAACTTTTGCTTTGGTTTTAACTCGAGTTAAAAGAGTACTTAATTAAATAGATACGAGATAAAAATAAAAAATTCATGTAAAAAAGTTTACAGATAAGAAATACAAAAAAATACAGGTAAGCGATACTCAGAAAAAATTTACATCCCGGATACTCTCATTACGGCCCTTTTTATTTGCTGGTACGGTGAATACAATTACAATAAAACTTTCCAGAGAAATAAATGGTACTCTCATACTCGATATATAAAAAAAATGTAAAAACTTACGTTAGCTTCTAAATTTTTCTAAGATAGATTGGATAGCATATGGCCTCATTCTCTCGGTAAATGATCGAAACGATAAGATATAATCTAGACCCTTACTTGTCTAGATCGTTAGGTATTTAGAGAATAAACCATAAACTTACTCTTCATAGCTGGTGATCGAAGAGATATTGTAATACCGGCTAATTTGCCGCCATTATTACACGATATATAAAGTAATCTTAAAGATAGCACTGTCTGGAAATCTTTAGATAAACCTTCAGGTAGAATAAACGATAATAGGCACTAGAAACACTTATTTGCTTGTAATTTTTAAAATAAAATAAGAAAAAAACCGGGAAACTGAAACTAGGGGTTCTCGCTACGATGTTATAAGCGAGAGCACTCCACCCAGAATAATCTCGTTATCAACTAGAAAGGCCTTCCAAGCATTTCCCGCTTAGCATCGCTTGATCTTAAACGTGAAATCCCATTGGTCAATTAAAAAATCAATAATCTGCTTAGAAAAGTCCGTTAGATTCTGATGTTCTAGAAAGTTCCATGTAATATATTAAGCGTACAGGGTTGGCGTAAGTAGAAAAAAATGATTTAAAAGACTTTTTATTAATCGGGTTTGTTAAAAACGCTACAGTATTAAAAAAAACTTCCTTTTATTAAAATTCTTAAAATACGATTAAATTATGCAGAAATTTTGTTATTAAAATAAAAAAAAAAGATTTACGATATACAAATTTGTAATCAAAAATTTGAGTGATGCCATTATGTTTGTTTGTATTGGTTTTGACGTAAATATTTTGCTAAGTGGCAAGATATGATCATAAATTTTAATTAATTGATTTGTATCATTTTATATTGAAAAATTAATACTTTTTAATTGAATAGATTAAACAGTAAATATTGATATGGATTTTTCTTCATGGTGCACGTTCTTTTAATGAAATGTTGGAACGTGATCCATTATTTGTAAATTGGTTGTCTAGATTAAGTATTTTTTTTTGATATTGTATTTGTTTTTGTTGAGTTTAGAGATTGTTTTGATGGATGGGGATTATTAAATATAAATTTGTCAGACTGAAAGGTTGTAAAAAGGAATTGTTACTGAATAAATTAAATTGAGTAAAAGAATTTGAATTTGAATGAAAAGTAAATAAAAGGTATTGATCAAAAGATTAAAATCATATAAAATATAAAAAAAAACTGGAGATTGGAAATTATAAAAAAACAGAAAGAGATAGAAATTTTAGAAGATTCAAAAGCCAGTAGATAAGTAGAAACGCATCAACAAGAAGGAATTGGAAAGTAATAGGAAGAGGACAATATGGAGTAAGAATTGAATATTGGAAGAAGAAGAAAGAATTAGAAAGAAGCAAAAGATTTTTTTATTTATAATTTTTATAATTTATTTAAGGACAATCAATTTAAAAATTTTGGAATCCACGACCGAGAATTTTATTGAAGAAGGGTGTTCCGGAAGGAGGATCCATTTCAATATATTTTTATAAACAATTTTATTTGTCTATAAATCATATTATGTGTTCTAGTTTGGATTTACAAAAATTCTAAAAAAAAAATAATAAAATTATTTTTAAAACTTTGATTTAGTGCAATTGGTGATCACCCAAAATAGTCCGGAAGCCAATGATAAAAAATTGAAAATATGTAAATAAAATTCGAAAAACTAAAGGTTTTTGAACTACAGTAAATTTCATTTAATTATATTTCTGTACGTTATTAAATTATAAACTGAATTAAAATGTAGGTACCTAAACCTAAAACTTTGTGTAAACAACATTTAATTAGTTTTGGTCTAGACTACAGACAAACAGGTGTGGTCTAATAATAACAAGCAATTTAACTGCAAATATTCAAATATTTCAAAGTATCATAATTAAATTTGAGTTTATAGTAATTGGATTAGCTATTATATTAATCGTAATCAACTACTAACTTTATAAAGTTTAATTTGTTTATCAAATGGAGAATCACCATCAAGCTTTTAACTAGAAAACAGAAGGATTTCAAAATTCTAGAAGTATCTTGAAACGTTAAGAAAGCCTGTTGATACTTCAAAAAAACGTCTTTTGAAGTTGTCACAAAAAAGGTTATAGTCTCTGGAGACGTTGTAAAAATACGTGGACAGGTGGACACGTTTAGAAAGTCTTTGGAGACTTCAAAAAAACATGGAAACGTAAAAAAGTCTTTGGAGATGCTACAAAAATGTTAGTCGACTGTGAAAATGTTAAAAAACACTTTGGAGATTTTTGCAAAGTTTAGTACTAGATGGAGAATTTACATAAAGATTAAAGCTCTCTAGAAACGTTGAAGGCATCTCTGGAAACGTTACAAAAAGTCTAGAAGCAGGTGAATACGTTGAAAAAGTCTCTGCAGATGTTATAAAAAATAAATATGTATCTTGAGAGATTAAGAAAGCCTTTGAGGACTTTAAAAAAAGCAAGAACCACATGAAGACATGAAAAAAGTCTTTGGAGTTGTGACAAAATGTTAGTAGCCTGTGAATATGTGGAAGAATACGCTAGAAAGTTTTGCAAAGTCTAGTACTAAATGGAAAAATGTGAAAAAGTGTCTGGAGGCGTTTTATAAAGTCTAGAAATCGTGGAAACATTAAAGAAAGTCTCCAAAAACGTAACAAAGGATCTGGAAATCGGAAGATACTTTGTAAAAGTATTTCTAGAAATTTTAAAGAGCCAAGAAGTATCTTGAGACTTCAAAAAAGGCGTAACCAACGTTTCGAGGTGCTTCAACATGTCTAGGGATTCCTTTTTCTTTGTAAACATGAAAAAATGGCTCTCTGGTCTAAATGGAGAAGTTATTGAATCTCCATCGTACCTAAGAGCTTCTTACTACAAAAGAGAACGACTCTGGAGACGTTCCAAAAAGTCTCTGGAAACTTTTGCTAACTCTAGTACTAGATAGAGAATTTAATAGAAGGTTAAAGGTCAGTAGAGCCATTTTTGTAGACATTGCAATAGTGTAGAAGTAGGTAAATACATTGAAAAGGTCTTTGGAGACAGTGTAAAACATAAAGAAGTGGGTGGAAACATTAAAAAAGCCTTTGGAAACGTAAAAAAAGTCTTTGGAGTTGTCACAAAAATGTTAGTCGACTGTGAAAATGTTGAAAAACACTTTGGAGATTTTTGCAAAGTTTAGTACTAGATGGAGAATTTACATAAAGATTAAAGCTCTCTAGAAACGTTGAAGGCATCTCTGGAAACGTTACAAAAAGTCTAGAAGCAGGTGAATACGTTGAAAAAGTCTCTGCAGATGTTATAAAAAATAAATATGTATCTTGAGAGATTAAGAAAGCCTTTGAGGACTTTAAAAAAAGCAAGAACCACATGAAGACATGAAAAAAGTCTTTGGAGTTGTGACAAAATGTTAGTAGCCTGTGAATATGTGGAAGAATACGCTAGAAAGTTTGGCAAAGTCTAGTACTAAATGGAAAAATGTGAAAAAGTGTCTGGAGGCGTTTTATAAAGTCTAGAAATCGTGGAAACATTAAAGAAAGTTTCCAAAAACGTAACAAAGGATCTGGAAATCGGAAGATACTTCTAAAAGTATTTCTAGAAATTTTAAAGAGTCAAGAAGTATCTTGAGACTTCAAAAAAGGCGTAACCAACGTTTCGAGGTGCTTCAACATGTCTAGGGATCCCTTTTTGTTTGTAAACATGAAAAAATGGCTCTCTGGTCTAAATGGAGAAGTTATTGAATCTCCATCGTACCTAAGAGCTTCTTACTACAAAAGAGAACGACTCTGGAGATGTTTCAAAAAGTCTCTGGAAACTTTTGCTAACTCTAGTACTAGATAGAGAATTTAATAGAAGGTTAAAGGTCAGTAGAGCCATTTTTGTAGACATTGCAATAGTGTAGGTAAATACATTGAAAAGGTATTTGGAGACAGTGTAAAACATAAAGAAGCGGGTGGAAACATTAAAAAATTCTCTGGAGATATCTTAAACAGTCTAGGTGTGTGTTGAGCCCTTAAGAAAGCCTTTGGAAACGTAAAAAAAGTCTTTGGAGTTGACACAAAAATGTTAGTCGACTTTTAAGATGTTGCAAAAACAATCTGAAGATTTTTGCAAAGTCTAGTACTGGTTGGAGAATTTACAAGAATGTTAAAGGTCATTAGAGACTCTGAAGACATCTTTACAAACGTGACAAAATGACGTTGAAAAAGTCTGTGGATACATTTTAAGTCTAAAAACTTGAAAGCATTTTGCCGTATGATGTTTGGTATTTGATTTTGTAATTTTTCTTCGTTTAACTGTCAATTTATCGTAATTAAGCTTTCATATTTCAAAAGTTTGAATTCATTTTTATTCCTAACAAAGGTAGATAAATATTTTTATCTAATTACTATATTTTTATCGATAAAATGACCCTGTTAAAAGTATGACAATATCGTAATTAAATTCACGTTCGCACTTAATTACATAGTTAGATCTATTTTAAGATCATTTCCTTATAAAATACAAATAAAGCACCCATTAAGGTATTGTCTATTGTATAGATCGGTGTACGTCAGTTTTACTAAATAACCTTTTTAATTTTCAAACCAGCCGTTACATTCACATTTGATTGCGTAAAATATAAACAATAGAATTTTTATTGTTTAAAAAGTGTGTTAGTTGAAAACAAAGCGACAACTAATTCTATATCGCATGCTAATCAAATTCTGAGGTCAATTTTATCAAAAACAACACTAAGTTCGCTCGGTTTTAAATCATAATATAAAAGGTTTATACAAGGTGGTTATAAAAAAGTAATAATAAAAAAATGTCAATTGTCAATAGATTTAGATCTATAGTGTTTTAGAACACTCGGAGTAGCCTACAGAACACTTCAGTTTTAACAAATTTAGCAAAATGGTATTTACTATAAATGTATTCAAGGATAGAACCCAAGTTCTTCTGGTTTCTAGTTCTAGGGTACGATGGTGACTCAATAAGTACTCCAATTAGACCACTGCTGTTCTTGCTTTTTTTTTAAATCTCCAAAAGCTTTCTGAACGTCTGAAGATACTCCTAGACTCTTAAACATTTCCAGAGATATTTTAAACATATCCTCCTGCTTCTAGACTCTTTATAACGTCTTTGGAAACTTTTTTATTGTTTCCACGCTCTTTGTGACCTTTTGCAACGTCTCCAGAGACTTTTTCAACGTATTCACCTACTTCTAGACATTTTGCAATGTCTCCAACATACTTCTGGACTCTTAGAAACGTCTTTTTCAAAGTATCCTCCGATTCTCCAATTCTACATCTAGTACTAGACTTTGTAAAAATCTCCAGAATATTCTTTAGCATTGTCACAGACCTCTTAACATTTTTGTGACAACTCCAAAAACTTTTGTTACGTTTCCATGTCGTACTTGCTTTTTTTGAAGTCTCCAAAGGCTTTCTTAACGTCTCAAAACTATTTAAATTGTCTCTATAGTCTTTTTTATCATATTAACCCATCTCTAGACTTTTTTAACTTCTCCAGTGATGTCTTTAACGTCTCTGCTGACCTTTAACCTTTTTGTAAATTCCTCATCTAGTTCTACACTTCTGAAACATCTCCAGAGCACACTGTTACATATGACAACAACAAGTTAACAAGTCAGATTGACAGTTTATACTTTGTTACGTTCATTATGGGACTTGCTCCTCGCCTATTTATTTTTATAAATTTCATTGTCATTTTGCGTCGACGCGTCTACTTTATCTGATATGAGTAGGAGTAATGTGGTTTCTTGATGAGTTTCGACGCTATTTTCTTTCATTTTCATACTGATATTTAAAAGACAACAGTTGGCTTCTTAATTTCTACACCCTTCGAATCGGCTAGTGCCATCTTGTGAAGGGTCCTACCTTGGACAGTAGAAAATATTTTGAAATACCTCTCAGAGACTGCTGAGACTGTACCAATTATCAACTATCTCGCTGAGAAAACACCGGTGGATTCCAACAGCATTTCCTCTTGTGGTACCACAGGAAAAGAAAACGTCAGTTCCTTCACTCCGGAGAACAGTCCACTCCGATAGAAATTTCAAAGTAGAATCAACGAAGAAATTCTACCACCCTTAATTCAGACCACAGCAGTGACCCGATCAAAACTCCGTCCGAAGACCAAGAGAACACAAAGATAAGAGTTAAAATTATTTATAAAACTAATCATTCATTACATATATTTATTATCTTAAATAAATACATAAAACTGATTTTTGCAATTTTATTTGTCTGTCTGTACTTGGCGCCCTTTATTTATTGTTTGGGGAGAATTGAGAAAGAACCAGAAGGAAGCCACGAATCCTGGAGCTAGCCAAGGGTAATTTTTACGCTACAAATTTGGCGCCCAACTATCAGTCTTCTGGTTTTTTTGACACTTTTTCCAAACATACGTCAAATTTGGAATAGAAAACAATATTTAATTTCACATATGCCAAATCTGAAGACAACTTGAAATTTTAAACTTTTCATATCAAATTTTAAGAGCACTGACGTTTTAATTAATACAAATCAGATTTTAAATGTAAAATCATTATTCAAACGTCATATGTCAATTTTGATAGAAATTTTGACATTTCAAACGTCGTTTGTCAAATATTTCTATGATACGTCACTTTTATGTTACAAAATATTTTAAATTATAAAAAGATTTGTTATGCAAACATATTTCATAAACTTCCTTAGGCTGTTTTATAAACTAATTCATGAAAAAGAAACATTAATTTATCAATTACGTCATTATGGAAACAAAGGTGTCGAAGTGTGACATTTCAACAAAATTATCAACAACATAATTTCGTCGTTATCAATTTATGAAACTACGTACCAAAAAAACAGTAATAAATTATTTTATTTAATTTACTCGAAAACTTTATTCGCCTAAAACTAAGTAGTAAATTGTTAATATACGATAAATTACCTAGTAAACTATGTAAATTAAAAAACAAAACAACAAAAAAAATAGACGACAGAATTTTAAGTAAGTCAAGGTTAATTTTACTCGTGCAAATTACTATTATCATGATGATAAATGATTTAATCGAACATAAACTGACTCATAATTTTATTCAGAGATGAAACAGTCACCGGTTTTCTATTCTAATAAATTCAAATTTTTTTGATAAAATAATAAATAAGTTAAAAGAGATTTGAATAATATAATATTGGTACTAAAGTTGAATAGAAGGAGTTTGTACGAGTTTGGTAAGAAGAAAGATTATTTAAAGTTATTTTAAAAGATTAAAAAAGTCGACGAGAAGAGATATTGGACTAGAATGAATATTTATCATTGCTAAGAAGATTAAGTCATCAGGTTGAGAAGAGAAGTAGTGAAATAAGTACTTACCAGTTTTAACTATAGCAGTTTTTCACAAGAATTAAAGAAAATTCTTCATTTATATGGTTTGAGCAGTTCTTATATGGTAGAAGGCTTGGAGAATTGAGTTAGCAGCAGTTATACGGTATTTTAATATAAAAATAAATAATTTTGTGTTTAATTTCTTGTCGTATGAACTATATTCATTTTCACTTTCATATAAAAAAATAATTTTGCACATCATTAGATTTAAGAACATTTAGAATTTCTTATTTTCACTTTAGAATTTCATTAAAACAATTACTTTTCACCATTCACAGTTACTACATATAACATTAGAATTTTGAAGGTTAAGTTCAGTTAAAAATCGATAATCCACGCGTCCACGCGTCTGTCCTTACCATTGGCGTTCCAAATAAGGTATTAAAATTAAATTAAAATTCTGTTTATAATAAAATTAAGAGTTAAATTTCAACAATTAATTTTTCTAAATTTTGAACTCTGCTCTGAAGGTAAGAGTAGCACGGGCAATATAAAATATATATTTGGAATCATATATAAAAGTCATTTACCTTAATTAAAATATCTTATAAAAAGTTTAAATTTAATTAAAAAGGAAAAATTTTAAATTATAGCATATATGCTTATAAATTAAATACTTAGCAAGTTATATATGTTATAAATTTTGGCGCCCAACATGGGGCTGTAAAAATAAAGAAATAAGTAAAAAGTGGGGTGCTAAAACTTAAAAAAAATACATTACTTAATTTTTTAACTCTCTACGACAAAATTGATACGTCGTATGTCAAATATTTCAAATGTCATATGTCAAATTTCAGTTTCAAAGGATGAATGTTAAATGTCCTACGTCAAAAATAGGTATAAACGTCACGTTACAAAAAGTTACAAGAAGTAGGTGAAAAGACTCTGGTGGCGTTGTAAAAACTCAAAAAGTGCCTGGAAACTTTAAAGAAGTATTCAAAGACGTAACAAAGGGTCTAGAAGTAGGAAGATATGTTGAAAAAGTCCCTGAAGACATTTCAAAGAGCTAGAAGTATCTTGAAAACCTTCTGGATACTTCAAAATAGCAAGAACAACAAAGAGACGTGAAAAATCTCTTTGGAATTGGCACAAAAACGTTCGTAGCCTGTGAAGATGTTAAAGAATACTCTGGAGATGTTTACAAGAAGGTTAAAAGGCATTACAGACATTGAAGACATCTTTGGAGACTTTACAAAAAGTCTATAACTCAGGAAAATATGTTGAAAAAGTCCCTGAAGACATTTCAAAGAGCTAGAAGTATCTTGAAAACCTTCTAGATACTTCAAAATAGCAAGAACAACAAAGAGACGTGGAAAATTTCTTTGGAATTGGCACAAAAACGTTCGTAGCCTGTGAAGATGTTAAAGAATACTCTGGAGATGTTTACAAGAAGGTTAAAAGTCATTAGAGACATTGAAGACATCTTTGGAGACTTTACAAAAAGTCTATAACTCCGGAAAATATGTTGAAAAAGTCCCTGAAGACATTTCAAAGAGCTAGAAGTATTTTGAAAACCTTTTGGATACTTCAAAATAGCAAGAACAACAAAGAGACGTGGAAAATCTCTTTGGAATTGGCACAAAAACGTTCGTAGCCTGTGAAGATGTTAAAGAATACTCTGGAGATGTTTACAAGAAGGTTAAAAGGCATTAGAGACATTGAAGACATCTTTGGAGACTTTACAAGAAGTCTATAACTCAGGAAAATATGTTGGAAAAAGTCCCTGAAGACATTTCAAAGAGCTAGAAGTATCTTGAAAACCTTCTGGATACTTCAAAATAGCAAGAACAACATAGAGACGTGGAAAATCTCTTTGGAATTGGCACAAAAACGTTCGTAGCCGGTGATGATGTTAAAGAATACTCTGGAGATGTTTACAAGAAGGTTAAAAGTCATTAGAGGCATTGAAGACATCTTTGGAGACTTTACAAAAAGTCTATAACTCAGGAAAATATGTTGAAAAAGTCCCTGAAGACATTTCAAAGAGCTAGAAGTATCTTGAAAACCTTTTGGATACTTCAAAATAGCAAGAACAACAAAGAGACGTGGAAAATCTCTTTGGAATTGGCTCAAAAACGTTCGTAGCCTGTGAAGATGTTAAAGAATACTCTGGAGATGTTTACAAGAAGGTTAAAAGGCATTAGAGACATTGAAGACATCTTTTGAGACTTTACAAAAAGTCTATAACTCAGGAAAATATGTTGAAAAAGTCCCTGAAGACATTTCAAAGAGCTAGAAGTATCTTGAAAACCTTCTGGATACTTCAAAATAGCAAGAACAACAAAGAGACGTGAAAAATCTCTTTGGAATTGGCACAAAAACGTTCGTAGCCTGTGAAGATGTTAAAGAATACTCTGGAGATGTTTACAAGAAGGTTAAAAGGCATTAGAGACATTGAAGACATCTTTGGAGACTTTACAAAAAGTCTATAACTCAGGAAAATATGTTGAAAAAGTCCCTGAAGACATTTCAAAGAGCTAGAAGTATCTTGAAAACCTTCTAGATACTTCAAAATAGCAAGAACAACAAAGAGACGTGGAAAATTTCTTTGGAATTGGCACAAAAACGTTCGTAGCCTGTGAAGATGTTAAAGAATACTCTGGAGATGTTTACAAGAAGGTTAAAAGTCATTAGAGACATTGAAGACATCTTTGGAGACTTTACAAAAAGTCTATAACTCCGGAAAATATGTTGAAAAAGTCCCTGAAGACATTTCAAAGAGCTAGAAGTATTTTGAAAACCTTTTGGATACTTCAAAATAGCAAGAACAACAAAGAGACGTGGAAAATCTCTTTGGAATTGGCACAAAAACGTTCGTAGCCTGTGAAGATGTTAAAGAATACTCTGGAGATGTTTACAAGAAGGTTAAAAGGCATTAGAGACATTGAAGACATCTTTGGAGACTTTACAAGAAGTCTATAACTCAGGAAAATATGTTGGAAAAAGTCCCTGAAGACATTTCAAAGAGCTAGAAGTATCTTGAAAACCTTCTGGATACTTCAAAATAGCAAGAACAACATAGAGACGTGGAAAATCTCTTTGGAATTGGCACAAAAACGTTCGTAGCCGGTGATGATGTTAAAGAATACTCTGGAGATGTTTACAAGAAGGTTAAAAGTCATTAGAGACATTGAAGACATCTTTGGAGACTTTACAAAAAGTCTATAACTCAGGAAAATATGTTGAAAAAGTCCCTGAAGACATTTCAAAGAGCTAGAAGTATCTTGAAAACCTTTTGGATACTTCAAAATAGCAAGAACAACAAAGAGACGTGGAAAATCTCTTTGGAATTGGCACAAAAACGTTCGTAGCCTGTGAAGATGTTAAAGAATACTCTGGAGATGTTTACAAGAAGGTTAAAAGGCATTAGAGACATTGAAGACATCTTTGGAGACTTTACAAAAAGTCTATAACTCAGGAAAATATGTTGAAAAAGTCCCTGAAGACATTTCAAAGAGCTAGAAGTATCTTGAAAACCTTCTGGATACTTCAAAATAGCAAGAACAACAAAGAGACGTGGAAAATCTCTTTAGAATTGGCACAAAAACGTTCGTAGCCTGTGAAGATGTTAAAGAATACTCTGGAGATGTTTACAAGAAGGTTAAAAGTCATTAGAGACATTGAAGACATCTTTGGAGACTTTACAAAAAGTCTATAACTCAGTAAATATCGTGAAAAAGGCTCGTGAGACATTCAAAAGAGTCTAGAAGTTTCTTGAGACGATAAGAAAGCCTCTGGATATTTCCAAAAAGGTAAGAAGTACATGAAGACGTTAACATAGTCTCTGAAGTAGTCACAAAAATGTTAGAAGTCGGTGAAGATGTTCAAGATTAGTCTTGAGATGGTTGAAGAATGTTAAGAATTTGGTAAAGACGTTAAAAATTGCTTTGAAAATGGTTGAAAAGTTCGGAAGAATGTTAAAAGTCAATGGAGAAATTGAACTCATTTCCAGAGACTTTTACAAATAACCCAGAAGTAGGAAAATACATTGAAAAAGCTTCTGGAGGCATTTAAATGTTTATAAACATAAACCATAAATGAATAGATGAAGATGTTAAAACGTTACAGAAAGATATCCACGGTATAGATTGTGGGCAACTTTTCTATTCAATTTCAAAGTATAAAAGGAACATCTTGATTAAATCGTATCATATTTGTGAAAGCGTTCTAATTTTTAACCAGAGTAAATCTCGATTGCGTCGCAGTTTTCCGTTGTGTTGGCAAACACGACGTCGCGACGCGCGTCTGCATATCATTCAGTCGTTTTTCGAATTCTGCGGGTTGCGGCTGCTGTGATCTTTTCTTCGGGAAAAGCACGTCAGCGCCAGCGCCACTTGTCAATGTGCAGTTGCGCCGTTTCGGTGTTATTACATATCTTGTTTTTAAAACGCGGAAAAGTTCTCTTTATGCCTGTGCGTTGAGTGTGTTTGTGATTTCATTTCTTTTTTGTTGCTGTTGCTAGTCAGCTGACTTACTCAAAGAATAGAAGCAGACCACTGTGTGGCGCCTTTCGGTTCTCATTCGAAATTCGATTGCGATTCGAACGACCTTCAAACCTGCTTCTTCTGATGACGTGATATAAGGTTTGTAACGGCTGGGTTTCAGTTTTTATTTGTTTCTTTTATTGTTTTTTCGAGTACAAGTACAATTATGAGAATGGGATTTTAAGAAGATAAATGCAGAGTATTAAAAAAATACAGGAAAAAGAAAAAATGGTGCTACAAACACTAAGTATCATGTAGGTTTTGGCGCAAACAGGGATAATATTCTAAAAACTATCTAGAAGTTTGTTAAAACTTTAAAAATGCTTCTGGAGACTATAAAAAAATCATGGAAGTAACTGGAGTGTTTACAAGAATATTAAAAGTTATTTAAGACGTTGAGGAATGCTCTGAAGAATGTAGAAGTAGGTGAATGTGATAAAACACACTTTGGAAAGGTTACAAAAGTATGGACATGTTGAAAAAAACTCTGCAGTTGTTACAAACAAGTCCACAAACAGCTGTATACGTTGAAAAAGTCTCTGAAGACGTTATTAAAAATCGACAACTAGTAAAATACGTTTAAAAAGTCTTTGGAGGGGTTTTAAAGACTCTCGAAGTATCTTTAGACCTATGGTGACTTCAAAAAAAGTCAATGAGCACAAGAAGACGTTAGAAAAAATTGCCATGAGTGTGTTAGTAGTCTGTGAAATGTTAAAGAATGTTCTAAAGAGACTTTTCAAGAAGATTAGAAGTCAATGGATACTTACATCAAAGACATCTCTGGAGATGTAACCAAGGGTCTAGAACTAGAAGGAGGAATAGTTCGAGAAAACGCAAGAATTAAATGGATACGTTAAAAAAGTCTTTGGAGTCGTTACAAGAATGTTGGTAGTCTGTGAAGGTATTGAAAAATGCTTTGTAGCTGTTTAACCAATCTGGAGATGTTTGGGATGTTTAGAAGTTTACAAGAAGGCTAGAAGTTAGTTAGGACGTTGACGTCTCTGGAGATGTTTCAAAGAGTCTAAAAATAGGATAATATGTTTAAAAAGCCTCTGGAGCCGTTTCAACAAATCTACAACTATCTTCAGACCTTCTGAAATCTTCAAAAAAAGCAAGGCAATAGTTTCAGAAATTTTGGTAAAAAAGGAGAGTCTAGAAGTGAAAGGATTGTTATAAAAGTTTTTGGAGACGTTTCAAAGAGTCTAAAATATATCTTGAGACGTTAAGATGCCTTCGGAGACTTCAAAAATGGCAAGATTTACATGAGGATGTCACAAGAGCGTTAGAAGTCAGTGAAAACGTTGAAGATTGCTTTTGAGATTTCTAAAAAATCTATGAGTATCTGGTATAGAACGATATTGAGACATTAAAAAATCCTTTGGATGTTTACAAAAAGGCAAGAAATACATGAAGACTTTAAATGGAGTCATCACCAGAGTCTGTAAAAACGTTGCAGAATACTGTGGATATTTTAGAATTATGCAGAGAGAAAGTTAAAAGTCAGCGGAGACCATGAAGATGTCTCTGAAATGTTATGAAGGGTCTAGAAAGATAAGGATACGTTGAAAAAGTCTCTGGGGATGTTTCAAAGAGTCTACAAGTATCTTAAGATATTAAAAAAGATTCTGGAGGTACTAAAAAACGCCAGAACTAGATGAAGACATTAAAACGTTTGTGGAGTCGTTATAAGAAAGTTAGTAGTTTGTGAATTTGGTTCTAGAATACTCTGGAGATTGTTGAAAAGTTTTGAAGTATGAGAGACTTTGCAAGAAGCTCAAAATTAAAGAAGTCCGTGCTAAAGATGTTACAAAGAGTATGAAGGAGTGTCTAGAAATATCTACAGAACTTAAGAATGCCTCTGGAGATGTTCTAAACGCAAGAACTAGACAGAGACATTAAAAAGTTGTTATAAGAAAGTCAGTAATTTGTGAAGATGTAGTAGTATACTCTGGAGATTACTGAAAAGTTTTGAAATATGAGGGACTTTACAAGAAGGTCAAATTTCGTTAAAGACATCCTTAGAGATGTTATAAAAAGTATAGAAGAAGAATGATAGCTAAAAAAAATCTGTAGAAACGTTTCAAATAGTTTAGCAGTACATTGAAACCTCAAGAAAGCCTCTGGAGACTTCAAAAAAGGCAAGAACTACATGAAGATGTTAACAAATTATCTGGAGTCTTCACAATAATGTTAAAAGTCACTGAAGGCGTTGAAGAGTAGTTCTGTAGATGTTTGAAAAGTCTAGAAGTACATGGAGACGTTACAAAACGATTGAATAATTCCAAGACAGTTTTTGACATTTTTAACATGATTTTTTGTCACTTTTTTTTACAGTGGATTATGTGATTCTTTGTTTATTTAGTATTTTTGTAATTTTGCTTCTCCTAAAAATGTTGTCATATTCAGAAATAGTATAATTTTTAAGGCGTTTTCCTACCTATCTATAAAAAATTATATACCTATTTACCTAGTGATGTAATAGTGTTATTTTTCTTAAAAAATGGTTAACATTGAAAATACTTGTAGGCGTTATTAATCAAGGTAAACACCATTTTATATAACAACTGTTTAATTTCATATAGAAAAAAATACTTAATTAATTTTATCAATAAAAAAACAGTGTCAATATTTGTGTAATATATTTATTTATTCATTACTTACCATTTTAAAATAATAGTAAAACCTTTCACTGATTAATCTTTAAATAATTAATTGATTTGAAAAATGCTATTATATCACAAAAAAAAATATTTTTGGTCCTCGGTCCAGAAACAATACTATTAATTACTTCAAAATCGTCCGGAAAATGACATTTTCCGGCCTAGGCCGGCAAAGTAGCTTTTAAATTTTCTAAAGAGATGGCGCTATGAGTCATCAAAAATACATAATGAATAATACAAATTTTAATTAAATTTATTTAAAAACAGCGTATAATATTGAAACACTTATGGGGGCTTTTTACACAATTTTATTTGTTAAGATACACTGAACTCTGCTGGATAACGTCTAACTACTTGACAATACAATGAACTCTTGTGAATACTTGAACTTGAACTGACGTTAACTGCCCTTGCATCCCCTTATATACAACATTATTTAATCTAGTCAGTGTGTTTTAACAACAATCTTTCAAATTAAGGTCCCTTCCTTTACGGTTATCCCGTTACAATATACTAAACTAATAACTTTTTCTAAAGGTAACCAGGATTCTAATTTACATTTAATTTCTCTCACAACTTTTATTTTAAATTTGACATTTATGTCAATTTACAACTACTGATCATTCGATTATGAAAATACATATCTCAATTTTATTTTTGCTCATTGAACTAAAATAGTTCATTGTCTCTGCTATTTTTATATAAAATTATTAGATATTACTGTTAATAGGTATTTTCAATATAACAATTTTTACTGTGTTGCTTATTAGCAAAGTATTCGTATTGTAACGTTTTTATCAAATTAAAACACAGGTTAGATTTATTTTTAGGTCAATTTATTCCTAACGAATAACTACACAAACTATAACACTGCTAAACACTAAATTCACAATAATTTATCTATACTTTATTTATTTGCACTATTCGGAAGTTTAAATATTCGCGCTATACTGAATACTGACTGTCTGCCTTTGAGTCCGATTTATATATACTGCGACGCCATCTCACATTCGAGAACCAGAGAGTTCGAGAAAAGGGTCCTTTATTCTTTTTGGTACCAGAACATTTGCCCGTGGTGCCATCTCTCGATCATTCTAGACCTAGAGAGTTCCGGAAAGACTTTTGATAATAATAATTCGCCCAGTGGCGTAGTTTCGTTACAGTATGTATAAAAATTAAGGATCATGAAATCGATTATCAGAAAATCATTCCTTATTACTAATTCTTTTAATCGTGCAATAGATTTCAATAAACATCTAATCTTGTATGTCATAAAGTAAAAAGTTTTTGATCTTTTGAAAATATTAATAATTTGTCGTACCAAAAAATAGTGTGTGTTACACGTCCGGGAAATGTTTTGCAAGTGCTCGTATTGTTTACAAGTTTACTCGCTCTTGCAAAATGTCCTTGTGTCACAAATAACTATTATGATCTGATCACATGCGGCAAAAAAAGATAGTTTTTCCTTTGATAATTTTTGATGGAGCGCTCTTATGGCCTGCTCGATCCGCGGACTTAAACCTCCTGGATTATTTATATTATTTATTATTTCCTATGGGGCCTCAATGGAAGATTGATGAGGAATCGGATAATTGATGGGTGTAATGCAATCAGAAATGATCTTGATCTTTTTAAAAGAGTTTGGGAGTTAAATTTTAGCTGCATGTTTACTAAACACCGTGTATGATTATCAACTTTAATCTTTTGTAGGGAATCGCAAGTAATAGACTAGTTCCTTTTTCTCTATTTTATGTTCCGGTTAGTTTTTAACGAGAAAACACTTTCATCAGCATTTTCCACTAAATTCAGTCTTCTCAGCAGAAATTTTAAATCGTTGCACAAAATGCAAAAGGAACGAACAAAATCACATTTTCTTTGACAATAATTTCTTCACTTATCTTTATCTTTATACTCCCTTGAACTAACTATATATTACATCTTTTTGTTTATATATCGTAACTGCCAATTGTCATTTGTCATTCCTTTCTGTCAGATGTTATAAAAGTAACTAGATTTCTTATTGAACTCACTTGATGTTGTAAATATTTTTTGTTTATAGATCAGAACGCTCAATTTTCATTTATCATTAAGTACTGTCACATGTCATTAAGTACTGCCATTTATCATTAAGTACTGTCACTTGTCATTAAGTACTGCCATTTATCATTAAGTACTGCCATTTATCATTAAATACTGTCATAGGTATTTCATTAAGAACAGTCACATGTCATTAAGAACAGTCATATATCATTAGGTACTGTCATATGTCATTAAGAACTGTCATACATCAGTAAGTACTGTCATATGTCAAAAATTACTGTTATATGTCATAAAATTACTGGATCTACTTACTTTCAATGTTATATAAAAATCGAAAACGTGTGTTCGATGTTATTATTTATATAGCTACATATAAAAATAAAAAATTCTGTGAGTGTCAGTTTTGAAATGTGTGTTGTTCTACATTACAATTCGGTAATGTGGGTGGTCAAATAAATGTAAACATTTTTATTAATCCGTTTTCGGATTATCGAAGTGAAGTTTTAATTATCACTAAGCGACCTCCTTTTGATTCTTTTCCATCTAAAAAGGTCATCATAAGTCAAATTTCTTTTAAGTATTGCACTCAGTGTGTTTATCATTTATAAACTACGAGTCCATTTCAATTCAGAAATACTTATGTTTCGTTCGCAATGGTTATATAGTGTAAATATTTTTCGAGTTGAGTTCTAAAATTGTCTAACAAGAATTTATATCCGTGTTCCATTATTAAAATACGTGGTCGTATTTTTAGTCGTTGCCGGTTTAAACAATTCTAATGTTTGTTGTTGTCGGTGAGATTTTTATTAATATTATTGTGTTTATCAATGTTTTATTTTCAATAGAACGACTTTTAGTACCATTTTTCTCCACCAAGAGAGCTTCTGTCAACTATCAACCTTATTACATAATACCAAGTCAATACTAACCAATTAAAAATCATTATTTGTCATTTTTAAATCCCAGGTTGACTGTCAAATGCTAAGATATGTGTTGACAGATGTTATTTTAATGTTTAAACTAATTTATTTTAGAATAATACAAATTACAACACTTAACTAATTTATTTTAAACAACTAAACTATAACACTAATTTATATGTGCAAATCTTCATGATCGATTACCTTCTGGACGCCCTGTTTCTGTTTATATAAGCCTAGCGAAAAATCTGGAACCGTCCATTCGAAAATATCACTCGCCTAGTACCTACATTCTCTTCGCACTATTATCGCTGTCGAAAAGAATGTCAAATGTACAAATATGCGTTGACAGATATCTATTTCAGTTTTTCCCCTATAATTTAAATATATGAATAATTAAAAATCAAGTAAACCGTGAATGATCAAATGACTTTCAAGAGATTTGAGCTGTCAATGTTTGACAAGATAATGACGTTGTTTAAAATTATTTAAATATCATTTATTTAAAATTCAAAAAATAATTTGATTATATTTAAAATTTTTACATTTTTATTACATTATATCATTGTTTACTTAATAATAATAAAGATTTTTTTATTACAGGTAAACATGAAAACTAACTATTACTAAATGGTTTAAGTAAGTAGTTTCTTTTAAAATTTAAGTAATAAATAATGTATTACACAATTTGATACTTAAACACAATTTTAATTGTTGCGTTATAATACGTACCAAGTATTTTCCTTAACTTCATATTTTCTTATTATTGATAGGATTAGATTTTTAAGTTTATTTAATGGCTTTAAGTGATTTAAAACGATTACAAGTGAGCAGAACTAATTTCAAGTGATTACAAGTGATTGTTAGTTATCACAACTGATTTCAAGTGATTCCAATTTTTCATACGTATGTTCGGTAAAATGATATTTCACAACGTTAAGAATTCTGTGTCACATCTCTGTTTTTCTTAAGTAAAACGATCACTAACTGCTTTCTATTATTAGAAAATCTTTCTAAAACTCATATAATTAAAACTTGGCACTTCTTGTTGAAAGCGCGTTGAACAACAACCCAGTTTTTTTCTTAATCTGTGAACAAAATAAATATTTTGGCAGCCGTTGCACACGTGAATAGATTTCTTTTATATTGAATTAATTTACTGTGCATGTGTGACTTATTCAGATTCTTGAATTAGTTCATTAAAAAAAATTAATCTTTAGATTTAAAAATCAATAAAAATGATCATTTTCTACTTTAAAACGATATTAAAGTTAATTTCAGGTACAAAAATGAATAGAAAACCTATATAAAAATTTATACTTGCCATAAAAATCATTTTAATTATAATTGTTTAGTTGAAAAATCATTGTAAATTCATAAAAAGTAATATAATACTATACACTGGTCATAAAAAACAATAAAAAAGTCTATTCTAACATGAAAACGTCAGTAGTTCTATAAAATATGTTTATTTTTGGACAAATAACAGTTACAGCGTTACTAATGTACAGTCTCGCTCACCTCTAACAGATTTGTTACATCAACACTGCTTATGACGTAAATTTCCGAATTAGAGTTGGACGAAAATAATTATATAGTTATTTTTATTAATTTAAATAAAGGTGAAAGTGTTCAATTAAATTAAGTAGATGATGATTTAATGTATATAAACTTATGAAAAACAGGTATAATTAAAAAAAAATAATAATAATCAAAATTAATATAAAAAACTTTTTTGATAATAATTTTAGAGGAATAAAGAAACTTTCATTCATTTCAGATGAAATTTTTTTACTTTTCAAAGAAATATAATATATATTAATTAAATTTATTAATGATTTTTTAAATAATGGTGAGAGCGCGCCGCGGACTTAATGGGCAAATCGAATTCTGAACGCATTGCCGGAGAATTTCGCCCGATTGCACATTTTCTCCGGCAAAGTTAAACATCCGCTTCACGCGTTTACCCTTCGATCACCGTCGCGCTCTCACCAAAATTTTAAATATTTTAATTTTCTTAATTGTTATTTTTTATAAAGTTTGGAAAAGACCTTGGAAAATCTAAAATTTATTAAAAATAATAGAAATTTACGAAAAACTAGAATAGTCTTAAAAGAAAACCATAATAAATTGAAAAAACGGGAATAATAGTAAAAAATTTTTAGGTGTTATTGTTTTGAAAAAACCAGAAATCAAAAGACATTAAATTAATTTAAAAAAATACATTTACTATCCTTTTTTTAATAGAATATCGATAGAAAGAAGTAAAAAAATATTATTTTCCGAACAGATAATTTCATTTAAATACATAAACTCAACGAAATTAGCATTAGATAACGCACCAATGCAAATCAACAAAGATTACAGGTTGAATTGCGAAAAGACAAACGCGGAAGAGTAGATTAAAGTGTAGAAAATAAAATTATAAAAAAAGATAACCGCAAAATTTTTCATAAGAGCGCACACACAAATTGATTCTTTTGTGCAACCACAGTGACGAACGTGCATTGCACAACTATAATGATTGCCCGGTCTCTGTCGTTTCATTATGATTACAACTATTTATTGTGAGTAATAGATGGTGACACAGGCTTTGTATTCATATGGGAAGGTCAAAATATCCAATACAACGTACCAGAACAATACAAATTGTTTATAACAGTATAATTTATCATCGAAAGAGTTTTTTTATGCCCTTGTATGATAAAAAGACAATGAAAAATTTAGAAATTTAATTTCTAATATATTCTAATTTTATAGAAAAGATATTTGGTTGTTAACTTCTAACTGAAACATAAAAAACATAATAATGTCAATGTGAAGCACAAACTGTAGTAAAAACTTCTACTCACTGAATTTATAAAAATTTAAAAGTAACACTTTTTACTGTACTTCACTTTTGACAATACTAAATAAATTTTTACCGAAAATACAAATTTTTGTGTGGAATTGGAGATCTGGAGAACCGATTTCCTTACAAAACTTTTGGCGAACGGTCCCCATGATTTCCGATTCTAATTAATAAATTAATTGATAATTTCTTAATTTTTCTTTAATCCGTATGCAATTATATTGTTAGTCATACTAATTAGTTTAAATAATACATCAAATCACACCACCATGAAATTTGAAATTGTTTGGATTGAATTAATAAAATTCTTGTGTTTGTTAACACTGCTTTGTAATCATTAACAGAGTAATTTGATGATAATTTAAAAAAGTATGCATTAATTGTTTAATATATTTGATTTAACAAAATATCGTCATTTGTAAAAGAACGATAAAAAAGCATTACATGCGCATTTGTACGTAAATAGTGCCCCACGTACTTTTGATGTAATAAAAGAATAAATTTTGAAAAATTAAACAATTACTTCAAATAGAAGTTCAACTCCAGCTGAGATCGGTAAGTGGTTTCTCTACTGGCAAATTAGTGCCCAGCTCAGCCGTAGAGGGTTAGTACCAAAATAATAGTGAGTCGCGCCACCGATTTGAACGGTTAAAATCGGAAACCCCCGTTGTTCCAAGCACTGACCTTTCTCACTGAAGATAATTAAATTAATTAAGAATCTTAATCAAGATTAATTGAATTGCACATATAAGAACGATGAAGTGAGCTAAATAAAACGAGAATATCAAACTAGACCCTCCTTTAATATATAAAAAAAATATAGTGTGGGTTTACACTACTGTCAACCCTAGCGCCTTAACAATGGTATAAACATGAGAGTAAAGAAAAAAAGAATTATCTGAGAAGTGTGATCACACGCATGTCTTAAAATTAAAATCTAAAGTTAATCTACAGTTGCAATGGCTTATAGCTTATCTGGTAATCCTTCAAATGCTTCACCACTAATTGGCCAAAAATTATCTAGGCCTGTACCAAAAATTAGGCCTGTACCAAGAACTTGAGCCCTTTCCAAAAACTTAGGCCCGTACCAAGAACCCTAAAATCGTAACTTGGAATTAACAATAAGCTTAAGCAAATTATCATGCTCCTTGAGTTAATTAATTTGATACCGTTATACTAATTTACTGACTTTAATACAACTTACACAAAAACTTATTTTTGCTTAACAATAAAAAAAATAATGAATTTAGATGAATTACACAAATTCCAGAAGTTAGAAGCTGATATTTCTGAATTTTACAATTTCTAATCAAAACTAATGACTTAAATGCACTTAACAAACTTAAATATGACTTACTAGCCATAACTGAATTATAACAATAAACTAAATTGAGGTTTAACATAAAATTGATTAGCAATGGCGCAAAGGAGCTGAAAGAATAGTCTAGTTTCTTAAAATAATACACACTGGATCTGCTGGAAATTTGGGGAGGGGCGAGCAAGTGCTTAGCCAGCACTGAGGCCACATATGACCCATTGTGCATCCTCCCGTATTGTAGGGATATCCTCACCTCAGGCTGTCACCAGGTCTAGTGATTTAAAATAGGTGATGAGGCTCCCGAGGAAAAAGCAGAGCAGTCATACATAATGTGTTCTACTGTTTCCTCTTCTTGTTCGCATCCTCTGCATAGCGGCGATTCTGTTAATTTCATCCTAAAGAGATGTTGTCGCAATTGGCAGTGACCTGTCAAGATTCCCACAGCTGTTCGGAGATTTTGTCTGGTCAATGCCTTAAATTTTTTTGCTGTTTCCTCGCCAGGATGAGGTAATAACTCTCTGGCCAGTCTACAGTTCGTAGTTTCATCCCCAAATAATACACACATACGATACACAATGAAAAACACATGTAAAATCAAGATAAAAAAAACTAAAACTGCGACTATATGGCGTTATTAATCGTAATAAAATATAACATTATAACTCACCTATTGTAATAGGGTTTATTTTCTCTAGAATCGTGACACTCTCAACTGGTATGAATGTGCGAAGGCGTGAACGCTGCTAACTGTACTGATAGGTGATTTAAACACCGCCACTCTAACTGCAATTCGCTGGCCTGAATGGTATTGAATTAATCAAACAATTCGCTGACTGTACCGTGATCCTATCTACATTTCGCCGGAGATAAAAGAGAAAGAGAAAACCATAAGAATCGGACAAGTAGCATGAATAAAATACATGTACACTTACCCACAGAAGACTTCATAAAAATCCCGACACGTGGTTTTCCATTGAATCACACAAAAATAACAACAGAATCTAACTCCAACAACATAGATCTTATAGGTCGCAGGTGTATCTGTCACCCCTAACACTTCAACAACGATTCGAATGGATAATAAGGTTTAGTTTCAAAAATCCAAAATTAATTGTTACAGATGCACTGCGATTAAAAACTTAAACCAAAAAGTCTTCTGACTCTCTCACACAGCTGTTCAGGTTGGAAGCAAATAGGAAAATGGCCGAGACAATCGATAGTTCGATACCTCACGACGAAATATGACAACCGAAGGTGGCCTCTACCCGTTTAATTCTTAACTCGTTCATCTGATACTTAATATGTCAGATGCCAATGTAACGAATCACCTGACTGCAGACAACAACATACTAAATTTTACAAAACAGAAGAATTAGTCAAACAGCTGTTTATAAGCGAAAGTGACAGTAAATTTTAAAGTAAACAACACAATAATTTGTGACCTGAATATAATAAATAGACGGTGATTCAAAGTAATATTAGTAACAATTTGTGGCCAGAATATAATAAATAGACGGTGATTACCTACGAACAACCAAGAATCAACTTATTTTCAATTCTGAATGCTACGTTTAACCCTAATTTTGGCGTAATCGTACAGTAAGTAGATACTAATGTTATCTTTTAGAAACTTTTATTCTTAGAGCAAATTTAGTGCGAAAAAAATTTGGAAAGTTGCAAAAAACCCCGAAATTTTTGAACTCAAAAGGCATAAAAATGAAAATTTGGACCATAAAATGAAAATTTTTACCTTAAAATGCAAAAATGACAAAAAAGCGAAAAATCGACTAAAATTGCGTAAAATCGACAGGTTTTATGGTGTTTTTGCATTTTGAACTCAAAATGCCTAAAAAGGAAAAATAAAAAAAAATGTTACATGTTTAATCATAATGTTTTGAAAAAATAAAAAATAAATTATTTTTATTTGAAAAAATTTACTTCCACAAGTGCCAAGTTTTTTTTAGATTATGTATTTTAATCAAAAACTTGATATGTTGACTCTAAAAGCTTTTAAATAACATTATAAACCTTTTAAATTTCATTATAAAAAGAAATAAAATAAAAATATGTACTCTCATCACATCATATATACCTACATACATACACAAAACTGTTGTCATCATAAGTAAATAAGTGGTTTGCTATACTACAGTTCAAATACCAAATTTTCATCACATATTTGCTTTTAACCAAAGTGATTCTATATAATTCAAGAGGAAGTCCATTAAAGTTAGGATCAATTTTTCTATGTTTTTTTAATGTGCTTAATGGCCACTATACATCAGAAGGAAAACGGTCAATAAAGTTTCCATCAAAAAGAGTGCTTCATGTATCTTTAAATGTACCTATATCAATTTTCTATCTGAAAAATTTTAAATCATATTTAGTTAGACAGATGATATTTTTCATATTCTTCATTTATCAGATTTTAAATCTGTTAATTATAATAAGAAAATTGATAAAAATAGTGCAGATAATAATTTGTTTGTATCCTAATTGATATTGGTACCATTTTTTAAATTTTTTCATAAAAATCAATTGTTTTTTAATAACAGTTATTTTCGTGTAACGGCGCCCAACTCTTTATTTCATTAACCCTGTCTATAGGTACGTGTCCACTTGAGACAAAATAGTCTCGAGATCAGTCTCGAGACTGCACTCACAAATGTATACGGGTCTGAGAGAAGTCTCAGAGACAAGTTGTGACAAGTCTCCGAGACTGAGCTTGTCACAAGTGGACAGCAAATTCTTGTACTTGAGATCTAGTCTCCAGTCTTCTGTATGTGCCGGAAGAGCTGAGACTAGTCTTGTGATCTTGTGGTGATTGTTTTTAAAAAAATTAAAAACGTTACTAAAAATTATTAACAATTATCTACGTTATTACTACTATACGTTATTACTACTTAAAATTACTAAAGTTATTAAAAATTAGAAGTTATTTTAATTTTTTGTTCTATTTTTTTCATAAATAATTAGGTATTATAATGAGTACGCGAAATTGGGTCGATGACGAAATTTTTCAATTAATTTCTCTGTACGAAGAAAAAGAATTCTTGTAGAATGTTAACCATAAGTTGTACAGGAATCGTGAAAATCTAAAAGCAATTCAAACTGCACAGCAGACATTCGAATAAAATTTTTGAACTGCTGTGCATCCTCCAAACGTAACTCATTTACTAGAGCTGAACCAGCTCCCAAGTACATTCGACGATCCACCCAATTTCTCTCCCAACACTTCTTTTTTTTTTCATTTTTGTTTTTCGTTTTTGTACAATCTTATACGCGATTATAAAAGCTAGTGCCTGACGTGAATCCATTTTGAAGAATTCGACACTTGGACACTGCACAGTGTAGACTGTGTGTGTTGACTCTCAAGTCAACACGGAATTGTCTTGGTCTCGAGACTAAATGTCAGCAGCGAGTCTCAAGTCGACACGGAATTGTTTTGGTCTCGAGACTAAAAGTCACCAGCGAGTCTCCCATGCCTGTCTCGAGACCCAATTGATCTCAAATGGACATCATCCTGAGACCTGAGACATATCTCGAGATTTTCTCTCGAGATTTTGTCTCAAGTGGACACTTAGCATTAGAGTTGAATTTTTAGATCAGGATAGTTGAGATGGGCGAAAATTATTATATAGTTATTGTTATAACACAACTATTTGATGAAACAGAACAGACCAAGACAATTAGTAGGTAAATGCGTGTATATATAGAAAAAAAGAAAAATCAGTAAAAATAATAATTGTATTTATCATAAAAATATGCCGATTTATGATTTATGAAAATAAAAAACGTTGAATTAACCTCAATTTTGAAACGAAATTAATTCCAGTTTAATTTATTCGAGCTACTGCATTAAACATTAATGAACTCGGTTTCAATTTTGTATGCTAAAATTGTTTTAAAAATTCAATCTGCTATGAAAATGTTAACAATCTTTTTATTAAAATCTTAATTGGTTTTGGTGTAATTCCAAATAGGATTGTTTTTTAATTATTATTACTAGATTAATACTGAAAGTAGAGTAACAAAGTTACAAATCAGTTTCATAAATATGTAAAATTTATTTGTCGTCTTAAAAACAGATCTGTTACCTAGTTAAAATGTAATATACGATGCTTATTTTAATTATAAACCATATGTACGAGGTCTGGCTATTAAATAAGGAGAAATTCGTTAAAAATCGTGAGAAACCGTTAAAAATTGTTAAAAATCGTTAGAAATCATCGAAAATCGTCGGAGACCATAAAAATCGTGAGAAACCATTAAAATTTGTAAAAAATCGTTAAAAATCGTGGACATCATTGAAAATCGTGAAAAATTGTTGGAAATTGTGAAAAATCGTCAAAAACTGTTAAGAATCGTAAAAAACTGTTGAAAATTGTAAAAAATCGTCGAAAATCGTGAAAAATCATTGAGAATCGCCAAAAAACATTAAAAATCATTGAAAATCGTGAAAAATTGTTGGAAATTGTTAAAAATCGTCAGAAACCGTTAAAAATAATGAGAAATCGTTGAAAATCGTCAAAACCCGTAAAAAATCGTGAGAAACCGTTAGAAATAATGAGAAACCGTTGAAAATCGTCAAAAACCGTTGAAATTTATAAAAAATCGTCGATAATTGTTAGAAATCATCGAAAATCATCAGAAACCATTAAAAATCGCAAGCAACCATTGAAATGTGTAAAAAATCTTTGAAAATCGTGAAAAATTGTTGGAAATCGTGAGAAACCTTTGAAGATCGTTAGAAATCTTGAGAAACTTTTGAAAATCGTGAGAAATCCTTGATCATCAGAAACCATTAAAAATCATGAGAAATAATTGAAAATCGTGAAAAACTGTTGGAAATCATGAAAAATCGTGGAAAGATATGTATCGAGAGTAGCATTTTAATGTAGAATAATTTTTATAAAAAAAACCTTTTTCGTTACCAGTCACGTTATTTACTAACCAGACTTCGTATCAATTTACTAGAATTAAGAACTAAATATTTAAACAAATTATATAAAGATAAAACGAGTATAAAATTATTTTTTATTGATAAAACGTTTAAAAGATTAAGTTTATAAATGCAGTGTAAAGTCAAGTTCATGTTTTATGATTCAACTTTGATATAAACATTGTTTGTTTAAATTTGATTACTACCGCAATTTACGGAAACCAGTTTATGTTAAATATAAAATTTCTTTCAACTTTTTTTCCGTATTTTTAAATAAACATTTAAATAAATCACTTAACACCAACATCCGCTTTAAACATGTGAAATTTATTGGTTTTTATGACGTTATCGGTATATAGTAAAATTTGCGATTATTGAATCAGTATTGTCGATTTGTTATGCTGTATAAATTAGCCTTTTAAAAATTAATAACACTCGGAAAGTGCCGACAAAAGTTAAAACTTTTAAGAATTATCATCCATCTTAAATATTAATAAAAAAACTTGTAAGAATCTATTCAACTTTTTCAACAAAGTATAAGAAGTTAAAAAGGCTTCTGGAGGCAGTACAATAAGCTAAGAAGTTGGTGAAAGTGTTGAAAAAGCTTCTAAGTGCCTAGACTAAGAACTTTCAAAACCTTCTGGAGTTTTCACAAGAGGATCAGAAAAAAGGCTTCTAAGGGTACTCCAAAAGACTAAGAACTTTGAAAACCTTCTGGAGTTGTCACAAGAGGATCAGAAAAAATGCTTCTAAGGGTACTCCAAAAGACTACGAACTTTATAAAACTTCTGGAGTTGTCACAAGAGGATTATGCCAACACAGCACTTGTAGAGAAACTATAACAGCTTATGTTTAAGTGCTGAGAAGTCTTCAGAAAAAGTTCCAAAGTTTAAGAAGCCTTTGGAGACAAAAGTACGACAAAAATACCTCTAGGACATGCGACTAAAAGTTTGTAAAATTATTTTAAAAGCTTCTGAGGATGCTCTAAAAGGCCAAGAACTTAAAAAAACTTCTGGACATACCATAAAAGCATAAAAACGCCAACAAAGCTTCTACAAAAACTACAAAAGCATTAAAAAAAGTTTAAATGCTGAAAGGTCTTCTGGAGAAGTTCCAAAGACTATGAACTAAGTCTTTAAAGACATTTCAAAAGAGTATAAGAGAAAGGTTCTAGAGACAGTACAAGAGCTTAAGAAGTTGGTGGATATGATGACAAAGCTTGTCGATTTAGTACAAGGTTTAAAAGGTACTTGAAGGTATAAAAAATCTACTAAGCCTAAGAACTTACTAAACTCTCTAGAAGCTACGAAAGATGATAAAAAGTTGTCAGAGGTTAAAGGCTAAGATCTTGAAAAAGCTTCTGGATATAGTACAAGCTTAAAAATTTTTGTTGAAGTTTAAAAAATCTTCTAAGCCTAAAAACTTAATAAACTCTCTGGAGCCTTAGTAAGTGGTTAAATTGTTAAAAAAGCCCCTAGTGTTATTATAAAAGCTTAAAATGTTATTAGAGCTATTAACAAAGATTCTCGAGGCATTCTAAAAGGTTAAAAAGAACCTTACAGGAGCCTAAGAAAAAAGTGATGCTTCTAAAGACACTATAAGTGTTTAAGAAGGATTTGAGGTATCGAACCAGCTTCTAGAGTCTTATATGTTACAAAAACACCTACAAATGTAATAAAGAACCAAAGAATACTCTGAAAGCAGTTCAAAACTCTTCATGATATCCACAAGTTAAAGAACAAATTTTTTAACCAATAACTAGTATATATAAGAACTTTATAACTCATATCAGCCTTATTTACTTCTGTTTAGAAGCATATTTTTGGTACACCTGATACTAGCTACTTTTTTTCATTAGAGTTAATAGTGGTTAATGATTTGAACGAGAAAGTGAACTTAAACATTTCCGTAAGGAGAAAATTATTGTTTATTACAGGTTTTCTAATTGTTAATTATCTCCCACGTATAACTACTCATTAAAGTTTTCAACACTTCATTACCATTTTCTCCCCATATGCAAACTTAGTTTCTTCGACTAATTTATTAAAACAAAATGAAACTATTTAAAATTCCAGTCACGTACAAGAGTACTACGATTACTATCTTGGAGATGTGTAGGGTGTAATACCTAATGTTTGCGAGGAATATCATTTTATCTTTCGATTTTAAATGATAAAAATACTTCTACAAAGGGCACAATTTAAACTTATATAATTTGTACAAAAAAAAAATAATTGGTAGTACTGGAAATCAGAAAAAAGCTAAAGGATTGAAGTGTAATTAATATATTGACACCTTTCACTCAATAAAACCGAAAAATTACAAAGTACAACGATAAAAATAGTTAAAATCTAGAAACTAACGAGAAAATATGATAGTAAAAAAACGAAAAATGAGAAAAATATAACAGTGTTAGAAGGTACGAAGTTCGGAGATCAGCTAGTATACAAATAAACTCAAAAAAAAAACATTTACAAACAGTTAATAAAATTATTTAAAATTTTGGTGAGAGCGCGACGGCGTTCGGAGGGTAAACGCGTGAAGTGGATTTTTAACTTTGCCGGAGAAAATGTGCGAACGGGCGAAATTCTCCGGCAATGCGTTCAGAGTTCGATTTGCCGATTAAACCCTCGGCGCGCTCTCGCCATTTTTAAAAAATTAATTAAATATTAAATTTTTTTGTAAACTATATTTTTTTGATAAAATTTTCTACTAAATTATTCCTTTTTTCATCACTATTTTATTATTATTAGTTTTTTTTAACGTTATACCAGTTTTTCAAGATTTTTTCCAACTATTTACGTACAAATGCACACGTAATGTTTTTTTTATCATTTTTTTTTTACAAATCAAATATAGTAAAGCATTAATGCATATTTTCAATTTTGCTAAACAAACTGTGCGGCCAGCGAAATTCTCCGTCAACCCGCTGAAGCGATATTCACTCGCAAAACCCACGCGGCACGTTTTCAGCATTTTTTTTTTTTGAATTAACTTATAAATTTAATTAGATATACAAAAAAATCTTCCTTTTTGAGTAATATTGTCTTCGAAATCGAATCAAAGTATGTGTATTGCGCTATGATTATTAAGAAAAAAATATATAAACTGTTATGGGTTCGATTGAAAAGTATTGAGACTTTTGTTATAACAAAAATTTTATTAAATCTTTTTGCGAATAAACTGAAGTAAGTTCCTTGGGCTTCGATTTACTGGCAGTAGCGGTCCTTTCACTGCTCTACGCTCATTTTAAACACATCTTCCGATATGGTTACGTTTGTTTTAATATCCTTCATCGACTGGAATCAACTTCCCTTTAGATTTTTTAGATGATCGGAAACAAAAAGTCGTCTGAAAGAAATAGTTCTGGGTTGTAAAGGAAGTAGGAGAGCACTGCGATGTTATTTTTGCCCAGCAGGTAAGAGGTTTGTGTGGGTGCGTTGTCATGGTGAAGCGTCCACTTGCGAATAACAAGCTCTGGCCGATATTGTGCGATGCAAATCCGGAGCCGAACTGCCACTTTTTTGTAAAAAGCTGAGTTTACAGTCGTCCCAGATGGTACAATTTTACGCACTGTGTTGACGTATTTATCCGTGTTCGACGTCGATAGCCTCCCTGGGCGTTCTTCGTCTTCGACATACTCGCGGCCATCATTGAACCAATTGTGCCAAAAGTAAATATAACTTCATCACCATAAGCTGGCTTAAGAAGTTATGTTGAGTTTAACGAAAAATTTGATTGCGTTTCGCTACTAGTAACATTTTTGCAACTCTGAAAACCTAACCAAGAACCAAAAGCCTTCATTCCCAAGACGATAATAACTTAACCGCTGTTCTCAGCGAACTGCAGAGTATCGTGTTTGAAAGAACAAGCTCAAACTTATATTTTTCACCACCAACTGAATTTTTTTGGACGCATCTATACTTTTCAATCGTTCCCTGTAGTTGACATCGATGATGTGAAAAAAACAAATAGCTCTTATACTATTTGAAAGAAAAAAAATAATGATAGTACTAAAAAATCGTTAGTAGCAATATTAAAAATTAATTAATGACATTCCAGTGATAATTTTCCTTACAAACCTATTCAATAAAATATTGTAAAAATAAAATTGGATCGCAATGCAGAATAAAATTTAGAAGTTTCTGTATTTCAACAGCATAGCTTTGTCCGTCAACTAAACTGGCTGCGCCATAAAAGTTCAAGGTTCGATATTTCGGGATTTTCCTTTTAATCAACTGAAATCTTTTCGAGGGCAAACTATAAAATGTTAACCTTTTCAAACATTATTAGCGCGTACACACGTTAGAGCGTGTTTTTAATGAATGAATTTGATATATTAAAAGGGCGGGAAATTGTATTGCGTGTCTGGTGCAAGGATAAGCCCAATTACAATTAGTGTCAGTGTTAAGGTTGTTTCTTTAATATATTTGTTATTATATTATGTTTTATTTTGTAATAAAATTTTTGTTTAATGTTTAGAAATAATAAAAATTTAATTTATATAATTAATTACTAACTATAAATCGCCCTTAATCAGTCTTTTTTTCTCGATTTTTATCGTTATTGTTCAATCTAAAAACAAATTGACCTTCAACTCACCTTTTATCATGTGTTTTATGTGTTTATTCAATACAATGTAGGTCAAAGCTAAATTATAAACAGATATGCTTAAACGTAGAAATTATAAACAATCCGGAAGATTTTTAATTAAAAATAAAAAAAAAGGTTAATCAGAATACAGATTTAAAATTTTTTGAATATTAATAACATAGAAATTAAAAAAATTATAAACTACAAGTAAAAGTGAAGACTTTTTACAACGTCTCCTGAGACTTTTTCAATGTGTCCTCTTACTTCTTGACGTCTTTGGAGACTTTTTAATGTTTCCACGTACTTCTTGACTTTTTGCAACGTCTCCAGAGACTTTTTCAACGTATCCTGCTACTTGCAGACGTCTTTGCAGGCTTTTTTAATGTTTCTACTTACTTCTTGACTTTTTACAACCTCCCAGAGACTTCTAGACGTCTTTGGAGACTTGTTTAATATTTCCACGCACTTCTTGACTTTTACAACGTCTCCACAGACTTTTCAATGTATAATCCTACTCCTAGAAGTCTTTGGAGACATTTTTAATGTTTCCACGCACTTCTTGATTTGTTACAACGTGTCCAGAGACTTTTTCAACGTATCCTCCTACTTCTAGACGTCTTTTGAGAATTTTTTAATGTTTCCACACACTTCTTGACTTGTTACAACGTGTCCAGAGACTTTTTCAAAGTATCCTCTTGCTTGTAGACGTCTCTGGAGAATTTTTTTAATGTTCCCATGCACTTCTTGACTTGTTTCAACGTCTCCAGAGACTTTTTCATTGGATTCTCCTACTTCTAGACGTCTTTGGATACTTTTTTAATGTTTCCACACACTTCTTGACTTTTTACAACGTATCCAAAGACTTTTTCAACGTATCATCTTACTTCTAGACGTCTTTGGAGAATTTTTTAATGTTTCCACGCACTTCTTGACTTCTTTTAACGTCTTCAGAGACTTTTTCATTGGATTCTCCTACTTCTAGACGTCTTTGGAGACTTTTTTCATGTTTCCACACACTTCTTGACTTTTTACAACGTATCCAGAGACTTTTTTAACGTATCATCTTACTTCTAGACGTCTTTGGAGAATTTTTGTATGTTTCCACGCACTTCTTGACTTTTTGCAACGTCTCCAGAGACTTTTTCAACGTATCCTGCTACTTGCAGACGTCTTTGCAGGCTTTTTTAATGTTTCTACGTACTTCTTGACTTTTTACAACCTCCCAAAGACTTTTTTAACGTATCATTCTACTTCTAGATGTCTTTTCAGACTTTTAGTGTTTACCGTATCCTCCTATGTACTTCTAGACGTCTTTTAAGATTTTTTAATGTTTCCACGCACTTCTTGACTTGTTACAACGTGTCCAGAGACTTTTTCAAAGTATCCTCTTGCTTCTAGACGTCTTTGGAGAATTTTTTTAATGTTCCCACGCACTTCTTGACTTGTTTCAACGTCTCCAGAGACTTTTTCATTGGATTCTCCTATTTCTAGACGTCTTTGGAGACTTTTTTAATGTTTCCACACACTTCTTGACTTTTTACAACGTATCCAGAGACTTTTTCAACGTATCATCTTACTTCTAGACGTCTTTGGTGAATTTTTTAATGTTTCCACGCACTTCTTGACTTCTTTTAACGTCTCCAGAGACTTTTTCATTGGATTCTCCTACTTCTACACGTCTTTGGAGACATTTTTAATGTTTCCACGCACTTCTTGATTTGTTACAACGTCTCCAGAGACTTTTTCAACGTATCCTCCTACTTCTAGACGTCTTTTGAGAATTTTTTAATGTTTCCACGCACTTCTTGACTTGTTACAACGTCTCCAGAGACTTTTTCACCGCATCCTCCTACTTCTAGACGTCTTTGGAGACTAATTTAATGTTTCCAACCACTTCTTGACTTTTTACAACGTTTCCAAAGATTTTTTTAACGTATTTACCTACTTCTAGACTTGTAACGAGTCCTGGTGCTTCCACAAAAGCAATTTGAGATTTCTTATTCATTACATTAGTTCACAAAATTCCCTAACATTCTCACGAATCCAACGCACCTAGCTCTATTAAAATCCGTCTCACTGCGCCAAAATCGACAGTAAGGTCTTTTTTGTGCTTCAATGCCTCGACTAATAAAGAAGATCAGTTAGGTGAACTGTATCGAAATTATTGCCATTAAAAAAGACTTTTTTGTTGATAGAAATTATATTTCTACGTCCATGTTTTGTTGATATTGCGAATTCTAAAAAAACATTCGAGGAAATGCAATCGAGTTTGATGTAACCTGTTAAAAAAAATATCGTCGACAATTATAACATATTTAGTCATAACGGTTATTGCAAAATCATTTATGGGAGGGAAGCCAATTAACACTACATACACATATACACAGCTGATGGCTATTCTAGTATATATAGATTGATTAATACTGAAAGGTTACAAGGTCATTTTAATGAATACAGTCATCAATTTTCTGTGTTAGATATTCGAATTTTTATTACTTTTATCCGATACTTGGATAGAAAATAAAAACAAATTAAATCTCTTGAATGCTTTTATATATGGTTTGTTTTCAATTGTAAGATTGAAACGAATAAAAGAGAATTAAAAGAATCTATTTATTTTATATATTGGGTCTTCTTGTTCTCTTTAATTGAGAATTGTTCTTGATCTATTCAAATCAACACTTTTTATCCCAAATGTAATTTTTTTTAAACGTTTCTTAATATATATTTTTTTAGCATATAAATTAAAGAAATTACATCTTGTTGCGTAATATTTTCTAATGGAAAATACAGTTTAGTTCTAGTTAGAGATGGACTTAATTAATTTATAATTAGAAAATTGGTTATTAAATCTTTAAATTTTACTTATTAAGTTCATTTCAATTAAATATAATCAAAATTGCGGTAATTGGATGATTATCTATTAACAGAACTATTACTGAAATCAGCGTATTTTTTTTAAACGTAGTAAATAAGTAGGTATATGTAAAGTTTAATGAGTAAAAGGAAGGAGAGCTGAAATTATTAAAGAAAAATAAATTGATTTGAAAAATAGAGAAGATTTTTGACCTTTTTTAGTAGGATACCCTTTTTATTGTTAAATAAACCGAAATTCGTCACCTCTGGAGTTTCCAGGTTGCTGAACTAAACATGACGAAGGTAACGATATTACAGATACCTATCTGGTGCATACCTATCTGGTGCGTAAGATAGCTGGTTGTTATGCTATCTTCTAAAAATTTGTGGTAATTTCTTTTCGGTAATGATCTCCTCAGAGGTACCTGGTGCTTAAGATGGCTATGCTTTTCCCTAAACTCTGGTGCTAATTTCTGTAATCAAAGCTCGTTACCCTACAGGTTTTAAGTTCGCTGAACACGAATATCACGACGGTAACGATCTTAGTGGTACCTGGTGCTCACGATGGTTATCTTTTATATTATTTCTAGAATCTGGTGGTAATTTCTTTAGTCATAACTTACTGAATACAAATAGCATGTCGGTAACGATCTTAGAGAATCCTGATGCTTAAGGTGGCTGTCTTCTATGCATTTCACTAGAATTTGGTGATAATTGCTAGTTAAAACTCGTTATCTGGTGGGTTTTCAGATCCCTGAACACGAATATTACGACGGTAAGAGATACCTGATGCTTAAGGTGGCTGTCTTCTATGCTTTTCCCTAGAATTTGGTGGTAATTTTTTTACGTCAAAACTCGTTACTCCGGAGGTTTTCAGGTCGCTAAAAACGAAGATTAGGATGGTAAGGATCTCATAGATAACTGGTGCTCAAGGTAGTTGTATTCTATGGTTTTCCTTAGAATTTTGTGTTAATTTCTTTGATCAAAACTTTTTGCCTCGCGGGTTTTCAGATCGCTGAACATGAATATTTCGACGCTACGATCTCAGAGATAGGTACCTGGTGCTCAAGATAGCCTAGTGGTAATTCTTTTGTCAAAACTCATTACCCTGGAGAACTTCAGATTGCTTATTAGGAATAGCAAGTTCATAGCGGTTCCAGAGGTACCTGGTGCTCAAGACAGCTGTCTTCCATGCTTTTCCTTAAAGTCCTGTGATAATTTCTTTAGTCAGGACACTCTGAACAAAAATATTCCGACGTTAATACCTTAGAGATACCTGGTGCTCCAGTTAGGCTTGGTCTGTGCTTTTCCCTAAACTCTGGTGGTAAATCTTTTGTCCAAAATCGTTACCTTGGAGGATTTCAGATCGCTGAATACGAATAGCAGATCGATAACGATCTCAGAGGTACGTGGGGCTCAAGATAGCTGTCTTCTATGTTTGTCTTTAAAATCTTGTGGTAATTTCTTTAGTCAGAACTCGTAATTTCGCGGGTTTTTAGATCGCTGAACATGAATATTTGGACATTATGATCTCGGAAATACCTGGTGCTCAGGATAGCCTTGCTCTGTGCTTTTCCCTAACCTGTAGTGGTAATTCTTTTATCAAAACTCGTTACCTTGGAGGATTTCAGATCGTTGAATACGAATAGCACCTCGAAAAAGATCTCAGAGGTACCTGGTGCTCAAGATAGCTGTCTTCTATGCTTTTCTTTAAAATCTTGTGGTAATTTCCTTATTCAGAAATCTCGCGGGTTTTCAGATCGCTAAAAACGACTATTCCAACGTTATGATCTCAGAGATACCTAGTGCTCAAGATAGTTGTCTTCCTTAGAATGTTGTGTTAATTTCTTTGATCAAAACTCTTTGTCTCGCGGGTATTCGCGGGTGAATATTTCGACGTTACGATCTCAGAGATAGGTACCTGGTGCTCCAGATAGCCTAGTGGTAATTCTTTTGTCAAAACTCATTACCCTGGAGAACTTCAGATTGCTTATTAGGAATAGCATGTTCACAGCGATTTCAGAGGTACCTGGTGCTCAAGATAGCTTGTCTTCGATGCTTTTCCTTAAAGTCCTGTGATAATTTCTTTAGTCAAAACACGCTGAACAAGAATATTTCGACGTAGAGATACCTGGTGCTCCAGTTAGCCTTGGTCTGTGCTTTTCCCTAAACTCTGGTGGTAATTCTTCTGTCAAAAATCGTTACCTTGGAGGATTTCAGATCGCTGAATACGAATAGCACATCGATAACGGTCTGAGAGATACCTGGAGCTTGGAATAGCTGTCTTCTATGCTCTTCCTTAAAATCCTATGGTAATTTCTTTGGTCAGAACTCGTAATCTCGTAGGTTTTTAGATCGCTAAACATAAATATTCGGACATTATAATCTCAGAGGTACTTGGTGCTCAACATAGCCGTGCTCTGTGCTTTTCCCTAAACTCTGATGGTAATTCTTTTGTCCAAACTCGTTACCTTGGAGGATTTCAGATCAATGAATAGGAATAGCACATCGATAACGTTCTCAGAGATACCTGGGGCTCAGGATAGCTGTTTTCTATGCTTTTCTTTAAAATTTTGTGGTAATTTCTTTGGTCAAAACTCGTAATCTCGCCGGTTTTCAGATCGCTGAACACGATTCTTCCGACGTTATGATCTCAAAGATACCTGGTGCTCAAGATAGCCTTGTCCTGTGCTTTTCCCTAAACTCTGGTGGTAATTCTTTTGTTAAAACTCGTTACCTTGGAGGATTTCAGATTGCTGCATACGAATAGCACATCGGTGACGATCTCAGAGGTACCTGGTGCTCAGGATAGCCTTTTCTTAGAATAATTTGTGTAGTCAAAACTCATTACTTTAGGTCAAATGCAAATAGCATGTCTGTTATAATCTTAAGATACCTGGTACCTGGTAGTCTTTTATGCTTTTCTAAAGAATTTAATGCAATTTCTTCAATCAAAACTCGTTATCCTGGTGGGTTTTCAAGACTTCATATTCAGATTTAAATTTTTGATATTCTTCCATAACTCCTTTTTGTTCATGAGATTTTTTATGGTCATATCCATATATCTCCTCATATCATTGTTGTATTCCTCTTTATTTTTATTTATTTCTTCTCTTGTAACACTCATCACCTCTTTCTTTAAGAATGATTCACACTCTCAGAAAGTTACTTAAAGAATGTGTCCCCTATGAAAAACATATAAATAAAATTTTATATTTTACCGATAAACTATTTATTCAATCTTTCACGGACATTGATCGAGCAACGTACTCCGAGTATAACAAAACGATCACCATCCGTGTAGAGTAAAGAATTACCATCACCGATGAGTAGAGAAGAGAAGCGAAGAGAAGAGAAGAGAACTTTGACTCGTTACTCGTTGGCCAGTACCACATTCACATTAGTGTAAAATAGTACTCGATATAGGTAACAATACATCCGGTTATATTAAATTAAAAGTTTACCGGCTTTTGTGCGATACCAAAACCGAACCGGTACGACTTATTTCATTATGTTTTTCGTGTGTTAAGGTCGCTGATTTGTGAAATTCAGTTAGCAAAATGTGGAAATTAACACTTATTAATTTGTGAAAGTTGTTTGTTAACTGTGGCAAAATTGATTTTTATTTTATTTCTAAAGGTAAACAAATCTATTTTATTATGGTTTATATATTAATACGCGTTTGTGGTGTAAGAATGTATTTTTGGTGATTACATCATGTTTTGCTTGAATTAGATTTTTGTATTTACGATAATTGCTAATTACTGTAATTAAAAAAATGTGCTATTATATTATTTGTAAATTAGACTTTTAAAGCTTTATATCGGAAATATGTTTTGTAGATGTTTTTATTATCTATTTAGAAAAGTTGTCACGGGTCAAAATTTATATAGTTAAAATAACTAAATTGCTTACCTTAATTTGTTATCATTGTAGTGTTTATTCAAGTAAGAAATCGGTTGATTTAAGTTCGTTTACGGTTAGTTATCAATTTATAAATATATTCTGGCCATATATTTCCCAATGTTGTTAAATTTCTGTAAGTAATTTATTTTGTAGGTTATAAAATATTTTTAGGTTTATTGTTCTGTCATCAGTCATTAGTTCATTTGTTACATCTTCTCTCCGTTTGATGATAACCCCATTATTGAAATTCGATAGCCAGTCTTCTTTAGATTATATAATGTTTAAAAAATAAAACCGAAAATAAATGGGGAAATTAGGTAAGGTTTGATTGTTGTTGTCGCCTATATAAATAGGATCCCTGTTTGTTCGTAAAGGGTTGGCTGAATAAGCTACGGTTTGTTCCAATAGTAGAGGCCATATCTTATTTCGACGTATGTCAAATTATTGTGATCTAAGGAACGTGGGAGACTTGCTTCCTTTTTATTACGAACGTTCGTGCTGAAAGCATCTGAGATTTGTGTTGGGGTTAATTTGTAATCTTCGATCATCGAAGTCAATTTAGTTTGGATTTACGAAATTTAACCTCGTTCATTTCCATTGAAAATTGTGTGAGAGAGATTTCTCTGAATTTTGGTGATTTCGGTGGAAAATACGGCGTAGACCGGATTATTAATCAAATCTTATTTGGTGGTTTAACGAACAAACAAGTGGTATTTTGGTAGTAAGACTGTTCAGACAGAAAATCGTGGTCAGGATTCCTCATCCTTGCAGTTAGCAACAAGTGGTTGTCAAAAGGTTATCGAGTAAAAGAACCCTATTTTTTTTAAATAGGGTTTTAGTTACCGGCTACATTTTTAGTTACGGGCATAAGTCTTGGATATAGGCTTCTTTTGTAAGTAGGCCTGATACTTGGTTCGAGCATACGTTTTGTGTTTGGTGTAGCCTTTTGGTTTTGGATAAGGCTTGATTTTGGAACCGACCCAAGTATAAGACCAGCCGAGGACTGCGAAAATCTATCAATTAAACAGATAAGCTATATTAGTCTTAAGTCGTAACTAGTTAGTTAAGAGTTAGTTTTTCTTATACCTTTTTTTTCATATTGCGTGTGATCACACATATTTAAAATTCTCTTTTAATATTATTCATTTATTAATTCTTTGTTATATATAAATATTGTTAGCGTTGTCAAGCGCGAGACTTGACAGTTGTGAAAATTTAAAAAATTGTTCATTAAAGAAGAGTCTAGTTGACATTTTGGTTTTATTTAGCTCGCTTATCGTTATTTTTAGTTGTTGTGAAATTTAATTGGAACCGTTAAATATTCTAAATTTACTTGATTATCTCCAGTGGGTGAAGTAGTGCCTGGAACATCCGGGGTTTCCGATTTTAACCGTCTAAATCGGTGGCGCGACTCACTAGTATTTGTTACTTACCTCTACGGCTGAGCTGGGCACTAATTTGCCAGTAGAGAGACCACTACCGAACTCAGCTGGAGTTGTATTTGCTTTAGTTAAATTTCCTTATTTTTCTAAATTTGATTTCTGTTTTTAAATTCATTAAAATACGTGGCAAAGTATTACAAAAAAGAAAAAGTGGTTAAAATTATATAAAATCGCTTGATAATGTAAAAAAATATAATTTATCTTGAAAAAATTGGAAAAAAAACATGGAAATTTGGTAAAAATCTTGTAAGGATTATCATAAACAAGTGAATATGCCAAAAAAACTGACTTTAAACATAAAAAATTTTAAAAATCGCAAAATGTTAAACAATTTTAAAATTGGGTAAATAAATACAAAAAATAAGTGCAGAAAAACATAAAATGGTAAAAAAATCGTAAAATCTGTTGTAAAACCTAAAAAGTGGGAATAAAATAGGCTAAAATGACAATAAAGCTAAACCATTTAAAATTATTTTTTTTATTTATGAAAAAAAAAATCATGGAAAATTGTTAAAAATGATACAAAGTCCTTGAAAAATGAAAAAACTTGTGAGGGTTAGTAAAAAGTAAATATTACCAAATAAAAACGCACTCTACGCATAAAAGTGTTAAGAATCGTACGGAAATGAAAAAAAAAACGAAAAAAATTGTAAAGGATTGCAAAATAAATTAAATTACCCCCTTGAAAATTAAAAATCGTAGAAAAATTAAAAAAAAAGGGTGTAAAAAAGTGGTGCCAAAAAAGATTGGCCTTGAAAAACTATATTAGAACAGAAGTCTTGGAGCAGGTGCCACTGCACCCTCGTCAGCATGCATATCAAACGGGCAAATCTACGGAGACCGCGTTAATACAATTGACTGACGAAATCCAAGACGCTCTAAACACAAAAGAAACCGTGGTATGTGCCTTTCTAGACATAGAGGGGGCTTTTGACAATACTCCACACGAGGCTGTCAAAAGAGCACTCAGTGATAGAGGAGTAGATAGAACGACTTCCACCTAGTTGTCGCAATTACTGTCTACAAGAATCGCAGAAATGAAGGTAGGCCAAGACACTATCTCCATCAATACGACCAGAGGTTGTCCGCAAGGGGGAGTTGCATCCCCACTTATGTGGAGCCTCACCGTAGACAGATTACTCTGGCAATTGACCGAATTAGGTATACCTTGCCAGGGTTACTCTGATGACGTAGTTATCCTCGCAAGAGGGAAATATGAAAACGTCCTCTGCGACATAGTGCAAAGAGGACTGAACACAGCAAAGCAGTGGTGTGATTCAGTGGGACTTAATATCAACCCCACCAAGACCACGTTAGTAGCCTTTACAAGGAAAAAGAAACCTAAACTAAAAACTATAAAAATAGGTGGAAATACCGTTGAGTGGAAGACAGAGGTCAAATATCTAGGGCTAATCCTAGATAATAAGTTACTCTGGAACAAACACGAAAACGAAATTATACACAAAGCTACAAAAGCCCTTATGGTGTGCAGAAACATTGCTGGGAAAAATTGGGGCTGTAACCCAAAGACATTGCAATGGATGTATACAGCAATAGTGAGACCTATCATCACATATGGGCAGTAGCTTGGGGCACGAGAGCTAATCTGTGACTAGCCTGTGCATGTATCACTGGAGCAATGAGAACATGTCCCACTACTGCAATGGAAGTAATACTAAATCTCTCGCCACTGCATATTCAAGTAGAAAATGCTAGGAAGAAAACAATATATAGAATGATCAAAGAAGGAATAGTCAAGGAAAAACCTCGATCACTTCAACTTGATCAAACTTGGGAAATGCCCCAAGATGACATGCCAAAGAAATTTAAATTTGTAAGGAAATTTACCACTAAACTGGGAAGCAAATCTGAATGGGACGAAAACACCATATTGGGGCTAAGCCAAAACGCCATAAAATGGTACACGGACGGCTCCAAGACAGATAAAGGAACAGGAGCAGGGGTGTTTGGACCTAGAACCAAATACTCAGAAAGCTTGGGTACGTACCCAAGCATCTTTCAAGCGGAAATTCGTGCCATCGAAAGATGTATAGAATTTAACATTGAAAGGAACTATCGTAGACAGAAGATTGTAATCATGTCAGATAGTCAAGCAGCCATCAAAGCTCTGAACTCAGATACAATCAATTCAAAGATGGTCTGGGAATGCCTAGGCAAATTAAATGAACTAGGACAGAATAACACTGTTATCCTCCTATGGGTTCCAGGACACGTAGGAATAGAAGGAAATGAAACAGCAGACAAGCTGGCAAAAAAAGGAGCTGAAACCCCATACCTGGGACCAGAACCATCCTGTGGGATCAGCAGTAGTACAATCTTGGAAAAACTAAAGAAAAAAATGGATAGCGAAAAATCCAAGTACTGGAATGATCTAGAAGGACTAAGACAATCGAAGACGCTCCTGGGAAACTATAACCAGAAGAGATCTCACAGCTGTATTAACCTGAGTAAGAAAAACCTCCGAATTATAACAGGAATACTAACCGGTCACTGTCGATTAAGAGGACATATGAAGAAACTAGGATTAGTAGATGAAGCAAACTGCAGATTCTGTGAGGTAGAGGATGAAACCTCAATACATATACTTTCAGAATGCATGGCATTAAGTAATTCTAGGGTCAAATACCTAGGGTCATACGAAATAGAAAGGGAAGAACTACCCAATTTAAAACCCAATGATATCCTAAACTTTCTAAGGAAGATAGGACTAGAAGAGCTGCTATAAGTCTGAGGAATCATCAGAAACATAGCAAGAAAAGGGGGACACAATAGATCTTATAGGTCGCAGGTGTATCTGTCACCCCTAACATCATACATACATACATACAAGATATATCTTAAAAAATGAAAAAACTTGTGTGGATAACCAAAAATAGGTAAATGTGACAAAAAAAAAACACTGTAAGCATAAAAGTGTTAAAAATCGTAGAAAAATTAAAAAAAAGGTGTAAAAAAGTGGTGCCAAAAAAGATTGGCCTTGAAAAAAAACTCGTAAATACAATCACAAATATTCAATATTTTCAATAATCAATACAAAGTCATAGATACCTAACCCAAAATAATTACCCCCTTAAAAAATTTAAAAAAGGTGAAAAAAATTATAGAAAAAACAAGAAAAACGACAAAACTTGTGTGTATTATCAAAAACAAGTAAATATGACAAAAAAGCAGATTAAGCATAAAAGTGTAAAAAAAGGAGTACGAAATAAGTTAAAGCACTATAAAAATTAAATAATAACCTTGAAATAATCGTAAAATTATCTACATATACAATCACAAATATCGAACATCCTCAATTAATCGATAGAAACTCATAGATACCTACCTAAAAATAATTACCCCCCCTATTATTAAACCTTCCAGACAAATAAAACCTTTTCTAATCGGTCCGATTTGAGAGTTGAGCTGAGGATTCCCATTAAAAGATCGTTTAAAGAAAATTATAATAAAGAAACAGTGTGTCTCTGTCTGGGTATCCAAGTACAGGTAGTACCGGAGCCATCTCCGTGGTGGTGTCAGTGGCTTTCCTGGTAGGCAAAAGGTACCATCATCATTATTACCATTTCAGTTTAGTGTAGTTGTAGTCTGTTCGTTCGTTCACATTGTGAAATACTTTTGTAATCATTGGAATTCTGTCTCTTCGAATGACGTTCGTCGAACTGTTAAGATGTGTTAGTGAACGATTTGTGTTTAAGTGTGATAATCAAAAAGGTAACGCAAAAATCATGAATTATTTTTTGACACTAAAATACGATAATTATTCTATTGTTTAAAGTTTTTTGAGTCTTATACTTTTTTTTAATGGTTATCTAATTTTGCACAACTATTTTCTCCAACTTTTCACAAAGTCATTGAAGACGATTTTTTAGCATGTCTTATAAGTTCTTTTCGATTTTATCCTGTTTTCAACGATTTCTTTAAATTCCTTGGGAATTATGTAAAGTTTTTAGGGGAAAACTTGATTTTACACGTTTATTTTCGATATTTTCCAAATTTTTAAATAAAAATCCTTGAAATTTCGATTTTTTAAGAATTCTTTATAATCTTTTTAAGTGGTAATATTATTTTGCACACTTTTTTCCGATATTTTTCCAATTTTCCATATTTTTTAAATTCTTTAACGATTTTTTTATATCTTTTAAGATATAACATTCTTTTGAACGATTATTTTGCGATATGTTTCCAATTTTCTATAATTTTAAAAATATCCATGAAAAACATTGTAAATTTGTAACAAGTAATACTAGTCATTGAAATCAAAAGAAAACTTAAATTTCCACACTTTAAATTTAATAATTCTAAAAAAAATCCTCAATTTTGTAACAATACGTTACAGTGTAACTGCTTCGCTCACCTCTAACAAATTTATTTTATCAACCCTGCCTATGAGTTGAATATCTGAATTAGAATAGTTTAGAGATGGGCGAAAAATTTTATATAGTTATTTTTGTAACTCAAACACAGTTGGAACTATTAGATAAAATAATAAAATTCGAGGATTTAATTTTTACACAAAACATATTTTTATAAAAAAAAAAATATTTAAAATGATTTATTTTTAACAGCTAATAGACTGCTATATACTCATATAGGAGAAAGTTTTGTATGGGGAAAAACGTCGTTTAAAAGAAGGAGTAAGAAATAATTTTAAAACATTTTAAAAGTGAATAGATCAATTTTTCATACATAATACTAAGCAACCTCATCTGCCAAACTGACATTGACAGATGTCACTTACTGATAACGTTGACAGATGGCAATGAAAATTAGTTGTTAACATTGTAAATTTAGCAACATGTGAACCTTGAACGATACAAAACAAACCTCCATACAAAAATTTATGCAATTTTAAACTCGTTCTCTTTACTGATAAGTAATGTAATCTTAATTAACCAACCATAACCAAATCTTGTTCGCTACCGGAAACAAGGGATAATTTTTCCAGGTGTGTACTTCTAAGAGTATATTACACCCATTTCCTTTTTCCTGTATGCAATATGGGTTCGATTTTTATTTTATAACCGCAATTTGATCTATCGTGAATATTTCATTTTAAAAGGGTAAAAAATAACATACTTTATCAATTATTTTCAATTCTGTTTCGATTAATGGTTTCTGGGTTTACCAAACTAATTTAATGTAGGTAATAAAGCTACACGGAAAAGTAATTAATTTTACGCTAATTCATTTTATAATAAACGATGGAAGCTGTAAACTTTTGGCTGTTACAAATAATGTTATATGTAATTAGGGTGATTAATTATTGTGGAAATTGACCATTTATTAGAGTTATAATATTTTTAACATTAAATACAGTAATAGAGTTTATTAGGAGTGATACACTTTAACATCCAACACGTTTTGAAGCTGTTAAATTATTAGAAAATCTTTGGTTTTTAATTAGATTTGTTAAAATGTGGTTTAATGAGTCTGAAGCTATCAGTGCAATGAGTAAATAGTAAATTTCTTCTGTTAGCTTCACAATACCAACAAAAAGTCATTATTAAGCTCTAAAAGATCTAATCTCAGCAAATTCTGTGAGTTTCATTTACCAATTACAGTAATTAGTTTACCTTAAGCCATGTTTTTTTACATCTTTAAATATAAACAATAATCAGATGTACTCTATTAAAATATTTTAACTTATCAAAAATATTTCCTTGAAAATGTTCAGGTCGTAAATTTTTGTTTTATCAGCGGATGTAGTTTATACTTGGTATAAAGAAACCAAGTAAATATACCCAACGAAACACTTGAAATGTATATCTAACCTTTTTCGTGTTCAGTGGTTTTGTGTAGTTTGTCTTCAAATATTTATTGTTAAACACTTGAAAACGTGAGAATCAGTGTCTATTTCAGTGAAAAAAAATAGTTCAAACATTACAGCAAGTGTTGAGTTAGGTATGAGTTATTTTTAAATGTTTATCTATAAATTTCACTTTTACTTTGTAAGAGGTTTATATTTTATGCTTCAGATTTACAGATATTGCAAATTTTAACAGGTTTCCTTTTCTATTGGTTCCTTCTTCTGGAGATAATGACTATAAGTTGTCTTTCATTGTCCAGTGGTTGTTGTCTATTTTATGGTAGTACTGAGAAGATTCTTTCAGGAATAAGTTGTTAAAGCACCTAAAAAGCAGCCTCTTTTGTCACTTTTAAAAGTAATTCTGTTTCTTAAAGATGTTTTAACTTATTGAAGGTATTAACAGTAGATTCTAAAGTGAGCTTTTCTTATATTTTATTTACTCAGTATTATTTTTCTTCCAGATAAATTCCATTCGGTTATTTTTGATCACTTCTTGCTATCTTGTCATTAGTGTCTGATCTTGCATTCAAATCCTTTCCTCTCAGGCCTATTAAAGTGAAGCAACACAAACCCTGGTCTACTAGAGGCTTACGATTATCTTCTAAGAACATGCGCTCCATAACTCCTTCCCACGATCCTTTTTCTTATCTCAGAAACGAAAATTTACACAGTTTCTTCATGTCACCTGTATCATTGGCCGAGCTTCGTAACACAATTAATGAGATTAAAAACAAATCATCTGCTGGAACGGATGGGCTTACTCTGAAAATGTTTTCAAATCTACCGGTAAACACCCTAAGCCATCTGACTAACTTGATTAACAAGTCACTTCAACTAGGAGTCTTTCCAAGCTGCCTTAAGACTGCGATAATTATTCCTTTGCACAAAGGAGGTGATAAAGATCAAGCTTCGAACTATCGCCCAATAGCACTTCTCCCCACGTTGTCGAAGATTATTGAAAGATTGGTTAAAAAAAGATTGCTATCTTTTCTTTGCAAGTATAAAATACTTGGTTTCTTGAGCAATAAATCTACCAATGATGCTATGTTCTCGCTCTTTGACAATGTTTACTCCAGTCTTAACAATCAGAACTCTACAGCAACAATCTTCTGCGACTTCTCTAAGGCCTTTGATTGTGTAAACCACAACATCTTAATTTACAAATTACAACACTATGGGATTAGAGGAATACCACTCGAGTGGTTTAAATATTATCTTACCTACAGAAGTCAGATGGTAAGGGTTGATGAGAGAACATCCTCCTGTAAGCCAATTGACTGTGGGGTGCCTCAAGGTTCAGTTCTAGGTCCTATCTTATTTCTGCTTTTTATTAATGATATTGCCTACCTAAATATTAGTGGTAAACTCTGCCTCTTTGCTGATGATACTAGTTTTACCTGGAGCAACCCGGATAGTACATCCCTTTATAGTATCGTATCTCGTGACTTAGTCACTATTAAATCGTGGTGCGATTCTAACCTTCTGTGTCTCAATCTCTCTAAAACTAAAATCTTATCATATAAAGGTACATTACAAACTTTTGAACTTAATAACAATAGTGTGGAAATCGTTGATTCTGTAAAGTTCCTGGGTCTCATTGTTGACAACTCATTAAAATGTGTTTTGCGCTAAGATCAGTTTCCAAGGAATTAAACTTGTCAACAGCTCGAACAGTCTATTACGCCCTTTTTGAGTCGCATCTCCGTTACGCCATTCCATTCTGGGGTACGTGTTGTGCGACTCAATTTGACCGTATTTTCAAACTTCAAAAGAGAGCTATCCGTTACATGTTAAGATTAAACAATAGAACTCATTGTGGGGAATACTTTAAAAAATATCAAATTTTAACTCTTCCTTCTTTTAAGTAGAAATATGCTTCAGTTGCTGAGGATCCAAAGAATGGTTGGCTTTTTTTCTGAGGCAATGTTGCTTTTTCTTCCGGATAAATGCCTTCAAGTCTTATTTCTTTTAACCACTTATGACTTCTCGCTGCTCCGTTCCTTGGCGCTGGTGGTCACCCTTCTCATATGTTCTCCCCATCTTCCATTCGCGTGAAGAGTCACCCCCAGATACTTTATTAAATTCATACTCCCCGACATCTCTATCACCCTTGTAATCCTTGCTCTTAGGATTCCTTCGTACACCTTGTTAATGCACGAAAGAAGGCATATTGGCACATATGAGCTCCCTCTCAGTAAAGGGTTAGCCTCCTACCGCCTGAGTTCGGCGCACCCCGTGCCATCTATCTGTAGGAAAGAGCTCTTCCGTAAGCTCAAGCTTTCTCCCTATCGGCATCTAGAACGAGGCTTATCCTCATTTTGGCTTCTTGTAATAGGTATGATTTTTTAAAAGTGCTGATACTGGTAAACTAAATAAGATTTTCGTATAACAATCTGGCTTTCTTATTTTATAATTAATTGTTTTTGGTGATTTTGGCTTTTTTATTGGATCAGTATTTCTTTTTCTTTCAGATAAGTATCATCAAGTTCTTGTTTTCTTTGTCTATTTTTTATTTTCGTTTCTATATTGGAAGAGTTTCTTTGAGGAATTGAAAGATATTTTTAAGGACAGTTGTTGAGGGTCCAAAGAAAAGCAGCTACTTTTTTCTTATAGAATAAATTTGATCTTGAAGACAGGCAGTAGTATAGCATTTCCTTGTGGAAGATTTTAAAGTTTTTATTTGTTTATTTTATGTTACTTCATCATTTTCTATTTTATGTGCTAGATTGAGAAATGTAAATAAAAGATTTATATTGTTTAGGATATCCTTATCTTCTTTAACTTGATTTTTCTAACTAAACACTGTAATTTGTATGATTTGAAAGAAATTTATTGGAAGATGCTGATAAAAAAGATCGTGATTGTTATCTATACTTATAATAAATCTGTAGAGAGGTCAATTCTGTACATGAAATATATTTCCAAAATAACTATTAGGGGGTGATTAGGGATCGATACTGATGCCAAAAATGAAATCAGTAAAATTTTTGTCTGTATAACCGTTATAGAAACAAAAACTACTCGACGGATTTTAACGAAACTTGGTACAATTATTTTTCATACTCCTGAGCAGGTTATAGGATACTTTACATCACGCTACAATCAATAGGAGCAGAGCAGTGAAGGGAAATGTTGGGAAAACCACTTTTACGGTGTGGAGGAGAAATTTTTATACAACAATCGAAGGACGTCGCGGGTACATCGATATAGAACCCAAAAATGTGGTTAAATTTTTTGTTGTATGTCTGTCTGTCTGTCTATCTTTATGTTTGTGCGCGCATAACATGAAAACTACTGATCCGATTTGAATACGGTTTTCACATATATATTTGTCTTCTTTTAACTTAACATCTGGTGTATAAAAATTTCTTCCCCAACTCTTTTACGGTGTGGGGGGAAGAAATTTTAATACAACAATCTATACATCACGCGAACGACGTCACGGGTACATCGATTTAGAACCCAAAAATGTGGTTAGATTTTTTTGTACGTCTGTCTGTCTATCTATATGTTTGTGCGCGTATCACATGAAAACTACTGATCCGATTTAAATGCGGTTTTCACAGATGTATTTGTCTTCTTTCAACATAACATTTTAACGGGGTGAGTGAGAAATTTTTTAAACAACAATCAACACGCCACGCGAACGACATCGCAGGTACACCAAGTTTTGATATAAAAAAATCATTGTTAGTTAATTTAATAAAACAATCTTATCATTTAAGATTTAATCTGTTCCTTAAAATTAACACACCTTCCGCTTGCAAAATATGTTTTTTTATTTAATTATATTTTAATCGAAGTATTATCCATTACGCATTGAATATTGATATATGTATATTTTTATTTGATCTACTAAAAAATTATTTTATCAGCAGATTAGATAAAATCCTGTCAAATATTTCATCACATTAGTGAGTTAGTATTAGCAACAGTTAAATAAATTGTAAACGTACCGTTTGCAGTTTTTTTTCTTATTATCGCACAATGAAACATCAACAAAATGTTTAATTTTTATTGTTTGTAATGCATAGAGTTATGGATAGTTTTTTAAGTAGTTTTTGTCCTCCATGGTTTCGACATACAGGTAGAAAAATATTTAAAATACATAATCCGGCTCGAAGAATCAATCATTAAGTGCAAAATTTAAATGGTATTTTTTTTTTCTAGGGGTCCTGGACATGACCGCCACGGAGAACACCATCCGTTTCAGTGTCCACACCCTGGACAAGGCAACCAAAGCAAAAGTCACTTTAGAAAATTATTACAGTAATCTTATAGCCCAACACGTAGAACGTAAACAAAGGTAAGGATTTTCTTTTTTAAATCAAGATTCAACTTAAACATTGTAGGAATTTGAATTTTAAAGTTAAATTAGGTTAGGTTTTAGCTGTGTAGTTTATAATAATTGTTTTGTTTACAAAATTGTTGTTTAATGAAATGCCAAGAGTATAATGAAATTTTTGTCTTTGACTCAACACCTCTTGGACGTACTTTCTAGTGGAGCTATTAGACTCAATAGTGCATTACAAAACGCATCAATTATGAATAATAATGCTCAAGGACTTCGGTCGGTGGCCTTTTGGTAGGTTTTTATGCCAATAAAGTACTTTTATTATTACTTGCTTCCGGTAGCCTAACTGTTTTAAAGTCTCTACACTCTACTAAGTTCCAACCCAAAACAGCCAGGAAGTGCAAACAGTCTATTTAAGCAACTGGCTAAACCCAAAAAAGTATCTTTAGGTACTGTGGGTACCAGGATATAGTGTTGCAAAAGAAGGAGCTGGTTTTTCTTTTATAGGACCTAAACCTTTCTGTTGCATCTCAAAATTCCGCCTTGTGGTTGAAGTATGAAATTGGAAAAAGGAATTCAGTGTAGCGTACTGGAATAACAAGACAAAAAAGCAAAATTACTCTTAGCGTTTCAGAAACCTGAACTCAAAGTAATCGCAGGGATTTTCACAGGACAGTCCGCTGTGGTACCATCTCTGTAAAATTTTCAAAGTAGATAGTGGAAAATGCTGATTGTGTGAATCTTCGACTCAATAGTGGAGATATTAGACTTCTTTGCTTAAGAGTGGTAATGTTCGAATCTAAAATAGCCTGGACCTGTAAAATGTCTCTAAGCAACTGGCTAAACACAAGTCACACAACAAAGTAACATTACTGTCGGTACCAAGGAATTAATGATACTGATAGACTGACAAAAGAAAGAGCTAGTACCTTTTTTATCGGACCTGAACCTTTCTGTAGCATCTGAAAATGCCGCATTATGCGGATGAAGTTTGAAATTGGGAAAGCCTACTGGAAAAACACTGCGAACAAGCAAAGTTACTCTTAAAGCTTCAGAAACCTGAACTCCGAGTAATTGCAGGAATTCTAACAGGACACTGTTCGCTTTTGCACCATCTCTGTAAAATGGACAAAGTGGTCAGTGGAAAATGTAGATTCTGTGAGTATGCTGATAAAACAGTTATTCCAGTCTTCAGTTGACACCTGCAATAGCGCTCTTTTAAAGGCATCGATGGCTTCTTCTGGCGACAGGAATTCTTGATCTTGGAAACGTTAAGAAGTCGTTGGGACTTAGGTGGAGACTATAGGGTGGATGATCTATCAATTCGATATTTTGAAGCTTCAAAAACTCAATTGTCTTTTGGGCAGTGTGAGCACTTGATGTAGGATGATTCGCCATTGTGCGTTGCTTTGTCGGAGTTTCGCGATAACTTCTGGTAAACCTACGTTTATATACCAATCGGAAGTAACCGTTCTTCGATCTTCTAAAGCAATTGTTGCTACTTGACCAGATTTTAACACAAATGTTGTATATGCAAAACTAAAAGGACAACCCTCACGTAGCTATAGAGTAATTGTTTGCATACGACATAAATATTTGGGACCGGTCTTCTTAGAGTCTGATCAGGTTACAAACGTACATCTTAAGTGGACTTTCTAAAAAGTCTAGATCTTGTGGATCCAAGGTTCAAGATTATGGAGATTGGTAGGTAAAAGGAGTAATTTATAGGATTATGGTATGTAAAAGGACCCTGCTGTAGGCTGGATCTTCTCTTCATCCATGGTGCTTGAACGTACCTAAACAGTCTTCTTTCTGTGGTGTGATTGTACGTGTTGTATGGACGTGTGACCCAGGTGGTGCAATGTGGGGTTGGGAGATTGACGCTGTGGCGTGTCTCCTCCGTCGTGGAGCCCTTCCATTTGGCAAGGACGAAGGGAACCACAGAAACCTTCGCCAAGGACCCATTTTTTTTATATCCAGTTGCGGAGTGATGGGCACCATCTAGCGGTAGGAAAGGAGAATTTCGTCAAGTAGGGTTTCCAGGTCTTCGGGGAGGTCCATGTCTACGGATTGGAGGAGTCGTAGGTTGGGAAGGGGGATCTACTTTTTCGGGACTCTGTATCTTCTTTGGCGTCCTCCATTCCAGTGAGTATGGAGGGTTCTCTGGGCTACGGTGTTAGTTCCCTGTAGAGTCCTGACGACATATCGGTGTTTGTGGATCCAAATAGATGTAAGGCTATACACAAAACATTATTTACGTCGCAGTGTAGAATTGAGAAATCCACATAGAGTCTACAAGAATCAAAATTTGAACCAGTTCATTTTTAATAAACGTTAAACTACTTATAAATACTATAAACAGTTAAAATAATATCATCAAGTAGTTTCGGGAAAATAGTGTAATACTCATTTCTATATTTCCTATCCTGTAGTCTCTCATAAATATGTCAGTAAAACAATATTTAGTTAATGTCACTGTTTGTGGGTCAAAAACAGGTAGCAACCTTTTTAGAGATTAAATCAGTAACGCCCGCTGTGAGGATTTATATTTTGTATTGTCCATTACCGTTATTGAAAATTTGTATATAAAATTATAATATTTATCAAGAATAGTATCATTTCTAATCAGTTTCATAAATATTTATCCAAAGATTTTGTAAAAACATACTTTTAAAATTATATTGAAACAGGATACGATATTTTTAAGATAACTTTTTTCTTAGTGTAGGAATTTTTCTAAAAAGTAATTATAATACTTATCAATATTTTTTTTCTATAATTAAAAAAGTTTTATTTATATTTTTCGAGGATTTTTAGTAATTATACAGGTTATAACATACCGATTTAATAAATTTAATAACTTCATTATTATTAAAGCAAGTTTTACAGAAATTTATTGTGTCATATATTGAACTTTGTTCTATACATATACAAAATTTGAGTTTAATATCTCAACGTGTTTTTGAAATAGAATTTTATTAATAAGGATATACATAGGCATTATAAAATATTTAATTAAATCATCAAATAATGTATTAATATTTTTTTATTTATTTTTCCCGATATAATAGATTGATATTATTACATAAATTCCCATTGTTTCCTCAAAAATTCGCTATTTGATAATACGGAATCCCCTTCTCAGGAAAACTATATTAATTCTAAGAAATCTGCAAATTCTCAGAATTTAAATCGGACTATATTCCTACCGTTTCTATGGTAACGCAATATTTGAACTAATTTCCTATTGGCTGAAAGCAAGGCGGCCATTATTAAAATTCCAAGTAATTAGGAGTAGGGGCGCAATTATTTTGACATATCGCGATACAAACGTCAGAAGTACGTCAATTTAGCAGTGTAAACAGATAAATATTCTAATATCTAAATAAATAAACCATTTCAAATGGTTATTATAGTGTTTTAATGGTTAGAATGTAATTTTTAATGAATAATATGATCAATAAGGGTATTTCAGGTTAGTAGTTATTTATTTTAAATCTATTTTAACAATCTTAACCTCAAAATCGTGGTTAATAATACAGTTTAAATTTATTATTAATTTACTAAAAATGAATTTACAATATTGGTTTTCTTGAAAGATTAGTTGAATGATTAGTTGAATTAAAAGAGATTCGATGTTTACAATCCGTCGAGCGGAAAATTTCAAATAGTCGTACGATATTCGAAGTGTTTGGACTATGGCATACTTCATATTTTGTTTCGAAAAATTGTGCAATATTTACAGTTGTTTAAAGAACTTGAGGTTATAGAGTTAATATCGATAATTGTACATAAGTCATGTCTAACACTGAAGACCATATACATCTGTTTTTAAAACAGTAGTTTTATAGTAGTAGTATATGCAATCTGAGGCTGCCAAGAATTTGAGTGATTTAAAGCAAATTTCTTGTTATTTCAGATTAGCAAAATTAGAAGAATCCTTAAAAGACGACAGTCTCTCTGAGGAGCAGAAACATGAAAAGAGGCTACAACATGCCCAAAAAGAAACCGAATTCCTTAGACTAAAACGATCTCGATTAGGAGTTGAAGACTTCGAACCTCTCAAAGTGATAGGAAGAGGGGCGTTCGGAGAAGTTAGATTAGTACAGAAAAAAGACACTGGTCATGTCTATGCTATGAAAATTCTTAGGAAAGCAGACATGTTGGAAAAAGAACAGGTAAATGTATTAATATCTTTCTATCCTATCACCTTTACTTATGATACTTAAACATGTTTCATGAATGTATGTTGGAATATATGATATGGTTGTTATTTCAGTCTGAAAGTTTATAATGTAGAGTACAAATCTTAATTTTATCATCGTCTAATTCCATCCGTAATTATTTAAAGTTTATATTAAATTATCCACAGAACGCTTTTTTTAACTAAATTTTGTTTTTTAGGTGGCGCATGTGAGAGCAGAACGTGATATATTAGTAGAAGCAGATCATCAGTGGGTAGTAAAAATGTATTATAGTTTTCAAGATCCAATTAATTTGTATTTAATAATGGAATTTTTACCTGGTGGTGATATGATGACGCTTCTAATGAAAAAGGACACCCTCTCCGAAGAGTGCACTCAATTTTATATAACGGAAACGGCACTCGCTATAGATTCGATACATAAGCTCGGTTTTATTCACAGAGACATTAAACCGGACAATTTGTTATTAGATGCTAAAGGCCATCTTAAATTATCGGATTTCGGATTGTGTACTGGATTAAAGAAATCTCATCGAACAGATTTTTATAGGGACTTAAGTCAAGCAAAACCATCGGATTTTAGTAAGTAATAGAATTTGATTATCCTACACTTTTATTTAATTTCTTCATAGCAAAAAGGTGTTACGACAGAAAAATTGTTACAAAAAATAAGTAACGGAACTTTCTATTGGTCTCTTTGCTTCCAGTTTTGACTAAATCAACGCTTTTACTGCATCTTCTTGCCTCTCTGTTCGTTTTTGATCATTTTTACGATTTTATTACCATTTGGTCTTCGATCATGAATTTCAATTTTACACAATTTTTTTGATTTCCAATCTTACACTTTTGTTTTAATTTTTTATAGCAGAAAAGGTGTTGCGACAGAAAAATCGTCACAAAGCATGAGTAAAGAAGCTTCTATTGGTTACTTTGTTTCCACTTTAGAGTAATGCCAACGCTTTTACTGCATTTTCTTGTCTCTGTATTCGATTTTTTTCAAGTTTTTGATCATTGTTATGATTTGGACTTAGATCATGTTTTTTTTAGTAAACTTAATAAAACATATCTTAATTTTTTTAGTAATCACTTCGAGTCCGATGGACAGCAAACGCAGAGCAGAAAGTTGGAAACGGAATCGAAGAGCTCTTGCATACAGTACGGTCGGCACACCTGATTATATTGCACCGGAAGTTTTTATGCAAACAGGATATGGACCTGCGTGTGATTGGTGGTCGTTGGGTGTTATTATGTATGAAATGCTTATTGGATATCCTCCTTTTTGTTCGGAAAATCCTCAAGACACATACACGAAAGTGATGAATTGGAGGGATACATTAGTTTTTCCTGCTGAAGTACCGATCTCTGAAGAGGCCAAAGATACAATCATTAAGTAAGGAATTTTATCTACCACAAAAAGTTTATTATTCAAAAATGAAGTTTAATACCAAAAACTTTATTTTTTTATTAAATATCGAACAATTTGGTAATAAAAACTGTCTTTTTTGCTAAAAAACGCACTTTTTGATCTAAAAACTGATAAGTAGGAATTCTAAAGATAAATATTTTTTTAGATTTTGCTGTGAAGCAGATAGAAGACTGGGATCTCAGAAAGGTTTGGAAGACCTAAAACTAAACCAGTTCTTTCGTGGTGTAGATTGGGAACATATTCGAGAGAGGCCGGCAGCCATACCTGTAGAAGTTAAATCAATTGACGATACATCAAACTTTGATGATTTCCCTGATGTGAAATTAGAAATTCGTAAGTTTTGCACCTACTTTTACTAACCCTCTTCGCTGGTATCCATTTTCATCTCGATGAAATCGTTCATCTTGCTCTTCACTTATATCTCCTGAAAAGTAGTCGATGTGGGAATGAAGAAAATGTACTTTTAAAATCATTAGGCAAGCTCCAAATGCTTTTTAACATTCTTTTGACGATTTGTTAGTAGTTAGGATTTTTGTTAGTGTCTAAAAATTTCTCTGACCTCTTTAAAGACAATCCTCTCTTTAAGGATCCGTCATGGTTGTGATGAATTGTGGAATAGGATAGCTATATCTAGTCTAACAAAAGCTGGTATCTATTTCCACCTCCCTAATATTTTGATGAAATCGTTCATTTTGCTCTTTACTTACATCTCCTGGAAAGTAGTCGAGGTGGGAATGAAGAAATTGTTCTTTTATAATCATTAGGCAAGCTTCAAATGCTTTTAACATTATTGGACAATTAGTTAATAGTAAGGATTTTTGTTAGTGCCTAAAAATTTATCTGATCTCTTTAAAGACAATCCTCTCTTTGAGGATCCGTCATGGTTGTGATGAATTGTGGATAAGCCATAGCTAGTCTAACAAAAGCTGGTATTTATTTCTATCTCTTTAATATCTTGATGAAATAGTTCATCTTGCTCTTCACTTACATCTTCTGGAAAGTAGTCGAGGTGGGAATGAAAAAAATATACTTTTGAACTCATTAGGCAAGCTTCAGATGCTTTTAACATTCTTTTGACGACCTATTAGTAGTTAGGATTTTTGTTAGTGCCTTAAAATTTCTCTGACCTCTTTAAAGACAATCCTCTCTTTAAGGATCCGTCATAGTTGGGATGAATTGTGGATAAGCCATATCTAGTCTAAAAAAGCTGGTATCTATTTCCATCTCCTTAATATCTTGATGAAATCGTTCATTTTGCTCTTTACTTACATCTCCTGGAAAGGAGTCGAGGTGGGAATGAAGAAAATGTACTTTTAAACTCATTAGACATTCTTCAAATTGTTTTAACATTCTTTTGACGATTTGTTAGTGGTTAGGATTTTTGTTAGTGCCTAAAAATTTATCTGACCTCTTTAAAGACAATCCTCTCTTTGAGGATCCGTCATAGTTGGAATGAATTGTGGATAAGCCATATCTAGTCTAACAAAAGCTGGTATCTATTTCCATCTCCTTAATATCTTGATGAAATCGTTCATCTTGCTCTTCGCTTATATCTCTTGGAAACTAGTCGAGGTGGGAATGAATAAAGTGTACTTTTAAACTCATTAGGCAATAGGATAAGCCATATCTAGTCTAAAAAAGCTGGTATATATTTCCATCTCCTTAATATCTTGATGAAATCGTTCATCTTGCTCTTCACTTACATCTCCTGGAAAGGAGTCGAGGTGGGAATGAACAAAATGTACTTTTAAACTCATTAGACATTCTTCAAATTGTTCTAACATTCTTTTGACGATTTGTTAGTGGTTAGGATTTTTGTTAGTGCCTAAAAATTTATCTGACCTCTTTAAAGACAATCCTCTCTTTGAGGATCCGTCATAGTTGGGATGAATTGTGGATAAGCCATATCTAGTCTAACAAAAGCTGGTATCTATTTCCATCTCCTTAATATCTTGATGAAATCGTTCATCTTGCTCTTCACTTACATCTCCTGGAAAGTAGTCGAGGTGGGAATGAATAAAGTGTACTTTTAAACTCATTAGGCAATAGGATAAGCCATATCTAGTCTAAAAAAGCTGGTATCTATTTCCATCTCCTTAATATCTTGATGAAATCGTTCATCTTGCTCTTCACTTACATCTCCTGGAAAGGAGTCGAGGTGGCAATGAACAAAATGTACTTTTAAACTCATTAGACATTCTTCAAATTGTTCTAACATTCTTTTGACGATTTGTTAGTGGTTAGGATTTTTGTTAGTGCCTAAAAATTTATCTGACCTCTTTAAAGACAATCCTCTCTTTGAGGATCCGTCATAGTTGGGATGAATTGTGGATAAGCCATATCTAGTCTAACAAAAGCTGGTATCTATTTCCATCTCCTTAATATCTTGATGAAATCGTTCATCTTGCTCTTCACTTACATCTCCTGGAAAGTAGTCGAGGTGGGAATGAATAAAGTGTACTTTTAAACTCATTAGGCAATAGGATAAGCCATATCTAGTCTAAAAAAGCTGGTATCTATTTCCATCTCCTTAATATCTTGATGAAATTGTTCATCTTGCTCTTCACTTACATCTCCTGGAAAGGAGTCGAGGTGGCAATGAACAAAATGTACTTTTAAACTCATTAGACATTCTTCAAATTGTTCTAACATTCTTTTGACGATTTGTTAGTGGTTAGGATTTTTGTTAGTGCCTAAAAATTTATCTGACCTCTTTAAAGACAATCCTCTCTTTGAGGATCCGTCATAGTTGGGATGAATTGTGGATAAGCCATATCTAGTCTAACAAAAGCTGGTATCTATTTCCATCTCCTTAATATCTTGATGAAATCGTTCATCTTGCTCTTCACTTACATCTCCTGGAAAGTAGTCGAGGTGGGAATGAATAAAGTGTACTTTTAAACTCATTAGGCAATAGGATAAGCCATATCTAGTCTAAAAAAGCTGGTATCTATTTCCATCTCCTTAATATCTTGATGAAATCGTTCATCTTGCTCTTCACTTACATCTCCTGGAAAGGAGTCGAGGTGGCAATGAACAAAATGTACTTTTAAACTCATTAGACATTCTTCAAATTGTTCTAACATTCTTTTGACGATTTGTTAGTGGTTAGGATTTTTGTTAGTGCCTAAAAATTTATCTGACCTCTTTAAAGACAATCCTCTCTTTGAGGATCCGTCATAGTTGGGATGAATTGTGGATAAGCCATATCTAGTCTAACAAAAGCTGGTATCTATTTCCATCTCCTTAATATCTTGATGAAATCGTTCATCTTGCTCTTCACTTACATCTCCTGGAAAGTAGTCGAGGTGGGAATGAATAAAGTGTACTTTTAAACTCATTAGGCAATAGGATAAGCCATATCTAGTCTAAAAAAGCTGGTATCTATTTCCATCTCCTTAATATCTTGATGAAATCGTTCATCTTGCTCTTCACTTACATCTCCTGGAAAGGAGTCGAGGTGGCAATGAACAAAATGTACTTTTAAACTCATTAGACATTCTTCAAATTGTTCTAACATTCTTTTGACGATTTGTTAGTGGTTAGGATTTTTGTTAGTGCCTAAAAATTTATCTGACCTCTTTAAAGACAATCCTCTCTTTGAGGATCCGTCATAGTTGGGATGAATTGTGGATAAGCCATATCTAGTCTAACAAAAGCTGGTATCTATTTCCATCTCCTTAATATCTTGATGAAATCGTTCATCTTGCTCTTCACTTACATCTCCTGGAAAGTAGTCGAGGTGGGAATGAATAAAGTGTACTTTTAAACTCATTAGGCAATAGGATAAGCCATATCTAGTCTAAAAAAGCTGGTATCTATTTCCATCTCCTTAATATCTTGATGAAATCGTTCATCTTGCTCTTCACTTACATCTCCTGGAAAGGAGTCGAGGTGGCAATGAACAAAATGTACTTTTAAACTCATTAGACATTCTTCAAATTGTTCTAACATTCTTTTGACGATTTGTTAGTGGTTAGGATTTTTGTTAGTGCCTAAAAATTTATCTGACCTCTTTAAAGACAATCCTCTCTTTGAGGATCCGTCATAGTTGGGATGAATTGTGGATAAGCCATATCTAGTCTAACAAAAGCTGGTATCTATTTCCATCTCCTTAATATCTTGATGAAATCGTTCATCTTGCTCTTCACTTACATCTTCTGGAAAGTAGTCGAGGTGGGAATGAATAAAATGTACTTTTAAACTCATTAGGCAATAGGATAAGCCATATCTAGTCTAAAAAAGCTGGTATCTATTTCCATCTCCTTAATATCTTAATGAAATCGTTCATCTTGCTCTTCACTTACATCTCCTGGAAAGGAGTCGAGGTGGCAATGAACAAAATGTACTTTTAAACTCATTAGACATTCTTCAAATTGTTCTAACATTCTTTTGACGATTTGTTAGTGGTTAGGATTTTTGTTAGTGCCTAAAAATTTATCTGACCTCTTTAAAGACAATCCTCTCTTTGAGGATCCGTCATAGTTGGGATGAATTGTGGATAAGCCATATCTAGTCTAACAAAAGCTGGTATCTATTTCCATCTCCTTAATATCTTGATGAAATCGTTCATCTTGCTCTTCACTTACATCTCCTGGAAAGTAGTCGAGGTGGGAATGAAGAAAATGTACTTTTAAACTCATTAGGCAAGCTTTAAATGCTTTTAACATTCTTTTGACAATTTGTTAGTAGTTAGGATTTTTGTTAGTGTCTAAAAATTTCTCTGACCGCTTTAAAGACAATCCTCTCTTTGAGGATCCGTCATGTTTGTGATGAATTGTGAATAAGCCATATCTAATCTAACAAAAGCTGGTATCTATTTCCATCTCCTTAATATCTTGATGAAATCGTTCATCTTGCTCTTCACTTACATCTTCTGGAAAGTAGTCGATGTGGGAATGAAGAAAATGTACTTTTAAACTCATTAGGCAAGCTTCAAACCCTTTTAACATTCTTTTGACGATTTGTTAGTAGTTAGGATTTTTGTTAGTGTCTAAAAATTTCTCTGACCGCTTTAAAGACAATCCTCTCTTTGAGGATTCGTCATGTTTGTGATGAATTGTGAATAAGCCATATCTAATCTAACCAAATCTGGTATCTATTTCATTCTCCGTAATATCTTGATGAAATCGTTCATCTTGCTCTTCACTTACATCTTCTGGAAAGTAGTCGATGTGGGAATGAAGAAAATGTACTTTTAAACTCATTAGGCAAGCTTCAAACCCTTTTAACATTCTTTTGACGATTTGTTAGTAGTTAGGATTTTAGTTAGTGCCTAAAAATTTCTCTGGCCTCTTTGAGGATCCGTCATGGTTGTGATGAAAACTTGTATGTGAAGATGGAATCTTTCAAATTAAATTTGACCCACTTTCCGGTGTACAATTGAACTGAAATTTTACATCCTTATATAGATCAGTTTGTTTCGGACCTGTGTTATAATTCCATTTATTTGAAATCCTTTATGTTATTAATTCGAATAAACAATTTATATTATGTATTTATATTAAATGTTTTTTTTAGCTGCTGCACCTTTGCCTCAAGATGGTGAAATAAACTACAAAGATTGGGTTTTTATAAACTACACATTCAAGAGGTTTGAGGGACTTACTCAGAGGGGAACCCCAACGAAAAAATAGTTGTTTGTTAATAGTTTTTACCACGAGAATGATTTACTAGGCAGTTGGATGCTCGACACTTATTTTTAGAAAATGATATTCCATTTCAGAGTTGATAATATAATAATATTACTTACTGTTAGATATATATATTTATTACAGAGTGAGTTTTTTTTTATTTGGTACTTGTTCTATAATAAATAATATTAATTTATGGTAGAAGTTTTCATTCATTGTGCGAATTCAGAGGTGGCAATTTTTGGTTAATTAAATTGTTAGCTCTCTAATCTTATTATAACTCACTCTGATAAAATTTGTACAACATTCTTCTATAATATTTTAATTGTTTTCTAAAAGTAAGTTTTTTTTTGTGTATTATAGGTCTGAAACAGTTTTGCACTGTTTTTGCTTTTTGAAGAGCTGTGAAAACTGTACCTTGCATTGAATTCGAGATATTATGTTCATAAAAAATGTTAATTCATAAAAAAACTGTATTAAACATAGTTGAAACGCTGAGAATTTACTCACGAACCAAATAGAACTGACAACAGTTTTTAATTTGATATTAGATCTATCGGAAAGTTTGTTACGTTTTTGGAATGAAACAAAATACATTTCATACCATTTTCAAGGTTCAAAAAGAGCTCGATTTTGTTCCGAACAAGCAAAGATGTGCATATTAAGAATCGATATTTCTCAAATAATTGGTCTTAGAGTTCTAAGCTGAATTAAACTTGATGTTGACAGAAAAGGATTCTGGTCCAACGTAGTAATTGAAAGGGATCTATTAATCATTTGGTATTCCTCAAAAAAGATAGCACATAGAAAATAGTTTGGTTTTTCTCCACATAGAAAACATGTCGCTGATAATATCGTTGATTCGTGATGCATGGGTAAAGTCTCAGCATTTCAACTGTAATTATGTATTGATGTAATAGAAAAATGTTTTCATATGACATGCATTGAAACAGCTTATTGTGATCCCTGTTTTGTCAGTCGAAACAAAACAATTTCAGACCAATGCAACAGTCAGTCAGAAACTGACAGTTTTTTCTGCCCTAGGAGAGAAACAACGTTATTTCTGCCCGGCACATTCATTGATTTAATATTTGTCAAGATATTTGTCTGAAATAGTCTTACTTCAACTAGCTACAGAGATCAAAACTCGCTGTTTCAATGCATGTCATATGAAAAATGTAGTATGTGGCACGGGACGAAACAAAGACGATTTCTGACCGGGCCAAGACAGCCCTCGCTTCGCTCGTGCAGTCAACTCTCACCCTAGTGAGAAATCGTCTTGTTTCACCCCTTGCCACACAATATAGTATTTTATGATTCAAATGATTCCTATCTAAAAAGTGTAAATTGTAAATGTTGGACGTAAACCTTCCTAAATTCTCTATAGGTTTTTGATCTTATTTCCACCATTCTCTTTATTTATTTACTAGGTGGTTTACTTCTTTTTCTGTACGGTTTTTTGTCTCGGATCTTTTATATATCGTATCTTTATGTCATATTATACCTTTATTCCAAAATAAGTGTTTTCCAATGCTTGTTTGAAGAATATAAGTTATACAAAACAGGTAACAGCACTTATCCTTGTGGTACTCCTCATCTTATTGGTAATTAAAATATTAAGGTTTCACCAAAACGTCTTCGTTGTCGAAACTCTGATTTTTAAGTACCTTTAGCTATGTTGAATGTTTTATACGATCGAATGCTTTTTCATAATCAATAAAACAAAGTTACTTACCCTTTCTTTAATCTCTACATTTTTCAAGTAACACTATCAATACAAATAGGACTTCTTTAGTTTCAACTCTGAGTCTAAATCCAACGGGACTTTATTTTGTTCGCATTTTATCTTTCTACAATATTAATAGTATATACTTTAGATTTCCAAAACCTCTCAATGTAAGACTTATTCTTCCACATACTATAATTCCTCCCATACAAAATCGTCCAAACAGTAGAAATATTGCTCATTTGTTAATAATAAAACGAATATATATTTTTTTCGATTTCAATGCAAGTAATTACTTTTTTTTGTGTATATGTTAATTTTTGTTCATTGTTACAAAGTGATACTTTTTATTATTTTACAATTTGTTTTTAACTTATGGAACTGTATTGTTCGGGCTACGTAGAGTAGCTGAGAAATTTTTTGTATTAGCTTAAAAATTGAAGAAAATCGTTGAGAAATTTTCTCAATATTACCTTAATTTTAGCACCGTGTCCGTTTGATTCTGTCAGTGAGATCATTGTTTGAAAAAAAATCCTGTTTTTAATACAAATTTTTGATATAGTTAGAAGAAAAGGTAACAGTTGTAAGTGTAGTAGAAGAATATACGGGTTAAAATAGGTGGAAATAGCTTATTGTTGTATGAATTTAATATTATATCCAAGTTTCTGCAAAATTTAAAACAGTTTGCTACTTTCTGGGTTTCACAGAACAACAATATAAAATCGTTCTATCACGTCATGATTTTAATGTATTTTTAACTAAAACTGCTAAAAATGATACAGTTTGTCATAACTGTGATTAAAATTCTATTGGCCTTTAATCTTTATCTAAATATAAAAAAAAGATAATTCTATTGCAGAAACTTACAAAAAATATATCGTGTAGTATAACTATAGCTATTTGAAGGTAAATTTTATGATCTTTAATCCTTTTTAAGAATCTTTCACTACAGGATATCCACAAACTGCAGTAAAAATTTTAACATTTTTCAGGAATTTACGTCAATTTTTTACGATTGTCAACATTTTTTTATGATTTTCAGTCACATTGAATGAAAAGAAATGGTTATGATACCAATTTTTTAACCTAGTTCTAATCTGGAAATAAAGAATGTTGAAAATTATATTGAGTCATTCACTTGCTGTGAATTTACCTTCAAATAGTGATGATTTTACTTTACCTTCACTGTTCATTTTCAATACAATTTTATATGAAAGTATAATGATAATTTTTTTACATAAAATATTTGAATACTTAATGTAAAATTTACCTTTCACATCTTAATAAACTGATTACTTTGGAATTTCGATATTATATAGATGTCTTATCTAGTGATATAAATATTAAACGTGGCAGCGCCTGTTCTTGCTTGGTTTATAAAATATTTATTATATTTTTTTTTTGTAAACGGTGGCGATTGGTATTGTATGTGTAACATATCAGCAATTTGGCTGTTAAACAGCCTCTAAATATATGTAGATTCAAAAAATAAGAAATAGCTCTCTATGAATTATCAAGCAAATTGTTTTTGAGTGGTTGGATTAAAATTGTGCATAATTTGTTATTTATTCCTATTTGTATTTTATAGTTGGTCTCGCTAACAGGACTTGTACATATGTACTTTCAAAAAAATGTGTATAACTAAAAAAAAATTAAACTCCTCTGTGCTTCAATGTTTTATTTAATTGTATTTCCAGTTTTTCCTGTAATTTTTTACAGAATTTCACAAGAATATGATGAACAATGTTAAAATAGTTCAAAGGTCTCATCAAATAGAAAGCGATTAGATCGTGCTGACCCATGTCAAACTTACAGCGGAAGCAATCAGTTTAGATCGCGACTGGCAAGAAGAGGGTTGTAGATTTTTAAAAAGATCGCGCGAGTTCGTTGTATACAAAGACGTTGTAAAGAAGGCTGAAGCTTGGAAAGAAGTTGGCGAAGAACTTAATCAAAACTAAATGTAAACGAGACAAAGCGGGAGGTCGGAAGACTCGAGGATGGCCTATACACTCTCATTTCTATTATCTGTTGTCGTTTTGTCTCTGCAAGAGTATTTACTGTATTTATAGTTTTTGTCTTTGTTTGGAAGTCGATTTTTTTAAAGAAAACTTCAACTTCGTCCATACTGAAGAAAGAAAATATGAAGATACCACGAATGTAAGTTTTAACTTTTAGCGCTACCCTAGTAATAATTAATTAAGAACAATAAATTACATTGATCCATTTGTTTTTTTAACCATACATATATTTTTGTATGTACAAAACACTTTATATTTGCTTTAAACAACTTAATTTTTTGTACTTCCCCCCTCGATTTTGAGAAAAAATATTAGTCTTAAAACAACTGCGAATAAATTAATGAAAGCAACAATCTTCACAATTCTATTAAAAAAAAATCATAAATAAAATTGTACTAAATTATTATTGATTTATTGTTATAAATAATTATTTGCGATAAATATTTAAAAATACTTAAGTAGACAACACAATAATTCACGTAAAAACTTTTTTAGCGACATCTTTCGTATACTGTGGTAACAAACTGAAATAGTTCTATAAATTGACGTAAATTTTTAGATGGCGTTAAAGTTAAAACTAGCGAGTCAGTTTTCAGTTTTGTGTCGTGGTATCTAATAACATAACCTTGTATTTAGCATGTAAAGCTTTAAAATGAAAAAAATATATTGTGTAGTGCCCGGTTGTGATTTTATGGATACCGTGAACGGTTCATTGGAGTTTCATCCGATCACACACACACCAAAGAACTACTGACGTATGTCTATTCTGAATAATAAGTTTTTTTAAACCCCTATAAGAACATTTCTACTTTATAATTGTGATCAAATTTTAAAGATTTAGATTATTTATCTATATATTTTAAATGATAAAGCGAAAATAGGTTATGCTATTGAATTGTGGCTATCTTCATAACTATAACGTATGTTGGTGATAAGTTATTAATTAAAAAAAAATACCTTCTTAATCTGAAAAAGATCTACGAACGTATGTCTGTGCTAGTTTATTTATTCATAAAAAGAACTACAAACGTATGTCTGTGCTAATAAGTAAAGCAAGTGTCAGTTAAATTTGTGTTTATAAATACATAATGCTAAATTTAATAAAAACTTTTAAAAATGTGTAATATTGTAAATGCGAGTTAGTAAAGTAAGTAAATATCTTTTTTTAAATATCCGTTAGTACAAAAATATTTATCTAGAAAGTTTTATTTCTGTATATTTCACATTGCAAATGGGAAAAGTTGATTTGTATATATGCTTTAATTCATTTTAAGTTTTACGTTCATATTAAACAATAAAAATTTGAATCTGCAATCATACGTAAGTATGCTTACAAATCAATCATTTCTTTATTTACATTTCAAGCAATTCAACGTTAATAAATTAAGTATTTTTAGGATTTATAAATTCAATTGTCACGAATTTTTAAGCAAATACTTTACTTTTTTTATCTGATGCTTCTGCATAAAATTTTTGTAAATCATTAAGTAAATTTTGTTTATTTTTCTCGTTTTCACTAATAGAAGGTTGTCGTTGAACTTTTATACCTCTTTTAGTAGTCATGGAAGACTGGAACGAAAGGTTAAGAGGGCTTAGTGTAAGGAAAAGAATGGAAATTAAAGTTATTCTTTAGTAACAATCGAATGGACAAAGATTTTTTTTTATTTAAGGATGTCCTCGTAGGTATAGACCTAAATATAAATGCACCGAGAACATCTATAGGGACAGAAGAGGCAATTTATGAATTTGGGTTTTAAAGCACTGTAAAAGTTAGGACGAGTGGGGAAGACGTGGGAAGGTAAGAAGTTCCACAATCTGGACACCCTGGGGATGAATCGAATGGATAAAGCTTATATAAAGGTAAACTTTATTTTAATTAATTAAATGGAAGTAGTGAAAAACAAAATGGCAGCTCTTGGTTAAAAAAATTGAAGTTTGATGGAATGAATAGAATGGAAGTTGAAGGATAAGGGTAAAAGTTGAATGTACAAGGGCATAAAGAAAATAGTTTTAATTATAGGTATTCCGGCAATCTTAAAGTATATATTATTATTTTTTAGATGTCTATTCAAAGAAGGTTCTCCTTTAACTTTTATACCTTTTATATTTATTTGTCATGTAAGACTGGAACAAGAATTTAAGAGAGCAGTGTCTAAGGAATGGAAACTGATTAGGTAAGAATCGAATGGACAAAGATTGTCTGGGCCAATTAAAACCTCTTAAGAATAAAAAATTGAAGTTATTAGGTAAGAATCGAATGGATAAATATTGTATCGAGTAGCATAGTATGTCAAAAGAGTGGAAATTGAATTTATTAGATAAGAATCGAATGAACAAAGATTGTGTGAAGTTTGATTTTATCTTGAATGAATAGAATGGAAGTAGTGTAACAAAAGGGTAGCGTTTAATTAAAAGAAAAAAGATTGTAGTTTGATTTGCATGAATAGAATGGAAGTTGTAAGAAGGAAAAGAGCAAAGGTCAAAAAAAAAAAAATAATTCTAAATTCTAGGAGTTCGTCCAGGAGTTTTTGAGTGGTGAAGGAAACCCCCATTATTTGATCGATGCTTGTTACCATCAGATGTCGCTACTGTGTATTTGTATCCAGTGCGCGTTTGGTTTTGACAAACGTATGATCAAAAACACAACTTTATGGCAAAAACCATTTTTGATATGTATCCCAATCTATTTTTTATTACTCCCGATTCTTCCTAGTAGGGTAATAATTTTTACTAAATAAAACACATTTGGAAAGTAAAAGGAATTTTATTAGAACAAAAATTATTTTTATTCATAGTCATCTACCAAATAGTGTCTCAAGTTGTGATTAAGCAAAAGAAGAATTCTGTCACCAACACTTGCGTTCAACAATATCTAATTGACTTTTTTTTAAATTAGACCAAAAATAAATTTTAATTCATAAGACGCCATCTACCAATGGGTGTCCCAAGTTGTGATAAAGCAAAAGAAGAAATCTGTCACCAACACTTGTGTTCAACAATATCTAATTATCATATTTCTATTCTATTATTTAACAAAATTATCTATTTTTTATCAAAAATGGGACCTGGTTTTACCCCCGAAGCTTCTTGACTTGGGGGGGAACGCGGCAATAGGCCATCCCCAGTCAAAAATTGAGAAAATTTCACTCATTTCAAAAATTTCAATTTAATTATCTGTTTAATTTCGATTCCATGATACAAACATATCTATTTTATATATTTACTTACCTGTTTAATTTCATGTTTTTTGTTGATTTTATAACCATGAATTTGTTAAAACCAAATGCGCACTGAATGCAAATTTACAGTAGCGACATCCAGTGGTAACAAACAATGATCAAATATACCTCCCTCCTGTTTTGCTCGTAACATTAGAAACTTCCGGACGATCTAGTATTTCTTGCGGCTAATTTTGGTTTCATTCTCTCAGAGTGAGAGACGTAGAACTCGTGAAGTAAAAATGCTATGCTCTTTTCAACGAAAAAGAATAGTAGAAGGACCACTCTAGTTGCTTCTGGCTCTACACATTCCTCACAGTCAAATTAGGAACGAGTAGACAGTGACAGAAAAAGGTTCTTTCGATTGTCTATTTATTATCAAATAATGTGCCACCAATGGGAACAATACTGACAAATTGGAATGCTTCACCTAAAAAATATAACTTAATTTGATTTCATTACTTAAAAATATTATTTAATAACGTACCAGTAAATCTTCCAGTCGAGACACCACTTCCTCTTTCTAATCTTCTCTTAGCAAGTGGTATAGCCTGAGAATTGTGTACACATGCTAACTCTGGAGTATTACCAATAGCCCAAGCTTTAAGCCTTGTTAAAGTCTCTCCTTTCCGACGTGATCGACGCTCTTCTACCATCTAAATAGAAAAATAAAACCATAAACTGGACTATCCAAGGGTTTGTTTAGATCATAAAATTACAGCTCTAGCTTTTACTCTATTCCTCTTAGACATTAATGATGTACTAGAAGCCACTAATAACCCGATACACGGTTTTGCAGATGAAAGTTACCTACACTGTAGCAAAGCGCACAACCGTCCCATATTCCTAGATATTCTGGAAGAGGGTAGCAGATGCACAACGGCTTCTCTCTATCAAAAATTGTAGACGAATGGGGAAGAAAGAATCTTGTTAATGTTGTTGTTGTCTATCCACAAGAGGCAAACATACGACTCATCCATACAATGAAGGATCAGACACCTAGTAGCAAGCGACTCCATCACGCTAGTTGGTATAACGATCTCTCAGGACTCACTCTGGAATGAACATATTGCATCCATAGCAACTGCAGCAGGAAAGAATTATTATTATTATTAATATTACTTCATACAATCTTTGTTCATTCCATTCTTACCTAATCACTTCAGTTTCCACTGCTCTCTTAAACTCTTGTTCCAGTTCTTACATGACAAATATAAGAGGTATAAAAGTTAAAGTTCTTTGAATATACATCTAAAAAAATAATATTTACTTTAAGATTGCCAGAATACCTATAATTAAAACTATTTTCTTTTTGCCCTTGTAATTTCATTCAATCTTTACCTTGTCTTTCAACTTCCATTCTATTCATTAAACTTATAGTTGCATCTTTTACAATTTTTAAAAATACTTCTATATTCATTTAAAAAATATTTACCTGACAACTGTCAATCAACTCCATTCATGACTAACTTCACTTTTAAAGGAAATAGCAAAGACATACGTCCGTAGTTCTTTTGTACCAATAATAAAAATACATTTATACAAAGAAATATTCCATTCATCCAAACTAAAGTCAAACTTTATATAAGCTTTGTCCATTGGATTCGATCGTTCCTTCATCCCCAGGGTGTCCAGATTGTGGAACTCCTTACCTTCCCACGTCTTCCCCACTGGTCCTAACTTGCAGTCCTTACAACACAAATAGATGTTCTCGGTTCATTTGTATTTTTGGTCTAAATCTACGAGGATATCCTTAAATAAAAAAGCACAACTTAACCCATAAAATGTACTTTATCAAAGTGATAGCCTGACAATCCCTAGAAAACCATTATTTTTTGAAAAGCATATCCCTAAAAATACATAATTTGAGTTTATAAAATATACAAATACAGCAATTTTAGTTCAGTAGAAGTGAGTAAACATTACAACTTTAGTCAACATGTATACAATCTTCAATAAATAAATAAAAACACTGACCTGCAATTTCACACAAGGTACGTATTGTTTAAACTTATACTTGCATCTTTTACGATTTTTAAAAATACTTCTATATTCATTCAAAAAATATTTAGCTGACAACTGTCAGGCAACTCCATTCATGACTAACTTCACTTTTAAAGGAACTAGCAAAGACATACGTCCGTAGTTCTTTTGTATCAATATTAAAGATACACACACTTTACAAAGATTTATTAATCTGTGTACATGAATTTCAGTTTTTTCTCAAATTAAAAGTATTATAGCAAGTAAATATTTAATCTATACATACCTAATATATTTTCATTTCTGTTTCTTTTATTATAAGTGACAAACTATCTTAAGTCGAAAGTGTCAAAGTCAAAATAATTAGTAATAATTGATTAAGAACAATAAATTACATTGATCCATTTGTTCTTTTAAGCATAGATATATTTCTGTGTGTACAAAACACTTTTTCTACAAATATATTTGCTTTAAACAACTTAATTTTTTGTACTTCCCCCCCACCCGATTTTGAGAAAAAATATTAGTCTTAAAACAACTGTGAATAAACTAATGAAAGCAACAATCTACACAATTCTATTAAAAAAAAATCATATATAAAATTGTACTAAATTATTATTAATTTATTGTTATAAATAATTATTTGCAATAAATATTTAGACAACACAATTATCACGTAAAAACTTTTTTAGCGACATCTTTCGTACACTGTGGTAACAAACTGAAATAGTTCTATAAATTGACGTAAATTTTTAGATGGCGTTAAAACTAGCGAGTCGGTTTTTAGTTTTCAGTTTTGTGTCGTGGTAACCGATTATGCGAGTATCTAATAACATAACCTTGTATTTAGCATGTTATTTTCATTTTAATACCTAGCTAAAGCTTTAAAATGAAAAAAATATATTGTGTAGTGCCCGGTTGTGATTCTACGGATACCGTGAACGGTTCATTGGAGTTTCATCCTATCCCGAAAGACCCTGAAGTGCGGAAGAAATGGCTCAAAGCGATAAATCGTACTGAGCCAGAAATCAACAAAAAGTCGCGAGTTTGTTCTAAACATTTCAAGAATCATGATTATGCTATTACTCGCTTAAATGTTACGATGGGTGGAAAAAATACTGCTTCTGGAAGTAAGAACACCTGTACGAGTTATATTAAATAATTGTTTTTTTTTTGTTCACACCCTGTATTGTTGTAGCTGAGATCAAAGCGTTGAAGACTGAGGCGGTACCGAATATACATTTACCTCAAAAATCTACCTTCAAAATAAAAATTAGTAAAAAGGACAGTGTCAAACAAATAAAGGTTGAAGAGGTGAAAGTTAAAGAGGAGAAACCAGATAAACCCGAAAAGGTAAAAGCTTACATAATTAAACTTTTTGTCACTATCTTCACATATCTATTAGATACCTACTGCTAAATTTATTATTTATATACAAACAAAATCCTTGTTATTCTTTTCCTAATGTGCCGCCATCTTGATGACTAAATCTGTTATAAATTAATATTAATCCCTTTAGTAAAATAATCGCCACCACTGTATTTAGCCGATAAAATAACATTAAACTACGAGGGTAATCCAAATACCAGTCTACTTTGCTATAGTATTTGTTTGACAGTAGTGATAATGTTACAAAATTTGAATTTACCGCTACTGCTAAACTCCTCCCAAAGCTATTTTTGACAACAGAGAATTAAGATGGACGCTAGACCGGTTTGACGTCACAGTATAAACAATAACAAATGATTTTAAATATAAAAAAAAAAATATTAAAAAAATAGGATTTTTGTGTACCTATTTAATAGTTGTTGACTTAAGTCGAGTTTATTTATAGCTGTCAAAGTTAATGTATAGTACAGTGAGTATTGTTTTGAATTTTTTATTACATCCTTCGGTTTATTTTTGTAAACACTGTGTAGATATAATATTAAGATTCTAAAAGTTTTACATTTAGGTTTAGTATATCATTTTATTGTTAAAATCCTCATTTTTGCTTTATATATTCTTCTTAATTTTTTATATTCGAAGTTATATGTCACCTGTGATCATATTTAGACTTATTGTAAACGTTTTAAGTATAAAGGTTGCATTCAGGCTTGTTAAGTTTAAAGTTAATAAACAAACTTTATCCAATTACAAGTAGACCAAAATTGTCAAGTTTCATTATTAAAAACTTAAGTGACACTCTAGTGTTAGTCTACAAAAATATTACCTTTCACCTATCAATTGAACTAAATCATTTTATTCCGAATATTGTAACCATTGTGGAATGAAGATCGTGGTCATAGGAGGTATCAAATCGGTGGCTTCGATCTTCATTACACAATCTTTACCCTGCTCCCTCTTTAGCTGCATTCTAAATGCTTTCCGTTAAAAATCGATTATGGTCGTCTACGTTAAAGCGTGTAAGTGGGTCGAAATAGACACTGCTAGTAGAGATTCGATAGACTGCATCATTAATCTTATTCTTTACTACGAACGGCCCTCCCAATTCATCTGCAGCTTCGAACACTTAGCCAGCTACTTGAGGAGATACATTTTTGGCGCCAATCCTTTAAAATCATCAGAATAGAACGTTTTGCGTACCTTCTTTTGTAATATCTTCGTCACACCCAGGTGTGTCCCACACGTTCCGTCGTAGGAATAACGCAACACTTCAGGTACACACGCTCTTGGAAATAACACTTGCTTTCTGAATTCGCTTCCACAATCCTCTTCAGCAAATCATATTTTGTACCCCAGACGTTCCGCTGTGAAGATAACACAAGACTTCAGGAATTAACAGTTGCTTTGGCTTCTATCAGCATTTTCCACAATCCTCTTCAACAAAACTGAAGTTCACTGCGGCCAATACGACTTCAGGTTCTGGGAAGACGAGGGAATCTCTTACCAGATTGGATTTGTTTTCTTGATTTTGCTGAATTCTTAGTCTTAGTGAAAAATTCGATGTGACACAAGGTAGCTTCTTTCTGTTCGTTGTGATTATATAAGTATTAGATAAGTATGGTCTCCTCCTTTCTTCATCAAGATTATAAACTCTCTTAAAAATGTATAAATCTCTACTAAATTTAATTACGGATTATTGAATTGTTGATCAAATTTTGTTCAGGTGGTTTTAGATATAGTAAACAAATACTTAACTGTTGGTGACATTGATGTTTATAATTTCAATAGAAATCTGTTAAAAATTAATCATAATTTGTAGGTTAAAATATTTATTTTGTTATAATTAGGTAAGAATGCCGAAAAGACCAGCTCCAGATATGAGTCCACCAAGACAAAGAACACAATCACGAAGAGCAGCTAGTAAAGAAGCTCTAAAACAAATGCAACTTCTATTAGATGACGAAAATGATGCTGTTGAAATACCAGATGACGATGTAAGTTTTATTTTTGTAAAATCTAAATAAAGTGAAATGGTTTATCACAAAAAAAAATAGTATCCAGACTTTAAATTTTCTATCAACTAAAATATGATTTATGTATATATTTTAACATATTTTTTTCTTTCCTATTTATGGTTACATGGAATTGGAAACTTCAGTATTTTCTTGATGTATGTATTTAAATTAAGTAACATTAATTTAAATTAACATTTTTTTATATTTAACCGCACCGCTTTATTAATGTATATATAATGATTTTAAATCAAATTAATTAAAGTAATATTTTTTTATCAAAATTTAGATAATTCCAATTGATCCATCACCATTACCACCACCTCCACCTAAGAAAAAGTACAAATTAAGTCACCGAAAATCTTCAGACGGTAATGGTGAGTAATTCAATTCTAAATGCTAATTTTATGAAAAATTTAATATTTTTTTGCTGTTCAGAACGAGATGTAATCGTTTTAAAAACTATAACCAATCGGAATGCTGAAAACACATTAGAACTTGATTGTTGGGCTGAAGAACTGGACGAAGTACAAAAAGATCGTTATAAAAAATATAAAGATGAAGAACAAGCTTTACAGGAAAAATTAGACTCGCTAATAAATCAAGGCAATGCCAAAGTTATCCACAAAGGTGATCTAAATACAATCATTGAATTATCGGAACAAGTACAAAACGCAATACAAGGTATTTATTATTTAATTGAATTTTTTTTTACATATTAGAAAAAAATACATTTTTAGAGTCTCAAAAACCGAGTAAAGGTTTAATTTTAAATAATAATTTAGGAGCGCAGCAGAGCTACAAAATTGTTATGGATCCACGATTTATTGTAGGAACTGTCAATCAAGGTACATCTGGAACTCCAACGAAAGTTTACCAAGGAAAAGTACAAGTAATTATAGTTAATTTATAATTGGAAATGAGGATTATATATAATTGTTTTTATTTAATTCCAGGTAGCACAGAATCTCCAATCAACGCCATCATCTTCAAACCAATCAACGCCAAACAGAGCAGCTAGAGTACGAACTAGAGCTGGTAACAATAAAACTCCAACTGCAATACTTACATCAACAAGAACTCCAGTTGTAGCTCAACCGAAAGGTCAAACAACGACACAAACTCGAACTCAAACGACACCTCAAAGTCAAACTCCCCAAACCCGAGCAATGACTCCTCAAACTCGAGGACAAGCTGCTGCAACTCCTCTAACTCGAGCACAATCTACAATTCAAACGCGAACACCACAGACTCGGACTCAAACCCCACAAACTCGAACTCAGACCCCTCAAACTCGTACTCAAACACCTCAAACGCGGACTCAAACACCTCAAACGCGGACTCAAACACCTCAAGCTCGTACTCAGACACCGCAAGCTCGAGGACAAGCTGTACCTCAAACCAGAGGAATGGTTCAAGCAAAAAAGCAAGCACCATCTGTGGCTTTAGTGGGTACACCTAACACTCGAGCAAGGGGGGTAAATTTGTATTAGATTTTTTTATATCTGTATATATTAATTTTATTATCTTTTATAGCCCACCTTCACCACTTCGGTTCGTCCTGATGAAACAAGTGTTGAAGGTGGTTTAGCGACTGATGGTAAAAAAGTAGTCGTCGATCTCACAGATGATACTAAATCAGCACCAGACAGTCGCGAAATATCTTTTAATAAACTACAAGGAAAAACTTATCCATCATTGGTAGTGGTAGCCAGACCGCATCTTAAAGGTACAGATTTATCGGTAGATCGGCCGAAATTGGATGCCAAGGTTAAATTTGTGTTGATGCATGTTCCTACTAAATTCACAGAGTGGTAAGTTTTCAATCATATGTTCAAAACATTTCTCTAATTACAAGGTTTTCCAAATTTTCGCGTTGTTTCGTATTTTGGTATTCTTTGTAAAGAGAAGGAGTTTTTGACAGCACTTTTTGTTTAAAAAAGCATAGACGAAACAAGCTGCTGGTGGACAGACTGTTAAAGAGTCGTGTGATATATTCAAAATTGTTAGGAGACACATTGCCATCACATGATTTCTTATGTGCTATACACCGAACTTTTGAAGACTTCAGAGTGTCTTCACAAACATATAGTACCCATCCTTTAAACCTCTACAAACTCGTAGAGAAGAGTACCAAGATCTTGGAATGGGTGATATGAACCAATGGAAGAGGTACTATAAACCTAACTAAGCTGCAGTACTACCAGTCAGATAGCTTTCATCTTAAAGAAAATTGATTGTTATTCAAATTTTTAATGTTTTATTGTCTTATTTTCAGGCTAATTCAGCAAGGTTTAATTAGATCAGAACAAAAATGCTCGGTGCATACAAACACTCAATTAAAACTTGGAATGTACAGTGATGTATCGAAATTTCCATACTCAGGAGGTTATGTTTGGATTTCGGAATGTTGTCCGCAAAGATTCGTTTCAGTATTCAGTGGATCTTTATTTGAAGGATCACCACATCCTCCCATAGTAATCTTAAAATTATTATACCACTGGGCTTGTCAGACAAATATACAAAATGTAACGCAATGGGTAAGTAAAGTAGTCATTTTTTAATAAGTTATTATCTATCTATCTATCTATCTACCTATCTAACTAAAACTATTAATTTTTAGGTTAAAGTAGATAACCTTTACATTAAAGGTATGTTTACATGGTTGCGTTCAATCTGCACTGTAGCCCTACATACCCATATTCGCCAACTTGGTGGACCAGGTATTAAAGTTGAAGTGGGTGTAATTTCTTTAGGAACTACATCACATGATGGAAATCAACGACAAGTTAAAGTAGAAGTTCTCGGTGTACTTGAAACAGAATCGAAATTAATTAGATTAAGAGCTGTAGAACCACACGCAGAAGGTGACAAGAACTATAAAAGACGTTTTTCAAAAATTCTTGAACCAGTTTCTCGTTGGGTACATCCACAAAGTATTATTGTTGCTGATTTAACAGTCGATAAACAAACTTTGAATCAAATGGGATTTCAAAATGTTGTTCAATATAATTCGAATCAATATGGAAACAATAATCAAATAATGGAGTATTTGAGAAGGATAGTACCTAGGATGTTTCAGAATACACTCTCGCTACTATCTAGACAGATCATTCAACAGGTATATTTGAAATTTATTCAAACACAGAACTAACATATACTATCCCGAATACGAAATCGGTCGCAGAATGGTGCTATAAACTCAGGTTTTTCAAATATCCTAAATTAAAACTACAAAAACACGTTTTTGTCGGTATTTAGTTCAGTAGATGTTGGTTTCTTAAAGAGAAACACTCAGGATTTCACATGTCGTTGAGTTTAGGGAATGGGATTAAATTATTTCACAAAATGAAGGAATCCTGAGTGTTTCATTTTAAGATTATAAACATCTACTGAAAAAGTTTCAAAAAAATGTAATTAAGTTAGGATATCTAAAGAATCAAGAATTATGTGACCAGATTTGTAAACAGCACATCAAAATGTGTGTTTTTCAACGATTTTAACTAACCTATTTATTTCTGTTTAGTTTTTGGATGAGTTAGTATGGCGTGAATGGTTCGGTACATCAGCACTTCAAGCTTTTGACAATCTGGTGACACATTTATCAGAACAGACTCGATTTGAGGGAAGCGGACAATCTTTAATTGTACGTCTTAATAAAGTAGCTCAAAATCCGTTTAAGAATTGGGCCGTGAATATCAATAATTCTAATAAAACTGTAGAAAATAGTTCCAACTCCAATGCGAATAAGAAACAGAGGACAGCTAGGAAACCTGATCCACCAAAAGTGAGTAAAAACTAATTTTTATTTGTTGATTTCAAGACCTTTTATAGCTCAATAGAATACAGTTTTGAAGCTTGAAATGTACTTCATTTTATTCATTTCTTGATTATTCGATAAAAGTATTAACAAAAATTTCTTTACTAAAGGTAATGCAGGCAAATCCACAAGAACTTAACCGACCGCCGAAGAGCACCTCGCCTGATGTTCCCGAACATATGGTACCTTTGGAAAGTTACTATTATGGTACCATTGATACTTATTCAAAAACACCTAAAATCTCATTAAATATGAAGTGTCCATTTTGCAAATCTACATTTGACAATAATATTCAATTAATGAATCATTTATTCAAACATGCTCATAATGTATCAATGGATGCACAGCTTTGTAGATATTGTCTAACCAGCGTAGCTACTGCCAATGATCTTCTGAAACATATTGGTAAGTATTGGAAATTAATATAATTCTTTAACTAATAAAAAATTGAACTACAATGCTTTCTAACACAGCAAATGTTGATCTATTAAGTTTTTTTTTCTTTTAGCTACATCTCATCCAGCTGAAACTAAATTTGATAATGGTTTTTGTTGTCTGATATGTGAAACTCAGTATATGAATCCATTCGTACTTGGTAAACATATGTCGAAAGAACACTTCCCTAGTGAACTTCCGTATCAATGTGGTACTTGCAGCTATCGTTGTTCTAATCACAAACAAGTTATTGATCATTTTTACAAAACGCACGATAATGGAACAACGATTCAATGTCCATTCTGTTTGAAATCTACAACGGTGTTTACTTCCAGCAGGAATATTGTTCAAAATATGAACTATTTCATACAACATTTACAGGTATGTAGGATTTGTTTTAAAGTTCTTCTGGAAATGGAATCGGGGCCAGGGGTTGAATTTTTGGGATTTATTTATTTAAATACATTCTTTTCTAAATTTTCCAGAAACATCAACGGAAACAGTTTGCTCGTCGTTGCGGAAAGTGCAATTTATGGTTCGTTCAAAAGGACGTACTCAAAGATCATCAAACAAAAATGCATGTATCACAAAGAGGAAAAAATGGGCTAGTACCATGGACCGCACCAAGAAATGGAGTTATGGTACCGAAATCAAAAATGGACAAATATCCAGTAGATGCCGAGGTTATTAATTTTGCTACTCTCAAATTTGATTTGAGCAAAGATCTAATGTGCAAAGAATGTAATACTCTTATGGATACTCCAAAACATTTCCCGTAAGTACATATATAAAAAAAAAGTCATCAATAACTAACTATATCTATGTTTTAGTTCATTCGAAAGCTGCCAAAATCCAAATTGTCAGTATTCTACCTGTTGCACAAATGCCATGCAAGAACATAATGCAAAATGTAGTAAAACTAACAATCCTATAGCTGTAGAAAAACTACCGTTCGAAATGTTCTGTGTATGCGGCTACAGTGATACAGATGGTAAAATTACACCCTAGTATACATTCGAATATATTTTAATTATTATTCTTATTCCAGGTAATCAGATGGCGCGCCATTTAGCAATATGTGAAAGAAAATCTGCTTATCCATCAAAAGTTGACGCTAAATCTGCGACTGTCACACATAGTATGCTGGACGTACTTGGTTTGGTTAGGAAATCCGAAGAGAAATCTAAACAGAAAAGTAAAAAATCGAAAAAAGAAGTTACCTTTGATGATAATGATACTGAAATCATAGTAGATAGTCCTAAATTAGATACAGAAGAGGACAAAGATCAAATCAATGATATTGAAATTATTGATGCAAGTAAAAACGAAACTGAACCGAAACCTATTGAAGATGTTACTATGAGTGAAGAAATTGAAGATGACAAAAGAGATGACGAAGTTACAGAGGATGTATTAATGATCACAGACCTTAAAGTTGAAAACTCTAATAAAAAAGATGATAACAAAGAAGAAAAAGATCCAATTGAAGATGCTACTAAACAGACAGATATAGAAGATGAATTAGATTTAAAAAAACAGGATGACGACACAAAAGATTCATCTTCCAGCAAAGATCTTCAAGAACAAACTGATAAAGAACAACAAGAGGATATTTCAAATAAAGATAATGCAGAACACGCCGAAAAAGAACAAAACAACGAAGATAAGGAACCAATAGAAATTTTAGATACAGAAACCAAAAATGAATCTGAAAAAACTAATAATGATGTATCAGAGAATCAATCCACACAAGAAACCGACAAGGAACAGGAACGAGATTCCTTGAGTCCTTTATTAAACCAAGATTGTGCTTCAGATAATAAAGAAGTTGAAGATCTAGAAGATAAACAAGACAAAGAGGTAATTGATCTTGATAATGAAACCTCCGAAAAAACAGTGTCAGAAATTCAAAATGACACCGAAAATGATACTCTTAATGTAGATGAACATGAAACAGTAGATAAACATGAAACTGTAGATGAACATGAAACTGTAGATGAACATGAAACAGTAGATAAACATGAAACTGTAGATGAAAATGAAACAGTAGATGAACATGAAACTGTAGATGAAAATGAAAGAGTAGATGAAAATGAAAGAGTAGATGAAAATGAAACAGTAGATGAACATGAAACTGTAGATGAAAATGAAACAGTAGATGAACATGAAACAGTACAATCTGCGGAAAAAGAAAATGTAATAGAGTCTACGGCAAACGAAAATATAACAGAATCTTCTGATAAAGAAGATGTTAAAATAGAAGAAACATTTGATGATACTTTGCCATCAGAAAAACAACTTGATGATTTACAAGAAAAACAAGAAAACTCACTGGACGTATCTATTACAGAAGATACAAAAGAACTTTCTGAAGAAAATGACATTTGTAAAGAAAGTTTAGTTGATAACGAAAATTCTCAAGAGTCTTTTAAGGAATCAGAAAAAAATCCAGATATAATAGAATCACTCACTCATGATGAGGAGATTTTAAATGAACCTGAATCAGATATTAAAAACCATATGGATAGTATTGATAAAGAGCCTCTGTTTACCTCTGATGATATTCAAAATATACTATCAGATGTTGTAGGAGATATGGAGAAAATGGAAACAGATGTAGAAGAAAAGCAGGTGGAAGATGTAGCAAATACTTCTCTTATTGATAATGTAGAGGTATCTGAAGAAGCTACGACGGCAATGGAGACTGATTAAATACTGACCTGAAAAGGAATTTAATTGCAATCTCGTAGAGGGACTTGGTATTAATATTTTGCTTTTATATATTTTCTGTGAAATAATTTCTCAGATATTTATTTGTGATAGTTTTAAAATCTATTAGAATTTCATTATTTAGAAATTTTCTGACCTTGTAAACCTCTTATTGTGTTACTAATTGTTCCTCTGCGTACCAAAATTTCGAAGACATTAAAGAAATGTAATTATTGAATAGAAACGGACTTGTATTAGAGAAAGGGATCATTTTTGCATAGACTGATAGAGTTTGGTGGCCACATCTTTATTTATTTTAAGTGTTTTTCTTGTACATATTAGAAATTAAGAAATTTTTTTGTAAAAAGTGCTGTTCTATAGGTGTATTCGTCCGCGAAGACTTAAAGTTTAGTATAGAATATATTGGATTATTAAATAAATATTTAAAAGAATATTATTGTAATAATGATCTTTGTCTATATTTTTTTTTATAGGTCAGATAATTTTTTTAGTGTGTTGCACTATTTGTACGTTTAATAAATACAATTTTGTTTTTTCAGTTGGATTCAATTTCAAAAATAAATATTTTAATTTTTTTAGTTGTTTTATTGTTATTATTTCAGGTATTTATTTCTCTTTTTTAAATACTGAAACTTATGGGGACTTCCAACACAATTTATTCACCAAAGGCGAGTTTTTCCATGTTCTGCTCCACGCGGGTACAATGAGGGCAAGTATTTCTTATATTGCCTGGTTCTCCGCAGTTCCAGCAACTCAATGGGCGCCTTTTTTTTGGGGATAACTTCACTAACCTCTCCACTACCGCCTCGATGACTTCCCTTAGTCGAGCAACACTACGTGAGGCTTCCGTCGCTACGTCGAACTCCAGAGCGATGGTCAAGGTGTCCACAAGAGACCTCGATCGCGTCAAGTGTACAGCTCGTTGCAATTGGTAAAGGTTTGGACCTCCAGGAAATCTCCCGGTGCATTTGCCACTTCTGGTTTGAACTCCTGGATAGTTTCTCCATTTTTCTGCTTCCTGCTCTTCAACCGCATTCGGTATACTGGTTGTAGATTAGTTTGGCCATAAAGATTCACCAATAGCTCTAAATTGTCAGCCACATCCGGTGTTAATGAATTCAGGACGCCTAAAGCCTCGCAGAGCAATAGTTAGGGACAATGCCTTCTTCTGGAGTGTACCCCCAAGACATACCACTACGTGCCGTCACTAACTATGGTATTGTAGCTTAATTTCCTTTTTAATTCCATAATTCGGTTTATAGTTTTTTTTTTAATAAAAAGTGCTACAATTAAATTTTGTATTAAAAGTATTCATTTTATAGTAATAAAATTAATAAGAATGTTTGTTTGTTTTGCGTGTGGTGACCCTTTTCTCACTGTAATTGATAATATTTAAATTGTACCAATTCACATATTACCGCTTATCATTTGTGTATTTAATCAAATTTTGCGCAACCTTTTCGGAATACTGATTAGGGTACTAAGGCACATTTTCATTAATAACTTAAAAACTATTTAAGTCATTGAGCTGAAAATTAGTTTCGCACTTAGTTATTATGTTTTCTAATTGTGTACCAAATTTCGTTTTAATCCGAGGTAGTAGTTTTTTTTTATCTTCAAAATCTTAAGTGTATAGCCTTAGAAAAATTTTGGGTAAAAATTTTTTATACCAGCTAAATCCGTTATTAGGTGTAAAAATGTTTGTAGATTTTAAAAAATCTATTTATTTTGCAAAATTTTATATATTTAAAGAGTTATCGCATTCTTTTTACAACAAAATTACGCAAATTGCGCTACCTTGAAATTTTCTAACCACATGATTAAGTGCTGCAGAAGTTACTGTTTGGCCTTTGACATATAAAGCATTCAGCCAAATTTTTTAGAAATAAATAGGTTTTTTGGTCCGTAGATTGAATTTATACCTATTAAAACAACTTAAATATTGTTAACTAATAAGTTTAATACTCTTTAAATAAGATTAATTACAAATTATATTTAACTCCTAGATGCTATGTAACATTCTTTACACAACCTGTTTACAACTTTTGCTACTAGATGTCGATAAACAGTTTCCAATTTTAAGCTTTATATAATTAAAACAAAAACATTTTAAGGTAATTATAATTTAATAATTAAACAAAAAATATCGGAGTTAAAAATTATATTATATTAAACACTCCACGAGTCTATATATAAATCACTCTATGTGTGATAGTTATTCTAACTGTGAGCACCCTTTTCGGAATACGGATGAGGGTACCGAGTACCGACGCACATTTTCATTAATAATTTAAAAACTACCTAAGATATTGAGCTGAAAATTGGTTTCGCAATAAAATACAAGAATTTACTAGAATGTTTATAGTTTATTATTTAGTTATATAAAATTAAATTTTAAAAAAGTTACATAAGTGACATCTAGTAACGAAAAGCGCAAACAGGTTATGTCAATAGTGTTGCATAGTTTTCAAGAGTAATGTTTTTAATTTTTTAATAATTATTAAAATACTTAATTAATAATGTATAAGGCTGTTAAAATAGCAACAAATTATAAAAACCAAAACATTAGTTTACTTTACATTACTTACAAAGAAATAAGTAGCTGAATACCTTAAATAACAAAGGCCAAATAGTTCAAATATTTAGCCTAATGATTATGTCAACTTTTTTCAAGGTAGCGCAATTTTTTTTAGAGAAATAACGCGATAACTTTTGAAATATATTGCAAAATAAATTGGTTTTATTAAAACTTTATAACCAAATACAGGTTTTATTACAAAGAAATTTTCTAAAAAAAAAATACGTAAGTAGGATTAATATTAGGACTAGAAAGTATACAAATATGTATACAGTTAACATATGGTAATGTTTTGTTGATTTTAGACATGTTTAAGCAAGGATTATATTATTCACTTTGCAAAACCACCGCCTTTTCAGTCAGAAGAAGATAAAAAAGCTAATACGCCCATCAAAAATCTTAATAGTAATAAAGAAATTAATAATGTTTGGGTGGCTGATCATGCTAGACAAGCAACTAAGATGCTACTTGGTGGTTTATATGTATTAGGAATTTTCCGAAATTACGAAATTTATGGAAAAATATTCAGAAATAAACTTGTTTATTTGGAAAAATCGCAAATTACTGTATATAAAGCTGCCTCCTTAACAAATATATGTACAACCATTCACTTTTTTTCGTATTTATATTATAATCTTAAACATATTCAATATATAAAAACATATTTTTAATTTGATTCCAGTTATACATTTTTACATAAACAATTTAAACAAAATAGCGATAAAAAGAACCAATAGTGATAATGCAAGTCCCGTATACATCAAAAAGTTAGATTGATTGCTAACTTTTGGTAGAATATCATTATTATCGCTATCCAAGGCACCTTTATAGAATTTGTCAAGTTCAAATAAATCTGAAATCAAAATAAAACATTTCAAAATTGAATTTTTTGAAGGGACAATAAATAAAAATAACGTACCAGCTTGACCTTCAACATCAGTTATATTCAATTTTCCATCAATTTTAATATCCAATAATTCCTCAAGTGATACTTTTGCTTCTTGCGGACCTTCTCCAGGAAATAAATAATCACTCAAAGCCACTTCGCTATTTGGTAAAGCTACAAGAACTCTTCGTGGTGGTTCATGTACACTATTCATATCTAAAAATTACAATTTTAATTATTATGTAAATTTAACGCCTACAATTAACTCCAATACCGTAATAGAACACGAGTATTTGCATCTTTTGCAACTCTATTTAATTATTAAAAAATATTGATTATGAATATCAAAATTAAGTAATACCTTCTGAATTTTCTTCTTCTGTTAAAGAATCCCAATGCATTTCTAATCTAGCGGTTAAACTACGTAATATATCTTCCTTTATAGCAACAGAAGCTTCTGATATGGTTAATTTAGGTTGTAACCATAGTTTACTCGCTATTTTACCAATTAACCTTAATCTACCACAAGAATCGTATATATTTTCTTCATCAGAACCACTAGAGACCTAAAACAGATCAAAATTGATATATTGGGTTGTATATAACTAAGAAAACAACGTAGGGATTAATGTTATATCTTTAAATTTTATGAAAAAGTACTTCCCGTCAAATTATCAAAATTTTGTGAATAAATAATTTTAAGTGAGTCTTAATTGGCACTAAGCTCAAAAATAGACAATTTTTGAGAAATAGAGGTTTGAAGTTGAGCCAAAATAAACAGGTCAATAGAAAAAGTCATAGAGTTCTACTGGGCATCTTGCACTAGTCAAGAATATGAACAAATTGAGTACAAAAAATTAAACTATAATAAAATTACCACAGAATGTAGCATTGTAACTTCCAAAGGTTTCAAAGTATCACCAAACTCTTGTATTCCTTTTCCAGATTTACTACTCCTACTTTTCTTCTTCCCTATTGATTCTAAACTTTCATCTTTATCCCTGAATTCTCCATCAAATAAAAATACTGCTGAATTTAAGGTTGAATGAATTTCATCCATAACTAGCTAAAATTGAGATATAGATATTTTGAAAACTAAAAAAAAAGATACCAAAAAAACAGATTATTAACAGTATTTACTTACAGCGATATGTTTTTCTAAAGGCCAATCTCCTTGATTTTTTGTTAAAAATCTAAGATTATTTAATTTAAAATCACATTGTACAATAATCCATTTCTTTTGTGATGGTTTTATATCCACTGGTTGGTTATTATGTGTATTTACATCAAAACTTTTAGAATAATATTTATGGGTTATTGAGTTATAATGAAGCACTAATTTTTCAGTGTTAGAACTACCGAATAAATACTTATTTGTGGTTAATTGCGAATGTATAGACTGAAGTAGCGATTTGATTTTTGTGTTAAAAGGATTAAAAATATCTTCAGGAGTTATTACGAAAATTCCTAATACATATAAACCACCAGGTAGCATCCTAGTTGCTTGTCTAGCATGATCAGCCACCCAATCATTATTAATTTCTTCAATACTTTTAAGATTTTTAATGGGCGTATTAGCTTTTTTATCTTCTTCTGGCTGAAAAGGCGGTGTTTTCGCAAAGTGAACAATATAATCCTTGCTTAAACATGTCTAAAATCAACAAAACATTAACATATGTTAACTGTTTATACATATTTGTATATATACTAACTTGTCCTAATATTAATCCTACAGCATAATTATCATTTCTAGAAACGTTAGTTAAATAAGAAAGTAAAATATCATCAACTAAAATTGTTCTAACCATTATTATAATCTAAAATTAAATTAAATTATTATAAAACGTAACCTATAAAATCAACAGTTGTCAAACTTTTAAAACGTCAGAATGTCAGAGAGTGTAGTTTTAAGACTCGCCAATAGATGACTTCTAATAAAATTTATATTAGTTGTTAAATTGAAAAGAATTTGAAACTATTTTAGAATAAATAAAAGGCAAAACACGGTAGGATTCGTACCTTCGATCACTAGGACACTCTATGCACTACTTCACCGTGACCCCCTTATTAAATTATGAAAACTACAGAAAACGCAGTTTTAACGCTTGCCAATAGATGGCTACTCACTAAATTCATATTCAGTGGTAAATTAAAAATAATTAAAATATATTTTTAAATAGTTATTTAATAAAAGATAAAACACGCAACAAAAACATAGTATAGAGTTGTTATTATATGTATGATATATTTATTTATATATTATTACATTTAAATTTATCGCAAAACTGATAAACGCGCACTAATATATAAATTTGAATTTTATTATTAATATTTTACTTTTATTGTAATTCTCTACAAATTAAGAATAAATAAAAATGGTACCCAAAGTAGAAAAATTATGTGGTAATTTTAAACTTGGTGAGGCACCTTTTTGGGATCAAGAAGAACAAGTTCTTTATTTTGTAGATATTAATGGTTATACTATTAATAAATATGATCCAAAAACAAAAAAACATACCAGTGCTTATGTCGGTAAGTTATATTTGATTAAATTGTTATTTTAAAAAACTGTTTATCTGTCAACATCTAACACATACAGATCACATCTATGAGCCTAAGATCTTTTACTATATAGCATATAAGTAACTTAGTTCTTATAATCATTATAATCATACTAAATTATTGGTTAATTATTCATTAAATAGGTTTGGGTTTCCTACTCTGTTTGTCTTTTAATTGGACGAAGTTGTTTGGTTTAGGATAAATTTAATTAAAAGATAATAATCAGTATTTAAAAAAAAGGGTGTGGCAGTCAGTGGGACTGCCGGCAGAAGTTATACTTCTATGCACTGTTAACTAATAAAACTTAATAACTACAAACACAGGCAAGTAGAAATAATTTTTTTTTTAAATAAACTGTATTCAATTAAATAAATACTAAGAAAAATAAGACCAGTTGATGTGTGTCCTTACTTTAAACACGAAAACCAAACAGTAAAACGATCAATGTACAAAAAAAGTGTTTACAAAACCCGATTTGCTTAACGTGGGCTATTACAGATTTTAAAACACTAGAAAACAATGCAAAACATTTTCTAACAACCTATAGGTACACACTTTTACAAAATTTTAACACACTTTGAACTGCACTTTTCAGTAACTTTGCAGGAACAGGTTTTAACTCACACGCATGTCTTCGACTCAAAAGCATAGTGAAGGATATAATGCAACCATGTGACGTTATTTTAGACTACAATACAATACTCATTACTGAATATTATTATTAATATAAAATACTAAACTTAATATGTATACTTACTGGACAGAATTATAAAATAATATGTAAAACATAATGCGATACGTCAATGTAATACAATAACAATACCTCAGACTGTTTGTTGTATATCTATCTCTTTTCAATGCAATGAATGTTTAAACGGTATACAAAGGACTTATAGTGATGACTAATAACATGTAGTAAATATTTCATCTTTGTTTTTACCGAACAATATACCTTATATGTGATTTTTCGTATCACAAAATGTTTATAAATAGTTTAATTTATTAAATCAGTGAATTTTTAAATATGCAATTTAGTTTTTAAATTGCCCACGTTATCATAATTAATACAGATATTTATTGAGCAAGGTTTATAAGGTTAAATATTATCTTTCTAAAAATAACAAAACTATTAAAGAATTTTTATCAGCAAATATTATTATAAATAAAATTCATTTATTATATAATATATTAAATAATTGGAACTAAGTTCCTTACGGCAGGCTTGGAGGAGATAGGGATTTTGCTGCGTGACTGAACTGAAAAAAATGTAATAGTAAAACCCCGTAACGAAAAACCGTTAAATGAGACGTGCATCAAACGCATTCTGGAAGTTATTATACGTAGCATCGGTGGTTCATTGGTAGAATGCTCGCCTGCCACGCGGGCGGCCCGGGTTCGATTCCCGGCCGATGCAAATTTTTTTTGTATATATCTCTTAACTTTTACCTTTTTTTGTTAAAGTAATATGAGATATAATTTTTAAAAATCTTGATAGTTGAAAGGTAAGAAAAAATAAATGTATACATAACTCTTTAAAGATCACCTTGAATTTTAAAGAAGCTTCTTTCTTAACGCCAAGATTTTACTGATTTTGATATATTGGGCGTTAAATGAGACGTACGCAGGCGTTACAGTCTTATACACAAGCGAGTAGTGTTATGTGTCGATTCTACAATAGCCGAAGGAACTTAGTTCCTACCTGGTGTCCCACGACACCATTTTAACTTTTATAATTTTAATTTTTTCTTTTTTGTAATCTTTATTAAGTCCTTAATATTAAATAAAATAACCGCAAAAAATCAACAGAACTGGGAAAAGTATAAGAGGTTAAGAAGTTGAAGGAAGTGTTTAAAACGCTTCAGAGGAGGCTCTTAAAGTCTTAAAACTCTTAAAAAATCTTCTGGAGTTGTTACAAGAATATAAGAAAAATTAAAGACGCCAACAAATCTTCTAGAGAAACTACAACAACTTTGGAGAAGTTCCAAAGACTAAGAAGTTAAATAAGCCTTTGGAGATATTTTAAAAGAGTACGACAAAGGTGTCTGTCTTGTCACAGCTACAAGATGGTAAGGAAAGAGTGGTTGGTTACTTCAGCAAAACTTTATCGAAAGCTGAAAAGAACTACTGTGTAACTCGGAGGGAACTGTTAGCAGTTGTAAAATCCGTCAAACACTTTTATAAATATCTGTATGGCAGAAAATTTCTGATCAGAACAGACCATGCTAGTTTAAAGTGGTTACTTAGCTTTAGGAACCCAGAAGGACAGATAGCAGGAATATGATGTTGAAATCGAGCACAGACCTGGAACAAGACATCGTAATGCTGATGCACTTTCCAGAAGACCATGTCGACCAGATTGCCCCCATTGTACCCGTATGGAGCAGAACGAGGAAAAACTTGCCTTAGTTAAGGTTGTGCTCTATGCTGGAGGAGCAACAAGAAAACGATCCCGTTCTGAGAAAGATTAGGGAGTGGAAGAGAATGGACCGTCGTCCGTTGTGGAGAGAGATATCCTCATCCTCTCCTGCTTTAAAAGCATACTGGTCCCAATGGAACTCTTTAATTTTGGACGGAGGGCTCGTTAAAAGACTTGTAGAAAATTCCGAGGGCACAGAAACAAGGAAACAAATAGTGGTCCCAAGAAATGCTGTACCAGAAATTTTAAAACAGATGCATAATGATAGTTCTGGAGGACATCTGGGTATCACGAAAACGCTGCAAAAGATCCGAGATAGATTTTACTGGGTAAATTGCACTAATGATGTTAAAGATTGGTGTCGTAAATGCACTACATGTGCTGCCAGTAACGGTCCACACCGAAAACCGAAGGCGGAAATGCAGCAATACCTGGCTGGAAGTCCTTTTGAAAGAATCGCAGTAGATGTATTGGGGCCACTTCCACAGACCGATGTAGGAAACAAGTACATCTTTGTTGTAATGGACTACTTCACTAAATGGGTTGAAGCATATGCAGTGCCCAATCAGGAAGCCACCACTTTAGCAGATATATTGGTTGAAGAATTCGTAAGCCGATTTGGGGTACCACTAGAATTACATTCAGATCAAGGAAGAAATTTTGAGAGCAAGTTGTTTCAAGAAGTTTGCCAAAGATTAGGTATCCACAAAACGAGAACCACAGCGATGCACCCTCAGTCTGATGGAATGGTGGAACGAATGAACCGGACTATAACTAACTATCTGTCAAAAGTGGTGTCAGATTGTCAGAGGGATTGGGATCGACATATTCCACTATTTCTTATGGCAATTCGATCGGCCATCAACGAATCAACTGGCCAAACGCCTGCGAAGGTCCTGTTCGGTAGAGAAATGAGGCTACCATGTGACTTGGTGTTTGGTTGTAAACCTGGTGAAGAAATGGTCCGTGAACAATATGTCGCCGACCTTCAGAATCGAATGGAGAATATACACAACCTGGTGCGTGGAAAACTACAATTATCTAGTGATCGGATGAAGAGGTACTATGACACGCGGACAATGGAAAAGAGTTACCAAGTTGGAGATTTAGTCTAGCTCTATAACCCCCGACGGCATCGAGGTATTTGTCCCAAATTACAGAAGAACTGGGAAGGTCCTTACACCATCAAAAAGAAGATTAACGATGTCATTTATCGGATCGTGAAAATTCCCAGAGGGAAACCCGTCGTGGTCCATCATGATCGTTTGGCGCCTTACCAGGGAAACCACAGTGGAGATGCGCAGCAATTCCAAGAATATGGTTTGGCTGGCTCAGGGAGTGTGCGGGATTCCGATGTAGGAAATAACATTCCAGGAGGAATGAATCTAAGGAGGGGGCAGTGTAACGGGATAACCGTAAAGGAAGGGACCTTAATTTGAAAGATTGTTATTGACAGTTGATTTTTGGAAGTTTCTAAAAATCAACTGACCATTTTAAATAATGTTTCTAGAAAATTCTAGAAACTTCTAAAGACACTAACTAGATTAAATAAAGTTGTATATAAGGGGATGCATGGGCAGTTAACGTCAGTTCAAGTTCAAGTATTCACAAGAGTTCATTGTATTGTCAAATAGTTAGACGTTATCCAGCAGAGTTCAGTGTATCTTAACAATTTTGTAAAAAGCCCCCATAAGTGTTTCAATATAATACATTTACATAGTACTTATGTATAAAAAATATTTCTCACTGGTATACGAATCATTTTTGATATTAACTAAATAAAAATTTCAGGTAAAAATGTCTCAGTTATCATTCCGGTTAAAGGAAAAAAAAATCAATTTTTGATAAGTCTGGAACGTGAGCTGGTCATAGTAACTTGGGATGGCATCAGTGATCAACCATCAAAAATTGAAAAATTATTAGAAGTTGAAGAGAATACTAAGAATGTTTTCAATGATGGAAAATGTGATCCATCTGGAAGATTATGGATAGGTATTTTGTTTATTTTTGTAACACAATTTTTTATTAATAACTTTCGAAAAATAGGAACCATGGGTGGTCCTCCAGTGGTAATAGCCGACATTCCTCTAGGAAAAGGTAAACTCTACAGTATCCAAAACAAAAAAGCATCACCACATATTTCTAATATTGGAATTGCTAACGGGTTGGCGTTCAATGTAGAATTGAAGAAAATGTATTACATTGATTCAAGAACTGGTACTGTTGATGAGTACGATTTTGACATAAACACTGGAAAGATATGTATGTTTAAATAATTCCATACGGTAAAACAAATTTGATTACAATTCATATTTTTAGCCAATGGAAAACCAATTTTTACTGCAAACAAAAATAATCTCGAAGGTATGGTCTTCGATGGTATGACAATAGATACTGACGGTAATCTTTACATAGCAGTATGGGGATCAAGAGTTATCAAAATTGATCCAAGAAAACCGGAAACATTATTGGATACCATTGAATTACCAGCTAAAATTGTAAGTATAGCCACATTCGTTTCTTTATATTATTAAAATTTATTAATATATTTTTAGATATCTTCTGTATGTTTTGGAGGACCAAATATGGACGAACTTTTTGTAACAAGTGGTCAAGTTGGTATTACTCCTGGTCCTAATGATGGAGCTACCTTTAAAATAACTGGATTAAATGTTAAAGGGTATCCAGAAGTTAAAATTGTCTTGTAAATAAATATTAAATAAATAAATTTAGTAAAAATAAAATCGTTTAATAGACCAAAGATACAAAACCCTACTAACAAAAAAGTGAATTAAAAACCCTCCTGAGAAGCTCCAAAGAATAAGTAAGTCTTTGAAAACAGTCATATAAAGGTAAAAATGTTAAAATAATTCTTCTAAAGTCAGTAGAAGAGGTTAAGAAGTTAGTGTAACTGTTGAAAAAACTCTTAAAGCAAAAGAACTTACAGAACTTTCTGGAGTTGTTACAAGAGCATAAGAAACTAAACTAAAGAAACTACAGCAGCATAAAAAAGGATTAAGTGTTGAAAGATCCTCCGAAGAAATTCCAAAGACTAAGAAGTTAAAAAAGTCTTTGAGAACATTTAAAAACAGTTCTGTCAAGGTGTAGATGTTAAAATAACGTTTTTGGAGGCAGTACAAGAGGTTAAGAAGTTGGTGGAAGTGAAAAAAAGCTTCTGAGGATGCTCTAAAAGTATAAGAACTTAAAGAAACTTCTGAATATGTACACAAAAGCATTTAAGATGCCAAAAAAGCTTCTAGAGAAACTACAATAGGTTAAAAAAGGATTAAGTGTTAAAAGATACTCTGGAAAAGCTCAAAAGAATAAAAAAAATAAATAAGTCTTTGGTAACATTTCAAAACAGTCCTTTAAAGGTATATATGTTAAAATAATCCTTCTAAAGACAGTATAAGAGGTTACAACAGCTTAGAAAAAGGATAAAGTGTTGACAGATCCTCCGGAGGAACTTTAAATACTAATTAGCTAAATAAGCCTCTGGATACGTTTCAAAACAGTACTATCAAGGTGTAGATGTTAAAATAAAGCTTCTGGAGGCAATACAAGATGCCGTAAAAGTAAAAAAACTTCTGGAGGTGTACTCAAGAGCATTTAAGATACCAAAAAACTTCTAGAGAAACTACAACACCTTAAAAACAGGATTAAGTGTTGAAGATCCTTCGGAGGAGCTCCAAAGAGTAAAAAGATATAGAAGTTTTTGTGTAGATTTAAAAATCAGTACTATAAAGTCTAGATGTTAAAATAAAGAGTCTAAAAACTGTACAAAAGGTAAGGAAGGGTAGAAAAACTTCTGAGAAGGCTCTTAAAAGTATAATAAAAGGATTAATTGTTGAAAGATCCTCCGGAGAAGTTCCAAAAGCTAAGAAATTAAAAAGGCCTTTGAAGACATTTAAAAACAGTACTATGAAGATGTAGATGTTAAAATAAAGCTTCTGGAGACATTACAAGATATTAAGAAGTTGGTTGAAGTAATTAAAAAGCTTCTGCGGATACTCTAAAAGTATAAGAATTTAAATAACCATTTGGAAAGGTATACAAAAGCTTCTAAAGCATCTACAATGGTTTAAAAAAAGTATGAAGTGTTGGAAGAGCCTCAGGAGAAGCACCAAAGAATAAGAAGATTAATATATTTATGGAGAAATTTCAAAGGAGTGTTAAAGTAATCCTTCTACAGACACTACAAAATGTTAAGAATTTGGTGGAAGTGTAGAAAAAACTTCTGAGGAGACTCTTAAAGTGGGCTTAATAGGACCTTGTCCACTGCCATTATGAAATAAAATAATAATAATAATAGTGCTTAAAAAACCTTCTGGTATTGTTACAAAAGGATAAGAAAAAAAGAAACGCTATTAAAGCGCTTCTAGAGAAACTACAACAGTTTAAAAAAAGGATTAAGTGTTAAAAGATCCTCCGGAGAAGTTCCAAAAGCTAAGAAGTTAAAAAAGTCTTTGGAGACATTTAAACACAGTTCTTTTAAATTGTAGATGTTAAAATAAAGCTTTTGGAGGCAGTACAAGAGATTAAGAATTTGGTGGGGGTGGTGGAAAAGCTTCTGAGGATTCTCTAAAAGTATAAGAATTTAAAAAACCTTCTAGAGATGTACACATTTAAGATGCCAAAAAAGCTTCTAGAGAAGCTACAATAGTTTAAAAATGATTAAGTGTTAAAAGATCCTCCGGAGAAGTTCCAGAAGCTAAGAAATTAAAAAAGTCTTTGGAGACATTTAAACACAGTACTTTGAAGGTGTAGATGTTAAAAAAAGTTTTGGAGACAGTACAAGAGATTAAGGATTTGGTGGAAGTGATGGAAAAGCCTTTAAGATGCCAAAAAAGCTTCTAGAGCAACTACAACAGCTTAAAAAAAGGATTAAGTGTTAAAAGATCCTCCCGAGAAGTTCCAAAACCTAAGAAGTTAAAAAAGTCTTTGGAGACATTTAAACACAGTTCTTTTAAATTGTAGATGTTAAAATAAAGCTTTTGGAAACAGTACAAGAGATTTAGAATTTGGTGGAAGTGATGGAAAAGCTTCTGAGGATTCCCTAAAAGTATATAAGAATTTAAAAAACCTTCTGGAGATGTACACAAAAGCATTTAAGATGCCAAAAAAGCTTTTCTGGAAAAGCTCCAAAAAATAAAAAAGATAAATAAGTCTTTGGTAACATTTCAAAACAGTTCTATAAGAAGTTGGTGAAAATGTTCAAAAAACTTCTGAGGATGCTCTTAGAAAAGCATCTGGAGACATTAAAAGAGATTATATACGTAGTAAGTGTTAGTGCTAAAAAAGCTTCAGAAAGTGCTCTAAAAGTTTAGTGGAAATGATAAAAAAGCTTCCTAGGATGCTCTAAAAGTACAAGAACTTAAAAAACCTTCTCCAAATTCCAGGAAAACTACAACAGCTTAGAAAAAAGGATTAATTGTTGAAGATCCTCCGGAGAAGTTCAAAAAACTAAGAAATAGAAATGGCCTTTGAAGATATTTAAAAACAGATGTAGATGTTAAAATAAAGCTTCTGGAGACAGTACAAGAGATTAAGAATTTGGTGAAAGTGATGAAAAAGCTTCTGAGAATTCTCTAAAAGTATAAGAATTTAAAAAACCTTCTAGAGATGTACACAAAAGGATTTAAGATGCCAAAAAAGCTTCTAGAGAAACTACAACAGCTTAAAAAAAGATCAAGTGTTAAAAGATCCTCCGGAGAAGTTCCAAAAGCTTAGAAGTTAAAAAAGTCTTTGGAGACATTTAAACGCAGTTCTTAGAAGGTGTAGATGGTAAAATAAAGCTTTTGGATACAGTACAAGAGATTAAGAATTTGGTGAAAGTGATGAAAAAGCTTCTGAGAATTCTCTAAAAGTATAAGAATTTAAAAAACCTTCTAGAGATGTACACAAAAGGATTTAAGATGCCAAAAAAGCTTCTAGAGAAACTACAACAGCTTAAAAAAAGATCAAGTGTTAAAAGATCCTCCGGAGAAGTTCCAAAGCTAAGAAGTTAAAAAAGTCTTTGGAGACATTTAAACACAGTTCTTTTAAATTGTAAATGTTAAAATAAAGCTTTTGGAAACAGTACAAGAGACTTAGAATTTGGTGGAAGTGATGGAAAAGCTTCTGAGGATTCTCTAAAAGTATAAGAATTTAAAAAACCTTCTGGAAATGTACACAAAAGCATTTACGATGCCAAAAAAGGTTCTAGAGAAACTACAATAGTTTAAAAAATGATTAAGTGTTGAAAGATCCTCCGGAGAAGTTGCAAATATGCCAAAATTATAAAGCGAAGACAAAAAAGCAATCACATTTGCGCCCATGAATTTTTTTACAAAGAAAAGGAACAATAGGACATAAAACAGCGGGGGATTTTGTGAATTTAATAAATAAATATTAGCGAAGAAAACGATATTACAGACTAAAATAAAGCATAGCAAAAACTGACTCTCATAGAATAGAAAATTATGAGGAGAAACAATATTTTACTCTGTTCACCCTTGAATTTATTCACAGAAAAAAAGAATGATAAACAAGATCAAATAAACGTTATTTGAAAGTAAAATTCGAAAAACTACGTCTTCTTAAGTTTGTTGACATTTTTGATCTGCTTAAAATTCTAATCTCATGCAGCAACCAACATTAAGTAGATATCGGTTCTTAAAATCGCCTATTTGAATTTATTACAGTCAACAAGAACGCTTCATTGTTCTAATAATACATTTTTGTCATTTTTCTTACAGATCTAAATTAATTTTAAAGCAAATTTCATTTCAAATTATATATTGAACTTCGTCTGAGGTTACCTCTGAATATATCAAAATTTATTAAAGTAGGTTCAGATTGTAATAAAAAACGGGTTTTCTGGCCTATATACAGCAAAAAAAGTGGATACCTCTCTTTATGATTTTTTTGTGTATCTGAAGATCACCATTTATAATCAAAACGCTGTCTAGGCGCAATAATACTTGTTTCTTTTTTCCGCCGTATCTATTACCTTCTCTGCAGATGCATATATTCATCCTTTAGAGGTACAGAATTCATTAATTAAAAGCAGGACAGAACTGGCTCTTCTTTACATAAAAAATCTATCTAGTAAACTAACAGTAATTTTACACATCGCTAAATTTGGATTGTCAATAATATTTATTAACTAGCAATTAGAACCACTAAAATCATGTATATGTCAATACCTTGCACTCTGTTCCATTTATAAACAAAACCTTTTTAATAATTTCAAATTTAACAGTTGGTTTTAAAAACGGATTCGTTCCAAAGACTAAAAAGGTAAATAAGTCTTTGGAGACATTTCAAAACAGTACAAGAAATTTGTATTGTTAAGAAAGCCTTTGGAGATAGTACAAGAGGTCAAGATGTTGGTAGAAGTGTAAAAAACGCTTCTGTAAGTCTGAGGATTATAAAAATTCTTCTGGAGATGTTACAAGAACTTAAAAAAAGAATAAAGATGTCAACAGAGTTTCTTCTAGAGGAACTACATCACCTTTAAAAATGATTAAGTGTTGAGAGATCCTCCAGAGAAGTTGTATATTCGTAAAAAAGCACCTGATGACAGTACAAGAGATTATACAGCTTTTGAGGATGCTCTAAACGTCTAAAAAATTAAAAAAACATCTGGGAGATACCAACAAAGTATATAGAGAAACTACAATTGATCAAAAAAAGAATTAAGTTTTTAAAGATCCTCTGGAAAAGTTGTATATTCTTAAAAAAGCACCTGGTGACAGTACAAGAGATAATACATATTCTAAAGATGCTCTAAGCGTCTAAGAAATTAAAAAAGACATCTGGAGATACCAACAAAGCATCTAGAGAAACTACAATTGATCAAAAAAAGAATTAAGTATTGAAAGATCCTCTGGAGAAGCTGTAAATGTTTAAAAAAGCCCCTGGGAACAATACACGAGGTTCTAAAAGTCTAAGACCTTAAAAAATCTTTTGTAGGAAAAGCATAAGAAAAATTTTAAGATGGCAACAAAGATTCTAGAGTAACTACATCAGCTTAAGAAAAGGATTAAGTGTTGAAAGATCCTTCGGAGAAGGTGTATATGTTTAAAAAAGTCCCTGGAGATAGTACAGGATGTTAAGAAGTTGGTGGAACTGTTAAAAAAGCTTCTGAGGATACTCTAAAAGTCTAAGAACTTAAAAGAGCTTCTGGAGATGTAAGAAAGAGTATAAGAAAAATTTGAAGATGCCATCAAAGCTTCTAGAGAAACTACAACAGCCTAAAAAAACGTTAAGCGCTGAAAGATCCTCCGAAGAAGTTCCAAACACTAAGAAGTTAGAGGTAGTACGTCAAAGATGAAAGAAACTAAAATATCTTAAAAGAATATTTACGTTTTAAAAGATCATTCGGATAAGTTACAAATATTAAAAGTCGAGTAAGTCTTTGAAGGCATTTCGAAAGAGTTCCAAAAAGGTGTAAATATTAAAAAAATAAACCTCTGGCAATAGTACCAGAAGTTAAGAAGTTAGTGGAAGTGTAAAAGGCTTCAAAAGGTGCTCTAAAAGCCTTAAGGCTTAAAATAAAGCTTCCAGAATAACTGACACAGCTTAAAAAATGTTTCCTTCGAAGAAGTTAAAACAATCTTTGAAGACATTTTCAACTGTAAGTTAAAGGTGTATCTGTTTAAAAAAGTATACTGGAGGATGCCCTTAAGGCCTAAGGACTCAAAAAACCTTTTGGAGTTGTTACAATAAAGAAGCCAGCGAAGCTTCTACAGAAACTATAACAGCTTTACAGAATCTTTATGTGTTAAAAGATCTTCCGGAGAAGTTCCAAAGACTAAGAGGTTAAAAAGTCAATTCAGAAGAGTACGAATAAGCACAATTTACAAAAAGAACTTTTTATAATAGAAAGTTTTTTACTGATTTATAGGTCATATTTTGTGTCATCTCAACAATGCACAGCATCCCTGATTTTGCAAAAATATTAAGTCATACAACGCTGTGATTGATCATAGAGAAGATTGTTTCTCCACGACCATTAATGAATGTAATAATTCCGACTTCATTTTTAATAATAGAAAGTGTTCATTCTCACTCTTGAGATAGAATATTCATTCTGAAACACTTGCTTCTTATGTGTTTTGCATGTATTTCCATTCTATAACTAGTGACGGAATAACATTCTGTAATTGCTCAACAAAAAATATAGATTGCCCTGCGAATTTTAAAACTGTCACTCAGTTTGTCAGTGCGACGTTCTAATTGTTTTGCTACATATTTCAATTTAAATAAACAGAATTATTACATGGTCGTGGAGAAAATACAGTCTGTTACACGGTTATAATGAAAATTCGATAACTCGTGGTTCCTCTCACTCGCTACGCTCGCGTTCGGAATTCTCCACTCGTATCGAATTTTCATTCTAACCTTGTTACAGAATATACTATTCCTTGTTAACAAAATCAAGGGTAGTTGTATCTAAAAACTTTCTAAAACAGTTTATTTTATTACCAGTTAAAATAATAATTACTGTTTTCACATGTAAGAACAAAAAAAAAAGAAAAAAAAACTTCTCTGTCGCGTAATCGATCCCATTATAATAACATAACAGAACTGTCACAAGTGGATTGATCCGCCGCCTAACCAACTACGCCACGAACGATTTATTTAATAACTTTCAAAATAATATTATCTATACACAACTTAGATCATGTTTAATATCAATTCGGTATAAATTTCGAAATCTATGTATATGCCTAAACACACTTGAAACATGCATTGTCATCCAGTTCTTAGCTATCCTGAAAATTTCAGAGCTCTAGGTAGTCAGGAAATAGGTTTAAATTCGATTACAAATTCCACGGAATGACACAGAGACACAGAACACGGCGAAAATATAAAAAACTTTCTAAAAAGAAGTCAATGTTAAAAAAGCCTCTTGCGACAGTACAAGATAGTGGAAGTGTTAAAAAAGCTTTAGAAAGTACTCCTAAAGTCTAAGAGCTTAAAAACTATCTAGAGAAACTGAAACAGCTTTAAATAATTTTGGAAGATCCTCTGAAGAAATATCAAACACTAAGAAGTTAAAAAAATCTTTGTAGACATTCAAAACAGTAATATAAAGGTGTAGATGTTAAAAAAGCTTTTGGAAACAGTACAAGAGGTTAAGAAGTTGGTGGAAGTGTTGAAAAATCTTCTGGATAATTTATAAGAGCATAAGAAAAAAGTCAAGATTTCAGGAACTACAACAAATTCTGTAACTAATATTTTTATTTACAGAAAGTTAAAAAAACTTGTTCTTAATGCGGTCCATCTCAAGTTCATTATAAAACCAAAGAGAAGTGCCCAAAAGTAACCATGCTTCGAGATTTTGGTCACTCGAACGTGCATATCTTGTGAATAAGTGTCTACCAACCACCTGTGCGTGAAATTATTGTTGCTTTGTTAAAATAAAAGGGTTTTAAGGAGAATATAAAAGCGTGAAGTAAGAGAATAATTATATTGTTTTTATGTAAAATATATTGTTACATTTTTACCTTACGAAGTAATCAGAGAACGTGAGATTTTGTGATAAAAAGTTAAATAATAATATAAATAATATTTTATACTTTATTCATGAAAAATAACTGAATAAACTAAAAAATAATAGCACTCCGGGAGTGCTAACAAAAATTAACTTATATCTTTTTGTATTAAAAATATTAAAATAATCCAGTTTTTGGATTTTACAATTTCCCAGTAGGTACTTTCCATGTATAAATAGTACAATTCACTTTACAAATTATAACAATTAAAATGTCTCACATTCCTTGATCACGTGAAAACTTTAATGATATTCTATACTTAACGAAATTTTCGTTTTCTATTGAACTATCAGTAATTAACACATATAAGTTCACATCTATGAGCACATGGCCTTTTAGTTTATTCTTTTTATTAATAAGAGTGACTCTATACCGTTTACATGAACTTCTTACATGCCCCATCTCGCCACAGTTCCAATATGTGATAGCCTTCTTCTTCTTCTCCATTTTTCCCTTCTGGATCTGAATCTGGAAATTTGGGAGGGACGAGCTTGTGCTCAGCCAGCACTGAGGCCACATATGATCCATTGTGCATCCTCCCGTATATAGGAATATCTTCACCTCAGGATGTCACCAGGCCTAGTGATTTAAAATAGGTGATGAGGCTCCCGAGGGGGATCTCCTTGACATCGGCTGGTGTAAGCCAATACTCGCCCTACACGGATCTTCTGATTTCAGAAAAAGCAGAGCAGTCATACATAATATGTTCTACTGTTTCCTCTTCTTGTTCGCAGCCTCTGCATAGCGGCGATTCTGTTAATGTCATCCTAAAGAGATGTTGTCGCAACTGGCAGTGACCTGTCAAGATTCCCACAGCTGTTCGGAGATTTTGTCTGGTCAATGCCTTAATTTTTTTTGCTGTTTCCTCGCCAGGATGAGGTAATAACTCTCTGGCCAGTCTACAGTTCGTAGTTTCATCCCAGCATTGTATAAATTTTTGGTGAGAGTGCTGTTTGATAAGGTCCACGACTGCGGACAATGTTAGTTTGGTAGATGGGCGAGGGCTAACATATTTGTAGCCCGCAGCCCTCCTTGCTAAATTGTTCGCAATGCGGTTGCCTTTAGAGTTCCCATGTCCTTTGATCCATTTTTCCCTTTAGCAGACTTATAATTTGATCAAATTTGTTGTCCACTTCTTGTTCCGATATATTTCTTACTTTCCCATGACCTCCTGCGGCTTGTGTTGTAGCTTCATATTCCAGAGCAGCAGACAAGACATTTGTATCAAGCTAGATGAGAGTTCTCTGCATTTACTGGTAATGAAGTCCATCAATAAATTTTGAAACAGCCAAACGCGGTGCTTCTGGATATGCAAATCTGGCAATGTCTCCTTCAAACTCTTGGAGTGTCTCGTCTTGGTTTTGTCGGCGATTATTTAACTGTGATTGATAGACGTGGTTGTAAGTGCCGCTATCGCAACTTTAATTTTTTCTTTAAGCGCAATTATCAGGTTGAAAAATAATAAACCAAACTCTAAGAGACTGAGTAAATAGGAGCGAGATGTGGTATGGAAGAAATAAACCTATGGACTAAAAGAAGAAAAATAAAATGGAATCAGCACATAGAAAAAATGACAGAAAACAGTACGAAAAGCAATTGGACTTAAATTTTTGGATGAAGCTGACACTTTCTAAAGAGAAATAAATCATACCTGGAAATTTTAGAAACGATGTCTATTCATCAAAGTAAAAATTAAAATTTTCACGAAATCAAAATCTAAATTTTTAATTTTAAGATGAAAAATTAACTGAAATGAAAGTTAGATATATATATCTAATTACTGTATGCTGCGTTTTTTCGGCTTTTCTTCGTTTTCCTATTCTCTGGAGCTCTTCATCATCTACCGTTTGTAGACGACAGAATTATAGCAAAAGGCTTTAATTAATTAATTGCTCAACTAATTAATATCTTTATTAAAAATACGAGTTATGGTCTATTAATAACAAATTTTATAAAACTCTGCCTGCATTATCCACTGGGTGGATCGAGTAGCTTAATGGGTGATGTTGCCGGTCCCAAATCCGGATAAAGAAAGATATAAGAAAGAAAGAAGCTCAAAGAACCGTCGAAGATCCTCAGACTAGGACGAAAAATATGGTAAGGAGGACGAACTAGAAAACGAAAAATATGAGAGTGGCTACGTGGAACATAAAAAGCCTAAATAACCGAGATCAGGAAATAGAAAAAGAGTTGAGAGAACATTAAATAGATGTTTACACTCTACGTTAAGGTAACGAAAAGGAAATGTAAATGACACACGCTGCTTGAAGAATAGTTACTAATATATAGGGAAGTTCCTAAGAAGAGAGAGCAAAGGAAGGTGTATCAATAATGATCAAAACAAAATATAAAGGTTAAATTACAGATTGCTTGTACATATTTTTAGTAAAGTAAAGTAATTGGGATATATGCACCAGAAGAATTCCATGATAAGCTCCAAACATTAGTGGAAGAAGAAGTAAAGTAAAATAAAGAAGATCTACAAAGAATTCGAAGATATAGCGTTCATATAAGTATAACAAGTTGATTTCAGCGGAACCGAGACGATGTATATTGATCGTAAATAACAAAATAATAGAACAAGTAATGGAAACGGAATACTTGGGAATCAAACTGTCAACCTACGGAAAAGTGGAAAAAGAAGTACAAAAACAAGTGAACATGGTAAACAGAGCAACAACAACACAATCTGGAGAAAGAAATATCTCACAACGAAAACAAAAACTAGAATATATAAATCAATAGTAAGATTGATAATGACGGAAACAAACAGACACGGTGAAATCACAACGATTCCTGGAAATAGCAGAAATGACAGTCCTACAAAAAATAACAAACCAAACTATAAGAAGTGAGGAAATACGAGCAAGACCAAAAGAAAACAAATAGAATGAAATTAATACATAGGAAAGAATATAGAACAGTACGAATAGCAAGAGACAAAGCGCCAATAGGAAGAAGATCAATGGGACAACCGACGAAAAGATTGTCAGACATCAATTGAAAATCGAAGTAAAACAGGCATGAGCATAAAACTCTGAAATAAAAACGCGAACACAACTTTTGCTACAATCCGCTAAATAAATAAATCAAATTCGAAATATCATTTCGAATTTGCTAACATGCAGTAATTTTTGTGCAAAAAAACTCACCAAAAAATAGCTATCCTGCGCCTTCTGAACCTACCTGAAATAGAAAAAAAAAAAAAAAATTTTAGTATCCGTTTTCTGCTTTATAAATTCGCATCCAATTTGAACATTAAACATTCGAGAATATATTTACTTAAAACACTTATTTAAATTGGGAAAAGGAAACCGAAAAGCGTAAATAAACTGAAGAGACTTGGACTGGCTTTGGCAAACTTAAAAATATCCTCAGTAACATTCCCATCAACCTAAAAACCAAGGTTGCATCCTCCCAGTAATGGCTTATGGTCTGGAGGCAACTACGATGACCATAAAAGCTGCCACACAGCGTGCAATAAAAAGGCTTCTGCTAGGAATAGCCTTGAAAGATTACATTTGTAACGATGAAATACGCAGACGAACCAAAGTTGAAAACATAATACAATGCGCCGCTCCTTGAAATGGAACTGGGTAGGATATGTTTTCAGACCAGAGGATGCAAGATGGACCAAACCCATTATACAGTGGAGACCTAGAGTGCATAAAAGAAGTGTGGGTAAACCTATCAAAAGGTAATGGAATAATATCAATAAAACGGCAGGAAAACAAGAAAAATTATTACAAATAGGTAAAAAATTGATAAAAAACGAGAAAATAAAGTAAAAATCGAAAAAACCTGAAAAAACAAACGAAAAAAAAAATCCTACAAAATATAAGACTCCTTCAATCTATGGATCGTTTTGCAGACTTACAAGACCACATTATGTAGTGGATACCTAGATTGCTGAAAGAAAGAAGAAGAATAATTTTTATAAATTACCTATTTTCTCCTTCCCTAATGCTAGCTTCTCCATAACCATACTTTCCAGTTCTCTCCATAGTTTCCATTCGCGTACACTCCCGAATATTCCCGGTTACGTTCACTCCCGTGTCGGACGAATTTGCTTCTGGAATAATTTCCCAAATTTCCCCTACGCCTATACGATTTAAAAAAAATCATATAGCAGCGTATCCCAGCCTTGTCCAGATATAGCCAATAAATCATAAATTCATATAAATATCGACTATACCTGTCTTTATCAGATGGTGAGGAAATTGGTATAAATATCCCCGCGATTTTCCGGATTCTAAAAATCACAAATTTATAAGAAAAATTTCCCGAATTTTCCCAGTTTACGTTCCTCCCGTTTAGTATGAATTTTATTCTAGAATAATTACCCAAATTTCCCCTACGCACAGTTATACGATTTTAAAAAAATCATATAACAGCGTATCCCACAGCCTTGTCCAGATATAGCCAATAAATCTACAAATCCAAATATCTTATTGGATTCATATAAATATCGACTATACCTGTCTTTATTGTATTCTGAGGAAATTACTATAATTATCCTCGCGATTTCCCGGATTAAAAAAATTACAAATTTATTTATTATAAAAGTGGCAGGTGACACGATTTCAACGCCTGGAAAACGACGATTGCAAGTTGTGTTGCAATTTCTCCCGAAATCGCGCGATTTATTTTTAACGGTTCGATTTTTTAAACGAACTGAATTTACTTGTCCGTTCTATGCAGACACCTGAAAATAAAATTTTATTTCAATGTAGGTAACAAATTCAAATTTATAAACATAAATTAAAATATAAACCAAAACATTGTACATTGCAAATTTTAATTGTCAAATATCAGAAATGTCAAATTTCAACTGTCAAATGTTAAACATGTCAAATTTCAACTGAGAAAAGTTAAAAATGTCAAATTTTAACTGTCAAATATCAAAATTCATCTGTCAAATGTTAAAAATGTCAAATTTCAACTGAGAAGTGTTAACAATCTCAAATATTAACAATCAGAAATGTCAAATTTTGGAAATATTCAATGTCAGAATTTCAAATGTTGGTCGCTGAATATAAACACAGCAAAAAGAACCTAGTAGCAAGTGTACACTCATTTTGTATCGAATTTCCATAAAACTCCTGCAGGAAGAGGTAAATACCATGCACCAAGTACCTCTGATAGTTTCGGCATCATGATATTCGTGTTCAGCGACCCCAAAAACCACCTAATAACGAGTGCACACTAATATTTTATCAAATCTGCATAAAATTCTTGGAGATAAGGTCTGTCCTAAGCATCAGGTGTCTCGGAGACCATCGTCATCGTGATATTCGTATTTAGCGACTCCAAAAACCCCCGAGTACCAAGTGTGCACAGATTATGTATAGAATTTGCATAAAACTCCAGGAGAAGAGGTAAATACCATGCACCAAGTACCTCGGAGAGTTTCGGCATCATGATATTCGTGTTCAGCGACACCAAAAACCACCTCTAATACCGAGTGCACACTCATTTTTTATCAAATCTGCAAAAAATTCTTGGAAATAAGGTCCGTCCTAAGCACCAGGTATCTCGGAGACCATCGCCATTATGATATTCGTATTTAGCGCCTCCAAAAAACCCCGCGTACCAAGTGTGCACAGATTTTGTATAGAATTTGCATAAAACTCCAGGAGAAGAGGGTAAATACCATGCACCAAGTACCTCGAAGAGTTTCGGCATCATGATATTCGTGTTCAGCTACCCTAAAAACCACCTAATACCGAGTGCACACTCATTTTTTATCAAATCTGCATAAAATTCTTGGAGTTAAGGTCCGTCCTAAGCACCAGGTGTCTCAGAGACCACCGCCATTATGATATTCGTACTTAGCGCCTCCAAAAATCCCCGAGTACCAAGTGTGTACAGATTTTGTATAGAATTTGCATAAACTCCAGGAGAAGAGGTAAATACCATGCACCAAGTACCTCGGAGAATTTCGGCATCATAATATTCGTGTTCAGCGACTCCAAAATTCCCCGAGGACAAAAATCCTGGCGCTCTAACGAAACGAATACAAAAAAAAAACATTTTACTTTACAAATTTTGAAGGTCCAGTGCTTTATTTCCTCGACTATTAGCTAGGTTTTAAGATCGCTATTTACCAATTTTTTTAAAAACAATAAACAATAATTTAATCTAACTATCAAATTCATATAAAGAAATTATTTATCTACTTACCAATAATTAGTTAATAACGACACATTTTACGAAAACACTTTTTTATGTATAAATTTCACCACAAAATAAACGCGTAGGAATTTGGACTGCCGAAACTGCGTAATTACTAATTCCTGTCTCTACACCCCTCTATTTTTTTACCCTAGTAACTAAGCGACGATTATTTTTTGTTTCGCGACACTGATAACAATACTGGACTTGTCTAATTTTAGTACTTTTTAAATAAAAGTTATTTGTAATGAATACGTTACGTATTAAAATAGTATATTACGTATCAAGAGTGGTAAGTAGGATATTACGTACGAGTGGAAAAGTTACGCACGAAGCCGCGTAGCGGCGAGTGCGTAATTACACGAGTACGTAATACCTCTTACCACTCGAGTTACGTACTATGCTTTATTTACGACTCGATATTTTAAATACATATACTTTAAATTTTACTAATTTAAACTTAAAATTTGACGTTTAAAATAACATTTATTAAAGTAGTGACATACTAGATTAAATAATAATTTAAAATGTAATATATGTTGCCTAAATCTGTTTTATTTTTTAATAAAAACTAATATATATTTTTAATTTATAATATTGTGAGGGTTAGATATTTGCTGAAAAACCATTTTTTAATGTAACGATTATTTAAAACAGCAAAACATTTTGTTTTACATGCATAAATACGCGTTCCAACATGACGTTTCATTACGCACAACTGTGCGTTATAGACCTATGCAAACTTAGCACCCCATCCATGGAATTTTGGGTCGAAAATGACCTTAATCGATAGGTCCCCGTTAGGTCCTTCAAGGTCCCACAATTTTTTCGTTAGGTCCCCTTTAGTTTTTTTATAAATATTTTTTTCAATTTTGGCCAAAAAAAAACTACACTATAGCACCCCATCCAATGCAAAATTGACAAATTTAATCAAAATTGTATTCTTTAGCGTTAGGTCCGTATTGGTCCATTATTTTAATTGATAAATAATTTATTTTACAAAATACAAAATTCAACAAATTGACACTATTGACAGCTAGAAATAGAAATTTTTTGATTGGTTACAAATCTTTCAAATAAATTGGCCTCAGTCTTTGAAGTTGTTCGGTTAAATTTATAATAATCATTGTAAAATATATTTAAATAATAGTAAAATAGATTAAAATAGTTATAAAAACTAGTTTTTACTTACATTTTATACCTTTTAAATATAAAAAAGCGCCAGATTTATTAATTGGTATTGTTTTAACACTAATAAAATTTTATTCGATTAATAATTTGAAACTATAGTTACCTAAATAAACTTAAATAGCAGAAATAAAAAAACTGTAACAAACATATAAATTTATTGGCCCTTAAATAAAATTAGTTTCGTATACATACTTCTTACGCTTTCATCTTTTATATAGTTTTTACAAATATAATTTATCCTTATATTTAAAAAAACAATCACAAACATAATTTATTAATTGGATGGATAGTTAGTTGTCTAAACCATTTTTATCATGATTTTGCATGCTGTGAAATACGTTTTTGTATTAACTTAAAATTATAACACAATTGTCAAAAATATTAATATAAATAGGTAATTTTAACAGTTACTAAAATACACAAAAGAAATAAAACTAAAAACACACGACAAATAGACTATTTAATAGACACAAAAAAGAAACGACCATTATTAAACACAACCAAAAGTAAATAATAAATGAGTCATAAAGTGGCTGTCCAACATGGCCGTTTCCGTCGCACTTTTTAGTATTGACAATACGCAGATCCCTCCTTCCTGATGTTTTATATTCAAAGGGATACACTTTATAATGAAATCAGAAGAAGATAAATAATGAGAAACGTTTTCTACTTCTTTTTGGTGAATGCACGCTGTGTTAGGCTCCGTCTAACGGACACCTGAAGTATCAAACACCTGCATTTTCATGGGAAAGATAGAATATGGCACACTACATTTAAAGGAAGCTAAGGTGGAGAATAATGAAAAAATGACAAAATTCGAATAAACCAGATAAGGATAAACTTTATAATGAAATCGGAAGAAGATGAATAACGAGAAACGCTGGGTTTTCTACTTCTATTTGGTGACTGCGCGCTGTGTTAGGCTCCGTCTCACGGACACCTGAAGTATCAAACACCTGCATTTTCGTGGGAAAGATAGAATATGGCACACTACATTTAAAGGAAGCTAAGGTGGAGAATAATGAAAAAATGACAAAATTCGAATAAACCAGATAAGGATAAACTTTATAATGAAATCGGAAGAAGATGAATAACGAGAAACGCTGGGTTTTCTACTTCTATTTGGTGACTGCGCGCTGTGTTAGGCTCCGTCTCACGGACACCTGAAGTATCAAACACCTGCATTTTCGTGGGAAAGATAGAATATGGCACACTACATAAGGAAGCTAAGGGGGAGAATGATGAAAAAATGGCAAAAATCCAATAAACCAGATAGGGATAAACTTTATAATGAAATCAGAAGAAGGTGAATAACGAGAAACGCTGGGTTTTCTACTTCTATTTGGTGACTGCGCGCTGTGTTAGGCTCCGTCTCACGGACACCTGAAGTATCAAACACTTGCATTTTCGTGGGAAAGATAGAATATGGCACACTACATTTAAAGGAAGCTAAGGTGGAGAATAATGAAAAAATGACAAAATTCGAATAAACCAGATAAGGATAAACTTTATAATGAAATCAGAAGAAGATGAATAACGAGAAACGCTGGGTTTTCTACTTCTTTTTGGTGACTGCGCGCTGTGTTAGGCTCCGTCTCGCGGACACCTGAAGTATCAAACACTTGCATTTTCGTGGGAAAGATAGAATATGGCACACTACATTTAAAGGAAGCTAAGGTGGAGAATAATGAAAAAATGACAAAATTCGAATAAACCAGATAAGGATAAACTTTATAATGAAATCAGAAGAAGATGAATAACGAGAAACGCTGGGTTTTCTACTTCTTTTTGGTGACTGCGCGCTGTGTTAGGCTCCGTCTCACGGACACCTGAAGTATCAAACACCTGCATTTTCGTGGGAAAGATAGAATATGGCACACTACATTTAATGGGAGCTGAGGGGGAGTATGATGAAAAAATGACAAAATTCGAATAAACCAGATAAGGATAAACTTTATAATGAAATCGGAAGAAGATGAATAACGAGAAACGCTGGGTTTTCTACTTCTTTTTGGTGACTGCGCGCTGTGTTAGGCTCCGTCTCACGGACACCTGAAGTATCAAACACTTGCATTTTCGTGGGAAAGATAGAATATGGCACACTACATTTAAAGAGAGCTGGAGGGGAGAATGATGAAAAAATTGCAAAAATCCAATAAACCAGATAAGGATACACTTTATAATGAAATCAGAAGAAGATAAATAACGAGAAACGTTTTCTACTTCTTTTTGATGAATACTCGCTGAGTTAGGCTCCTGCTAACCGACACCTGAAGTATAAAACACCTGCATTTTCGTGGGAAAGATAGAATATGGCACACTATATTTAGAGGAAGCTAAGGTGGAAAATAATGAAAAAATTACAAAATTTGAGTAAACCAGATAGGGTTAAACTATATAACGAAATCAGATGATAATGATTAACGAGAAATGCTGAGTTTTCTACTTCTTTTCTGGTGACTGCGCGCTGTGTTAGAAGAAACGCATGAGGGCGGAGAAATGGTCAGTTTTTAATAGGATTTTTCGAATCAGAATGCAACCAATACCATTGAATACAGTATACATTCTTCTTCTTTGTCTTCTTCTTAAGCAGTCCCTTCTAGGCCACTCCTGGACATAGGCCTCCCCTTGTCTTTTCAAACTTCGTTGGTCTTGAGCTAACTAGTGCTAGTTTTTCCCTACATGTTCCTTGATGTCATCGGCCCATCTTTTTGTGGTCTTCCTGCACCTCATCTATGTTGTCTTGAAATCCATTGTATTATTCGTTTTGTCCACTTTTCTTCGTTATCTCGTGCCACTTTGTTTTTTTTTAATTTGTAATTTCCGCCCTTTGGTTTTGTTTGCCTTGTTTTATTTCATTTATTGTATGAAATAACACGGTATACATTAGATAATGAAATCCCTAATCTTCAGTTTTATGTTTGCGCGCTCTTTTTCTTCTAGTTTATTATTCTTCTATATTTAATGCACAATTGAACAGCGCATTTGTTGGTAATATTAGGAGCGTTTTTTACGTTAAAATACGGGTAGACCTTTCTCGCCCCTGGGCAACAGCGAAGGAAGTTGTCTCGGAAAAGATGTTCCAGCTTTTAGGAAGGATCTGTAATTAAAAATGTTTAATATTAATTTTATTGTATTCTAAAACCAAATCTTTATTTTTTTAGTTAAAAAAATAAAAATAACTTAACACCTAACACATACTAAATTGTTAGTGAATGTTTACAATTATGTACAAATAACAAATTTGTATTTCAAATATAAAATCTAGAGCAGCCACAATCAAATCGTTCTAACTAAAATAAACGATACTTACAAAGATAAAATTTTCTACAAAAACTATAAACTAAATGTTATTATCATACTTTATTTAAAAATAAAATATCACTTCTAAAACAAAATTGACTGTTTGTGTTACAATTCCCGAAACAAATGATTTATTCTTGTATCGAGCGAAGACTGACTCACATCCTTGTACAATCATCGGCATGAGTTTTTTCTATATATGATACGATAACAAGAATATAAAAAAGTATATATGCACAAATACAGGGTACATGAAACGATACCAATTTAAATTTCACGCTGTTTGTGTCTGAAGTGCACATGCGCAGGTTTTATTTATTTTATAATTAAGAATAAAACAAATAAAATAAATTATTGATCAATTAAAATAATGGACCAATACGAACCTAACGCTAAAGAATACAATTTTGATTAAATTTGTCAATTTTGCATTGGATGGGGTACTAAAGTGTAGTTTTTTTTAGCCAAAATTTAAAAAAATATTTATGAAAAAACTAAAGGGGACCTAACGAAAAAATTGTGGGACCTTGAAGGACCTAACGGGGACCTATCGATTAAGGTCATTTTCGACCCAAAATTCCATGGATGGGGTGATAAGTTTGCATAGGTGCGTTATAGCTTACTTACCCTGCATGGTGACAATGAGTATAAATGACATTTATTGTCAAAGGAGTAGATAAAACTGTATATTGTTTACTTGGAAATTTTCCATGATGTAGAATTCTAATAGAAAATTATTTCAGAGGATTATTATAATTTATACAGGATCAAATAAAGCACTGGACCTGCGAAATTTGTAAAGTAAGATGGATCAGAATGCAGGTTTTTTGCATTTGATTTTGTCGCTATTTTTCATAATGTAAAAATGAAAAATTGCATTTCTGCATTAGAAAATTGTATTTAAAAAATGCATTTCGAATAGACAATAGGTAAAAAAAATACAACTCGGTTCGTATTGCTGGAAATAGGTTCAATTTCTGTAATCAGGGATTTTTGGGGTTGGTAAACATGAATATCATGGTGCCGAAAGGATCCGAGGCACCTGGTGCTCACGACGGATCTCGTCTCGAGGATTTTTTTTGCAAATGGGATACAATATGAGTGTGCACTTGCTACTAAAGAGTTTTTGAGGTGACTGAAGACAAATATCATTGTTTCGAAAGTCTTCGAAATAGCTAGTGTCCTCTTCTCCTGGACTTTTATGCAAATTCTATACAAAATCAATGCAAACTTGGTTATCGAGGTTTTTGGGGTCGCTACACACGAATATAACGGTGCCAAAAGGCTCCGAGGCACCTGGTGCTCACGACGGATCTCGCCTCAAGGAATTTTTTGCAAATTGAACACAAATATAATGGTTTCGAAAGTCTCCGAAGTAGCTAGTGTCCAGAGTGCATGGTATTTACCTCTTCTCCTGGAGTTTTATGCAAATTCTATACAAAATCAGTGCACAGTTGTTTACCGGGGTTTTTGGGTTCGCTACACACAAATATAACGGTGCCGAAAAGCTCCGAGGCACCTGGTGCTCACGACGGATCTCGTCTCGAGGAATTTTATGCAAATTCGATACAAAATGAGTGTGCACTTGCTACTAGAGTTTTTGAGGTGGCTGAACACAAATATAATGGTTTCGAAAGTCTCCGAAGTAGCTAGTGTCCAGAGTGTATGGTATTTACCTCTTCTCCTAGAACTTTATTCAAATTCTATACAAAATCAGTGCACACTTGGTACTCGGGGGGTTTTTGGGGTCGCTACACACAAATATAACGGTGCCGAAAGGCTCTGAGGCACCTAGTGCTCAGGCCGGACCTCGTCTCGTGGAATTTTATGCAAATTCGATACAAAATTAGTGTGCACTTGCTACTAGAGGGTGTTTGTGGTCGCTAAATACGAATATCATGTTGCCGAAACTCTCCGAGGACCTAGTAGTTGCCCATGGTGCAATGTATTTACCTCTTCTCCTAAAGTTTTATTCAAAATCGGTGCAGACTTGGTACGCGGGGTTTTTGAGGTCGCTACACACGAATATAACGGTGCCGAAAGGCTCCGAGGCACCTGGTGCTCACGACACATCTCGCCTCGAGGAGTTTTTTGCAAATTCGATACAAAATAAGTGTGCACTTGCTACCAGAGAGTTTTTGAGGTGGCTGAACACAAATATCATGGTTTTAAAAGTCTCCGAAGTAGCTAGTGTCCAGAGTGCATGGTATTTACATCTTCTCATGGAGTTTTATGCAAATTCTATACAAAATCAGTACACACTTGGTACTTGGGGGTTTTTGGGGTCATTACACACAATATCGAAAAGCTTTGACACCACTCGATATAAAAAAAATGAGCGAAGGTTTCTGTGGTTCCCCTCGTCTTTGCCAAATGGAAGGCTTTACGTTGGTGAAAATACCGTCAATCTCCCAAACCCACATTGCACCACGTAGTAGACATTTACTATAAAACGAACAAAAAAAAATTTTAGCCAGTTTAGGCATGTTCTAGATATTCTAGATCTAGAAGCTTTAGAAATCAAGAAAACACCGGAACAACTGAAAAGCGGAAAATCGTGAAAATTTACCATTTTCAAAAACTAATTTAAAAGGGGTATCCACGTTTTCGGGAAAAAAAATTAGTCAGTGCTTATAATAACATTCCATTTCTACTTTTCTTTTATAGATAAATGAACTGTTGCTTATAATCGTACCATTTTTTTTGTTGGTTTAAAAATAAGATAATAACCATAGAATTTGGAGTATTTTCAAATAATTCAATAATCTTGAACAGTTTTAAAAAATTACTAAAATCATCTATTAGTAACTACATCAAAACAACAAATTATCTTTTTTAATAAAAAAAATATATTATTAGATCATTTTTTTAAGAGAATTTGTAAAATATTTAGAAATGATTATTTTTTTGATTAATTAGAGGGGGCTTGTTATATTTCTCTGTATTTTGTTGAAATTAAATAAATTTGTAATAAGCTGTTGGTATTAAAGGAAAAGTAAGTAAGCTATTTTTTTTAATTCTAAAGTTTATTTATTATACAAAAAATAGTTTAATCTACAATTTTATTATATTTATATTTACCGCGCCAATTTTGAGGTAAAGGACATATACCAGGACAAGGTACTTGTCCAGGAATTTCACAAATACAGTGCCTCTCACAACCTTTACCAAAATTGGCAGGATTATCTTTTTTCTCTTTAACTCTACTTTCAGCTTCTAAAACTTCTCTGAAAATAATTAATAATTAATTTACGTTAAAATTACACAAATTATTTATATTTACTTAGTTTTTCCAACTACTTTGATTAAATGTTCACAAATTTCTTCTTTGGAACGTCCAAAAGTATCTATAAGCATATGTTCACCAGTATCTAAAACATATATTCTTGTTAAAATTATTTTATGTATTAAATTTAATACAACATACCATAAAAACAACGTACAAATGGAGTAGGAGTCATATTTTTTAATGTAGATATTTGTACTTCAGGATTTTTGTACTGGATTTGAGGTAGAAACCAAAAAACAAAGTCTCTAAAAAATATATTGATTTTTTACATTCCAATATCGCTTTTTATAACAATTAAAATATATTTAAAAGTTTTAGAATTATCTGCAAAACTTAAACAGTAATTAAAACTATATACTTTTTCCTATATCGCAATTTCTGGTAGCTCTAAGAGAAATGGGAAATAAGAACGACAATGAGATGATTACCGAAATTAAGGAAGATATAGTAACGAAAATAAAGCAACAAAGAGCAAATGGTTAGGACATATATGGATACCATGACCAACTACGGCAGTATACTCAATATTGGAGTGGACATCCGCTGAAAAAAACGACCAGGAAGGCCAAGATCGACATGTTTACAAGAAGTAACAAATGATCTGAACAAAGCAGACGTACGGAAATAGAAAGAAAAAACAACAGATAGGAAATTGTGGAAGGAAATAACAGAAAAATAAAATAAAAGAAATCTACCTCATAAAACCTAGAGTGCTTAATTGTGGCGTGACCCCTAAGGGGGTGTTTAGCCACTTTATATATGTTTAAAACTAATAAAAACAATCGGATTATTTTCAATCAATCTGTTAGAAAATTAAATAGGATAACATACATATACCACATTGTTTCTGAAATCCCAAGTAAATTTGAGACAAATATTAAATTACCTTTTTCTTTTATGAATATTTACGATCAGAAATTGCTGATATTTAAGAAAAATCAAAAAAGTACACAAACTGTTGTTGTCATTTTGTAACTAATATATTAAAGAATTCTTAAACTATCTTTAGCAGTATTATTAAAATTTAGATCCTAAAACTCTATTTAGTAAGCTTAAACTGTACTTTTAATATCAAAAAATAATTTAAATTCAATAACTTACTCAGTACCACTATGATGAACTCCATAAGTATTATAATTCACTGTTACTATCTTGATTTTATCTTTTAAAACTAATTTACCAGCTTCTAGATATTTAATAGTTCTCCTAATAGGAGCTCGACCTATCATAAAAGGCATTTTAAACCCTTTTTTTACGTTAACTACCACAAAATTAACAATAAAAGTAAGGTTATGTCATACAGACCTACTACCGTCAGAAACTGGTCTGTTTCTTATAATTTATCCAGTCAACTTAATTTGAATATATTGAATTAAATAAAACGAAAACGTTTAAAATTTAATATTGATGTTAATGTTGTCAGAATTTAGTCTATTTAATATTTATTTATTTATAATTGAGATAATACTGATTTCATAATAAGTTGCAGAGGTGATTGTAACGTAAAACGCGCTCGTGGTACAAAAAAATTAAATTACGTTTATTTAAAAAAATAAGCTATGAACAATTACTATTGTCAGCAGTTTTGTAGAAGTGCTAAAAGAGTAGTTTATTATTTGTCTAAAACGCACGTTGCAATGCTTTATAGATATAATAAAAAATAATTTTATATAAAAAAACAATGTGTTCAGGTTTAAGGTGAGATTTTTGATATTTTATCAATTATAATACAACTAATAACTTTTAAGGTGTAAAAAAAATCACAGATATTATTTTTAATAAATGAGAACGTGCCGTTTTATTATATGATTATTTCTAAACGATTTTATAACAATAAATATTATTTTGAAATTGCAACCTTTTATTACTACAAAAATTCGTATATACGAGGGTTGCTTTTTAATTTTGCCTATAGCAATCTATAGAATGTATGTACTTTATTGCTTTTCAAAATATGTCCCACCAAGATACGTTCAAACCAATTGGTAGAACAGTTATTCTAGTCTTCAGTTAAGAAAATCACTGTTTTAAAGTCGTCGAAGGCTTCTTCAAAGATTGATGTTAGATTTGTGTCTGAAGGTTCTATTCGTGACCCTTATATTGACTAAAATTTGAATATATAAAACCTCTTCAACACCTATTTAAAAATTACACATTATAAAAAAATATTTGAATATGATTTTAACATTTTGTTTTAGTGAAGTAAAATGTGTATCAACATTCAAACAATTGGATTATTTGGACTCACGTTATACCTCTTATATCGGTACCTAATAAAGAACCATAATTACTGGAAAAATCGTGGTGTTCCATACGAAGAACCATATTTCCTAGCAGGCAATTTCTGGGAAGTTTTTTCCGGTAAAACTCAAATTGGAAAACATCTAGGAGAGTTATACAGCAGATACAAAAGTCCATATTTTGGTATTTATATCCTGGGAAAACCCTATTTAGTATTACGAAGTCCGGAAATTATTAAAAATATAACTATAAGAGATTTTAAAATTTTTGATGATAGAACGTTTGCGTGTGATAGTAATGCTGATGAATTAGCTGCGAATAGTTTATTTATAATGAGAAATCCTGATTGGAAATATATTAGAACTAAATTAACACCCATATTTACTTCAGGAAAATTAAAAGGTATATAACTTTTAAAATTTGGTAAAACTTTTTAAAACGCTTTTGGGGATGCTCTAAAAATCCAATAACTTCGGAATTTGTTACAACATCATTAGAAAAATGTAATAATGCTTACAATAAAGCTTCTAGAGGGATTAAAACAGCTTATACTCATGCAGTAGTTACTGGTAAAAAAATGTGAGTTTCATGAAGAGTTTTGTATTGCTTTTAGAGTGTTCCTTGGTTTTTTATTACATTTGTAGGTGCTTTTGTAAAATATAAGGCTTTTGGAACGACTTTAGAAGCTGATTCAATACCTCAAATTCTTCTTAAGCTCTTATAGTCTTTCCACAAGCATCACGACTTAAGAATCTTTGTTAATAGTTCTTAGACTTAGAAGATTTTTTATACCCCTAAAACATTTTTAAACCTTGTACTTTAAGTTCTTAACCTTTTAAAAGCTTTGCCATCACATCCACCAACTTCTTAAACTCTTGTACTAACTTTTTTTTCATCTAAACTTTTCTCGTATACTTTTTGGAAATGTCTCCAAAAACTTATTTCATAGGTAGTCCTTTTGGTTTTTGGTGGGGTTAAGGGCTACTCTCCATCTGCTGCACGCTGCACGAGTTAGAGGACTGGTCTAGCAGTCTTTGAGTTTTTCGGTTAAGAGTTTCAGTCGACGTTTCGGAGGAATATAATAAATTTATTTTATTGCACAGGTATGATCGGTTTAGTAAAAAAATCAGCCAAAGACATGGAAGAATACTTAAACCAATTCAATAATAAAAAACTAGAAATGAAAGACGTTTCTTCAAAATATATGACAGATGTTGTGGCATCATGCTTTTTTGGATACGAAGCAAATGCTTTCAAAGATAAAAATTCAGAATTCTTCAAATTTACCAAAACAATGTTTGCTTCTAAATTATCATTCTTCAGTTTGTTTTCGTATTTTTTTGCTCCAATATTGGTATCACTATTTAAACTGAAATTTATGCAGTATGGATTATTAAGGAAAATATTTATGGATACTTTGAATGATAGAGATGAACATAATATAAGAAGAAATGATTTTATCGACTTATTACTTCAACTAAAGGATAATTGTAGTGAAGAGAAAATAAAAGTATATTTTGGTATGTTTTTCTATACTATTTGATTCAATATTTTATCCTTAATTACTTTTTTGTAATAATTTTCAGGTGCAGATAGAATGGTTGCCCAATCAATCACCTTTTTCGTAGCAGGTTTTGAAACAACAAGTAACGCTGTAGCTTTTTCTCTGTACGAACTGAGTATAAGAACAGATTGTCAGGATAAATTAAGAGAAGAAATCAACGAACATATAAAAACAGAGGATGATATAACATTGGAAAAAGTACAAAAAATGAAATACTTAGATATGGTTTTATCTGGTATGTACATCTAATATTACTATTATACTCTTTTAACCTACTCCAAAACTGTTTTTTAACTTTTGTAGAAACTCTAAGAAGATATCCTTTTGGTCCTTTTTTAAATCGACACTGCAAAGAGGATTATCTAGTCGAAGAAACTGGTTTAGTAATAGAAAAAGGTACACCAGTGTTAATTCCACTTGATGGATTGCATTATGATCCCGAATATTTTCCCAATCCTGAGAAATTTGATCCAGATAGATTTGTTGATAACAATAAGCATCATTATAGTCAATCTTGTGTTTATATGCCGTTTGGAATGGGTCCAAGGAATTGCATTGGTAAGTGAATACATAAGATCTGTTCCAACAGACAAAAAAACCGTTCTAGAATTGGCAAGGAACAACTGAGTACACAAGAGATATCTTGATTTTGTCTACTGCGCAGTTCTAGGACGATTCAAGAACGGTTCTTTGGTACATTTTAGTGCCATATTTGTCACATGATGTCATACTAAAGTTTTGTGTTATATATTTTTTCAGGTGACAGATTTGGAGTGATTTGTGCCAAAGTCGGTCTCGTATATTTTTTAAGAAAATTTAAAGTCGAAAAATGTGATGAAACACCAAATCCATTAGTTCTAAATCCCAGATCTCCATTTATGGTACCATTAAATGGACTCAAAATGACTGTTACAAAATTATGAATTAATAAATTATTTATTTTTTTAAACAAATCTTAAAATTAATTTGATTAAATATAAGTATTTAAAGTGATATATATTAATGTAGTTATAAAAAACATTTTATCATTTCTTTAATAAATAAAATAACATAAAAAAAATTGTTACGCCACTGGCACCTTATTCAAAACATGTATACAAAAATAGTAATACATTCCTGAGAAGGTCACAGATACGTAATCCTATTGGTCAGAAACTCGTATGAATGACGCGATTATTAAATCCTATTGGTCCGTTTGAATTGCTTGAAGCAATTTTGACAGTCAAACATGTCAATGACAACTAAAACGCTAAAAATTGTAAACATCACTTTTTATTGTAAAAATATCTAGTTGATAGTGTTTGTTTAAGTGTATAATTGTGTAATATCGCTATGAGAAGCTTTTATGAAGATAATTGACAGTTTATGATAAGGGGTAAGTCGATTAATTTTGTTTAAAATGCGATATTAAATAAGCCGGTGTACATCTATATCATTACATACGGTTTCTTAGGTTTTTTGTTAATTTTAGATAATGTCATTAGATAAATCATTACGGATGGTATGTTTAAGATGTACTTTTAGTGATATTTCAATAAAACATAAATTTATATTACTTTTTTTTCATCAAATCTTTGATACGTTTTTTTGAGGTTATGTTATCCAAGAATGGTGTGGTTGTACAATAAATTAAAGGTTTTAGCTGTGTTTTACCTATTAATATATTACCTTTAGTGTATAAAAATACAGTTAAAGTTTTATTTTTTAAAAAGTGTACGTACCACAAACCTTTTCTATTATATTATTAATCGGTTGATATATAAATCGACAAATAAGAACCACACACAGTTCTCTCCAAGTAAACATTTAAATTAAATTTAATAATTGTGTATTTTTAATAAAATATTTTAAATACGATTCTCATATTGACTTGTGCGTTTCGAAAAATCATTAAAATAGAGCCTGCGTAAAGATGACATTTTCATTCATTAATTCCCCGTAAAAACTTGCATAAGGAAGGACACAGTGGCGTATTGGGACATTTAGGTTTTACATTATAAAGTATAAATAGATATTAAGTCTAATAATACATTTTATTCTTTTTATGGTGAAAACTTAAAGTTTAGTACAATAAAACAAAATATTTAATGTATATATATAAATTTATTAGACTTAATTATAAATTAAAATTTTATAGTACAAATTAATAATCCAAGGCAACGTTTATACAACAGGAGAAGAAACTGTAAATGAACTTAATTCTTCGTCTTTTACAGCGGTTAATTCTTGCCTGAAATAAGAAATAAAATATTATTAAAATTTATACGACAATAGACACGAACTAGGTATTTTATGTGCGATATAGTAAAAGGCCATACGCTCATAGATCTGAACTTGTAATTTTATGAAAAAAAACTATTTTATAACAACTATTTGGAAGAAGAACACAATATTTATATTTATAGTGTTTACATACCTTTTCCTAGCTTTGTATATAAAAAATAATATAAATGCATTAACAGCAAATAATACTAATACGAGTAGAACTGGCGTTATTATTTCTGAAGCCATTCCTGTATCTACTTTTGTAGGAGAAATTCGAATTATTTCAGTTTGATTCCAATATGAAGTTTTTGATTCTAAAATAAAAAAAAATATTATTAAAATTAAAAATATATAAAATTTTTACCTATTTTATTGAAAACCATTTTATTTCGAGTAAATAACAAACTAATATAATAATAGTAGTTAGGTAAGGTAAATAAATATGTAGTTAGAACGTTATCATAAAATTGATAAGAAAATAAAAATAATTATGCATTATACAGTCTACTTTCGAATTATATCTAATATACGTTAATTGGTAGACAAATGTACAATTCGGATATATAAATATATAAAAAAAACTATTTATCCAAAATTTTGGAAACTAGATACTTTTTTCTACAAAAGATTGAAAAATTATTTTTTTTACCAAAATTTAGGAATACGAGGGTTGTCTTGTTAGTTTTGCATATACGTATGCAAAAGTGTATCGATTTTGGTGGGACATATTTTAAAAAGCAATAAAGTACTTTAAGTCTATATATTATTTGTCTTTATGGCTATAATATATGTAAAACTAAACAGACAACCCTTGTAATATTTGTTAAAAATTTATTGTTAAACTAATACAACAAATTCTCATATATTATTAATATAACAACATTGAAATGTTGTTATCTTACAAAAAGGCATTGTGATATCGTAATAATAGCTAAATTTAAACTAGTAATCTTTATTGTTAAGTCTAAAGTCTGGACAACTAATAAAATAGAATTTTAAATTACCTACTACGCCGATGTTAAAGACATATTTGTGATTATTGTAGGTCATTTTTAGGTCAAATTAATTTAATGACAACACAGAATAAATAATATAATTATTGTTTTCTGTCGATATGATGAATCAGTTATCATGAAATTCAATATTTAATTACATTTATAAACTATCAAATATCTATTCATTCTGTATAAGAAAAAATAACTTCTCTGAAAGTTTTACTTAATTTTTTTTACAGTTTTGGGGACTACATATACTTTTTTCAAAATAGTAAGAATTTGGCTACAAAAGAGTAAAAGCTTATCACAATCTGCTTGCCACAAGTTTTCCAAAAAAATACTATAAAGAAATATAATAATTACGATCTATGAAAAGTGACACACTTATATTTTTTATCAAAAGTTTTGAAGACACTAAATAAAGTAATACAGTTATCCAAACTAGACACATTTGGCCACAAAAGAGTAAAAAGTTATCACAATCTGTTTGCCACAAGTTAAAAAAAAGTAATAATTACGATCTTTAACACCCTTATAAACTTTTTATCATAAGGTTTGGACGATAATAAAAAAATAATACAGTTATCCAAACTACACATATTTGGCCACAAATCAGTAAATACTTATCACAATCTGTTTGCCACAAGTTTTTCACAAAAAATACGATAATTATGATCTTTGACACCCTTACAAATTTTTTATCAAAAGTTTTGAAGTTAATAAAAGAATAATACAATTATCTAAAGTACACATATTTGGCCACAAAACAGTAAATACTTATCATAATCTGTTTGCCACAAGTTTTTCACAAAAAAAGGGATAATTATGATCTTTGACACCGTAACAAATGTTTTATCAAAAGTTTTGAAGATAATAAAAAAATTAGTAAAGTTATCCGAACTACACATATTTGGCCACAAATCAGTAAATACTTATCACAATCTGTTTGCCACAAGTTTTTCACAAAAAATAGGATAATTATGATCTTTGACACCCTTACAAATTTTTTATCAAAAGTTTTGAAGATAATGAAAAAATTAATACAGTTATCCGAACTGGACACATTTGGCCACAAAAAGAATAAATTCTTATCACAATCTGGATTGATTTTGTTTACCAAATATTTTAATAAAATCCATAAAATAACCTTAAAACCAATTTAACGTTCCGTCTATGTTTGTATGCGTAAGTTAATCGAACGAAACGATATTTTAAGCAAAGCCACGTGGTTCATCTAACCAAACATTTTAAATATATGTATTATCAGAAAAATGTATACAATAAGCCATAAACAGATACAATATTTATAAAAAAAATACCTTTTGTTTTATCCATTTGTAATATAAAAGAAGTCAACAAACTCCCGCGAAATAAAATTCAAATTAAAATTTACCATCATTAAAAACAGTGAACGTTAAACACTCACCTCTCAGTATGTAGAATTTTATATATACGTTAACTACACATTTATTTGATTATGAAAATTGGAAACACACTATATTGTTATAGAAAAACAATGGAAATTAAATGAAAACACGCTCGTTCGTATACGAGCGTCTTTGTATCAATACGATTTTGGTTTGTTTGTTAATTCAACTCAAAACTGGTGCGTTTTTATCTCTCTCGGAGCGGAACTGTTGCACTAAACTTTATAAAAATAATCATTGACAAAGGAGTTCTAGGTAGTTTATAGATTGCTTAATAAAATGAAAAATGTAATAAAATGCGAGTTACCTATTATAAACTAGCTGACTAGCTATCTTCGTATCGCCCAACACAAATATATCATTTCCGGAACTTTTTCTATTAAAACTTCGTCCATTTTTCTTAATCAGATAAAAGCTATTAAAATCTATGAGCTCGCGGAGACAAAATATGTGCAAGCGTACAAAACAACGTGAAATCACACCTGAGACCTGTGACGTGATATACAGTATTTTTAATTTCTGTAATGTAAGTTTAAAAATGTTCACCATTTCGACGCAAACAAGCTTCATATCGATTTTGTAAGTCAATAAACATATTTTTAAAAAGTGGTTGATGGAACTGCCGAAAAATATTTTGTATTCTTTCCCGTAGTTCGGCAATATTCGCCGGCGGATTTTCCGAATGAAATATTTTGTCCTTCATTATGCCCCAAATGTATGCGTCAGGTGGCGTCAGATCAGGTGAATGAGAAGGATATTCGAAGTCTGTTCCCCGAGAAATTATTCTATTATCGAAATGCTGACGGAGTAAGTCTAAGGTGCGCACAGCTGTATGGCTCGTTGCACCATCTTGTTGGAACCATTGTGTGCGAAACTGTAGATTTCGTGCACGGCAAAAGTTATTTAGATCTCTCACAAAAGGTATAATAATTTTCTCTCTATAACGTTCTTGGTTGACAGTAAGTGGATTCTGATTATCATCTTCAACGAAATAAGGACCAATCATTCCATGACCAGATACCGCGCACCAAACGGTAACTCGAAGACTGTGGAGTGGTTTCTCTACAATGACATCAGGACGTTCAAATCCAAGGAATCTGGTTGTTTGTCGATTAATATAGCCGCTAAGCGCTAAGATGAACGTGACTCTCGTCTGAAAACCATATGTTTTTTAAAAATTCGGGATCTTCGTAAATTAAACTCAACATGCGACCACAGTAAATTTCTCTTGCACGTTTGTCCGCAGCATTTAGTCGTTGTCCAACTTGAATACGGTATAGATAACCACCAATTGATTTGAACATGCGACGTAAAGACGTTTCACTAATGTTGAGTTTACATGCAGTTCTTACAAGACTTCTTTGAGGTGATTGCACAACTTGGTTAAAAACACGTCCTTCATTTTCGTTAGTGCATACTGTTTTTCGACGACCTGAAGAACCTTTACGTTGACACAACACACTACCAGTGCGACGAAATTTTTCAACAACAGCTAACATCACACTTTTACTAGGAGCTGCTTTATAAAATTTTTGTTGATATTTTATTGACACCTGTTCTAAGCTTGGACCATCATTACGACCTTTTCCGTATGAACGAAAATAATGCTCTACCAAAAACACTTTTTCTTCCGTTGTTAGAACCATTTTTAAATCAAATTTAACTGCAGCGTACTATTAATATATCAACTAATGACAATTAAGTCAAATATGACAAATCCATATTACATAAACAACTCCACAGCACTCTCTGTTTCGGTACTGTTTATTTTGGCGGATACCGTATATCACGTAACGTATCATTCAAATAACATTGCACACTTTTGTCCATACGTGAGTCTGCATGAAGTCACTTGCATTCACGTGACATGATAGTACTCTGTTTCTGCGTTTCTGAATTCGTTTTTAATATATTTTAAAATAAACATATATCTATATTACAGTCTGTAACAGGTGCACCAGAAAAATTAAACACCTTGTACAATTCCATGTCCTAAGTGCAATTACTGTTGCCCTTATCAATAAAAATACCATTGGGCTCCCAAGTTATGACTCACTGGCTATTCATATTTAAATATTTAACCCCAACGATGATTCTGTACCTACGAACTATACAGTCTGAAGGGAAAGGGAAACCAACGATTGTTGAGTAGGTCACGGGCGTGACTTGAATTATATAAAAGGGCTATATTACAGTTAATAATTTACTAAGAACGAGAAATTGGTTACTCCAGATATAATCTTAAGGGAATTTCTACCGTAGAATATTTCAACAAAACGGTCATAAATAGTTTTCTTAAATTTATTACAGCAATATCAAATTTTTCGGAATAGTTTTAACAGTCATTAAAACAGTATCAGATAAGTTCGTAATAATCAAAACCGTCTTAACAGTAATCTAAAATCCGTTAAAAACAATATTGGAATCTTCCTTCTTTAAATTTGTAGAATCCTCGCTAATTTCTCAGAAAATATGTAAATTCCAAGAAAATATACGACCTCGACATTGTTTTTGTTTTCCTATTGGCTGAAAGTCGGCCATCTTGGAACGTCTGGAGTTACTATGACAACCGCGAGAAACTGACATTCAATTAAAAAACTAGATTTGAATAATGTTTTCGTGTTATTTCTGTTAAATATCAATTAAAGAGAATTAATAAATATTGTTATTATTCTGAAAAATGTTTTTAAAGAGTATTGATAGCTTATTTTAACCCACCAAGTCTTTCTTGACAGGTGTATGTCACCTATTTGAGTTTCCATTTTAGTTACTGTTTAAAAGTTTATATTGTGATAACAATTGTTATTAAAAAGGTATTTTTAGTTCATATATATTTATTTGTAATTTTGCAATGGTTTTATCACTCCAGTATTGTTTTATTATTAATTATTTGACAAAATATCCAACGATGTCAACTTTAATTATGTCCACAGGTTATAAATAAACCAGATAATTTTATCCACGCCCATGATTTTAATTTCCCTAACTCCCTCAATGTTCCGACGTGATTTCCATTTCCTGATTGAAATACCTCATTCGTGGTGAATTATAAAAAAACGATAACATCGCTCCCGCAAAATTAATCAGATTCCATTTTCACCTGTGCTATGCTTTCAGACTTCATTACTCTACTCTTCTTGATCTACGTACGGATTATTTTTATTTTCACTACGCTATACAAATTTGTCAATTAATTTATTACTAAAGCTAGTAATGTACAAAGGTCTCAACTACAACTCAGTTATTTAATAATTCTGTTTATTAGTCTCGGTACAGAGGCGTGCTTTAAACACATTAAAAATATTTTATAATAAGAAAAAAATATGTACTCATACACGAGAATCAAAAGTGAACTGTCATATGTCAACTTTCCATTATCAACTGTCGTACGTCAACTGTCATACGTTAACTGTCATACCTTAACTGTCTATTATGAACTGTGATAAGTCAAATGTCCATTATCAACTCTTATACGTTAACTGTCTATTATCAACTGTCATCCATTATCTGTTCATTATCAACTATCATACGTCGACTGTCAATTATCAACTGTCATACGTCAACTGTCCATTATCAACTTTTAAGTGTCAATTGTCGTTTTACTAGTTTTGGTTGTTAACATTTATTTTATGGATACCTATAAAGTTGTTAATTTCTAACTTACTTTGACAGCGTAGCTGTGGCAGTGTACTATTCCAGAAAGCACCGTAGCATCCAATTGTTTTTATCCTGCTACCTGTATCAGGAAATAAATATCCTAAACAACAGCTGAATACCATAAGCTGACTATTTCTAAAAACAGAAAATGAAAACAAATAAATTATCAATTGTATAGTTTTATCTGATAAAAGCTTACTTATATACAAGATATGCATCCTGTGGAATTTCTAATTCAGGACAACCTACAGCAGTGTAATGTAACAGTACACCTCTTCTAGGATTAATTTCCTGAGTAGATTTTAGCACTATTTCAATTGACTCGGTTCCTGAGAGGATTTCAGATGGGGGATGTTCTTGGGAACAAGTGGAAAAAATTACTTGTTTGGTATCTTTAATTTCCAGCACATCTTGACAAAACGGACGATCAACTATAAAAAAATTAGTTAGTGCTTGATAGGCAAGAAGTTCTTTCAACAATATGAGAAACTGTTTTTTAAAGAACATCTGCGTAACGAGAAAAACCAAAGGGGTAAAGTTTTGTTCTAAATCTATCCCTTAACCATGGGTAAATATTCCAGGCACCTACAGCAGACAAACTAGTTGTAATTGCCAAATAAATAGGCTGCGAAAATCGCACGCGCCGAAAAAATGTTGGATAAAAAATTGAGCCAAGAGTGAATTTAAAGTTTTTGTTAAAATTTGGGAAGTCCGCGTCGGAAAGCTATGAGGGTACACAGAGATGTTGCCTATTCCGTGTCTGAGTTTATAGCAACTATAAAGGTCCGTCTCTCCGTCTTGTTCTCACTCTCTTTTTCTGGTCAAATTTAAATTTAAGACTATGGGGTGGATAAGACCTTTGATTTGTTAATTCTGATACGATTAATTATGCAAAGAGAATAACCATCAGAAGAAGAAGATCAAACATTTTAAAAAGAATTTTAATATAACAATATAAAAAGAAACTCTCTATATACTTATTTAATAGAAAAACTTACCAATTAATGAAATATCCAATATGGTTACTTTTATTTTTTGTTTGGCTTGTCCTATTATCCTCCATTTACATTCCTTTTGACCTGGATAAAATCTGGGATAGCCAGGATTATGAATATATCCTTCAGAGAGTCCTTTTGTTTGTAACTTGGCTAACCGGATTTCGCTGTTGCAATACTTCTGAATTCGATCCTCTGGAATTATTACAAAATATAGAGGTTGAATTCTCTAGTGAACAATAAGAATGTAGTTTATGGAGGTAGATACAAACAAAAAAATATAAAAGTTGTAAAATGATATAGTTTCAGTATACATAAAGTTAGATATACCCTTATACAGGGTGTATGGTGGCAAATTTGTTTTCAAAATTAAATAAACAATTTAATATTTGATATATGTATATATTTGAGGCCAAGAATTGTCATTGTAAACTCTTTCTTTGAGGTAGCTCCATAAAAAATCGATTAGGATTAAGTCAGGTGATCTCGGTGGCCCCAGGATATCCCAAAATCGACTGATCAGCAAATTTATTGAAGCTCTGGTCGTGAGGAAGCACATGGACGATAAGATGGATCAAAAATCTATTGGAGTTAAGTCGGACGATCTCGGTGGCCATAGTATGTTCCCAAATCGAATGATCAGTTTTTGGGGAAAAGCTAACCGAAGCAACTGTCCTATTCGTAGATAAGGGATACCAAACAGTCATCTGGAATAATGCAATGTGTTTTTGGTGATTCACTCGAGTGTTGCAGGTTCTTGGAGACCATTAAAGATAGTCTTTCAGTTCTTGAACGATTTGAATTTTAAAAGGATGGATCTTATGATTCTTTTTTAAAATTTCATGAATAATCACCCTTAGAAGTTTCAATAAAGCTGCCTTTTTCTGTATCGACACTCAATCACCTACCGCATTCTATTTTTTTGTTGCAAAATAAAAAATAACACCACTTCTATACATAAATACCAACCCTCTAATATTAATTTCCTGGTCTATTCTATTTGAGGATTTTCAATATTTCTATTATGTTCGGATTAAGAAAATGTTGTCACACCTTTTTAATATTCTTTTATGGTACAAAAGAGGGTTTAGTTTAACAATAGAGCGACGTGTGTGCAATTTTGGATATTCCCTAGATTTTGAATATTTCACGGTGAATGTGTTTGAATTCGGCTTTATTTGATCTACTCGCAATTGTCTATTGCACGAATAGGGAAACTAGAAATTCTCTATTTTATTACCAAACAGTGTTGTTGTTAAAATTGCTAGCAAATATTTCATCATCATAAGTGTGGTCTGAGAGCGTTGCGTTATATGTGCCAAATGGCTGTTCCAGGTGAGCTTATCGCCCAGTCTTATTCCTAGGTACTTGAACTCTCTCTTAACCTGGATCTGGTTACCGAAGAGAGTTGGTACCCTAGCTATATCAACATTTCTCTTCCTTGTAAATGGTACCATTACAGTCTTCATTGGATTGACCCTCAGACCCTCCTGGTTACACCACCTTTACACTATGAACAATGCCCTCTGCATGAGTTTTAGGCAAGTGTTCATAAATTTTCCTCTTATTAGGACAACAATGTCGTCAGCATATCCTTGAGCGTACATTCCCTGTGCATTGAGCTCAGAAAGGAGGTCATCAACCACTAGATTCCACAGATTCGGTGTTAGTAGTCTGTGAAGATATTCACGATTGATGGAGATGGTTGAAAAGTTTACAAGTATGCGGAGACTTTACAAGAAGACTAAATGGTTGGATGTAAATACCTCAGCAATTTGGAAATGTGTGGCAGTTCTTCTTGTGTGGTAAATAGGGAGAATAAATCGATATATAGTGGAGTTTTGTGGAATGCAAAATAGAATGTTGCTTTCTTTTGCATAAGTTAATGCTTCAAAATTTTTAAGACTAGAGTGTCCATTAAAACTTCTTTTTATGGATTATCCTTATTTTTCCATCCTATGCCACCTCAGACCAAATTCGCTAATGTCAAATATTTACAACTTCCGGAGCAAGTATTGGCAAATATTTGTGTTCGATTTTTTTTTATGTGGATCTCCAACCGTTGTTTTTTTGTGAGAATATATCTCACAACTTTACGAAAAAGGAAATAAATATATCTTTTCTTAAAGTAATTTATTTTCAATCAACACACTTCTAAATGTCGTAAATATTTCTATTTCAGCTAATTACAAAACTGTTTTAATTAAAACACTTGCGTCACGTTTTCGTGACAAGTAAAATTCTCATTCACGGCTCTAAACATGTGACACGTATTTTCGTATATTTCTTATTTAGATTTCAGGGTGAAATGAAGATGATGACATATTCTAAATCTCTTTCACACTTAAAAAGTAATTGTGGGGAGATAGATAAGTGTAATTTAGTATTTTTTTATCTGTTTGTGCAATTTTCACATAATTTAAATCGTATTTATTTTCTTTATCATAGAAATTTAGTTAAAGAGAATGATTATTATTGTATCTATAATACTACCAAATAGTCAAAGAAAAATGTTATTGTTAAAATAAACCTAGATAGACAGCTCTTATGAAACCTAGTAAAAAAGGAGTGTACAAATGTTAAAATAGTAAATAAACAGTAATATAAACGTAAAAAGGAGTGAAAGAAGACATACAACTACTGTAGTAAACACAACGAAGAAGACTGTTAAAGAAGCTGAAGAGAAATTTAGTGATAACAAGAAACCAGTTCTATAAAATTTTAATTAGGTAGGCAAAGAATGTTTTTGATCTTCCTATGCAAGACGAAGAAGTGGAACTAAATTTATTTAGATAAAAATGGAAGAATTGATGACTCAAAAAGTGTAAAAAAAGGTGGAGGAAGACATCTAATTACTTAAGAAAACAGAAGGAAGAAGACTGTTAAAATGCTTAAGAGAAATTTTATGATAACAAGAAACCAGTGCTGTAAAATTTTAACTAGGGAGGCAAAGAATTTTTTTTAATCTTTCCTTGCAAGAAAAAGAAGATGAACTCAATATATTTAGACAAAAATGGAAGATTTGATGACTCAAAAAGTGTAAAAAAGGTGGAGGAACACGTACAATTACTGAAGAAAACAGAGAAAAGAAGACAGTTACAGAAGCTGAAGAGAAATTTGATGATAACAACAAACCAGTTCTGTAATATTTTAACTAGGGAGGCAAAGAATGTTTTTGATCTTCCTATGCAAGAAGAAGAAGAAGAAGAAAAACTAAATCTATTTAGACAAAAATGGAAGAATTGATGACTCGAAAAGTGTAAAAAAAGTGGAGAAAGACATACAATTACTGAAAAAAAGCAGAAGGAAGAAGACTGAAGAGAAATTTGAATCAGTCCGCATTCTTCAAGGTTTTTTTCACAAGTTATTATGTGACTTGGCTTTCTCTAAGATTTTCTTCCACTTTTCTCTATTTGTGCATATTTTCCTCCTCTTTTATGGCATTAATATCTCTATTAACCGGGTCCTCCCTTCTTTCTTTCCGTCTTCTTCTCGGCCTTTCATTCTCTGGTTACAATCTAATGACTTTTTTGATCAGGAGGTCGTTTTTTCTTCTGTCTACGTGTCTTCTCTATATCAGTCTTTGGAATCCAATTTACTATCCATAAATTTGAGTTTATATATGCAGATATGACCTGTATACCATAACTAAAGAAGCTACACTCAAAAAATCACACACCGATACTTCCAAGTATTAATAAAACAAAAATTACTTTTTCAACTTACCAGTTATGCAAGCATATTGAATGGTAATATTTCCTTCTCCAAAAATTTCTGATCCAGGACAATCCTCCGTAAAAATAAAGCTGCAGTGGTTCAATCCTGAACATCTACAATAGTAAATACAACCTTTAATTTTCTTTAATCTAATAAAAGTCCTAGAAGATAATCAAGTTGAATTGTTTCTTATGTGCTATATAGTGAAAGGCCATGCGCACAAAGACGCGAACTTGTATTAATTGTTGATAGATCGATAGAAAACAAAACTTTTAGTTGTGTATTGAGTATTATTTTTTTAATACTTCTCACACGAAAGTTACCAACACAAATTTATGAAAAACCAATATTAATATTTATGTTATAACTATTTTTATAAAAAATTATGGGAAATTTAAAAAACTCCGTGTTAAACAAACACAATTAGTTGATAATGGCTGTTAAATTATCTATCGATCTCTATTTTCGTAATTTACAACAAAATTAACTAGGAATATATTAGTTATCTACCCTAAATAAAATCAGTAGACCATATAACCTACGAAAGTAACCGTTTTGCATAAATTAACCCCATTGTACATTTTTAAAGGGTGAAACTAATCAATTATTTGTTAAGTTCAATTTATTATGTGTAAGAGAAATTGCTTTTTGTATATAATTTATTACATTGACAGTTGACATATTTGACACTCAAAAAAACGTACATGTGCGTTTGTGATAATCAAATGTCAAAAAACAAATTTAATTGAAATTGTCATTTTTTTGATATAACAAGGTAACAAATATCAGTTTGTCTAATGATAAATTTACAAAATATATTTTATCTAGCAAATGTAGTTATAGAAAAAGTATTTTGTTAACTTAAATTCATTCTATATATCTGGTAAGACGCGTTACCGGTTATAGATAAAGATTGCAGGTTCGAGTCACGCTGGATGTGATATTTTTCGATTTCTTCTTAATGTTTGAATAATTTCTAAATACCAAAAATTTAGTATATCTTTTCTAAGCCAACGTTGTATTGTTTCTAATGCAGAATACCAAAAATTGTAAATTTGACATATAAGATTGATAAGAAGTCATGCATGTGGCCTTACTCAATCGACCATATGTTGGGGTAATAGAATAAGGGTGAAAATGTAAAAGTAAGCCGATTTCAAGGGGTAGATAACACCATGAAATAGCACTTTTATGTAATTCTAATGGATGAATGAATAGAGCCAAATGTTAGTTACAAATTTAACGACTTTGTGGAAAGATTTTTACGACTTTAACTGATTTACTGATATCGTGGTCAATACTTTCGTTGGTCACTTCAACAAAGGCTATTTAAATCTCACTTCAAAACTGGATTACACTAAGGTTTTAAATGGCAAATGTTGGATAAAGTAGGTAGAGACAGTAAAATATCTAGAAATACTTGAAAGAGTATCTAAAGACGTTATATAAGTCTGGGAAGATTTCAAAGAATCTAGAAGTATCTTGAGATGTCAAGAATGTCTCTGAAGATTTCAAAAAAGGCAAGAACTGCATGGAAATGCTAAAAACGTCTTTGGAGTTGTCACAGTCTATGAAGATATTGAAGAATACTCTAAAGATATTTGCAAGAAGGTTAAAAGTAAGTAGATACTCCAAGTGAAAGAATACGTAGAAAAAGTCTTTAGGAGACGTTTTAAAGAGTCAAGAAGTATCTTGAGACGTCAAGAAAGCCTCTGAAGATTTCAAAAAAGGCAAGAACTGCCTGGAAACGCTAAAAACGTCTTTGAAGTTGTCACAGTCTATGAAGATATTGAAGAATACTCTAAAGATATTTGCAAGAAGGTTAGATATGAGTAGATACTCCAAGTGAAAGAATACTTAGAAAAAGTCTTTAGGAGACGTTTTAAAGAGTCAAGAAGTATCTTGAGACGTCAAGAAAGCCTCTGAAGATTACAAAAAAGGCAAGAACTGCATGGAAACGCTAAAAACGTCTTTGGAGTTGTCATAGTCTATGAAGATATTGAAGAATACTCTAAATATATTTGCAAGAAGGTTAAAAGTGAGTAGATACTTCAAGTGGAAGAATACGTAGAAAAAGTCTTTAGGAGACGTTTTAAAGAGTCTAGAAGTATCTTGAGACGTCAAGAAAGCCTCTGAAGATTTCAAAAAAGGCAAGAACTGTCTGGAAACGCTAAAAACGTCTTTGAAGTTGTCACATTCTATTAAGATATTGAAGAATACTCTAAAGATATTTGCAAGAAGGTTAAAAGTGAGTAGATACTCCAAGTGGAAGAATACGTAGAAAAAGTCTTCAGGAGACGTTTTAAAGAGTCTAGAAGTATCTTGAGACGTCAAGAAAGCCTCTGAAGATTACAAAAAAGGCAAGAACTGCATGGAAACGCTAAAAACGTCTTTGGAGTTGTCACAGTCTATGAAGATATTGAAGAATACTCTAAAGATATTTGCAAGAAGGTTAGAAGTGAGTAGATTCTCCAAGTGGAAGAATACGTAGAAAAAGTCTTTAGGGGACGTTTTAAAGAGTCTAGAAGTATCTTGAGACGTAAAGAACGCCTCTGAAGATTTTAAAAAAGGCAAGAACTGCATGGAAACGCTAAAAACGTCTTTGGAGTTGTCACAGTCTATGAAGATATTGAAGAATACTCTAAAGATATTTGCAAGAAGGTTAGAAGTGAGTAGATACTCCAAGTGGAAAAATACGTAGAAAAAGTCTTTAGGAGACGTTTTAAAAAGTCTAGAAGTATCTTGAGACGTCAAGAAAGCCTCTGAAGATTTCAACAAAGGCAAGAACTGCCTAGAAACGCTAAAAACGTCTTTGAAGTTGTCATGAAGATATTGAAGAATACTCTAAAGATATTTGCAAGACGGTTAAAAGTGAGTAGGCAGGCACCTTAAAGACATTTCTGGAGACGTTAACAAAAAATCTAGAAGTAAGTAAATACGTTAAAAAAGTCTCTGGAGACGTCTAGAATACTTAAAAACATGCAAAAGTCTTCAAAAAGGTAAAAAACAATATACATGTGAGATGGCAGGTTAATAAAGTCTTTGAAGCTCTTTTAAAGAGTGTATAAATAAGTACCTATCTTGAGACATTAAGAAAACCTTTGGAGACTTAACAAGAACACCATAGAGAGGTGAAAAAAATCTTTGGAATTGTCACAAAAATGTTAGTAGTCTGTGAAGATGTTGACGATTACTTTGGAGATGGTTGAAAAGTCTAGAAGTATGTGGAGATTTTACAAGAAGGTTAAAAGGTAATGAAGACATAGAACACGTCTCTGAAAACGTTACAAAAAATCTAGAAATATGAGGATAGATTCTGGAAAGCCTCTAAAGACGTTTTGAGAATTTTAGAAGTAGATCAAGTTGTTTCAAAAAGTTTAGAAGTATGTAAAGACATTTAAAAGTTCCTGAAGGAATTTAAAAGATCCAAAAAATAACTGGAGTCGTTAAAAAAGCTTCTGAAACTTTAACTCAAAATTGATACAAATATATGTTTGTATAAATATAAATAAATACAAAAAACAAGATCTGTTTCTACCATTACGATATTAAATTCTATATAAAACAGGAGAAGGAAGCGTTTTACTACGTTTTGCACATTATCTAAAGTGCTCGAAGCCATATGGTATTTTCTTTACGAGAGGTATCAATCTAATTTACTAAAAATATATACAAGAATTTCTTCTTCTAAATTTATTGACGTATCGATTGTTATATTTATATAGTTAATTGAATCAATTAATCAACTCAAAGTTTTTCCTGATCTAAATTATTACGCTATAAAACCAATTCCAACAAACAAAGACTGAAAAGACTGGCCAAAAATGTGCTCTACTTTTTTATTACCTGATACGAAAAAATCGAACACAGTTACTCTTTTAGCTAACATTTAATTATAGCTAAACATATCTATCAGATCCGCACACACTAAACAAAAAAAAAGCCATGCCACATTGGCACACGACAAATTTATTATCCACCCTTTTATTATATCCACCCTAATTTAAATTTGACCCTTCTTCTTTTCTGAATAGTGCAATCAAAATTGAAATGTAATCGCTTGACGTATTGGTTGAAACATGTTGAAGTTTGTGGATTTTCCGCAAAAAATCAAAAACAGGGGTAGGTAAAATTGAATTAAATAGAATAGTAGAAACAACGACCAAAGACAGTAAGATAAAGCAATAAAAGCAGGAGGAATGAAGTCGAAGTGCAAAAAAAGTTACTTAATCGTATAAAAAAACAATAAAAAGAAGAAACTGACATATCATAAATGTCACATGACAGAACTTTCATGTGTCATAACTGTCATGTGTCATAACTGTCATGTGTCATAATTGTCACGTGTCATAATTGTCAAGTGTCGTAATTGTCAAGTGCCATAATTGTCAAGTGTCATTCTTTTGACTGAAAACATCTCTGAGATGCACTGGTGAAAATAGATAAGGTGATCTAACTCCTTTAAATGCCACATTGTAGACTTTCAAAATATCAATGACAGAAGTCAAATGAAGACAAGTTAACATCGATTTTCAGGAAAAAAGTCTAAACCAAATCGCAAATCTTCGTAGAGGAAGAAGAAAAGGAAGCTAATCCTAAAGTAGTAACAAATTTGGAATAATGTCAAAAATGTCATGTGTCATACCTGCCAGATGTTATAATTTATTTTAATATCAAAATTAATACCTATTGTACATACCTTTGATTTAAAACATCTCTGGGATGCACCGGTGGAAATGGAGGTGGTGATATAACTCCTATTAGTGCTCCATTGTCGGTAAAATTTGTAAAACCAATATTTGCTTCGAAAATTTTACTGGCCTGTTCCGGTAAAAAGTCAACTTTTAATATAGCAATGACAGATGTCAAATGACGACATGTAAGCATCAATTTACAGGAACTGCAACCTTGAACTGAAACTAATTCTGAAACATCGAATTATCAATAAATTTAGTGGAAAATGAGCTTTATTTACGGGACCAATTGAAATATTATTTTAAGAACAATTAAACTCATATATTGTCACGCCGGGGGGGATTGGAGGTGTGTGCCTTAGTGTTTTGGGATGAGGGGTAGCTAACTGAAGACACTTCCCACCCAGGTCGTGGTTATCTACCCCCTGGTTAGGTATCCTGCTGAAGGCAGAAAACTAACCAAGGGGAGAATGAGATAAAAAACAGGAAACAAACAAAAATATATTAACGAATGAAATAGCAATAACAATAAATAATTAAAATATGAATAGAGAACTAAATACAATAATCTTAACTAATCTTACCAAATAACTACATGGTGACATGTCACACTTACTCACGAAAATAAGTCAAGAGTCACAACGGCCCAGACCCAAGGGTCTGTTTTAGGGACACCCCAAAGGGTAACCCTTACAGACAACCTCAGACTCCGAACTCCCCGTGTCCGACCTCAATAACTTTTTTTTTTTTTAAAGAGGGCCAGGCTTAGAGGTAGTCCATGGGATTGCATCGCAGCTAGTACAGCTTATTGTGCACCCTCATTCACAGGTCCTCATTCTTCGTCAAATCCCAGGTTCTTAATGAACCAAGAGATTCTTTTGACTATGGTTGCCCGTTCTTCCCTTTGATCTCCAGTCGGTAGGCCAAGGGATCTCACACGCAGACCTTGCAGGGCTGGGCACATGAATATCACGTGGAAGGCTGTTTCCTCCTCCTCACCGCATTTTCTACATAGGAGATTTTCAATTTGAATTCCCATCTTATGTAGGTGTCCGCGAAATACCCAGTGGCCGCTGATGAAGCCAACCACTTTCCGCAGGGTCTTCCTCCTCAGCCCAAGGGCATCTGCCGCTATAGCACCAGTAGGTGTCTGCAGCATTCTCTTTGACTGTATTTTACCTTCTGTTCTTTCCCAGCTCTTTCGATGTTCTATGCCCATCCACTGGCGAACAGCTCTTCGTGCTGTGTTGTAAGCAATACCACACGTCGGCTCTGGGCCAATGAGCGGGCTTTCAGCTCCTTTGTTTGCCCACATGTCTGCTCCCTCATTGCCAGCGATACCTTTGTGCCCCGGAACCCAACTAAGGATAACCTTGTTGTACTCTCCCAGGGTTTTCATGGCCTGATGACAGTCCCATACCGCTTTAGAGGTAAAGTCAAAACTGTTAAGTGCCATTAGCGCTGCTCTACTATCCGAGTTTATGTATATGGTGTGGTCTGTCATACCACGCTCCAAACACACTCTTGCACACTCTGATAGGGCAACAACTTCAGCCTGGAAAACAGTAGCCAGCTTACCCAGGCTTACGCAAAACTGCGCCTTGGGTCTGACTCCATATATTCCCGCCCCAGTGCCTGTTGGCTTCTTCGAGCCATCCGTATACCAAGTGATCCCCCTTTTCATATATTCAGGTTCACCTTTCTCCCAGGCAGCCCTGTCAATAATATTGACATTGTATGGCTTTTCTAGATCTGTGATCTTCACCATCCTGTCTGGTAGCATTTCCAAGGTGTCCATCTGTACAGTGTCCACAATCCTTGTATGCCCACTGGCGGCGTTATACTTCCAGTTGCCACTGCAACCCATTCTGTAGGCTGCCATCCTTGCCTCCCCTTTCACAACAATGTCGAGAGGTGGGAGGTTTAGCACTACTTCCAGGGTTGCAGTTGGAGTACCTCTCATGGCTCCTGTGATGCCAAGACACGCTACTCGCTGGATCTTTTGTAGTCTCTTTACAGCGGTAGTTTGCATCACCTTGGTCCACCAGACTATCGAGCCATACACCATCATCGATCTTGCAACCCTAGTGTATAGCCAGTTAGTCATTTGTGGGCTCAGACCCCATATCTTCCCAAAGGCCCGTCTCATCATCATAAGTGTGGTCTGAGAGCGTTGCGTTATATGTGCCAAATGGCTGTTCCAGGTGAGCTTATCGTCTAGTATTATTCCTAGGTACTTGAACTCTCTCTTAACCTGGATCTGGTTACCGAAGAGAGTTGGTACCCTAGCGATATCAACATTTCTCTTCCTTGTAAATGGTACCATTACAGTCTTCATTGGATTGACCCTCAGACCCTCCTGGTTACACCACTCAACAACTTGCTTTTATAGCCAATTCATATTCTACGTGAGAATAAAAATTAAACTATTTAAACACTTGTGGAGATCTAACGCAATGACTTTGACCTGGTAAAATGTAATACAAAACAATACAGTAATACAGTAATTCAATAAACTGATAAATTAATATCTAGGGCAAAACTGCCCTCTTATCGTATGTGACAATATGTTCGTTTGTCGTATAGAAATGTCAATTGTATTACACTTGCTTAATGTTTTCAGTGTTACCAACGTTTTTTTAATACAAATAAACACATTTGCAGTATATTATTGTGAATGTTAGAGTATCATATTTTTCTGGTATTAAAATTGCTTTCTAATTAGAAAAAAAAGTAAAAATGCATATTTTAAGCAAATTGTATTGTCACAACATTTTAATATTTTAAAAATTATGGTACGCTTTCTTAACTCCCCATAAATATTTAATAACTCCTAAAATAACTCACCTTCATAACCATTGGTGGTGTTCCACAAATAACTTAGAATCAATATCCATAAAATAACCAACATGTCCTTTAAAAAAACTCAACGTACCCCTATTTCGATTTTTCATGACCATAACTATTTTTAATAAATGTGTTGATGTAGTAAAATTTTCGAAAAATCATCTAAACGCTCCAATCGAGTTAGTACTAGTTTTTGAGAAAAAAATTTTACATCAATACAAATCTTTTGATTACATTATTTTCGGAATCAAGTAAATATTTTCGAGTATTCGAAGTAGGAAAATCAACCTGAAATAAATATTATTATAACGAATAAGATTACTAAAATGTAATTTATCAGTGGATAATGTCATTTGTCTATATAGTTTATAATTTCATTAAATAGAAATGTTTTATTGCGTCATTCAGAAAATGATTATAAAATATAGACGTATAGTACATTCACAACTGTAGTAACTGACTTGTGTCCGCTAGTAAAATTTATTTTAAATAAATATCTAGATAATTAAGGAAAAAAGAAGTACAGAACTAATGAAGAATAGTTTTTTTCATGAAATTAATAATAAGAAAATACAATCGAAGGTAGTTCTTTAACTGTTAGTTTATAATCGTACAACTCTCTACATATTAAAAAATATCAGGTAGAAATTTATATAAATTCCAAGTATAATTTGTTAAGAGGCCAAAACGTTGACTAAAATCTGTTTAAATGTTTCTAAATTTGTAAATTTCATTGTTAAAAATTACGCTAAAGATGCGCTCGATAAATAAAATAAATAAATAAAATAAAATAAAAATAAATTTATTGATGCATGTACATTATATAGGTACATCCGAGTACAAAAATAAAAATTAATCATATTTTTAATAAGTTAAGGATGAGTACTTTCAACTAGAACATGCATTTCAAAAGGACATCATTGACTCCTGAAAATGAGGAATCAATCTTCCCGATGCCCCACAGAATTACTAAATTTAGTAGCAGCTGTAACCCAGTACAACAGGTTTCTACTCTCCTCAATACGTGAACTTCCAGCGACATCCAGACAGCACTAAGTAATAAATACAGATCAATGGATACTTAATAATGTAACATTTTAATATCACAGAGAGACGTGAAAGGGCCCACCCACTCGAAAAAAATCATGTATTTTTAAAAACCCATAAAGGATTTTTTTTTTTTTTTTTTTAAAAGAGGGCCAGGCTTAGAGGTAGTCCATGGGATTGCATCGCAGCTAGTACAGCTTATTGTGCACCCTCATTCACAGGTCCTCATTCTTCGTCAAATCCCAGGTTCTTAATGAACCAAGAGATTCTTTTGACTATGGTTGCCCGTTCTTCCCTTTGATCTCCAGTCGGTAGGCCAAGGGATCTCACACGCAGACCTTGCAGGGCTGGGCACATGAATATCACGTGGAAGGCTGTTTCCTCCTCCTCACCGCATTTTCTACATAGGAGGTTTTCATAAAGGATGAGAGGTATTGTTTATATTTTAATTTAAAACTTGGGATAGATAACCTTTTAAAATCATTGGGTATAGCATTATACACAGCAGCAACGTTATATGAAAAACTTCGTCTGAAAATTGTCTTTAAATACCTTGTGACTGTCAAGAGACCACGATGTCTTAAGTTCAAATGATGAACATCTGTTCGATAGCAGAGTCTTCTTGCCAGGTACGGAGGAGTTCTGAGTATGGAGATCTTGTGAAAGAACAAGGAAAGGCGGAGGAGGCGTCTATTTAACATATTTAACCATCTAATTGAAATCAGATATGCAGATATGCAATGGCGTCTTCTTAAACCATATACAAAACGAACGCATGAGTTTTGTACCTTCTGTATCCTACGAGTCGTCACGGCATCTAAACAAGGACCATAGACCACGTCACAAAAATTAAACCTGCTCAATACCAAAGCGTCACATAAGGTTTTACGCGCTGGGACCGACATCAAGTATCTAAATGGATAAATGACCCTGAGCGCTCCATAAGCTTTACCCACCAGACCAGCAACATGTTCTCTAAATCTTAATTTAGTATCTAACTGTAGGCCCAAGTTTCTCGATACACTCGAAAACCTTAACACATCACGATCTATAGCTATAACCAGTTGCTGTTCAAGAAAGAGACGATGATATTTAGAACAAAATAATATATAGAATATAGAAGATTTAGTTGCGTTCAGTAGAAGTGAGTGATTTTTAGCTGTGGATGATAAAGCAGATAGATCATTATTAATATTAGCCTGAGCTGTAATAACATCTTTATTAGAAAAAGAATATAATAACTGTGTATCGTCAGCATATAAATAATATTTGCAGAATTTTAAACAAGAAAACAGTTTACTGGTATATATGGTAAATAACAGTGGCCCCAGTATTGAACTCCAGATCTCACAGGTAGAGGATTAGATAAAGCATCATTTAACTTTATCATCTGTGAACGATTATAGAGGTATTTTTTAAAGAAAAGTAATGACCTATCACAGAACCCGTAATATTTCAAGATGGCTAGAAGCAATCCATGATCGATGGTGTCGAACGCTTTTGAGAAATCGAGTAAGATTAAAGCAGTATTAATATTAACATCCAGTGATCTTACGACATCATCAACCACGGCGGATAAAACTGTAGCACATTTATGGCCTTGCCTAAACCCGGACTGCACATCAGGCAAAATATTATTAGAATTTAAATAATTTCGAACTTGTTGGTTAACGATCTTCTCTAATACCTTGGAGATAGCACACAGAATACTTATTGGGCGAATATCACTCATTGTATTACAATTATTGCTTTTGGGAATGGGCAATACATAAGAGGTTTTCCACTGAGCAGGAAATTGCCCCTCAAGCAAACAAAAATTGATTAAATGGGTAACTACAGGTATAATTTCGGGGCAACATATCTGCAACATTTGTATTGAAATCTCATCGAGACCCAATGACTTGGATGATATGCTAAATATTGCGTCTTTAACATCCTCAACAGAGGCAGTAGTGAGCGCAAATGGTTCAGTAAATCCATCAAACGTGTTATTTAAATAGTAATGCAAGGTCGTATCAGGAACAGGGATCAAGTTATTTGCAATTGAAACAAAATGATTATTTAATAAATTAATATCTTGCAAATGAGAAGGTATTTCTTCTATAGATACCCAGTTTTTTAATGTCTTTCCAGATTAAATTAGTATTACCAGTGTTAGAAGAGAAAGCATTGAAGTAGGCACGCTTTTCCCTACGAAGCGAACTAGATACAAGATTAGGCAACGATTTATAATATTCTAAGGTGGATAGTTTACGATTATTTTTATATCTTACATAATCCCTTAATCTCTGCATGAACTGTATATTAGGGGTGATCCATGGCGTATAGTTTGGACGATGATTATATGTTTTCAGAGGAGCATGAAAATTATATAGTTCGATAATAGAGAGGTTAAAAAATGCTAATTTATCTTCGATATTGTCCATTCTATACATAAGATGCCACGGTATAGACAAAACATCTTGTTTGATTTTATCATTATCAATGCCTGATAGATTACGATAGTGACCACAATGGTTAGCGGGCCGGTTTGGAAAAATATCTAAAATAACGTAGACTAAGCAATGATCACTTAATTCATAAAAATCAGTTACACCATAGTCGATGAGCAATGATTCCTCCGAGCATAAGATGTGATCAATCAGCGAAGACGATGTTGCAGTAACACGAGTAGGTCTATCTATGATCTGCTTCAAGCTCAACCCCTTCAAAATTGATAAATATCGATATCGATCGATTAAATATTTTTCATCACTCCGTGCGGAAAGCAATGCTTCCTTCAACGTTACGAAATATAAAACTTTTCATCACTCCGTGCGGAAAGCACTGCTTTCGATCATGCAGGACCGTGCGGAAAGCAATGAATGACCGAAACAGAGTTGATAAGTGTTTCCCTATCAAAAATAAATGAGATAGAAAGTGAATTAAGAGAAATTGAGGATGAATTTTCTAATAGTTTTGCATCTGATAACGCGGTAGTAATGCATCACGATGTAATCAATCAAACGTTTCATTACTAAATAAAGATTTTGTTGATTCTCAATTATTATTTCTTTTCTTTTATTTTAGACAAATTCAAGAGCTTTCCTCACGGAGTGATGAAAAATAAAATACGCAACTCGTGCGGTGCGCAGGTAATCCCATCACTCGTGCTTTTTATCGCACTCGTGATGGGATCACCTGCTTTCCGCACTCGTTACGTAATGTACTATTTCCAAACTCTCCTCTAAGCCTGTCCTGGCAACTTGTGTTTTACGGTGATAATTCATCAACAAAAAATTTAAAAGAGATTATTTAGTTTTACAGGTGTAACTTTTACAATGAGACACTATATTTGTGAATATACTTTACACCTTTACACATATGCCAGTTTCTGGTATGATTTCATATTTAGATAAAACTATAAACAAACTTTCGCATTTCTATGGTTAAATTTTTTATCATTCTGTTTTGTTTTTAGAAATAAAACAAAGCTCTTTTCAGTACAACTAAAAGTTTTGATATGTATTTGTATTTATAGAAATAAACGGAAGTCTATTGTAATTTCGTATAGAAATATTTTCTAAAAGGATCTTTTGTAAACCATAAATATTTATAGATGATCTTAAATTATGATTCAGGTAAAAATTCTACATTTTTTACCAAATTTAATCGAGTTTTACAAAATTTACAAATCAGAAGTTACAATTGTAGTTGAGACTAAAGATTGTAAACCATAGTTAAGAGTTGTAGATCGTATTTTACAATTCTTAAACAAATAAACGACTGTAAATTATAATTGTGAGTCAAAAGATACAATTTTTATTTAAAATTTATAACTAACACCCATAATTGATACTTATACATCTTAATGGACAATTACAACTTGTAATTCACAATTGTACTACGGATTTACGATTGTAAATCACAATAGTACATTACAAGTTACAATTTTAGTTTAGAATTTATAATTCTAGTAAAAAATGTATACTTGTAAATCATAATTGAAGTTTGTAGACCAAAATTCTTAATTTTAAAACGGAGTTGTGACTGTAAATCACAATTGTAAGTCAGAACTACAACTAAAACTTATAACTTTTAAGTATACAACTTAATTGACAATTACAGCTTAAAGTTCACAGTTGTAATACGAATTTACGATTGTAAATCACAATTATACATCAGAAGTTACAATTTTAGTTTATAATTAATAATTGTGTAATAAAAATTATACTTGTAAGTCGTAATTGATATTTGTAGTCCAAATTTCGCAATTGTAATACGAATTTACGTCTGTAAATCACAGTTGTAAGTCACAAGCTCATTAAAATGCGAATTTCAACACTATACATGTTTGTAAGCCACAACTAAAAGATCAGGATTTTATAAATATCTGTTTTACCTATAGAAGTAAAACTACAATTTAAAAAGGATAAAAAATGACAATAAAAATCCAAATTGAATTTCCATTATGAAATAAAATCGAAGAAATCGTTAATAAACTTTTAATCCAAAGTATTATCAAGATCACTAATTCCTTTGAATTGATATACGGGATTATTATTCTACTGCTTCCTGTTTAATCAATATTCCTCTTCAAGGACATTATTCATTATATCAATAGAAAAAAAAATATCAGAATGTATGTTAATTAATGTCGTGAACTAAATAAAGTGTTTTTCCGACAAAACACATACTTCTTTCCATAGCAAAACGATTTTCTGTATTTGAATTACCTTCAAAATCCTTTATGAGTATTTCCAGCTTTCTTTTTAAATGAAAATAAAATTAGATTGTCTTAAAAACTCTAGACGTAGATTTCAAGAATCCTTTCTTTACGAAAACAAAATTGTCGATTAATTGATTATAATTAATCGATAATCATTTTGCTGTCTATTAACATCTTTAAACCATCAACATCTTTTAAATGTAAAATTTGTTCAAAATGTTTTACACAATCCAGTAACTTAAATATTCATATTAGAACTCACACTGACGAGAAACCTTTTAAATGCAAAATATGTTCGAAATGTTTCCAAACATCCAGTTACTTAAAAACTCATAATAATAACTGATTAGCAAACTTAGGACCATTAATTGACCAACAATTTACGAAAAATTAATCAAAAACTGACCATTGATTGACGATCACTTTACCATGAATTTCACCATTAATTAACAATTAATTGACAATCATTTTGCTATTTTTCGATCATTGATATACCATCGATTTAAGTTGTTTAAAGCATCAAAAACCTTGGGGTGTGTGATTAGCAAACTTTTGACTATTTATTGACGATAACTTTACCATGAATTAATCATCGATTGACTATTAATTGATAATCAATTTAACATCTTTAAAGCATCAAAATATCGAGTGTTTGATTAGCAAACTTTTGATCCTTGATTGACCATCACTTTACCATTGATTAATGAAAAATTCACCATTGATTGACTATCACTTTACCATGAATTTGACCATTAATTAACAATTAATTGACAATCACTTTGCTATTTTTTGATCATTGATATACCATCGATTTAAGTTGTTTAAAGCATCAAAAACATCGGGTGTGTGATTAGCAAACTTTTGACTATTTATTGACGATAACTTTACCATGAATTAATCATCGATTGACTATTAATTGAAAATCAATTTAACATCTTTAAAGTATAAAAATATCGAGTGTGTGATTAGCAAACTTTTGATCCTTGATTAACCATCACTTTACCATTGATTAATGAAAAATTCACCATTGATTGACTATCACTTTACCATGAATTTGACCATTAATTAACAATTAATTGACAATCACTTTGCTATTTTTTGATCATTGATATACCATCGATTTAAGTTGTTTAAAGCATCAAAAACATCGGGTATGTGATTAGCAAACTTTTGACTATTTATTGACGATAACTTTACCATGAATTAATCATCGATTGACTATTAATTGACAATCAATTTAACGTCTTTAAAGCATCAAAATATCGAATGTGTGATTAGCAAACTTTTGATTCTTGATTGACCATCACTTTACCATTGATTAATGAAAAATGCACCATTGATTGACGATCACTTTACCATAATTTTGACCATTAATTAACAATTAATTGACAATCATTTTGCTGTTTTTTGACCATTAATACACCATCTATTTAACATCTTCAAAGCATCAAAAACATCGAGTGTTTGATTAGCTAAGTTTTGACCATTAATTGACCATCACTTTACCACTTCGCAATTGTCAATTTAAAAAAAAAATGAAATATTTATATGAAAAATACCCGATTTTAATTTCTATACGAAATGACAAGTCTATAATTAAAATAAAAAAAAATATTAGTATTACTTACTGGTACTAATTAGCACGATACACTATTTAAAAAATTTCTTAACGAAAAATCGTGTTTACAAACGGCATGGTTTTATTAACGCACCACTTACGACACAACAAAAACCGATTTTAAATCGAAATGCGACGACGTCGATCTCGCAGAATGCTTTTCAGACGATGATGCCACGTTTCCGAAAGCTTTCCGAAAACTACCAAAGTTCGAACATGCTTCAAACTTGTAAAAACTGAAAATCTTTGTGGAGAGTTTTTAAAACAATCCAAAGTTGGAAAGTTGAATAAAAAACACTAGAAATAGACTTGAAGAATTTTTGAGGCAATCCAAAACTAGAAAGTTTGTTTTCTTTTAGAAAGAAAGCTTAAAAGCTACGTTGAAAGTTGCAAGGTATGTTTTTTGTTGGAAAAACAGTTAGAAATCTAGAATTACAGTTTTCAAGGAACTCCAAAGTTAGAAAGTTTGTTTTCTTATAGAAAGTATGCCAGAAATCTACGTTCAGAGTTTTTAAGGCAATCTAAAAAGAAAGATGGAAAGTCTTTTTGCTATGGAAAGAAAGCAAGAAAGCTACGTTAAAAGCAATACAATGTTGAAAGTTTGTTTTCTTTTAGAAAGAAAGCTTCTTTAAAAGCTCTTAAGCCATTCCAATGTTGGAAAGTTTGTTTTCTTTTGAAAAGAAGACTAGAAATACACGAGAAGAATTATGAAGTCAATCCAAAGATGGAAAGTTTGTTTTCTTTTAGAAAGAAAGCTACTTTAAAAGCTCTCAAGGCATTCCAATGTTGGAAAGTTTGTTTTCTTTTCGAAAGAAGACTAGAAATACACGAGAAGAATTTTGAAGCCAATCCAAAGATGAAAAGTTTGTTTTCTTTCAGAAAGAAAGCTAGAAAGCTACGTTGAAAATTGCAAAGTATGTTTTTTATTGGAAAAACAGTTAGAAATCTAGATACAATTTTCAAGGAACTCCAAAGTTAGAAAGTTTGTTGTCTTAACGAAAGTTTGCTAGAAATCTACGTTCAGAGTTTTTAAGGTAATCTAAAAAGAAAAGTGGAAAGTCTTTTTGCTATGGAAAGGAAGCAAGAAAGCTACGTTACAAAGTATCTTTTCTGTTGAAAAAGCAGTTAACAATCTAGATATAGAGTTTTCAATGCAATACAATGTTGAAAGTTTGTTTTCTTTTAGAAAGAAAGCTTGAAAGCTACGTTGAAAGTTGCAAAGTATGTTTTTTGTTGGAAAAAGAGTTATATATCTATAATTACAGTTTTCAAGGAACTTCAAAGTTAGAAACTTTGTTTTCTTAAAGAAAGTATGCTAGAAATCTACGTTTAGAGTTTTCAAGGCAATTTAAAAAGAAAGCTGGAAAGCCTTTTTGCTATGGAAAGGAAGCAAGAAAACTATCTTAAAAGTTACAAAGTATCTTTTCTGTTGAAAAAGCAGTTAACAATATAGATATAGAGTTTTCAAAACAATACAATTTTAGAAAGTTTGTTGTCTTTTAGAAAGAAAGCTACTTTGAAAGCTCTCAAGGCATTCCAATGTTGGAAAATTTGTTTTCTTTTGAAAAGAAGACTAGAAATACACGAGAAGAATTTTGAAGCCAATCCAAAGATGGAAAGTTTGTTTTCTTTTAGAAAGAAAGCTTGAAAGCTACGCTGAAAGTTGCAAAGTATGTTTTTTGTTGGAAATACAGTTAGATATCTATAATTACAGTTTTCAAGGAACTCCAAAGTTAGAAACTTTGTTTTCTTAAAGAAACTATGCTAGAAATCTACGTTCAGAGTTTTCAAGGCAATTTAAAAAGAAAGCTGGAAAGCCTTTTTGCTATGGAAAGGAAGCAAGAAAACTATCTTAAAAGTATCTTTTCTGTTGAAAAAGCAGTTAACAATCCAGATATAGAGTTTTCAAAGCAATACAATGTTGAAAATTTGTTTTCTTTTAGAAAGAAAGCTGCTTTGAGAGCTCTCAATGCTTTCCAATGTTGGAAAGTTTGTTTTATTTTGAAAAGAAGACTAGAAATACCTACACGAGAAGAATTTTGAAGACAATCCAAAAATGCAAAGTTTGTTTTCTTTTAGAAAGAAAGCTTGAAAGCTACGTTGAAAGTTGTTAAGTATGTTTTTTTTGTTGGAAAAATAGTTGAAAATCTAGAATTACAGTTTTTAAGGAACTCCAAAGTTAGAAAGTTTGTTTTCTTTAAGAAAGTATGCTAGAAATCTGCGTTCAGAGTTTTCAAAGCAATCTTATTTTAGAAAGTTTATATTTTCCTTTAAAAAGAAAGCTGAATATACTCGTAAAGGATTTTGAAGGCAATTCAAATCTGGAAAGTCTCTTTGCTATGGAAAGGAAGCTAGAAAGATACGTTAAAAGTTGCAAAGTATGTTTTTTGTTGGAAAAACAGTTAGAAATCTAGAATTACACTTTTCAAGGAATTCCAAAGTTAGAAAGTTTGTTTTCTTTTAGAAAGAATGCTACTTTAAGAGCTCTCAAGGGATTATTCTAATGTATAAAAGTTCGTTTTCTTTTGAAAAGAAGACTAGAAATACACGAGGAGAATTTTGAAGACAATCCAAAGATGCAAAGTTTGTTTTCGTTTGCAAAGAAAGCTAGAAAGCTTCGTTGAAAGTCGCAAAGTATGTTTTTAACAGTTAGAAATCTAGAATTACAGTTTTCAAGAACCTCCAAAGTTAGCAGGGTTGTTTTTTTGAAGAAAGTATGCTAGAAATCAGAGTTTTCAAGGCAATCTTATTTTAGAAAGTTTATATTTTTATTTAAAAAGAAAGCTGAATATACTCGAGAAGGATTTTGAAGACAATTCAAATCTGGAAAGTCGTTTTGCTAAGGAAGGAAGCTAGAAAGCTACGTTAAAAGTTACAAAGTATCTTTTCTGTTGGAAAAGCAGTTAACAATCTAGATATAGAGTTTTCAAAGCAATACAATGTTGAAAGTTTGTTTTCTTTAGAAAGAAAGCTACTTTAAAAGCTCTCAAGGCATTCCAATGTTGGAAAGTTTGTTTTCTTTTCGAAAGAAGACTAGAAATACACGAGAAGAATTTTGAAGCCAATCCAAAGATGGAAAGTTTATTTTCTTTTAGAATGAAAGCTTGAAAGCTACGTTGAAAGTTGTAAAGTATGTTTTCGGTTGAAAAAAGGGTTAAAAAGAGTTTTCAAGCAAATTTAGTTTTAGAAAGCTTGATCTCTTTTAAAAAGAAAGCTAAAAATCAATGTTGAGAGCTTGCAAGACATTCCAATGTTGAAAAGTTTGTTATTTTAATGAAGACTAGAGATACACGAAAAGAATTTTGAAGACAATCCAAAGCTACAAAGTTTATTTTCTTCTAAAACGAAAGCTAGATCCATTTAGAAATTATGCTAGAAATCCACGCCTACAGTTTTGAAGAGAATTCAAAATTGAGAAATATCTTTTGGAAAAAACACTAAACCAAAACCTAGAAGATTCTACCTTTTTATCTAAAAAAATTCTTAATATTTGCCAATATCTCACTTTCTATATTTTTGTATTAAATTCCGTTAAAATTTGATAGATTTGGCAACATTATTTCCCACCCCCTCTTCAATGGGAAACAAGGTCTCCTGATACAGTAATCCACCCTTGCAAAGGGTGCTTTTAGGCACATTTCCCCAATTTTCCGCTTCCCACTGCCCTATACACCTACATCGCGAATTTCAACTTCCTATAGCAAATACACATGCAAAATTTATTATACAGGGTTCATTCAATAAAAACAACAATTTTTTTTATAAAATTATTTCTCATTTTATCAAATATTCAATTATTCTTGATTATATTTTCTTTAGAACCTTTTTAATTCCTATGATTATAAAAAAATATTTTTATTGCTATTATTTTGTTAAAATACCAACAGGCACAAACCAAACATCGGTTTCGACTTTTTTTGGGCACCTTGTAGCTTAATTAACCCTTTAAAAGTTACATTGGAGTTGGGCGCCAACTTTGTAGGCTAGCTCCTGAGGGTCGTGGCTTCCTTCTGAGTTTTATTTAATTCCCTCCAAATATTAGTTAAAGGGCGCCAAGTACAGACATACAAATAAAATTCGAAAATTCAGCTTTAAGTTGATTTATTACTTTAATTATGATTTAGTAAAAATTAATTAAATAAATTAATTATTTCTCTTATCTTTGGGTTTTCGAAGACTTCTGACGGAGTTTCTATTAGTTGTGGAACGGAACTACAAATGTGGATAGAATTTCCTTTCAAGGAACTTCCTGTCGGATTATCGTTTAGATGTGGAACGGAACTGCAAGGTGGATTGAATTCCTTTCAAGGGACTTCCTGTCAGATTTTCGTTAGATATGGAACGGAACTGCAATTAGTGTCGGCTTCAAAATGGCTGTCGGCAGGCAGCGTAATTTCCTGTATGAATTAACTGGTACTTAATAGGGCCCTTCTTATAGATGGCAATAACCCTATTAATAAAATTGAAATCAAAATTCCGACCTTTAAATAATTAATATCGAACACAATCGCTATATAGTCTCTATAGTCTATAGTCTCTATAGTCTCTAAAAAATTAATTACCTTTCATGTTTATATATTTTAATACCACAAAAAACTGACCTTTAACAATAGCAATTGTATTCGAAAATTTAAATGTTAGTAAAATACATAAAATATTATATTCACCGCATTTTGGATTATTTCTAACATAAAATTAAAACAAAAGCAATAAGGTACTCACCAGAATGAAGGGCGAAGATATTAAGAAATAAATCTGAATTTAATAAAATGCGCAGATAAAATGAACGAATTTAAATCATAATCTATCGAAGAAACATATTTTCTCCTACCAAACTGGCAATCCCCTCTCGTATCGGCGCGATAATATAAAAATATATAATCCGGATGGTATGCTCGAAAACGAACGTTACAACCTTTGATTCCTAAATAAATAAAATCCTCTTTCATATTATTTAAATGTGTTACAAATGATTAAAATTGATTATTTTGGGTTTCAAGTACAACAATTACTGAGGGCTATAATAAAATTTATTTATTTATTATTTAAAATAATACTTTTATTGTTATTATTGTGTTACAATTTTTTTGTACTAAATGGTTAAACTAGTTATCAGTTTCGAGATTTTTGAGTGTTTTTAATTCTTTATTTTGTTACAGATTTCGTGGTAGAATTTTGAATATTAACATCCTCTGGTATGCTGATTTGGAATTGCAGTAATACTACCAGGTACGTTACCATTGTTGCAATTAACTGAAAATAGAATTTAATTGAAAACAGATAACAGAAACCCTATCAAATGAAAATCAAATTAATTATCGAGTTTTTAAATCAAAGGCAACTTAATTGAATTTCCTATCTGAATGTAATTTTAATTGTATGTTTTAAACAATCAATAGTGTATTTACGTTTATGGAAATTTTCGTGAAAATTGGAATACAGGAAAAATTTTAAATAATTTTTTAAAAATTATCTCAAAAAAATGTTTTCATATGACATGCATTGAAACAGCTTGTTTTGATCCCTGTTTTGTCAGTCGAAACAAGACAATTTCAGACCAATGCAACTGTCAGTCACAAACTGAAGTTTTTTCTACCCTAGGGGAGAAACAACGTTATTTCTGCCTGGCACATTTATTTATTATTTATGTCTTTATTTCATGTCTGTCAGAATCGCATTTGTAATAAATACCTCGGTCAATATCGACATCAAACATTGCAAACGCGCATGTAACTACGATTTTTTTATATGTTGTTAGGTCTCTTGAGAGTAGTTAACACCCAAGTTTGCAACCCTGAAAACCTTGTGCTGTCCCCACGGTGCTCGAAAAACTGCGAAATTTTGGCACATATTTCAGTTGTTTAGAAAAATGTACCTTAACGAAGAGTTTTTTAAGTACTTACGTGTTCTAGTACTTTAATAAAGATAACTAAATTTTCTACAATTTCAGCGAAACCTGAGCACTCTATGTCTTTTGGTTGCGAAAATACAGCAAGCCAAAGATGGACAATTTTCCCGCAGTGCTAGGAAAACTCAATCTGCTAGGTCAATGTCAAATCCAAATCTGTTCAGTAGTTTTTGCGTGAAAGATTAACAAACATCCATGCGTCCATTTCATACTTATAAACTTTCGCGTTTATAATATTAAAGGATGATTAGGTTTTCGCTAAATAATAAAAACATTCTGCTCAATAATATATGTATTATTCATAAAGAACAAAAAGTACAAATTTGGCATTTAAGATGCATGTAAATACAAAAAACAGTAACAAAACTTTAAATTTACACAAATTAAGAGCCTTAGACTCTCGCCCTTTTGGAAGGACCAGGTCTCAACCACTCAAGATCAGTGGGGGGGAGTGGGGGTGAAGGGATAGTGTTTTCTGGAGGTTAAGAAGGGTCGGCATATGGTGTTGGATTGTCCTCATCCTCGTCCTCCTCATCCATAACTATAGGGATGGCGTTATTGTAATTTCGACCGTGGCAAACGGAACATAAGATAGAGCACTTGAGCCTGGCCTTTCTGCAAGTGCACGAACCTAAGCAACCTTTCTTGCATTTGCAAGCCATCATTTTAAGCAGGGTCTGAGGAGCGGGCTCGGCGCACATTGTGACAGGCATTAGAGCTTGTTCGCTGGTCTCCCATTCCCAGTCACACGGGTTCTTTTCAACCCCTAATGGAAAATTGTCCATCTTTGAGTTGCTGTATTTTCGCAACCAAAAGACATAGAGTGCTCAGGTTTCGCTGAAATTGTAGAAAATTTAGTTATCTTTATTAAAGTACTAGAACACGTACTTAAAAAACTCTTCGTTAAGGTACATTTTTCTAAACAACTGAAATATGTGCCAAAATTTCGCAGTTTTTCGAGCACCGTGGGGACAGCACAAGGTTTTCAGGGTTGCAAACTTGGGTGTTAACTACTCTCAAGGGACCTAACAACATATAAAAAAATCGTAGTTACATGCGCGTTTGCAATGTTTTTTTTTATTTTATGTAGATTTTGACCGGTCTAAAACAAAAGCGAATAAAATCATAATCGTATGACAGCTGTCGTTAAATCGTTGTCAAGATATGACTACGCTATTTGTCTGAAATAGTCTTACTTCAACTGGCTACAGAGATCAAAACTCGCTGTTTCAATGCATGTGATATGAAAAATATAGTGTGTGGCACGGGATGAAACAAAGACGATTTCGGACCGGGCGAAGACAGCCCTCGCTTCGCTCGGGCTGTCAACTCTTGCCCTAGTCAGAAATCGTCTTGTTTCACCCCTTGCCACACAATATACTATTTATATTTTATACGTGACACAGGACAGAAAAAAAAAGATTTAAAAAGGGGGTTGTTCTTCATTAATTGATCTATAGTCATCCAGATTTTGGTTAAAATTGGTTTACAGGATTTTTTTTTAAAAATGTCTAAAAAACCTTAAAAAGCATCTTCTAATTCGTAAAAGTGACACTTGACACAAAAAATTAATATTTCATAATATATTTAAGTTATCACAAAAATTTAAAAAGGGTCTTTTTCCACATAAATGTATCTACCTTTATGCAAATTTTTGTTGAAATTGGAAAACAGGAATATTACAAAAAAATCTATGACACACAAAATCAAAATCTGATCTTATTTTTATATAAAGCTTAGGTATTATAAGTATTTTCTTACAGGAAAAAGATATTAAACTATACGTTACTGAAATTTGATATATATCATTCATGACAAACTAAGTAAAACCACGAAAATCCTGACAAAATAATATCTATATCACAAAAGGTTAAGAAATGAAACCTTTTTAATACGAATACATAGGCGTATACTTTTAAAATTAACATTACAATAAAATTTATTTACTCAATATTTAATAGCTCCTTAAAATTATATCTAAATAATTTTCTTGTTAGTTTAGTGGTTAGAATTTCTATGCAGAAAACAGAAGATCTCGGGTTTAAAGTATAGTAAAACAATACTTACAGATTTAAATAAATTTCTATTAACATCAAAAAATCCTCCAAGTGTCATATCTGTAGGATTCATTTCTGTAGCTCTTAGAAACATGTTAATCTGTAATAAATTAATTTAAAAAAGGAGTACCTAATATGAAATTAAATTATTAAAAAAAATACCTCCTGTTGTGTATCATCATTCATCCAGTTAAGTTCGACAAGTAGAAGTTTTTTCTGAAATTGCACTTTTACCTAAAACCATACAGAAAATAGTATATCGTGTGGAAAGGGGTGAAACAAGACGATTTCTGACTAGGACGAGAGTTGACTGCCCCAGCGAAGCGGAGGCTGTCATCGCCCGGTCAGAAATCGTCTTTGTTTCATCCCGTGCCACACACTATATTTTTTATATCACGTGCATTGATCTCTGTAGCCAGTCGAAGTAAGACTACATCAGACCAATGCAACTGTCAGTCAGAAACATTCTGACAGACTTGAAAGAATGACATTTTTTTCTGTCCTAGGGGAGAAACAACGTCGTTTCCCCCCTAGGGCAGAAACAACTGTCAGTTTCTGACTGACAGTTGTATTGGTCTGAAATTGTCTTGTTTCGACTGGCAAAACAGGGATCCAAACTAGCTGTTTCAATGCATGTGATATGAAAAATATATTTATTTTTATTCACAGATACTGTACCAACTGAACTTACCAAGGTATTGAATCAGTTACCTACGTCTTAAACAAAAATCTAATATAAGAACTAACCTGGTAGTTCAGAGGATCAAGCATCTCTGTATAGAATAGCAGAATAGTGATTTTTTCATAAAAGTGCCTTTTTTTTCGGTAAAACAAAATTTTTGTACGAATTAATTTTATCGTCACGTAACGCTTCAATAAATCGCTGTAAAAAGAACAGCGAAAGGGATGTCCACAGAGAGGGGTACTGTGGGTCTTGCTGTGATCAGCACTTGTAGATGACTCTCTTAAAAAACTACTTAAAGAAGGGTTTCACTACCTGTCTAGGTTATGCAGATGATCTGGCCTTAATCGTTCAGGAAAGGTTTCTGGGCATAGTCTGAGATCGTTTACAGATTGCAATGAAACATTGGAATAACGTACTGGTACCAATGCCCACAGTTGCCAACTACCTGGGTGTGGTGTTTGACCAGAGGCTATCATGGAAGCAACACATCCAAAAGGTCATACGCAAAGCTACAATCGCCCTTGGTATATGTAGACAAATGTGTGGTTGTACACACAGGTCATTAGGCTAATGTTAAGCTATGGTCCGGTGGTGTTGTGGAGTAGGACCCAACAGTCTGAGGCGATCAGGCAACTGAGAAGCATCAAAAGCAGACATGTTATGGGACCACCTCAACTGATTATAGATTCTGCTGAACTTAGCACCACTCCATATCTATATACAGCGCGAGGCTATGGCATCTGTTCACGGAGTGCTACAAGGCCAGTCTCAGGCAACTGAGAAGCATCAAAAGCAGACATGCTATGGGGACCACGTCAACTGACTCATTAAAGATTCTGCTCAACTTAGCACCACTCTATATCTATATACAGCGCGAGGCTGTGGCATCTGTTCACGGACTGCTACAAGCCCAGTCTCCCATGACCTTATTGAGGGGAAAAGAGCAAGCAGCTATATATGATAGGGTTAAGGCGAATCAAATAAAGAGTATGCCTCAGAACAGGAAAGTCTCCAGGTATAACTTTGTGAGAAACTTTCGAGTACTGGAAAGGAATTCAGGGAACAATAGCCCCCCGAAATAAAAGTCAATCTGGTATACCGATGGCTCAAAGATTGAGAAAACCACAGAGTCGGGATATACAGTACAAGTCACAGGATACAAGTTCAATTCAGTCTAGGTGCGTTATGGACCTGACATGCCGCAAATCGGAATTCTCTAAAACTGGCATGGATACCAGGACACTCAGTGTTTTGGGCTGATGAATTGGTCCGAGTGGGAGCTAATATCCCAATGATTGTTCCGAAACCATTTGGCAGGGTTGCCGACACGTTCAGAAAGCCTCCATTGAGAAATGGAGGCTACAAAAGGTCCAGGAGTGATGGGAAAAATCAAAGTCTTCATAAAAGGAAACTTGGTCAAATTTGCTGCAGAGCTATTACCACAAAGGCGAAACGGTGCCAGAATGATTTTCATTCTCTTGACAGGGCAATGTCGGTTTAGAAAATACCTGAGTCAGAAGAACTTGACAGATGAAGACATCTGTCGATACTGCCAAGAAGAGGAGGATACCGCATTTCTTGACCTATGCCAATGTGAAGGCATTGCAAGGAAGCGGTATCTAGTGTTGGGAGAGAAGATATACAAGGAGTTGTAAAAAAAAATAAAAAGATACTTTTATCAGTTTTTTATACATAATACACGCATTTTTTAATCAATATTACAAACTTACACAATTTGAAGCATAATGAGCCTCATCACTAATAAGCAATAATAAAATTCCTGCAAAAAACGCTGTTATAGCCAATCCTATATCTTTCGTACCCAATCCTTCTTGAATCTGCGACATGAGTCCATAAATGGTTAAAGTTATAATTAAAAATAAATATAAACATAAAAATGTTAGAGTATAAGTAAAAGCATTTCCAATATCTCGAATAATTCGACTTAGTAACATCCATAGAGATCTATATTCTGCTATTTTATGAGCAGTGCCGATATTTTTTAAAAGCTGTTGAAAATCTTCAGCTAATATTAAAGCTATATTGCCAACCAAATCACAAAGTAGGTACCAACAACCACCTACTAGATATGTTAACATGTTGATGTAACAGTATGGGATTACCTGAAAAAATTACACTAACAGATTATTTTTAATATGTAAAAGAAAGACAGAAGTCAAAATTGACATATAAAAGAAAGAAAGAAACCATAATTGACGTATGTATGTATGGTGTTAGGGGTGACAGATACACCTGCGACCTATAAGATCTATTGTGTCCCTCTTTTCTTGCTATATTTCTGATGATTCCTCAGACTTATAGCAGCTCTTCTAGTCCTATCTTCCTTAGAAAGTTTAGGATATCATTGGGTTTTAAATTAGGTAGTTCTTCCCTTTCTATTTCGTATGACCCTAGGTATTTGACCCTAGAATTACTTAATGCCATGCATTCTGAAAGTATATGTATTGAGGTTTCATCCTCTACCTCACAGAATCTGCAGTTTGCTTCATCTACTAATCCTAGTTTCTTCATATGTTCTCTTAATCGACAGTGACCGGTTAGTATTCCTGTTATAATTCGGAGGTTTTTCTTACTCAGGTTAAGACAGCTGTGAGATCTCTTCTGGTTATAGTTTCCCAGGAGCGTCTTCGATTGTCTTAGTCCTTCTAGATCATTCCAGTACTTGGATTTTTCGCAATCCATTTTTTTCTTTAGTTTTTCTAAGATTGTACTATTGCTGATCCCACAGGATGGTTCTGGTCCCAGGTATGGGGTTTCAGCTCCTTTTTTGCCAGCTTGTCTGCTGTTTCATTTCCTTCTATTCCTACGTGTCCTGGAACCCATAGGAGGCTAGCAGTGTTATTCTGTCCTAGTTCATTTAATTTGCCTAGGCATTCCCAGACCATCTTTGAATTGATTGTATCTGAGTTCAGAGCTTTGATGGCTGCTTGACTATCTGACATGATTACAATCTTCTGTCTACGATAGTTCCTTTCAATGTTAAATTCTATACATCTTTCGATGGCACGAATTTCCGCTTGAAAGATGCTTGGGTACGTACCCAAGCTTTCTGAGTATTTGGTTCTAGGTCCAAACACCCCTGCTCCTGTTCCTTTATCTGTCTTGGAGCCGTCCGTATAATTGACGTATAAAAAAAAAGACGTAAGTCAAAATGGACGTAAAAAAGGAAGACAAGTCAAAATTGATGTATAAAGAAAAGACAGAAGTCAAATTGACGTATAAAATACAGATATAAGTCAAAATTGACGTATAAAAGAAAGATAGAAGATAAAAGAAAGACATAAGTCAAAATTGACGTAAAATACAATAGGAAAAACAGTATTTACTTGTACAACTCGAAAATGAACCATAGTAACATGTGTAACAACCATCGTAGCACAAGCTAAAACCGGTAATCCAATTGTAACCATTAACGGTTTATTGCCCAAAAATTGCATAAATTTTTTCTTTGTAACTTTATAGTAAATCCTTTCAAATGCGATGATACTTGTTAATACTCGTGCTAATTTTTTCGATTCACTGCATGCTAAAGGACTGATTATAACTGGAACCAAATAAACAGTAAAAAGATAATCGATTACTGCTTCTTCAAATCGACCTTCGGCTGTTTTGAACATTACAACTTTATCCCATTTTATGTAGCCAATATAACCTAGGATTATCAGAAAAATCACTCCCGAATAGATTAATAGTTGAAGAGTAACCTGAAAATTGGATTTGTTTATAATTAATAGAAAAAGTATAGTATACAACTGCTGTTTTAATTTTTTTTGCTCGTTTTACTGTTGGAGTGTATTTTTTTATAAATAAGTAGAGTAGGCATGGATAAGTTTAACTCTATAATAAGTATTTGAGGCTCTTATAATATAAAAGTTTGTGTGTCTTTTGCATATTGAAATCTAAACACTATTCACAAAATGTATAAGAAAATCATACCACCGTAACAACTCCTTCATGGCTAATCGGAGAAATTCCTACAAACTTCATAAACATCAATAACGGCTTTAAACTGTTATACAAAGAACTGGATGGCTCATTTTTTTGAAATGCTTTTGCTGTAATAGGATCACCAGGACCTGGTGGAGCATATGGAGGTACTTTTATTATTGGATTACTTCCTTGAGTTTGATAGAATTGTTTAGCACCATCTAAATAAATACTTCTTTTTCTTTCTTGTCCAGAAATATGAATTGTACTTATATTTTGACCAAACATATCTGGTTTTAAAAAGGTAGAATATCTGAAAAATTATAGATTTTACTAAAGAAACTTTTTGGTGGCTAGCTGTGTTGTATAAATAAAGACTATTTTACTTATATTTGTTAAGAATTAAGATTCCGCAATTTTTTTTATATATGATAGTTAATCCTGTCTATATTTGTAGTATATACTTACTTATACTTATACTTATCAATTTTCAACAAAATAATGCATTTGGTTTTTTGAGAAACAAAACAGGATGATATAAACGCTAGAAACAGATACAACACCACTATTTCCAATTCTAAAAGTCTCTTTGACGCTCGAATGAGAGAGAAAGTAATGTCAAACCCTAATGGAAGCCGGTCCTTTTGGATTCTCGCCAAACATATTAACAACAATTTCACAACTAGTTCGTTCCCTCCACTCACATCAGATGACGGCTCAATAGTTACATCCTCCACAGAAAAGGCAGAACTCTTTGCCAAAATATTCTCTTCGAACTCGACACTTAACCCACCGGACAACATAGAGCTACCTTCTATTCCACGGGCTCCCCACTCAATGAAAAATATCATATTTAGGGTTTAGCGTGTGCAGAGAGTCCTTGCTACTCTAAATACCAACAAAGCAAGCGGCCTCGATGAAATACCTGCTTTACTCTTAAAATGTTGTGCTCCTGAACTAGTGCCAGTTTTCACTAAGCTATTTCAACTATCATATGATACTGGTATTTTTCCAGAGTCCTGGAAAACTGCTCGAGTACAACCAGTCCCCAAGAAAGGCTGTAAAAAACCCAACCTTTTAACTACAGACCTATAGCTCTTCAATCTGTTAATAGCAAAACTATGGAGAAATACGTCAATCAAGAGTTCCTGAGCTACCTTGAGACACACAACCTTTTAAGTAACAGGCAATATGTTTTTCGCCAACAAAGGTTAACAGCCGATCTACTAGCATATGTAACTCATGTCTGGAGTGATGCCATCCACCGCTATGGGGAGACTCAAATAGTATCACTAGACATCTCAAAAGCATTTGATCAAGTGTGGCATGCGGCTCTTGTGAAGAAACTGCCTTCATATGGACTCTCGCAAAACCTTTGCAGATGGATATCCAACTTTCTCTCCAAAAGGCACATCCAAGTTGCTGTAGATGGACATTCTTCCAACCTCTACAAGATCAACGCTGGAGTTCCCCAAGAATCGGCTCTAGCTCCTACTCTATTCTTATTGCACATTAATGATCTACTAGAAGCCACTAATAACCCGATACATGGTTTTGCAGATGATAGCAACCTACACTGTAGCAAAGCGCACAGCCGTCCCATACCTCTAGATATTCTGGAAGAGGACAGAAGATCCACAACGGCTTCTCTCAATCAAGATTTGAGAATTGTAGACAAGTGGGGAAAAAAGAATCTTGTTAATTTCAACGCTTCCAAGACAAAGACATGTTGCCTGTCCAACAAGAGGCAAACATGCGACTCATCCATTACAATCAACGATCAGACACTGTTAGCGGGCGACTCCATTACGCTGGTTGGTATAACGATCTCCCAAGACTTACTATGGAACGAACATATTGCATCCATAGCAACTGCAGCAGGAAAGAAATTAGGCTTTCTGTTTAGAGCACGGAAATATTTTTCTCCATCCAACTTAGCTACTCTTTACAAAGCCCAAATAGGGCCTAATCTTAAATACTGCTCGCATGTATGGGGTCGGCGGCTCCGTCAAGGCTCGGAGTTCTTGATGCAATACAGAGAAGAGCAGTTCGACTAATAAACGACACCACTATCACCAAAAACCTAGCCCCATTATCCCACCGAAGAGCAGTGGCTGATGTTTACTTGTTTTACCGAACGGATTTTGCTCAGAAGAACTCCGCTCTATAATGCCTCCACTTGCCAGACCAGCCAGAGCAACGCGACGTGCCAACTCCATGCACCCTTATACTGTTCAATGCCCGACATCGAGAACGGATCGATTCGATCGTTCCTTCATCCCCAGGGTCTCCAGATTGTGGAACTCCTTACCTTCCCACGTCTTCCTCACTCGTCCTAACTTGCAGGCCTTTAAATCCCAAATTAATAAATTGTCTCTTCTGCCCCAATAGATGTTCTCGGTACATTTGTATTTAGGTCTATACCTACGAGGACATCCTTAATAAAACAAAAATACAATTTTTTGAAAAAGTATTATAATAGAATTAATATAAAATCATCTATAAATTCTTATTTAAAATATTTTTTATTATTTTTTACATAATAACATCATTTTAATACCCAATCCGTTACATTTCACCCACAAAATCAAATATTAACGATATTGGAATCTCCATTCTTTAAATTCCTAAAAACTCCGCTAAATTCTCAGAAAATATGTAGGTCAAATGAAATTCTAAGAAAATAGACGACCTAGACATTGTTTTTGTTTTCCTATTGGCTGAAAGTCGGCCATAATGGATCGGGTTACTATGACAACCGCGAGGAACTGTCATTTAGACATTCTATTAAAAAACTAATTTTAAATATTGCTTCGTGTTATTTCTGTTAAAAAATCAATTAAAGACAATTATTATTGATTATTAATATTAAGAAAAAATGTTTATAAAGAGTATTGATAGCTTATTTTAAGCCGCCAAGTGTTTTTTGACAGATGAATGTCAGCTATATGAGTTTCTATTTTAATTAGTGTCTAAAAGTTTATATTGTGATAACAGTGGTTATTTAAAAGGTACCTATTTATAGTTCTTATATATTTATTTGCAATGGTTTTATCACTCCAGTATTGTTTTATTATTAATTATTTGACAAAAATGTCAACTTTAGTGATGTTTATTATAATTAATCACTATTGTAGTAGTTTTTAAAACAATGGAATTAAAAGATTAAATAATATTATAGTTATTTTACTTACAAAAAATGAATAAATGCAATTTAAAAAGAAAATTAACTGTATTCTTCTTCACTGGCGAAGAAAAACTGAAAGGTTTAATAGTATCTAAAACGAGCTATTTGTTTTTAATTTTTCACCGACCTACACTTTTCTAAGGTCAATTATAACGTGAATATTTAATTTTCCAGAGAAAAACGGGTCAAGTTTCAAGAAAATTAATACTTTTTTATCCTTGTGTAAACATAATTGTCATTTGATTAATTATTAATCGTGTTATGATTAATTGTTTTGCTCAATTGGGTTTTATTGGATAAATATTGTGTATGCCCTGTATGCAATAATTACTTTGTGTTTTGTTTTGAAACGTTAACTTATAAGTGAATTAATATAAAAAAATTACATTTAAATGTAATTTCAGGCTAACTATAGTCCTATAGTAACTATTAAAAACAAAGGCCATAAATCTATGTTGCTGTATACATGAGTTAGTATAGGCCATAAATTACCATACAATTACGTCAACCTATGACATTTAGTTAAAAATAAGTTGTCAGAAACGAGATGTAAATGTATACACACATACTTTTTTTTTTGATAAAGTGATAAGATTTACATACTAGCAACAAGCATTTAGTGTACTTTTTTTAATAATGTTTGAACACGAATTTGTTGAAGTTAATCAACTTAATAGTTTTTTATCATTCTTATGGAGTGTAAGTATTAACAATGCTTTATTAAAAATTTATATAGTTCAAGGTATTTCCAATATATATGTAAGAAACCGGTTAAAATATGATATTAAAGATAGATCGCTTAAATATAAATTCATATAATTAGTGTCTGAAGTGCAATTTTTTAATTATGTAATTTCCAAATAGTATCGTTCAAATTTATGAATAATTTCGATATGAAAGGTGTGTTAACTGATATTTTTTGTATTCATTATCTGGTTTTATGTTTGGAACCAGTTTATTTTTGTTTCTGAATACTGAATAATATATCTTAACTTTAATCAATATTTTGAATAGTATGCATTTTAAGTTATTTTAATAAAAATATTTATTCAGATTTAAAGATCGTCTTTACTCCTTTACAGACTAAATATTATCTCGTCTATTGGTATATATTAAAGATTATATTTTATCGTAAACAAAGTAGTTTAAACATATTTTTTTCAAAAAATACTAGTTGTTTAATTCCGTTTGTTAGTCATGATTTGTTATTTATTTATTTAGTATAAATTGTCTCCTTATAGATTGATTGGCGAGACCCATGGTTGATAGCTCTTTTTACTTTTCATATTTCCATCTTTATGATGGCAATATTAACAAGAAACTATGGAAACTTTCAAGCCTTATTGTTTTTCTGTTTACGTAAGTAATAATTTATATAAGATACTTTAACTAGAAAAAATTCATCTCCTAAGTGACATTTATTGTTTAGTTCTACGAATTCCTTATAGACGGCGGTGTAAGTTAATTGATATAACTCTCTATTAAAGTTTGATATGTAGTTTGGGTAGACACTCAGTAGATGATGATGTGTTTATTATTACTTGTCGTTTTCGATTTATTGTTTTATTAATAAACAAATTCAATACATGTACAACAACATCTAATTTTGTGTTTTAATTTTTTAGTTTTATTAGTATATTTTTCTGAGAGTATCAATAAACTAGCCTCGACGAATTGGAAATTATTTTCGAGGCAGCAATATTTTGACAGTAATGGACTATTTATATCTGTGGTATTTTCTATTCCTATTCTCCTTAACTGCATTCTCATGGTGGTAAGTAATATATTTTTTTTTAACATTTCCTTTTACTGTAATTTTTGTTATCAACTGTACCACATTTTTATGTTAATCAACACGAATGTTTTATAATCATTAAGGAATAATTTAGATATAAGTGAAGTACTTTCCTTTTTTGTTGCAGTAAAAGCAATGGTATTTGAATATTATGGTACATTTAATTTAATTACCATTGATTAGACAATATTTGACCAAAATGAAAGTTGGTATAGAACCGATGACTAAGTTTTGATAATATAATTAATTGCGTTAAACTTATTAAAAAATTGAATATTAGAATTAGTAGGAAAAAAAGTTTTTATTTGTAAACTGAATTCTGTAACTTCTGATATATTCTCAGTAGCCTCAATTTTTTTAAGAATATTGCGTTTAATATCTGGAATTGTCCGTGGGGCATTTTCATACACTCCCATAGGGACAGTCTGTGGAGGGAATCGATAAAGGCGATACCACTCTTACAAGCAGACATGAATCAAAAACAAAGCAAGGTGTGGGATGTGGAATTTACTCTAGATCCTTGAACCAAATAATAAAATGGGCTATGGATGGCTTGTCAAGTGTGGTTCAGTCAGAACTCACAGGCATAACCATAGCTGCAAAAGAATTAATTAATAGGAACATCACAGACAGGAATACACAGACTGCCGACAAGCACTACTGACCTTGAATAGACCACGTATCACCTCAAGTTTAGTACTAGAATGTCACCAATCTCTAATTGAGGCCAGCCAGAATAACGTGGTCACTCTCAGCTGGATCAAAAGACAATCGCATTGCGAACAATTTAGCAAGGAGGGCAGCGGGCTACAAATATGTTAGCCCTCGCCCATCTACCAAGCTAACATTGTCCACTGTCGTGGACCTTATCAAACAGTACTCTCACCAAAACTTTATACAGTGCTGGGATGAAACTACGAACTGTAGATTGGCCAGAGAGTTATTACCTCATCCTGGCGAGGAAACAGCAAAAAAATTTAAGGCATTGACCAGACAAAATCTCCGAACAGCTGTGGAAATCTTAACAGCTCAGTGCCAATTGCGACAACATCTCTTTAGGATGAAATTAACAGAATCGTCGATATGCAGTGGCTGCGAACAAGAAGAGGAAACAGAACACATAATGTATGTCTGCTCTGCTTTTTCTGAAATCAGAAGATCCGTGTTGGGCGAGTACTGGCTTACACCAGCCGATGTCAGGGAGATCCCCCTCGGGAGCCTCATCACCTATTTTAAATCACCAAGCCTGGTGATAGCCTAAGATGAGGATATCCCTACACACGGGAGTATGCACAATGGGTCATATGTGGCTTCAGTGCTGGCTGAGCACTAGCTCGCCCCTCCCCAAATTTCCAGATCCAGATCCCATACACTTTACTTATTAGAAAACCGCATAAAAAGTATTCCAGAGGATTCAAATCGCTTGATCACATCAGAATTAGATGAAATTATACGTTGGAACCAAATATCGTTCACATCCAATTAATTCAATTTCGCTCTTTTTAGTTTTGCATAAATCCTCTTTATTGCTTTTCAAAAAATGTCCCACGAAGATCGATACACTTTTGCATACGTTCAAACCAATTGGTAAAACAGTTATACAATCTTCAGACACTTGCAAAATGGCTCTTTTAAAGGCATCGATGGCTTCTTCTGGCGACTAGATCCATTTTTCGACTGACTTGCTAATTTTGGATTGATTTCTACGAAAGGTTGAGGTTAGATTTGTGTCTGAAGGTTCTATTGATGGTGCCTTCTAAGCGGCTATCTGCAAAACTAAAAAGATAATCCTCGTAGTCCGTCAGCATGGCCTGATAATGTTCAAAATTCACCGTTGTGGCCTATTCACCTTCATTTTCAAAAAAGAAGCGACCAATGATTCCTCCAGCCCATAACCCACACCGTTACTTTTTGGGCATGGAGTGCTCATCTGTAAACATTACAGGTGGTTCGAGTTTTACTGGATGTGATATTTTCAATATCTCTTTAATGCCATTTTCTTGTTTGTATAATTTCTGAATTTAAAAAGTCCCATATCTCAAAATTTAGACACGCGGTAGCGTGTCAAGCCAAGTTCAAGCAAAGGAACTGGCTAGCCAGCGCCAAGTGTAATATTACACGAACTTGGTGCCACTTTTGACTCTTCTATAACTCAAAACCTCTTTAACGTAAACACATAAAACTACGTGTGGTTAATTATATCCATAAGGACATCTAGGAGCCCAAATTTCATGAAGCTAGCTCAAACGGTTATAAAGATATGAAGGTCAAAAAGTCTTAAATTTTAGCACTGACTGACTGACTGACATAAGTATGTATCTAAACCTAACTTACTTCCAGATGACCTAGAAGGGTGAAATTTGGAATCCAGCTCGGTAATTGTATGTAAGCGTAGGAAAAAGTCTAAAAATAAAAAAAAGTTAAAAAATAGGGGGTCTCCCCATACAAAACAGTTTTTTTAATTGTAGCGTTGGAACCGTTACAAGCAGATATTTGAAACTATCCCAATATATGTATATATATTGCTATATTTGCTATATAACAGAAATATAAGTTAAGTCAAAAAATAAGTGGTGCCCCATACAAAAAACTTAAATACGCGCTAAACAAACGGTGTGTCGTCGGCGTTGCGCAAATTAAATTGAATTCATTCGATGAAATAGACTGTCCACGGTATTTAAACAAGCGAGCAAAGGAAGTGCTGAAAAAGAACGAGGATGATTCATCATTAACCGCTGCATTAGAAGACGTTATCACGATCAAATTGGGTACGCGAGTTATGTTGCGTACCCAATTTACATACGTGTTAGTAAAGGACTAGTGAACGGCTCTATTGGAGTTATAGAGAAAATAAACTGGGATGTCGATAGAAACAATAGTGCACGTAAAATTATTATCAAATTCAATAATTTAACTTATGAACTAGAACATGTCAAGACTAAGTTTCAGATATTAAATAATGTATATGTTCACCGGGAACAGTTTCCTATTTGCTTGGCTTACGCTATTACCATCCACAAATCACAAGGACTTAGTCTGAACAGCGCTCTTCTTGACATAGACACCTAGATTTTTATATAGCAGAGGACAGGCCTACGTTGCGCTCTCCAGAGTTAAAACACTAGACGGAGTACACCTTATTAATCTATACCCTAGTCAAATTAAGACACAAGATAGTTTAATAGTAGAATATAACCGCCTGAGATCGTTATATCGCCCAGACTTAGCTAATTTAATTATAAACAGGAAGCAGATAATGAATGGGCAATGCGCAGTATTGTCTCTAACATTCAAGAGAATGTAGATAATAGCTTAAAAAATATAACCATGCAGCGGAAACGCTAGAAAAATCATTAAATCTCAATACCTGCCTAGTTTTCTTTACAAAAAGTAATGATATCCCACCAAAAACATAAATGTAAAAAAGGAGAGCCAAGTTCAATACAAAAATAATGCTTGGCTGTGGGCTTCGCCGCAAAAAGAATGGATATCTAAATGAGGGCCAAGTTATATGCAAAATCCAAATATGTATTTATAGGAACAAAATAGCATTATGAACAAATATTAAACTCTATTTCTTTGCTTTATTGAATACCTATAATAATTGTTGTTATTTAAAAATGTGAGATCTTAAAGAAGGTTAGATTTGACTTGGCCAGTTTTTATCAGAATTTAAAAATATATGTTGAATTACTTTATAAAATGACTGATTTAATGAAAACTGGCCAAGTCAAATCTAACCTTCTTTAAGATCTCACATTTTTAAATAACAACAATTATTATAGGTATTCAATAAAGCAAAGAAATAGAGTTTAATATTTGTTCATAATGTTATTTTGTTCCTATAAATACATATTTGGATTTTGCATATAACTTGGCACTCATTTAGATATCCATTCTTTTTGCGGCGAAGCCCACAGCCAAGCATAATTTTTGTATTGAACTTGGCTCTCCTTTTTTACATTTATGTTTTTGGTGGGATTATTAACTCCCAACCAATCATTCTGGTTTACGTATTGGTTTAAATTTCATTTGTTTACAAATAACAAAAAAAAAAATTGTTATAATATATTAACCAGTGTAATGATAGTATTATCATTTTATTTTTGGAATTTCATATCCTAATTAGTTCATATCTCGAGTATTTTTTTTGATAAAAATCATACGATTTTGTTTAATTGAGATTTGCTTACTAATTCATAAAAAAGAGTGAATTATTGTTTATTTATTGCATGTATTAAGAGTATAAAACATTTTCAAGGTCGTTTTAATTATTTAAAAAAGTGTATAATTTTTTACGTAAAAGTTTAAATCTTGTATAATTGTTGATTGTTTAATAATTGCTAATTTATTTTATAGTCTATTGTCTTTGTTATTTTAAGCATCTACAGAGTCTGTTCGATACGCTAAAAAATGGTTAAAATCGTTAAAATGTAGTAAAAAAGTCATTTATTGGTTAAGAATTGATGAAAAATAGTAAAAAATTGATAAAACTAGAAAAAATGCAAAAAAACTGTTAAAAATTGGTAAATCAATAGTATAAAACAAAGTCGCTTTTTCTGTCCCTATTTCCCTTTGTATGCTTAAATCTTTAAAACTACGCAACGGATATTGATGCGGTTTTTTTAAATAGATAGAGTGATTCAAGAGGAAGGTTTATATGTATAATAACATACATAAGTAGTGGAGAAATACTGTTATTTTCGAGGTTTCTAATGTGATGTCGTTAATTATCATTTTTTTTCCGCTTACATCGCAAACGCAGGCTGAACCCTACGAGATTTAACAAAATAATGTCCTTATTATTTGTACAGTGTAGCGTAAAAATACCCTTGGCTAGCTCCAGGGTTCGTGGCTTCCTTCTGGCTTTCTCTTCAACTCCCCCCAAACAATTAAAAAAGGGCGCCAAGTACAGACATACAAATAAAAAAGAGAATCAGTGTTAAATTGTTTATTCAAAACTTTAAGTTATTAGAAATAAAAATAGTGAATAACTAATTTCTTATCTTTTGTTTTTTCTTCGGAATCGACGTGGTGGACGGAATTTCTGTCGTAGTTAGCACCGGTTAAAGATGCCGATGGCAAGATGTTTTATCCTTAAATACTGGAAGTATTTCGAGGAAAGACTTTGGTGGCGGAAAACAATCTGTCTATGGTGGCAAGATGAAAAATTCGGCTAGAAAAAGCCTCACTCAGGATAAATCTTCTATTAATAACAGCCCTCACTTTGGATCCTTCACAAATTGGCAATGGCTGATTGCTTTAAAAGCACAAAATGAAAAGAATTACAATAGCAACACTTCTCATGTTCGAACTAAATATTCCCCTTCTCAAAACAGATAAAGTCTACGCGTCGATTCATATAACCCGAAAATTATAAAAATTAATAGTCCATAGGCCAGGCCACAAATAACGTTGTAAACGTTACAACAGAAAACTCCGCGATGGTATATGTCTATCTCTTATGGATATCCCACAATAACATTTTTTTGTCATTTACTTTTTACGACAAATAATGGTTAATTTTTGAAGCGATTTTAACCAATACAGCATTAATCCTTATCCAATTAAATAGCTTAAATACATTGTTGATTTAATATAAACCTATATGGTCCTTTACAGCACAAGATTTAAAAGAATATTTTCGAAGATATTGCAGATTTAAAATTGCGGGACGTAGCGCTTGCGGTGGTACTGGCCGGCAGGGGAAGCGGCAACGGAGGCCGCGATTTTCCTTATAGCATTTTGAATTTTGCAGCGATCGGACGCGTTTATTACGAAATTAATCATTATGACGCTACCCTAAGGTCTCGCAGTTGAGATGTTATAAATTTACACCTGTAATTCTTACATAATTAAGTTGATATCTCATATATTTAAAAGAGCAAAACTTACTTACCTAAGAACTATGACGCCACCGTTAGGTGGCGCAGTTAATATATAATATACCTAACCGATAAATTACAAATTACTATAAATAATAGTAAAATACAAAAAATTTATCGTAAAAATAAAAAGAAAATGGAAAAAACATTAGTGTTAGGCGATGCGAAGTTCGCCGGGTCCTCTAGTTTAGATAATAAATACAGCAAAAAAAATTTTTAAGTTCGAGCATCATATGCAACGCAAACGCCGTTTTATGATCAAAATTTCACAAAATTTTACTTTTTCGACCATTTCGTAATAAATGATTTGTCTATATTTTTGTAATTTTTTGATTTTTAGGGAAGTTGGCTTTATCAATCGACACAACTCATGACAAACCTAAAAGTGGCTCAGTTAAAAGAACAAATCAGAAAAGAACAACAGACAAGAGAACGAAAGAGGACTAAAATTGAATAAATAAACAAGAAAATCACGATTTTCAAGATCTTAAATTAACCACAATTAAATTTTAAGACACACATCTTTCTAAAATGAGTTTAATCATTTTTTTTTGTTGTTGTAATTACCAAAGTTTTTGAAGCAGCCTATGAGCAAGATTTTTTTATTTTGATAATGGTTAGCCCCATTTTATGCTCAAATGTAATAGTCGAAGCTATGAAGCACTGAACCTCCTAAATTTAAACGGCAAGACGGATATTCGTGAAAGTATCAGGAAACGTTGTAACCTTATGGGATCATGTAATATTGGAAAACAACATCTAACGCATTCTCAAACTGAACTCGTTATTTTTTGGACAGAAATGAGTTCAATTTTGTTACTCGGTGGTTCTTGGGGGTTTGGAAATTATCTCCGGAGTACCTGGGGTCCAGGTGTGGGGTTTCTTGGTACGATTCAAATATATCTTTTCGTGAAACCAAGAAACGGAGAGAAAATACTGGTTGAATAACTGCTGGACTGGATTATATAACTTTTATTTTAAAAAATAGATTGACAACTGTCTTAAAATATCAAACATATATTTCCATCGTTACTAAAACTAATTTATAGCATAGCTACACTGAACCACAGGATACCTACTATTTACCTTATCTCTTGGAGTTTCTGGTAATATTGTATTACAATTAGTCAAAACTTGTAAGTTTTTGGGTTCCGCTGAAAACAAATGAGACATTGGAAGTGATCTCCGGAGTACCTGGTGCCCAGGAAACCTACTGTTTACCTCATCTCTTGGAGTTTTCGTTAATATCCTAATACAATTAGTGTTCTGTAAGTGTTCTTTGCAAGAAGTTGAGGAACATTGAATCCTTCTAAAAGTCTCTGATAATCTTCGAAACTTTTTCTAAAGTCTTTGGAGATCATCAGAAACTCTAAAGTTGGAAAGGAATAATAAAAACCTTTTTGTCAACCACTGGAAGACATTGAAGAACTTTAAACAGTTTTTTAACATTCTAGGGAGTATTTGGCAAATCTTGCAAGAGGCTGAGGAACATAGAAACTCTTTGGAAATTATTAAGAAGTATTAAAGGTTATAAGAAAGTCTTTGGAAACCATTGCGCACGATTAGGTGATTCTAAAAAGCTATTTAAGTGTTCTTTGCTAGAAATTGAGGAACATTGAAACCTTCTAAAGTCTCTGATAATCTTCTCAACATTTTCTAAAGTCTTTGGAGATCATCAGAAAACTCTACAGTTTGAAAGGAATTATAAAAATCTTTTTGACAACCACTAGAAGACATTAATGAACTTTAAACAGTTCTTTAAGCTTCTGGGGACTATTTGGCAAATCTTGCAAGAGGCTGAGGAACATAGAAACTTTACGCATAAAAAAATGCATTCTTAGAGTTTATCTCAAACAGAATTCGTTATTTTTTTGGGCAGAAATGAATTCAATTTTGTTACTCGGTGGTTCTTGGGGGTTTAATGACATTGCAAATGATCTCCGGAGAACTTGGAGTCCAGGATACCTACTATTTACCTTATCTCCTGGAGTTTCTGGTATTACAATTAGTCAAAACGTTTTTGGACTCCGCTGAAAACAAATGAGACATTGGAAGTGATCTCTGGAGTACCTGGTGCCTATGAAACCTCATCTCTTGGAGTTTTCGTTAATATGCTACAATAAATAGTCAAAACTGTATACTTGAGGGGTTTTTGGACTCGCAGAAAAATCCGTCTTGTCGCTTATATTTCGGAGGTAAAGAAAATTTTCTTGCTTTATTGCATCGACTATAAAACATTTTCCAAAAATTTTCTCGATGATTTTATATAGTTACCACTTGTTATCATATACACAAGAGGCATTATAGGGTCTTTAAATATCCTGTATATATTGTCTTGGAATTTCAGCATAAATGTAGATTTTTAGCTGCTGTGTCATTAGATGCATTATTGCCTATGAATAGTTCGCATTTACAAATTTTCTCAGTACTTATATTAAGTTTTTTTAAGGTGTTTATATTTAGTTTAAAACAAATGATGATTAAATTAATTGTAAGTTTATACTTTATATATATATGTAACCAATATGCTCTTTATATTAAGATAACAATGTAATCTACATTTTTTAAATATCTTTGGAAAGGGCTGTTTATAAAATACGTTCTTCAATAATTTAAAAATTAGAGTTTTTTTTCAATCTGTAAAGATCAATTTAAAAGAGTTGTTTTTGAACTGTTTTCATAATAGTTTGAAAATTTTTTGAAAATATTTTAAAATATTGTTGATATTTTCCATAAAAATCTTTTTAATATTACATGCATTGAAATAGCTTGTTTTGATCCATGTTTTGTCAGTCGAAACAAGACAATTTCAGGCTGACAGTTTTTTCTGCCCTAGGGAAGAAACAACGTTATTTCTGCCCGGCACATTCATTTATTTATTATTTATGTCTTTATTTCAAGTCTATCAGAATCGCATTTGTAATAAACAAAAGCGAATAAAATCATAATCGTCTGACAACTGTCGTCAAATCGGTGTCAAGATATTACTACGCTATTTGTCTGAAAGAGTCTTACTTCAACTGGCTACAGAGATCAAAACTCGCTGTTTCAATGCACGTGATATGAAAAATATAGTGTGTGCCACGGGATGACACAAAGACGATTTCTGACCGGGCGATTCGCCCTAGTCAGAAATCGTCTTGTTTCACCTCTTGCCACACAATATACTATTTCATATCAAATGCATTGAAGCAGCTAGTTTTGATCCCTGTTTTTTGCCAGTCGAAAACAAGACAATTTCAGACCAATGCAACTGTCAGTCAGAAACTGACAGTTGTTTCTGCCCTAGGGGAGAAACGACGTTGTTTCTCCACTAGGGCAGAAAGAAATGTCATTATTTCAAGTCTGTCAGAATGTTTCTGATTGGTCTAAAATAGTCTTACTTCGACTGGCTACAGAGATCAAAACTCGCTGTTTCAATGCATGTGATATGAAAAATATAGTGTGTAGCACCGGATGAAACAAAGACGATTTCTGACCGAGCTCGGGCAGTCAACTCTCGCACTAGTCAGAAATTGTCTTGGTGCAGCCCTTGCCACACAATATACTATTTTTTATTAAACTATTGATTATTGAATGAACTTATTTTTTTAAATGACTCGCATTTTTAATAATCTGCTGTATTATTTTTCGAAAGTAAGTAAAGGTACATCTACACATTTTAGCATTTAAAATATAAAAATACTTTTGCTATATGAAGAGCTATTTTTAAACGCGAAAACTGTAGGAAATTACTTTTACAGGGTACCTCAATAATAACTTATTTAAAAATTGTTGCATTTTGTAAAATATATGCCAAATGGTATATTTAATTCCAAGGGACTTTCGATATGAAAGTTAAAATGTTTACTGAGAGATCCTAAGACATGCATATCAGGTTGCGTTTTGAAAAATGGCTCCTCAATAGATTCTGTTACTTCTTTTGTAAATTAGCATTTTTTATATTTTATTATTAATGTTTCTCTTGTTTTTTGTATATATTTTGTATCTATAGGTAAATATCAATATTAGGAAGTTAAAAATACCCTTAATCACATTAAACTCTGTATTTAAAAGTTTTATGCTAAAAATTGTAAACCCTTTCCCCCAACTAGTCATTTTTTTAATTGCACAGATATATTTAATGCCATAAAAATTATAGAAATAGTTAGAAAAATCAGGAAAAAGACTGAATGTGTTTGGAATTTTAAGATGTTTGTGAATATGTTGACAAATAAAGTGCTTTGTAAGTATTTTTTTTTTATTAAGTGAAGCTATATATCAGATAGTTTCAAATTTACCCACCGAATAAGAAAAATTTAACCAACAGATATTAACGAAGTTTCGTACACAGCTAGAAAACATATAAACTAAATTCAAAACCAATTTTCAGCTATTTAGCTTCAATATCTTTTACGTTATCAATAAAAATGTGCGGTACCCTTATCAATATTTAAGTAAGGTAACGCACAAATTTGAACACGCGTAGTGCTATTTTTAAAAATTTTTTTTATTCTATTATAGTTTATTTATAAATATGATATTATTCTAACAAAATATCTATATTTTTAAATTATAAAAATTAAAATTGGAAAAAATCGATTAAAATGACATCTAGTAGTGAAAATTGCAACCACATGTAAGAACTGTTGCATACCCTCTAGGAGGTAAATATATAATTTAAAATTATTATTATTTAAAGTTTATTTATAAACCTAATTACTTAACAATGTTTATAATTGTTATATAAATTAAATCTACAAACCAAAACATCCATTTATTTCTAAATATTCCGATTACAAAAAAAATTGGCTGAATGCAATAAATGTCAAAGGCCAAACAGTAACTTCTGCTGCACTTAATCATGTGGTCATAAAATTTAAAGGTAGCGCAATTTGAGTAATTTTGTTTTAGAAATAATGTGATAACTCTTTAAATATATAAAATTTTGCAAAATAAACAGGTTTTTTAAAATCTACAGACATTTTTACACCTAATAACGGATTTAGCTGCTATAAAAAATTTTTACCTAAAATTTTTTTAAGGCTATACACTCATGATTTTTTTGACAAAAAAAAATTATTACCTCGGATTTAAACAAAATTTGGTACACAGCTAGAACACGTAATAACTAAGTGCGAAACCAATTTTCAGCTCGATATCTTAAATAGTTTTTAAGTTATTTATGAAAATGTGCGTCGGTACCCTCATCAGTATTTTGAAAAGGTAGCGCAAAGTTGGAATAACTATCACACAATAGAGGGATTTATATATAGACACGTGGACTGCTGAATATGATATAATTTTTAAATCTAATATTTTTTGTTTAATTATTAAATTATTATTACCTTAAAATCTTTTTGTTTTAATTATATAAATGTTAAAATTGAAAAGAAACTGTTTATCGACATCTAGTAGCGAAAGTTGTAAACAGGTTGTGTAAAGAATGTTGCATAGCATCTAGGAGTTAAATATAATTTGTAATTAATTTTATTTAAAGAATATTAAACTTATTAGTTAAAAATGTTTAAGTTGTTTTAATAGGTATAAATTAAATCTACGAACCAAAACGCCCATTTATTTCTAAAAATTTCAAATACAAAAAAAATTGGCTGAATGTTTTAAATGTCAAAGGCCAAACAGTAACTTCTACTGCACTTAATTATGTGGTCATAAAATTTACGCAATTTGCGTAATTTTGTTTTAGAAATAATGCGATAACTCTTTAAATATACAAAATTTAGCAAAATAAACAGTTTTTTTTAATTATTAATGAAATTGTGCGTCGGTACCCTCATCAGTATTCCGAAAAGGTAGCGGAAAATATATTTTCTTATCAGTTTTGATATTTGAGTTATTTAATCTTACGTTTAATGAATTTTTGAAAATAATTCAATAACAAGTAAAGGTATAGGAAAAAGAAAAAAGGTGTACAATTTAATGGTGCAAATTTATTAAATATGTTAACAATAAATCATAGTAAAAATTATTAATTAATTAAATTTACATTTCGAAAAGTCCATTTCTGGATGCTGTTCCATAAATTTCTTAAGTACATCTTGTTTCTTTTGATCATCACTTGTTGGTAGTCCCATTTCTTTCTGTCTTTGATCGTACATCATTTTCTCTACCATTCCACGCGTTTCTCCATCTAAATCACTCAATTTCGATGGCTCAGGGTTTATTTTCTTTGTGCTAATTTCAGGATCTGAATTTACCATTTTGTTCCACCAATTCATCTTATTTACCTGCAAAAAACATGAAAAACTTACACCACTTCTTATTAAATAAAAAAAATGACCAGTACCACCAACTTTACATAAAAAAGAAATGCAATCCTTCAGATTTAAATAAAAAGACTCTGAGAAGCTTTGGAAATCTTTGGTCAACCACCGGAAGACATTGGAGGAACTTTAAAAAGTTATTTCAGCTTCTTGAGAGTATTTGGCAAACATTGCAAGAGGTTGAGGAGTATAGAAACTCTTTGGAAATCATTGCACACGATTGGGTAACTCTAAAAAGCTATCTAAATGTTCTTTTCAAGAAGTTGAGGAACATTGAAACCCTCTAAAAGACTCTAATAAGCTTCAAAAAATTTTCCAAAGTATTTTATATGATCCAAAATCTCCATAGTTTGTAAGGAACTATTAAATTTTTTTTAGCAATCACTGAAAGACAATGAGGAACTGTAAAAAGTCTTTTAAGCTTCTCGCGATTGTTTGAAAAATATTACAAAAGGTTGAGGAGCATAGAAACTCTTTGGAAATCATTTTAGTCGACTGTTTGACTCTTAAAAAGTATTCAAATGTTCTTTGCATGGCGTTGAGGAAAATTGAAACCTTCTAAAAGACTCTGAAAACCTTTGGAGATCTTCACAAAAGTCTAAAGTTTGAAAGGAATTATAAAAATCTTTTTGGAAACCACCGGAAGACATTGAGAAACTTTAAAAAGTTATTTCAGCTTCTTGAGAGTATTTGGCAAACATTGCAAGAGGTTGAGGAGTATAGAAACTCTTTGGAAATCATTGCGCAAGATTGGGTGACTCTAAAAAGCCATCTAAATGTTCTTTGCAAGAAGTTGAGAAACATTGCCTCTAAAAGACTCTGATAACCTTCGAAATTTTTTCCAAAGTATTTAAATATCATCCAAAAACTCCAAAAAGTTTGTAAAGAACTATTAAAATTTTTTTGACAATGAGAAACTGTAAAGTCTTTTAAGCTTCTGGAGATTATTCGAAAAATACTACATAGAAAATCTTTAGAAATTATTAAAAAGTATTGAGGATTATAAAAGACTCTTTGGAAATTATTTTGGACGATTGTGTAACTCTAAAATCTTTTTGGCAACCACTGAAAGACATTAAGGAACTTTAAACAGTTCTTAAACCTTCTGGAGAGTATTTGGCAAATATTGCAAAAGGTTGGGGGATATAGAAACTCTTTGGAAGTTATTAAAAAGCAATGAAGATTACAAGAAACTCTAAAAACCATTTCAATGTTCTTTGCAAGAAGTTAAGGAGCATTAAAACCATCTAAAAGTCTCTGATAATCTTCGAAACTTTTTCTAAAGTCTTTGGAGATCATCAGAAACTCTAAAGTTGGAAAGGAAAATTAAAAATCTTTTTGGCAACCACTGGGAGACATTGAAGAACTTTAAACAGTTCTTTAAGCTTCTGGGGAGTATTTGGCAAATCTTGAAAGAAGTTGAGGAATATAGAAATTGTTTGGAACTATTAAAAAGCATTGTAGATTATAAGAAACTCTTTGGAAATTATTAAAAAGTATTAAAGGTTATAAGAAAGTCTTTGGAAACTATTGCGGACGATTGGGTGATTCCAAAAGGCTATTTAAGTGTTCTTTGCAAGAAGCTGAGGAACATTGAACCCTTCTAAAAGTTTCTGATAATCTTCAAAACTTTTTCTAAAGTCTTTGGGGATCATCAGAAACTCTAAAGTTGAAAAGGAATAATAAAAATCTTTTTAGGAACCACTGGGAGACATTAAGGAACTTTAAACACTTCTTTAAGCTTCTAGGGAGTACTTACAAATATTGCAAGAGGTTAAGGAATATAGAAACTGTTTGGAAACTATTAAAAAGCATTGTAGATTATAAAAAACTCTTTGGGAATCTTTTTGTACGATTGGGTGATTCTAAAAAGCTATTTAGGTGTTCTTTGCAAGAAGTTGAGGAACATTGAATCCTTCTAAATGTCTCTGATAATCTTCGAAACTTTTTCTAAAGTCTTTGGAGATCATCAGAAAACTCTAAAGTTTAAAAGGAATAATACAAATCTTTTTGGCAACCACTGGGAGACATTGAGGAACTTTTAACAGTTCTTTAAGCTTCTGGGGAGTATTTGGCAAATCTTGCAAGAGGCTGAGGACCATAAAAACTCTTTGGAAATCCTTTTGTACGATTGTGTGACTCAAAAAAGTATTTAAATGTTTTTTGCTAGAAGTTGAGGAACATTGAATCCTTCTAAAAGTCTCTGATAATCTTCGAAATTTTTTCTAGAGTCTTTAGAGATCATCAGAAAACTCTAAAGTTTGAAAGGAATTATAAAAATCTTTTTTGGCAACCACTAGATAACATTGATGAACTTTAAACAGTTCTTTAAGCTTCTGGGGAGTATTTGGCAAATATTGCAAAAGGCTGAGGAACATAGAAACTCTTTGGAAATTATTAAAAAGTATTAAAGGTTATAAGAAAGTCTTTGGAAACCATTGCGCACGATTGGGTGATTCTAAAAAGCTATTTAAGTGTTCTTTGCAAGAAGTTGAGGAACATTGAAACCTTCTAAAAGTCTTTGATAATCTTCGAAAATACATAAAACTCCAATGTTTGAAAGCAATTATCTTTTTAAGCTTCTGGGTTTTATTTGGAAAGAATATGGATATATACGAAACTCTTTGGAAGTTCTTGTGCACGATTGGGTGACTGTTTAAATGTTCTTTTTAAGAAGTTGAGGAACATGGAAACACATTAAAAACATGTAAGAAGCTTTTAAAAATCTCTGAAGATTATCAAAAAACTTGGAAAACACTCTGGACTTTGTTGGGAACCAATAAAAGAAATTGATGGACTTGATGATTAAGATATTTTCGAGTAGAATTACTGGAAAGGAATTCATGGAACAAAGGCCCACAATTCAAGGGGAGTCAATTATATAAAAAAAAAACTGTGCACCACCACCAACTTAAAAAAAAAAAGATAAAACGAGCAGAAGAAGTTTCTTTACTCATTTTGTGACGATTTTTTTATCGCAATATAAATATAACAGTAAAAGTTTCGCTAATTTAAATAATATATCATACTAATGATTTAAAGATTACTTACTTTTTCAAACGAAAATAATAAATCCTTTCCATCTTCAATAACCCACGAAGATTCCTCCAATTTAATTTCATAAGGAAAATCGTCATCTATAATCGGTGGATGGCCTTTAAGTCCACAAGTTAAATGTTTTTTCGTCATTTTTACAATCAGATCCTTTTGTTTAACTTTGAAATCAACTTTTAACGGTACCCTTAACTGCAATAAAAAAAATTAAACGTTATTTATTTAAAATAGATTTAAAAAACGTTCTAATATAAATAAACAAAACATTATGCATAAAATCTTGAAATATTTGACCTAAGATAGAATTTCTAGGATACATTTAAAATTGGAATTAAATTAATTCTGTTAATTGGAATTTTTTGATTAATTGATAAATTGTACTTGATCATTACTGAGTAATTATTGATACATGATTTTTAGTTGTTTTTATTGTATATTTTATTTTATAGTACAAGAAAATTAAGAAAAATGTAAAACATTAATCGAAAACTGGAACTAAACGGTTTTTCAGTTATTTCAAGAAGATTTTTAATTCATGATTTTCTGCCACTTTTTTTATTCTTTATGCATTTTTTGAGGTTTTCGCTATTTTTGGGAAATTTAATAATTTTTAGATGAATTTTTAAGTTGTTCACGATTTTTTTATTATTTTTTAATTCAAGTACAAAGAATTTAAATTATTACTCGAAATTATAGTGTAAACATTGATTTATACCTTTTTTCATATTGAAAATTTCTACGTTTACACAGTCCTAAGAATTAACGTATGAAATCATATTTTTTTTTATTATTTTTACAAATTTTTATATGTTCATTTTTCGCATTTTTTTTATATATTCTAAAATTAGCTGTTATTTTCTAAGATATTTTCAATTTTTCACGATTTTTCCAATTTTTTATGTTTCTTTTTCTGTTTTTTAATGTTTCTCCAGTTTTTCGTGAATTTTAAAGGTTTTCCTGATTTGTATACAATTTTTCAAGTTTTTCCTGTGCTATATTTACAGAATTTTCTTTATGGTTTTTAATTGGTAATTAACCACATATCTGTTTAATTACTGATTAAAAAAAGTTGACTTTATAGCCGATAAGGTACTGACTACCGTTTTGCCATTTCCGTTTCTAACCTTCATTAGAATTAAGGCAAGGAGGGAATAAATGCTATTTTTATTTAATAAAATGCAATTAATTAAAATCATAGTAAGGTTAATTGAGTAATTAAAAACTTATATCAATTTCGTAGTGCATATAAATGATTTTACTAAACAACATTTCTTATTTTTCTCTGTATATAATTTCAATTATATCAAAAAGTAAAATGACAAAGTTGACACATCAGATTTCATTTGTCAATGTCTATTTTTGACGTTACACTATTATTTATGACTTCAAACAAGCCTGATTGAGGGATGAAATGAGACTGTTTTTCGATTTCAATCTTTACATCTAATAAAAGAGTTGTCAAAGTTGACAGATCAGTTATCATTTGTCAATGTCATTTTTGACATTTGGCTTTTACTTATTGCTTTAAAGAAGAGTGATCATGGGATAAGATTGGTTGGACAATCTTTCTAGATTCTTCTCGAATATGATATGAACATCGTTAGTAAGTAATACGCTCATTTAATCACGTAGGCCATCCTAACGGATTTTAGGAACTATTCAAAAGTTTTTAACGACACGGTCGGTTTATATATCAAAAGGAAACATTTAAAGATAAATTAATTAAATAATTGGTTTTTAAAAATGGTACGATGTGAATAAAAGAGTAGATGAATATGAGATTGGGGGGTAAAAGGATGAAGGAAGTTGAGGTACATTGATAAAATAAATGAAGACTTAAACGAGAAAAATTGGAGAAGAAAGGATGTATTAAATACAGACGGTGAAAAAAAAGAAGGCTAAAGCCGACCCAAACTAGGGATAAGGTTAAGAAAAAGGAGATCTGTCAGCTTGATAGACATCTAGAAAAGTATTATGCTATGGTTTAACATCCCATCATTGTTTATAAAAAAAAACTTGGAGTTGAATTATAATAGTATATTGTAATACAAGTGTTACAATGACAGAGGTTTCGTAGTACGAGTTCAGATTGTCAAACGAACCGCGAACCGGTGAGTTTCGCAAAGAACGAGTACTACAAACCGTCATTGTAATTCGAGTGTTACATACTATTTTTTATAATGAACTTTTAAAAGTATAAAAAAAATAAAATGAGAGTTTTTCGAAATATTTATTTATGTTGGCAATCTTGACAGTTTTGACACTTGTCAGTTTTAATGATTTTAAATTAGAATGTTTGTCAAATTTGTCTAAAATATTCCGAATTTAGCAATAACGCTGATAATGTAGTTAATAATTTACTACAACATACTTTTTGATTTACTACCTGAACTCTTTCGTTGAAAATCAGTGCAATGCAACCAATTGTGTAAAACAAAAAGTTACCAAAAACAGTTTTACAATGAATCTATTTCGATACTGTTTTTAGTGTCGAAATAGAAACTTTGTGAACGTGAATTATAAAAATTTATTTACAGCATTAGGTTACTAAACCTGTGTATTAACTACATTTAATAGGTTACATTTACATTTTACATTTAAAAGGTTTCTCGTCAGTGTGAGTTCTAATATGACATTTTAAACTAGTGGATTGTGTGAAACATTTTGAACAAAATTTACATTTAAAAGGTTTCTCGTCAGTGTGAGTTCGAATATGCTTATTTAAATAACTGGATTGTGCGAAACATTTTGAACAAATTTTACATTTAAAAGGTTTTTCGACAGTGTGAGTTCTAATATGAGATTTTAAGTTACTGGAATGATTGAAACATTTGGAACAAATTTAACATTTAAAAGGTTTCTCATCAGTTTGAGTTCTAATATGACATTTTAAAGGTTTCTCATCAGTGTGAGTTCTAATATGACATTTTAAAGGTTTCTCGTCAGTGTGAGTTCTAATATGCTTATTTAAATTACTGGATTGTGTGAAACATTTCGAACAAATATAAAGCATTTTCTCTTTATGTTTCAGTTATTTCGGTATTATTGAAGTACGAATCTAGCTTTGTACAAAAATGGGAAGTTAATTATTCAATGGCTCATAAAATAAATTCCTGGAGATAATCATAATAATGTCCGTCTTTAGAAATAGAATTTTTCGTTTTAAGGTAATTAATGATACTATTGTATTAGTTACACATGCAAATATGTAAAATGCAAAAAAAATCCTAAGAGCTAATCGAAAAATAAACAAAGTGCATTGTTCCAGGGACTCTTCTACAAGGTTTAGAAGTCTCTTTACAAAAACGAAGGTTACTATTTATTGCAAATGTAAATTTGATACTCATAGTGGAAGTTTTGTAATCAATTGCTATTATACAGACATTATAGGTTGTTGTATTACTTTATTGTCTCAAGTCTGGTATTACATAGGCGACTCGTTTTACAAATATTTTCATTAAAAATGACTTTTGACATATGATAGCTAAGATCTGAACTGTCAATATGTTAATAACTCGTTTATTAAATATTTTGATTAAAGATAACTTTTGACATATGGAAGCTCCAAGACTAAAATACTCCGGAGGTAAACTCGCCCCCCGATCGGATCTCCGGGTGGGGGCTAGTCCTGTGGCCTCATCAAGCGATATTAATCGAACTTCCACTATCTCCTACAATACACTGGGTTCCCCTAACAACACTCAACGGAGAAATAGTGTGGCACCTGCAGTTGCTAACAGACCCAAAAACAGCAACTTCAAATCAAATATTCCACCTCTAACACTTTCCGACGGCACAATAGCAACCACCGCCGGAGATAAAGCGAACTTACTGGCAGAACTATTTTCTTCTCATTCCAACGTAGACTTTCAGGGAAAAACACCACCGAACATTCCAGCAGTTCAATCGGAAATGACTGATATCGTATTCTGTCAGCGTACTGTCAAACGAATTCTTAAAGGGCTCGATGTCAGGAAGGCTTCTGGTCCAGATGAAATTCCTATTATAGTGCTCAAGGAATGCGCTGATGAGCTAACACCAATATTTTGTAGACTTTTTAACCTATCCTACAAAAAAGGAATATTTCCATCTTGCAGGAAGAAGGCAAGAGTTCAGCCTATACCAAAGAAAGGCAAGAAAACCATGCCAAACAACTATCGACCTGTCGCATTGCTTTCAGTTATATCAAAAGTGATGGAGAAAGCTATTAACCAACAACTTCTAAAGTACCTAGAGGGCCTTAATATTATCAGCGACCATCAGTACGGCTTTCGTAAGTCCAGATCAACAGGAGACCTCCTAGCATATGTCACCCATCTTTGGAGCAACGCAGTCGAACATCATGGGGAGTCCCGGGCTATTGCACTAGACATTTCTAAAGCATTTGATCGTGTCTGGCACGAGGGGCTCCTAAGTAAACTGCGATCCTACGGTATGCCCGGTCGATACTGTTCATGGCTTTCTAGCTTTCTTCAGGACCGTTCTCTGCAAGTGGCGATTGACGGGTTTCTCTCGGACACCTTTACCATCAATGCTGGTGTTCCTCAAGGGTCCATATTATCCCCAACCCTCTTCTTACTATACATTAACGACCTTCTAGCGAAGACAGAAAATCCAATTTATAGCTTTGCTGACGACAGCACACTTATCTCATCGTTTACTTTGAATTCTCGAACATCGGCTGCTGACGCACATCTTCGCAGACAGCATGAAGTATCACGACTCAATAAAGACCTGGAAGAAATTTTGTCTTGGGGTGACAGTAACCAAGTCGAATTTAACGCTAAAAAGACCCAGGCAGCAGTTTTCTCTAAGAAGGTTAACATTGCAGAACCAGATATAGTCATGGCAGGACACGCAATTCCACTGGCTTCGTCTATTAACTTACTGGGTGTCAATCTGGGAGGAGATATGTCTTGGCATAATCACGTGGTAACAATCGCCAGGACAGCTTCTCAGAAACTCGGTGTACTTTTCCGTACCAAAAAGCTGTATACACCACAACAACTTTTGACACTCTACAAAGCCCAGATTCGACCATCACTGGAATACTGCTCTCATGTCTGGAGTTCTGCACCGAAGCATACCCTTCGGTTGTTGGATTCCATCCAAAGGAGAGCCATTCGCCTGATCGGTGACCACGAGCTAACCAAGAACCTCGACAGCTTAGAACATCGAAGACAGGTTGGTGATTTGACCCTCTTTTACAAATATTTCCATGGCAAGTGTTCTACTGACATTGCCCGCTTGATTCCACCTAGAGCAATTCATAGCAGAAATACACGACAAACCACTTCCGCTCATCCCTATGTGGTTCAACTTAATATTCCTCGAACGTCATTGTTTAAGAACTCTTTCTTCTGGAGGACATCCTCTTTGTGGAACGGCCTTTCTGAGGCCGTATTTCCCACCGAATATAACCTTCAACGATTCAAGAACAACGTGAATCGCTTTCTTCGCACACGCACCGCTCTCAGAGCGCCTTAAAGGATTTTTCCTGCAGTGCTTGTGCTTGACCATAAAAAAAAAATTAAAAATGACTTTCGACACATGATTACTGACATGAATTGTCAACACGTTGATAACTTGTTTATTAAGTATTTTGATTAAAAATGACTTCACTTATGATGATCGCTATTTTTTAAAGTTTACATTTTATTTTTTATATTTTCCATTCGATTTTTACATGTAATAATAGAGTTATCAAACCTAACAGATCAGTTATCATTTGTCAATGTCAATTTTGACAACCAAATGCTTCAATCAAGCCTGTGTGGCAGATGAAGTATGTCTGTTTTTTAAATTTTCTATTCGCTTTTTTACATGCAACAATGGATTTGACAAACCTGATAAATCAGGTACCATTTTTTGTCAATATCAATTCAAACAAGCTTGATTGACAAATGAGATGAGGCTGTTTTGTATATTGATATATCAGTTATCATTTGTCAATGTAATTTTTGACAATTAAATGTCATTTAATGTCATCTTAATGTCTTTTTTGAAGGATTTGATCAACCAGATGACAAATCATTTATCATCTGTCAATGTCAATTTTGACACTTAATTTTTATTTATTGGTGCGTTACTAACATTAGTTGAACCGACTATGGTTTGAATAAGTTTTTCTAAAACAAACAAAGACACTAATCAATTGCCAGTATGCGGATGCTACTTTTTTTTTATTCAGTACTCCCTCATTAGAGATTGATAGTTACTCATTGTTATTATCTACTTACTAAGAAAATGTAATGCAATATTTTATACTTAATTTAGTTGACCAAACACACCTTCTTGCACCTTCTTGTGTGTACTTTTATTTCACAATTATTTGCCATTATGAAATGTGTACGATTGCATTACGTGAAATTCTATATGCGGAATGAGAAAAAAATAGGTTTATATTATTTAAATGTGTTGGTTAACGGATATTAAATAGCTAAATAGCTGTAGCTAATCCGGGATATTATTAGATATAAAAAAAATTCAAAGATACTTAAAGTGTAATAAATTATTTGCAATTTGATTAAATAACTTAAAAAAAGATAATTAGTGTTTTATTGCAATCTATTATGATCAGATTGTATAATAAATCAAGTGATCCATGTGGAACTTAAATATGATTGACAGATGACATTTCAGATGTAAATATAGTTTTCGATGTGTATTTTCATAAAGGCTTGTAATTGAATCTTCATCAATATTGACAGATGACAGATCAGTTGTTAATATAGTCCAACTGTTTTACTGACAGACAATAAATGGTTTTTCAGACGTAAATATAGTTTGCCATGTGTTTTTATGAGCGATATAGTCCTACTGTTATATTGACAGAGGACAATTGACATTTCAGATGTACCTAAACATAGCCATGCAGAGGCTGCGAACAAGAAGAGGAAACAGTAGAACACATTATGTATGACTGCTCTGCTTTTTCTGAAATCAGAAGATCCGTGTTGGGCGAGTATTGGCTTACACCAGCCGATGTCAGGGAGATCCCCCTCGGGAGCCTCATCACCTATTTTAAATCAATAGGCCTGGTGATAGCCTGAGGTGAGGATATCCCTACATACGGGAGGATGCACAATGGGTCATATGTGGCCTCAGTGCTGGCTGAGCACTAGCTCGCCCCTCCCAAATTTCCAGATCCAGATCCTGAGTACCTAAACATAGTTTGCGATGTGTTTTTTATAACTGCTTGTGATTGGATCTACATCAATATTGACAGATGACAAATGAGTAGTCAATATAGTTAGACATACAACAGATGATATTTCAGGTGTAAATATAGTTTGCCATGTGTTTTTTATAACTGCTTGTGATTGGATCTACATCAATATTGGCAGGTGACATTTCAGTTGTCAATATAATTACAGTAATTGTTATAATTAATTAATACTCCTTATACTTTATATAAATAAATACTGATTTAAATCAATGTCAAAGTCAGTATGTCAATATCAGAATTACCCAATTTCTTGTGTAACACCGGCATTTTTAATATCTGCGCTCAGAATACAAATTGATAACATATCAACCGATTAAAAATATATGTCACATAATTGAATAACCTCGAGTCTATTTGAAAAAAGAAAAAAAGTCCGATTAACCAATATTTCTCATTATTTACAAATCTATTGTTTAGTTTTATAATAGCCGCCGGTGTGCGGGTAGTTTCGACATTCATTTTCAGTTCAATTTTATTAAAGTACACAAATCTCGAATATTTTGAGGTGTGGATCACCGGATTTTATTTGTTTATGTGGTCGTGATTTAAAACAGTTTTAAGGAATATGAAAGTTAACAGTCAAGAGGTATGTAGAAAATGTCATTTTTTTGCATTAATATGTCATTTGTCAATTCGATTTTGACAGTTAGTGTTTATTTGTCATATAACTGTCATCATTTACACGATTTTTTAATTTTTTTTCAAGTTTTAACATGAACAACAATCTCAATTTGATAGCTGCTGTTTATTTGTATTATTTCTGTCATCTGTCAAGAATTTTACGTCTTTTTTTAATATGTTAGTATTGTAGAATAAAAAAAAGGGAGTGGCAGTGAGTGGGACTGCCGGCAGAAGTTATACTTCTATGCACGCGCCCGGATTCATAAATTTTTATGCGAATGATTTAGCAAAATCATTATATGATATTCGTGTTCAGCGACCTCAAAAACCTCCTAGCACCGAGTATACACTGATTTTGTATCAAATTTGCATAACATTTCCTGAAGACGAGGTCCGTCTTAAGTACCAGGTGTTTCGTCCTTTAACTGATAAGTTTTCGATCATTTTTAAAGGATTTACCTCCATACCATGTTTTGCCAAAATCATAGCTCCACCACGTTTATTCTGTACACGACAAAAATAAGAGCTCGGGTCATAACCAAAGACACTTAGATGCTGAACCTCTTCTGTTAAAAGAAAGTGCTCGGCCAAACAAATAGCACTGTAATTTATATTATGACGCATGGTCGCCATCATTTTCAGCACATGATGCACAGATGATTAAATTTTGACCAACCACTTTTGCGCCTCTTAGACGAACTAGGCAAGCAGGATGATACTGTTTTTGACATTTGGTACATTTTAATTCGCCTTTTAGAGATCGTTTACAACTCGCGCATGTAATTTTCACATTTATATCATCATCACTCGGCGCTATCAAATATATATCGATGGCATCACTGTTAACTAATAAAACTTAATAACTACAAACACAGGCAAGTAGAAATATATTTTTTTAAATTAACTGTATTCAATTAAATAAATAAGACCAGTTGATGTGTGTCCTTACTTCAAACACGAAAACTAAACAGTAAAACGATCAATGTACAAAAAAGTGTTTACAAAACCCCATAGTGCAAAATATAATGCAACCATGTGACGGTAGTATGGACTACAATACAATACTCATTACTGAATATTATGATTAATATTATTAATATAAAATACTAAACTTTATATGTTTACTTACGTGACAGAATTATAAAGTAATCTGTCAAACACAATGTAATACGTTACTATAATATTCCAAATTCCAAAACATTAGCTCAGATTGTTTTTTGTATATCTATCTCTTTTCAATGTACTTCCAAATTATTATTTACGTAGTATTCACGGAGCCTTCTCAACAATACGGATTTGCTCCCAGTAGTTTCCAACTCTTAATTCTTCGAGCTCTCTTCTGAGCTCAGCCACCACGGTGACGGAGATGCAAGAAGGATGGAAACCTGCCACGCAGACGTCGAACGACAAAGAAGCGAGTAGACGACCCATGTACGAACGACGATGAAACCCCCGACCTTCGACGCCGTGGAGTTCGAAGACCCAGTTCAAAAAGCAAATTCTGAACTAATTCAACAACTTTCCCAGCTGAAAGAGGAGCTATCAGGACGAATGACGAGCCAGCAAGAGGAGCTATCCAGTCAGATGAAGAGCCAGCGCGAAGATATGTCCCAGCTGTCCCAACGAATGACGAGCCAACAAGAAGAACAAACTCAACAACTCTCCCGGCTGCAAGAGGAGCTATCAGGACGAATGACGAGCCAGCAAGAGGAGCTATCCAGTCAGATGAAGAGCCAGCAAGAGGAGATTTCCAGTCGGATGAAGAGCCAGCGCGAAGATATGTCCCAGCTATCACAACGGATGTCTACTCTACCAGAAGAGTTATCCAGTTCCTTCTCCCAGCAAATATCGCATTTGCGCTCCGAAATGTATACTCTTCGTGACGAACAAAATCAGCAAGTGTCCAGCTTGCGAGACGAACAAAATCAGCAAGTGTCCAGCTTGCAAGACGAGCAAAATCAGCAAGTGGCCAACTTGAATCAACAAGTAGCCAACCTGCGAGACGTCAACCAGCAAATGCAGACCGAGATAAGGAAGCTTCAACAAGAACAGGAAGCTAGCCGCCGAAACCAAACCATCCACCACGGCGACGGAGATGCAAGAAGGATAGAAACCTGCCACGCAGACGTCGAACGACAAAGAAGCGAGGAGACGACCCATGTACGAACGACGATGAAACCCCCGACCTTCCACGGGAAGACTTCCTGGCCCTGATCCAATGGTAAAGGCAGTCTTTTTGGTGTCATCATTTAGCTTTCGATAGTCGACACAAAACCGCATTGATCCGTCTTTCTTTCTCACTAATACCACAGGAGAAAGAAAGACGGATCAATGCGGTTTTGTGTCGACTATCGAAAGCTAAATGATGACACCAAAAAGACTGCCTTTACCAGTGGATCAGCGTTATAAAGGCAGTCTTTTTGGTGTCATCATTTAGCTTTCGATAGTCGACACAAAACCGCATTGATCCGTCTTTCTTTCTCACTAATAGGAGAAAGAAAGACGGATCAATGCGGTTTTGTGTCGACTATCGAAAGCTAAATGATGACACCAAAAAGACTGCCTTTACCAGTGGATCAGGGTTATGGCAATTTACTGGAGTCAGTGCGTGGCAGGTTTCCATCCTTCTTGCATATCCGTCGCCGTGGTGGATGGTTTGGTTTCGGCAGCAAATGCAGACCGAGATAAGGAAGCTTCAACAAGAACCGGAAGCTAGCCGCTGAAACCAAACCATCCACCACGGCGACGGAGATGCTGATACCTTATATGTGTTTCTGTCTCTCTCACTCACACCATTACATATGTAATGATTTTTGCCATTTAACCCCACACAAATCCAGTGCATTAATAGAAGTAACTTCAATAAGTCCAATATTTTAATTAATAATCGAATTTCCTGTGTAAACATAGAATTACACATATTTAAAAAATGTACGTTTCTACGTTTACACAGTAATACAATTTAACGTATAAAAGCGATTTTTTAATATCGTTTGTCATAGAATATAGTAAGAGTTATTTATTTAACACGAAAAACGAAGAAAAATCAAACTACAAAAAAATGTCTGTAAAATACGAAAAATCGTAAAAATTTCGTAAACTAAGCGTTTAACGGTAAAATATTTGTAAAAAAGATATAAAAACCGCAACAAAATCGCAAAAGCATTAAAAGACGCAGAAGATAGTTGTAAAATACACAAAAACATATAAAAAAAAGTTAAAATGGTGTCGTGGGACACCAGGTAGGAACTAAGTTCCTTTGGCTAATGTAGAATCGACATATAACACTACTCGCTTGTGTATACGACTGTAACGCCTGCGCACGTCTCATTAAACGGTCAATATATCAAAATCAGTGAAATCTTGGCATATTACTTTAACAAAAAAACAAAAATAAATGAAAAATACTAGTATTATTGTGAAAAAAGCGTGGGCGCTTGACATTTAAAAAATATGGTATGCAGCGCCCACGCTTTTTTCACAATAATACTAGTACTTTTCATTTATTTTTGTTTTAATTTTATTTTGAAAATTATTTTTAACCTTTTAGTTCGATGTTTTTCAGAAACATGCTTTATAAAAGCGTGTTTTTTAGTTTTTTTAAACTATATTTATTTTTTACTTTTTAGTCCAATTTATTTTATTTCAATAGATTCGTTAATTTGCTGTGACGATTACAAGACCCTTACTCAAACATTATTCGTTTATTTAGTTGGAAATGCTTTGAAAGCGTGTTTTTTGATTTCTCAAATTATATTTATTGTATTCATATTGTTTATAATTAAACGTATTGTTTTCAGAACTTGGAAAAAAAATTACTATTGTGAAATCTAAAGAATTGTTAGATTAATTCTAAGACAATTTCATTCATATCGTTTATAATTAAACGTATTGTTTATTACCCACTCCCGGCACGGGGAGGTAGTGACTAAAAATAACGATATGGGACTCACCCGAGGCAGCAGCCGCGGAGTGGAGAGTTACAAACAAACAAACAAACATACATACATACATACATACATACATACAGGTGAAGTTAATTAATAATAATAAAAAGCGTGTTAAAAACGATAACTTTTCGAGATATTCACAAAATAGTGTTTATTTCGAAAACTGTCAATATGACAGCTGTCATAATTTGACAGTTGATGTAAAAATTAATTCTAAACAAAAAAGTATTCTTGTGTTTTTTCAAAAAAACGATAACTTTTTGAGATATAATTGTATAACGGAGTGGAGAGTTACAAACAAACAAACATACATACATAGGTACATACAGGTGAAGTTAATAAAAGCGTGTTAATAAAAAAGGGCCGCCCGCGTGGCAGGCGAGCATTCTACTAATGAACCACCGATGCTACGTATAATAACTTCCAGAATACGTTTGATGCACGTCTCATTTAACGGTTTTTCGTTACGGTTTTACTATTACATTTTTTTCAGTTTAGTCACGCAGCAAAATCCCTATCTCCTCCAAGCCTGCCGCAATTAAAAATTACGTAAAATAGTTTTAAAATCATGTGCATGTTTTATTTTAAAAATAACGATTTTATAATAATTAAAGGTCTTTAAGAAAAACAGATTACACAACTTGCAATAGATTCTGTTTTCTATTATATAAATTTCCGTTAGATTTTTTTTAAAGTCACGGTTGATCCGTTAAAGAATTTTTAATAATTGAAGATCAGGTTTTAATAAATTTATTTTTATGAACATGTGAATGAGCCGCAGATGAAATAAAGTTACGTCATTTCTGTTTATTGGCGCCATAAAATTAAGGAATTTTGGGATTACTTTTCTGATTTCACGGCAATATATCTTAAGTCGAATATTTGTATATTAAAAATACGAAAACCGCAATCCAAAGGTTTTCATTTTGTGCTATTTGACATTTTTGACATTAGGTATTTATGACATATTACATTTAACATTTTTAAACTTGACATAGTTAACACTTAACATTTTTCTTTATATTACAAAGATATCAAACCGCAAAACCTTCGGTATTTCAGAAAATTTTTAAAAAATATGTGTTATAATTATATTTTAATAGTATTTCTGATAATACAGTGACCCCAACACAGTACCTTGTGGAATACCAATTTTAATTATACTACAAATGCACGTTGCATGAATAAATTACATCAAGAAGCAATTATCAATTAATCTTAACTGAAATCAATATTAATTGTAATTATGTATTCAATTGAAATGCTTATATATCTACTTATTCTACTCATAAGTGTATATGTAGGTACAATTTTTTTCAACTATATACAGTTGGTCATCGATTTATCGATGACCATGCATGTGACAGGCATTTGCCTGTGGGTAAAACACTGACCTTTTTTTCAACTTCGTAAAAGATGCATTGGTTGCACCTTGAGAGACGCATTCAAGCGAAAATCCGGCGCAAAGTGCATCTGATGCGTTTTCCTTTGCACTTTTAATAATATCGTTTATTAAGAAGAAACGAAGAGTAAGGGGGATGTTTCGTAATTGAACTATTAACGCAACGAAAACGACCTTCGGTTCTTATTTCAGAATCGTTTAATGTTAGTCGTTCGAAGAACTGGAGAAAATCGTTAAATTATGTTATGGTTGCAAAAACTTACACCAATTTACACAAAATTATTATTAATTCAAAACAAAATATATTAAATTTTCTTCTGCATCTCTATATATTGACAGATGACATTTCAGTTGTCAATATAGTCTTACTGTTATATTGATAGAGGACAATTGACATTTCAGATGTACCTAAACATAGCCATGCAGAGGCTGCGAGCAAGAAGAGGAAACAGTAGAACACATTATGTATGACTGCTCTGCTTTTTCTGAAATCAGAAGATTCGTGTTGGGCGAGTATTGGCTTACACCAGCCGATGTCAGGGAGATCCCCCTCGGGAGCCTCATCACCTATTTTGAATCAATAGGCCTGGTGATAGCCTGAGGTGAGGATATCCCTACATACGGGAGGATGCACAATGGGTCATATATGTGGCACTAGCTCGCCCCTCCCAAATTTCCAGATCCAGATCCAGAGTACCTAAACATAGTTTGCGATGTGTTTTTTATAACTGCTTGTGATTGGATCTACATCAATATTGACAGATGACAAATGAGTTGTCAATATAGTTAGACAAACAACAGATATTTCAGGTGTAAATATAGTTTGCCATGTGTTTCTTATAACTGCTTGTGATTGGATCTACATCAATATTAAAAGATGACATTTCAGTTGTTAATGTATTAAATTTTCTGCTGTATCTTTATATATTGACAGATCACAGGTTTGTGACAAATAAGCGAAAGTTACTTGACAACTGTCAATGTTAAATTGATAACAGTCAATGCCAAATTAACAGATGTCAAATCGAAAAACTACGATAAATCTTGTAAATTCAGAATATATATTAAAACACAATCATGAAAAATCGTTTATCAATTGGAAAAATAATACGTTTAGTTAGTATTACTGTGTAAACGTAGAAACGTAGAATTTTTTAATATGTAGCAAGGTATAATATTACGTTTACACAGGAAACTCGAGTATTAATTAAAGTATTGGACTTATTTTTTTTACTCTTCAATATTCAAATAATCAAAAAAATTCGTGAAAATATTGACAGATATGATACAAATAAACAGCACCTGTCAAAAGTCGGATTGTTGTTCAAGTTATAACTTAAAAATGTTTAGATTTGACAGAATATATTACTCAATAGTCATCAGAGTTTCAATAAACAATTTATGAAGATTTTAATTGTAAATTAACAACAATATAGAGAATTGAACTTTACGATTATTTGAATAATTTGTTTACATTTTTTTTGTAAATGATATTTCACGGTTGGTTTCATAGAGAATATGTTTGTAATAAATTTCAACAAAGATAATGGCTTTTCTAGATTTTTGTTACTTGTTAAATAGCTAGAATAACTGCCACTCCTCAACTAACAATTTGTCTACAAAATAATTGCAATAGAAACGTTATAATACGAATTCTATTGATTAGGATCGATTTTCTTAATAATTAAAGTAAGAAAAACTGATATAATCGAGTAAAATAATAAAAATTGGCGCACAAGTAGTGCTACACGAGATGAGATTTATCTCGTCTCGTTTTAAAATCTCGCTTCAGAGTGGCTTTGTCTCGCCGAAGTCTCAATTTCGAGATAAGACGCGACGAGACCGAGATATTTCTTGTGTAGCACTTATTAGATGATTATTATTACATACAGATTTTTATAATTACAAAATTGGCGCCCAATGTGGGACTCAATTCCATTAACATCTAGTTAATTTAGTTATTATTAACATTTCGACATTGATTAGTGACAAATCAGTTGATTTAATAATTAATCAATCCTAAGTGCAACCTCGTCTCGCTTCAGAGTGGCTTTGTCTCGCCGAAGTTTCGATTTCGAGATGAGACTCGACGAGACCGAGTTAAATCTCGTGTAGCACTACAATGGTTCATTTATTTTATGATTATTTGAAAAAAATTTAATTATATTTACATAGAGATTTTTATAATTACAAAATTGGCGCCCAACGTGAGACTCAATTCAATAAACATCAAGTTAATTTAGTTATTACAACAGTTCGACATTAATTAGTGACAAATCAGTTAATTTAATGAATAAATCGTAAGTGCAACCTTGCATACCGGGTGTTTATTTTTTTCTTTTCGGTAAATTACCGGTTGTTATTAATTTTGAAATAAGTAGCTTCTTGGAAATTCTAGGCAAAAGTCATCATCTATCATCGCGTTCATTGATTGCGTAATTAAAATAACGCGATAATGCACCGCGCGTGACCACGTTGTTAATTTTATATATGTATTTATTTTTCGAAAATTGGACATAATGGAATGATTATTATCTATGCAATTTTGTGCCCTTGTAAGTGGCCATTCAAATTTACATTAACCTATTTTTATTCTAGGTTGTATCATTTAATCAGTGACATTAAATTATAATCAGTTTACATTATTTTATGTCTTTTCCATCAAATTTTTATCCGCTCTTAAATGTCAGCTGTCAGCTGTCAAATGTTGCAGTTTTTACTTGTTTTAGAGCCTGTTTATCTTTAGTTTTTTTGTTGATCTTCCTTGTTGAGTACTTTTTTTATTGTATTCAACGAAATGAAATGATTAATGATATTTGTAGACATGCTGCAACGACATCGATATTTTTAACTTTATCTCAAATAACCGATTCTCCATTTTTTGCTGTTAGTCTTAATTGTGGCGTCTAATTCAAATATTTGTTTAAAATTATGAAATCGAAGGTCATACAAACGATAAACAAACAAAAATATACATCGTTTAATAATTGCCCTGACATGTAAATGGCTTCCTGGTTCGTTACAGAATAATGTATTCAAATCAATTTGGTGAATATTCTATTTGGTTTTTATGCATTTTTAAATTTAGAATGTCCAAAGTTTTTTTTTCTATTTAGGAAAGGATATAAATAGCAACTCAATATTCTATTTATAATTTGGATGGTCTATTAAAATCTGTGGTAAAGTAAAACGACTTTTAAGTTTATTTAGAAAAATATTCAATTGACATTTGATTAAACTGTTCATTGTCAAATTGTATCACATCTGTCAGTTAACTGTCATTTGAATGCTGTCAAATATAGTAAACAGCTAACAATCATAATCTGTCCTCATAGAAGGCTTTATTAACATCTGTCACTGAATGTTTTAACTTTATTAGCAGAGTTTTTCATTAACGGTATCGAATTTTGACGTTTGACTAAGTTGTTATAAAGTCTTAATTGTCAAAATATGCAAAATCTGTCAGTAAACTGTCATTTGAATGCTGTCAAACAAAAAGGTATTATGCAGAAGTTATAGCTAATCATAAACTGTCCAAGAAGTGCTCAGAGAGAGGATACAAACCACCAGAAGATATTTAGCAGAGGTCGATACAAAACTACTAGGAATCTTTTACCAGCTAAGCAACAGACTTCACCGAACAGACTGGGATAAAATTGATGCGATATCATATAGAAGCATGGAAAATGAACTGCAAAGAAACACCGACCACCAAAAAGACAAATTTGAAAGATTAACGAGAAATATTCGACCAAAGCAAACGCTAGACACTCAGAGAACAGTGATTAATGTTAGCAATCGGAATTTGTCTCCAGATGAGGTCTCCGTACTTGCTAAGGGCGGCAATTTTGCCATAACGCCAAAAGATGTGCCGAAGGAGACATTATCGCAAATCTAGAATCAGCACTCAGATGTCTGCCAGAAGAAACAGCTCAGGAATTACGCACCGAATCAGCAAGAATTTTACAAAAGGCCAAACCACCCAAAAGTAACCTAAAGCCTAGGGAGTTAAGAGCAATTCAAGATCTAAACAAGGATGAGAGTATACTGGTGTTACCAGCGGACAAGGGAAATGCCACTGTCGTAATAAATACTGCGGATTATAAGGAAAAGATAAATGATTTACTAGATCCTAGCAATTACAAGGAGTTACGCAATGATCCAACACAACGCGTAATAAGAACAACAAAGACCTTAGTAAAGAAGTCAAGTCTAGAAGAACAGACAAAGAAATTAATTTGTAAAAATGAAGCTGCTATACCAAGACTCTATGGTTTGCCAAAGATACACAAAGCCAACATTCCGCTGCGTCCCATTGTAAGCACCATTGGTTCACCGACATATGATTTGGCTAAACACCTGTCATCACTCCTGCAACCATACATCGGACTTACTGATTCGTATGTCAAAGATTCCACCCATTTTATTTCAAAAATTAAAGACTTAGTTCTTGAAGAGAATGATATATTAGTAAGTTTTGATGTAGTATCTCTCTTCATCTGGTCATCCCACTTTCCGAAGTTGTCCACTCTTTCCCTAACTGTATAATGCCTTCTTTCGTACTCAAGATCTTGCACAATATCCTCGTCCTCGTCGCTATCCAGAATATAATCGTTCAGAAAATTAATATTTATCAACAACCAAAAACACATAAATCTTTGGATAAACATTCACCAATAACCTAACAAAAATATCAATTGATGTGACATGACCTTGTTCTTGTAACAACCAATGAGATTGATTACATTCACTCGTCAGCATTGCCAACTTTCAATATCTATCAGTTAACAAACTAGAGAATAAAAACGAGTTGATAAACCGCTTCCAAACAAACTGGAACTTTATCTGCTATACTCCAGCCGTCCAAAAGATGGAATGATCACGTGAACGGCACGCACTGTTTGAATATTACTCTTCCCAACCAACGTCACAAGTCCGATTTACACCACTCAACAAAAAAGTACCCACCCTCGATGCTTACAGTTTATATCATCTCTGGTATGAGTACAGTGTTCTTCGTTATTTCAGTTTGGAAGGCGTGGCATAGTAGGATTACGTCAGCCAGTCACTGATCACGCGTCCTTGAATTCCATCTTTTGAGCGTCTCGGGTATAGTTACTTTTATCCGACGGATACTTAACTGATGGATAATATTGGTTATTGATAAACCGGGCCTGACTGTTTTAACTTTATTAGAGGAGTTTTTCATTGACAGTATCAAATTCTGACGTTTCACTAAGCTGTCATAAAGTGTCAATTGTCAGATTCTGTCAGTAAGTTGTCATTTTAGTGGTGTCAAAAGTTATATCTAATGATGTGTCCTAGAATGATTTATTAACATCTGTCACTGATAGTAAAACGTTAATTAAGATACCAAAAAATAGCAGAAATTCTTCTATTTTCTCTATTTTTTTTTCTGAGTAGTGTTAATAACTAGTGAAAACAATTAATTTTTAAACATAGACATTATTTTTCTTACAAGGTGCCATTAAGTGGAGTATACACACATCAGTTGTACGATTAACCTTAAAACTTACATAGTTAACATATAATTTTGTGAAAGGGGAGGCAAGGATGGCAGCCTACAGAATGGGTTGCAGTGGCAACTGGAAGTATTACGCCGCCAGTGGGCATACAAGGATTGTGGACACTGTACAGATGGACACCTTGGAAATGCTACCAGACAGGATGGTGAAGATCACAGATCTAGAAAAGCCATACAATGACAATATTATTGACAGGGCTGCCTGGGAGAAAGGTGAACCTGAATATATGAAAAGGGGGATCACTTGGTATACGGATGGCTCGAAAAAGCCAACAGGCACTGGGGCGGGAATATATGGAGTCAGACCCAAGGCGCAGTTTTGCGTAAGCCTGGGTAAGCTGGCTACTGTTTTCCAGGCTGAAGTTGTTGCCCTATCAGAGTGTGCAAGAGTGTGTTTGGAGCGTGGTATGACAGACCACACCATATACATAAACTCGGATAGTAGAGCAGCGCTAATGGCATTTGACAGTTTTGACTTTACCTCTAAAGCAGTATGGGACTGTCATCAGGCCATGAAAACCCTGGGAGAGTACAAAAAGGTTATCCTTAGTTGGGTTCCGGGGCACAAAGGTATCGCTGGCAATGAGGGAGCAGACAAGTGGGCAAACAAAGGAGCTGAAAGCCCGCTCATTGGCCCAGAGCCGACGTGTGGTATTGCTTACAACACAGCACGAAGAGCTGTTCGCCAGTGGATGGGCATAGAACATCGAAAGAGCTGGGAAAGAACAGAAGGTATAATACAGTCAAAGAGAATGCTGCAGACACCTACTGGTGCTATAGCGGCAGATGCCCTTGGGCTGAGGAGGAAGACCCTGCGGAAAGTGGTTGGCTTCATCAGCGGCCACTGGGTATTTCGCGGACACCTACATAAGATGGGAATTCAAGTTGAAAACCTCCTATGTAGAAAATGCGGTGAGGAGGAGGAAACAGCCTTCCACGTGATATTCATGTGCCCAGCCCTGCAAGGTCTGCGTGTGAGATCCCTTGGCCCACCGACTGGAGATCAAAGGGAAGAACGGGAAACCATAGTCAAAAGAATCTCTTGGTTCATTAAGAACCTGGGATTTGACGAAGAATGAGGACCTGTGAATGAGGGTGCACAATAAGCTGTACTAGCTGCGATGCAATCCCGTGGACTACCTATAAGCCTGGCCCTCTTTAAAAAAAAAAAAAAAAGTGTTAATAACTAGTGGAAACAATTAATTTTTAAACATAGACATTATTTTTCTTACAAGGTGCAATTAAGTGGAGTATACACACATCAGTTGTACGATTAACCTTAAAACTTACATAGTTAACATATAATTTTTTTTACATGCGAAAGGTCAAACCGGTGAACCATTACTAAGGATTTACATAAAATATAAAAATATGTACAATTAAAGAGATATGTTGTAATATGGCGGTCTGTCAACTTTGAAACGAAAAAAATAGGTGAAGGTTAACTATTTATATGGTAGAATCTTTTTTAATAAAAATAGAATGCAAATAAACTTTTATTTTTAAAGTTCTTCCCTTACGTTCCATGATTAGTTAATAATTTTAATGATTTTCTATAGACAACAAAATTTTCATTTTGTATTAAACTGTTAACAAAAATGACACATCTATTGTCGTAAGGCCTTTTACTATATAGCATAGAAGATACTTAGTTGATATTTATAATCGTGTTTAGTTATGTTTGATGTAGACTATTTCAAATACGTCAGAATATATTGTAACATGAAAAAAAAAAGAAAAATAGATGTTAAATTAAAGTGTGGGATGAGTAAATTGATACCAGAAGTGATTTCTCTAAATAAACCAATTATCTTTGGTATAAATATTAAAATTAGAAATCGTATCGATAATTCGAAATCTATATTAAAATCAGTATTTTTTTTAGTGAACAATGGTACAAAAAATAATTCAGTTCCTGAATAAAAAGAAAAGGTAAATTATAAGAGAAAAAACCTCGACCTCGAACATATATTTCTTGCGGGTAGAATCACACACACACACACATACACTGGTATTATTTTCTGAACGTATACAATTTGTATAATTTCATATTTTTTTTAATCATCATTTAGTACGATAGTACCAATAATTGGTTGTTGGGAATGAAAGACGTTGTCGTACGGTGGGTGCAGCTAAATTGTTCCGTTTGCATAAAATATCAGAAAGATAATAGAGCCAATAATATCTCAAATTATATTTATATTGTGGTTAGATCATTGTTTTATTGACGACATAATAATTTGAAAATATTTTAAATAGTGACAAGTGGCTTATGAAACATTTTTTTTTAATGAAAATAAAACAAAATCAAATTTTGAAAAATTAATAAAAAGGTTAATCAATTTATTCCAATCTAAATCCAACTCCAGCTGAGATCCGTAGTGGTTTCTCTACTGGCAAATTGTGCCCAGCTCAGCCGTAGAGGGTAAGTACCAAAATAAAGTGAGTGCGCCACCGATTTGTACGGTTAAAATCGGAAACCCCTGATGTTCCAGGCACTACTTCACCCACTGGAGATAATTAAATAAATTTTGAATATTAAACAGTTCTAATTGAATTACACAATAAAAGAAAACGACGATAAAGTGAGCTAAATAAAACAAAATCTCAACTAGACCCTTCTTTAATAAAAAAAAATATTAAGAATTACAAAACTGTCAAGCCTCGTGCTTGACAACGCTATTGATATTTATATAAAAAAAAAGATTATATGATTAATATTAAAAGAGAATTTTATCCCAAAATGTGTGATCACACGCAATATATAAAAAAAAGACAAGAAAAATAGATCTTAACTAAAAACTAAAGTCACGACTTAAGTCTAATATAGCTTATCTGTTAACAAAATACGATTCCCCGCTATCCTTGGCTTCTCCAATACTTAGGCCGGTACCAAAAATCAAGCCTGTTCCCAGAACCAAGTAGGCTTGCACCAATCACAATTAACTTAAACTCGTACTAAGTATCAGGTCAGCAATCGAAATTCAGCCTGTATCTAGAACTTAAGCCCGTAACTAGGACTTAAACCCGTAACTAGGATTTACACCTGTATCTAGGACCCTATTAAGATAGGGTTGTTTTATTTCTTTAAACTCGTGACACCCCTGGCTGGTAAACGGGTGGAACAATATTCTCGTTGCTAATTGCACCAATCTGGAATTCTACCACAATTTGCCGTCTGAACGGTTTTAAATTACCAAATTTCCCTACTGTCTGCTCTATGGGCTACCACAGAAGATTTCCTAAAATCCGCTAAAGCGATTTCCCTACGAATCCAACAAAACCACTGGAAATCTCACTCCAATACTATTCGATAGGAAAACAGGGCTTAATTTTGTAAATCCAAGATTAATTGACTCCGATGAACAGAGATTACAACTTAAACCCATAAAATCTTCTCACTGCCACGTTTTCAAGACAAAGGCTGGTAATAGAAAGAACGGATTCTCACATATCAACGTTCACGGAATTTGACACACGTCGAAATAAGAGGTGGCCTCTACTATTATAGGGACAATAACCGTAGGATCTTCAGCTACCAATTTACGAACAAACAGTGGTCGTTAGATACGACTAATCTTATTATTTATCAAGATATCATCAAAAATCTCAACATTATTTAATTTCGTTTATTTTAAATCTTATTACGCAAGTAACTATTCCACGAAACAGCTGGCTGTAGAACCGCAATATCATAGTTATCGACAAAAAGAAAGAGAAAGTACTTCAGTCAGATGAAAGTGAAAGATGACAGTAATTAAAAAAAAAAGAAATAAACAGCTAGGTACATGAAATTTACTTCCAAAACAATATTAGCAACATTAGGAATAATTTATGGCCAGAATATATTTATAAGTTGACGACTATCTATTACCGAACCAGATCAACCGGTTCCCGACCCTTTAATAATGGGAAATTTCAAGGTAGGAAGACACTTATGTTTACAAATTATATATTTATCACTTGCGAGAATTTAGCCCGTGACAAAATGACAACTGACATCATAATGACATCTGATATAACATGAATGCTATTTGATAACTGATATATGTGACCAATGACATCTGACATATAGCTAATGACATTTGATCAATAGCAAAATCAATAATCAATCGTTTATCATTGTGACTTGATCATTGAGATACGACAATAAAATCTGGCATATGGGAAATAAACTTTGACACATGTTTAATGACAGCGTACTCTTTTAAATTAAAAAATAATCAGTAATTCATTATAATAGCAGTGAGTTTACAATTGAGGGTTAATGAAATGATTGTGGTGATTTTATATCAGAAAAATGTACATTTTTGCGTCAATCGAGACATTGAAAGTACAGAAGAGTGTCTTTTACTTCAAGATAAAGACAAATACCAGAAGCTATAAGACAATTACCGATCTGTTACACAAAAAATTTAAATAATGTGAAAGACTTGTTCATAGTAATCTTGATAGTAAAAAGTGAATAAAAATTTTCAACCGGATCTTAAAATGCAAATAATTTAGTAGGTTTCGATGTAAAAGTTATCATAAAAGCCGTAATATTGCAGTGACAAGAAATATCTGACGTTTAACTAAGCTGTCAAAAATTGTCAATTGTCAAATTGTGTCACATCTGTCAGTAAAGTGTCATTTGAAAGGTGTCAAATATATAAATAGTAAACAGAAGTGATAGCTAAGCATAAAAAGTTTTGGGAGACTATCAGTAACTGTTTTAACTCTATTAAAAAAGTTTTTCATTGACAGTATCGAATTTTGACGTTTGACTAAGCTGTCTGAATAGGTGTGAGCCACAATAGACTCTTGCGAGTCGCAGTGGAGGGCCTTATAGACCCACTCACCATAAACCTAAGCTGTCATAAAGTGTCAATTATTGAATTCTCGTATTTCTGTCAGTAAATTGTCATTTTAGAGTTGTCAAATATATCAAAACACTTGTATTGTATTTTCTATAGTTATCGAGAAATATGTGTTTATAAATTAAGAACTTGCCACGGTTTTTCCTTAGCTATCTGCTAAGGTTCATGTAAGAATAAGACAATTATTAAAGAAAATCCAATCAACAATAGATGAATTGCGCGAGGGTTGTTAGTGGTCACTCTACAGGCAAATTATGCCCGAGCTCAGCCGTAGAGGGATGATACACAAGTGAGCCGCGCCACCGACTTTGACGGTACAAGCCGGATTTAATAGGCACTAACAACTCTTACACAATCCCATGAAATGAAATAAAGTGAGCTAAATAAAACAATCACTTTCAAAACTAGACCCTCCTTTAATGAAAATCAAATGTTTGAGGTCAACGCAAATTACAACTTCAAATTAAACTAGCGCCTCAATATTAAGATCAATAAAATAATTAAGAGTTTAGTGTGATCACACGCACGACTTAAAACTAAGTTTAAAACAACAATTCCAAATACAATTTTACAATATACAAAGGCTTATAATGCTTATCTGTACTGGCGATGGTAGCTTCCAATCTCCAAAATCCAACGCTGTTTGGTTTCTGATCAGAACCAGGAACAGTTTCAAAATATAATACTGCTAATACCAACAAATGTTATAGCCAATACCAAGGTAATAACCCAGTAACCAGGTAATAAGCCTTCGCCAAAGAAGTAAGCCTGTACCAAGGAATTAAGCCTGTACCAAGGACTTAAGCCTGTACCAAGGACCCTAGGTGGAAAAAGAGTATTCTACCTCGAGGACGTTTAATAGTCCGGGACGTTGATTTCTTTTAAATCCAAAAGTCGCCTTATAATGTACCAATGTTGAATCGACGGGAATCTTGTACAAATCCCACACGTGATATTTTCCAACTGAACACGGAGAAAATCAACAAAATAACAACCAAGCGTAGATTAACACAATGGCCCAGTTGGAAATAAGGGTATGATTTTAATATCCACAATTTAGTACCATGGATGTTCCATGATTTAAAATCCAACCCGACCAAATCCCTCTAATAAACACAATTAGCACTTTTCAACAGGAAGGCTGACAAGGAAGTGAAAGAAAAGTCACCCGCATTAGCATAAAGTAACTGCCAGAAGGCCTTTTACATTCTATTGTCAATTTAATATACTACCGCTTCAACGTCGCTAACGGAATGAACAGCATGGTCGTAGTTACCGGTGACTTCCCTTACTCGAGCAACTCCAAGTGAGGCCTCCGTCGCCGCCTCAAACTCCAGGGCAATGGTCAAGGCGTCCACAAGAGTCTTCGGCCGCGCCAACCGTACAGCGCGCTGCAACTCGACGTCTCGAAGACCATCGGTGAAGGTTTGGACTGCTAGACACTCCAGGAAATCCTCCGCTGCATTTGAATACGCAAGTCGTATCATTCTTGCTACATCCGCCTCAAATTCCTGGATAGTTTCTCCATTTTTCTGTTTTCGGCTCTTTAACTGCATTCGGTACACCGGTTGTAGATGAGTTTGACCATAACGCATCTCTAGACGATTCACCAATAACTCGAAGTTGTCAGCTTCATCCGGTGTCAATGATTGCAAGACGTCTAAAGCTTCGCCTCGCAGAGCTACGGTTAGGGACAATGCCTTCTCCTGGGATGACCATCCATTAGCTCTGGCCGCTGCGTCGAATTGTTTCAGGTAATTTGGCCAGGAAGTCTTCCCGTCGAAGGTCGGGGGTTTCATCGTAGTTCGTACCTGGGTCGCCTCCACGTTTCCTCGTCGGTCGATGTCTACGTGGCAGGTTTCCATCGTTTCTGCATCTCCGTCGCCGTGGTGGATGGGCTGGTTTCGACGACCAGCTTCCTGTTCTTGTTGAAGCTTTCTTATTTCGGACTGCATTTGCTGGTTGATCTCGTCTCGCAACTTGGCCACTTGGTGATTCTGTTCGTCTCGCAAATTGGTCACTTGCTGATTCAAGTTGGTTACTTGCTGGTTTTGCTCGCCTCGCAAGTTGCATTTCGGAGCGCAAATGCGATATATGCTGGGAGAAGGAACTGGATAACTCTTCTGGTAGGGTAGACATCCGTTGTGATAGCTGGGACACCTCTTCGCGCTGGCTTCTTATCTGACTGAATAGCTCCTCTTGTTGGTTCGTCATTCGCCCTGATAGCTCTTCTTGCAGCCGGGAAAGTTGTTGAGTTTGTTGTTTTTGTTGGCTCGTCATTCGTTGTGATAGCTGGGACATATCTTCGCACTGGGTCTTCATCTGACTGGATAGCTCCTCTTGCTGGCTCTGCTTCTGACTGGATGGCTCCTCTTGCTGGCTCGTCATTCGTCCTGATAGCTCCTCTTGCAGCCGGGAAAGTTGTTGAGTTAGTTCAGAATTTGCTTTTTGAACTGGGTCTTCGAACTCCACAGCGTCAGGGTCCAAATTATTATTTAGGTAGTATTCACGGAGCCTTCTCAACAATACGGATTTGCTCCCAGTAGTTTCCAATTCTAATTCTTCGAGCTCTCTTCTGAGCTCAGCCACCAATAGTTCATATATCTTTTTTCCAGGCATTCTTGTATCTTCACCCCACACCTGACACCAATTTGAAACACGTATGGGGGCTTTTTACACAATTTATTTACAAAATTGTTAAGATACACTGAACTCTGCTGGATAACGTCTAACTACTTGACAATACAATGAACTCTTGTGAACACTTGACTTGAATTGACGTTAACTGCCCATGCATCCCCTTATATACAACATTATTTAATCTAGTTAGTGTGTTTAGAAGTTTCTAGAATTTTCTAGAAACATTATTTAAAATGGTCAGTTGATTTTTAGAAACTTCTAAAAATCAACTGTCAATAACAATCTTTCAAATTAATGTCCCTTCCTTTACGGTTATCCCGTTACAGTATGTATTATATATTTTTATCTTGTGTAACGTTTGTTACGTTGGTTTTCGAGCATTCCATCGGGACTATACATTTTTATTCTGTTTAATTTTATCGCGCCGATGCGAACGTCGATTGCCGATTTGGTAGTGGGAATTGATGCTTTGTCGACGGAATGATTTCTCTTCTCATTCATTTCGTCTTCGATTCTTGGTAAATTCAGTTTTTATTTTCTGACTACCTTTGCCCTTCATTTCTGGGTTATTGCCAACTATAAGAAGGGCCCTATTAAGGACCAGCTATAAACATATGAGAAATTACGCATTCAGTCGACAATCAGTTGAAGCCGATGCCATTTTGCAGTTTCGTTCCTCCATTAACGAAAATTCGACAAGAAGTCTCTTGAAGGGAAATTCATTCCGTTTGCGGTTCCTTTCCACATCGTACGAAAATCCGACAGTTTGTCCTTTGCAAGGAACTCCATCCATCTTACAATTCTGTTCGACAAGTTATCGAATCTCCGTCGGAAGCCATGGAAAAACCCCAAAGATAAGAGAATTAATTAATTCATTTTATTAATTTATTTTTACTAAACATAATTAAAATAATTAACAATTTTAAAACTGATTTTTCGAATTTTATTTGTGTGTCTGTACTTGGCGCCCTTTAATTAATGTTTGGAGGAAATTAAATAAAACTCAGAAGGAAGCCACGACCCTCAGGAGCTAGCCTAGGGAAATTTTAAGGTTACACTTGTTAAGCCAAAGAAGTATAACTTCTTGCTTGCGTAGGTAAATTTACATACACGTATTGTTTTTTCAAGTGACGAAATATTTCTTTCTATTAAATTTTCATGGTGTGTTATACAACCATACCCAGTTTTGATACAGTTAATTGACTATAAAAGTTTACCGATAAGGTCGACAGGATAAAATGGTATTAAAACTAAATTAAAGACTACATACCTGAACAGTAAAAAAAGTGGATTATTTATTTTTATAAATCTTGCAACAATGGTATTTTAATTAAACAGAATTTCGTTTTTATGATGAAGTATTGTAATAAATTATTATAAAATAATAATAAAATCTATTATTATTATTGTATAATAAGAAAAACAGAAGTTAATAATTAATTTATTAACACAAACACCATGACATTGTTTTATCTATAAATCATCTTATTAAAAAAGCGCCACTTGAAAGTCGTTTTTTTTGTACTTAATAAATATCAATTTTTGATTTCTCAAATTTTAAATCGTCCTTACAAACTTCCGTATCCTTATTTGAATTCAATCACACAATTATGAAATTTCTATTATACCAAAAACAGGTATGAATTAACACGTCTGAGAATTTGATGCGTTGGAGACACTTTAATTTCGGAATTTGTTTTAACCTCGGTTTTTACTGCCGTATTTCAATTTGGTGATGAAATTTAGTTTTTTTATTTTTTTTTTAAAGAGGGCCAGGCTTAGAGGTAGTTCATGGGATTGCATCGCAGCTAGTACAGCTTATTGTGCACCCTCATTCACAGGTCCTCATTCTTCGTCAAATCCCAGGTTCTTAATGAACCAAGAGATTCTTTTGACTATGGTTTCCCGTTCTTCCCTTTGATCTCCAGTCGGTAGGCCAAGGGATCTCACACGCAGACCTTGCAGGGCTGGGCACATGAATATCACGTGGAAGGCTGTTTCCTCCTCCTCACCGCATTTTCTACATAGGAGGTTTTCAACTTGAATTCCCATCTTATGTAGGTGTCCGCGAAATACCCAGTGGCCGCTGATGAAGCCAACCACTTTCCGCAGGGTTTTCCTCCTCAGCCCAAGGGCATCTGCCGCTATAGCACCAGTAGGTGTCTGCAGCATTCTCTTTGACTGTATTTTACCTTCTGTTCTTTCCCAGCTCTTTCGATGTTCTATGCCCATCCACTGGCGAACAGCTCTTCGTGCTGTGTTGTAAGCAATACCACACGTCGGCTCTGGGCCAATGAGCGGGCTTTCAGCTCCTTTGTTTGCCCACTTGTCTGCTCCCTCATTGCCAGCGATACCTTTGTGCCCCGGAACCCAACTAAGGATAACCTTGTTGTACTCTCCCAGGGTTTTCATGGCCGCCCCAGTGCCTGTTGGCTTCTTCGAGCCATCCGTATACCAAGTGAACCCCCTTTTCATATATTCAGGTTCACCTTTCTCCCAGGCAGCCCTGTCAATAATATTGACATTGTATGGCTTTGAAATTTAGTTTACTATTTTTATTATTAATCATAATGACCAGATGACTCAAGTAAATAATTGTGTTGAATTTCCAATTCCAATTAATATTGCAACTGATCCATCTAGCGTTGATATAAATTATATACATAACTAGTTGTACTCGCAACGTCGTTCGTGTGGCGTGTGATTGTTGTATAAAAATTTCTTACCCTACCCCATTTAAGGAATGGGAGAGAAATTTTTATACACCAGATGTTAAGTTGAAAGAAGACAAATATATCTGTGAAAACCGCATTCGAATCGGATCAGTAGTTTTCATGTGATGCGCGCACAAACATACAGAGAGACAAAAAAATCTAACCACATTTTTTGGTTCTATTTCGATGCACCCGCGACGTCGTTCGCGTGGTGTGTTGATTTTTGTAGAAAAATTTCTTTCCTCACCCCGTCAAAGGGGTGGGGGGAAAAGTTTTATACACCAGATGTTAAGTTGAAAGAAGACAAATACGTCTTTGAAAAACGCATTCGAATAGGATCGGTAGTTTTTATGTGATGCGCGCACAAACATATACATTTCTACAGTTTTATTATATGTATAGAAGATTATCGCTTGGTTCCTGTCTATGAACAAAATTATTGAACAATCCTGGTAAAAATTCATCCTAACAAACCACTATGTACAAGGATCAATCAGTAATGTATGTATGTATGTATGTATGTACGTATGGTGTTAGGGGTGACAGATACACCTGCGACCTATAAGATCTATTGTGTCCCCCTTTTCTTGCTATATTTCTGATGATTCCTCAGACTTATAGCAGCTCTTCTAGTCCTATCTTCCTTAGAAAGTTTAGGATATCATTGGGTTTTAAATTAGGTAGTTCTTCCCTTTCTATTTCGTATGACCCTAGGTATTTGACCCTAGAATTACTTAATCCCATGCATTCTGAAAGTATGTATTGAGGTTTCATCCTCTACCTCACAGAATCTGCAGTTTGCTTCATCTACTAATCCTAGTTTTTTCATATGTCCTCTTAATCGACAGTGACCTGTTAGTATTCCTGTTATAATTCGGAGGTTTTTCTTACTCAGGTTAAGACAGCTGTGAGATCTCTTCTGGTTATAGTTTTCCAGGAGCGTCTTCGATTGTCTTAGTCCTTCTAGATCATTCCAGTACTTGGATTTTTCGCTATCCATTTTTTTTTAGTTTTTCCAAGATTGTACTACTGCTGATCCCACAGGATGTTTCTGGTCCCAGGTATGGGGTTTCAGCTCCTTTTTTTGCCAGCTTGTCTGCTGTTTCATTTCCTTTTATTCCTACGTGTCCTGGAACCCATAGGAGGGTAACAGTGTTATTCTGTTCTAGTTCATTTAATTTACCTAGGCATTCCCAGACCATCTTTAAATTGATTGTATCTGAGTTCAGAGCTTTGATGGCTGCTTGACTATCTGACATGATTACAATCTTCTGTCTACGATAGTTCCTTTCAATGTTAAATTCTATACATCTTTCGATTGCACGAATTTCCGCTTGAAAGATGCTTGGGTACGTACCCAAGCTTTCTGAGTATTTGGTTCTAGGTCCAAATACCCCTGCTCCTGTTCCTTTATCTGTCTTGGAGCTGTCCGTGTACCATTTTATGGCGTTTTGGCTTAGCCCCAATATGGTGTTTTCGTCCCATTCAGATTTGCTTCCCGGTTTAGTGGTAAATTTCCTTACAAAGTTAAATTTTTTTGGCATGTCATCTTGAGGCTTTTCCCAAGTTTGATCAAGTTGAAGTGATCGAGGTTTTTCCTTGATAATTCCTTCTTTGATCATTCTATATATTGTTTTCTTCCTAGCATTTTCTACTTGAATATGCAGTGGCGAGAGATTTAGTATTACTTCCATTGCAGCAGTGGGACATGTTCTCATTGCTCCAGTGATACATGCACAGGCTAGTCTCTGAATCTTTGAGAGGTTTGTCCTTGTAGTGATTAGATTAGCTCTCGTGCCCCAAGCTACTGCCCCATATGTGATGATAGGTCTCACTATTGCTGTGTACATCCATTGCAATGTCTTTGGGTTACAGCCCCAATTTTTCCCAGCAATGTTTCTGCACACCATAAGGGCTTTTGTAGCTTTGTGTATTATTTCGTTTTCGACCACTATGTACAAGGATCAATCAGTAATTTATTAAAGATGTAATCAACTGATTGAAAAACTGTCTTTTCTGTGAAAAAACAACGTTCTTTATGGAAAAATCAACCTTCTCTAAAAAATGTCTAAAAGTCAACAAAAATACGTTTAAAAGTGGCCTCTACAAATCTATCGGTCACAAATCATAAAATTGGGGCTAGAATACAAATTTATGACTTTCTTCACACAATTTCCACTTAGAAAAACCATTTAACTTTCTAAAGGCAGATGTGATTCCATTTTACTATATAATTTATTTATTATATATTTATAAACTGATAGAAATCTGGAGTGATAAAGAAACCTTGTAACATTTCCGGAACGTGTACCATTTTTATAAACAAATTGTAAATAAATTATGGTGTAAGAATATGCTTTCATTACATACTGTTTCTATTTTTAATAAATTATGAATTTTAAATCGACTAAGACATCAAAAAATATCGTTATTGGGATATACCCAGTTTAATAAAAACTGTTAGACGGATATTACCATAAAATATAGTTGATATAGTAAAGCTATTCAAGCCAAGGCCTGTGTTAAAAAGATTTATTAATGTTTTATTAATAAAATTCCATAAATGCGCGCGTCATGTCAGTACTTAAAAAAAATTATAAATATTTGTCATGATTCTAAACTTGATTTATTACATATTGACTTTTATTAGATAGCCTAGGAGCGGGGGAAAACCCGAATAAGCAGAAGCTCCCATCCCATTTTTTGGTTTAATGAACCTTAAATATAAATATCATTCAAGAATAGATAAATCCATGCTCTTGATCTTCCTTTACCACTAAAACGTCAAATTTTTTTATTTCAATCACCCTAAACTTGAAAAAATTGATACTAAGGACTCTAGCAAAATAGGGAAGCTTCAAACCCAGTTTTTGTGTGAGGTTTAATAAACCTTAAATATCATTCGTGAAGACATAAATCCTAGCTTTGAACCTCTTTCACCCGTACAAGGTCAAATTTCTCCATTTCAACAGCCCCAAACTTAAAAAAAATGATATTATGGACTTGAGTTTTGGGTAAGTAAAAAAATGGAGAAGATCCAATACCATTTGTTGCATGAGGTTTTATGAACCCTAAATATTATTCATGACTAGATATAACCATACCTGTGACCCACTTTCACCCCTACAATCTCAAATTGCCCCGTTTCAACTGCCACAAACTACAAAATGTTGTTAAGGAGCAAAAATGGTATCTAAAAGTTTTTTTGGGTCGTTGATCCCGATCCGAGGTTAGTTAGATAGAAAAGTTAAGTAGAAAGCAGAAAATCATGAAAAATTTGCTCATTTTCTAGGTTCTATGGTGTGAAATGAGAAAAAGTCTGAATAAGTAAAAAAAAGGGTGTGGCAGTCAGTGGGACTGCCGGCAGAAGTTATACTTCTATACACTGTTAACTAATAAAACTTAATAACTACAAACACAGGCAAGTAGAAATAATTTTTTTTTTAAATTAACTGTATTCAATTAAATAAATACTAAGAAAAATAAGACCAGTTGATGTGTGTCCTTAGTTCAAACACGAAAACCAAACAGTAAAACGATCAATGTACAAAAAAAGTGTTTACAAAACCCGATTTGCTTACCGTGGGCTATTACAGATTTTAAAACACTAGAAAACAATGCAAAACATTTTCTAACAACATATAGGTACACACTTTTACAAAATTTTAACGCACTTTGAACTGCACTTTTCAGTAACTTTGCAGGAACAGGTTTTAACTCACACGCATGTCTTCGACTCAAAAGCATAGTGAAGGATATAATGCAACCATGTGACGGTATTTTAGACTACAATACAATACTCATTACTGAATATTATTGAAACACTTATGGGGACTTTTACACAATTTATTTACAAAATTGTTAAGATACACTGAACTCTGCTGGATAACGTCTAACTACTTGACAATACAATGAACTCTTGTGAATACTTGAACTTAAACTGACGTTAACTGCCCATATATCCCCTTATATACAACAAATTAAACAAATGAACATTCTGGAACTTTCTAGAATTTTCTAGAAACATTATTTAATCTAGTCAGAGTTATTTTTAGAAGTTTCTAAAAATCAACTGTCAATAACAATATTTCAAATTAAGGTCCCTTCACGGTTATCCCGTTACACTGCTCCCTCCTTAGATTCATTCTTCCTGGAATGTTATTTCCTACATCGGAATCCCGCACACTCCCTGAGCCAGCCAAACCATCTTCTTGGAGTTGCTGCGTATCTCCACTGTGGTTTCCCTGGTAAGGCGCCAAACGATCATGATGGACCACGACGGGTTTCCCTCGGGGAATTTTCACCATTCGATAAATGACATCGTTAATCTTCTTTTTGATGGTGTACGGACCTTCCCAGTTCTTCTGTAATTTGGGACAAATACCTCGACGCCGTCGGGGGTTATAGAGCCAAACTAAATCTCCAACTTGGTAACTCTTTTCCATTGTCCGCGTGTCACAGTACCTCTTCATCCGATCACTAGATAATTGTAGTTTTCCACGCACCAGGTTGTGTATATTCTCCATTCGATTCTGAAGGTCGGCGACATATTGTTCACGGGCCATTTCTTCACCAGGTTTACAACCAAACACCAAGTCACATGGTAGCCTCATTTCTCTACCGAACAGGACCTTCGCAGGCGTTTGGCCAGTTGATTTGTTGATGGCCGATCGAATTGCCATTAGAAATAGTGGAATATGTCGATCCCAACCCTCAGACAATCTGACACCACTTTTGACAGATAGTTAGTTATAGTCCGGTTCATTCGTTCCACCATTCCATCAGACTGAGGGTGCATCGCTGTGGTTCTCGTTTTGTGGATACCTAATCTTTGGCAAACTTCTTGAAACAGCTTGCTCTCAAAATTTCTTCCTTGATCTGAATGTAATTCTAGTGGTACCCCAAATCGGCTTACGAATTCTTCAACCAATATATCTGCTAAAGTGGTGGCTTCCTGATTGGGCACTGCATATGCTTCAACCCATTTAGTGAAGTATTCCATTACAACAAAGATGTACTTGTTTCCTACATCGGTCTGTGGAAGTGGCCCCAATACATCTACTGCGATTCTTTCAAAAGGACTTCCAACCAGGTATTGCTGCATTTCCGCCTTCGGTTTACGATGCGGACCGTTACTGGCAGCACATGTAGTGCATTTACGACACCAATCTTTAACATCATTAGTGCAATTTACCCAGTAAAATCTATCTCGGATCTTTTGCAGCGTTTTCGTGATACCCAGATGTCCTCCAGAACTATCATTATGCATCTGTTTTAAAATTTCTGGTACAGCATTTCTTGGGACCACTATTTGTTTCCTTGCTTCTGTGCCCTCGGAAGTTTCTACAAGTCTTTTAACGAGCCCTCCGTCCAAAATTAAAGAGTTCCATTGGGACCAGTATGCTTTTAAAGCAGGAGAGGATGAGGATATCTCTCTCCACAACGGACGACGGTCCATTCTCTTCCATTCCCAAATCTTTCTCAGAACGGGATCGTTTTCTTGTTGCTCCTCCAGCATAGAGCTCTCGTCTTTTGGTACAACCTTAACTAAGGCAAGTTTTTCTTTCGTTCTGCTCCATACGGGTACAATGGGGGCAAGTATTTCTTATGTGGCCTACTTCTCCGCAGTTCCAGCACCTCACTGGGCGCCTTCTTTTTGAAGAAAACTTCATTAACCTCTCCACTACCGCTTCGACGTTGCTGACGGCATAAACGGCATGGTCCAAGTTACCAGTGTCTTCCATCAGTCGAGCAGCTCCATGTGAGGCCTCCGTCGCCGTATCGAACTCCAGGGCAATGGTCAAGGCGTTGACAAGAGATGTCGGTCTCGCCAACCGTACAGCCCGTTGCAACTCGGCGTCTCGAAGACCATCGGTAAAGGTTTGGATCGCCAGGCACTCCAGAAAATCTTCCGCCGCATTTGGATACGCAAACCGTACCATTTTTTCCACTTCTGCCTCGAACTCCTGGATAGTTTCTCCATTTTTCTGCTTTCGACTTTTCAACTGCACTCGGTATACTGGTTGTAGATGACTTTGACCATAACGCATCTCTAGACGGTTCACGAATAGCTCAAAATTGTCAACCTCATCCGGTGTCAATACATGCAGGACGTCTAAAGCCTCGCCTCGCAGAGCCATGGTTAGGAACAATGCCTTCTCCTGGGATGACCATCCATTCGCTCTGGCCACTGCGTCAAAATGTTTCAGGTAATTTGACCAGGAAGTCTTCCTGTCGAAGGTCGGGGGTTTTATCGTCATTCGTACCTGGGCCGCCTCAGTGTTTCCTCGTCGTTCGACGTCTACGTGGCCGGTTTCCCTCCTTTCTGCATTTCCGTCGCCGTGGTGGATGATTTGGTTCGGCGACAAGCTTCCAGTTCTTGTTGAAGCTTCCTTATTTCGGACTGCATTTGCTGGTTGATCTGGTTTTGCTCGTCTCGCAAGTTGGAGACTTGCTGATTTTGTTCGTCTCGCAAGCTGGACACTTGCTGATTTTGTTCGTCACGAAGAGTGTACATTTCGGAGCGCAAATGCGATATTTGATGGGAAAACGAACTGGATAACTCATCTGATAGGGTAGACATCCGTTGTGATAGCTGACTGGATAGTTCTTCTTGCTGGCTCTCCATCTGACTGGATAGCTGCTCTTGCTGGCTCGTCATTCATGCTGATAGCTCCTCTTGCAGCCGGGAAAGTTGTTCTTCTTGTTGGCTCGTCATTGGTTGTGATAGCTGGGACATATCTTCGCGCTGGCTCTTCATCTGACTGGATAGCTCCTCTTGTTGGTTCGTCATTCTTTGTGATAGCTGGAAAAGTTGTTGAGTTAGTTCAGAATTTAATTTTTGAACTGGGTCTTCGAACTCCACAGCGTCAGGGTCCAAATTATTATTTAGGTAGTATTCACGGAGCCTTCTCAACAATACGGATTTGCTACCAGTAGTTTCCAACTCTAATTCTTCGAGCTCTCTTCTGAGCTCAGCCACCAATAGTTCATTTATCTTTTTTCCAGGTATTCTTATATCTTCACCCCACACCTGACACCAATTTGAAACACTTATGGGGACTTTTACACAATTTATTTACAAAATTGTTAAGATACACAGAACTCTGCTGGATAACGTCTAACTACTTGACAATACAATGAACTCTTGTGAATACTTGAACTTAAACTGACGTTAACTGCCCATACATCCCCTTATATACAACAAATTAAACAAATGAACATTCTGGAACTTTCTGGAATTTTCTAGAAACATTATTTAATCTAGTCAGTGTTATTTTTAGAAGTTTCTAAAAATCAACTGTCAATAACAATCTTTCAAATTAAGGTCCCTTCACGGTTATCCCGTTACATTATTATTAATATAAAATACTAAACTTAATATGTATACTTACTGGACAGAATTATAAAATAATATGTCAAACATAATGCGATACGTCAATGTAATACAATAACAATAGCTCAGACTGTTTGTTGTATATCTATCTCTTTTCAATGCAATGAATGTTTAAACGCTATTCAAAGGACTTATAACATGTAGTAAATATTTCATCTTTGTTTTTACTGAACAATATACCTTATATGTGATTCTGTCTCTCTTTTACTCACACCATTACAAATGTAATGATTTTTCCCATTTAGCTACACAATAATTCATTCCACAGAGTGTCCGAATAGAAGTATAACTTCAAAAATACAGATCTTTTTTTGCATAAGGTTTTATAATCCCCAAATATCATTCTTGAATAGAAATATCCTTGTTTTTGATCCTCTTTCATCCCTACAACGTCATATTGCCCCATTTCAACCAACCAAACTTGATGAAATTGATATTAAGGATTAAAAATGTTATCTACAAGTTTGTTGTTTGGGTCACTAATCAAAAATTCGAGAAAATAAGAGAAAAGCGGAAAATCGTAAAACTTTGTATGTTTTTCCATTTAGCTACAATAATACATCTAGAAGTTAAAATTAAAAAAAAAAATCGATCGCATTTTTTATACGTCTATCCGGGCCTGCCTACCTTGTATACACCTCTACCTGAAGGCCGTCAAATATTTTTTAACAAGGAAAATGGATTAAGACAACTAATCAAGAATATCATTAGTCAAACCGGTCATTAAGTTTGGTTGCTCTATTTTCATTTGGTGCATATACATATTACATAATATTAACATACAGCATGTCCCAAAATATTTATTAAATAAACAACAAAAACAATGTTTAAAATTAAATTCAAACAATAAATAAGTAAGTAAGAGGAACAGGAAAACAAGTATTTTTCTTAACGAAGCATGTATTGCAAATAATTATAAATTGTTAGCTGAGCGCTTTCGGCCTAAACACCGGCCATCATCAGAGCTAAAAGTCAAGGTAAATCAATACCCCAGGGGAGAAAATGAAAGGTAGACTGTACAGTCATCCAAAATTAACCTATCCATAGGAACTACCATATGGTGGTCGAAAAAACAACATCAAATATTTACAAGTTAAAACTTTCAAGCTTTTAGAAGAAGAGAATGAAAGGGAAATTAAAACAGTTTTTTTTTTTTTTTTAAGGCTTAGAGGTAGTCCATGGGATTGCATCGCAGCTAGTACAGCTTATTGTGCACCCTCATTCACAGGTCCTCATTCTCCGTCAAATCCCAGGTTCTTAATGAACCAAGAGATTCTTTTGACTATGGTTGCCCGTTCTTCCCTTTGATCTCCAGTCGGTAGGCCAAGGGATCTCACACGCAGACCTTGCAGGGCTGGGCACATGAATATGGAAGGCTGTTTCCTCCTCCTCACCGCATTTTCTACATAGGAGGTTTTCAACTTGAATTCCCATCTTATGTAGGTGTCCGCGAAATACCCAGTGGCCGCTGATGAAGCCAACCACTTTCCGCAGGGTCTTCCTCCTCAGCCAAGGGCATCTGCCGCTATAGCACCAGTAGGTGTGTGCAGCATTCTCTTTGACTGTATTTTACCTTCTGTTCTTTCCCAGCTCTTTCGATGTTCTATGCCCATCCACTGGCGAACAGCTCTTCGTGCTGTGTTGTAAGCAATACCACACGTCGGCTCTGGGCCAATGAGCGGGCTTTCAGCTCCTTTGTTTGCTCCCTCATTGTCAGCGATACCTTTGTGCCCCGGAACCCAACTAAGGATAACCTTGTTGCACTCTCCCAGGGTTTTCATGGCCTGATGACAGTCCCATACTGCTTTAGAGGTAAAGTCAAAACTGTCAAGTGCCATTAGCGCTGCTCTACTATCGGAGTTTATGTATATGGTGTGGTCTGTCATACCACGCTCCAAACACACTCTTGCACACTCTGATAGGGCAACAACTTCAGTCTGAAAAACAGTAGCCAGCTTACCCAGGCTTACGCAAAACTGCGCCTTGGGTCTGACTCAGATTGTATTCGAAAAAATCTTTTATAATGTAAATAGTCGCACTTTTATTTATATACAATAATTATACTTATACTCTTATTGTAATTTCTAATTTACTATAAATAAAATATATCCTTGATCTTAGTAAATTGAAGTCGATAGGTAACCACGTGTAGATATACATTTATCAATAATTTAATGACTCATATAACTGCCTGAAATTGAAAATGTCATACTATAACATGATTATGGATTGTAAGATTATTATTCTTATATGATTTTTATAATAAAATAACAATTTTTACTTTCAGGATGATCAGTTACGCTATGTATTGATAAATATAATTAATACTCTACAATAGATTTTTGAAGACGGTTTAATTGTTTAAAATAAATATATAGATTTAGTATATGTATAGAAGGTGCAACGTTACACATTCATGTGACGTTTTTTTTGTCCCAGCATTTTTCCAGAAGTTTCGCTTCAGCTAAATTCCAAGTTAAAGTTTAATTTGTGAAGTTTGTATTTGCGCCATTTCTGTTAAATCAGAGAACTCGAATAAGATTGGCGTTTATTATTATCTGTCTATAATTTTTAATTTACTTTAATTATTAAGTTTAATAATCCTAAGATTTGCCTACGCCCATGGACGACACCGAAATTCAGCCAAATTTTATGACACTTTGTGTTTTATTACTCTACACTCTTTTGAAATAGGGTAAAGAATTCGATAACATCCCTGTGCTTTATTTTTTGCTGTAACTTCTCTTTATTCACAAGAATGGTTTACGTGACATTAGTTAAGTATCTCTAAAGAAGAAACAGCAGATAAGCTAGCCAAAAAAAAGTAACTGAAACCCAAGTAAATGGGAACACACTTCCGATGATGAGGACAAATGATAAAATTAGAATTGGTAGATGAAGCAAAGTTCAGATTCTGCGAGGAAGAGGACAAAACCTGAATACACTTATTATCAGAATGCACTGAATAAGATGAGAAATAGAAGAGAAAGATCACCTAACTTGAAGCCCAACGATATCCTAAACTTTCTAAGAAAGATAAGGCTAGAAGAGAATCGTCAGAATTATAGCAAAAAAAGGGGAAAAGATAAGGGGACAAGAAAAGGGGACGGATATGTTTGGAAGAACTGAAATCTCAACAGATAGTCTTGAGTATAAAAAAGGGTTATATAAATTATATTGTTTATAATCAGGATGTAGAAGAAAATCAATAACTTGTTTTAAAGGTTAAGTTACAAATAAAGTGAATAGAAAATAATAAAATAAATCGGAAAATAAAAAAATAAAAAATTTGAATGATTTATTCATCTATAATAATCATTGTATGAAAATAAATTTTCCTTTTAAGTTTATCTCAGAACAGTTAAAGCGATATTTATCTACAAGGTGTTTTGTATATCTGTGACAGCCAATTGAAATTTATTGTTGTGTTTAGTGCAACGATTTGCGCCTTTTTAATGCAAATTGTTAAAATATGACGTTCTCGTATAGATTATTTATTGGGCTTTAAGGTAGCATGAAGGCTATATTTGTTTTATTTCTATAACTTTGTGGTGGTCCGGAACCCATAGACGTCCTATATATTTACCACCTCATATCAAGTTATCGGAAAAGATCGAAAAAATATGTAAAAAAGGAGTGAGGCATTTAAGTAGAACCGACAGAATTGAAACTTTTGATGTTAAATCCTCTTAATAAAAATAGTGTTATAGATCAGTTTTGTAGCGTTTTAAAAAAAATTCTTTTTTATAATTTCTTTCTACTCAGGCCAACCCTGTAAGCTTAATATATTACATAAAACTTTCCAGAACGTTGAAATCTAACGGACTTTTCTAAGCAAAGTATTGATTTTTTTAATTGACCAATGAGATTTCACGTTTAAGATCACGCGATGCCCGTGCTGGTAGCTGAGGCGCCTTTCTGGTTGCTAACGAGATTATTCTAGGTGTGATAGGGTTGCTGATAACATCTCAGCGAGACGTCTAGTTTCAGTTTTCCCGTTTTTTTTTTCTATTTGATGCTGAAAATTACAAGCTAATTAATGTTCCTAGTGCCGATAAAGTTAGTTAGTGATTATCGTTAATGGTTTTGGCGAAAGTTGCCGATAATTACATGTGGATGAGGCTAGTAAGAAGCCGAATTTTGCCGTATTTTTGAGATTAAGCTAGAAGCTGATCTAATTACCTAGGAGCCATTTTGTAAGTCTTTTTATTGCCTAGTTACTATTTTTTTTTACTACAAGAAAAAATAGTAGTTTCTTTCTTTGGATATTGGATTTAAATGTAATCAATATGATCAATATCTACGTATGAAGAGTTAACGTAATTAGTGACCGTAAACTTCAGAGTGTAACTCAGTTTTTTTGAAAAGCCGGTAACTGTTAATCTAAATGTGAAGATTACTCTTAATTGCATTCAATATCGATAACACCTACGTACAAATTTTTAAAGTAATAAGTGATCGCGACGCACAGAGTGTGATTCAGTTTTTTTATAAAAGCGTTTTGTTACTAGATTTTGTTTATCTCTGTATCTCTTATATGTATTTTCACTAATTATAAATGGTTGTGTAAGTACTCTTTTTTAACTCGAGTTAAAACCAAAGTGCGTTTTTTTAATCTAAAAGTGTACTTAAAAGTGTTAAAAACGTCAATAACTGGCACATACAATTTCGCACTTACGATCGTACGGCCTTTTACTACATAGCACATAAAATATTTGAAACTCTACTCAAATAAGTATAATATGATTAGTTAAATAACACAAAAGTAAATTTAACCTTGATATTAAATATAGATTAACATAATTTTAAGAGCAAATACCTTTTCTTAACCCGGATTTTGATGGATAATAATTAAATGATGATTAATAAAACTTTTATTGATGACATAAGAACAGCGTGTAATCAATTTTTTTATTATTATTTAATTATTTTTATTAAGTAATTTTTTTTGGATGTTTAAAGGTGTTCACGATTATGTTTTTTTGAAATTCGTTTTTATATTGTTTGTTACAATGATTAATATTCATTTTATTGATAATTAATAATTTATCAGTAATCTATATATACAGTATGATGCAAAAGTATGGAATAAATTCATTATTTCAGAAACAGACGACTTTTAACAAAAATCTTAAAACACGTCAATTTTAATTTTTGAATGGCCATCAACTGCTATAGATGTGTTGGACATTACGTCATTAGTGATGGCGTAATGACGTCATCGACGATTTTTTTAAATACAAACCGAGGTCACGTGACAGTTTATTTGAAAGGTCTCCTTATCGCCTTAAATGATTACATAGTTGCAAAGGCGATAAGGAGACCTTTCAAATGAGCTGTCACGTGACCTCGGTTTGTATTTAAAAAAATCGTCGATGACGTCATTACGCCATCACTAATGACGTAATGTCCAACACATCTATAGCAATTGATGGCCATTCAAAAATTAAAATTGACGTGTTTTAAGATTTTTTTTAAAAGTCGTCTGTTTCTGAAATAATGAATTTATTCCATACTTTTGCATCATACTGTATATATAAAAATGAATGTTTGTCCGATATGTACTCAATGAACTCAAAAACTACTGGACCGATGGTTATGAAAATTGGTATGTACATGTATTTTTCCACGGAGAAGGTTTGTATGATATGCTCATTGAAGCCACTCGCCACCAGGTGGCGCTGCAGACTAGCAACTTCTGTCCCGTTCATGAAAATCAGTATGATGATGTATTTTTAACGGGTAAGATGAATATGATATTCGTATTAATGGAAGTTATCACCAGATGGCGCTTCCATGTACCAAATTCAATACTCTGATTAATAGATATCTATACGAATTCGTATAAATATAAGTTCGAAAATATATTTTTGGTGCGATAAGTAAAACAAAACTATAAACTTTCTTTCCTTCTCTATCTCTTCTTCTCTTTTATTTTTCTTAAATTTATTTTAGTTGTGGTCGTAGCAACGTGCGCCTGGTACAGCTAGTTGATTTAAAAAAAAGAGTTTTATTAAAAAAGACGTTTTGGACGTTTTTGACGAAATCGATGACTTTTGATGAAAAACGATATTCAATTATGAAAAATGATATTTTTCCTTGAAACAAGTTGTTTTCAATAGGAAAATTATGCTTTTTAATGGAACACGTTACTTTCTTGTGGAAAATGAGGTTTTTCGTAAAAGAATATGGGTTTAAATAAGAAATAAATATGTATGTATGTATGGTGTTAGGGATGACAGATACACCTGCGACCTATAAGATCTATTGTGTCCCCCTTTTCTAGCTATATTTTTGATGATTCCTCAGACTTATAGCAGCTCTTCTAGTCCTATCTTCCTTAGAAAGTTTAGGATATCCTTGGGTTTTAAATAAGGTAGTTCTTCCCTTTCTATTTCGTATGACCCTAGAATTACTTAATGCATTCTGAAAGTATGTGTATTGAGGTTTCATCCTCTACCTTACAAAATCTGCAGTTTGCTTTATCTACTAATCCTAGTTTCTTCATGTGTCCTCTAACCGGTTAGTATTCCTGTTATAATTCGGAGGTTTTTCTTACTCAGGTTAAGACAGCTGTGAGATCTCTTCTGGTTATAGTTTCCCAGGAGCGTCTTCGATTGTCTTAGTCCTTCTAGATCATTCCAGTACTTGGATTTTTCGCTATCCATTTTTTTCTTTAGTTTTTCTAAGATTGAACTACTGCTGGATGGTTCTGGTCCCAGGTATGGGGTTTCAGCTCCTTTTTTTGCCAGCTTGTCTGCTGTTTTATTTCCTTCTATTCCTACGTGTCCTGGAACACATAGGAGGGTAACAGTGTTATTCTGTCCTAGTTCATTTAATTTGCCTAGGCATTCCCAGACCAACTTTGAATTGATTGTATCTGAGTTCAGAGCTTTGATGGCTGCTTGACTATCTGACATGATTACAATCTTCTGTCTACGATAGTTCCTTTCAATGTTAAATTCTATACATCTTTCGATGGCACGAATTTCCGCTTGAAAGATACTTGGGTACGTACCCAATCTTTCTGAGTATTTGGTTCTAGGTCCAAACCCTCCTGCTCCTTTATCTGTTTTCGAGCCGTCCGTGTACCATTTTATGGCGTTTTGGCTTAGCCCCAATATGGTGTTTTCGTCCCATTCAGATTTGCTTCCCAGTTTAGTGGTAAATTTTCTTACAAAGTTAAATTTCTTTGGCATGTCATCTTGGGGCATTTCCCAAGTTTGATCAAGTTGGAGTGATCGAGGTTTTTCCTTAATTATTCCTTCTTTGATCATTCTATATATGTTTTCTTCCTAGCATTTTCTACTTAAATATGCAGTGGCGAGAGATTTAGTATTACTTCCATTGCAGCAGTGGGACATGTTCTCATTGCTCCAGTGATACATGCACAGGCTAGTCTCTGAATCTTTGAGAGGTTTGTCCTCGTAGTGATCAGATTAGCTCTCGTGTCCCAAGCTATTGCCCCATATGTGATGATAGGTCTCACTATTGCTGTGTACATCCATTGCAATGTCTTTGGGTTACAGCCCCAATTTTTCCCAGCAATGTTTCTGCACACCATAAGGGATTTGTAGCTTTGTGTATTATTTCGTTTTCGTGTTTGTTCCAGAGTAACTTATTATCTAGGATTAGCCCTAGATATTTGACCTCTGTCTTCCACTCAACGGTATTTCCACCTATTTTTATAGTTTTTAGTTTAGGTTTCTTTTTCCTTGTAAAGGCTACTAACGTGGTCTTGGTGGGGTTGATATTAAGTCCCACTGAATCACACCACTGCTTTGCTGGAAAACGATACTTTCTTGTGGAAAATGAGGTTTTTCGTGAAAGAATATGGATTTTAATAAGAAATTTTTATGAAAAATGATAGTAACTTGTAAAAAACGCAGTTTTTCATGAAAAAATGTTGATTTAAATAGGAAAATGATGGTTTTTAATGGAAAATGATTTTTCTTCTCGGAAAATTGTTTTTTTTTTTAAATATTGTTTTCAATGAGAAATCAGTGATATTTTATGAAAAATGATATTTTTTAGAGACAAATGACGTTTGTGTGAAAAAAAATTGTTGTTTGAAGCAAAGAGTGTTTTTAATTAATTTTTGTATACCTAATTAAATTTGACATTAATACAATTTTTTGACATAATCGTAGACACAAAATTATAAAAAACTCGTATTTAAGAATATTAACTAAATGTCAGCAACAAAAAAAAATATGTCACGATAAATCAGTTTAATTAAAACAAAAAAAAATTAACTACGAAGTTTACCTTCTGAATTTTTACTTTTCCACTCACCCTAATTGATATATTTCAAGCAGACCGAATTGATTAATTTTTTGTTCCTTTAAAACGAGTAAATATTTGTATGTATCTTTTACAGTGTAATTTTGTATACTTAATTGGACTCATTAAATTCGAATTCAATTATTTTTGAGGTTATAGATTGTTTATTTAAGTGTATTTGTTCAATGAGATGATTAATCTTTTATTAGGCATAATTAAAAGCGAATTCTACTAAAAACTAATTACATCAATTCATGATCGAAATAGAGATGTTAATAGAAAAATATGATTTGATATAATACTTTAATTATACACAAAAAGTATTAATTTTTTATAAGGACAAATGAGTAATTTTAAGTAAATTTTAATTGCGAATTGTATAGATTCATCAATTTGTTTCAGCTACATATGCTTCTTATAAGAAGTTTTATGTAATAAAGAAATAGTGACAGAAAATAGCGTTACATAGACGCAAAATCCGATATATATATACATGCGCATGTTTATGTATAGTTAAAAATGAAAAAGTCTTGGAAAACTGGTCGTAAAAAATTAAAAAGTTGGGAAAAATTAAAAACAAAAGTTGTTATTTAAACCCAATATCAAGAAAAATCGAAATAATCAAAGACATAACTAATTTTATAAACGAGATTAAACGTTATTTAGAGTTCTGTAGCCAAATGGCAAAAAACTCTTATAGATTTGTCATTTCTGTCTGTCTGTCTGTCCGTCCGTATATCACAGACACTTTTTTCAGAAACTTTAAGAATTATACTGTTGAAACTTGGTAAGTAGATGTATTCTGTATACCGCCTTAAGACTTTACACAAAAATAGAAAAAAATTGGGGGGACTTAAAACTGATACTCAATTTTTTTCCATCAAACTCATACGTGTGGGGTGGTATCTATAATATAATAATGCTTTATTGTCAGAAATTTTACAATTTGTCGACAAAGCTAAAAAGCATACAAAAAAGTACAGAAACCTTAAAATCTAACATATCACACAAACAAAATACAAAAAAAAATATTTATACAATTAAAGAAATTGAAAGTCATTAAAAAAAAAGAGAAAGAAGAAAGTTCCTTCAAGTAGTAAATTAGTGTGTATTTAGAAGTATAAAATCATAATATGAAAAATTCATTTACTGTGTAAAAAGATCTCTTCAATAAGTGTGCCTTCAAAGCTCTACGGAATGCGGGAAAGAATGTAATAGATTTGATATTGAAAGGCAGACGATTGTGCATCTTTTTTGCATTATACAATATAGAGTTTTTGATTAACTCTGATCGTGGGATTGGTAAACAAAGATCAAGCTCCCTGTTTCTAAGTGGATAGTTGTGGGAAGGCGTTTCAGGATTCGCTGACGAGTGCTTTCGGACTAAGCAAACGGATTCAAAAATGAATAAAGAAGGAAGAGTTAAAATTTGATATTTTTTAAAGTATTCCCCACAATGAGTTCTATTGTTTAATCTTAACATGTAACGGATAGCTCTCTTTTGAAGTTTGAGAATACGGTCAAATTGAGTCGCACAACACGTACCCCAGAATGGAATGGCGTAACGGAGATGCGACTCAAAAAGGGCGTAATAGACTGTTTGAGCTGTTGACAAGTTTAATTCCTTGGAAACTGATCTTAGCGCAAAACACGCAGAACTTAATTTTTTTGACAATGCATTGATGTGCAAATCCCATTTTAATGAGTTGTCAACAATGAGACCCAGGAACTTTACAGAATCAACGATTTCCACACTATTGTTATTAAGTTCAAAAGTTTGCAATGTACCTTTATATGATAAGATTTTAGTTTTAGAGAGATTGAGGCACAGAAAGTTAGAATCGCACCACGATTTAATAGTGACTAAGTCACGAGATACGGTACTATAAAGGGATGTACTGTCCGGGTTGCTCTAGGTAAAACTAGTATCATCAGCAAAGAGGCAGAGTTTACCACTAATATTTAGGTAGGTAATATCATTAATAAAGAGCAGAAATAAGATAGGACCTAGAACTGAACCTTGAGGCACCCCACAGTCAATTGGCTTACAGGAGGATGTTCTCACATCAACCCTTACCAGCTGACTTCTGTAGGTAAGATAAGATTTAAACCACTCGAGTGGTATTCCTCTAATCCCATAGTGATGTAATTTGTTAATTAAGATGTTGTGGTTTACACAATCAAAGGCCTTAGAGAAGTCGCAGAAGATTGTTGCTGTAGAGTCCTGATTGTTAAGACTGGAGTAAACATTGTCAAAGAGCGAGAACATAGCATCATTGGTAGATTTATTGCTCAAGAAACCAAACTGTTGGGGCGTTAGTATTTTATATTTGCAAAGAAAAGATAGCAATCTTTTTTTAACCAATCTTTCAATAATCTTCGACAACGTGGGGAGAAGTGCTATTGGGCGATAGTTCGAAGCTTGATCTTTATCACCTCCTTTGTGCAAGGCAATAATTATCGCAGTCTTAAGGCAGCTTGGAAAGACTCCAAGTTGAAGTGACTTGTTAATCAAGTTAGTCAGATGGCTTAGGGTGTTTACCGGTAGATTTGAAAACATTTTCAGAGTAAGCCCATCCGTTCCAGCAGATGATTTGTTTTTAATCTCATTAATTGTGTTACGAAGCTCGGCCAATGATACAGGTGAAATGAAGAAACTGTGTAAATTTTCGTTTCTGAGATAAGAAAGAGGATCGTGGGAAGGAGTTATGGAGCTCACTAAGTTTTTTGCTACATTAACATTATCTATGGATAAGTCTTCAAAAATGGTATTTAGGTTTCTAATCTCATTTTTTTCTAAATTGAATAGTTTGCGCGAGAGATACTTCCAAAGTGGTAAAATCTGACCCCCCTGTAAAACTTCTGGAATAAGACATGTATAAAAGTAAAGAAAAATATATGGAAATTGGTTTGACCGAGATCTAGTAAGTAGTTTTTTTTAAAACATCGATTAAAGTTACGACGGACTACAAGAACTTTTATATTGTTACTTCCTGTTGCGGAACCCTTCATGGGGGAGTCCGACTTGCACTTGGCTGTTTTTTTTAATGTAAACTTTTATAAATATATTAGTGTTTACTACGTAAAAAAAGTACTAAAAAAATCAGTGACTCATATATACATACTTCATTTATATTATAAAAATAAATAATTCAATATTCGTTAATAAAAATCGAATAAATAAAATTTAATCTACGGCTTTGTTTGATAAATAAAAATAAAATTAAATGAATTTCCAGCCTACGAAGTGATGACGCAAAACAAAATTGATTTACTCGTTATACTAATTACTAAGTAGAAGTGAATTGTTGGGGGGTACTTATAAGTCTACCGCCAGGTGTTGTTCGCTTATATTCTTATCTGAATTCTTTGATTTTTAATGGCAACAATACCACAGGCGTCTCGTATAAAAATCTCGTATAAAGAGCTGCATTTTTAGTATGTTCGAAGAGCATGACTGAAAATATTACAAATTTTTAAAGGTGTTTTATTTTTTGGCCTGTATCTCCCAATCTTCCCAATTAAAAAAAAAGTCCGATGGAAAATTTAAGCAGCTGCTTGTAGAGTTGGAGACAGACGAGCTAGATAAACCTTGGTACTGGCAGCTTACCTTCCAAAAAATGTGTAATGAAGGTTGAACAGAGAGTGCTCTTTACCACCACTATAAGTCGCCACCGGGCTATTCCTTCATAGGAATGTAGCTGCTAGATCCGTCGAGTAAGGATTTACTTTGAGAAAGTCCAACATTTTTGTTTTATGTTACCAGAAAAGGGCAAAGATGATATTACAACCGGCGAAGGCATAGAGGAACAGTTCTAGCCAAGGAGGAATTGGCAGTTCTTCTCTATCAAAAGATTTTGATTAATAGAAGTGTTAATCTCCAACTCCACCGCAGCCATTTTTGTGGAGAAATTTACTGGAGTAGGTTGACCCTAATCTAATGAAGAGGACCTACAGGTCAACATCCCCATCTGCTATGAGGATGTTCATAAAGCTGTCGCTGTTTTCCATCTGACAAAGAGGCCGTCAGCATCATCGGGAGCTTGCTTGAAAAGGATCCTCTGGATCTCCATTCCAGCACAGATAAAAGTATTGAGTTGATTCATAGAAATACAGCTGCTACATCAGTCGAGTAAGGATTTACTTTGAGAAACACCAACATTTTTGTTTTACGTTGCTAGAAAAGGACAAAGGAGGTATCAAGGCATAATCACATATGGGGCAGTAGCTTGGAGCACGAGAGCTAATCTAAACACTACGAGGACAAACCTCTCAAAGATTCAGAGACTAGCCTGTGCATGTATCACTGGAGCAATGAGAACATGTCCCACTGGTGCAATGGAAGTAATACTAAATCTCTCGCCACTGCATATTCAAGTAGAAAATGCTAGGAAGGAAACAATATATAGAATGATCAAAGAAGGAATAATCAAGGAAAAACCTCGATCACTCCAACTTGATCAAACTTGGGAAATGCCCCAAAGAAATTTAACTTTGTAAGAAAATTTACCACTAAATTGGGAAGCAAATCTGAATGGGACGAAAACACCATATTGGGGCTAAGCCAAAACGCCATAAAATGGTACACGGACGGCTCCAAGACAGATAAAGGAACAGGAGCAGGGGTGTTTGGACCTAGAACCAAATACTCAGAAAGCTTGGGTACGTACCCAAGCATCTTTCAAGCGGAAATTCGTGCCATCGAAAGATGCATAGAATTTAACATTGAAAGGAACTATCGTAGACAGAAGATTGTAATCATGTCAGATAGTCAAGCAGCCATCAAAGCTCTGAACTCAGATACAATCAGTTCGAAGATGGTCTGGGAATGCCTAGGCAAATTAAATGAACTAGGACAGAATAACACTGTTACCCTCCTATGGGTTCCAGGACACGTAGGAATAGAAGGAAATGAAACAGCAGACAAGCTGGCAAAAAAAAGGAGCTGAAACCCCATACCTGGGACCAGAACCATCCTGTGGAATCAGCAGTAGTACAATCTTAGAAAAACTAAGGAAAAAAATGGATAGCGAAGAATCCAAGTACTGGAATGATCTAGAAGGACTAAGACAATCGAAGACGCTCCTGGGAAACTATAACCAGAAGAGATCTCACAGCTGTCTTAACCTGAGTAAGAAAAACCTCCGAATTATAACAGGAAAACTAACCGGTCACTGTCGATTAAGAGGACACATGATGAAACTAGGATTAGTAGATGAAGCAAACTGCAGATTCTGTGAGGTAGAGGATGAAACCTCAATACACATATTTTCAGAATGTATGGCATTAAGTACTTCTAGGGTCAAATACCTAGGGTCATACGAAATAGAAAGGGAAGAACTAACTAATTTAAAACCCAATGATATCCTAAACTTTCTAAGGAAGATAGGACTAGAAGAGTCTGAGGAATCATCAGAATTATAGCAAGAAAAGGGGGATACAATAGATATTATAGGTCGCAGGTGTATCTGTTACCCCTAATACCACATACATACATACATCAAGGCATAAAGGAACAGTTCTAGCTCAAAAGGAATTGGTAGTTCTCTATCAAAAACCTTTGATGAGTAGAACTGTTTACCTCCATTTCCACCTCAGCCAAAGTCACTAGAGTAGGTCGACACTAATCTAATGAGGAGCACCAACACGTCAACATCCTCATCTACCATGAGGACGTTCTGTTATCATCATCTGGAGCTTCCTTGGTAAGAATCCTCTGGTTCTACATTCCAGCAGTGATGAGTCGCTGCTTAGTTTTCGCGTTAGACACCTACTTTTTACGATTTTCCTTCTTTTGTTTTTAATTAACAAGAGGAAAGCTCGATCTGTGCTAATTAAATTTACTACAATTTCATTCCCTCATGACGTTCATCCTTCGGCAGGAGTTTTTCACAAAAATGACCAATGAATCGTAACTCAGAATCTATTAGATCTACAAATCTGAAGTTGAGCTCAAGTTGTTTTTTACCAGAAATGAACCAGTTAAGAGATATGGGCCAAAAACTGAATACCTAATTACGAAAATTTCGAATTAAGTATTTCAGACATCCGTCTTCTTGATTCCAAAGTTAGATTTACACTACTCAGATAATGCTTTTGAACATATAAAAAATGTGTTACTTTTTAGCTTTAAAATGATTGAAACAGAATAATTTTAATTCTATATAACTATACGTATACATATGTATTAATTTTATGATATTTAATCGGTTATTCAACTTTTATTTACTAGTTTTTTCGTTTTTTTTATTGTTATGTTACTCGAATTTCTATTTAAATTCAGGAGACGATATATTTCTCTATTTAAAACGAAAAGTGATCGTATTTTATGACGACAGCATTTACGCATATAATTACGTACTAATATATGCCAAAATATCTGTGATATTGATCACGGTATTGACCTTGCCCCAAATGAAAATGATCAAAAAAAAACTAATCTAAGCATGCATATTATTCTAATTAATTCAGACGGTCGTTGAAACAAGCTTACGTATATAATATAGAGGATATTAGCGTTTCTTCCGGCTAATAACTAATTTACATGTTTTTTTTTATAAGATTTTTGTTTCAAGGAGACGAAAATATTAGAAAAAGATAGGAAGAAAATATAAATGCTAATCATTAATTACTAAGGATATGTTTTTCTGACATTTCCATATTCAAAATCAAATCCCTTTTGAAGTTTTCAAAGATTATTTGTCACGGGGTAAAATCCGTTCTAAGAATATAGTAAATATGGTTGATTTTCTTACCTTATAAATTTTCCATTACTAAGGGTTAAACCAAGTCAATCAGTATTAGGAACAGGTTGATTTTAGTCCAGTTGCAGTTAATCACCAACTAATCATTATATTCTGGCCACAAATTATTACTAATATTGTTTTGAAAGTCTATTTATTAAATTCAGAACAAATTGTGGGGTTATGTGATTGTTTTGAACTACTGTCATCTTGGCTTACAACGAGGCGAATTCTTCTTTTCTTTTTTTTGTCGTAAAACTTAAAATTTTGTCGTCTGCAGTTCGTTATTTTAGCATCCGACATATAAAGATTGGATACGAACGAGAAATTGAGTAATACTGGGATTTTTGGTGTTATCTTGTTAAGTAATAAGATCTGTTGTTATTAAACGATTACTGTTTGTTCGTAAATTGGTAGCTGTAGATCCTACGGTTATTGTCCCTATAGTAGTAGAGGCCATCTCTTATTTCGACGTGTGTCAAACTCTGGTGCATGTGATACGAAAGAACTAGCTCTTTCTTTTACCAGCCTTTGTCGTAAGAACGTGGCATTGAGAAGATTTTCGGGGTTTAAGTGGTAATCTCTATTCATCGGAGACAATTCATTTTGGATTTACGAAATTAAACCTCAGTTTTCCTAACGAACAAGTATTGAAGTGAGATTTTCAGTAGTTTTGTTGGATTCGTAAGGAAAATCGCTTTTTTAGCGGATTTTAGGAAGTCTTCTGTGGTAGCCCATAGAGCAGACAGTAGGTAGATTTGGTGATTTAAAACCGTTCAGACGGTAAACTGTGGTAGAATTCCCGATTGGTGCAATTAACAACGAGAATATTGTTCCACCCGTTTACCAGCCAGGGGTGTCACGAGTATTAAGAAATAAAACAACCCTATCTTAATAGGGTTCTAGTTACGGGCTCAAGTCCTAGTTACGGGTTTAAGTCCTAGTTATAGGCTGAAAACCTAGATACAGCGCTAGATACAGGCTTTAATTTTGGGTGCAGACCTGATACTTAGTTCGAGCTTAAGTTATTGTGGTTGGTGCAAGCCTATTGATTTTGGAACAGGCTTGGTTTTTGGAACCGACCTAAGTATTAGAGACGCCGAGGATTAACAGATAAGCCTAATTAGATTTAAGTCACAACTATAGTTAGTTAAGATCTATTTTTCTTTTTTTGTATTGAGTGTGATCACACATATTGGTAAATTTAACTTTTAATATTATTCATATATTCTTATTTTATATAAATATCAATAGCGTTGTCAAGCACGAGGCTTGACAGTTGTGTAAATTCTTAATTTTATTAAAGAAGGGTCTAGTTGATATTTTGTTTTATTTAGCTCACTTTATCGTGATTTTTTTTTATTGTGCAATTCAATTAGTACTGTTTAATATTTTAAATTTATTTAATTATCTCCAGTGGGTGAAGTAGTGCCTGGAACATCAGGGGTTTCCGATTTTAACCGTACAAATCGGTGGCGCACTCACTTTATTTTGGTACTTACCCTCTACGGCTGAGCTGGGCACTAATTTGCCAGTAGAGAAACCACTACCGAACTCAGCTGGAGTTGAATTTCAATTAATTAATTAATTTATTTTTTTCAAAATTTGATTTTGTTTTTACTTTCATTAAAATACGTGGCATATTTACGAAATATTTAACAACAAAAAAGATACAATTTCAATTATTGTCTTCCATGAAAGACACTTGTATAGCTTTAAAACTCGCTTGAAATATTGTATAATTCTTCTTTTATTCTTTTCGTCTACAAAAATGCTGTCTGTTCTGTTCAGATAAAAAAAAAGCACCGGTTAAAAATACTTAAAGGTATGTTTATTACTCGCAATACAAGGCTAAACGTCTTCTTTTAGCACACATTAGTAAAACTGGTACGTAAAAATAAAACTACAGTGATGTGAAACTTCAGCACGAATCGAGTTTTATACATACAAAAATGTATGTTAAAAATTTATTATTTTATTCACAATCGGTTAAAAATAGACGTTATTCCACCCTACAAAACAGTTGAAAAGTAGGCAATTGTTAACTAGGGTGGAAAGTGGCGACTTCAAAGTCATGGCGTTAGATCTCGACACGTGTTTAAATAGTTTAATTTTTATTCTCACGTAGAATATGAATTGGCTATAAAAGCAAGTTGTTGAGGTCGGACACGGGGAGTTCGGAGTCTGAGGTTGTCTGTAAGGGTCACCCTTCGGGGTATCCCTAAAACAGACCCTTGGGTCTGGGCCGTTGTGACTCTTGACATATTTGCGTGAGTAAGTGTGACATGCCACCATATAGTTTAATTTGGTAAGATTAGTTAAGTATTTAGTTCGTTATTCATATTTTAATTATTAATTGTTATTGCTTGTTTCTTTGTTAATATATTTGTTGTTTGTTTCCTGTTGTTTATCTAATCTTTCCCTTGGTTAGTTTTCTGCCCTCAGCAGGATACCTAACCAGGGGGTAGATAACCACGACCTGGGTAGGAAGTGCGCCTTCAGTAAGCTACATCTCATCCCAAAACACTATGGCACATTCTTCTATCCCCCCAGCCGTGACAATATACAGTTTTGCTGGTAGAGAGATGATGATAATGGAAAATGTTGAACCCAGTATTACAGATTTCTTCTTTTGTGTTATTAAAATTAGGGGCTTTGCTATATCCGTCTATAAATAAATGACAACTAATTTGACAGATTTAGCTTCAACAAGAGGACCGTTATTAACTGTCAAAGTCTCTGTTAGAAGACGCATAAACAGGATATTGTGCGCTCTACATTAGCATGTTGCTGACGCGAACTGATAAGATTATTTCCTACCAAATATCATCTAACTAGATATTCTGTTTAAAACAGTCACAATTTTATTCACTTTTCGATCTAAATAACACAATCTAAATGTTATTTATCGTCCTTAAAAATATTGTAATCAACTTCAGGTTCTTTCTCATTTTCATATATATTACTAGTGGACAGGAAAATTACAGATCAGCATCTAAAAGGTGTATAGGCGTAAGTGTTTACTATACAACAACTCGAATAACAAATTGTTTTGAATTCAATTAAAAAACCTTAGATAAATCGAACCTATCAATCTTGTAGTTGTGTAAACTAACTGATTGATACTAATTGATATTCGTTCATTTATTTTATTTCCGGTGTGTATTAAGATACGCATATCCTTCCGAAAAAATTTACATATAGAAAAATGTTGATATTGTTACGAATGACGGATTATTAAGAGTAATGATTAAGAATCCAATTTTTTTTGGTTGTATTATGTAAGTTTTCGATTATAGATATATTAGATAACAACTGCGCCACCTTACGGTGGCGCCTTATTACTTAATTAAGTAGCAAATGCTCGTTTAAATATAGGAAATATTAACAACGCCACCTCACGATATTAAAACAAACAATATTAAAATTAAATCGTTTTAAATTTCTGATGTAAACATAGAAATTTTCTTAACCTGCTTTGAAAATTTAAAACTTTCTACGTTCACACAGTAGTACAATAGTAGTTTACGTAACAAGTCCTGAAAGTGGTCTTTTACTGGACAAGTAGGCAAATTGCAGGGCGAGCCATAGGCGTACATTAGTGAAGAATATGTATTAAAAGGATTTTTTCGTTCTTTCATACATTTTTATACCCTTCCTTCCTATCGTTTACTTAAATAGTGTCAATAACCTTGATCTGTATTATGTGAAATCACTTTACACTTATTTGAATAACATAATTTAATCTTAACTACTTCTTTTGTGGAATTTTATTTTGACCTTGTAATTTGTCATGAGAGATAAGCCTAGGGAATCCTTTCCGGTAGTGGTCTGTTGTACAATTTTTTTTAAAACGGGCATTGTTGTACCATAAACTTCATATTATTCAGTTTACATTTTTATAACAAGAACTCTTTATTAACAAATTTTAAAATTTTTTTTAACAAATCTTGCTTGGGTGGCCGCCTTAACAATTTCATCTTCCATTAATTCACAATATAATGCATCATTTTAAATATCCATTTTATAATAAATTTCACGTTTTCAACTAAACGTCAAAATATGTCAAGTTATTTTACCTTGCAGAAGGTTACTTTCAAGATGCAACGCGACTGTCGTAGTACTTACCATTTTTGGAGTGAAGATGGGGCCACTTGCGAATGGTTTCTACTTTCGCAAGTTTACATCTATAAGGATTTGGTCGATTCATACAGGGGATGTCTCTTCATTAGTGACAGAAGAGACATAACCTATACTACAATGATGAGCACCAAAAAGAGCGACACACGGTGTCTGTAGTTGGTTTTGCCCTTGTATGAGCTGATTAATATCCTTATACTTATGTCGCAGCATCTACCGGTGTCTTGAGTAAGGAAATCTAGCCAAACACCAATCCAGTTTAAAACTGGATTTATTATTGACAGCACGGCACTAGATACGTTTTGTATCATCTCTTACATCTTGTTATATAAGACTGTCACAAACGCTCTGCTCGTTTTATGTTTTTATAGTTTTAAATATATACAAAACTCGGTTACCATAGAATTGACCGCTATCTTAGACCAACTATTTTACCGGACTTGTCCAACAAAATGACAGTTTCTGACCTAATAATAAACCGGAAAGTACTAATTTTTGGCCGGTTTTAAAAAAATTAATTTATACAACTGGTTTGTTGGCATTTTTAAGCAAAATGGTAAAAACATAAATTTTTTCTACTGTAAATTTTCAACAACGAATTTTTTCACCTTTGTTTTTAACATTAACAACTTTTTCCAATGTTAAATTAGTAATTTAAACTACCTTTACAAAATGGTTACGAAACTTACAAACGTGCTCTACTTATTGAAAAAAAAAACAGACAATACGCCGTTGGCGCATAACAGTTAAAACACAAAAGAAGATAAAAAAAAATTAAAACAATACATTTTGCCTACCTAAAAAGGTCACCGATTTTTTGAGCCTGAAAACAAGAGGCGTTTCTTTATCGCCCATTCAAAAATAATTAAGCCGCATAACTGCCTCACCCAACAAAGGGCGAAAGCATATTCTTTTTCTTTATCTTTATATTTTATGGATTTCTTTTTAAAACGGTTCGTGATTTACACAATGTTGTTTTAGCAATTCGTAACTAGTTAGAAACTAACTTCAGTTTTATTATACCGAACCGGATCAGGTCGGCGTATAACCAAAAAAAGAATCAAATCAATGGCGTACAACAGAAATTTAAGTTTGTAGAAAATCTTCAAAACTTACAGAATGGTTCTCTACCAGAGAATGTGTCATTGTTTTATACGTCAAATATGCCATTTTTGACATAGTATCATTATTTGATGCTATTTTTGACATCTGTCGTTGTTTTATACGTCAGTTTTGACATAAGAATGCTTTTTGATATCAACGTCTTTATATATCATGTTACACACAGTGTCATTGTTTGACGTTATATTTGAAATCTGTTATTGTTTTATACGTCAATTTCGATATAAAAAATGCTTTTTGACATCAACAGCTTCAAACAACTTTTAAACAGGTTATACAGCTTTAAAAAAACCGTTCATAAGCTGTTTAAAACTGTTTACAAGTTGTTTAAACATGAGGTGATAGCTTGCTCTCACACATTTATAAACTTTTTACAAAGATCATAGCAAAGAGACTGGAAAATAAATTGGAATTTTTCCAACCAAGAGAGCAAGCTGGATTTAGAGCTAGATATGGCACAAATGACCATCTACTTGTTCTAAAAAATTTAATTGAAAAATGTACCGAATACAATAAGCCCCTCGTGATTATATTTGTGGATTACGAAAAGGCTTTCGACACGATAAACCAGCAAAAAATGCTCGAAGCTCTGGGAGACTGTAGAATCGACCATCGGTATACCAACATAATAAAACATATATATCAAAACGCTACAGCAAGTATTAAGTTAGGAGATAACAGCACAAACACATTCCCCATACAGCGAGGTGTGAGACAAGGAGACACCATATCACCAAAATTATTTATTACACTGTTGGAATATACATGCAAAAAGGCAAAACTAGACGAAAGAGGCATAAATATAAATGGAGAACAGCTCAGTAATCTGAGATTTGCGGATGATATTGTCCTTATAGCTGATAGGATAGAAGATGCCAGGGAGTTATTGGACAGGCTCTACCTCTCCTCCCTAGAAGTTGGGCTAAAGATAAATATGTCAAAAACACAAATAATGACAAACCTTGTGTTTAGCCAGAATATATCTATCGCTGGAATAGAGATAGCCCAAACCACCTCTTACCAATATCTGGGACATGAGATTCGCATAGGGAGGGATAATCAAACAAGCGAGCTTGTTCGCCGCATAAGATTTGCCTGGATTGCTTTCGGCAAACTAAGCTACATTTTTAAATCAAATCTCCCCATATGTCTTAAGAGAAACACTTTTAATCAATGTGTATTGCCAGTGCTAACATACGGAGCGGAAACATTGACGCTGACAAGAAAAACCATACACAAGCTATGTGTGACCGAAAGAGCAATGGAGCGTACAATGTTGGGCATCTCTCTCAGAGATAGAATCCCAAACCTGGAGATAAGAAGACGAACTCGTGTAGTAGATGTGATAGAGAAGATAACAACGCTCAAGTGGAACTGGGCTGGGCATGTTGCTAGGATGACAGATGGACAAAACGAATACTCGAGTGGAGACCGCGACAGGAAGCCTACAGAAAAAGAGCCCGCCCACCAACACGGTGGTCTGATGACTTAAAACGCTGCCAGTGGAATTGGATGCAAGCAGCACAGAATAGGGACACTTGGAACGGGATGCGGGAGACCTATGTCCAGCAGTGGACACGTGAAGGTTGAGTGATGATGATGATGATGATAGCTGTCTGGGACTGTCTGGCCAAAGTGTCTGAATACCTACTAACAATTCTTACTTAATTAAGTACTATGACGCCACCGTAAGGTGGCGCAGTCCCTTTCAAGTAATGAGAAAAAATTTTAACCGGTCCAAAGTCCGCACGGTCAGCCAGTTTGGTATATATCAACTCGATTTTAAGGAATTGGATTCACTTGAAAGCATTTCAAAAATATTCGAACATATTACGTCATACTGGAAATACTCGCGCCTTATAAGATTAATTGGGATAATCATACGAAATTTCACTTCTGTCGGCATTACCCAAGTGCCACACACCTTTTTTTGTATAATCATTTATATTATAAAATATTTTTCTGTAATATTTGGACAATGAGGTAGGTCATTGTCAAATTAAAATTTAAAAACCATATAAATTGAAATTACTTCGGTATTACATCATTTTTTAGAGGTTTGGTATTGTAAATTGTATAATATATAGGTATGTAATATTTATTTATATTGGATTTTAGACTAGGAAGCGATGCAACCGCAATTGTATTTTGTTATGTCATCACCCATACTGCATAACAAATTAATATCTACTCAATTACACTTTACATATTGATTTTTATTATTATATGTGGGAATAATAATATTAAACAGTAGCATTATATGAGTTAAACACTTCTTAGAGGTGACACTTTGTTTTTAAATAACTTTAAAACTTTTGAAGATACTTAATTTTTTTAGCTTGTCATATAAAAGCGGGTTACTGTTCTCATCGCCTATTGGTTTCTTTTAAGAATTATAGCTCCTTACGAGGTCTGGCTATGAAATAACAAGACTCGTTAAGAAAAAGGTTTTTATTATAAAAAATATTCTACATTCAAATGCTCCCCCTTCAATATACTCCCATCACCACGTTTTTTCAATCAAATCAGTGCTGGAAGTCTTCTTTGGCGAGTGTCTTTAGAAGCTATGTTATTTTTTGCTTTATGGCTTCCATCGACTCAAATTGGGTCTCTTTCAAAGCAGATTTTATCTTTGAAAACAAAAATAAGTCACACGGTGCCAAATCTGGCGAGTCCGGCGCGTGTTCGAGCACTGGAGTGCGTTTATTGGCCAAATACTCTTTTACAGATAGCGCATTATGGTAAGTTATCCTGGTGCATAACCAACGAGTTGATCTTCCACAACTCGCACTCATTCTTGCCAAAACTGCCAAATAGTAAGCTTGGTTGACAGTATATCTCTCTGAAACCCATTCAATCATCACGATACTGTCAATGACGAAAAAAACCATAAACATTGCCTTGAATTTTGATTTATAGGTACATCCTTACTTTTTTTATTCTGGGCGATTCAGGCGTCTTACAATGTATCGATTGCTTCCTTGTTTCAACATCGTATTGAAAAATCGACATTTCGTTCCAAGCAATAATGTTTTTCATCAGTTCGGGATCTTCTTTTAACCTTTCAAAGAAGACCTGCTGACGTACGAGCTTTTGGTCAGGTGTCAGTTTTTTAGCACAAATTTGCACAGACTTTTTTCATGTGTAATTCCTCGTGTAAATTTTTTCTAACTGTTTCTTTATTGGCCTTTACAACCTCGGCAATCATCCGGATCCTCAATGGATGATCTGCACGCACAATTTGGTTGATTTTGGTCACAGTTATATGGCGACCTGGGCGCTAGTTATCTTCAGTGCTGTCTCGGCCCTCACTTGTACAACTCAAAAACACTCGCACGAGATAGAGAATTGTCCCCATAGGTCATTGGTATTAATGTATAGCACTTAGTCGGAATTTTTCAACTTAACGAAAAATCTGACAGTGATACGTTGCTGTATAGAGAAGACTTCTACATACCCAACTCACTACTCGGTTTTTTCCCACCCCTCTAGGCGCGCAATCTCGTTATTTAATAGACAGACCTCGTATTAGTTTTCTTGTTGACAGACTATCAAAAAACGTGTTTTAATTGATTAAATAGTTAGTTTGTTTATTAATTACTATAGATAATTAATATGTAACTGATTTTAAGGTAATTAACCAATCCCCAATTACACATTTACTTCTAATAAATATTTGTAGATACATGCAACACCAAGACCTTCTTATAGAGGTCACAGATCAGTATTTCTCGTAGCTACATTTTTATTTCAACAAATTCGATTTCATAACATATATTATTAGTTATTTTACTTATATCGTTATCTCTCGAACAAGTTTTGATTTATGTAGTATGTTGGAGGTGAGACAGGTGCAATATGAAAAATGAAAATTGCAAAATTGCTCTTGTCGACTTCTTATACAAGATACAAGCGATTCAAATTGATATCGTTAGAATAAGATAACTGGTAGTCGATTTCAAGTCACGAATTCACATGCTACTATTTTCCTCATTAGTGTCAATCATTTTTATTTTGAAAGTGATCGGTTTTGATAGGGTCAATGTTATCAATTTTTTTTTGATACTTCCTCAAACAATTTAATTACGAAAAAACAGTAAATATGTTGGTTTAAAAAAGAGGAAGGGAATTTATTCATGTTAAAAACGATTCTACTGCTTATTATTAACATTGTTTATACGAGAATTCTCGTCCTTAAGCGCGTGAGCAACTCTTCTCTTTTTGTTTCGGAGAAAATACCCACGTTTTTTTCCTAAACATTTCTTATTTTTAAATATGTTAAGGATTGTTAAACTGTTGAAACCATCAAGGAATCCTTGAAGAGATGATCTCTATATCCTTAGACTTTTTTAGTTTCATGAAACCACCGAATCTGAGGTTCAAGTTTCTTAAAATCATTGAAGTCCTGTTTGATATTAAGGCTACAGTTTAGCCTGAAGGAGGCACTTTCATATTCTGGGTGTTTAAGCCTATAAAGTACAAGTTATGCCAGAGGAAATCCTGAAGCGCCTTCAGGAAGCAATGATGTCTTTGGTCTTACATGTTCCACTTTCATGAAACCACTGATGACAAATTTTCTTGAGCAATTCCGTAACCAACAACTTCTAAAGTACCTAGAGGGCCTTAATATTATCAGCGACCATCAGTACGGCTTTCGTAAGTCCAGATCAACAGGAGACCTCCTAGGCTCCTAGCATATGTCACCCATCTTTGGAGCAACGCAGTCGAACATCATGGGGAGTCCCGGGCTATTGCACTAGACATTTCTAAAGAATTTGATCGTGTCTGGCACGAGGGGCTCCTAAGTAAACTGCGATCCTACGGTATGCCCGGTCAATTCTGTTCATGGCTTTCTAGCTTTCTTCAGGACCGTTCTCTGCAAGTGGCGATTGGCGGGTTTCTCTCGGACACCTTTACCATCAATGCTGGTGTTCCTCAAGGGTCCATATTATCCCCAACCCTCTTCTTACTATACATTAACGACCTTCTAGCAAAGACAGAAAATCCAATTTATAGCTTTGCTGACGACAGCACACTTATCTCATCGTTTACTTTGAATTCTTGAACATCGGCTGCTGACGCACATCTTCACAGACAGCATGAAGTATCACGACTCAATAAAGACCTGGAAGAAATTTTGTCTTGGGGTGACAGTAACCAAGTCGAATTTAACGCTAAAAAAACCCAGGCAGCAGTTTTCTCTAAGAAGGTTAACATTGCAGAACCAGATATAGTCATGGCAGGACACGCAATTCCACTGGCTTCGTCTATTAACTTACTGGGTGTCAATCTGGGAGGAGATATGTCTTGGCATAATCACGTGGTAACAATCGCCAGGACAGCTTCTCAGAAACTCGGTGTACTTTTCCGTACCAAAAAGCTGTATACACCACAACAACTTTTGACACTCTACAAAGCCCAGATTCGACCATCACTGGAATACTGCTCTCATGTCTGGAGTTCTGCACCGAAGCATACCCTTCGGTTGTTGGATTCCATCCAAAGGAGAGCCATTCGCCTGATCGGTGACCACGAGCTAACCAAGAACCTCGACAGCTTAGAACATCGAAGACAGGTTGGTGATTTGACCCTCTTTTACAAATATTTCCATGGCAAGTGTTCTACTGACATTGCCCGCTTGATTCCACCTAGAGCAATTCATAGCAGAAATACACGAAAAACCACTTCCGCCCATCCCTATGTGGTTCAACTTAATACTCCTCGAACATCATTGTTTAAGAACTCTTTCTTCTGGAGGACATCCTCTTTGTGGAACGGCCTTTCTGAGGCCGTATTTCCCACCGAATATAACCTTCAACGATTCAAGAACAACGTGAATCGCTTTCTTCGCACACGCACCGCTCTCAGAGCGCCTTAAAGGATTTTTCCTGCAGTGTTTGTGCTTGACAATAAAAAAAAAGATGAAATTTATCAACCTTCTTAAAAAGTATCGCACTTAAAATACACTGAAGATATGATTCTTCTAGTACTTTAAAACTGTTATGTAAAGGTTATTTCGAAGAAAGCCATGAGGAATGATCATCATTTGTAATTTTCCAATAGTATTATATCTAAAGGGATATTAAAATGTCTCCGAATGTTTCAAATTTTTGAAACCATCAAGTTATCCTGCAGGAAGATCTCTATATCCTTACACTTTTTCAGTTTCTTGAAACTACTGCATATAAGTTATTGCAAAAAATAATCTCTGTGTCAACTTTCTTAAAATCACTGACTGTAAGGCCTACAAAGTCCTCTTTGATATTAAGGCTACACCCTATCCTGAAGAAAGCGTCTTTATGTTCTAGGTGTTTGAAAGTTATACCAGAAGACATCCTGAGGTGCCTTCATATCTGTGCTACTAAAGACCATCGAGTATAAATTTATTAGGAGGAAGTTCTAAAGAAGTAATTTTTGTGGCCTTGAGGTTCCAGTTTCTTTTTATCTTCGAGGAAGCTCAGAAGAGATGATTTCTTTGAAGTTGAATTTCCATCTCTTAGAAAATGCTAAAGAGATAATTGATTTTTCAATAATTTTAAATTAATAGTATAGTTTATCTTCTTGAAGGTACTGAGATGATAATTCTATTGTTATAGGATGGTTTGTTTTCATCTGTGTTTTTCACACTGAATCCAACACCCGTTTTCCTAGGGCTAGCTTTCCTCAGACCGGATCCTCCGTAGATTTTTTCCTTCCCGCTACTTAGATAGACTTTTTTGCCTAATGATGTGATTACTTTGGTTCCACGCCTTACCTCAACAGCTATTTAAACTTTCCTGTACCTCTTAATTTCTCTCACTCTTCTTCACTTAGTTTCGTTTTGCTCTTCCTCGCTGCTGTTGAGGAGCTGTTACTCATATATGGCTTATAATTGTATTCTGTTTCATACGCTCATCTTGTTTTTTGTTTCTGGTCGTAATATCTGTCTCTGGGGAAACTGGGAAAAAGATGGCGCTTCATATAGAGCTCCGCACACCGGAAGAAGGTTAGTAAAACCTGGGTTTCATTTGGTTCGCATAGTCGTAACTAAAAAACCACTTGGCCTTACATTCCACCAAGACTTCGTCCCACGCTGATCTACTACTTGCTTAAGAATGATTTTTTATGTGGTTCCCATCCACTTGGCCAGCTGTAGAAGGCATCGATGTCCACTTTCTCAACAACCATCGACTTCCCAACACGGTATATACCGGATAGGTTTCTTCGAGATTGCAGTGCTCATTAGCATTTGCAGAGATGTCTAGATCTGTTACTAGCAACACTTCTTTTTCAAGCAGATTTTCCGGATCAGTAATCAGTTGTAGGACCTTTATCTATCGTGTGGTAGAGTCCATGGTAAAGTTTTCTATTACGGAGCTTCTGTGCGTGATAACCTACCTATCAGGTGGTAACCAAACTTACCAAGAATGTTGTATTAGACTTTTTTTATTTTATTAATATATCATATACATATATAGACTTATTGATGGCCAACAAACCATGAAATAATTGAAATTATTCGGAAGCTACATATCAACTCATCGATATTAATTATTATTAATTGAAAATACAATAAATTATGAAACAGTTCCATTCTAATGAAGTTTGTTTTCTATACGAGCGAACTTGACCCCGATTGAACGAAAAAATATCATTGTAATAAAGAGGATAAACAAATAATGGTTAACTTTCTCTCTTAAACCACACCAACCGATTAAATATTGTTTAAACATTTATTTTTGTATACCTAATAATTAACAATAATAGTGTTACGACCAAAACGTCCTTTACTGAATACTTATTACGTATTTGTTTCACCAATGGATATAAAAAATATAACATTGTTCTTACTCGAGTTAATTTTAAACGTCATTATCACACCACTTGAGAAATATAATTAAGAATATTAAAAATATTGTTTTTTAGCCAGATTTAATTTGAGAACTATTGACTAAATATTCTTAAAAAAATATTTATTAGAGACATATCATACACAAGAATCAAAAATCCCATATAAAACAATGTTATGTAAAAAATGACATAAATGACAAATAAAACACCGATGTCAAACAAAAAGAGATGTCAAATACAAGCATTGTTTTGTAAAAATTGACGTTTAAAACAATGACAAAGGTCATAACATATAAAACAATGACATTATGTCAAAAAAGGGCTTTTATGGCATATAAAAAACGCTGATGTCAAAATTGACGTAATAAAACAAAGCCAGGTAGCAATTCCAAGCATTGTTGTGCCAAAATATTGCGGGTTAGTTCCAAGCTGATCTGGGAGTGCATACAAAACCTCAATGAACTGGCTAGACACAACAAGGTTTTCTTGGAGTGGGTGCCAGGGCATAAAGGTTTTGAAGGTAATGAAACCGCGGACCTTCTTGCCAAGAAGGTAGCGGACACACGATTCATTGGTCCAGAACCTGGATTGGGACTGCCTAGAGTCTGGGTAAGGAGCAAAGTCAAGAACTGGATCTGGGAAGAGTCGACCAAACACTGGAGTAATATCTACTGTAGGGCTGAGGCACTCAAAGCTGATGCTCAAAGGCTACTCAAAAAAACTGATGTCTGACATACTGAATCTTGGCAGCAGTCAGATAAGAGTACTGGTGGGCCTGTTCACTGGGCATGGACCATTCAGACTACACCTTCGAAGGATGGGGATTCTGGAACAGAAACCCACCTCGTGCCGATTGTGCGCCATGGACGATGAGACAGCAACTCACATTCTATTCGAGTGTGAGGCCTTGGACCATAAACGGTTTCTCATCTTCGGTGACAGGAACCCTGAATCCTATCACCACCTTGAGGAGCTAGTCACAGGACTCAAATCTCTTATAAAGGGAACTGGCAACAGTAACTCAAGGAACTTGGGACACCTGGATTCAAGCCTACCTGAAGATGAGCGTGGTGTTGATTTTCAGCTGAGCAAACTAGAGTCTTGCACGCATCAGGTGCATGTAAGGACTCTTAGTGCCGAACCTGGTCACAATATTCCCATAGGAAGCAGGAGTGACCATGCCAGGTTTACCTACTTAGATTAGATTATGCCAAAATATTGACGTATACAATGATAGATATCAAATCCTTGCGATTTGTATGTTTTGAAAAAGTGTTAAAATGTTGTGTCAAAAATGGTATATAAAACGATGACAGATATAAAAAATGACTGTTGTAAAAAATGACGTATAAAATAGAGCATGGTTATGTCAAAATTGACATATTCAACAATGACAGATGTCAAAAATAAAAGACATTTTTAACCATATCTTGTTTCAACTTCTGTCTTCTAGGACTGAATTTTTAAGCGCAGAAAAAATATTTTAGAAATTTTTAATCGATTGCTTCACATCATATAAAAATAAAAAGCTATACATTAAATATTTTGTAATCGTTAAAATCTTAATAAGATAACAAAGCTGTTTATTAAAATAATAATAGAGAACTTACATATAGGTGTCGATTTTTTTTGTTAATAATCCCGATGTTAGGCATTATAATTTAAAATTAAATCTGTGAGATTATACAATTTATACCTTGTTTCAACCTCAATTTTAAATAATAGTAGGTAGGTATATTTTCTCATTATTTTCTAAAAGAAAATTGGATAAAGTAGGTCAAAACTTTGTTATTTGTTAATAGAAAATATCGTGAGATTTTTTAAATTTAAAAATTAGATAAAAAAGAATTGATATTAAAGAAAAAAAAAAAAGGTTGTGGCAGTCAGTGGGACTGCCGGCAAAAGTTATACTTCTATGCACACGTCCGGATTCATAAATTTTTATGCAAATGATTTAGCAAAATCATTATATGATATTCGTGTTCAGCGACCTCAAAAACCTCCTAGTACCGAGTACACACTGATTTTGTATCAAATTTGCATAACATTTCCTGGAGACGAGGTCCGTCTTAAGTACCAGGTGTTTCGTCCTTCAACTGATAAGTTTTCGATCATTTTTAAAGGATTTACCTCCATACCATGTTTTGCCAAAATCATAGCTCCACCACGTTTATTCTGTACACGACAAAAATAAGAGCTCGGGTCATAACCAAAGACACTTAGATGCTGAACCTCTTCTGTTAAAAGAAAGTGCTCGACCAAACAAATAGCACTGTATTTTATATTATGACGCATGGTCGCCATCATTTTCAGTTTTAGCACATGATGGACAGATGATTAAATTTTGACCAACCACTTTTGCGCCTCTTAGAGCAGGATGATACTGTTTTTCACATTTGGTACATTTTAATTCGCCTTTTAGAGATCGTTTACAACTCGCGCATGTAATTTTCACATTTATATCAACATCACTCGGCGCCATCAAATATATATCAATGGCATCACTGTTAACTAATAAAACTTAATAACTACAAACACAGGCAAGTAGAAATATATTTTTTTTTAAATTAACTGTATTCAATTAAATAAATATTTAGAAAAATAAGACCAGTTGATGTGTGTCCTTACTTCAAACACGAAAACTAAACAGTAAAACGATCAATGTACAAAAAAAGTGTTTACAAAACCCCGTAGTGCAAAATATAATGCAACCATGTGACGGTAGTATGGACTACAATACAATACTCATTACTGAATATTATGATTAATATTATTAATATAAAATACTAAACTTTATATGTTTACTTACGTGACAGAATTATAAAGTAATCTGTCAAACACAATGTAATACGTCACTATGATATTCCAAAACATTAGCTCAGATTGTTTTTTGTATATCTATCTCTTTTCAATGTACTGATAGCTTATATGTGTTTCTGTCTCACTCTTACTCACACCATTACATATGTAATGATTTTTGTCATTTAACCCCACACAAATCCAGTGCGTAAATAGAAGTATAACTTCAAAAATTTTAAAAAATTATGATTACTTATTTTTCTTTTTCATCAATTAAACAAAGTTTCATATGCGGAAGCGTTAAATTGTTTTTTTCACGAAGATCTAAAAAATGACATCATCGACAATTGGATATTACATGAGCGAAATGTAATTTAATATAGTTTTTTTTTTCAATTTGAATATCAATAAGCGGTAATCCAATGAAATGTCAAGAACTAGCGTGAGAGAAGATTTTGCTTTAATATTACAAAAAATTATAGGCTGTATTTCTGTGCAAAAAAATTAATTAGATTTAGAAAATTTATCTACATAAGCGTCCATGGATCGTTTTACTAGGAATATTAAATATCCGCAAATTCATGATTTCTGAGATTGTAGGACCTTCTTTTTCTGTCTTTATCGCCTTATCTTTCGTATCATAAAAAATATATGAATGTGATTAATCTTTAAGGTTTGTAATAAATTTAATAATTAGTTTCCACGATATTGTAAATGTTTCACTTCGTTTACTTTGACGTTAATCATTGCGAAAATAGGTAGCAAAAGGTATAATAATAATTATGATAATTAAAAGTTTCAACTTTTTAAGAAATATATAACAAACTGTTGAAATTTAAATGCATTTTTATGAAAAATAGATATTAAATAACCTATTTCTATAATAACATTAAATTCCAATAAAACCGCTAATAAGTTTCAAAAGATTTTGTAAGAAATCTAATTTGACTCGTTGAACATTTATAAAACAAGGTGTGTGTCACTTCTATAATTTTTTTAAGTAACTTCTAATGACCCAATTTAAATAAAAACTTGTATTGTAATAAAAAAATATATCTAATTTTACAATCTATAAATTGTTTTACAATAACTTTAAAACTTTTAAAGATATTTAAATTTTTCTAGCTCGTTGAATAAAAGACAAGTGGGTTACTGTTCTCATCGCCTATTGGTACCTCTGAAGATTTATTGCTATATTTCTAAAACTGCTGAAGATATTTTGATTTAAATTTCGTGTTTTGTTAAAAAATATCAAAAACACGGGGAAACCCCAAAAAATAATGTCCTTTCACTTAAATTTTTCTAGCTTGTTGTATAAAAGACAAGTGGGTTACTGTTCTCATCGCCTATTGGTATCTCTGAAGATTTATGGCTCTATTTCTAAAACTGCAGAAGATATTTCGATTTAAATTTCGTGTTTTGTTAAAAAATATCAAAAACACGGGGAAACCCCAAAAAATAATGTCCTTTCACTTAAATTTTTCTAGCTTGTTGTATAAAAGACAAGTGGGTTACTGTTCTCATCGCCTATTGGTATCTCTGAAGATTTATGGCTCTATTTCTAAAACTGCTGAAGATATTTCGATTTAAATTTCGTGTTTTGTTAAAAAATATCAAAAACACGGGGAAACCCCAAAAAATAATGTCCTTTCACTTAAATTTTTCTAGCTTGTTGTATAAAAGACAAGTGGGTTACTGTTCTCATCGCCTATTGGTATCTCTGAAGATTTATGGCTCTATTTCTAAAACTGTTGAAGATATTTTGATTTAAATTTCGTGTTTTGTTAAAAAATATCAAAAACACGGAGAAACCCCAAAAAATAATGTCCTTTCACTTTAATTTTTCTAGCTCCGTTGTATAAAAGACACGTTTACTGTTCTCATCGTCTATTGGTATCTCTGAAGATTTATGACTATATTTCTAAAACTGCTGAAGATATTTTGATTTAAATTTCGTGTTTTGTTAAAAAATTTTAAAAAACACGGGGAAACCCCAAAAAATAATGTCCTTTCACTTCAATTTTTCTAGCTCGTTGTATAAAAGACAAGTGGGTTACTGTTCTCATCGCCTATTGGTATCTCTGAAGATTTATGGCTCTATTTCTAAAACTGCTGACGATATTTCGATTTAAATTTCGTGTTTTGTTAAAAAATATCAAAAACACGGCGAAACCCCAAAAAATAATGTCCTTTCACTTCAATTTTTCTAGCTCGTTGTATAAAAGACAAGTGGGTTACTGTTCTCATCGCCTATTGGTATCTCTGAAGATTTATTCCTATATTTCTAAAACTGCTGACGATATTTCGATTTAAATTTCGTGTTTTGTTAAAAAATATCAAAAACACGGGAAAACCCCAAAAAATAATGTCCTTTCACTTCAATTTTTCTAGCTCGTTGTATAAAAGACAAGTGGGTCACTGTTCTCATCGCCTATTGGTATCTCTGAAGATTTATTGCTATATTTCTAAAACTGCTGAAGATATTTTGATTTAAATTTCGTGTTTTGTTAAAAAATATCAAAAACATGGGAGAACCCCAAAAAATAATGTCCTTTTACTTAAATTTTTCTAGCTCGTTGTATAAAAGACAAGTGGGTTACTGTTCTCATCGCCTATTGGTATCTCTGAAGATTTATTGCTAGATTTCTAAAACTGCTGAAGATATTTTGATTTAAATTTCGTGTTTTGTTAAAAAATATCAAAAGCATGGGAAAACCCCAAAAAATAATGTCCTTTCACTTCAATTTTTCTAGCTCGTTGTATAAAAGACAAGTGGGTTACTGTTCTCATCGCCTATTGGTATCTCTGAAGATTTATTCCTATATTTCTAAAACTGCTGAAGATCTTTTGATTTAAATTTCGTGTTTTGTTAAAAAATATCAAAAACACGGGAAAACCCCAAAAAATAATGTCCTTTCACTTCAATTTTTCTAGCTCGTTGTATAAAAGACAAGTGGGTTACTGTTCTCATCGCCTATTGGTATCTCTGAAGATTTATGGCTCTATTTCTAAAACTGCTGACGATATTTCGATTTAAATTTCGTGTTTTGTTAAAAAATATCAAAAACACGGGAAAACCCCAAAAAATAATGTCCTTTCACTTCAATTTTTCTAGCTCGTTGTATAAAAGACAAGTGGGTAGCTGTTCTCATCGCCTATTGGTATCTCTGAACATTTATGGCTCTATTTCTAAAACTGCTGAAGATATTTTGATTTAAATTTCATGTTTTGTTAAAAAATATCAAAAACACGGGAAAACCCCAAAAAATAATGTCCTTTCACTTCAATTTTTCTAGCTCGTTGTATAAAAGACAAGTGGGTAACTGTTCTCATCGCCTATTGGTATCTCTGAAGATTTATTGCTATATTTCTAAAACTGCTGAAGATATTTTGATTTAAATTTCGTGTTTTGTTAAAAAATATCAAAAACATGGGAGAACCCCAAAAAATAATGTCCTTTTACTTAAATTTTTCTAGCTCGTTGTATAAAAGACAAGTGGGTTACTGTTCTCATCGCCTATTGGTATCTCTGAAGATTTATTGCTAGATTTCTAAAACTGCTGAAGATATTTTGATTTAAATTTCGTGTTTTGTTAAAAAATATCAAAAGCATGGGAAAACCCCAAAAAATAATGTCCTTTCACTTAAATTTTTCTAGCTCGTTGTATAAAAGACAAGTGGGTTACTGTTCTCATCGCCTATTGGTATCTCTGAAGATTTATTGCTATATTTCTAAAACTGCTGAAGATATTTCGATTTAAATTTCGTGTTTTGTTAAAAAATATCAAAAACACGGGGAAACCCCAAAAAATAATGTCCTTTCACTTCAATTTTTCTAGCTCGTTGTATAAAAGACAAGTGGGTAACTGTTCTCATCGCCTATTGGTATCTCTGAAGATTTATTGCTATATTTCTAAAACTGCTGAAGATATTTTGATTTAAATTTCGTGTTTTGTTAAAAAATATCAAAAACATAGGAGAACCCCAAAAAATAATGTCCTTTTACTTAAATTTTTCTAGCTCGTTGTATAAAAGACAAGTGGGTTACTGTTCTCATCGCCTATTGGTATCTCTGAAGATTTATTGCTAGATTTCTAAAACTGCTGAAGATATTTTGATTTAAATTTCGTGTTTTGTTAAAAAATATCAAAAGCATGGGAAAACCCCAAAAAATAATGTCCTTTCACTTAAATTTTTCTAGCTCGTTGTATAAAAGACAAGTGGGTTACTGTTCTCATCGCCTATTGGTATCTCTGAACATTTATGGCTCTATTTCTAAAACTGCTGAAGATATTTTGATTTAAATTTCGTGTTTTGTTAAAAAATATCAAAAACATGGGAGAACCCCAAAAAATAATGTCCTTTTACTTAAATTTTTCTAGCTCGTTGTATAAAAGACAAGTGGGTTACTGTTCTCATCGCCTATTGGTATCTCTGAAGATTTATTGCTAGATTTCTAAAACTGCTGAAGATATTTTGATTTAAATTTCGTGTTTTGTTAAAAAATATCAAAAGCATGGGAAAACCCCAAAAAATAATGTCCTTTCACTTAAATTTTTCTAGCTCGTTGTATAAAAGACAAGTGGGTAGCTGTTCTCATCGCCTATTGGTATCTCTGAACATTTATGGCTCTATTTCTAAAACTGCTGAAGATATTTTGATTTAAATTTCATGTTTTGTTAAAAAATATCAAAAACACGGGAAAACCCCAAAAAATAATGTCCTTTCACTTCAATTTTTCTAGCTCGTTGTATAAAAGACAAGTGGGTAACTGTTCTCATCGCCTATTGGTATCTCTGAAGATTTATTGCTATATTTCTAAAACTGCTGAAGATATTTTGATTTAAATTTCGTGTTTTGTTAAAAAATATCAAAAACATGGGAGAACCCCAAAAAATAATGTCCTTTTACTTAAATTTTTCTAGCTCGTTGTATAAAAGACAAGTGGGTTACTGTTCTCATCGCCTATTGGTATCTCTGAAGATTTATTGCTAGATTTCTAAAACTGCTGAAGATATTTTGATTTAAATTTCGTGTTTTGTTAAAAAATATCAAAAGCATGGGAAAACCCCAAAAAATAATGTCCTTTCACTTAAATTTTTCTAGCTCGTTGTATAAAAGACAAGTGGGTTACTGTTCTCATCGCCTATTGGTATCTCTGAAGATTTATTGCTATATTTCTAAAACTGCTGAAGATATTTCGATTTAAATTTCGTGTTTTGTTAAAAAATATCAAAAACACGGGGAAACCCCAAAAAATAATGTCCTTTCACTTCAATTTTTCTAGCTCGTTGTATAAAAGACAAGTGGGTAACTGTTCTCATCGCCTATTGGTATCTCTGAAGATTTATTGCTATATTTCTAAAACTGCTGAAGATATTTTGATTTAAATTTCGTGTTTTGTTAAAAAATATCAAAAACATAGGAGAACCCCAAAAAATAATGTCCTTTTACTTAAATTTTTCTAGCTCGTTGTATAAAAGACAAGTGGGTTACTGTTCTCATCGCCTATTGGTATCTCTGAAGATTTATTGCTAGATTTCTAAAACTGCTGAAGATATTTTGATTTAAATTTCGTGTTTTGTTAAAAAATATCAAAAGCATGGGAAAACCCCAAAAAATAATGTCCTTTCACTTAAATTTTTCTAGCTCGTTGTATAAAAGACAAGTGGGTTACTGTTCTCATCGCCTATTGGTATCTCTGAACATTTATGGCTCTATTTCTAAAACTGCTGAAGATATTTTGATTTAAATTTCGTGTTTTGTTAAAAAATATCAAAAACATGGGAGAACCCCAAAAAATAATGTCCTTTTACTTAAATTTTTCTAGCTCGTTGTATAAAAGACAAGTGGGTTACTGTTCTCATCGCCTATTGGTATCTCTGAAGATTTATTGCTAGATTTCTAAAACTGCTGAAGATATTTTGATTTAAATTTCGTGTTTTGTTAAAAAATATCAAAAGCATGGGAAAACCCCAAAAAATAATGTCCTTTCACTTAAATTTTTCTAGCTTGTTGTATAAAAGACAAGTGGGTTACTGTTCTCATCGCCTATTGGTATCTCTGAAGATTTATTGCTATATTTCTAAAACTGCTGAAGATATTTTGATTTAAATTTCGTGTTTTGTTAAAAAATATCAAAAACACGGGAAAACCCCAAAAAATAATGTCCTTTCACTTCAATTTTTCTAGCTCGTTGTATAAAAGACAAGTGGGTTACTGTTCTCATCGCCTATTGGTATCTCTGAAGATTTATTGCTAGATTTCTAAAACTGCTGAAGATATTTTGATTTAAATTTCGTGTTTTGTTAAAAAATATCAAAAACACGGGAAAACCCCAAAAAATAATGTCCTTTCACTTCAATTTTTCTAGCTCGTTGTATAAAAGACAAGTGGGTTACTGTTCTCATCGCCTATTGGTATCTCTGAAGATTTATTGCTAGATTTCTAAAACTGCTGAAGATATTTTGATTTAAATTTCGTGTTTTGTTAAAAAATATCAAAAGCATGGGAAAACCCCAAAAAATAATGTCCTTTCACTTAAATTTTTCTAGCTCGTTGTATAAAAGACAAGTGGGTTACTGTTCTCATCGCCTATTGGTATCTCTGAACATTTATGGCTCTATTTCTAAAACTGCTGAAGATATTTTGATTTAAATTTCGCGTTTTGTTAAAAAATATCGAAAACACGGGAAAACCCCAAAAAGTAATGTCCTTTTGTGATTTTTTTCTTATATATTAGTAATCATCGATCCTTATAAGTGTATTTAATATTCAAATTTATACTTCTATTTGATTATTCAATCGAGTATAATGTGTGTGAGCGTGAAAAAACAACAAAACGAATCCGGTTAGTAAAATCCGGAGCAAAACCCGAGTGAATTATTGTCAACGGTACCATTTTACAATGTTGCCATATTTTATATGTAAATTATCTTTAAGGCTAACGTGAGCTTAATCAGGAACTCATATATTTCATATTTTCTACAAAAACAAAATTTTTACATCAGTAAATAACAATTTTGACATATGTCAATTGTAACTTTTGACAAACGACAGTTAAAACTTCATTTTAATAGGTGAGTGTCACAATAAAAAATTTAAAACTGATTGTTGACTAGTAAAAGAAAATGTTGTAATAAATTGACAAGTTATGTCAAATCGTTGCCATGTGTCATTAATATATTGATAAAACGAACAACTGATGGTCGAAATGCCATTTTTGTATATTTATATAGTCAAAATTAAATAATTTTGACATATATCAATCATAATTTTTGTCATACGATAGTTGAAATGTCATTTTAACGTAATTGTTTCAATGATTATAATCTAGTGACCGTATAAATGTCAATTTTTATGTTATATGTGACAAGGTTAATAACACAAATGTCTTTATTATGTCAAATTGACAGTTTAAACAACAGAATGGAAAAAAATTGACTTATGTCAAATTACATCTTACAATTTTGATATATGTCAAATATTTTAGTTTTATTAGTACCATCGATAATAGTTTGAAATTGTACTGACATCGGCAACATAGTGAATAATTTCGTACTCTCGCGCGTCGTACCGATTCCATCCGATTAAAAGCGAATTTTAGAAAATTTATTAAAAGAAAATAAACGCAAGATGCTGTAGTTAGTCTATAGTCAACTGCAGTTGACGCGGTTGGCCCCCTTTAAAGGCCAGACAATCGAGAATAGAGCGCAAAGAGAGTGGTGTGCAGTGGGTGATATCTCTTAGAGGGATTTTTTATTTAATTTTTTTATTGAAAATTAAAATGGAAAATAAAAATTTTGTCCCTGATAATGTAAGTTTTTTTATATACATATTTTATTATAATTGGGATATATCTGCCATAATTTTTAATACGATAGGTACTCCATAAGAATTGGTACCGCTGATACTAAAATTTAAATTAAAAAAAAAAATAAGTTGCACAATTTATTGTAATTTAACAGTTTAAAAAAACTTTTTTTACTTAGTATGAAGTGGTACCAGATTTCCTTTGGGTACCGAATTTTCCTGAAATTTTTTCGTGTTAGATGCTGCCCATAAGAAGTGGTACCAAAATAAATTCCCTTAGCAGGATTTTAATAAAATTTTGGTAGATTTTAGCAAGAACATTTTAGTACCCAAAATTGCATAACTTTTAAAATACTCGAACAAATTTTGTAGATATGACTTTTTTTTAATTTCTGCTCTTTCACATTCTGTAAGAAGTGGTACTAGATAATTTCTCTTAGCAGGATTTTTATAAAATTTTGGTAGATTACAGAAAAAACATTCTAGTATCCAAAAATGCACCAACTTTTAAAATACTCGAACAAATTTTGGAGATATGACTTTTTTTTTAATTCTTGCTCTTTGACATTCTGTAAGAAGTGGTACTAGATAATTTCTCTTAGCAGGATTTTTATAAAATTTTGGTAGATTATAGAAAAAACATTCTAGTATCCAAAAATGCATCAACTTTTAAAATACTCGAACAAATTTTGTAGATATGACTTTTTTTTTAATTCCTGCTCTTTGACATTCTGTAAGAAGTGGTACTAGATAATTTCTCTTAGCAGGATTTTAATAAAATTTTGGTAGATTATAGAAAAAACATTCTAGTATCCAAAAATGCATCAACTTTTAAAATACTCGAACAAATTTTGTAGATATGACTTTTTTTTAATTCCTGCTCTTTGACATTCTGTAAGAAGTGGTACTAGATAATTTCTCTTAGCAGGATTTTTATAAAATTTTGGTAGATTATAGAAAAAACATTTTAGTATCCAAAAATGCATTAACTTTTAAAATACTCGAACAAATTTTGTAGATATGACTTTTTTAATTCCTGCTCTTTGACATTCTGTAAGAAGTGGTACTAGATAATTTCTCTTAGCAGGATGTTTATAAAATTTTGGTAGATTATAGAAAAAACATTCTAGTATCCAAAAATGCATCAACTTTTAAAATACTCGAACAAATTTTGTAGATATGACTTTTTTTTAATTCCTGCTCTTTGACATTCTGTAAGAAGTGGTACTAGATAATTTCTCTTAGCAGGATTTTTATAAAATTTTGGTAGATTATAGAAAAAACATTCTAGTATCCAAAAATGCACCAACTTTTAAAATACTCGAACAAATTTTGTAGATATGACTTTTTTTTAATTCCTGCTCTTTGACATTCTGTAAGAAGTGGTACTAGATAATTTCTCTTAGCAGGATTTTTATAAAATTTTGGTAGATTATAGAAAAAACATTCTGGTATCCAAAAATGCACCAACTTTTAAAATACTCCAACAAATTTTGTAGATATGACGTTTTTTCATTCCTGCTTTTTACCACTCTCTAAGAAGTTGTACCGCATTACAGGATTTCAATAATATTTTCTTATATTTTTCTAGTTCAAATTTTTTTGAAATGAATCTAATTTAGAGTTTATATATGCACAAGGTAACTAAAAAAAACTTTCTTAAATAATTTTTATGACAAATATGACAGTTCAAGTAGCCTCTTGTCGCCTTCTCTTCAAGAATTCTCAGATTGTATCAAAATAAATTGTTTATTTAAATTTATTCAATACATCACCTTCAAAGGTTATATGGAAATTTTCTTCTTAAGAATGTATCATTTTAACCAAATAAGCAAGTACGAATTTAATGAAAAAATCTCTATTCTGACAAAAAATAATTAAAATATTGTAAATCAGATAACCTTATTTATATTATTCATATAGTTCCTTTAGGTGACAAATTATAGTAGAAAAATAGTGCGAAGGTCGTTAGAAAAATCATTTTTCGTTGAATAGGACAGTAATCTAAGTTTTCGTAAATATTTAAATTGTACTACAATAAAAATTCCTGCAAAAATTTAACAGTAGACATTTAGAATTTGTTGGTACAATAGTGTGACGTTTTATTGTATGTAGATAAAAAGATTTGACAATTGACACTTGACATTTGTAATTTTTTTACTGTTTATAAAAAATATTCCTGCAAAAGTTGCCAATCTTACTGACAGCTGTTCCCTATTTGTCAAATGACTTCAAAATTCTAATATTTGTCTTTTCATTTGAGTTTGACGTTGCTGTCAATGTTGCAAAAAAAATAGTTAACCAAACGTAATAACATTTTTTTATCTGTCAACTGTCTACTAAATGTCAATTGTCTAATATCTGTCCACTGTCTTTATTTGGATTTTAAATGAAGGACACTGTGTAACGTTCGTTTTCGAGCATTCCATCCGGACTATATATTTTTATTCTGTTCAATTTTTATCGCGCCGATGCGAAGGTCGATGGCCAATTTGGTGGGAAGAAATATTGTTTCGTCGACGGAATGATTCTTCAATTCGTTCATTTCGTTTGCGATTTTTTGATAATTCAGATTTAATTTCTGAACTACATTCGCCCTTCTCTCTGGTGAGTACCTTTTTGCCTTTGTTTTAATTTAATTAGTTAGAAATAATCCAAATTGCGGTGAATATATTATTTTTTCTACAAACGTCACTAAACGTGGAATTTTTAACGCGTGCTGTCAGTGTCTAAAATGTCTTTTTACGACACTGGTGTTAAATGTCATTTACTTTTAGCACCAGTGCTAAAAGTGGTTTACTTTTAGCACTGCTAAGAAAATAAAATCAGAAGAAGTTGTATTTAATTAAAAGTGCAATTAGCAAAACTAGTGAAAGAAAATCCATGACCAATCTCTCTGGTAGCTGTAACGGTATTTATTTTGGTAAAACTTGTACCAGAGCAGGAAACAGTGTTATCTGCCGAAGTGTTGGACAAAATTTGATCCGCAACGTTCTTTTTCTTTTGTAGCGAGTCGTCTATGTAACCCTCCGCTACTGTACTGGACTTCCATCGACCGTGTCTCTTGATTGTAGTAAGATTAGCACCAGAGTCCGCTAACAAACTAGCTGAGGAACGTCGAAAACAATGGCCAGTATAAAGATGGGAATCAAGCAAATTTAAAAATTTAGCAATTTGAGCAGGCATTTTACCAAATGTGTTGATTCCAACTGGAAATTTGCCACATTTTTTTTCATTTAAGAATTTTATAAAAAATTTTGAATGACCAATATCCACTGAACGAAGCACTAAGTACTTTTTTTAACAGTTCATATACAATGTACCACTAATAACAAAGGTTCTTGGAGCATTGGTTTTTGTGTCTGGTATATGCACAACTAGCGAATTTCCCAAATCCTCGATGTTTTCCAAAGTTAAATTGCAGTTCTTCTCGGCGACAGGCCCCAAAGAGACCAAAAATTGCAACAACTTTCTGCATAAGATATATTTCATCCGAGGCTTCTACGAGAAATTTGTTAATTTGCTCCCTAGTCAATATTTTCGACTTTATCGGTCGACACCCTTCACCTTTCCGTTTTAAAAATGCTACAAGCTTGTAATACCTGCTTATGTCCTGGTTATTTATATTCGTCATTGCTTTCAACATAGAATAATTGGACCAAAGCATCGATGATTTCCATATTTTAGACTTTTCTTCAAAGTAAGCGAGCAGCACTTTTTCACTGGTTTCCCTACCTCTAACATTTTTTTGATCACACCACTTCAGAAAACGATCGTATGAAAACTCATACTGTCGTTTTGACTTATTAGGCAATAATTCAAAGGTAGCTTTATTAGCAGCTTCTTCAATTTCCACCGGGAGAAATTCATTTTCTTGATCACTTTCCATCATCGAATAAGAATTTATAACATTTGTTTGATGCAAGCTGTCAAAAACAAATCAACAATCGATTTTTTCTTCGTCCTAGCAACGTATTTCGTAGGTAAGTTAGATGAAATTAGATACATTTTATCAATTTATTTATTAAAAATAATAATAAGCGTTAATTTGGACTATTACTAGCGTTCGTAGAAAAAATATTGTATGATATACGTGTTAAAAGGAATTTTATTTTGTTCGAAGGGATGAGGCACTCCGCCTACGGCGTCGTGCCTCAAACTTCCCTTCTCACAAAATAAAATCTCACTTTTAGCACTTATATCATAAATAACTATTAAGTATTTTACTAACATTTAATTTTCGAATACAATTGCTACTGTAAAAAGGTCAGTTTTTTATGATGTTAAAATATATAAAAATGGATTGTAATTAATTTTTTCTCGAAAGATGGAGAACTAGATAGCGATTGTATTCGATAGAAAGTACTTAAGATCGGAGTTTTGATTTCAATTTTATTACTAGGATTAAATGCCAAATCTGTGAAGGGCCCTATTGAGGATCCAGATAATTTTTACTCTATCTATCTATCTATCTATCTACACTGGGTGCCTTTTATCTGTCCACTCTCTACTAACTGTCAAAAATGTCAAGTGTGTGTCTATGATTTTCGATTTTAAGTTTGTCATTTTTGACAGGAAACACAATTTATTTGATCATACTGACAGCTGTCTTCTGTCTGTCAACTGTTTAGTAGCTGTCATTTTATAAAACTTGTTTTTTTTTACTGTATAAGAAAGATTTAAAGTTGGTACAACTTTGTGATTGATTGTATTATGGTATTTTAAAAAAAGGGGTGCAAAATTTGACATTTAACAATAGTTGGTAAAACCTATTTAAAAAAGTATTTCACAAAGAAATTTATATAATAAAATGATTTATTCGTATTTGTTTTAATTAAAAATCAAACAATTACAAATTTATTTCCTAAAAAATATAAATTACATAATTGCAATTCTACTATAATTAAATCAACAATTTGCATCTATAAGCAAATAAATTTCAAACAAACGTCTAACTGAAGATAAATTCATTAGATTTGCTTCGGGCATAATTTTGATTTAAAATCCATATTCAACCGACTTCAGAAATATTTACATTGCGATACTGATCATTAATAAATCCATTTATTTGCAACAATATTAATTATTTCAATTTTGTTTAAATGGCAAATTATTTATAATAATAATGTCTTATTATATTGTCGCATTTCAAAGTAACAAATTCATTTATTTAAATTTAATTTGGTCATCTCCCTGTTTATTCCGACGCCACTGTCATTTTTTTTAAATTAATAGCTAGCTAGGGATTGTTTGTATAAAAACTTCTTTTCAGGGAATGAAAATGGCTACAATTAACTGAGGAGTAATATTACCATTATTTTTTAGAAAGTTTTTATTTTCGCCGTGTTCTTTGTCTCTGTGTCATTCCGTGGAATTTTGTAATCGAATTTAAACCTATTTCCCGACTACCTAGAGCTCTGAAATTTCCAGGATAGCTAAGAACTGGATGACAATGCATGTTTCAAGTGTGTTTAGGCATATACATATACTTCTTCTTCTTTGAGTGCCATGCAGATTCCTGCGTAAGGCGTCCTCCGTTTTCCCATCATATGACTCTATTTACGGCAGCTTCCTGTAGCGACTGGAAGTCGCTTATTCCCGTCCACTGGCGGATATTTCTGAGCCAGGATAATTTCTTTCTTCCAATACCTCGTCTTCCACCTTTGATCTTTCCCTGCAGTATCAGGCGTTGGAAGTCATACCGCTCTCCCCGTATGATGTGCCCCAGGTAAGAGATTTTTCGTTTTTTAATATGTTCGAAGAGTTCTCGGTCCTCCAGTCCAGCTATCCTGAGCACATCCTCGTTTCTGACATGTTCCGTCCACGGTATTTTTAGCATCCGTCTCAGAGTCCACATTTCGAATGCTTCAATTCGGTTGATGGAAGCAGCTTTAAGCGTCCACGCTTCCGCTCCGTACAGAAGAACTGACCAGACATAACATTTGACCATTCTGTACCTGAGTTTGAAATTTAGATTCCGGTTGGTGAGGAATTTTTTTAGTTTTAGAAAAGTGGCTCTTGCTTGTTCTATCCTGCACCTTATTTCAAGTTCTGGGTTCCACTGGTCGTTCACCACAGACTCCAAGTATTTAAATTTTTTGACCCGCTCTATTTGCTCCCCATTGAGTTGAAGATCTACGTTTGGCAAGATATCTCTAGATATAACCATAAACTTTGTTTTACCGGTGTTAATCTTTAGGCCTCTCTGTTGGCTTGCCTCATTGACAGTATTTAGTAGGGTTTGCAGATCGTTGGCATTATCGACTATTATTGCGGTGTCGTCAGCGTAGCGTATATTATTAACTGGGATACCATTAACTATAATACTCATGGGTCTCTCAGATGTTATCTCAGCAAAAGCTCTCTCCACGTAGAGATTGAAAAGCATTGGGGATAAAATGCAGCCCTGCCTGACTCCTTTCTTTATTTCAAATTCCTCTGTTGTTGCTAAGTTTTGAAGTCGTATTTGAGCCGTCTGGTGCCAATATAGATTAGCAATCATTCTTACATCTTTGTCGTCAAATCCAAGTTCTTGAAGATATGTTACCATGAGTTCATGTCTTACATTATCAAAAGCTTTTTCATGGTCAATGAAGGCGTTCTTTCTTTGGTCAAGGCAATTTTGTACCAATGTCTGCAGGCTGAAGATGGCCTCTCTGGTTCCAAACCCTTTCTTAAAGCCAAACTGACTGAACCCGCTTACCTCCTCACATTTTCTGTAGAGTCTAGTGTGCGTGATTCGAAGAAGCAGTTTTAGAAAATGGCTCATTAAGCTAATAAGTCAATAGTCTTTACATCTTTGTGCGTTATTTGATTTTGGTATGGTTATAAATGTGGAACGAAGCCAGTCTGCGGGGATATTTCCAGTGTCGTATATGTGATTAAAAAGTCTTGTTATTATTTTTATGTTTTGATCACTTATGAGGTGGAAGGTTTCTGATAGCATGTTGTCTGGTCCTGGAGCTTTATCGCTTTTTGATAGTTTTATGGCATTAAGAATTTCGCTCTCCAATATGTATGGGCCGTATGGCAAATTGTTATCTGGGAGCGGTGGATCTTGCGATCTCTGGTCATTAAAAAGGTTAGTTGCATAAGTTTTCCACGTTTCCAGCAGTTTCTCGGGCTCCAGTATTATTTCGTCCTCTTCGTCTCGGATGTGGGTTATTGGTGTTTTCTTGTACAGACCTGCGATCTCTTTTATTTTCTTATGAAGATGAAAGCTGTCACCAATTCGAGTAAGGTGTTCAGCTTCCGTACATCGGTCTGCAAGCCACTTCTCTTTAGCAATTCTGATTTCATTGCGAGTTCTCCTCTGATAGTGTCGATAGCCAATTGCGTCATTATGAATCTTACATTGTCTGCGCCTTTCCATTAGTTCCAGTATTTCCGTGTTCATCCATATATACATATACATGGATATCGAAATTTATACTAAATTGTTATTGAATAAATATGTATTCATATTATCATTTTGAAAGACCTCATATAAGCTTCTGGTGGCCTATTTCGATAAGCGGCTGATTGTGACAATTCTGTTGGCTTATCGTAATGGGATCGATCTCGCGAGAGAGAAGTTTTTTCTTTTTTTTTAGAAAGTTTTTATTTTAAGGAGCAACTAACTGCTTTACTGACACAATTACGTCAATTTGAGGTTATACCAAATAAATCAATTGTTTACTTGTACTATCGTTTCAATCTTTCATCTTATGTCAATTTTAATTTTGAGTTTAAACTGCTTTGTTACGGTTTAATTGATAATATGATACAACTGATTGGTTGTATCATTCATGAAAAATAAATTAAGTAAAACGTTTGTTTTCATCATAATAAAAGAACACTACCATCCGTAACTAATGATAAAAAAATTCGATTCTAAGTAGATCACAACCGAATTATTGCACAACTAAAAGACTTGGACAATGCTTCCTACATATTTAGTTACGGCTTCTATTTTAAAAGATTATACAATTCGAGTGTTGTTTTAGTTCAACATTGTTGTTTAAATCGACATTTATTCGATACTTTAACCAACTAACTTACATAGAAATTGCTAAAGTGCACAGAGTTTTACACTTCAAGTAGAAAAACAGAAGAAACGTTTAAAATACCGTAATTTCATCTGTCAGTTGTCATGTGTCTTTGTCATGTTTCATTTGTCACGTGTCAATTGTCATATGTCATGCGGCAATTGCTATATTGTAACCTTAAAAGTACCCTAGGCTAGCTCCAGAGGGTCGTGGCTTCCTTCTGTGTTTTACTAAATTCTCTCCAGACATTAATTTAAAGGGCGCCAAGTACAGACACACAAATAAAATTCGGAAGATCAGTTGAAAATGGTTTATTACTTTGAAGGTGATTAGTAATTTAATTAAAAATATGAAATTAATTAATTCTCTTAGCTTGGATTGGTTCCGAGGGCTTCTGACGGAGTTTTGATCCAGGAGGAACGGTAGGAAGGATGGGGTTCCTTCCGAGGGACTTCTTGACGGATGTTCACACGACGTGGAAACGGAACAGCACAACGGAATGGAATTCCCCAGTTGGGACTTCCTGTCGGCCTTTTCTAACGACGTGGAATCGGATAGGCAACGGAATGGACTCGCCCTGTAGGAACTTCTTGTCACTATTTCCTAACGTCGTGGAATCGGAACAGCAATGGAATGGAATAGCCCTATAGGAAACTTCTTTTCGGATTTTCCAAACGACGTGGAATCGGAACTGCAACGGAATTGAATACCCACTCTAGGGACTACTTGTCGGAATTTTCTAACCGGGGAACGGAACAGCTGTCGGAACAGGAATAGTCCTCAAGGACTCCTAGTCAGATTTTCTATCAACGCAGAACGGAACAGCAAAATGGCGTCGGCTTCAAAGAATAATGTGGAACAACGTAATTTTTCAGATAGCAATTTGTTGTCCTTAATAGGGCCCTTCTTCTAGTTGGCAATAACCCAGAACAGAAGGGCAAAGATAGTCGGAAAAGCTCTGAATTTCTTCAAATTCATCGATAAAGTAAACGAAATAAAATCACAAACTCACGACGAAACCCATTCTGTCTTTCTCAAGTAGCAATCCCCGCTCATATCAACGCGATAAGAATAGATAATATAAAAATATTTATAGTCCGGATGGAATGCTAGAAAACCAACGTTACAAACGTTACAATATATGTCTTTATTAAATGTCACTTTTCTAAAAGATTACTTTGATGTCTAATATAGTAAAATATACCTACTATACATGTATTTAGTTGTCTTGTGTCAACTGTCATATCTCATTATTAAATGTCACTTTTTTGTAGGGTTACTTAGATGTTTGATATACTGAAAAAAAAAATCCTAGCACTATAAACTATTTAGTTGTCATGTCTCAATGTCATTATTAAATGTCACTTGTCTGAAGGGTTACTTAAAAGCCTGATTCCAACTTATTCAATTTGTGAACTGTTCACTTGATCATATCTAGAATATTTGCATTGTTTGAAATAAGTTCAGAACTGTTTTTACTAACCATTTAATGATTGAAAAGCGTATTTTTTATTAGAATTTACTTTTGAATCAGTTCCAATTCCTCTGAGTTGTGAACTGATCAGTATTAGTGACTTTATCTCCTAGGATCAAACGATTCCAACTCGTTATAGTTGTAATCTGTTTCTTTGAACTTTAAATGGATCCACAACTGTTTCTATTAAGTATTTATCGTTTGAGTACCACAGTTTAATTGCACATTAATATTAGATCAATTCAAGTTGTGAACTGTTCACTTATGATCACAGCTAGAATACTTTCATTGTTTGAAATACATCCAGAACTCTTTTTAGTGATTGTAGAGTCACATTTTGATTAGAAGTGGTTAATGAACCGATTCAATCACATCTGAGTTGTGAACTGTTCATTACTACTTAGTTAGTACATTTATATTGCATGAAATCAATACAAAATTATCGGTTTTAAACGTATAAAATGTTTATAAATCAATTTTAAATCGATTTCAATGGATTAGAGTTATGAACTGTTCACTACACCTAAGTTCAAACATTTTTACACCCTGGAATTAATCCAGAACTGTTTTAACAAAGTAATTAACAGAATGATTGTCACAAATTGTTTATAAAACTCTTTTGAATTGTATCTAACTCATCGTAGTTGTGAACTGTTCATTTCATCCTATTTAAAATTGTGAACTGTTCATTTGACTTAGTTTATTGTCTTTGATTAATCAGAATTGGCTCAATTAAGATTAAATTATTTGAAGAACACTTCCGACTAATTATTAACTGATTATTTAACTTAATTAAATCATTTTCATGTCTTAACATAAATCTAGAACTATAACGAGATCTTTGTCTTTCGTTATTGAATATTGTTGGAAACTGTGAATAGAATGTTATAAAAAAGTAAAGGGAATCTTCTCATGATATAAATTAAATTTAAATTTAATTAACACTTCATTAAAAAATTTCACATGAAAGTTTGTTTTTAATAAATAAACTGTGAGACTGTTCCAATAAACTATAAAGAAATCATTTTTTTCGGACTGTTAAATCCTCTTTAAGAAATGGTACCGAAAAATTCATCTTAGCAGATATTTACAAAAAAAAATGCGGACAAAAGAAAGGCAAAAAACGGGTGTGGCAGTCAGTGGGACTGCCGGCAGGAGTTATACTTCTATACATATGCCCGGATACATAAATTTGTATGCGAACGATTTAGCACAATCATTATATGATATTCGTGTTCAGCGACCTCAAAAACCTCCTTGTACCGAGTGCACACTCATTTTGTATCGTATTTGCATAAACTTCTTGGAGACGAGGTCCGTCTTAAGAACCAGGTGTTTCGGACACCATCGCCATTATCATATTCGTATTCAGCGACCCAAAAACCATCGAGTTCCAAGTGTGCACTAATTTTGTACTGAATGTACATACAACCTCAAGAGAAAAGGTAAATACCCTAGGCACCAAGTGCCGTGGAGACTGTCGACATCCCCGAGTACATAAATTGAATCCATTTGGAATACTTACAAAGTTGTAATTTTTCTATCTATTGTCTATTTGGAATTCTTAATAATATATGAAAAATAAAATTATTCATGATATTATTTGTGCATTTTTGTACATATATAAATCCATTTTATACCCGAAATATGATTGGAAGTAACCAAAAGTCATTTAAAAAATAAAAAACTAGCAAATTATGGAAATTTGTCGATAATTTCATTAAATTTTATAATAATACGGATTTTTGTGAAGAAATGTAGTTTTCTTAGTATAGGTTTTATAACACTAAAAACTACACTAAGAAAACTGAATTTCTTAAAATCATCTATTGCATTTTTCGACTATTCTTAAAAACTCTGTTTATATAGCCAACAACCTCAAAAGCATAGTACAGGATATAATACAACCATGTGACGGTACTATGGACTACAATACAATTCTCATAACTGAATATTATTATTAATACAAAATACTAAACTTTATATGTATACTTACGTGATAGAATTATAAAATAATCTGTCAAACACAATGTGATCCGTCACTATGATATTCAAAACATTAGCTCAGACTGTTTTTTTGTATATCTATCTCTTTTCAATGTACTGAATGACTTAACACGTGGTAAATATTTCAATCTTTGTTTTTACCGACCAATATACCTTATATGTGTTTCTGTCTTTCTCTTACTCACACCATTACATATGTAATGATTTTTCCCATTTAACCCAACACAAATCTTTTCCGCCGAGTGCACGAATAGAAGTATAACTTCAAAAAAATTGATATTCGTATTTTTTAATAATTAAGACTATATTATACCGTTCTAAAATCCAGACAGCACCAAAAATAGAAGGCTAAGTTTGTAGTAAAAAAAACAAGGTTAAATACAATACAAACTTCGTGATATTTTTTGACGGTGTTCTTTGTTGGTCTCCGTGACTGGAATTTTGATTTTTTTCACGATAAACTCATTAAATGAACGCATAAAAAAACATTGAACCCAAAACTGTATCTTACAACAAAATCTTTGTTATCGCACAACCATAGTAAGGTTATATCTACGATATTTCAATTGTGTTACGAAAAATTTATGCATATTGACATCATTAAATTTATAGCCGAAGATATATTTTCTATATCACTATTAAGAAAAGAGACATATGACATATGACAAGTAGTAGATATATTTTGCTGTATCAGACATCAAAGTAGCTTTTCAGAAGGGTGACATTTAATAATCACATATGACAATTGACATATCTCTCTCTCTCTCTCTCTCTCTCTCTCTCTCTGTAGCTCTTACAACCCAGGATGGGTCTTGGCTAACTCAACAATTCCCCTCCATAAGACTCTGTCCATCATTAGCTCTTCTGCTTCCGTGATATTCAGAGCTCTAAGATCTGATGCTATGTTGTCTCTCCACCGTAGCCATGGTCTTCCTAATGGTCTTCTACCGGTCGGGGCCTGCTCCCATACTAATTTGACAGTTCTTCCATCTTCCTGTCTTTTGACATGGCCGGCCCATCTCAGTCTTTCGGCTTTAATTATTTTTACAATGTCCGGTTGGTCATATAGTTCTTCTATTTCCCTGTTTTTTCTACTACGATACTGTTGCGTAGTTTCATCCCGTGTAGGTCCGTATATACTCCGTAGGATTTTCCTCTCTGCAATCCTCAATCTGTTTTCGTTCTGTTTCGTCATGGTCCAGGTCTCACAAGCGTACGTCATAATCGGTCTTACAATGGAGTGGTATATTCTTATTTTAGTCGTCCGAGATACAGTTTTGGATTTTATTATTTTCTGTAATGCAAAACAGCAGCGATTGGCACTTTGTATTCTGATGTTAATTTCCTTGGTCATGTTATTGTCTGACGTGATAGTGGCACCTAGATATTTAAATTCATGGACTCTTTCGAAGTTATATTGGTCCATCGTCACATTTTGTCCTATTCGATCCCTACGCTCCGTTCTTGATGTGGTCATGTACTTGGTTTTACTCTCATTTATTTTTAGGCCTACAATTTTCGCTGCAGATTCTATTTTTAGAAATTCTTCTTTGACGTTCACAGTTGTGTTTACAATGATGTCTATGTCATCTGCATAGGCCAATATGAGACGTGGGCCCCGATTTCTAAAAAGAAGAGTCTCCATTTTTGCCTCCCTCACTACCTTCTCTAAAACTATATTAAAAAGGAGTGGGGAGATGGCGTCTCCCTGTTTTAAGCCATTATTTATAGTGAAAAAGGTTGAAACCTTCCCTCCGATCCGTACTGCACTTGCGGAGCCTTCCATGCTGATCTTTGTCAAACTGAGAAGTTTATTCGGAATTCCTAGTTCTATCATAGCATTCCACAATTCCACTCTCAGGACGTTGTCATACGCTTGTTTAAAGTCGATAAAAAGTTGATGTAGGGCTTTATCGTATTCCCAGCTCTTCTCCATCAACTGACGGATTGTAAAGATCTGATCAACGGTCGATCGGCTTCTTCTGAACCCACATTGGTAGTCACCTAGCAGATGTTCTACATAGGGAGTTAATCTTTCGAGTAGTAATAGGGACCAGACCTTATATCCAGTATTTATCAATGATATCCCCCGATAGTTGGAGCACTGTAGTTTGACGCCCTTTTTGTGTATGGGCACGATGACACTCTCTTTCCAACTACTTGGTATTTTTTCATTTTTCCAAATCTGGAGTATGAGGGTGTGGAAGTGTTTGTGAAAAGTTTCTCCTCCATATTTAAGACACTCTGCTGATATTGTGTCGTTACCCGGAGCTTTGTTATTTTTCAACCTGCTGATCGCCTTCCTTACCTCCTCAATAGTGGGCTCTTCGACCAGTGGATCTGCGGTATCCGCTGGGTGCGCGATGACAGCGGCACCTTGCGTTTACAATTACGGCGGACTTTGAAATATCAAATGGCTAACTGTCATTACGAAAAGTAAGTAAACAAATAATTATTTCCAATGAAACATCGTAATTTATTAGTTTTCTACCCAAATGTATTGATCATGTAAATCTACAGCGTCGATAATAATATTTATCTTTTTTATTTTCCGTCTAAAATGTCAAAATCATTAAATTTTAGGTAGTATAGATGGGCTTTATCACGGCGGACTTCACGTGAAGTTATTAAAAAAATAAATAAATGTAATCGATTATCGCATTATAGATGATAATAATATGATTATAATGCCGTTAATAATGCAGACGTTTTGTGTATTTTCAGTTATACATGGCGAAATTAATTATTAAAACTGTTTTTCAAGCAATCACTCACGACATAACTTTTCAACCTCAAACAACCAACAAAGGTAAAGAATTAGTTTTGGCTTAACATGTGCAAGACGTAAAAATAAAACGTGATGCTTCCTACAACATAGGTATCGACTAAATATAGCAAATATTTAAAATGTTGCTTTTTAAGTTAGCTTATTAGCTTTTTCCTCTTGATAGCGATTATCCACTACTTCACACGTTGTTTTCGTTTCCAACTTTTTGTGGAAATTTATAGAATTTCAGATCACTATTTTTGCCATTGTTGTTGCAGTTGACTGTACAGCAGGTTTCGTGACGAAGGTTTATTTACTTTTTAAATCAACGCATGGATAAGTGAAATCCATGTAAAATCCTTAGTAAAAAGTGATTAATCGTCCGCCGTAAGTTCCTTTTTAGCCACGGTGAGCGCTGCGATCGATTCGTGGTTCTCCCACCCTATCCTTCGCACCCAGCGGATAGTAGGTGACCATATCTCTCTCTTGGTCCTGCTGTGCGTTTAGTAATTGGTCGAAATAACTTTTCCACACCTCCATCACCTCGCTATTATCTGTCACTAATTTTCCGTTATCTGTTTTAAGAAACATGTCAGTTCTCGGTCTGAAACCTCCTTTAATGCTTCTCACTTCTTGAAAAAATTTCCTCGTTTGGTTACGTGTTCTACTTGCTTCCAGGTCCTCTAGCATTTTTTGTTCGTGTTTTCTTTTCTTTGCTATAAATGTTGTCCGTGCTGTTTTCCTTGTTTGTCTGTATTGACATATGACAACTGATATATGACAATTGATATGACAACTGATATACGACACTTCAATCATTAGTTCTAGATTCTGATGTTATAAGTGAACAACTGACATGAGGTGATATCAATTCAAAATTAGTCTGTGAACAATATATACCTTTAGAATTTGTTAGAGATAGTTTCGGTTTGACCACAGATCTTAAACTAAGTATCGTGATTAGTTAACAATTAAAATTTTGTAATGTTTAACGATATTTCTAAATAGTTAAATGTAAGTAATGCTAATATTTGTCTTATATAAGTAAACTTTTAATCATTTCTAAATTACATTTCGACCCATAAACGGGTGGATACTAAATTCCTCGGTATGTGTGTGTGAGTGTTGCAAAAATAGTGCGTTATTTTTTTTTAATTTAAAATGTTAAGAAACTATGAATCAACATTTTATTGCCTACTTTTAACCGACCTTGACATGTTTTTTGTTTAATATAACTGCTTGTTGCTAAAAATAGACCAAATTTATTTATTTATATCCGTAACGGGCCTATTTTTTATATTTAAATATATTTTTTGGTATATCAATTATATAATGCAAAAAAATGGTACGTATAAGGAAACGAGATTGTTTAAATGGAATTATAATTATTATGCCATTAACGTAACAGGATTTAGTTAAAGGTAATTTAAAATAATGTCCTAATCACGTAATTTGTAACTATTTAAATAAGCAATTAGATTTGGCACCATTTTACAAAAGAACACATCAAAAAACAAAGAAACTTCAACATTTATATTTGTTATGTTTTGGAAGTTTTCAAGTAGGCTCTAAAGTCAGCTGTCATTGATAAAGGCTAGTTCGGACTAGGCTAGTTATTTAGTTAAGTAGCGAGTAATTTAGTGGCTTCTACTCGCTACTGCACACAGAAATCGTTCGCACTCGGTTTAGTATACAGTACCTACACAAGTAAGTGACGTTTTGCAAGATGAACAGGCAGCAACGAAATAGAGTTAATAAACTGGTTAAGTTAATTGCAATGGCCATTTTAGAAGAGGCAGATGAGGAAATTTGTGTAATGAAGAGAAAGAAGTTATGGGTACCAAAATGGATCGATAGAAGAGATAAATTAAAGGACATGAGAACTCTAAAGGCAACCGCATTGCGAACAATTCAGCAAGGAGGGCTGCGGGCTACAAATATGTTAGCCCTCGCCCATCTACCAAGCTAACATTGTCCGCAGTCGTGGACCTTATCAAACAGCACTCTCACCAAAAATTTATACAGTGCTGGGATGAAACTACGAACTGTAGACTGGCCAGAGAGTTATTACCTCATCCTGGCGAGGAAACAGCAAAAAAATTTAAGGCATTGACCAGAGAAAATCTCCGAACAGCTGTGGGAATCTTGACAGGTCACTGCCAATTGCGACAACATCTCTTTAGGATGGAATTAACAGAATCGCCGCTATGCAGAGGCTGAGAACAAGAAGAGGAAACAGTAGAACACATTATGTATGACTGCTCTGCTTTTTTTGAAATCAGAAGATCCGTGTTGGGCGAGTATTGGCTTACACCAGCCGATGTCAGGGAGATCCCCCTCGGGAGCCTCATCACCTATTTTAAATCACTAGGCCTGGTGACAGCCTGAGGTGAGGATGTCCCTACAATACGGGAGGATGCACAATGGGTCATATGTGGCCTCAGTGCTGGCTAAGCACTTGCTCGCCCCTCCCCAAATTTCCAGATCCAGAAAAGATAAATTCTACTAATTGTCTTCTGAAGGAATTAGCATTGGAAGACCCCAAAGAATACATTTGTTTATTTTTGTAGTTTGGAGATTTAATATTCCATAAACATTCATGCTCCAAGTACTTGGAAACAAATTTGAAAGTTGTTTCTTCACTCCACCTGAACGACATTTTTGCGGGTACTAATGTACTAGACTAAATCAACAGGTTCGTATTTGTTTAGCCCGTGTGCCAGTAGACTTGAACGCGTGGGGGGGGACCTACTCGCCCGATAAAAATAGAGTAGAATGGATTGACTCGACTAAATCATTCACTAAACTACTCGGCTAATTTTTTGTGGTTCGCACACATTTAGCCACTAAATTACTTGCTACTTAACTAAATTACTAGCCTAGGCCGATCTAGCCTTAAGAGTCAGCTGTCATTGATTATAAGTCAGCTATCATTGAATATCAGTTATCTGTCATTGAATTTCAGTAATCTGTCATTGATTGTCAGGCAGCTATCAGTAATTGTATCAGCTGTCATTGATTGTAATTCATCTGTCATTGATTGTCATTAGATGTCACGGGATATATAAAAAAATATCATTTTCGAATAAAGTTTCATAGCTTTCCGACGCAAATTTCCAGAGTTTTAACAAAACTTTAATTTCACTCTTTACTCAATTTTTTTATCCAATATTTTGTCAGCGTGAGCGATTTTTGCACCCTTATTATTTGACAATTACAAAGGAACTGTCTGTTGCAACTACCTGGAATTTTTACCTAAGGTCAAGAAATATATTTACAAGAAAATTCCACCCTTTTCAGTCTCGGAACTTAATTGGCACACCTCGTATACAAAAAAAAGATAATTATCGAAATAAAACTAATCTATTGTTAAACTGATTCTAACTTAGTCTTACTTTCTTCTGACAATAGTAATTTTATTATTATATAAACAATAAATAATACGTGATGTTAGTACCGGCATCGGTAAAATCTTAAAAGGTAAATCTCTTGAAATAATTACAAGACATACACACACTCATATAATAATAATAAAAGATTTATTTCCGACACACTTTCAACTTGTTAAGTAAGAAATTTGCTTGTGGGTACCACCAAACAAGTTATCGATAAAACGACCGGATTTAGCTCAATAAATCTATATTTTTAAATGACTTACAAGTAAAAACAAAGACATGTGACATAGTAATGTTATCGGAACATGTCATTTTTGAGTTAAGTGTCAATGTCACCAACAAAGTAATGCCAAAAGTCAATCTGAATTTGAGTTTTTTCGATTATCAGTAGTAGGTAAATGTCATAAATTGCTAATTTTTTATAGTATCTTTAAAACTAGAATGTCACTTTCTGTCAGTAGCAAAACATGAATTAAACTGTCAATTTATCTTGTCACTTGTCAGTAACAAACGTCTACAATTGCCAACTTAATAAATATAAATTAAATTGGTCCTGATCTGTAGCTATTGTATTGTCTTCTGTAAGAGACTCTCTATATCGGTCATCGGTGAGAATTCAATGAATTTATGTAACGTCGGCTTTTATTTAGTGATGAGCAAATGCAAGACCAAGACCAAGACCGGGTTAGTCTTGGTCTTGGTCTTGGTCTTGCATACAAGGTCTTGGTCTTGGTCTTGCAGTCAATTAAGCGGTCTTGGTCTTGGTCTTGTTCTTGCAGGGTCCAGTCTTGGTCTTGGTCTTGGTCTTGCACCAAGACTCTTGCAAGTCTTGAACTTTTTTTAAAGATTTACTGGGGTCCATTTTTACAAAAAAAAAAATAGGAAAAAATAGTTTTTAAAATCATTACAAGTAAAGAAAGATTAAATGAAAGGGATAGTATTTTGCATTATAAATTTTTTTTCTTTTTTTTATATTAAATTGTAGCGATAAATCAAGTAAGATAAATCCCATGCGCAGTTCCTTTATCAGTACTCGGAATAATATTAAAAAATTCACTAAATTTGCTCTTCATATTCGGCGTAGGCGTTGGTATTTGTGTATCCCGTGTATCCGATATTTTTGTTTTTTTTCGGATCTTTTATGAGGCAAATATCTTTTTAATTTTTGAGAGGTCGACGGTGTAACATCTTCATCACTTTCTGAGACTTAAAGTATCACTAACACACGACGATTCCAGGTCACTGATTGTTTTCTTCTTTTTTTTTTAATTTACCGATCCTATTCCTATAAAGGACAGATTATTTTAGGCGCCTTAATACTAAACTGATTCCAAAATAATAATTTAACAAAAAAATGTTGGTATGTTTATTTACAACCCCAATATTCAACACTCTTTGCAAAGTCTAATAAAATACCAATAATATAAATTATTCCTTTTGCCTAACCTGCCGCCGGCCGCTTTTCTATTGTTTGGTGATTTATGGCTCTGCTTAAGGGTATCGTAATTATTGATATTATTATTTGTTCTAAAAACATTGTGCCATTTGAAAGGTTTGTAGAAATTTAAAGTGCCCAAAATCGTCACAGATAAACTCTTTTAAAATACATATACAAGGTTAATTCTAAATTAAAATAAAGCTATATGATTTTATTAGTATTGGACGAAAGAAAAAAAGTTTTGAATGTTAATATGGCCATAGGTATGCCCTTTAGATATTGTAATAAGATGCATATTCTCATAATATAAAGCGTCATCCTAGGTTCTTTATAATATACACAGTGATTTATAAGTATTGCACAAAAACTTGAGGTCGGATTCCTTAGGTTAAAATATACATATATGAACAAAAAAATACTTCGTTAAAACAGGTTGTGGTTAGTAAATGAGTTGGGGTTAAAAATATCCGCGTCAGTTTTATTTTGTTTTTAGATCGTTAGCACAAGTTGTGCTTAGTAAAAAGGTTAGAGTTTAAAATAATCCGTAGCTGCTTTCTTTTTCAGTTTATATGTTTAAAAAACGCAAGACCGCAAGACTCTTGCAGGCTTGGTCTTGGTCTTGCGTAAGTCTTGCAATGCTAAGTCTTGGTCTTGCATAAGTCTTGCACTGCTCGGTCTTGGTCTTGATCTTGCAGCTTGAAGTTGGTCTTGGTCTTGGTCTTGGTCTTGCATTTTCTGCAAGACCAAGACCAAGACCGCAAGACCAAGACCAGTCTCGCTCATCACTACTTTTATTAACGAAATGAATGAAAATCCCATTGACTTAAAAGGTTAACAAGATATCACTTTTATATTTTAATCAATGGTTACGTTCGTTGTTTCACTTTCAAAGAAAATGACAATATTTAGGATGACTTAATATGTAAAGTGGAGAACTTTTGATAAAATGTGTTAAAAATGGTTAGAACATCAATTTTATGACAGATTTATTTAAAGTCTGGGATGCACAAAGAAGTCACACAGTGCTAGATCCGGTAAATAAAGAGGATGAATAATCGGTTCCATGCCATTTTTGTTTAAAAACTGTCACACAGAGAGAGAGAGAAGTGTAGGCCGGTGCCAAAGATCTGATATTTTCTTCTGGATACTCTCCCTCAACCTCTTCAGAACCTTCAGATAGAATTTTTGATTGTCAGTTTGACCTAGTGGAATGAACTCCGAGTGCAATAGAAAAAATAAATGAGCATTGTCTTTATGTTTGATTTCATTTGAGAAGCTTTGTAGAGATGAAGAGAGGAAGCTATTTTTCTCTGGCTTTTTTTCAGGATCGTATCCATAGCACCATGAACCATAACCAGTAATCAACTTAAAAAAAATTCTGGTTTCTCTTTGAGCTAATTTTAAAGTTCTAAACAAGCCTGAAATCGATGCTCATTCGTGAGATGGCAAAGGACAACCCTATTAATGTGCAAATCTCATAAAATATATCGATGGTTTTGCCACGGTCTTCACGAACAAGGGCATTGATTTTGTTAACGTTTTTATCAGTTTTTGATGTCGAAGGCCGTCGTTAACGTTCTTTAAAGGAAACTTCTCCAGTATTAAAATGAGTGAGCCACTCGTAAACTCGGGCAGCTTATCTATAAGCAGTCTTCAGCATTACCATAATCTCCACAGCTGATTTCTCTATCCAAAGATCTGATATGTTCTTCTAGATACTCTCCCTCAATCTCTTCAAAACTTCCAGATAAAATTTTTGGTTGACAATTTCACCTAGTGGAATGAACTCCAAGTGCAATCGAAAAACCAAATGAGCATTGTCTGGATTTTTGATTTAATTTGAGAAGCTTTGTAGGGACGAAGAGAGTAAGCTATTTTCCACTGGCTTTTTTTCAGGATCGTATTCATAGCACTGATTCATTACCAGTAATCACCTTGGAAGAAAATTCTGGGTTCTCTGAGCTGATTTTAAAGCTCTAACATGCCTGAAATCGATGCTCATTTGTGAAATGGCAAAGGACAAATTTGGCTGCAACCCTTTCTATGTGCAAATCTTTTGATAAAATCATCTGAATTAATCTCAATGACACTCTAGACATCTCACAAAGTTTATCGATGGTTTTGCCACGGTCTTCACGAACAAGGGCATTGATTTTGTTGATGTTTTTGTCAGTTTTTGATATCGAAGGCCGTCGTAAACGGTTTTCAATGGAACCTTCTACAGTTTTAAAATGAGTGAGCCACTCCTAAACTCGAGCAGCTGCTTTTCAGCATTACAATAGTCTCCGGAGCTGATTTTTCAAGCAGGATACATAATTTCACACCAGCAAATTGCTCTTGACGATCCGACATCACGCTTTCGCCGAAATGAAAAAAAAAAAAAATTTTCTTACGGACGCTATTTATAGCGACATAGCTGCTCGAAGTAAACAAAAAGTATACAGTTTAAACAGACAAAGAGTGTTAGTTGACTGTATTTATTATTATTTTTACTTGAATTCTCAATGAAGAATTGCAGTAAGCAAACATGAGCATTGTGTTTATACATTTTATCGGTATTTTACATAATACGGGCTTTTACAAAGTATATTTTCGTGTATAGAGAAAATGTCCAATCGTGTCAAGGAAATCATTAACGTAGACACACATGATTAGCATGAAAATAAAATTAAAATTATTATTATTAGTAATTTCTTTCAAATGAAATGTTGAAACCAATGGGATAAATGCACTAAAGAGGATTCGGATAACTAACTTTCAAGACTGCTTTTGGGAAGTGAACGTGTGTTCAATCAAATGGGGGCTAATTGAGACAGATGACAAGAATAAACCAACCGCCGGAAAGTCGGATACTTTTCGGACAGACCTCGTAAATTGATCTCATATCAAAAACCTTACTTAATTAAGACATTAATCTACAAATTGTAAACATTTCATTAAAAATAATAAATAAAAAACATGAGTAAACTTCGTTGGTTAGTAAGTATTTCTTGCGAAATATGTACCCAAAAAAAAAGAACAAAAGGTAATTACAATAATTTTATTCAATTAAAAATTGCGATGGGTACTTGAGTTCTACAATATCTATTTAAATGTATAGTATAAATTTCACTTTATTATGTAACATTATAAACATTAGAATATACATGATTAGACGTACCTACCTGCTTTGTAAGTGTATATAGGAAAATACATAATTACTTGGAAGTGTAGATAGGAAAATACATAATTTGAATTTCTTTATGGTGGTGTTAGTATAAATCGAGGTAATAAGACAGTGAACGAAGGTTTTCTTTAAACAGCATATTATTTGGATTTGTGAGAATCTGTAGAAACTTTTTGACCTAATTTAATTATGATGAAATCCCGAATTGCATTTTAAAGTATTCAATGATAAAAGTTGATGCAGAATCATTGAAATTTTGTTAAAAGAGAGTTTTTGAGATCGTTAAACATGATTATTTACAACAAAATTTTCAAATTAACTCTCATTGATAATTATAAGCTGTTATTGACTGGCAGTCATCTGTCTTTGATTGTCAATAATCTGTCATTGGTTGTCAGTAAACTCTCATTAATTTTTAGTCAGCTATCATTGTCACCCATTAACTGTCAGCTGTTATTGATTATCAACCATCTAGGATTGATTAATAAATTTAAATGTCATTGATTATCAGTCATTTTTCATAGATTGTCAGTCATCTCTCATTAATAATCATGCATCTGTCATTAATTTTCAGTCATCTATCATTAATTGTCAGTAAGCTCTTATTTTTTTTTTAGTCAGCTGTCATTATCAGTGAGCTGTCATGGATTTTCAATCTGTCTTTCATTATCAGTAAGCAGTCATTTCTTGTCAGTCAGCTGTCATAGATTGTCAGTCATCTGCCATTTACAGTCAGTCATCTGTCATTTAAAGTCAAACATCTGTCATTGAAAGTCAGTCACCTGCCATTAAATGGGAGTTTTTGAGATCGCTGAACATGATTATGGAAAACGAATTTTCAAATTGACTCTCATTGATTATAAGCTGTTATTGACTGGAAGTCATCTGTCATTGATTGTCAACAATCTGTCATTAATTGTCAATTATCTGTCATTGATTATTAGTAATCTGTCATTGGATGTCAGTAAACTCACATTAATTTTTAGTCAGCTGTCATTGTCACTCATTACCTGTCAGCTGGTATTGATTGTCAGTCATATAGCATTGATTGTAAATATAACTGTCATTAATTATCAGTTATTTTTCACTGATTATCAGTCATCTCTCATTAATTATAATTCCTCTGTCATTAATTTTTAGTCATCTATCATTAACTGTCAGTAAGCTCTTATTTGTTTTTAGTCAGCTGTCATTATCAGTGAGCTGTCATGGATTTTCAATCTGTCTTTCATTATCAGTAAGCAGTCATTTCTTGTCAGTCAGCTGTCATAGATTGTCAGTCATCTGCCATTTACAGTCAGTCATCTGTCATTTAAAGTCAAACATCTGTCATTGAAAGTCAGTCACCTGCCATTAAATGGGAGTTTTTGAGATCGCTGAACATGATTATGGAAAACGAATTTTCAAATTGACTCTCATTGATTATAAGCTGTTATTGACTGGAAGTCATCTGTCATTGATTGTCAATAATCTGTCATTAATTGTCAATTATCTGTCATTGATTATTAGTAATCTTTCATTGGATGTCAGTAAACTCACATTAATTTTTAGTCAGCTGTCATTGTCACTCATTACCTGTCAGCTGGTATTGATTGTCAGTCATATAGCATTGATTGTAAATATAACTGTCATTAATTATCAGTTATTTTTCACTGATTATCAGTCATCTCTCATTAATTATAATTCCTCTGTCATTAATTTTTAGTCATCTATCATTAACTGTCAGTAAGCTCTTATTTGTTTTTAGTCAGCTGTCATTATCAGTGAGCTGTCATGGATTTTCAATCTGTCTTTTATTATCAGTAAGCTGTCATTTCTAGTCCGTCAGCTGTCGTAGATTGTCAGTCATCTGTCATTGAAAGTCAGTCACCTGCCATTAATTATCCTTCCTTAATTAAATGGGAGTTTTTGAGATCGCTGAACATGATTATGGAAAACGAATTTTCAAATTGACTCTCATTGATTATAAGCTGTTATTGACTGGAAATCATCTGTCATTGATTGTCAATAATCTGTCATTAATTGTCAATTATCTGTCATTGATTATTAGTAATCTGTCATTGGATGTCAGTGAACTCTCATTATTTTTTAGTCAGCTGTCATTGTCACTCGTTACATGTCAGCTGGTATTGATTGTCAGTCATATACCATTGATTGTAAATATAAATGTCATTAATTATCAGTTATTTTTCACTGATTATCAGTCATTTCCCATTAATTATAATTCCTCTGTCATTAATTTTCAGTCATCTATCATTAACTGTCAGTAAGCTCTTATTTGTTTTTAGTCAGCTGTCATTATCAGTGAGCTGACATGGATTTTCAATCTGTCTTTTATTATCAGTAAGCTGTCATTTCTAGTCCGTCAGCTGTCGTAGATTGTCAGTCATCTGTTATTTAAAGTCAGTCATCTGCCCTTTAAAGTCAGTCATCTGTCATTGAAATTCTGAATTTGTCTAAAGATTATCAGTCAATTTTCATTGATTGTCAGTCATCTCTCATTAATTATCATTCATCTGTCATTAATTTTCAGTCATCTATCATTAATTGTCAGTTAGCTCTTATTTGTTTTTAGTCAGCTGTCATTATCAGTGAGCTGTCATGGATTTTCAATCTGTCTTTCATTATCAGTAAGCTGTCATTTCTTGTCAGTAAGCTGTCATAGAATGTCAGTCATATACCATTTAAAGTCAGTCATCTGACATTTAAATTCCGAATTTCTCTAGAGATTATCAGTTAATTTTCATTGATTGTCAGTCATCTCTCATTAATTATCATTCATCTGTCATTAATTTTCAGTCCTCTATCATTAATTGTCAGTAAGCTCTTATTTATTTTTAGTCAGCTGTCATTATCAGTGAGCTGTCATGGATTTTCAATCTGTCTTTCATTATCAGTAAGCTGTCATTTCTTGTCAGTAAGCTGTCATAGAATGTCAGTCATATACCATTTAAAGTCAGTCATCTGACATTTAAATTCCGAATTTCTCTAGAGATTATCAGTTAATTTTCATTGATTGTGTCATCTCTCATTAATTATCATTCATCTGTCATTAATTTTCAGTCCTCTATCATTAATTGTCAGTTAGCTCTTATTTGTTTTTAGTCAGCTGTCATTATCAGTGAGCTGTCATGGATTTTCAATCTGTCTTTCATTATCAGTAAGCTGTCATTTCTTGTCAGTAAGCTGTCATAGAATGTCAGTCATATACCATTTAAAGTCAGTCATCTGACATTTAAATTCCGAATTTCTCTAGAGATTATCAGTTAATTTTCATTGATTGTCAGTCATCTCTCATTAATTATCATTCATCTGTCATTAATTTTCAGTCCTCTATCATTAATTGTCAGTAAGCTCTTATTTATTTTTAGTCAGCTGTCATTATCAGTGAGCTGTCATGGATTTTCAATCTGTCTTTTATTATCAGTAAGCTGTCATTTCTTGTCAGTAAGCTGTCATAGAATGTCAGTCATATACCATTTAAAGTCAGTCATCTGACATTTAAATTCCGAATTTCTCTAGAAATTATCAGTTAATTTTCATTGATTGTCAGTCATCTCTCATTAATTATCATTCATCTGTCATTAATTTTCAGTCCTCTATCATTAATTGTCAGTAAGCTCTTATTTATTTTTAGTCAGCTGTCATTATCAGTGAGCTGTCATGGATTTTCAATCTGTCTTTTATTATCAGTAAGCTGTCATTTCTTGTCAGTAAGCTGTCATAGAATGTCAGTCATATACCATTTAAAGTCAGTCATCTGACATTTAAATTCCGAATTTCTCTAGAGATTATCAGTTAATTTTCATTGATTGTCAGTCATCTCTCATTAATTATCATTCATCTGTCATTAATTTTCAGTCCTCTATCATTAATTGTCAGTAAGCTCTTATTTATTTTTAGTCAGCTGTCATTATCAGTGAGCTGTCATGGATTTTCAATCTGTCTTTCATTATCAGTAAGCTGTCATTTCTTGTCAGTAAGCTGTCATAGAATGTCAGTCATATACCATTTAAAGTCAGTCATCTGACATTTAAATTCCGAATTTCTCTAGAAATTATCAGTTAATTTTCATTGATTGTCAGTCATCTCTCATTAATTATCATTCATCTGTCATTAATTTTCAGTCCTCTATCATTAATTGTCAGTAAGCTCTTATTTATTTTTAGTCAGCTGTCATTATCAGTGAGCTGTCATGGATTTTCAATCTGTCTTTTATTATCAGTAAGCTGTCATTTCTTGTCAGTAAGCTGTCATAGAATGTCAGTCATATACCATTTAAAGTCAGTCATCTGACATTTAAATTCCGAATTTCTCTAGAGATTATCAGTTAATTTTCATTGATTGTCAGTCATCTCTCATTAATTATCATTCATCTGTCATTAATTTTCAGTCCTCTATCATTAATTGTCAGTAAGCTCTTATTTATTTTTAGTCAGCTGTCATTATCAGTGAGCTGTCATGGATTTTCAATCTGTCTTTCATTATCAGTAAGCTGTCATTTCTTGTCAGTAAGCTGTCATAGAATGTCAGTCATATACCATTTAAAGTCAGTCATCTGACATTTAAATTCCGAATTTCTCTAGAGATTATCAGTTAATTTTCATTGATTGTCAGTCATCTCTCATTAATTATCATTCATCTGTCATTAATTTTCAGTCCTCTATCATTAATTGTCAGTAAGCTCTTATTTATTTTTAGTCAGCTGTCATTATCAGTGAGCTGTCATGGATTTTCAATCTGTCTTTCATTATCAGTAAGCTGTCATTTCTTGTCAGTAAGCTGTCATAGAATGTCAGTCATATACCATTTAAAGTCAGTCATCTGACATTTAAATTCCGAATTTCTCTAGAAATTATCAGTTAATTTTCATTGATTGTCAGTCATCTCTCATTAATTATCATTCATCTGTCATTAATTTTCAGTCCTCTATCATTAATTGTCAGTAAGCTCTTATTTATTTTTAGTCAGCTGTCATTATCAGTGAGCTGTCATGGATTTTCAATCTGTCTTTTATTATCAGTAAGCTGTCATTTCTTGTCAGTAAGCTGTCATAGAATGTCAGTCATATACCATTTAAAGTCAGTCATCTGACATTTAAATTCCGAATTTCTCTAGAAATTATCAGTTAATTTTCATTGATTGTCAGTCATCTCTCATTAATTATCATTCATCTGTCATTAATTTTCAGTCCTCTATCATTAATTGTCAGTAAGCTCTTATTTATTTTTAGTCAGCTGTCATTATCAGTGAGCTGTCATGGATTTTCAATCTGTCTTTTATTATCAGTAAGCTGTCATTTCTTGTCAGTAAGCTGTCATAGAATGTCAGTCATCTGCCATTTAAAGTCAGTCATCTGTTATTAAAATTCCGAATTTGTCCAAAGACTATCAGTCAATTTTCATTGATTGTCAGTCATCTTTCATTAATTATCATTCATCTGTCATTAATTTTCAGTCATCTATCATTGATTGTCAATAAGCTCTTATTTATTTTCAGGCAGCTGTCATTATCAGAGATCTGTCATGGATTTTCAATCTGTCTTTCATTATCAGTAAGCTGTCATTTCTTGTCAGTAAGCTGTCATAGAATGTCAGTAATCTGCCATTTAAAGTCAGTCACCTGTCATTGTAAGTCAGTCACCTGCCATTAATTATCCTTCATCTGTCATTGATTATCAGTCATTTTTGTATCTGATTTCCTTGATTATATGTACTGCCACAAGCAAAAGGAAGTGATAAAATGCATTTAACCAACAAACTAAGCTTGAACTAGATATTTATTCTAATTATTGTGAAAGAAAACTGATTAGGTCTAGGAAATATTTTGCAAATATAAATAAATAAGCTAATAAAAAATATTATTTATTGAATATTAATTAAGTTTTATTTCTTTTCTAACCACTGATGTTAAAATAAAATAATAATAGCGCTCTGGGAATCCCGATAAAACTCAAAACTTGAATTGGAGTAGTTTTTTTGTATTAAAGTTTTCATCCATCTAACTATTAAGGAAAAAAACTTTTTTATAATTCACGTTCACAAAGTTTCTATTTCGATACTAAAAACAGTATCGAAATAGATTCATTGTAACACTGTTTTTGGTAACTTTTTGTTTTACACAATTGGTTGCACTGCACTGATTTTCAACGAAAGAGTTCAGGTAGTAAATCAAGGAGTATGTTGTAGTAAATTATTAACTACATTATCAGCGTTATTGCTAAATTCGGAATATTTTATAAAAATTTGACAAACATTCTAATTTAAAATCATTAAAACTGACAAGTGTCAAAACTGTCAAGATTGCCAACATAAATAAATATTTCGAAAAACACTCATTTTACTTTTTTTTATACTTTTAAAAGTTCATTATAAAAAATAGTATGTAACACTCGAGTTACAATGACGGTTTGTAGTACTCGTTCTTTGCGAAACTCACCGCTTCGCGGTTCGTTTCACAAACTGAACTCGTACTACGAAACCTCTGTCATTGTAACACTTGTATTACAATATACTATTTATCTTTATTAGTTTTACAGTTTATAATAATTACAAACTAAACTCATGGAAAATAGTTCCTATAAAGGATTTTTTAAAGCAATCGGTTTACGAGGGCAGGTACAAAAGTTCGTATGGCAATTTAGTGACAGATCGCAGCACGATAGTTAACATTTAATTAAAAATTAAATTGTAATCATCACAATTTTCGTTTATTTTTATTTACTTTATATTAAAAAATCCTTCAAAAAAATATTTAACTACCTAATAAAGTTGACATTGAATTATATTAAATAGATTTTAAAATCATATGTTTTATATTTGCTAATTTATATTTAAATCTAAAGGAAAGATTTTTTTTAATTAGCAACACTTGCAAATGTTAAAAAGCCTTGAAATTTGCCAATATATGATAATTATATATATTATCATCAGTATTTTCTCTGCATTTGCCGGATCTCTAAACGACGTTCAGTAGATCGGAATTAATGATTTTTTTTTCATTTTACGAGGACGGTACAATAAGTACTATTGTAAAAGCCATTTTTTACCCTTAGGTCCAAACACTCCTGCTCCTGTTCCTCCAAGACAGATAAAGAAACAGGAGCAGGGGTGTTTGAATCTAGAACCAAGCATCTTTCAAGCGGAAATTCGTGCCATCGAAAGATGTATAGAATTTAACATTGAAAGGAACTATCGTAGACAGAAGATTGTAATCATGTCAGATAGTCAAGCAGCCATCAAAGCTCTGAACTTAGATACAATCAATTCAAAGATGGTCTGGGAATGCCTAGGCAAATTAAATGAACTAGGACAGAATAACACTGTTACCCTCCTATGGGTTCCAGGACACGTAGGAATAGAAGGAAATGAGACAGCAGACAAGCTGGCAAAAAAAGGAGCTGAAAGCCCATATCTGGAACCAGAATCATCCTGTGGGATCAGCAGTAGTACAATCTTAGAAAAACTAAAGAAAAAAATGGATAGCGAAAAATCCAAGTACTGGAATGATCTAGAAGGATTAAGACAATCGAAGACGCTCCTGGGAAACTATAACCAGAAGAGATCTCACAGCTGTCTTAACCTGAGTAAGAAAAACCTCCGAATTATAAAGACCTGGAAGAAATTTTGTCTTGGGGTGACAGTAACCAAGTCGAATTTAACGCTAAAAAAACCCGGGCAGCAGTTTTCTCTAAAAAGGTTAACATTGCAGAACCAGATATAGTCATAGCAGGACACGTCTATTAACTTACTGGGTGTCAATCTGGGAGGAGATATGTCTTGGCATAATCACGTGGTAACAATCGCCAGGACAGCTTCTCAGAAACTCGGAGTACTTTTCCGTACCAAAAAGCTGTATACACCACAACAACTTTTGACACTCTACAAAGCCCAGATTCGACCATCACTGGAATACTGCTCTCATACCTGGAGTTCTGCACCGAAGCATACCCTTCGGTTGTTGGATTCCATCCAAAGGAGAGCCATTCGCCTGAACGGTGACCACGAGCTAACCAAGAATCTCGACAGCTTAGAACATCGAAGACAGGTTGGTGATTTCACCCTCTTTTACAAATATTTCCATGGCAAGTGTTCTACTGACATTGCCCGCTTGATTCCACCTAGAGCAATTCATAGCAGAAATACACGACAAACCACTTCCGCCCATCCCTATGTGGTTCAACTTAATACTCCTCGAACATCATTGTTTAAGAACTCTTTCTTCTGGAGGACATCCTCTTTGTGGAACGGCCTTTCTGAGGCCGTATTTCGCACCGAATATAACCTTCAACGATTCAAGAACAACGTGAATCGCTTTCTTCGCACACGCACCGCTCTCAGAGCGCCTTAAAGGATTTTTCCTGCAGTGCTTGTGCTTGACCATAAAAAAAAAAGGAATACTAACCGGTCACTGTCGATTAAGAGGACACATGAAGAAACTAGGATTAGTAGATGAAGCAAACTGCAGATTCTGTGAGGTAGAGGATGAAACCTCAATACACATACTTTCAGAATGCATGGAATTAAGTAATTCTAGGGTCAAATACCTAGGGTTATACGAAATAGAAAGGGAAGAACTACCTAATTTAAAACCCAATGATATCCTAAACTTTCTAAGGAAGATAGGACAAGAAGAGCTGCTATAAGTCTGAAGAATCATCAGAAATGTAGCAAGAAAAGGGGGACATAATAGATCTTATAGGTCGCAGGTGTACCTGTCACCCCTAAACACCATACATACATACCCTTAAAAGTTCGCCCCCAACCCTCTTTCCGATCTCAGGTAGTCTTTAAATTATTTTTCCTTTCATTTTTTTTTTGCTTTTCCAAAAGGTCTCATCCTGTTATTTCTCAAAAATGATTGGCGCTGGACTAGAATGCGAAGGTTGTTTTAATATCAGGGAATTTTTGTATTAGGTTTTACTAATTTTATTAGGTGGGACTTTTTTTTATTTTATTATTTTATTTAATCATCATTTCCATTTTTAACTACAATTATTATATTCAAGCAGACGAAATTTATTAGTAGATGTCAATTTGTTATTGATTGGTATTACATAATTCTTTTAAATAGTATATAGGTGTTATACACTTTTTTTTCTATCTAATATTACACAATATCCATATAAAAAAATATAAATCTAGATCAGATTATTTATTAGACTGGTTTTGAGGTCTAAAAATTGCCATTAGACGTCCTTGAATAATTTACGAGCAATTTTTTTATACACCTTCTATGTCTTAAATCAAAGATAAAAGCAAATTTTAATTTTTTTATAATAAGTTTTTTTGTACTATACAGGGTTTGTCCGGAAAGTAATAGGACTGATTTTCTTCCGCCGCGACTGTACTTTGGAGCGTGTACGCGCCGACTGGATTCGGTAGAGGGCGTTCCTAGCTAACGAACGAGCGGCTGGTCGGTTGTCTTTGAGCACCTGGAGAGTCAGGACAGGCATTTTCGCGCGACGTGTTTCTGTGAGTGGTGCAAGAAAATGCAGCGTTCGTTAGAGCAGAGGTACGCGATTAAATTCTGTGTGAAACTCGGTAAATCTGCGACAGAGACGTTTGATATGATCAAGCAGGCTTACCCAGATGTTGCTTTAGCAAGAAGTGGTGTGTTTCGGTGGCACCAGGCCTTTTTGGAGGGCCGGGAAGAGGTCGCCGATGAAGACCGTGCTGGAAGACCTTCGACTTCGACAAACACCAACAATGTGATTCGTGTGCGCAAAGTTTTGAACTCAGACCGTCGACTAAGTATTCGTTTAATTGCCCAGATGTTAAATTTACCAAAATCTGTGGTTCATGACATTGTGACGGTGCATTTGAACAAGCGCAACGCCCCGGCTCACACCGCCTTTCTTGTGAACAGCTACCTGACCAAGGCCGGCATCCCACCGGTTCCGCAGCCGCCCTACAGCCCAGATGTGGCCACCCCAGACTTTTTTTTGTTTCCTCGCCTGAAAAGGCCGATGAAAGGCAAGCATTTTGAGACGGCAGAGGGGATACAAGCAGCATGCACCGCGGCTCTCAAGGCTATTCCGGAGAATGCCTACCGTGACGCCTTCAATGCTTGGAAATCGCGCTGGCAGCGCTGCATCGACGCAGAAGGAGCCTATTTTCAATGTTTTTAAAGAATTGTAACAATTGGCTCAATAATTTTTTTTTTAAATCGATTCAGTCCTATTACTTTCCGGACAAACCCTGTAGATATAGTAAAAGGCCGTACGCTTGTAACATTTTTGTTTTACCCTGTATATTCATTTCTATTTTTAGATACAGAACAACGTCTTTCTTTTCTCCAACGGTTTTTTTTTGTTCATAGGAACTAAGTTTTATTTACACATTTCCCATCTTTCTTAAGTGCGTAAGACCATCTCCTTTTCTTTAAGCGAAAATACCCATTTTTTATGTAGAATGCAGCAAAAACGGTTGCAACTACGAGAATAGATTTCTGAAGATCTCAGTAGTGCAAATCTATATATAAATGAATGTTTGTCTGTATATACTCAATGAATTTAAAAACTACTGGACCGATTATTATGAAAATTGGTATGTATATGTATTTTTCTACCGAGAAGGTTTGTATGATATGCTCATTGATGCCACTCGCCACCAGGTGGCGATGCAGAGTAGCAAATTCTGTCCCGTTCAACCGATTGTTATGAAAATTGGTATGTATATGTATTTTTCCACGAAGAAAGTTTGTATTATATGGTTATTGATGCCACTTGCCACCAGGTGGCGATGCAGAGTAGCAACTTCTTCCCCGTTCAACCGATTGTCATGAAAATCAGTATGATGATGTATTTTTAATGGGTAAGATGAATATGATATTCGTATTAATGGAAGTTACCACCAGATGGCGCTTTCATGTATCAAATTCAATACTGATTAATAGATATCTATACGAATTCGTATAAATATAAGTTCGAAAAATATATTTTTGGTGCGATAAGTAAAACAAAACTATTAACTTTCTTTCCTTCTCTATCTCTTCTTACCTTTTATTTTTCGTAAATTTATTTTAATTATTGGCGTAGCAACGCGCACCGGGTACAGCTAGTTCTTTATAGAATTCTCGTCCTTAAGTGCGTAAGCAACCAATCTCCTTTTCTTTAAGCGAACATACCCATTTTTTTATGTAGAATGCAGCAAAAACCGTTGCAACTACGAGAATAGATTTCTGAAGATCTGAGTAGTGCAAATAAATAATAAAATTCGAGTTTATATTTAACGTAATCAAAGAAATTTTTAAAATTTAATAATTAAAATTACTAATTTAGTTTTATTATAAAAAATAATGAAATTTTTATATATTCAATACTAAATATGGGAATGAGTATGAAGTAATAATTTAAATAAAAAATAATAATAATTTATTAGGGAGTGTGTGTTAAATTTTTTTATTAAATTTTATAAATAGAATCCTATTAAGAATTTTATGTGGAAATAATAATTTATTATTATTTTTAATAAAATTAATCATCTTAACATTTGTTTAGACATTTAAAATAATTATAAACGCATTATATAACTTCTAATATTTTAAAATTTGGAGAGAGACCATTTTATAAAGAATTTATTTTATAATTGGAATACAAAAAATTATATAAATAAATATTTTTACTCCATGAGTTTGTTAGCAATTCTTGCCGAAAAACATCTTGGAATTCCCGTCAACAAATGTAGTTTCGACTTGCTTGTAAACGTTATATTTCGGTTCTAAAAATAATTTTAGATCAGAAACTATTTACAAAGATGGACTAAAAAGATGACGTTAGATATTTTAATTAGTATCAATCTTTATAAAATATGTATAAAAGTAAACAGCTCTAGGGCAATTAGTTCGTGAGAAATAGCATTGCGAGCAAAGCGAAAAAAATGGAAAAAAAGAAAAAATCGTGGATAAATTTAATTGGAAAGGGTGTCCGGGAGAACATAGCGTACTCTTCGTAGAGTTCTTTGGAAAAATCAAGAATCGTACATTAAGGCACGCCACCATTTTTGCAATCGTTTAAATATTCGCTATATGGACGATACAAGTGGAACCAATGCGAGGTTCGAATGAATGCTAGTTGCCATATTTAAGTTAGAAAGACTTACTATCTTTGTCTTATTAACGCGCAATAGAAAGAGATACTTTTAAGAAAAATGTCAACACTGGAGAACATTATTAAATGCATTAGTGCACAGCTCTTCAAAAATTCATGGGGTTTGATGCTAATACTTAGTTTCAGCTAGATGGGGCGACAGACCACACCAGGGCCGGATTTGGAGGTCTAGAGGCCCTGGGGCAACGATGAAGTGGAGGCCCCTATTTTTTTTCCGAATGGAAACAAAATTTTTTTTAACAAAAGTCTTTCAAAAATTTATTCGCAACAAATAAATTATTTAAACAAAGAATTTATTAAAAAACGTATATAAATTCTGAATGAAATCAAAGAATTGCACTGCTAATGTACAAGAGTTAGCAGCTGCCTTTCCAACTAAATTGAGTGAGTGACCACAGCATGGTACAAATGCTGATAAATAATTTTTCTGTAAAATAAGAGCTTGCATCCCTCTGTATTTGCCACTCATATTTGCAGCATTGTCGTACGATTGACCGCTGCAATTAAGTATATTAATTTGATGGTCATCCAAAAATTGTAGTAAAGCTTTTGCTATTGCTTCACCAGTATGACTGCAATTTGGTAAGAAAGCAAGAAATCGTTCCTTTGGTATTATCGATCCTTCAATATATCGAACGACTATTGTAAGTTCATCGTCTCCTCGGAAGGCTAATCCACGTTCAGCAATAAATTTAATCGTACTGACGACAATTCTAAAAATTTTTCGCCAATACTCAATTTGTTTTGCCTCTTGTATTGCTAGCTCTTGATCAATAGGTCCTGTAACTTCTACTCGTTGCACTAAACTCATTACTGACTCCAAATGAGTCTTCAAAATCTCATGCTCGCGTAGGCGTTCAGATGCATGCTTCCAGTCACTGAAGCCTTCTCCACTGAGCTTTGTTATTTGGGTAGACATTAATTTACATGCATAGCAATAACTTTTCCTCGTAGTTGGAAAAAAACAGCCAGAATCGATTTACAGTCTCTTGATTTTGATTGTGACGGGTAAATATACTCTTTGAACATTTCCGAACAAAGTTTGTATTATCTCGAGGCTGATCTTGGAGAACTGAATTTTGCAGATAGATTTCATCACAATTTTGCAGTATTGTAGAACATTTTTTCGTCCAATAATTGACCATTCTTTCTGTTATAATGTCAGGCCAAAGACCAATGTCATTTTTGAAACCAGAAAAATCTACTTCCTCTCGACTGAGAATACACGTTTTTGAAATTTCTATGACACATTGGAATTGATAATTCAAATTGTGGTGGCCCTTCTCTTGTGGAGGCCCTGGGGCAGTAGCCCCGCCTGCCCTCCCCCAAATCCGGGCCTGGACCACACAGCTGGTAGATCTTTAGCCACGCTAAAAGACTTTTTTCCGGAAAAACTAATTTCCAAGTAAGGGACCTACGTTGGCCCCCAAGAAATCCTTACCTAAGTTCTCTCGACTTTTCTTGTAGGGCTATCTAAAGTCCAAGGGGTTTAAGACACCACCACGCACTTTGAGAGATTTAAAATTGCGAATTCGAGTTGCAATAAACGCTAATCCAGAAAAAATGATACGAGATGTTTTTCACAACTTAAGATCTGGACTACAAGAAATGAAAATCCAACAAATTTTACTAAAAAAGTACCTTCTTATGTTAGACAACGAACTTTTCAACTGTTATAATTTTCCAAAAATTGCTGTTAATAATACTACAAAGAACAGAGTCCAAAGGTGTTTTTTAATTAGTAAATTTCAAAAGATTGTTTTTCATAAATATTTTTTTTTAGTAATCTACAAATTCGTATTTTTTTTACAGATCCCAGCAGATCTCGACAAGAGTTGGCACATTCCTAGACCCACACTAGCTCGAAGCTCACAAAGTAGCCAAAGCTCCACTTCCAGCAATAACAGTACACAGGTAATATACAAAATTCCTATACAGTTTGAATTATTAAAACAATTTTTTTTAAAAATCCATCCGTAATAAATTCAATAATAAAAACAGTATCCTTCAACTTGAACTTGACCAAGTATAAAATAACTATTTAAATATTTTTTTATGTCATTTTTGCCTGTTAATTATTACAGACTATTAAGTTAAACAAATTTAAGTGCAAATACTTGGAAAATTATGCAGTACGTGAGGTATAGCTCAAGGTTTTATATTATTTATGGAGTTTGTTGTTATTTTAATGATAAATTTTTATTACCACTATAATTATAATTTTCCATTTACTCCTTTGAATCAGGGATGAAAATTCGCATCCGCAATTGTAGATTATTTAGTATTACTTCAGACATCCGCATGCGTATTCACATCCACATCAATCAATGCGGGATTAAGGACTAAACACACGCATGCGTAAAGAAAATCTGTATTGATGCAAAAATTTTGTATGGGTCACAACCCTGCTTCCAATCTATTTGCTTTATACCATAAAAAAATTATATATGTGTTTTCTTTTTGTAGAGTATCCGATCTGGTTCCCTACTATTAACGGCAGCGAATTTAGCTCAAATCCACCAACAACAGCAGCAAAAACAAACTGAAAATGATACAGAAAAAGTATCATCATCTACACGTGATCAAAATATTCGTTATTTTCTTGAGAGTCAATCATCTCCTTTAACACCATCTATTGATTATACTAGTAAAAAAAATGTTGAGCCTGATAATGTATCTGTAGCCAGTAGTACACATTTTACAGTAGTCAACATGAATTCGAGGCAAAGAGTACCACAGAGGAGTTTTTGTAGGAAACATCAGCTGACGATATTGGTGGTAACGATGTCGGTTGTGTTTACTGTTGGAATTATGGCTGCCATATTGCTATTAGAAAGTAAGTATATTTTTTAACACAATTTTCACCGTTTAACAATTTTCATTTCTTAATGGAAGCCCTAGAGTATTCTATTCTCTTCTATTTCCTACTTTGATCTTCTAGTCACGAATGCCCATCTTGCTTATATCTTCTTTGACTTGCTCTTCCCATCATCTACACTTTGGTCTTCTCCTTGGTCACGTATTTACTGGTTTCTACCTTTGTATTTTCTTTACTAATTCATCTTTCTCCCGCCTAAACCATTTTAACCTTTGAGTCTTTATGTGTAGGACAATACCCCCTCCCTTTCATTTGCTCTGTTATTTTATAGTTGAAGTCTTCTGAATTTTCCTTCTTAAGATTTTCAATTTATCCTCGTCTGATCCGTTTTCCTTTGCTTTTATTTTTGTTCTCACATATCGCTGTGTAATCTAGCTCGATTTGATTTTGATTTCCATTCTCTTCTGTTTCCTCCCTTAGTCTTCTAGTCACGAATGCCCATCTTGCTTATATCTTCTTTGACTTACTTTTCCCATCATCTACACTTTAGTCATCTCCTTGATCTCGTATTTACTGGTTTCCTCTTGTGTATTTTCTTTACTAATTCATCTTCCTCCCGTCTTTGTACATGCCTAAACCATTTCAACCTTTGAAGTTTTATATGTCGAACAATTCCTTTCATTTGCTCTGTTATTTTATAGTTGAAAAGTCTTCTAAATCCTCCTTTTCAGATTTTCTTTGGTCTGAGGATTCTTCTAAGAATTTTCCTTCTTAAAATTGTCAATCTATTCTCGTCTGATCTGTTTTCCTTTGCTTTTATTGTTGTCTTCACATATCGCTGTATGATCTAGCTCGTTATGATTTTGATTTCCATTTTATTCTGTTTCGTCCCTTAGTCCTCTAGTCACGAATGCCCACCTTGTTTATATCTTCTCTTACTTGGTCTTCTCATCATCTACAATTTGGTTTTCTCGTATTTACTAATTTCTACCTTTTATTTTCTTTACGTTTTTGTACATGCCCAAACTATTTCAACCTCAGAGTAATTTATTACTCTGAGATTTCAACCTTTGAGTCTTTATGTATGGGACAATAACTTATCCCTTTGTTTGTTTTTTCTTATATCTTAAGTAGCATAAGTTTTTGTTACACTATATGTATATTTTTAAATAAATTTACTTTGTTTTTTAGTGAGAGCCAAGAACCAAAGGTTTTAAAACCGAAGCAACCGGAGTACAACAAAATTTTACCAATACAGCAACATAAAATGATGGACAAGCAGATTTTTTTCACTTTGAAGGATGAATCAAATAATTCAATATCCTATTAGAGTGAAAATATTAACCAATGTTATTTATAAATTTTTATTTAATAAACCATAGTTTTATAGTATTAAAAAAATCCATTTTACCAGTGGGACCAAACAATGAAAGTAGATATGAGGCTATTAATTATTTATGAAGAGTTGTATATTTAAAAATTGCATTGATTATATTAAAATATCACTGCCAAATATATATAAACTCTTCTAATTTTTTAAAACATTGTAAATAGCCTCTCTAAGTTCGTAGGTAATATTTTTACTGTGATATAATAAGCAATTATGTTTTTAGATTATTTATATTTATCTAATTACTGTACGTGTCGTTTATGTGAGATTTATTTGTAAATTTGTGTAAAATTAAATTATGTTCTATAATCGTTGTTTTTTTAACCATAAATATAAGATACAAATACGTATGACGCTATTAAAAATATTGCCGTATCTCTAAACTCTCTGCTAAACGTCATTGGCAAACTTTTTGAACTCCTGCTCCTAGACAGAATCAGGGACTTTCTATAATCCCCCCTTTCCAGCATGAATTCAGACTAAACCACTGCACCCAAAACCCAGGTTCTAGACCTCTGCTCTAAATCAGCGAAAAGTCATTTCTGCCATACTGATGGATGGTACGAACAATACCACTTAAAGGACCCCTCCATACCCACAGGAATGGAAGACTCTAAAGAACTTCAAGAATTCCGAAGATGAAGAGATCCCCATTCCCTCCTTAAGACTTCTTCAAACCGTAGAAAGGGCCCTAGACGACCTCCTCAACGAAACCACCCTCTTCCACAGATACACAAAAAAAGAAAACTGTGAAGGTTTTTGTGGTTCGCTTCGTCCTTGCCAAATAGGGGGCCTCACGCTGGAGGAGACAACCAACATTGCACCACGTGGGACTACACACAACAAAAAAGATAATCATCCAAACTCCACCATCCACTCCCTGAAAAAGACACAAAGTCCTCTAGCAAGGTCGTAAAACCCAACACTCAAAACCCTCCACATCACACTCCTGTAAACCAATTATTCTTTCCAAAAATTTAACGTAGCAAACGTCATACTTATCAAATATTTAAAAAATCTGTACAATTACCTTAAATATTTTAAACACTTCCATAAAAATACACTTTTAACTATATTATAATGTAAAATGTTACCAAAAAAGATAATTAGAATAAACTGACTTACCTCAACATCTCCCAAAGTTTGTGTCCACTTATACTTATCAAGATCACATCCATTTCCTTTATTTGGTAATAGTTTTCCTTTCTCAGATTCATCTTCATCGTCTTCTACCGTTTTAGGTTCAGTGGTGGAGATTTCTGAGCTGCTTGAAGTGCTTGCTTTCTTAGCATCAAGTTCTTTTTGTAGTTTCTCTGCTTCATCGTCAGTTAATTCGGTAATTTGAGCAGATTTTTTAGCTTCGGCTTCAGCTTTTTTAGCGTCTGCTTCAGCTTTTTTAGCACGTTTACGAGCTTCTTGTTCTTGTTTTTCTTTTAATTCAGCCTCACGCTTTTCTCGACTTAATTTATCGTATTTTTTAAAGGTGTTTAGAACCAACTGTCAAAATGAATATATTAGATATTTAATTGTTATTTTTATATATGACTCACCTTTTCCCATTCTCCTTCTTTAGCTCCAGTAAAGAAGTCGGTTTTTCTACTTAAAAAGCTCACAAATGTATCTAAAAGCTAAAAACAACATACCTGTATTTGAGGTTATAGTATGAATATTGATATTTTACCTGCGTAGGGCCTTGTGGGTGATGTTGCGCTATTGATAGAAATAATGAATCAAATTGTTCAACTTGATCACTGTCTCCACTCATTTTAAATTAGTTTATAAATGAAAGAATTTGAATTAATAACACAAGAAACCGGAATATTTACCAAATATTGACCAAACACGATGTGTGAATGTCAAAAACTATTCTTACCAACATAAATGATAACCATAGAAACATTTACCAACACTTTTATAAAAAGTGGTTCTATAAAATTTATATAAATGTTAAAGCGTGAAATTAAAATAAATTATAACGTTTTTAATACTATTTTAACCAATATAAGTTTCTTTTATAAACTGTGAGTACATCTAGTTATTTTTTGGGTTAATTTTTATGTGTTGGTAAGGTTAACTCAAGTATAATGAAATTTTTATAATATGGACGAGTGTTTGTAAAGTTAGATAAATTTTTATTTTAATTTCATTTAAAGGTGATTATAAATATATTTATCAAGAGTTTGTGTTTACTTGGTGTTAGTGAATAATATTGGTATTAAGTTAGTTACTTTGCAAAGACACTTTTTTAAAAGTTAGGTTAAGATAAACTACCTCATGCTTACATTGGAAAAATACTAAGAACACAATGGCTTCAAATAATACAAATAGTACTAATAATACCTCTGTAATGGGGGAATTATCTTCTATTATCCGTAAATGGGAAGATGAACAAACTACACCAAATTATGATCCTATACCTACACTAACTAGGTAAGTTTAAATTACTTTGTTTTCAAAACATTGTGAAAGTTGTACTCGCTTTAGGATAGCAGAAATTGTTGAAGTTGAAACTGAAAGTTACTTAAAAATGGACCCAGATCCGTTTGATGAACGTCATCCATCAAGAACAGATCCACAATGCATTTTAGGACAAGTTTTAAAAGCAATTTTTAAGAAAGATAATTTTACTAGCAAGGTATGTTTACTTGTAGTAAATTATTGGTATATAAGTAATAAATGTTTTATTTTTAGTTAATAAATGATTATTTGAGGGATAATTTTTATGCAAGAAGTGGAATTAATGACAGAAATATAGATCAACTTAATATTGCAGCATGCAGGTTAATTCTAGATATAATGCCAGGTTTAGATACAACTGTAGTATTTCAAGTAAGTTTTATTGTAGTTTATGAGTGGTGATATATTCTTATTTATATATTTTATAGCCGGAATCAGATGCACTTATTCTACGTTTAATAAAATGGGTCACAAACTCAATTGAACCTCTACAGAGTTACGCGACTGGTTTATTAGGTGCTGCTATGGAAATACCAGAAATAGCTGCTAGATATCGAGAACAAAATGGAAAATTAGTTCCATTACTTTTACAAAGATTAAGAAGATTAAAAAATAGTTCTGAATTTGTACAAAGTAGTACTAACAATTCACGTCCTTTTGCTCATTTATCATCTATGAGATCCCCACCATATCGAGGAGATGGAGTTATTAAATTACCACCTTTATATACTCCTAGAAGTGGTAAGTTTAATTAATGAATATGTTGAATTAAAAATTTATTTGTGTTATGTTTTAGTTAAAGAAAATGGAGTGATTTCAGTGGAAAATTCATTAGAAGCGTCACCATCCAGTGTTGTAGATTCAGTTGTTGTAAGTAAATTTATTTGTTTATAGTATAATGTTTTAATAAATCTGTTTTTAGGAACAAGAAAATGAAAGGAAAAGGAAGAAAAGTACCGAAATTGAAACACCTCTCAGAGATGAACTTGTTGAGGAAACAGAATCTAATGGTGGCAGTACTTCTAGAAAACGACCTCGACTAGAAGATAATAATACAACACAAGCAGTATATTTAGGAACATCTCAGAAAACAAATAATCTATTTTCAGAAACCAGTAACTCTTCTTGGGCTGAATTAGAAAATTTCATGATTGGTACTGTTCAAATTTTTCCACCAACAATTGCTACTAGACAGATATTAATACTGAGGTAATTTATTAATTAGGTATAAATAATGATTATTTTGTTTAAATTACTATTTTTTGCAGATATTTAACAGCGATGGGAGATCATCAAGAATTTTTAAGCCACGTATTCGAGCATGATGCTCTGGATCTAATTTTGTGTTATGTTAATGTTAGAGTAACAAAACAAGCCCGATTAGCATTTGAAGCATTAAAATATCTTGCTGCTTTGTTGTGTCACAAGAAATTTTCCATAGATTTTATTCATTGTAAAGGTTTAGAGGTACTTTTAGAAATACCTAGACCTTCGATTGCTGCAACTGGAGTATCGATGTGTATTTATTATCTAGGATATTGCGAGGAAGCTATGGAACGGATTTGTTTATCACCGAAATATTTAGTCAGTAATTTTGTGAAGTAAGTTTATTATTTATGGTGTAAATATGGAGATTATTTGGTTTATTTTTTTAGGTATGCTCTTTGGTTGTTAGAATGTTCTCACGATTCTGGTCGATGTCAAGCGATTATGTTCTTTAGTTTAACATTCCAATTTAAGGTGATTTTGGAGGAATTTGATGCACAGGATGGTCTAAGAAAATTACATAATGTGGTAAGTATTGGGTTTGCTCTTTTGAATCTGTCTTCTTATTTTAACTACCCAGGTAATTTGTAGACTAACCGGTTAAGTTAGTAAAACGTCATTTTTACTGTCTAGTTCGGAAGATTCGTCATTAGATTTTTAATAAACTACGGCCAAAATTGAACAAGCATCAGTTTTTGATCTATAAGGAGATCGATATAAGCCGATTTAAGGAGATATACAGAGATCTAAGTGGATCTAAGAAGCTCTAGGGAGATCTAAGTGGATGTAATGGGATCTAATAGAATCTATGGAGGTCTAACAAGATCTAAGGAGGTCTAAGAGGATCAAGTAGCTCTGAAGAGATCTAAGAGGATCTAAGAAAATGTAAGGGTAATCTAAAGAAGACTAAGACTGATCTAGGAGTTCTAAAAGTGATCTAAGGAGATCTAAGAAGAATTCCTTTCTTAATGTCGAGTTTGTAAAATCCATCATCAGGTTTTTCAAGAACTACGGTCAATATTGAACAAGCATCAGTTGTTGATCTATAAGGATATCGAAATAAGCCGATCTAAGGAGATTTAAGGAGATATACAGAGAACTAAGTGGATCTAAGAAGCTCTGGGGAGATCTAACAGGATCTAAGGAGGTCTTAGAGGACCAAATGGAATTTAAGTAGCTAGTTGACAAATGAATAGTTTGGGAGATAAATATGGAAATTTTTAGGAGTTTGGTACGTAAGGAAACCCTTTTGTAGGACTTACGTCCTTTTAAGGGGATGGATGGAATGTTGGGAAGGAATTAGTATCTGCCCGTCGTCGGCTCCGCTCTCACAAATTTTCCCGTTTGTTTTCCTGTGGAGTTGATCTTCTTACTTCCCTCTTCGTCTCTCCATGATGTTTCAACGTGCGTAACCAACGTGGTGCAATGTGGGGTTGGAAGATAGACGCTGTGGCGTGTCTCCTCCGTCGTGGAGCCCTTCCATTTGGCAAGGACGAAAGGCAGAAGAGATCTAAGAAGATCTGAAGAAATGTAAGGGTAATCTAAAGAGGACTAAGAATGATATAGGGGTTCTAAAAGTGATCTAAGAAGCTTTAAGGAAACCTATGAGGATCTAAGGATCCTTTATTTTCGTAAGGAACTCAGTGGCTTCTTTCTGATGAATCTCAAGATTCTAATTTCACTCTTAATGTCTAGTTTGTAGAATCAACCATCAGATTTTTCAAAAACTACTGCCAAAATTAAACGAGGGTCAGTCGACTTCATGCATTGTGGTGCTTTCTTCGGTTATTGGATGATTTAAATAAGAAAGTGATACCTTCTTTGGCTCATATTGTATTTACCATGATTTTCTTTAGACTCGATTTTTTTTAGATTTCAACTTTGCCTATACTTTTACCCGATTCGGATCCAAGACAGATAAATGAAGAACAAGAAGGTGCTTTCAGACAAATAGTAAGACATGTCTGTGTGGCTTATCGCAGATATTTGGAAGCTCATTTATATTTGAAAGTTGAAGCTCTTAGGAGATCTCAATTGAGGCCTAATGAGCGACCAATACCTGCTTTACCTGTACAGCCATCTTATAAGGTAATGAGTTTTTACATTTTTTTGTCATTTTAATCAATTTTTAATAAATTTCAGGCTTGTAAATCGTCCCCTGAAGAAATCCAACAACAAATCGATATGCTGTTTCAAAATATGCCTTACAGAAGTCATTGGGCACCAATTGAACATTTATTGAAATTAGGAGCTATTACAATGTTATTAAAAATTATAGCATTTGCATACGAATGGAATTATAGCGGTAGAGCAGAAACTGTCAGAAGTGCTCTTGATGTTCTTGCCATATCTTGTATTATGCCGAAAGTTCAGATGTTGTTCTGCGATAGAGTTGATTTACCTGAAGAATCTTTAACAGTTGGTATGTAACTTTGTTAAAAAAAGTGTGTATGAGAAACTTTCGTTTGGTAATAATCTCCAATTTTGGGTTTAGTTGCCTCTTCCTGATCGCTGATCTCTCCAGGACGGTTTGAATCGCTTTTATAACTGATTGTGTAGAAAATCTTCATTCTAGCAGATGATTGGTCGTAATTTGGACGATTTTTTCTTCAGTTAGACATAAAGAAGTTACGTTAGACAGAAAAAACAACTATTGGTATCCCCATTTTTTAAATCGTGTAGGTGGGAAGGAACTTTATTTACAAGAAGTAGTGCTTTTCGAGGAAGTCCGTCTTCCACCTTATATTTTTCTTCAGTTTAAAAACACTCTTTGAAGATGGCACCGTTCATCGTTGATGATTTATCTGATAATAGCTAATGCACTCCTCTTTTCATTTCTATAGCCTCAGTTGCCCTTTTATCCATTTTTTCCTAGCTTCTCATTTTATTTCTATAGCCTCAGTTACCCTTTGTTCCATCTTTTCCTAGCTCCTCTTTTTATTTCTATAGCCTCAGTTGTCCTTTCTTCCATCTTTTCCTAGCAGCCTCAGTTGTCCTTTCTTCCATCTTTTTCTAGCTCCTCTTTTTATTTCTATAGCCTCAGTTGTTCTTTCTTCCATCTTTTCCTAGCTCTTTTTTTATTTCTATAGCCTCAGTTGTCCTTTGTTCTATCTTTACTTAGCTCTTTGGCTATAATAAAAGCTTCACAAGGTGATCATGGTGAACCTTATCAAAGACTTTGTTATAGTGAATGAAAAATTTGTTAGTTGTATTGAAATTTATTTAACTTTAATTGTTCTATATTTTTAGGAATTAATATAATTCTGGGAGCAGCAGAAGGAGAAATAGTTGCAGATGCAGATGTCCAAAAAGCAGCATTACGTGTTATCGGTAATTGCGTTTGTGCACCAATTAGTAGGGTAAGAATCTATTCACTTTATTAAATATTAAAAATTAATTAAAAAATATATTGTTGTATAGGTTGGAGGAGCAGTATCACGATTTTCTACAAGTACCACCGGTTCTCCTAATAAAAAATTAAAATACAAAAGTTCTGAAGATCTTATACAAAAAGTTTGGGATTGTGTTCGATCTAATAGTGGAATTATGGTTCTTCTTCAATTAATGCAAGTTAAAACTCCGATAACAGATGCTGATTGTATTAGAACTCTTGCTTGTAAAGCTTTGGCAGGTTTAGCTAGATCAGAAACGGTTAGACAGATTGTTTCTAAATTACCATTGTTTACCAGTGGACAGTTACAAAGTAAGTTTAAATTTAAATATAATATCTCACCGGGAAAAGTCAAGTTTTTACCCTAAACGACTTTACACTACTTAAAACTTGGAGCTAAGTCAAATTTGGGAGCAGTCTAGAGTGAAATTTCTTGAGTTGAATGTTAAGAAGTGTTTTTACAGTTTAGCTTGAAAAATGTTTGGGTATAGATCCAGACTTTCTGAGTATTAGCCTCTAGATCCAAAAACCCCTGGTCCAGGACCTTCATCTGCCTTGGAGCCGCCCGTGTAACATTTTTGGTTTAGCCCCAATAAGTGATAACAATATATTATTATTTTATTTATATTTACAGGTCTTGTAAGAGATCCAATTCTACAAGAAAAACGACAGGAACATGTGTTATTCCAAAAATATGCTTTGGAATTATTAGAGTTACTTTCTGGTAAAGGAAAACATACCAGAAAATTATTAGAAGCATCTTTAGCTAATATGTATCGTGTAAGTATTTTGTATAAAATTTATTCTAAATTAATTGATCTTAATAATTTGGGTCGTTCCATTAAAAAAAAAAACAAATCAGACGATAGTTTTCTCGGATTCCGTGAGAGACATTCTACAGCTCAACAAACCCACAGAATAATAACAAAAATCCTTACCGCCGTCGAGGAAAAAAAATATTGCACGGCTGCATTATTAGATGTAGAAAAAGCTTTTGACAGAGTGTGGCATATTGGACTCTTATACAAACTTAAAAGAATCCTTCCCACCCCATACTACCTTATTATAAAATCCTATATCGAAGACCGTTACTTCCAAGTAAAATATAAATCAGAAACCTCCACATACTTTCCCATCAAATCAGGTGTGCCGCAAGGTAGTGTCCTAGGTCCCCTCCTGTACCTAATTTTTACTGCAGATATCCCAACCACTGAAACAACACAAATCGCAACATTCGCCGATGACACCACCATAATCGCTGTCAACGAGGACCCCATCAGAGCTTCTACACATCTACAACACCACCTTGACCTACTAGAAATATGGCTCAACAAATGGAAAGTAAAAGTAAACGAAGCCAAATCAACACATGTTACTTTCACAATCCGAAGAGGCGAATGTCCAACAACAACAATAAACGGCATGCAAATACCAGTCAGCACCCAAGTTAAATACTTGGGACTAATCCTCGATAAGAAATTAACCTGGAAACCTCACATTCAAGCAAAGAAAACCCAGATTAGTATTAAAATAAGACAAATGAGCTGGCTTATTGGTCGAAAATCAAAACTTACTATTGAAAACAAGTTGCTCCTGTACAAGTGTATAATAAAACCAATTTGGACCTACGGTGTCCAACTTTGGGGCTGCTCAAAGCCATCAAACGTCAAGATAATACAAAGAGTCCAATCAAAAATATTAAGAATGGTGTTCAATGCGCCCTGGTTTGTAAGTAACAAAACCTTACACGAAGACTCAGCTATACCTCTGGTAGAGGAAGAAATCCGAAGAATGACAAGAAATTACCTTGATGTATTATGGAATCACCCAAACGACGAAGCAAGACTACTGAACGCCCCTCCCGGATTCACACGACGACTAAATAAACTGTGGCCAACAGACTTAATAAATTAACCAAAACCTCAATAGTATAAAAGGAGGGTTGTCACAGGACAACTTCTTCCTCATGTGTTAACCACCCAAACTATTTACTTATAGCTTTCATGAAGCAGATTGTAAATTAAATTACGTAATTAAAAAAAAAAAGTTTTCTCAGAAAAACCGGTAGATCCAAACATAAAGTTGACCCTATCGAAGGCCATGGAGAAATCGATATAAACGAAGCCGCTCTGATGACCATTCTCCAAAGATTAATCTATAAAATGGTGGCCATGATGCCTTGGGTAAATAATACCTTTACACTACCAAGAAATGTGATCACACACTAAACTATCTAGAAGTTTAGCCATTGAATTTTGATTATAAACAGCTCTGTAGTTTTCCACATTTTCTGTATCACCAGATTTGAATATAGGGATAATGAAACTATTTTTCCAAACCTCAGGGAACTTCACCTGTATTATGGACATGTTAAAAATGATATGCAGAGGCTTAGTGAGTGTGAAGACACATTTCTTAAGAAAAAATCAGACATTCGTCTTAAGATGGAGAATCTAATCAAAATTAACTGTTGCCTTATTAGTGGGAAGAAGAATTTTGTGGTTTTTACAAATATGTTATTCTTCTTCCTTCTTCTTCCTGTAGCACTACAACCCAGGATGGGTTTTGGCTGCCTTAACTATTTGCCTCCATGTCTTGTGCTAGCTCCCTCCATTCTTGCTGGTTCACTCCAAGGCTAGATAGGTCCTTGCTAACATTATCTCTCCATCTAAGCTTAGGTCTTCCCAGTGGTCGTTTCCCTTGCGGTGCTTCCTCCCATACTCGTTTAATTAGTCGGTCGTTTTGACTTCTTTGAACATGTCCTGCCCATCTCAGTCTTTTGGATTTTATTTCTTGGATAATGTCAGGGCTTTGATATATTGAAATATGTTATTGATGTTATATTATTATTATTATTTTTTAGGCTAGTGTTGTGGCACAAACTAAAATCCAATTTAACGATAAACAACTTTTACAATTAATGCATCAACATTTGGTACAAAAAGGCTTCACAGAAACAGCTGGAATGTTAGTAAAAGAAGCAAATTTAAGTCATGCTATTACATCAATAAATAATCAACATCCTACTAGGTTTAGATACTCTTCAACAATAGCACCATGTAGAGGAGTAAATAATAATTGTTTATTATTATTATTAACAGTTTTAATAATATTTTATTTTAGATAAGATTATCATTTTCGTTTCCGAGAACACCTGCAATTAATACTTATGAATCACCATCATCTAGTGTAAATGGAACACCACAATCATCAGCTATTAAAATTATAAAGTAAGTAAAAAGTAGCAGAACTAGTTAAAAGTTTGTCAACTTTAGTAAGAAGTTTGTCGAGTTTAGCAAATTACTCAATTGGGTAGCTTTTTTTACCAAATAACCGAATTGGACGACTTTTATCTGCAAATTACCAGATATTTGTCGACTTTAGGAGGACTTTAGTAGAAAGTTTGTCAATTTTAGTAGAAAGTTTTTCAACTTTGGTAGAAAGTTTAACAACTTTAGTGGAAAGTTTGTTGACTTTAGTAGGAAGTTTGTTGACTTGAGTAGGACAGTTTGTCAACTTAAGTAGGAAGTTCTTCGACAGTAGTAGATAGTTTTTCATTTATAGCAGGAAGTTGTATCAATGGTTTTTGGGCTATTAGGCCGGCGTCGATTGTCTTGATGACAAGACAATTGACGCCGGCCTAATAGCCCAAAAACCATTGATACAATAGACAATGGCCGCGAAAGCCTTTCACAGTTTATAGCAGGAAGTTTTTTTAAGATTGGTAGAAAATTTGCCAACTATAGTATAAAGTTTGCCAACTTTAGTTGAACTTTTGTCGACTTTAGTAGGAAGTTTATTAGCTTGAGTAGGACAGTTTGTCAACTTTAGTAAGAAGTTTGTCGACTTTAGCATAAAAGTTTATCAACTTAAGTAGGAATTTTGTCGACTTTAGTAGGACAAATATCCAACAATTTCTTTAATATATACAATTAGATTGTATCTGTTTTTTGTTATTTATTTTAATTTTCGCAGTTGTCAGAGTCAATTTTCGTAGGACAAGGATAATTTGCGTACTACTACTTATCCTGCATGAATAATAAAAAAATAATTGATTTTCATATTTATTTTATAATAGGAAACATCCAACATTACCACTAACCCCACCGCCAAGTTCTTCACGTCTTCAGAAACAAATTGCTGGTGAACCTCATATATGGTCAGGTCAAAATAGTCATGATGAAATGTCGCCATCTACAGAACAACCAAGAGTTACATTAGATTCTATTATTACTGAATATCTTGCTAATCAACATGCTCTCTGTAAAAATCCAATGGCTACTTGTCCTCAATTTAATTTATTTGTGTAAGTATATTAAATTTATATTAATTACAAACTAAAACACAAAAGTTAATGGTAATCTTCGAAATCCTCGAAGTGATTCAAGTAGTTGATAACAGTTTTTAAATAAATCAGATAGTTTGACCACAGAATTCTTTCTCAAAATTCTAGGTAAGGTCTGAAATTCCGGTAGGGCCCCTCAACAAATTTGGTAGTACCCTGTAGAGAAACGAACGAATCAAAAATCAATCCCTTTTTTACTACTTTTTAAATGCTGAATAACAAAGCTTGTTATTCAAAAGTAAATTTAAAAAAGGTGTTAGTTAGTTTTTTATATAAATTCAGTGACAGAGAATTTATACTCTATTCATATTTATTTATTTCTGGTATAATACTATTTTATAGTCTTATATTTCAAATTTTTAGTCCTCACAAATGTCCAGATCCTAAACCAAGGATAACCACTGCAAATAATTATGTAGTAAGATGCGCTAGGAAACAAATAGGTTATCAATCTAAAAGTATGGATAGGAAATTTGTTCATTCCAGATTTTGTCCTATACAAACTATAAGATCTTCCACTGAGGAAGGATTTTTTACTTGTGCCAAATTTATGGTAAGTTACCAATGTTTTCTCATTAAAAGCATAATTTTATGTCAAAAAATAATTTTTTTTTAGCCTGGTGATCAAAATCTTGTAGTAGGTGATTATAATGGTGAAATTCATCTTTTCAATCTACACAAAGCAACCGAAATCAACACATTTACTGCCCATGATAATTATATCGTCCATTTAGAACCAAATCGAACTGGTGATTTTATGTTAACAAGTTCTACGTGGGGCAAACCAGTATCGGCTTTATGGAATATGAAAAACTTTGATATGAAGTATGTTTTTACATAAAAAAAAATTAATACAGTATTATATGTACGTTTTTTTTTTGTAGAATGCCGTTTGATGATGAGGAACATGTAGAATTTAGTAAAACTACTCAAGAGAAGGTTATTGGAACAAGAGGAGAAATAGCTACAGTAAGTATTATCTAATTATCTAGAAAGGATAAGGAATTATTCAACACTATAAAGAAAAAGAAAATGAGCTATTTTGGTCACAAACGAAAAAACGAGAAATACGAATAGAAGGGAAGGTAGAAAGCAAAAGAGGACAGAGGAGAAGGGATATGTCATGTTTGAAAAATCTAAGAGAGTGGAGTGGAAAAACGGAATAGAGAGATAGATTAACGCCATTGTCCTTAAGGATAAGGCACCTTAAGAAAAGAATTAATATTAATTACTTCTAGTTAGAGGCAGACTGGAGAAAGAGATCGAAGAGCTAGGAGGTCTATCGGACAACCAATATGGGTTCAGAAAAGGACGAAGCACAATTCATGCAATAAAGGAGGTGCTTAAGATAGTGAATAGACAACGTTGTACAGGTCAGAAGGAGAAGTGGTGCGCTGTTACATCAATGGATGTAAGGAACGCTTTTAACTCGGCACCGTGGGACGAAATCATAGATTCCATAGCAAAATTGGGAATCTCCCAATACCTTATTAACATCCTGATAGACTACTTTACTGATAGGTCGATCAGACTAAAAAACAGAACGAATGGAGACTTCCCAATGAACGCGGGAATACCACAGGGCTCAGTAATAGGACCCTTGCTATGGAATATATTTTATGACAAGATCCTAAACTTGGACTACGGGGCAGGAGTTAGAACAATAGGATTCGCCGACGACTTGGCAATAGTAGTAATGGCTCCCTTCCGGACGGTACTAGAGCTTAGGACAAACAAAGCTATGGCGATGGCAAACAGGTGGATGAAGGAAAACTCCCTAGATCTGGCACCAGAGAAGACACAAATAGTAATTCTAAGCGGAAAACGCGACATTAGCGGAGTAAACTTCAGGATAGGAGACGTTAAACTATCTTCAAACAAAACCCTGAAATACCTGGGAGTAACACTACACAGACGTAGCTTCGGCCCCCATGTGACTGAAGCAGTTAGAAAAGCCAACGTGACAGCAGGACGACTTCAACGTCTTCTTCCGAATATAGGAGGCCCCTCTAATAACAGAAGAGAATTCCTATATAGAGTTGTGGAGTCGAAGCTTCTATACGGAGCCCAGTGTGGCATCCTGCAATGTCCATCCAAAAATACAAGTCCCTAACAGAGAGCTTCCAGAGGAAACTCCTTTTAAGAGTCATAGCCGGCTATCGAACCATATCGGCTGACGCAGCGCAGGTCATCGCGGGCATCCCACCGATTGACCGTTTAGTGGAGGAGAGGAGATTCCTCTTCGAAGTAGGAGCGACTCCGCCTAATCGAAAAGAAGCCAGGAAAAGAACTCTTGTTTCCTGGCAAAGAAGGTGGAGTAGTGGCTCGAAAGGCGAATGGACAAGGACGCTTATCAGAGATGTCACAACTTGGGTTGAATGCAAGCACAGGGGGACGAACTACTTTCTAACACAGATACTCAGCGGCCACGGAGCCTTCAGATATTACACTAATAAAATTGGCAAAGCAAGAGATACCTACTGCATATACTGGAACCAAATATACACGGCGGAACATACTTTCTTTGAATGCCAGAGATGGTTTAGTTACAGAGCAGAAGCTCAAGTAAATATCATAGAGATATAAGATATAGAGCACGTGAGCCATAGGAACGCACATAAGTGAAAGCCAGCACGGAATAGAAAGAGAGAGAGAGAGCAACTAGTGCGTCTGGTTTTTTACCTTACTAGTTTTATAGACTCGCCTGTTGCGCATGTGATTAGACAAAGATAAACCGACGCACTAGTTGTCCTCTCTCTTTCTATTTCGTGCTGGTCGTATCGGCTGGCTCCCGTGCTCTATATCTTATATCTCTATGGTAAATATAGGTATAATGGAAAAAGAAGAGCTAATAGGCAAGATGGTAAACTCAAAAGCAGTTTGAAACACAGTCAGCAAACTGGCACAGAAAATTATGACAATGATGAGAGACGGAATCAGGAAAGAGGTGAAGACACATAAGTAGGAAACTCCTGAAGAAACGATAAAAAAAACAAACAAGGCGAGTGGTTTTAGTGGGTATACAGACTCGTAGGGGGGTCTGGGAGTCCCACACTACCCAATTAGGGTGTGTATAATTTCCACTCCAGCCGACACCTACCTGATGAATGTCAACCAACGACGGTTCCGGGCAGGTGTAAGAAACGGCCTGAAAAAAAAATTACTTCTTAGTGTTAATTACTTCTTCTTCTTCTTTTTTTTTAGATATATGATATCAATACTGGCCAATCTATAATCCAATTAACACCTAAAATAACAAATCAGTATACAAAAAATAAAGCAACATTTAGTTTTAATGATGAACTCGTATTATCTGATGGCGTTTTATTTGATGTAGTTTCTGGAAAAGCGATACATAAATTAGATAAACTAAATCAGACCCAAAGTGGAGTATTTCATCCTAATGGACTTGAAGTAAGTACAAATTTTGATTTATTATAATCGACTAAATTTTAAATTTTACAGATAGTTTCAAACACAGAAGTGTGGGATATCAGGAATTTCCACTTATTAAAAACAGTTCCAGAATTAAATCAATGTTCAATTATATTTTCACCTGTAAATACTGCCATCTATGCTATTTCATTAGAACAAGAAATGGATGATGGAGATTCTACTTATGATACTAGTTTTAAAACTTTTGATGCTATCGATTATTCAAATATAAGTAAGTGTATTATCAATTTTTTCCTCTTCTTCTTCTCACTCTTTTACTAGGCCTATATCCTGTTTATCCTTACCAATAATGCTTCTTGTGATAGCATCTAGATGTTTTTCCATATTTTTAAATGAGATTTTTATTGATAATTGTTCTTTTTTAGCAATTTTTGATGTAAAAAAGAGTATTTATGATTTGGCTTGTGATCGTTTCGATACTCATATAGTTCTTGTTGAAAATCAAGGAATTTATAATTCAGTTCAGGAATCTGTCGTAAGAGTTTATGATGTTGGACGAAAACGTGATGATGAAGATGAGCAGGTAAAATTACTAATTTATTATATTTTATTGTGTTTTCTTAACATTTTATTTTTTAGGAAGAGGAAGATGATGAAGAAGAAGATGATATGGAAGGTACTGATGATGATAATTCTGATGGAGATGGTAATAATTTTTTAGTATCTATTGAAAAGGAACTTCATTAACGATATTTTTTTTGTAGATGGAGATAACGATAATAATGATAACGATAACAATGATAACGATGATAATGACGACGATAATGATAACGATAGCGATTCAGAAAGCTGGACAAGTTTATCAAGTGGCAATAGCAGTTCATTGGCAGATTCATTTCTTAGTATCGGTGATTTAATGTTAATGTAGATTGTTTAAAATCCCCTAAAATGTAAATAGAAATACATTTATAAATAGATTAATTCCTAGATTTACACTTTTATATTAATTTAATTATTCTTGTATGTTTTTTTAATTCATAGTTTTTGTGATTGCATTGTATAATTCTAGTTAGATAAAAAAAATAATGATGATGGCGTAATGCAGAGAATTGTTTTGGGTTTGTAATTGTGTGATTTTTGTTAATTTCAAATTATGTATATAGTGTTGTATTTAGGTATAATTCTGTATCGTACTTTTAATTTGATATAAAATTCTAGATTATTGTATTAAATGTTAATTTGTAACAAAATTGTTTTTATTTTTTAGATTTTAAGTCAAAAATTCTTCAGACGTACAATAGAGATTTAAAAGGATTTTAAATGGGAAGAAAAGATCTAATTTAAATAAAACTATCATCGAAAACCGTTAAAATTTTTGCCTTAGAGTAATCCGATCTAAACTAAAATTAATAAGGTTGTTCTTCATAATATGAGAATTCTTTATACAAAATTTCATAACTTTTTGATCTTCCATTCAAAAGTTATACTACTTTTACTTATATAACTGATTTAAAAGTCTTAACGATTATATTTATCATCCTAATTGCGATACATAACAATATAGTTCTAGTAACTAAAATTGAAAAATACAACCACAACATAACCTTAAAAATATAGATATTTGTCAAATGTATTATTTTACGATTTATCAAACTGACACATAAAATATAAAAGTTTAATATCCTTAATAATTTATATACAACGTTGATAAATAAAAACTTAAGCGAAAGGATATCATCCATTACTCAAATGTGGTCAAATGGTATTACCAAAGAAAACACAAAGTCTGACTTTGTGTTTTCTTTGGTATTAAATAAAAACTGGTCAAAAATAAGCGTACTTATCTACATACCCCACTTTTAAACGTTTAATAGTAATACAAAAACTTATTATTATCAATAAGTATACACTGTTAAGAAATATTAGCGCTGCTACAAGTCGATGCTTTTATTATTATATCTATATTAAAATAATCCACTTATCACTCTTTTAAACGTCTAATAACACCACCAAATCTTTTACCAACGATATTTCACTAATATACACATTAAATTAAACAATAAACAACAAATATGATCAATAAAAAACATTGTTTATCCGTGTTGTTTACTAACATTATTGTGGCTACTTGTCATTTTGACATGAAATGTCAAAATTTAAACTGACTAATAGGAAGGCGTTATTCGCTATGTGCTATGTTGATATATCTCCTTTAATATAAATACATGTAAACGTACATCTCTTTAAAGCCCAAACACACTAGAATTTTAACATTCCTGAGAAGGACGCGAGTAAGTAATCCTATTGGTCAAACACACCAATTTTCCTTGAAACATTCCTAAGAAGGTCGCGACTACGTATTCCTATTGGTTAGCAGTTCATGTAAACATACCAAATAATGCCTTCCTATTGGTCAGTTTAAATTTTGACATTTCATGTCAAAATGACAAGTAGCCATTATAATGTTAGTAAACAACACAAATTATGCATAAACAATGTAATTTATTGATGATGTTTGTTGTTTATTGTGTAATTTAATGTGTATATTAGTGAAATATCGTCGGTAGAAGTTGTTTTTGGTGTTATTTAATGTTTAAAATAGGCGTAAGTGGATAATTTTCATACATAATTCAATACTAAAAACACCGGCTTGTAGCAGTACTAATGTTTGTAAACAGTGTTTTTTTATTGATCATATTTGTTGTTAATTGTTTGAACTGAAGTGTGTTATAATAAAATATCGTTAGAATAAGTATTTGTGTTCTTATTAAACGTATAAAAATGGGGTGATTGGATAATTTTACTATAAATACAATACAATACCGGCTTGCATCTATCTAATAACGCTTGGATTTTTTCGTCAAGTTTTGATTGATCGCCGCTTACTATCATATATGTTAATGATAGTAAACTGTTATATTTTATGTGTCAGTTTGATAAATTGTAAAATAAATACATACGTAAATCATTTGACAAATATCCATACTTTTGAGGTTATGTTGTGATTGTTTTCTTCAACCGTTGAGTGAAAAATTTTCACTCAACGCTTCAACTGTAATTATCTTTACATTGTTATATATCGCAGTTAGGGTGATAAATGTAATCGTTAATTAACATTGAAAGAATCCTTTAAATAAATTACTATAGTAAATAAATAATCATTTAATTGTTAACTACTAAATTTAATATTGAAATCAGACTTTTAAATCATGTTAATTAGTAAAAGTTGAATTATTTTTGCTCCATCTAAAGGGTCTATTACGTAGTGACAACTATTTTTTACAGTTATCTATGTTATCAACAGTTTTATTAAATTATAACACTAATAAAACTACTCATTTAATGTAAATTCTCAATTTTATCAAGTGGGATATAGAGTATTTTTCGCTAAGAAAAATATACTGCTGAAATGTGTTCATAGATAAGAGATATATAATATGTTGTAGTTATTAACTAGCCTTGCTCTTATTTTTAAGATAGTCGTTAACAGGTGGCGTTATATGAATAAAAATTCTTACTATAACATCTACACATATATAGAATATTTTAATTTTGATAAAATTAGAAGAAATAAAGAATCGTGGACTCAGATAACCACAGATTTTGGAGGAATGATGATTTAAAATATCTCGACAATGAATCAAATAGCAAGTTAGAGTTTTTCCACAAATATTTGTGATGTTAAAATTGAATTTTTTGTTTCAGGTATCTACACAGAAATGAGAACTGTTTTTTAATTCGAGTTTTGAAAATAAATTTGCAATATAATCGGTCGAGGTTTATCGAAATAAAAACGTAAAAGTAAATTCAGTGCGTTTAAAACGAATTTTATCGCAAAAAGTAAAATCGTGCGTTTTTCGGTAGAAATTGCAACACAAGTTGCAATCGGGCGAAGTAAAATCCGTCGTTTTTACAGGCGTTGAAATCGTGTCAACTGCCAGTGAGAAATCCACTTTTATAATTAAAATTGTTTACAATTTTTTTTATACATTTGATTTCTCTAAGCCGGGAAATCGCGGGGATAATTATTCCATATTCCTCAGAATACAATAAAGACAGGTATAGTCGATATTTATATGAATTATTCATTTAAAGTTTTTTTTTGTTTATCAAAAAAACATTTATTTGGATTTATAGATTTATTGGGTATATCTGGACAAGGCTGGGGTACACTGTTATATGATTTTTTTAAATCGTATAAATTTGTGTAGGGGAATTTTGGGTAATTATTCCAGAAGAAAATTCGTACGAAAAACGAGAGTGATCGAAATCGGGAAAATTCGGGAAGTGTACGCGAATGGAGGAAACCAAAATTTATGGAAAAGAAGAAACTAAAAATAGGAAAGCAGATAATAGGTAATGTATTAAAATTAAATAAGTAACATTTTTTTAAATTAGCTGAAAAAAGATGCTAATAATTTTTTTCTTATTTTCTTTTAAAGAGGATCAGAAGGCACAGACTCGCTTATTTTTTTGGTAAGTTTTTATAACATTTAAATATTGTTTCTTATAGAAATTAAAACACAATTCCATAAGTAATTTCTGTATATACAAAACTCCTATAAATTACAAATCTTATATATGGCAGTCATTATTTTAAATTATTAAAAAAATATTATAAAAAGCACTATAACTAACCGTACATTTTATATCTCTACATAGAGAGGACGATTTTTAGTAAATATATGACTAGATTATTAAAACTAACTACTTGCAACTAGAAAAAAGCAATATTTTTCACTTTTTTTGTATCTTCGATCACCTTAATAATAAAAGATACAGCTACAAGACATAGCCGTTAATATATTTAGATTTAGTTAAAATAAACTAAAAAGAAAAATAACGACAGAAGTGATAACTTCAACTAATATTTAAATTTGCAGATTTATAGGAAAATCTTTATATTTTCCATAACACTTTCCACTTTTTCAATATCTTTTATAGTTCTCGAGATATACAGGGTTAAACTAAAAAGTTTAAAGAAAATCAAAAATAAACAAAAAAAAAATACATAGTCCTTCCTTAAATTTTCAATGTTTCTCTGTCATTTATTTTAATAAAAATTTGCAAATTTATAAAAAAACCTTTATATTTTCCATAACACTTTTCACTTTTTTAATACCTTTTATGGTTCTCGAGATATACAGGGTTAAACTACAAAGTTTAAAGAAAATCGTAAATGAACAAAAAAAAAAAGAACATAGTCAGTCTCTCCCTTAAATTTTCAATGTTTCTCTGTGATTAATTTTAATAAAAATTTGCTAATTTATAGAAAAATCTTTATATTTTCCATAACACTTTTCACTTTTTTAAAACTTTTATGGTTCTCGAGATATACATGGTTAAATTACAAAGTTTGAAGAAAATCAAAAATCAACAAAAAAAAAAAGAACATAGTCAGTCTCTCCCTTAAATTTTCAATGTTTCTCTGTGATTAATTTTAATAAAAATTTGCTAATTTATAGAAAAATCTTTATATTTTCCATAACACTTTTCACTTTTTTAAAACTTTTATGGCTCTCGAGATATACATGGTTAAATTACAAAGTTTGAAGAAAATCAAAAATCAACAAAAAAAAAAGAACATAGTCAGTCTCTCCCTTAAATTTTCAATGTTTCTCTGTGATTAATTTTAATAAAAATTTGCTAATTTATAGAAAAATCTTTATATTTTCCATAACACTTTTCACTTTTTTAATACCTTTTACGGTTCTCGAGATATACAGGGTTAAACTACAAAGCTTGAAGAAAATCGTAAATCAACAACAAAAAAAAAGAACATAGTCAGTCTCTCCCTTAAATTTTCAATATTTCTCTTTAATCAATTTTAATAAAAATTTGTTAATTAATAGAAAAATCTTTATATTTTCCATAACACTTTTCACTTTTTTAATAACTTTTATGGTTCTCGAAATATACAGGGTTAAACTACAAAGTTTAAAGAAAATCGTAAATGAACAAAAAAAAAAGAACATAGTCAGTCTCTCCCTTAAATTTTCATTATTTCTCTTTAATCAATTTTAATAAAAATTTGCTAATTTATAGAAAAATATTTATATATTCCATAACACTTTTCACTTTTTTTATAACTTTTATTGTTCTCGAGATATACAGGGTTAAATTACAAAGTTTGAAGAAAATCGTAAATCAACAACAAAAAAAAGAACATAGTCAGCCTCTCCCTTAAATTTTCAATATTTCTCTTAGATCAATTTTAATAAAAATTTGCAAATTTATAGAAAAATTTTTATATTTTCCATAACACTTTTTACTTTTTCAATATCTTTTATAGTTCTCGAGATATACAGGGTTAAACTAAAAAGTTTAAAGAAAATCAAAAATCAACAACAACAAAAAGAACATAGTCAGTCTCTCCCTTAAATTTTCAATGTTTCTCTGTGATTAATTTTAATAAAAATTTGCTAATTTATAGAAAAATCTTTATATTTTCCATAACACTTTTCACTTTTTTAAAACTTTTATGGTTCTCGAGATATACATGGTTAAATTACAAAGTTTGAAGAAAATCAAAAATCAACAAAAAAAAAAAAAACATAGTCAGTCTTTCCCTTAAATTTTCGATATTTCTCTTAAATCAATTTTAATAAAAATTTGCAAATTTATAGAAAAATATTTAAATTTTCTATAACACTTTTCACTTTTTTAATACCTTTTACGGTTCTCGAGACATACAGGGTTAAACTAAAAAGTTTAAAGAAAATCAAAAATCAACAAAAAAAAAAGAACATAGTCAGTCTCTCCCTTAAATTTTCAATGTTTCTCTGTGATTAATTTTAATAAAAATTTGCTAATTTATAGAAAAATCTTTATATTTTCCATAACACTTTTCACTTTTTTAATACCTTTTACGGTTCTCGAGATATACAGGGTTAAACTACAAAGCTTGAAGAAAATCGTAAATCAACAACAAAAAAAAAGAACATAGTCAGTCTCTCCCTTAAATTTTCAATATTTCTCTTAGATCAATTTTAATAAAAATTTGCAAATTTATAGAAAAATCTTTAAATTTTCTATAACACTTTTCACTTTTTTAATACCTTTTATAGTTCTCGAGATATACAGGGTTAAACTAAAAAGTTTAAAGAAAATCAAAAATAAACAAAAAAAAAAGAACATAGTCCTTCCTTAAATTTTCAATGTTTCTCTGTGATTAATTTTAATAAAAATTTGCAAATTTATAGAAAAATCTTGATATTTTCCATAATACTTTTCACTTTTTTAATACCTTTTATGGTTCTCGAGATATACAGGGTTAAACTACAAAGTTTGAAGAAAATCGTAATTTAACAATAAAAAAAAGAACATAGTCAGTCTCTCCCTTAAATTTTCAATATTTCTCTGTAATTAATTTTAATAAAAATTTGCAAATTTATAGAAAAACCTTCATATTTTCCATAACACTTTTAACTTTTTTAATAACTTTTGTGGTTCTCGAGATATACAGGGTTAAACTAAAAAGTTAAAAGAAAATCAAAAAACAACAAAAAAAAACAACATAGTCAGTCTCTAGCTTAAATTTTCGTTATATAGCGCTGTGGGTTAAAGTGAGAGAGGAGTAACCTGCCTACTAGATATAGTGGCTTTGTAACGCGTTACGTTACAAAGCAGTTTACCCTTCCATAAGAAGTTATCACTTCAAAAATCCAATACTTTTACGATTTTTTCAAAATTTTAAGTATTTATAAAAATATACAAACAGTTACAAAAATAACAAAATATTTTGACGAATTTTTATATCAACAAACTAAAAATACTTCTGCTTCTAAAAAAAGCAATTGTTTATCAAAAAACGTAAACTTTTTTCAAAATTTACAAAAATATATCACTAGGAATAGTGATCAATAATATATTTAATCCATCCTACATAATTATATACTGTGGTGTATATTCCATATTTTTGTCTTCTTCCACAACCATCACCAAAGCTAGTGATACCTTGAACACTGTAAATAGTTCTTTTATTTCTTTTGTTTGGACACATTAAACCACCTCCACTATCTCCAGCGCAAGTATCAGCTCTACCAGAGTACCAACCAGCGCACAACATGTTGTTACTGATGAGGAATTGCTTGTAGGAATTTCTACAAGTTTTTTGGTGTACTATTGGAAGCTGTAACAGAATTAATCAAATTAGGAGCTTAAGATACTTCTAATTGGGTTAAGGAAAGATAGGAACTACTTGAAAAACTACCTACACTCGTTAGAAATAGTAAGAGAAACTTAGAACTTGGTCGTCATATAAGAAAGTTGGAATAGATTTACTCAATGGCCTCCACCCAGCCCTGAATTGAAGCCAGAAAACTTTTTCTTATGGGGATAATTAAAAGACCAAGTTCCTGCAACTCCAGTTGATAGCATTGAAGAATTGTATCATCGAATCAATGTACTTACACAGATCTTAAGAGAACGCTTCTTGGTGATGTCGGAAAATTGGATTAAGCGTGAACGATAGAAGTCCTGTATCCAAAGGTGGATAGATCGGAATAGATTTACTTAATGGCCTCCACGCAGCCCTGATTTTAACTTAGTCGACTTTTTTCCATGGGGATACTAAAGAGACTAGATCTATATGCAACTTCATTTAATATCATCTAATAGTTGCTTCATTAACCCAAGGTTGCAAGAACACTTCTGACGATGTGGAGAAATTGGAATCGTCTTGAAGGATGAATGTCTAACACAAATTTGAGCCATCCTGTAATAGATTATCTTCATCGTAAAGGTGGATACTTCGAAATAGATTTACTCGATGGCCTCTACTCAGCAATGGTTTCAACCTAGTAAACATTTTTCTTTGGGGATACCAAAAAAGACTAGATCTAAGCAACTTCAGTTAATACCATCGAAGATTTGCTTCATTGGCTTACCGTTCCTATACAGAACTTGCTAGAGATGTCTGGAAATTGAAACCATCCTGTAAGAGATCAATTTGATCATGTCTTAACGCAAAGGTTGGTAAGCCGGAATAGATTTATTCAATGACCTCCACGCAGCCCAAATCTGAACTCATTGGACTTTTTCTTATGGAGAAACTTAAAAGACTTGGTCTGCACCCCCATTTGATACCATTCAGAATTGTATCATCGAATCAATGTTCTTACACAGCTCTTAAGACCACACTTCTCGGCGATGTTGGGAAATTGAATTAGGAATAAACGATAAAAGTCATGTAAGAGATAACCTTGATCCGAAGGTGGATAGATCGGAATAAATTTACTCAATGGCCTCCTCGCAGCCCTGATTTTAACTTAGTCGACTTTTTTCTATGGGATTACTAAAAATACTAGATCTATATGTAACTCCATTTAATATCATCGAAGAGTTGCTTCATTAACCCAATGTTTTTACATCGACCTTGCAAAAACACTTCTGGCGATATGGAGAAATTGGAATCGTCGTGAAAAATGGATGTCCAACACACATTTGAGCTATCCTCTAATAGATTATCTTCATCGATGGCCTCTTTGCAGCAATGGTTTCAACCTAGTAAGCTTTTTTCTTTGGTAATACCAAAAAAGACTAGATCTAAACAACTTTAGTTGATACCATAGAAGAGTTGCTTTATTGGATCATCGTTTCTATACAGAACTTGCTAGAACACGTCGTGGAAATGTCGAGAAATTGGAGCCATCCTGTAAGAGATCAACTCGTTCATGTCTTAATGCAAAGGTTGGTAGGTCGGAATAGATTTATTCAATGATTCCACGCAGTTCAAATCTTAACTCATTGGATTTTTTCTTATGAAGAAACTAAGTCTGTAACCCCAGTTGATACCATTCCAGAATTGTGTTATCGAATCAACGTTGGTACCCAGGAATGCAAGAATATTTTTCAGAAAATCAGATTCGTAGCTTTCGTAGTATCTCATGTTCTTCTTCTTCTTCCATTATCCTATCCATTATAGACGTATGCTATTCATTGGCAGATTGTTTAAACCATTAGATAGATGAAAAGTCAAACTATTTCCGCAGGTTTTGCATCCAAGAGATTCTACTTTTACCTGGATCTATTCTACCATCCATTATTCCCTTAAGGAGAAGTTGCTGGAGATTGTTGTATCTCATCAGATGGTCTAAGTCTTCCAGCTCTCTTTTTTCCTCATTCTTCGTTTATAACGTGGATACAATTTTGGTTACAAAAACTAAGGGACGTTTTAACCAAAGAAACAAAAAGCGTTAATTACTTAAAATTTGGTTGGAAAAACAAAAAATTTATCAAAGTCTGGTTCGTGGATCTCTTCTACAAACCAACTTGCCCTGAAGGATAAGTTGCTAGAGGTGGTATTTGTTGTGTCTCATCAGATGCCAGAGTTTTCAAGTTTTCTTTTCTTTTTTTATCCCTCTGAGTACTTCTTCGCTTAAAAAGTTTTTGTTACAAAAATTCTAAGAAAAGGAACTAAAGGCATTAATAACTTAAAGCTTGAGTGGAGAAACTTAAAAAATGATTAAAATCTGGATCTTGGATCTTTTCTTCCATCCATTTTGCCCTGAAGAATAAGTTGCGATACTTGTTGTGTCTCATCAAATGACTAAAGTGTTCCTGTTTTCTTTTTTTTTGTCATTCCTCTACGTACTTTTTCGTTTAAACTGTGCTTATAAGAGAAAGAGAAACCAAAGGCGTTAATAACTCAAAGCTTGGGTGGAGAAACTAAAAAATTTCCACAACAACTGTCAGACAAAGTTAACTTACTGAAGAAGTACAAAAATTACTTGTAAAAAGATTACCAAACTAAAAGTTAGACTGAAGAATGTTTACCTTAGCTTCGTGTAACACAGGAACACCATAAATATCATCAGGATCCACTTTACCCCAACCCATAACCGAGCAAACTTGTCTAGGTTTTGGTCTTTGATTTGGTAAACAAGCAGTTGGTACATTAACAGCTCTTGGTAACATTAATAATGCGATGTCATTATCCACTGTCTTGAAGTTAAATTTAGGATGTGGGAACATCTTGTAAACTGTCATTTCAAGATCACTACCATCATTTTTTCTAAGATCGTGTGCGTTTAAACGGACCTTGAGGAATCTTCGAATACAATGATTTGCTGTTAGAACCCAACGAGGTGCGATGAGAGTTCCTCCACAGAAAACTTCCTACAAGAACAATCAAGTAAGGACTTTTTTTGCACTTTGTAGAAAAAAGGAAAGTTTAGAAATTTAGAAATGATTACTTTAAATTGGTTGACTATCGCTACATGCCAAGGCCATTTATATCTTTTAGCCTCAATACCACCAATTATCCTCAACATTTTTGTTTTTCTAAAAGGTATTCCACATTTTTTTTCTCCTTTTCTTCTTCGAGGTTTTTTTGTTTCTACTTCATTCTGGGTATTACTGTTGTATTCATATTTGCTTACATCTGAAGACAATTCATTATTATTAATAATAATTAAACGTTTTTTTAATACTTACTTTTATTGTTATTATTATTATTATGTACTTTGCTTTCCATTAAATCAAGTACGTATTCTTCACAGTCTGATTTATCGTGGTAACAAAAAGCATGTTCTTTTTGAATTCTTTTCCCACATCTATTGGGTTTCTTACATTTTCTTCTTCTAAAAGTTCTGCAATTTTTATTGCATCCTGTCCATGGTGACCATTTGCTCCATAAATCCGAAGGAGCTTGTTTCATTAAGTAATTAGTGCTCTATAAATAAAATCAATTAAAAAAAACATAAAGGAATAAACACTGAAAAATTGCAAAACATGATTGAGTCCTTCGAGCCGGATTCTTACCTTATTTAAATGAACTATTTGAAAATTTTCTTTTTGTCTCGCTTTTCTTTTGCATCGTTTTGTATTACAAAATCGTTCCTCATAAATTCTAGATCCTTCGCAATTTTTATTCACACATTCTTTCATTCTTCTTTGTATGCAATTTGAACATCGACTCCAAAATGACCAATTCGAGTATTCTGATTGAACATCTATATTTGTAGACGTGTTTACGTGTCGATAATTTTTTGTAGACTTCTGTAATGAAGAACAGTTTAAATTAGAAAATATTGCAAAAACTCCAAAAAACCTTCAATAAGTATAAGCTTGGAAAAAAAATAAAAAAGCAAAAAATGTAGATTCCATAAGTTTATGTAGATCTGTCTAATTAATAAAAAAGGTCAAATGTTAATTATTAAATTAAACAGGTTGTTAAAATTTTGAAGAATTTGCTAATTTTTTTTTTATTGAATAACAAACAAAAATAACCAATTAATAGGAGACAAAGGTGAATTAATTTTTAATTTAAATATTTAAATAATTAGTAGAGAGGTAAATACTTATTCGATAATATCACGTCATGTTTAAATTCGTATATGTATATATAAAAAAAATATTAACATTCTATGAACTTGACATTAAAATGTAGTAAAAATAATAGATAAAATACTAAACTTAACAATCGTTTCAAAGTGCAACAAATTAAAATTAGGAATTATTTATTTGATTAGTTGTTTGATATGATATAATAAGAAATTATAGCTAGATTTTAATTTAACAAATCTGACAGAACGAGTTTCAAGTATATCTGTCAATTTCAGAGTGCGCTTCGATCAACTTAGTATATTTTGACGTTTGACAACTGACAAGAGATGTCCATTTGACAAGAAAAGTAAACACAAGAATACTTTTTTGTTTAGAATTAAATTTTACATGAACTTTCAAATTATGACAGCTGTCACTTTGACAGTTCTCGAGAAATACGTCATTTTGTAAAATTTTACATTTTTGGAAATATCTCGAAAAGTAAACGTTTTTTTTAAAAACATAACAATACTTTTTTGTTAAGAATTAAATTTTACATCAACTTTCAAATTATGACAGCTGTCACTTTGACAGTTCTCAAAAAATACGCCATTTTGTAAAATTTTACATTTTTCCAAATATCTCGAAAAGTAAACGTTTTTATGAAAAAAACACAAGAATACTTTTTTGTTTAGAATTAAATTCTACATCAACTGTCAAATTATGACAGCTGTCACTTTGACAGTTCTCAAAAAATACGCCATTTTGTAAAATTTTACATTTTTGCGAATATCTCGAAAAGTAAACGTTTTTATGAAAAAACACAAGAATACTTTTTTGTTTAGAATTAAATTCTACATCAACTGTCAAATTATGACAGCTGTCACTTTGACAGTTCTCGAGAAATACGTCATTTTGTAAAATTTTACATTTTTGGAAATATCTCGAAAAGTAAACGTTTTTTTTAAAAACATAACAATACTTTTTTGTTAAGAATTAAATTTTACATGGTCTGTTAAATTATGACAGCTGTCACTTTGACATTTCTCGAGATATACATTTTTGCAAATATCTCGAAAACTAAACGTTTTTATGAAAAAACACAAGAATACTTTTTTGTTTAGAATTAAATTTTACATAGACTGTCAAATTATGAAACCTGTCACTTTGACAGTTCTCGAGAAATACGCTATTTTGTAAAATTTTACATTTTTGCAAATATCTCGAAAAGTAAACGTTTTTTTGCAAAAACACAAGAATACTTTTTTGTTTAGAATTAAACTAACTAGAGATTAACAATGACACGAAATTGACAACTGACAAAAGATTGATAACTGACAGTTAGTGACAACAGGCTCAAAATTGAAAACTGACAAGACATTGATTTCTGACAACTGATGAGAAATAATAGCTAGATTTAAATTTAAGTTAAAAAAAACAAATCTGACAGAACGAGTTTTAAGTATATCTGTCAATTTCAGAGTGCGCTTCGATCAACTTAGTATATTTTGACGTTTGACAACTTACAAGAGATGTCCAGTTGACAAGAAAAGTAAACGTTTTTTTGAAAAAATACAAGAATACTTTTTTGTTTAGAATTAAATTTTACATCAACTGTTAAATTATGACAGCTGTCACTTTGACAGTTCTCGAGAAATGCGACATTTTGTAAAATTTTACATTTTTGCAAATATCTCGAAAAGTAAACTTTTTTTTAAAAACACAAGAATACTTTTTTGTTTAGAATTAACTTTTACATGAACTGTCAAATTATGACAGCTATCACTTTGACAGTTCTCGAGAAATACGCCATTTTGTAAAATTTTACATTTTTGCAAATTTCTTGAAAAGTAAACGTTTTTTTAAAAAAACACAAGAATACTTTTTTGTTTAGAATTAAATTCTACATCAACTGTCAAATTATGACAGCTGTCACTTTGACGGTTGTCAAAAAATACGCCATTTTGTAAAATTTTACATTTTTGCAAATATCTCGAAAAGTAAACGTTTTTATGAAAAAACACAAGAATACTTTTTTGTTTAGAATTAAATTTTACATAGACTGTCAAATTATAACAGCTGTCACTTTGACAGTTCTCGAGAAATACGCCATTTTGTAAAATTTTACATTTTTGCAAATTTCTCGAAAGGTAAACTTTTTTTAAAAAACACAAGAATACTTTTTTGTTAAGAATTAAATTTTTCATGAACTGTTAAATTATGACAGCTGTCACTTTGACAGTTCTCGAGAAATACGTCATTTTGTAAAATTTTACATTTTTGCAAATATCTCGAAAAGTAAACGTTTTTATGAAAGAATACTTTTCTGTTTAGAATTAAACTAACTAGAGATTAACAATGACACGAAATTGACAACTGACAAAAGATTGATAACTGACAGTTAGTGACAACAGGCTCAAAATTGAAAACTGACAAGACATTGATTTCTGACAACTGATGAGATATTCATAACTAACTAGAGATTAACAATGACACGAAACTGACAATTAACAAAAGCTTGACAACTGACAAAAGTTTGACAACTGACAGTTACTGATAACAGTCTCAAAATTAAGAACCTGCAACAGATTGATAACTGACAAGACATTAACAGGTGACAAAAAATTGACAACAACACAAAATTGACAACTGACAAGAAACTGACAGTTGACAAAAGTTTGACAATTGACAGTTAATGATATCAGGTTCAAAATGGCATTTGATAATAGTAATATTTTTATAGCCAGATCTTAACAATAAACTTATTGTTATTCTAAAAAAAACTTTTTCGTATGTTGATCAAAAATGATATAAATATTTATTTTTATTGTTTGAAAAAATGTTTTTATGAGTTTTTGTTTGTATTAAAATTCCTTATAAACAATATAAAGTAGATTCCAAAATTATGATACAAAAATTTACAAATTCTGGTTCAACGTACGGTTTATTTTTGGCAAGCGAGTCTTACTATTCCGAATGAAAATCATTACAAACATTTGTAAAATTAACATACCGGATCCACGTTTAATGAGTAATTGCAAAATTAGAAATAAAATTTGATGTTTTATTATATTCAAATATTTTATATATGTAGAAAGTGTGTTAACTTAAGAAAAAATTATAATTATATAATTATTCGTTGTGGTTTTAGCAGTTTAAAGATTTAGCTCCTAAAAAGCGATACGTAGTTGCTTCTATTATAATGACGTTCTTAAAAAAAACGGGTGTGGCAGTCAGAGCTACTGCCGGCAGAAGTTATACTTCTATGCACGCGCCCGGATTCATAAATTTGTATGCGAAGGATTTAGCAAAATCATTATATGATATTCGTGTTCAGCTACCTCAAAAACCTCCTAGTAACGAGTGCACACTCATTTTGTATCGTATTTGCATTAAATTCCTGGAGACGAGGTCCGTCTTAAGCACCAGGTGTTTCGGACACCATCGCCATTATCATGATTTATGCGCATTTCGGGCGTCGCAACTCGGGCGGAATCATAAAACCTTCGCATCTCGGGCGTAACATGAGCAGGTAACTAAATTTGTTCGCAACTCGGGCGTTCAGTTCTAGGCCGCTCAAGTTGGTACTGTTGGTAGATAAAATGAAGGTTAGGGTAATAAGGATCGTCATCAATTCGAATCTAACATTTAAGTAAAAACTCTATAAGCTAATGGGCTATAAGTATAATCGCCTAAAAATCATTCCAAATTTAAGGTTAGAAATGATAATTATTAGATGTCAGTTCTTTGTCTTTTTGTTGTTAATACTGATGAACACTTTGCAAAAATCGGTATCAAATAAGGTTAATTATCATTGTGATATTCTAACCAAAAAAAAATGCAAATTTTAAACGCACATTTTATTTATTAAGATTTTATATCATGATAAAAAATTTACAGTTTTGAAGTGTCCTTCTCAGGTCTGTCTTTCCACTTGTAAAATCGTCGACTATTGCATTCAACTGCCTATCAAGAATTGTGTATTTAATAGATCTGTTTCGGAGACTTATAGGTATGTAAATCTACTTGATTTTTGGTTAAATTTGTATATTTAATGTCTTCTTCTATCACTTTAAGCAATTCATATATATTCGGATTTGCTTTTCCAATTCTCTTGTTGAGGCGATTGTGCCAGCCTTCAACTGCATTAGTGGTTCTATGTCTTTCTTTATGTACTACCCATATTTAATCTTGCTCCAACCATTCATCGACGAAGTAGTCATTGAATTTTTCCACTTGTGGGTCACTAGGTGCAGTTTCCATAATGTTAAGCCATGCATCTGGCACTATATACTCTGGCATAAGTGCAAGAGCCGCACATAATCGAATATGATCCCGAACTTCCTGGTTTTCTTTGTATGTTGTTACCAACCCCAACTCCTGCACCTTTCGCCATAAAGCTTGATTGAAGTGGAAGTTGCATCCCTTTATTATAGTCTCGGGAAAAACTTCTTCAATGGCATTAATCGCAGCTTTTTCATAATCAATATGAATTTTTTTTGGTATTAATTTTAGGCACGTAGTGTTGAATCATTCGAAAAAGTCTTCTGTAAGTATTTTGATGTTTGTTCGGCAGTAAAGCATACGCCCCAGGAACAATTATAGTCGATTGGTCAGTGCTATGTAAATCTACATGTATTGTGTATAGTTGATGGAACAGTGAACAACAACTTTTGAAAGTTCCGTCCATAAAAAATTCAGTTCCATCCACAGCAATTGTCCTCTCATGTTGGCAAAAATGATAATACGTTCTTCATTATGCATGTCATCAAACAATACGTAATGTTTAATTGAATCAGGAAGCTCTATTTCTGGTCCAGTTGTTGGTAGTTTTGAAATTCCCAAGGCCTTGTGTCTCTGTCTATATAATGTGTCTTTGACAGACATGAATGTTGGAATTTCAACAACTAGATCCAATCCCGCATCTTGTAATTTTGTTACTTCCTGACTGTAGATTTGTGGCACTGGAACATTTTCTTCTCGAGCACGTTTTTTTGCTTTGAACAAGGTAACTTCAACCTCATTTCTAGCAACATTAGGAACACAGGAATGAGCTTTTTCTCGCAACACTTCGTTGCTTTCACTTGTTATAATTGCACCTTGGCATGGACGTTTCATGCAGATCCAACGTTGTGTTAAATCCTTGTTTTTGGACTTTAGGGAATACTTATATCCCGAAAATAATATTGCAGGTTTACCCCGTTGAGTTTCAACAACTTGAACTTCCATATCTCGAATTAGTATTTTCACTCAGAATATTTTATCAAGAATGAAATGTAGTCAACCGAGGTCCTTATTATATGTATTTGGTACCTAGCTTTGTAGTTCATTAAGGTTGTTTAGTCTTAACATAACACTTTTAAATTCCAGGTACCTGGTAATTACAGGGATAATTGACAGCCCCCTATCAACTATAAATCTGTGATTTTCATGAATTTAGTTAGTTTAGTGAAAGTTAGTTAATCTATTATTGTTATAACAGGTATCCTTACTTCACGTAATTAAGGTAAGCAGGTATATGAAAATATTACGCCCGAAATGCGAATTATTAAAGTACCTCACTTTTAGGGACGCCCGAGTTGCGAAGGTTTCAGGTAGATTTTGGAGAACGCCCGAGTTGCGATGCCCGAATTGAGAATATACCCATTATCATATTCGTATTCAGCGACCCAAAAAACCGCCGAGTTCCAAGTGTGCACTGATTTTATATAGAATTTACATAAAACCCTAGGAGAAGAGGTAAATACCCTAGGCACCAAGTGCCGCGGAGACTTTCGACATCATGATATTCGTGTTCAGCGACCCCAAAAACCCCGAGTACATAAATTGAACCCATTTGGAATACTTACCGAGTTGTAAATTTTCTATCTATTGTCTGTTCGGAATGCACTTTTCGACTATTCTTAAAAACTCTGTTTATGTAGTCGACAACCTCAAAAGCATAGTGCAGGATATAATGCAACGATGTGACGGTACTATGGACTACATGACTATAATACAATACTCATTACTGAATATTATTATTAATATAAAATACTAAACTTTATATGTATACTTACGTGACAGAATTTAAAATAATCTGTCAAACACAATGTTATACGTCACTATGATTTTCAAAACATTAGCTCAGACTATTTTTTGTATATCTATCTCTTTTCAATGTACTGAATGTTTAAACGGTATTCAAAGGACTTATAGTTATGACTAAACATGTGTTAAATATTTTTGGAATGAAGTTCCTAACGGCAGGCTTGGAGGATATAGGGATTTTGCTGCGCGACCGAACTGAAAAAAATGTAATAGTAAAACCGTAAGAAAAAGTTCGTGGAATTATTTGCGTGGAATAAAACCGTTAAATGAGACGTGCGCAGGCGCTACAGTCGTATACACAAGCCAGTAGTGTTTATTCTACATTAGCCGAAGGAACTTCGTTCCTACCTGGTGTCCCACGACACCATTATACTTTTTTTTCATCTTTGTTTTTACCGACCAATATACCTTATATGAGTTTCTGTCTCTCTCTTACTCACACCATTACATATGTAATGATTTTTCCCATTTAACTCTACATAATTTTTTTCCGCCGAGTGCACGAATAGCAGTATAACTTCAAAATGATTTGCATTTCAAGCTTCGTTTAGAAAATCAATAAACATTTTTTTTGTTAAATATAACAGGAAAGTTTTATTGGATATTTTACGATACTATAGTCACTGTATTTGGGTTTCAGATATATATTTTTAGAAAGGATATTTGACTTGCTATTGTTAAGAAAATAAAAAGCTTTTTATGAACGTAACTGAAATTGGTTGCAATTTTTAGCATTCAATAAATAAGCTGTTTTATAGTCGACCAGTAACAATGTTTATTCTTTACACTCGAGCATTATATTTGTAGGTATATATAAATATTTAGTTTATAGACTATGTTGAAAAGACTATAAAATCATATTTTATGTAATAAAGTCAAACTAAATAATTTTTATAGATTGCCCTTTATACATTGAATTATCTATATCGGATGATAGGCTAGAGGTCAGGTTTTTGAGGCTTAAGAGTAGTTCGTTTCTTTTCCATTCCCATCAGTGGGCTCTGTTTCCACCCCCCAAACAATTCTGATAGGATTGTTGAGCAGAAGCTTGTTGGGTTAGCGATAGGCCAAACTGGTGTACTTTGACACCTTACGAAGATTGTGTAACGAAGGTTGGACGTAGAGTTCACTTCGCTACCCGCACGAAACATTCGCTGCCAACAAAGGCTACTTCTTCTTTAGTGGCGTCGCCTCGAAGGAATGTGGTTGCTATATCAATCAGGTGGGAAATCACCTTGAGAGAACTCAACATTTTTTACTGTGCCAGAAGTTAGATCATAACCGTTGAAGGCATAAAGGGACACAATTCTAGCCCAGAAGGAATGGCAGTTTTACCGTAACAAAAGACTTTAATGAGTAGAACTGTTCATCTTCATCTCCACCTCTATTACTTTTCGTTTCTGGGGAAAATACTGAAGTATATCGACTCTAATCCATTGAAGAGGAGTAGCAGTTTAACATCGTCACTTACTATGAGGACGTTCTCAAAGCTATAGCCGTTTTTCAAAACAGGTTTGGCAATGAGGTTGTCAGCTTCGTCTGGAGTTTCTTCAATGTATCAAAGGCATCTTGATACTCTTAACTTCAATTAAAAGTCTTGCATTCTTCGTTGTGTGGTCCGATCGTGTCCACGTTTTAGAGTTCGCTGGCTATTATTGGTGTGAGCTTTGAAGGCACATCTCAGGTTAGGATTAATGATGTCAGAAGTCTTTGTAGAAGGTCTGGTAGTAGTGTAACAGATACTATATACTTAGCAGGCCACCTAGATGTCCATGGAAGTGGTTTTACTGGACTTGGTGGAGGGGTCGTCCTTGAGAATTGGCTCTTTGACGTTGTTGTCAGGAAAATTTGTGATTTGAGACTGTAACATCCTTGGACTAACGTATTCACTTCTAAGCAATACTCGTCTCCCACATAAAACTGCTCTGCAGACTTTACGACCGCTAGGAGTTCTCGTTTAACAACGCAATATTTTCGATCTGGCTTTCACAGGGTTTTACTGAAATACTTGAGTATCCATTCCTGTTTATTCTGCAACTGCGTGTCCAATGGGGTCCACGTCTTGTAGAGTTCACTGGTTGTTAGTAGTATGAGCTTTCAGGGGTTAGTTCTGGGGTTAACGATGTCAGAAGTCTTCATAGGAGGTCTGGTGTTAAAGTAACAAATTTTGGTGGACGTGGTGTCACGGGTCCTGGTGGAGGAGTCGTTCTGGAGAATTGGCTCTTTGACGTTGTTTTTAGGGAAGCTTGTAATTTGAGACTTTCTTGTAATATCCTGGACCTATGATCGCCTTAGAATTGTCTCTTTGACGTTGGTGTCATGGGAGGTTGTCATTTGAGACTATCCTAATATCTCCGGAGGATAAGAAGACTATTAATTTTAACCTCCGTAGATAGATCAGTAAGAACGTTCATGTCTGGTGTAACTGATCAAGGCGGGTAAAAAATGCCCTCTCTTGCGTTAATTTAAAACCGCCCTAGCGATGCTTTCTCGTGTGTTGATTTATGCTAACACATAACCAATAGAAAATCGTAAATTTTGTATTCATTAAGATTATCCATTTCAATAATATTAAAAAAATTGTAAATACTGATCATTTTAAAGATATTACGCTTTATAGCAACTTATTTTACCTGTTTATTCTCATAAACTATACCTACATCATAGTTGGTTTTTCAGTATTTATTTTGATCTAAAGAGCGTCTGGGGTGATAAAAGTTCTTGTTAAATAACAAAAGGCTAACGGCTAGATTGTGGAAAGAGATATTCCACCCCGGAATACTTGATTTTAAAAATAGTCTTTTGTATGTGTAAAAACCAGACTTGAACAGTAATTTATTAAACACGTGCACATCGAATGTCAAAGTGGAATTTTCAGACGAAATATAAACGCCCTTTAATTTTTTTTATGTTGGTATTTGTTTAGTATGTTTAACTTTTAAGGGTGCTAAAAATAAATATAAAACTAGTTTTAGGGGAATTACCAGAGATCCTTTTTTTGTTGTCATCAAACACTAGAAAACCAAATAATTATCGAAAAAACGTTGAAAAATCGAAAGAAAAAACGTGTGCGTCTCAGGACGCGCGACCGAAGTGATAACTTCAACTAATCCAAATTGAACTATTTAATATCTGACAGTTCGAAATTTCTAATCAGTTGCGTAGTAATTTGCATTACATCCACCCTTTACGTGGTACGGCCTGATTATTTAAACAGAATCTGATTTCACCTATTCTTCCATTTTTTTGTTCAACATGTATTGACGTTGATATTAAGCACTAGAAATTTTGGCGGGCTTATCACAATTATTATTTTGTAATCTAATTTTTTGATCAATTTAGAGAGAGAGAGAGAGAGAGAGAGAGAGAGAGAGAGAGAAAGAGAGAGAGATACCCTTCCTTCTTCATCTTCTTCTTCTTCTTCTGCTGCCGTGCACCTACAGTGCGTTGGCGATTATCTTATCGTCAGACATCTATTTTTAGCGGCATGACACAGCTCACCGGTGTTATTTATACCAGTCCAGTGTTTTATATTGCGTAGCCATGACATTTGTTTCCGGCCTATACCTCTCTTTCCTTCGATCTTTCCTTGTATGATCAGTTGGGGTATTGTATATCTTTCTCCTCTAAGAACATGACCCAAGTATCCAACCTTTCGCACCTTGATCAAGTTGAACAACTCTCTCTCAGTCCCTGCTCTTCTTAGTACATCTTCGTTCCTCACTTTGTCTGTCCATGATATGCTCAGCATTCTTCGAAGGGTCCACATTTCGAAGGCTTCTAGTTTATTGATGGACGATACCTTTAGTGTCCATGTTTCCATGCCGTACAGTAAAATTGACCACACATAACATTTAACCATTCTATACCGAAGGTCAAAAGAGAGATTACGGTTACATAACATCGGTTTAAATTTAATAAATGCCTGTCTTGCGTTTCCAATGCGGCATTTAATTTCCTGCTGAGGGTCCCATTGCTCATTTATAATTGTCCCTAGATACTTAAACGTCTTCACTTGCTCGATAGGCGTGTTATCTATATGCAGTTGGGCACTTAAAATTGCATTTCTACTTATTGCCATGCACTTGGTTTTCGTTGCATTTATTTTTAAGCCATATGATTTCCCAACATTGTTTATTCTATCTATTAATAATTGCATCTCGTGTTCGTTGTCTGTGAGTATTGCCGTATCGTCCGCATAGCGAATATTATTCAGCGGGTATCCATTAACTTTGATGCGATAATCATAATCTTCAAGAGCCTCAGCAAAGACATTTTCTACATAGAGGTTGAACAGCATAGGGGACAAAATACATCCCTGGCGTAGTCCTCTTAAAACTTCGAAGTCTTCTGTGTTGGTTGACTGATTCAGCCTAACCCGTGCTTTCTGGTTCCAGTAGAGGTTTTGGATAATTCTTATATCTCTGCTGTCGATGTTGGCGCTCTGCAGCGTTTTTATCATAATGTCATGCTTGACGGTATCAAACGCCTTCTCGTAGTCGATGAATGTGATATAAACATCTTTTCGTTGATCAATGCAGTTTTGAATGAGGGTATATAGGCAGAAAACTGCTTCGCGTGTACCCATACCGTTCTTGAAACCAAACTGGGTCACTCTACTTAGCTCTTCTAACTTTCTGAACATCCTTGTGTGAAGGATCCGGAGGAATAGCTTGAGCATATGACTCATTAAACTAATCAGTCGATGATCTTTGCATTTTACTGCTTTTGATGTCTTAGGAATCATTATGAAAGTTGAGTAGAGCCAGTCGTTTGAAATGTGACCTGTGCTATAGATTTCGTTGAAAAGATTTACCAACGTGTCAATGTTATCGTCTTCGAACAGCTTTATAGCCTCGGTGGGAATGTCATCTGGTCCAGTAGCTTTACTCAGCTTTGCTACTTTTATGGCGTGTTCTACCTCACTTCGGATAATGGGAGGGCCGGATAGATTTTCAGTGGGTATGCTTATGCTAGGATGTTCTGGTCTGTCATCACTAAATAGAGATGAAGCGTAATCCCTTCATGTCTTGGCCAGTTCTTCCTGGGTATTTATAAAATCATTCTGGTCTTTTTTTAGGCGGGTGGTTTGATATTTCTTGTGTACATGTGAGAACTCCTTAACTTTTTTGTGTAGTCTGAAGCTATCGCCCCTCATTTGTTCCTAATTCTTCACAGCGGTCCTTTATCCAATTTTCCTTTGCTAACTTTATATTTTGTTCTTATTATTTGTTGCGTTTCTTTGTATTTTTGTTGGTTTTGTTGGATTTTGTATAGTCTACGTTGTTCCATTAAATCAAGAATTTCGTTCGTCATCCACTCGTTTTTGTTGGTTCTTTTTATCTTATTTGCGACTTCAGCGTTAGCTTCATTTATAGCTGTCTTTATTTTTTCACAAGTTCCCTCTATGCAGTGGTGACCTTGTTCTATTTTTCGTAAGTTTTCGTTGATATGTCTGCTATAAGTTGCTTTAAGATGCTCATCTCTCATTAGTTCCCTCGTGTCCATAGATTTGTTATTAGCTGTTTTCTTAATTTTTGACAGACGAAGTTTTATATTCGCAAACAGTGGATTGTGATCAGACCCTATCTCTGCACCGGGATATGCTGCCACTCTCTTAATACAATTTCGGAATCTTTTGTTTATTAAGATGTAAGTCAATTTGATTTCGTATGATGTGATTCGGTCGGTCACCCGGTGCCCGCCATGTATATAATCGTCTCGGCGGGAGCTGAAACCACGTATTGGACACAATGAAGTCTTTTTCTTCGCAAAATTCAATTAGCATATCTCTCCGCTCATTCTTACTACCTAAACCAAAATCTCCAACTACATTCCCACAGCGGCCCCTACCAACCTTGGCATTAAAATCGCCCATTATTAAGTTGATATCGTTCTTCTTTGTGAGTTTTAAGGCTTGATTTATTTCACTATAGAACTGTAAGGCTTCACTTTCTGCTTTTTCTGCCGTGGGCGCATAAACTTGTATCAAGTTGATGTTTATTGGTTGGCCCGCCAATCTAACTATCATCACTCGGTTCGAAACTGGTATAAAATCGATAACAGAGGGTACAATTCTATTTTCAAGCACTAGTGCAACGCCATGTCGGTGATAATTATCGGCGATATCGCTGCAGGAATAATACACTGTATAATTTCCCTTGAGGAAAATTCCTGAGCCTGACCATCTCATTTCACTTATACCCTTCCATAAGGAGTTATAACTTCAAAAAGTTAAAAAACGTCATCAATTCGCAAAAAACTTTAAAACCCAATGTCTATCAAAATACAGAATTTTTTTTGTAGTTTTAAAAATCTATAAATAACATTTTCAGACACGAGGCGCCACACGATACAAAATAATAATAATTTTCGCTTTAATTTGAATTTTCAAGAGAAGACCTTCAGTCCCGTTTCTAAATTAAACCTTAAAAACGACATCCGTGGGAACGAACTCTATAATTTCGCATGCAAATCCAGTTGCTCGATGAAAAAAGACAACAAAGGAATTATAGTCAGTGAAACGCCAATTTCCTGTAATGAAACTCTTTAGACTACTTGATTTGTGATCATATAATAAAATGGTTTTCTTTTCACTATTTGATCACCATTCACCATATCGAGTTCATCATTCCCTGACCTAAATTTCGGAATTGGTTTCAAATTAATCTGCGATTATATATTGCGAAACTGATACGTATATACCATATGGATAAAACTTTTTTTATATGTATATGTTTTAAATATAACCAACAACTGCTCCTCTTATATTTATTTAACTAGATGAGTTATCAAGCAAATAAGGGTCGTCGGAAAAATAAGTTTTTTCGAGGTATACAAAATAGACCCCGTGGCGGTGGTGGCCTCTTCATTTCTGCCTGGCGCGAAAATTTTTGGAAACAGTAAAAGATACAGTGAATTGGACAGCAGCTCGTAGCCCAATTCGATAAATTTGGCGGAGGTGTGAACCATTCTTTTCTTCTGCTGCTGGTCCATGTATATCACAACTTATGTCCTAGAAAATGATGGCCATCACCTTTCCAATCAATGGGATAGTCTTCCCCTTCTTCAGAGCACGTTTGCCAGGTGAGGTGCTATTCTTCCTTGTTCTCTGGTGTGTACCAGTGGAACCATGTTTCAAAACAAAAAAGAAGCTCTTTCGGACTGCGCTTAAACAGTGTCAAATATTGCTGTGTCTTACGTTTGCGAGAGAGGACAAAAAATAACCAGGTAGAGGGAAATAAAGGAAATTAGTTAAGAGATATTGTTGACATTTCAAACTATCGACTTACTTAGTCTATTCAATTCAGAACTAGTGCGTTTTCATGGTGGAAAAGCGTTTTTTTTTTGGCCAAATGGGGCAGTTTTTTTTTCTGAAAATCGGACCAATAATCTGCCATAATGACCATATTCTTCTTCTCCTAGAAGTCGATGTAGATCACACCTTGTCTTCCAGGAGAAAATGGCCATCACTTTTCCGATCAATGGGATAGTCTTTCCCTTCTTCAGAGCACGTTTGCCAGGTGAAGTCTACTGTTGCTATCCTTCTTTGTGCTCTGATATAAACCAGTGGAATCATGTTTTGAAACAACAAAAAAACTCTGTCAAATATTGCTGTCAAATGGTCTTAGGGTTGAGAGAGAAGGTAAAAAAAACAAACAAGTAGAGCGAGATAAAAAGTAAATTAGTAAAGAGATCTTGTGGGTTGTCATGGTGAAAGAGCACTTCTTTATGGCCAAATGAGGCTGTTCTTTCTGAAATTCGGATCAATAATTTGGACTAAGAACTATTTTGTTCTTCTCCTGGTAGTAGTTGTAGATCTTCCAGAAAACGATGGCTAATTCCTTTCTTTGTATAAACTTTAGAAATTTTATTAATCTCGATTCCTTAGTAACTCACATTTTTTTATTCATTACTTAATCTTTAACCCGGTTATGTCCGCGTACCAGAAAAATTAATGTTGCAATGTAAACTCTTCAAACAAATTAGTTTGACGTAACGAGCGAGAGATACTGATGCTACACAATTTCTATTTTAAATCGTCAAAGCCAAAGTGCAGACTTTACTGTTATTGTCTATGAACATGAAACGTCATATTTCTGTTAATGTACCATCAAAAATAACTTTCATTTACTTGAATGTGCCATACGTAATAACTTGAGAGCACCATTAAAATCTGTTGGCAAGAGACAAGCATTTGCACTTGTTCCTTAGAATAAAACACTTTTGCAAAACTCAGAAGCGTATCAAAAAACTGATATTTCAAAATGCACGAGGAGATAGATTTTATTAAATATAAACTGGTATATGAGGCGGTTCGATATGCACTTAGCCTACAAAAGAAAAACAAAAAATTTTGATAAATGATGTTTTATGTCTCAATATACCCTTCTTTTAGCTGGATACACTTAATCCCATTTTTTTAACCCATCTGAGAAATATGTTTTCTCAAGGTCTACAAAATAGGCCTCCGTGGCGTCGACAATCTCTTCATTCGACTCAAATTTCTGCCCACTATATGAGTTTTTCAAGTTTGGAAACAAAAAGAATTTGTACGATAACAAATCTGAAGGATACGGTGGATAGAGCAGCAGTTCATAGTCAAATTCGACCAATTTGGGAGAAGGTGCGTTGTCAAAGTGGAAAATCAGTTGTTCTTTGCCAAATAAGGCAGTTTTTTCTGTAATACTTCGATGTAGTAGATCCTTGTGACTGTTTTGCTGTTCTCCAGGTAGTGGATGTAAATCACACCTCGTGAATCCCAGAAAACGTATGCCACCACCTATCAGACCGATGAGACAGTCTTCGCTTTCTTCGGAGCACGTTCATTTAGACTGTTCCTTGGTCTCTGATGTGTCTCAATGGATCCATATTTCATCGAAAGTCACCAAACCATACAGAAACTCCTCCAGATTGTGATTAAACTGCGTCAAACAATTCTTTAAAGAAGAGGTTTTTAGTTGTGCTTGTTGTTCGAAGTGAGCAAATGCCCAAAATGTTATGCAGGAAATGATCCAGGCTGACTTTTAAGGTGTCCAAAGTCTTAGTTATCTCACTCTCCTCCCATCGGCATTCTGTCAGTACGAGATCGTGTATTTTTGTCAGGTTTTCTTCTGTGATAGTCATTTTCGTTGCATCTGGGTGTGGCTCATTGAAAAATGACATGCCACCAAGTTGAAACTCCAATTTTTAACGGTCGCCATCAAAGAAGGATAGTAACCGTATACAGCATCCAAGCTTGATTGAAATTGACAACTAACTGGAGATTAAAAATGACACAAAACTGACAACTGCAAGTTAGTGATAACAGAAAGAAAATCGAAAACTGCGAAGAAATTGACAACAGGTTGATGATTAACAAGAGATTAACAGTTCACAAGTTGACAACTAACTGGAGATTCACAATGACACGAAATTGACAAGAGCCTGACAACTGACAAAAGATTGACAACGACACAAAACTGACAACTGACAAAAGACTGATAACTGACCAAAGTTTGACAATTGATAAGAGATTGATAACTGACAAGAAATTAACAGTTGACAAGAGAAGGACAACTGATTAAATTTTGACAGCTGACAAGAAGTCAATAACTGATAACTGACAACTGACAACCTTCTTTATATGTGAAATACGTTAAGTAAAATTTTACCTACTCCAAATTCTTTATTAAAAAGTTTGTTTAAGGAAAATAATTACGCCACTGGCAAACCAGGGTTTTAATTTTCGACATGACAGAGTAATTTTGGAGTCAATAAAACCTTGAACTAACATGAACTTTCGAAGTTTTTGATCTCTTAACATTGTATGGGAATAAATTATCTGTTTGCCTTAAAGCACAAACGACCATTAGATTATATGTTGAATTTTCTTGTAGTTATTGCTTCCTCTTTTTATCTGTCAACAGAATTTAACAAGCTATCTAAATTATTGTTTTGATATATTTTTTTATTAATAAAATAAATGAAGTTCACAGGTGTTTAAGGTTAAAAAAAACGTTCTTATGCATTAGGTCTGACGATTCTGTGCGCCAAGAGGGCGCCCTAGAGCAGTGAGGACCTTTGTGGACAATTCTCTATATTAAACCTTATATAATATTAAATACGTTTTTTTCTATTATTATTTTTTTTTATGGTCAAGCACAAGCACTGCAGGAAAAATCCTTTAAGGCGCTCTGAGAGCGGTGCGTGTGCGAAGAAAGCGATTCACGTTGTTCTTGAATCGTTGAAGGTTATATTCGGTGGGAAATACGGCCTCAGAAAGGCCGTTCCACAAAGAGGATGTCCTCCAGAAGAAAGAGTTCTTAAACAATGATGTTCGAGGAGTATTAAGTTGAACCACATAGGGATGGGCGGAAGTGGTTTGTCGTGTATTTCTGCTATGAATTGCTCTAGGTGGAATCAAGCGGGCAATGTCAGTAGAACACTTGCCATGGAAATATTTGTAAAAGAGGGTCAAATCACCAACCTGTCTTCGATGTTCTAAGCTGTCGAGGTTCTTGGGTAGCTCGTGGTCACCGATCAGGCGAATGGCTCTCCTTTGGATGGAATCCAACAACCGAAGGGTATGCTTCAGTGCAGAACTCCAGACATGAGAGCAGTATTCCAGTGATGGTCGAATCTGGGCTTTGTAGAGTGTTAAAAGTTGTTGTGGTGTATACAGCTTTTTGGTACGGAAAAGTACTCCGAGTTTCTGAGAAGCTGTTCTGGCGATTATTATCGTTTTCTATACAAACATAGGATATCACAAAGGATATAATTTTTATAAAGTTACGCCAAAGAAGTATAACTTCCTATGTGTGTATATCTCGTAGTCACTTGGCGATTCGGGCACATAGCTATGTGCCCGTCACTTAGAAACGCACCGAGTATAGATCCATTACATCTCTATGTGACTGATTTTAGCCCGTAGTCACATAGCGATTCCGGCACATAGCTATGGCGAAGAACAAGTCAGTCACTTAGAGATTTATCAAATTCAAGACCATCGCATCTCTATGTGACTGATTTTAGTCCGTAGTCACATAGCGATTTCAGCACATAGCTATGCGCGGAGAGAAAGTCAGTCACTTAGGATCTACCAAGTTGAGGGCTATTGCATCTCTATGTGATTGAATTTTAGCCGCAATCACATAGCGATCCAGGCACATAGCACGGGGAAACTTGGAGAGATTATTAAAAAGCAAGGACCATATTTAAACATATTATTTTATTTTTCATTTTAGTGGCAATAAGTTCTCTAATTAATAGAAGAAAATATACATTTCCGAATCTCTCCAAGTTTCCCCGTGCTATGTGCCTGGATCGCTATGTGATTGCGGCTAAAGTTCAATCACATAGAGATGCAATAGCCCTCAACTGGTAGATCCTAAGTGACTGACTTTCTCTCCGCGCATAGCTATGTGACTACGGACTAAAATCAGTCACATAGAGATGCGATGGTCTTGAATTTGATAAATCTCTAAGTGACTGACTTGTCCTCCGCACATAGCTATGTGCCGAAATCGCTATGTGACTACGGGCTAAAATCAGTCACATAGAGATGTGATGGATCTATACTCGGCGCGTTTCTAAGTGCCGGGCACATGGCTATGTGCTAGTGCTATGTGCCTAAAATAGCCCAGTCACATAGCTATGTGCCTGAATCGCCAAGTGACTACGACATATAAAAATACAGATAAATACGTGTCTTATCTAGTTTAAAAATTTAACACTGCTGCAATAAATAAGACGTTACAGATTAAATATTTAATTTAAATTTTCCTGTATTCATACTTATCGATTCCGATATTGCAAAATAAGCTTTTTTATCGACTATTTAAGCAGGAATTATTATATATCCAATTCCAATAACTAGTGTGGAATTCGATTCGATAACGAAAATTATTGCAGACTAAATAGTATCCAGTTTCACCCACACTTTCAACAAATAAAGGCACTGCTTTAAATTTTATATTGGATAGTGTAGGGGCCAAATGGGCCATCGTGGCCTTTTCAATTCTGATGAGTCCACCTGTTTTCTATTATCTTGTTTTTACTGCTGATTACTAATTTCGACGACAATTTGACAATTTTAGGGAGTTAGAACTTAATATTTCTTTAAACCCACAATCTAAGCATTAAAATGAGACTACGCTGTCCCAGTTGGCTCCTACACTACAACAAATTAAGGCACTGTTATAAATTTTCGTATCGAATCCCGAGTTCGAATATGCCGTTATTTTAATTACTAGAAATCGTCGGGTATTTTCAATTTGATCGTATACGCTACACGCTTAAATATAAAAATAATAATTTTTTAATGAAGAAACGTGGGCTATACACGTAGGTTTTAAAAATAAACACATTTGGGACGATGTAATTTATATCGAATTAAATACTCTTCCATGTTTAAATTAACAATAAAGCGCTTAAATGGTAAAAGCTTTAAAGTTTTGTTTTATGAATGGATTCATTCATGAAGAATTTAGTATATGGGCCCATATTTTTTTATATAACATTATTTAAAATATTTTTTTAAAAGAGTCTCACAAACTAATTTCAATTATTAAAATTGTACCACAAAAAAATGGCATTAATTACGAAATATCAAATACAAAATGTTTACTTCATTAGTCAAATTAAATGTCAAATGTTGTCAAAGTTGTTAAAACCATCAACAACAATTTTTCGTTGCATTGACAGACATTAATTTATACCAAAAACACTTGAAACACCAGGAAATGACGTGTCTTAGCAGTAACCCTGGACACCAAATGCTCCGGAGGACGGCTCTTGTTTAACAACCCCAAAAACACCTGAGTACTCTGTTTGCTTCAATTTAGTGTTGGAAAGCTTCGAAATACAAAAAGATGATGTGCTTTAGAAGTAACCATGAGCACCAGGTGTTCCGAGAGTCGGTTCTATTGGGAATTCGTGAACAGCCACCCTAAAAACCCTCGAGTATTCTATTTGCATTAGTTTAGTGCCGAAAACCCTTGAAACTCCAGAAGATGACGTGCCTTAGCAGTAACCCTGAGCATCAAGTGCTCCGGGGTTCGGTTCTGATGGTGTATTTGTGCTCAACAACTCCAAAAACCACTGGCCACTCTGTTTGCATCAATTTAGTTTAGTGTTGGAAAGCTTTGAAACACCAGAAGATGATATGCTTTAGCAGTAACCATGCATGAGCACCAGATGTTCCAGGAATCGGTTCTGATGGCGTATTCAAGTCCAACAACCCTAAAATCCTTGATTACACAGTTTGCGTTAATTTAGTGTTAGATACCTTCGAAATTCCAAAAGATGATGTGTCTTAGCAATAATCCTGTGCACCAAGGGCTCCAGGAGTCGGTTTTTATGGCATATTCATGTTCAGCGACCCCAAAAACCCCGAGTAATCTGTTTTGCATTAATTTAGTGTCGTAAAACAGTGAAGTGCTTTAGCAGTATCCCTGGGCACGTAGTGCTCCAGGAGTCAGATCTGATGGCGTATTCGTGTTCAACAACCCCAAAAATCTCTGAGTACTGTTTGCATAAATTTAGGGCTGAAAACCATTAAAACTGATGAGATGCCCCTTGGCACCAGGTGCACCGGGGATTGATTCTGATGGTGTATTCTTATTAAGCGTTCCCAAAAGACTTCGAGTAACCTGTTTCCATTAATTTAGTGGCGAAAAACCTTCAAACTTCAGAAGATGACGTGCTTTAGCATTAACCCTTGGTACCAGTTGTATCAGGGGTTGATTATGATGGTGTATTTATGTTAAGCGAGGAATCTATTTGCATTAATTTCATGCTAAAAATCTTTGAAACTCCAGAAAATGGCGTCTCTTAGCAGAGTAACCGTGAGCACCAGGTGCTCCGGGATCGGTTCTAAGTTCTAATGTCTTATTCGTGTTTATTTATTTATTTTGACATTTTTTAATAAAAGTTGCTATCTTTCAAAAATTGCATGCGTAGAATCGTTACTTTACTTTTCTAAACCATCATGATTTTTAATTGTAAAACATTTTTTTTTGTGTGGATTTTGATATAACTAATTTCATTACGTGTATGCACACCTACTACGGAAATAAAAGGTGAATGAGCATCCGAGCTTTCTTATAACAGTTTTATAATTCATGTAATGTGGGATTTACAACCGATTAAAAATTTTCAAGTGTTTAGATAACGTTTTTCGATCTAGTAGAAAAAAATTTAAGATGACCATCTGTTCAGTTATTGACAATTAGAAGAAGATTAAATTACCTTCTATAATACATAAAATCAGTACTCGAAGTACTTGACAATGTTTAAAAATAAATGAATATTTAAAGGTGTGGTAATTTAAAGAATTTATCTTTCTCTGTTTTATTTATTTTTTCTATTAAGAAAAAAGAGAGTAAGAGTAAGAATTAGAAGTACAATTTTAGTAAAAAAGTATCCTAATTTAAGTAGGTGAGTCTAAGACTGATGAGGGTTTAAGACCAAAAATTTACAATATCTCTTTGAGACCTCTTCGGTTACAGGATGCCACCAGTATCCTGCAAAACCCCAACACCCAGGATACCCTACGAACACCTTTGAACAGTAGTCGCAGAACCATCCAGAAGAAACCTCGTAGAAAGGTTCCACTTCCTCAGCTGGAGCTACTCCAAGTAGCTAGACAGCATCTTCCAGAGGAGCTCAAAATCAACTCGAAAAGATAGTTAACATAAATAATAAACAATATTTATCCAAATACTGTAAAAAAGACCAAAATGATCAAAAAGTAGGTCGAGGTTTTTGTGGTATTTTCGACCAAAGTTCGACCTGTGTCAGCATGTTTCAGGAAAAGTTTGCCAGGATAAATTTGCCACAGACAACTACTATAGAAAATGCAGAACATGGATGAGCGTTAGAAAGTATAATTTTATTAAAAAAGTATCTTAATTCCACACAGTTTGAGTTAATCAAACAGTGATAATGGTTTAGGACCAAGAATTTATAGCAGTGATAAAAATGTAAACAATTCTGGCTCTATGAGAACTCTTCGGTTACAGAAACGCTAATGAAGGATACCCTACCACCCCTTGGAACAGATGTCTCAAAACCATCCAAAAGAAATCTTGTAGGAAGCTTCCACAGCGGAAGCTACTCCAAGCAGCAGGACAGTATCTTCCAGAGGACCTCCAGAATCTACTCGAAGAGATAGTTTACATATATAATTAAGAAACTTATCTTAATAATGTAAACAGAAATCGAAACTTTTGTGGTGTTTTTCGACCCAAGTTCGACCTGTGACAACTATTTTCAGGAAAAGCTTGTGAATTGATTTTTTTTAAACAGGATAAAGTTGCCACAGATAACTCCTATGAAAAATGTAGAGCAGGGATGAGGGTTAGAAGTACAATTTTATTAAAAGAATATGCTAATTTCACTCAGTACGAGTAAATTTAAAAGTGATGATGGTTTAGGAGCAGGATTTTACAGTAGTGATAATGTAATGTAGGATGGACTAGTCAGCGCAATCTCCAGACCTTAATCCTGTGGAGAATTTGTGGCAAAAGATATCAAACATTATTTTCAAACGAAAATCACAAAAAAAATGAAAAATATTTGACGTAAAGTCCTTAAAACTCTATTTTCAGCTATTTTGTAAGGAGATGTAGGACTTCTTGACACGTCTATACATTTGCTTATCTCAGAAAAAATTCTAATCTCTTTACTGTATATTTTACTATTATTCTAATTATCTGTGTTATCTCCAAATATGACATTAAAGCAATATAAACGTGAAGTAATCTGGTAGTATATAATTACTTCTGAAAATTTTATAAAGCTATTCAAGCTAATTTTAATGAAATTATGAAATTATACTCTACCTGCAGCTGTCAACTCGTTTAATTAAAGACAACGATGCCGCGACTTAAAACTAAACCTATTTTTATTTAAAATAATGATTGTTTAGATTTTTAACACAAATTACCATAGAAATTATTATTATTATTATTATATACAGAGTGTCACAAAATGAAATGGGTGATAGTAGATCCCAAAATAAGCAATAACGGTTTCGGAAAACAATTTCTACAAAAAACAATGATATTTATTAACACACAACAAACATAGAGTCTTAGAAGTGGTTCAAAGTGTTCAGTTACAACATCTCCGCCTCAGGGACTGTAGAACTCTTGATTGGCTAGGATTCGATGACATCCCTGCTCTACTCTTTTGCTGCAGCTTCTCGAGGTTATTTACATGAGTGGTGTATATGTTACAGGGAAAGTGGATTCTCCAGTAGGAGTTGACTCTCCCTAGATAAAGTCAACTTTTACTGATATTTTCAGTAAAAGTTGATTAAAAGCGGCAAGTGTTCAATTTCGATCAACATTTACTAGTCAGAGTTGACTATACCTAGGAAAAGTATACTCTTACTGACTTGAGGTAGTAACAGTTAACTATTTTTAAGGGAACGGTACTAGCTAACAAAAACGAATAAAAAGGCAAAACTAATACATCAATAGATAGAAATATTTATTTGTAAGGAAACCGTACTAGCTAACAAAAAACAAATTAAAAGACAAAATCAACACAGAAAGAGATAAACATGTTTAAGAAAAACTAATAAAATCTAAAACCCTTATAAAACATAAAGAGATAGAAATGTTAATTATTTATTACAGCAAGGTAAAGATTTGTGACACTTTGATTTGCAAAGCACTTTTTTCTTTTTACACATACACTTCATGGATTCGCATTTAGTGTTGCAAGAGCATTTAAGTTGAAACAGTCCTCAGAGCTATTATTTTATCCATAGGAACTTCATTTTCTTGGATTATGTTTGTAGGACATTTACAAAATTGAGACCTGAAAATAATATAATTATTAAAACCTGATCTAGTTCAGCGGGCAGCGAGCGAGCGAGCGAGCGAGAGAGAGAGAGAGAAAGAGAGAGAGAGAGAGAGAGAGATATAGAGAGAGAGGTTACCTTGAGAACAGCTGCTTTAGAATTCCATTTCTCGTTGCAATTCGATAAAATCCATCATCCACAACCTCCAATACCCCACTATAGGATAGATCGAGCATCTCCTCTACCGCGGTCAACATCCGGGACAGGAATTCGAACTGATGTTCCTTTTTCTACTGGTGGATGAATGTGACCTGAGATTTTTTTCATGCGTTTAGCTTGTTGTTCTAGACAAAAGAAAGCTTCTTTTCTTTGTTTCTTGATGTCCTGAGTAGACTTGTCCAGGTCAGTGAGGAGATAATCACTATCATCTACGAGGTTTTCACCACTTAATAAATTTTGGTTTGTGTCATTTTCATAAGGATTTTCATTCTCGTTACCTTCAATGTCGTTTTCTTGTTGTTGCTGGATTTGATCAATTGCGCATTGAAGATCATCTTCTGTTTCTAAATTTCCCAGAACCTCAGTTGGCAGTTTTGAACTAAATAAGCCAAGTCTCGGTGGGCAGCCGAACATTGCTTCATACGGGGATCTTTTTATCCCACTATGCAATGCACTGTTTTTCATAAGTTGGATAAACTTTAAGCCCTCACTCCATTTTGATGTTTTGTGATCTTGCATCCAGGTGGTTATCATATTCTCTACATCCTGGTTGGCTCTTTCGATGCTACCTTGACTCTGACTATGTCGCGGTTTGCCGTGCACCATTTTGAAGGCCATAAATTAACCAGACTGTCAATAATTTTATTAACAAATTCTCTGCCATTGTCGGACTGTAAAATACAAGGAGCGCCTAAGAATGTAAAGATATCAATGATATTATTGCAGACTTCGTCTGCAGTCTTCGATTTCAGTGGTTTTAGCACAACAAACTTTGTCAAATGGTCCTGGTACACCATTATAAATTTAAAGTCTTCATCAGGTTGCGACTAAAAGTCAATCAAATCCACTTGACACCGTGAATTCATTTCCTTAAATAACAAAGGCTTTACAACCAGTCCCTTCTTCTTATGTTTCAATTTTTGAACACAAGGTTCGCACAAGCCTAAAAATAATGAAATGTCCTTTGCAGTAACATTTTAAAATTTTCCTTTCAATTGCTGAATCATACGATCTCTTCCTCCATGTCCAGTGGATATATGCGCTTCATTAAGAACTCCAAACAATTCTTCATCAAAAACATAATACCTTATGCTGTCTTGGTCTGTGACAGGGTGTATTAGTTTTGTAATACCATTTACTTCAATAATGTCATATCGTCTTAAAAACCTGATATCGTTACTTTCTTTTTTAGTTGCATTTTTCAGATTTTTCACTTTCCGAATGTAGGTATCATATTTTAGTTTGGTCAATGTCAGTGAATTTACCTTGGAAGTCAAGCGTTCTTGTCGCAGTTTTTCATAAAACAGTTCTGCCGTAGGGTCTGACATAATTATTGCACATTTAATTCAGTTATTAAAACGTAACTTAACCTATTGTCACTATTGCACAAACAACCGTAAAGGACCGACTACAGGTCGGAGGGGATGTGCTGAAGCCTCAAGGACGAGCCGCAGCTAGCTGCTTCGGTCACATTTTAAGACAGCATCTGCAAATCAAGTTTTACTAAATCACGGCAGGCATAGTTAACTCTTCCTAGGAAAAGTTGATCTGTCTGTTTTCAATCAACTGTTACTGGTAATTTTAGTGAGTGTTGACTCTGCCTAGGGAGAGTCTACTATTACTAAGAATCGACTCTCCCTGTAACATATACAAAATTTGTACAAAGTGTCCCCAAAGAAAAAAGTCAATGGGGTTTCCATCAGGCGATCTTGCAGGCCATGGTACAAGTCCGCCCTTTCCTATCAATATTTCACTAAAAGATCTGTCTAAAGGTTCTAAATTGGTGATTGATGTCTCAATTACCACGAAAACACAACTTCTGATATATCTGAAGACTAGTTTCAAAATATGTTAATACCCAATATATCCCTAATAGTGTTAAAGTTATACCTTATGTGGGTGCAGAACTCTTTCATTCCACGAACTTTTAAACTTCTCCTCGTATCTGATAATAATGAAATTAATTGCACAATGCAATAATAATCCTACAATAAATTTAATCAAAAGTTCTAGTTTAACATTATAAATTCCTATTATTAATATTCAATGAAATATTCCTGTCATCTTAAATAAAAGTCGTAAATCAAAGACAATAACGGCGCTGACAATGGTATTTGTTAGGATATAAATAATACAGCAGTTACATATAAATAGTTATTACATTAAACATACAAATCTATTCACAACTCACTGACTAATGACACAAAAAAAAATAAAGAAATAAGAGACATTGACGTCAAAACGAAATATTTATAAGGAAATTATATTTCATTTCTATCTTTGTGCAACATGTTTTGCATAAATTTACAATTGTTTACATACCAAAAAAACGTTCAATGTACCGTAGAGACTGCAAAAATAACAAATATATATAAACGAATCATAAATTATATTATTTATTGCCTGTCTACTCTTTTAACAATTTTATTAATCAAGTCAACGGTATACGAGTAAATCAACTGAACACAGCAGGCCAAGGAAATTGTACACGAAATTTATTTCAGCTGGTATCAGATTATTTAAAAAACTCATCATAAAAGAGAGGTTATGATTTTGAAATGTATTTGTTAGAAAAATGCATAACGAGGTCAAGTAACACACACCAAGCATGAACGTTCTCACTGATCCATTCTACGGCAGTTGAAAATAATAGTAGTGGACCTATAGTGATATGAGAAACCAAACATTTTTTTTATTAAGGATGTCCTCGTAGGTATAGACCTAAATACAAATGTACCGAGAACATCTATTGGGACAGAAGAGGTAATTTATTAATTTAGGATTTAAAGACCTATTAGGACGAGTGTGGAAGACGTGGGGAGGTAAGGAGTTCCACAATCTGGAGACCCTGGGGATGAAGGAACGATCGAATCGATCCGTTCTCGATGTCGGGCACTGTGCATGGAGTCGGCACATCGCGTTGGTTTGGCTGGTCTGGCAAGTGGAGGCACTATAGAGCGGAGTTCTTCTGAGCAAAATCCGTTTATGTATCGGTAAAACAAGGAAAGATCAGCCACTGCTCTTCGGTGGGATAATGGGACTAGGATTTTAGTGATACTAGTGTCGTTTATTAGTCGAACTGCCCTTCTCTGTATTGCATGAGCCTTGACGGAGCCGCCGAACCCCATACATGCGAGCAGTATTCAAGATTAGGCTGTATTTCGGCTTTGTACAGAGTAGCCAAGTTGGATGGAGAAAAATATTTCCGTGCTTTAAACAGAAAGCCTAATTTCTTTCCTGCTGCAGTTGTTATGGATGCAATTGTTCATTCCAGACTAAGTCCTGGGAGATCGTTATACCAACCAGCGTAATGGAGTCGCCAGCTACCAGTGTCTGATCATTGATTGTAATGGATGAGTCGCATGGTTGCCTCTTATTGGATAGGCAACATGTCTTTGTCTTGGAAGCGTTGAAATTAACAAGATTCTTTCTTCCCCACTCATCTACAATTCTCAAATCTTGATTGAGAAAAGCCGTTGTGGATCTTCTGTCCTCTTCCAGAATATCTAGAGGTATGGGACGGTTGTGCGTTTTGCTGCAGTGTAGGTTGCTATCATCTGCAAAACCATGTATCGGGTTATTAGTGTCTTCTAGTAGATAATTAATGTGTAATAAGAATAGAGTAGGAGCTAGAGCCCATCCTTGGGGAACTCCAGCGTTGATCTTGTAGAATGTCGTTCTACAGCAACTTGGATGTGCCTGTTGGAGAGAAAGTTGGATATCCATCTGCAAAGGTTTTGCGAAAGCCTGTATAAAGGCAGTTTGTTCAAAAGAGCTGCATGTCACACTTGATCAAATGTCTAGTGATACTATTTGAGTCTCCCCATAGCGGTGGATGGTATCATGTAGATATAATTAAAATATAGGAACACCAGTAAAACCCAAATTATAATCATCAAGAAAGAATGTTGAAAAAGTTAATTAAAGTCTAAAATGGAACGCATTTAAGAAGAAGAAAATCAGTTGCTAAAGAAATTAAAAATATAGTAAAAACAGTTTTCCCTTAACTGATTTTGTGGATACCGAAGTCGATAAGATTCTCTAGGAAGTGCTGATAATGCGAGACTGTTAACTGAGAGAAAGAACGAGGACCTGGTGGTATAAAAAGCCAAAAATGTAGATTTAAACAGAAACATGGGTAGAACTCGAAGTATAATCACCGAGAAAGAATGTTGAAAAAGTGAATTAAGGTCTAAAATAGAACGCGTTTAAGGAGAACAAGAATCAGTTGTTCTAGCTATTCAATATACTCTCTTTTCCTCGTCACATACTTTTTTTCCATTGATCAAAGATCAAAGCATTGCTGGAAATCTTCTTTGGTGAGAGCCATTAGGAGCTCTGCTCTGTTTTGCTTTACCGCTTCCATCGACTCAAATAGGGTCTCGTTCAAAACAGATTTTATCATCCAAAACGAAAATAATCGCACGGTGCCAAATCTGGTGATTACGGCGCGTGTTTAAAGCATTGGAGTGCGTTTCTGAGCGAAATACTGCTTTACAGATAATAGAGCGGTATGGGCAGGTGCGTTGTTCTGGTGCAAAATCCACGAGTTTTTTCCCCAGCCAGACCACTTAGTTTTCCCTCAACTGATTTTGTGGATAGCGAAATCGATGAGAATCTCTAGGAAGTGCTGGTTATATGTTCTGTATCTGGTGGTATAAGAAGTCAAAAATGTAGAGTTAAACAAAATACAGGAACAAGAGGAGTCTGTGGAGGGAATCGATAAAAGTGATACCACTCTTACAGGCAGACACGGATGCCGTCGCACCAAGATTTGTCTTTGACAAACCCTACAAAATATTAACAAACAAGACAGCAGATCCCAACATAGTGAACGCTCTGAGCGTATATACGGATGGATCAAAAACAAAGCAAGGTGTGGGATGTGAAATTTACTCTAGATCCTTAAGCCTAAAAATAAAATGGGCTATGGATGGCTTGTCAAGTGTGGTTCAGTCAGAACTCACAGGCATAACTATAGTTGCAAAAGAATTAATCAATAGGAACATCACAGGCAGAAATATAAATATATACACAGACTGCCGACAAGCACTACTGACTTTGAATAGACCACGTTTCACTTCAAGTTTAGTACCTACTAGAATGTCACCAATCTCTAACTGAGGCTAGCCAGAATAACGTGGTCACTCTCAGCTGGATCAAAAGACATGGGAACTCTAAAGGCAACCGCATTGCGAACAATTTAGCAAGGAGGGCTGCGGGCTACAAATATGTTAGCCCTTGCCCATCTACCAAGCTAACATTGTCCGCTGTCGTGGACCTTATCAAACAGCACTCTCACCAAAACTTTATACAGTGCTGGGATGAAACTACGAACTGTAGACTGGCCAGAGAGTTATTACCTTATACTGGTGAGGAAACAGCAAAAAAATTTAAGGCATTGACAAGACAAAATATCCGAACAGCTGTGGGAATCTTGACAGGTCACTGCCAATTGCGACAACATTTCTTTAGGATGAAATTAACAGAATCGCCGCTATGCAGAGGCTGCGAACAAGAAGAGGAAACAGTAGAACACATTATATATGACTGCTCTGCTTTTCTGAAATCAGAAGATCCGTGTTGGGCGAGTATTGGCTTAAACCAGCCGATGTCAGGGAGATCCCCCTCGGGAGCCTCATCACCTATTTTAAATCACTAGGCCTGGTGACAGCCTAAGGTGAGGATATCCCTACATACGGGAGGATGCACAATGGGTCATATGTGGCCTCAGTGCAGGCTAAGCACTAGCTCGCCCCTCCCCAAATTTCCAGATCCAGATCCAGAACAAGAGGAGAACCCAAAGTATAATCACCGAGACAGCTACTCTAACTATTGTCAATTTACGAGGAAAATAATCAAACCCAAAAACTTTTTTTACTACCCACATATTTGTGTCCAATTTTTCAACTCAAAATAGCATACCAATTATCTTAATCTTTCATGAAATAAATTTTGTGAGAATTCATTTCGTTATCTTCTTCTAATTATATTTTACATTAGGTAAGAATTTTGATTTATTATTTACCTTCGTTAAACTATTATCAACCATTAAGGAACCATCAATCAATGATTCAAATACAACGTGTACTATATGGTCTGAATGTCTAACTTGTCAAGTTTAAAAAATCATCACAAGAATTTTATAATTGGACACGAACTGTTTGGTATTTAACTCAATCTAATACGCGATAAGATTTAGAGTTAGATTTTTTTATGTCGTAAAAAGGTTACAAGTTGATTAAGAAATGTTCTTTATATTGCAGTGTAAAAAGAATTTTTATTAATTATATCTTTAATAATAATAATTTATCTTCATTTCTATGAGAGTTATTTTTATCGTGATACTTGAAAAGTTTATCTGGTTGTGTTACTCTTATAGACCGTGAGCCAGCGTATGTAGATTTAGTGGTATCGATTCATGTTTAGCAATTTAAGGTCTAAAAATAATGGAAATACTTTAAGCCAGTGTTTTTCAATCTGTGGGTCGCGTCGCGACCCCTAGGGAGGTCGCGAAGCTTTATTCGGGGGGTTACCGACCTAAAGAAAAAGCAAGGTTCTAACACTACATTAAAAACAAAATTTTAGTGAGAAGAATGGGCTTGTTTATTTTTCAAAAGTTTATCAAGTCGTGGCGCTATTTTTGAAACATTAATAATCAAATCGTTTTTCACTTGCAGTCTATTTCTCTTTTTGGTTTTAATGTCTACCATTGAAGAAAATGTCAGTTCGTACAAGTATGAAGTGGCGAATGGCACTTTTAGAGCTTCCCTTGCCAGCTCTGGAAATTCGTGTTTTCTTTTCATCCAAAAAACGTCAATACTTTGCGAATAAAATTCCATTTTAAGCATGCCATCAGCAACTAAATCTAGAAGATATTTATGTTGACATCAGCCAGATCTATTGACTTGTTCAAAAAAGAGTTTAAAATCCATCTACGCCCATTTTCAGCTTCAGAGTGCAAGTCTGGAAAGTATGTCAAAAGTTTCTCATGGAAAAGACTTTAATAAATTGTATAAACGAAGTTTTGCGTGAAATGCTTTGACTTAATCTTTAGCTGTTAAAATATTTTCTTCTCGACCTTGGAGATTCTTGTTCAAATTATTAAGGTGGCTAAAAAGATCTGCCAAAAATGCTAATTTAAAGAGCCAAATAGGGTCACAAAAGCGATTAGCATATTCAGATTTTGCGTCTTGTAAGAACATTAACAGTTCAGCTCTCAGTTCTAGAACTCTTGTTAATACCTTTCCTTTGGATAGCCACCTGACTTCTGTGTGATAAAGAAGATTTTGATGAAGCAAGCCCATATCTTCACAAACGATTCTGAATAGCCGGGTTCGCAAGACTTTGCCTTTAATAGAATTCACAATTTTTATTACCTCCTTGAGCACGTCATTTAAATCAGAAGGTCCTAACTTAGCAGCTAGAGCCTGTCGATGAAGAAAACAGTGTGTCCAGGATATGTTTGGCATTATCGATCTTAATTTCGTAACGAGTCGTAATAATAGATAAATGTACCAAAATAATAAAAAATAATTAAGTTAGTGCTTTAATTAAATTTTATAATCTTTGTCTTTCTATACTTTACACAAGAGGGCGCCAGAATTTTTCAACTAGTAAAGGGGTCGCGAAATCAAAAAGATTAAAAAACACTGCTTTAAGCCATGTCCTGATTTAAACAGTATTATGTTTTTCGCCAGAAAGCAATGCTTAAATAACACACGAAATTCCTTTTTATCCACTTTCCTCAAACAGTGGGAGCGAATGGGATACCAGTAGAAGTATGGAAGGTGCTTGGTTTGGATGGCGTGGATATTATGTTGGACCTGATGAGAAAAGTGATGAATCAAGAGAAAATACCGAGTGAGTGGAGAAAAATCGAAAAATCTCACATAAAAAAGTACTTCTGTGGTTTACCAAAAAAGCGGTTCATTGTTAAGATACAAACGTCATAATCGTTAGTTTTGAATCGTTTTAGAACTGGTGCGCTGTTATTTAAAAGTTCTAAACTTTATTTTGATTGAATGTCGACAAATCTTAAATTTGTAAGATACTGGATTCTGTTTTTACGAGGGTTGTATTGTTAGTTTTCTATATAGCCATAAAGACAAAAATCTATAGACTTTATTGCTTTATTGCAATATTTCAATACGTCTCATTTGCATACGTTTAAACCAATTGGTAAAACAGTTAATCCAGTCTTAATTTGACAAGTGCAAAATCTCTGTTTTAAAGGCATTAATGGCTTCTTCTAGCGAATGAAATCGCTGCCCACTATTTGAACTCTTGATCTTTGTAAGGATGTTGTTGGGACTATACGGTGGATCGTCTAACAATTCGATGTTTTGAAGCTCCAAAAACTCGATGGTCTTTTGGACAGTGTGAGCATTTGCATTGTCCTGATGTAGCTTTATCGGAGTTTCGCGAAAAATTCTGGTAAACAAACGTTTATGTACCAATAGGAAGTACCTGTTTTTCGATCTTCTAAAACAATTGTTGCCACATGACCAGATTTTAACACAAAAGTTGTGGCAGTGTTCTTTGACACACTTCGAGAACGGATCACTTTTGTTGGTTTTTCTTCATGGTGAAACATCCACTCAGCGGATAAGCGTTTATTTTTTGGTTCGTAGGAGTAAATCCAAGATTCATCACAACTAACCATAGTTTAAACGTTTTCTAAGCTTCCTTTGTTGAACCGTTCCAATGTTTTTGGATAGCAATTGATGCCAATTGCTTTTTGATCTTCTGTGAGCAAATAAGAGATCCAATGAGAAACCAACTTCGTAACACCCAGTTCTTCATGTAGGATCTTTTGAATCTAGGTCTTTGAAAGGCCCAAAGTTGCCTCCATCTTCCGGTATAGTACACGGCTGAAGGCTGAAGAATATGGAGATTGTTAGGTAAAATGAGTAATTTATAGGAGTTTGGTAGATAAGAGGACCATGTTGTAGGACTTATGTCCTTTTTAGGGAATGTTTGGATGATGTTAGTAACAATAGACTCTTGCGAGTCGCAGTGGAGGGCCTTATAGACCCACTCACCATAAACCTAACCTAACTGTCGTAGGCCCCGCTCTCACAAATTTTCCCCTTTGCATTTCCCTTTGCAGCAGGTTGGATTGCTCTTGAGTCTTCTCTCCATCCATAGTGCTTGAACGTACCCAAACAGTCTTCTTTCTTTGGTATGAGTGTAGGTGTTGTGTGATAGTGTGACCCACGTTGTGCAATGTGGGTTTGGTTGGGATATTGACGTTGAAAATAGTTGACTGGTGTGGTGCTTCAACACAAAAACAATTTCAGCGAAATCTTCTACGAAAATTGTAAAAAAATATTGCTCGAAAATGTTCTCGGCTAAGATTCATTTTTCCACCGACTTGCTGATTTCAAAAATGCATTTGTATCGCAATGAAACTTTGGATTTATGTTAACAACAGATTAAAGTTAAATTTGTGTCTAAAGGTTCTATTCGTGGCACCTTCTAAACGGATATATGCAAAACTTAAAAGACAACACTCGTATCGTCCTGGAAGGCAACTATATTAATAATAAAATTAATTTTTATCCATTTTTTTTTGTTAGTTTACAAACTTTTTAGTTAAATTTTTGTATTTAAATATTATATAAATAAAACTATAATTATTGTATTTATATAAATATTTGTTGATCCGTATCCTATTGTTTGCAGTCTAATGATCTGTCTGAGTCAATTAATTGGGAAGGTTATTGTTTTATTTATTTGTTTATTCCATTTAAAGAACAATATTGAAAGTAAACACTTAAAGACAAATTATTATACAATATTTATCTAGATTTACTTTAGCACAGAATAATTTACAATAAATAATTCTTTTTTATACATTTTTTAAATACAATAATATTAATAAACATTTCTTTTAAATTGATTTGAGTTTTTATACAATATAGTATAATAAATAGTCCAAGTGTATTAAGTTAAATGGAAATCTGTTTACAGGGGACAGACTAAAAATATTTATAAAATTAGATATCAAAGAAAGAACCATTCTGGTTTGTAGTTAGAAGGGACAACGTAACTTGTGGACCGGTTTCGGTGTATTGGGCCTCGTCAGTAAAAGGTATATGTTATCCGTCAGCGAGCTTAAAGCATAATCGCTGACTGAAGATCCAACTAAAATCACAGCGATTACACTTTCGCTCGATATATGTGTATACATATATCGAGCGTGATTTTAGTTGGATCTTCAGTCAGCGATTATGTTTTAAGCTCGGTGACGGATAACATATACCTTGTACTGACGAGGCCCAATAGGCCGAAACCGGTCTACAAGTTATGTTGTCCCTTCTAACTGCAAACCAGAAGGGTTGGTTTAAATTATCTATTAGATATGCCAAACCCGTTTAACTTTGAAGTGTAATCCAATATCCGTCGGGGCATATAGCCGGGGAAGTAGTTGTTTCTTCTTAGTTGAACGGTCATTGTCTTTGAAAATGTTTTTCAAAGCTTGTAAAGCGTTAGAATAATATTATTCTTTCTTTGATATCTATTGATAACACGCTTTATTATTATTTTTTTTATATACAATTGGTATATATGACTTGCTTAAACATAATTTGTTGTAATTTAAAAATTATAACGGATTGTTTTAAACTTTCTAAGTATAACTTTTATGGTACAAACCACCCTGATGGAACAGCACACGGAGGAACAGCGATCATAATTAAGGCTTCAATAATTAAACATTTTGAGTGCAACAAATTTTCTGAACACTATCTTCAGTCCACCAATGTAGTAGTAGAAGATTGGAATGGTCCCTTAACAGTAAGTGCTGTATACTGCCCCCCTCGTCATTCCATTAGTTATGACCACTTCTTAAATTTTTACAACACACTTGGCAACCGTTTTATGGCAGCAGGAGACTATAACGCTAAACATACTGTTTGGGGATCGAGACTCATTACACCTAAAGGGAGACAGCTACACAAGGTCATATTAAACAACAATATGAACACTATATCCACCGGCGAACCCACCTATTGGCCTACAGATAGGAACAAAATTCCAGACTTGGTGGACTTTGCAGTATCCAAGGGTATTCCATTAGAAAATGCAAAAGCACTTTCTTGTTTTGATCTCTCCTCAGATCATTCACCTGTTCTATGCTATGTACAGAAATACTCTTAAATCCGTCAGCGCCAAGGTTAGGTAGCAAACATACAAACTGGTATAACTTCAGAATACTGATACAAGACAACCTTAACACTTTGGTACCACTTAAAACGGACACTGACATAGATAATGCAGTTGAGTACTTAAATCAAACAATTCAAAACTCTATATGGAAATCCACCCCTGCCCAAACTAGATGTACAAAGGTGCAAGAATTACCTAACCTGATCAAAGAAAAAATTGCAGAAAAACGAAGACTGCGAAAACTTTGGCAAGTAACACGTTCTCCGGATAATAAAACCAGATTAAACCAAATCACCAGGCAATTGAAAGGGCTCCTAAATAATCACAAAAATGCCAATATTGAAAGGTATCTCCAAAACCTTACAGCAACGGAAGCAACTGAATACTCGCTATGGAAGGCAGTCAAAAAACTAAACAAGGGACAACAGCATAATCCTCCAATAAGAACAGTGGACGGAACATGGGCGAAAAGTAATAAAGAAAAAGCCGAAGCGTTTGCAGAACATCTAATCAACGTCTTTCAACCTAATCCTGCCGATATCAACCTCAACGTGGAAAACGAAGTTAACGAGTATCTTAATACACCCTACCAACTCGATCTGCCCCCTAAAAACTTTACAGTTAAAGAAGTGCAAGAGATAATAAACAATAATTTAAACCCAAAAAAATCTCCTGGCTATGATTTGATCAGTGGTAAAATACTCAAAAAGCTTCCAAGAAAAGGCATATTATTCCTTACACAGCTGTTTAATGCAGTCTTAAGAACCGGACACTTCCCATTACAATGGAAAGTTGGTCAAATTATAGTAATACAGAAACCAGGCAAACCCATCAATGACGTGAAATCCTATAGACCGATAAGCCTGCTTCCAATTGTATCCAAAATTCTGGAAAAACTCTTATTAGCCAGATTAGAGCCAATACTAATACAACAACAAGTCATACCAAACCATCAATTTGGATTTCGTCCACAACACGCAACAACAGAGCAGATTCATCGGGTTTGTAACCACATTTACCAATCACTCGAAGAAAAAAAGTACTGCTCGGCCGTCTTTCTGGACATATCGCAGGCCTTCGATAGGGTCTGGCACCAAGGTTTACTATATAAAGTGCGTAAAATAATTCCACATACATATTCCCTTATCCTTTGTTCCTACCTTCAAAATAGGCATTACCTTGTGAAATACCATGATGCGCTAACTTCTCTCTATCCAATCGATGCTGGAGTTCCACAAGGCAGCGTACTCGGTCCGGTCTTGTATCTTGTGTTTACAGCAGATTTACCTACACAAAACAATATAGTTACCGCAACGTATGCTGATGATACGGCACTGTTATCCTCTCACCAAGATCCAAACATGGCATCTACATTACTTCAAACCAATCTTAACAAAATCCAAAGATGGTTAAAAATCTGACGTATTCGTGTCAACGAAACTAAATCCGTCCATGTGACGTTTACCAACCGTCGTGAAACCTGTCCACCGGTAGTTTTAAATGGACATCAGCTAATACAAAAAGAGGAAGCCAAATACTTAGGTATGCACCTGGACCGAAAACTCCTGTGGAGAACACACATCTTCATGAAGAGAAAACAACTAGGCATCAGACTTAACCAACTATATTGGATGATTGGACGGAAATCAAAGCTATCGTTAGAAAATAAAATCCTCATATACAAGACAATTATGAAGCCCATATGGAGCTACGGTATACAGCTGTGGGGGACCGCATCACTATCAAATATTGAAATACTGGAACGATATCAGTCCAAAGTCCTTAGAATCATTACCGATGCCCCATGGTACGTCTCAAACAAAATTATATCTAGAGATCTCCATATAAACTCCGTAAAAGAAGAAATCTCCAAGTTTTCCAAAAGTTACGCCGCCAAGATTCAACATCACCCAAACAATCTAGCTAAACATATAATGGAAATTACACCCATCAGAAGAAGACTGAAGAAAATTTCTCCATACGATCTACCAAACCGATTTTAGCAAAAAGAAGTCTCTATCCCAGCAGCCATGTCAAAGTTTATACATATATAGACTATTTATAATAGGAAATTGCTACTGAGCAATTTTCCTCCATGTCAATTTAGCATTAAGACACACAATTTACTTATTGTAACGTATGTTTTACAGATTGTAAATAAAATTGGGAAATTAAAAAAAAAAAAAATTACGAGTATTAAAATATACTGTATTTTCAATAATTTTGCAAAATTTAATAAAAATCGATCTACAAGGGGCATTACAAAAATATTTGTAAAGTTGTGGGTACTTAAATATTGCTTGGCTTTGAGCTCACCTAAAATAATTCAAAAATTATTAAAAATTTAAATAAAATTCTTTTCGGTTATTAAAATATAATATATTTTCTATAAGATTGCGAAGTTTTATCAAACTTTGTCTACAGGGGGTAGTCAAAAAACCTTCAAATATGTAGGGGTATTCAAATCGACTAAATTTCTGTTATTCTATCAAATTTTATTCGAATCTGATTCAAGTAATTATAAACAAAAATTAACGATTCTGGAAACGTTTAAATACCTATTTAATGATCTAGTTTGTGTTAATACCCAAAATTTTATTTCGAAAATCGTTTGCAAAGTCATTGACCGCAAAATTTCAGTTTAAATAAAAAAATATGCAAATATAATAAAAATAACTTACATAGCTGCAGATAAATCCAAAATTAATAGCAAATAAAAAATACACTAAAAAAAAGTCAGTCATATTTCCTCCAAAAATCCACAACAAACACAAATCACAGTAAATTACAAAAAAAAAATAATAATTTAAAACGAAAATTTAGTTACAAATACGGATATGTCCGACGTCGACCTCTTAAAAATCAAAACAAACATTATCAGCTTATCAATAATTCAACAAAATGATAAATTTCCGCAAATTTTCGCCTTTTAAACCGTTTAAGTCTAATCTACTCCTGCGCTCATTCAAATCGGAAGAATTTTGAATAGGCGCGAAATGCGATGTATTTTTTCGGTTTTATCGGCGAGACCAAGACCGACGCGGAATCATTTCCAATGCTTGTTCAAACCAGACTGATCGCCGGAGTGTCTCGTCCGTAAAGTTTGGCCAGGCAACGATCTACCTAATAAAAGAAAAAATTCACGGAAACTTGATTCTTGTGAAGAGGATGGTGCTTGGTGGTGTTTAGCACGCGCTTCTCTCGATACAGGGAGATAAAATTCTTTTATACAGGGGGAATTCAAAAATTTCCAATAACGATGAAATTTTTTTTCTACTTTAACTATTTGTTTAAAATCTTGGAATTTCTGCTATTTTTCATTGATTTTATACAGGGTGAATAAAAAAATTAAGTTTAATTGGGATTTTTCTTAGTGTACCTGTTTTTTGTTATTATTTCCATTTTTTTGTGAGATTTGAAAACCGTCATAAATTTTATGATTTTTTTACTTTGATACATTTTTTACTATTTTGAAATTTTTTTTTGGATTTCGTATTACCTTTTTATACTTTTTCCTGTTTTTCGCTACTTTCCTCAGACTTTTTTTACTTAATAAAATTATCGCTGGGTCAACTGTATCGAACAAAAATAAATAAATCGCTCCTTTTTCAGAACATATAGCTTGATTAACCCTTTAAAAGTTACATTGGCGTTGGACGCCAACTTTGTAACCTTAAAATTTCCCTAGGCTCGCTTCTGAGGGTCGTGGCTTCTTTCTGTGTTTTTGCTTAATTCCCCCCAAACATCTATTAAAGGGCGCAAAGTACAGACACACAAATAAAATTCCAAAAATCAGTTTTAAGTTAATTTATTTGAAAATTTAAGTAATTACACAAAAAATTTTAAATCAATTAATTAATTTAATCTCTTATCTTTTTTTCCGATGGTCCTTCTTGTCGGAGTTTTCGATAGTGATGAAACAGCCCAATTGAATGGAAGTGATTTTCCTGTCGGTGTTTCGGTAGAGACGGAACAGTACTGCCCAAGTGGGTGGAAGGGGTCTTCCTTAAGAGAACTTTCTCAGAAATAACCCCGGAATGGATGGTCGGCTTCAAAATGGCCGTCGACAATCAGCAATATTTTCAGAAATGAATATCTGCAACCTCAGTAGGGCGCTTCTCAGATTTGGCATTAAATCCAGACAGAAGGGCGAAGGTAGTCAGAAAATTAAATCTGAATTTTCCCAGAATCAAAGACGAAATAAACGAGTTGAAAAATCATTCCGTCAACGAAGCATCTTTTTCTACTACCAAATCGGCAACCGACCTTCGCATCGGCGCGATAAAAATTAAACAGAATAAAAATATACTGGGTAGGATTTAAAAGTAATGAGCCTCATTTTATTCTGAAGCGAGCGTACTTCGCCGCGCGCTCCGCTTGCCAGGGACGGTGGTGGGGACTGTTAGCAACACAACGCAGCTTAGTTCAGTTGCCTCCGAGCTGTCGGAGCAGTAGGATCGGTCTGGAAGTGAACCCCTATTCGGTGGTCCGTGACACGGCAGAATGGAGAGTTCGTTAGAGCAACGCTACGCGATAAAGTTTTGCTTTCGGTTGGGCAAGTCTGCTTCCGAAACGTTCGCAATGCTTCAACAGGCGTTTGGGACTGAGTGCCTATCCTATTCTCAAGCGAAAAAGTGGCACAAGGCCTTTCGGGAGGGCCGAAAAGAGGTGCCCGACGAACCCCGGTCTGGACGCCCGTCGACGGCCCGAACTGACGTTAATGTACAACGAGTGCGTGATTTTTTGGACACGGACCGGCGTTTGAGTCTCTATCAAGTATCAGTGGCTTTGGACTTATCGGAGGCAACGGTGCAAGTTCGTTCCGAGAGTTTTGACTCAAGAACAAAAAAACAATCGAGTCCTCCGACGTCAAGAACTGCTGCAAATGTGCAAAGACGATCCTGGCTTTCTCGAAAAAGTGATAACCGGCGACGAAACATGGTCTTTTCAGTACGACTCAGAGACCAAACGACAAAGCTCCGAGTGGCACACCTCAAGCTCACCACGTCCCAAGAAAGCGCGGATGAGCAAATCGAAGGTGAAGACCATGCTCATCGCCTTCTTCGGAGTGAAGGGGATCGTCCATTTCGAGTTTGTCCCGCCCGGACAGACCGTGAATTCTGCTTACTACCTGGAAGTCCTGAAAAGGCTGATAAGAAGCGTCACTCGCAAGCGACCGGACATCAAGGACAGCTGGAAGCTTCACCACGATAACGCGCCCTGTCATACCGCCACCATCGTGAGCAACTACCTGACCCGGGTGAACGTTTCGGTGGTCCCCCAGCCTCCCTACAGCCCGGACGTGTCACCTCCTGACTTTTTCTTGTTTCCGCGCTTAAAATCTGCGCTGAAAGGAAAACACTTCGACTCGATCGAGGATATCCAAGCTTATGTCAAGGCACCCCTTAACGCCATCCCGGAACAGGCCTACGCGGACGTCACCGAGAGTTGGAAATCCCGCCTACAGGAGTGTATTGATGCAGAAGGGGCTTATTTTGAAGACTATTAGTTATTTGTACCAATTTGATTAATAAATTTGTCTTTCTGAACAAAGACTCATTACTTTTGAATCCTACCCTGTATAGTCCGGATGGAATGCTCGAAAACGAACGTTACAAACGTTATAAACATTTGTTTTTCTTTAGAAGGCAAAAGACTAAAATGAAGATTTTTAATGGTAACAGGTGTAACCTCGTGACCAACGGTTGTTATATGCTCATCAGATCCACAGAAATCTATTCTCGTAGTTGCAACAGTTTTTGCTGCATTCTACGTAAAGAAACGTAAGTATTTTCTCCAAAATAAAAGAAGAGGGGTTGCTCAAGCGCTTAAGGACGAGAATTCTATAAAAAAAAGCTAAAAATAACCTTTATGTGATTAGAGACAATAGAAAGTAATAGGATATGTCTGATATAAACTTAGTTTTTAAAAACGAAAATTCCGTTAGAAAAACGTTGTTCTGTATGTAAAAATCAGGAAGTGTGGAACTCAGGAAGAGCCATTTCTTTCAGTTTATTGTAGTAATTTTTCGTTGACTGAAAAAACGGATAAAACGACGTTTTCTAAAACTGAAACCTAGCTAGTTTCATTTGATACTAAATTTCATGCACATCGTATACAAGAGTTGTTCGTAGAAAGTTAGAAAGGTATAGATCGCCCAACGAAAGTTTGTGACAGCCACGTCACGAGCGTTACGATAACAACGACCGTTCTGAAAGCTTGTCAGTGTGGTAGCTGGAATGGTTTTGTAAACTGTATTTAGCTACGAATATGCTGAGAGAGTTTCTGAGTTGTTTTTTAAATGTATGTATTTTTTTAGTTTAAAGTGGGCAGTAACAAATTTATATAAAATAAATTCTTCTTAATTATGTTAGCATCATACATTAAAAATTAATTTAAGATGTATAATATATTTTTATTTCCGTCCGCCACTGATAGAAAGACTCTGCCTACCTGCGCCGACTAACACGTGGCTGTCCCAAACTTTCGTTGGGAGACCTATACATTTTTCAATAAAAAATGTGAAAAATGGCAAAAAAAATTAAATCAACAGTTTTTAACACAAATATTGACAAATATGAGCTGTTTGTGTATATTGTGTTAAAATTTGTCTTTTTTTTTGTTATTTTTAACGTTTTTCTATAAAAACAAGTTAAAATGGTGTCGTGGGACACCAGGTAGGAACTATGTTCCTTCGGCTAATGTAGAATCGACACATAACACTACTCGCTTGTGTATACGACTGTAACGCCTGCGCACGTCTCATTTAATGGTCAATATATCAAAATCAGTGAAATCTTGGCGTTGAGAAAAAAGCTTCTTTAAAATTCAAGGTGTTAAAGAGTAATGTATACATTTATTTTTTCTCACATTTCCTAACTACTTTCAACTATCAAGATTTTTAAAAATTATATTTCATATTACTTTAACAAAAAAAGGTAAAAGTTAAGATATATACAAAAAAAAATTGCATCGGCCGGGAATCGAACCCGAGCCTCCCGCGTGGCAGGCGAGCATTCTACGTCTCGTTACGGGTTTTTCGTTACGGTTTTTACTATTACATTTTTTTCAGTTCAGTCACACAGCAAAATCGCTATCTTCTCCAAGCCTGCCGTAAGGAACATAGTTCCAAAACGGTCAAAAATGGAAAAAAATAACTAAAATATCGATAAATATAAGCTGTTTGTGCACAAACTGTATTAAATCTGGCGTTTGTTATTTTTAATATTTTTAATTGGTTTATTACAGAAACTTAATTAATAATAATAATAATAAACGTAATAATAATTAGTGTTTGAGTAGCACCATTAATAATTATTTAATTAATTAATATCGAGAATGTTGATGTAATTATTTTATTTGATAACCTATTTTAGACTCTATTGCCAAATATAAATTAATATAAATAACATACGAAAAAAATTGATTTAACAACTTTATTATCTAATCTTTATCTAAACAAATAAATAATTTAAACATTATCGTAAATATATAAAAATGACTACTTTAATCCATAGCCTCGAAACGTAATAAAATATCCTAAAATAGTTTTATAATAAATTTTAAACAGTTAAATTGTTTATATTTTATTTATGTATAGAACAATATAAGTGTAGAAGACTTCTCAACTACTTTTTTTCTGTGTGTAGAAACGTTTTCAACAAATGTAGAACAGTACTCAACTAATTTTTTTCTATGTGTAGAACAATTTTCAACTACATTTTCTTATCCCCCTGTAAAACAGTTTTAATTTTTTTCTATGTACAGAAAAGCTTTTAAGTATATTTGTTTCTCGCCCTGTAGAGCAGTTTTATTTTTTTATGTGTAGAACATTTTTTAACCATTTTATTTTTCTTACGTAGAACTATTTTTTTCTAGGTATAAAACAGTTTTCAACTATATTTTTTTGTCCCCCTGTAGAACAGTTCTTTTTTTCCATATCTAGAGGAGTTTTTAACTATTTTTTTCTATAACTAGAACAGTTATCAACTATTTTTTTATGAAACAATTTTCAACAAGTAATTTTCTCAGTGTGAAAGATTTTACAACAATTATGTTTTCTGAGTGTAATAATTAATAATGTTTTCGCTTTATATAAACATGAAATAATAATAATAAAAAACAATTACAGGAATACTATACAAGCACAGTGTCAATAATGGGAAATTTTAATTGAATTTAAACGACATTATACAAGGTGTCCAAAAAATGTAATGGGTGATTGATACTAGAATAAAAAATAAAAATATGCATAATTAAATACGTGTTTAATGTTTTAAATATAGGAATTGGATAGGAAAATTATTTAATAAAAATGTTACCAAGACTCTGACCCAGTTGGTGGCTTTCCTCTAATCTCGAGTGAAGATTTGTATACCTTGCTTTTCAGGTATTCTCACAAAAAAAAAATCAAGTTGACTCAAATCAGGAGCCTTGGGAGGATAATTAATGGTTCTCTACTTTAATTTCGAAAAAAGATTTTGATATACCATGCTTCTAAGCAGCCCCGGATCTAGGGGGGGGCAAGCCGGGGCCTGTGCCCCGGGCGGCAAGTTCAGAGGGCGGCAAATTCTTTGCACACGAAGCACAAATCATTATTTCAAAAACTATTATTCGCGGGACGAGTCGACACAGTTAAAAAAGGCCAAATATAAGAAGTTGCAACATATTGCAGACAAGATCAAAAATTGGCTCCGTAGAGGAGGTGACTCGTCAGTATCTGCTGCAACTTTCGAAATTGATACTCAGTTAGAGGATGACCAAACGGACCAAGGTCCTACAGTCACCAAACAGTCTGTATGTACTGATTTCAAAGTGGAAACCATCTCAATTGATGTGGGAAGAACAACCTGAGAAACTTGAATTAACAAAACAAGAATACAAGTAATCTGAATCCCCGCACTCGGATTCGGATGAACTGCAAAAAACCGAATTTGAATTGTCGGACCCAGGCAACTGGCCGGGGGTAGCAAAAATGACTGACCAGCAGCGGTCTTTATTTAGCAGTCAAACTGTAATATTAGCACAGAATCACTCCGAAAACATTGAATTTAGATCTACTGAACGCAATGGCAGGCATTTAACATCTTCTCTCTGTGGTACAGGAACTTAGCTAATTGCGAAAGGGTTAAAAAATCTTGGCTTATATATTCTAAACCAAAAAAAGCATTGTTTTGTGCTTGCTGCAGGATTAACCAGAAACCGTCTTCTGCTGCCATATCTGCCTTGTGTTATACAGGGTTTACTAATTGAAAAAAAGCTTCAGAGAGATTAACCGAAAATGAGGCCACTCAAATGCACAATGAGTATATAATCAAGTGGAAAACACGGTTATAACAAATGAAATCATGCCAGGGTATTGATCAAGACATTGAGAGAGTAATTCACACAGAAAAAGGAAAATGGAGACAGATCCTGCGTATTGTTATTGATCTATCAACAAACTGTCCTTTCGTTTCGTGGGTCCTACGAAACTCCTAGGGATGTCATCACACAATGTCCTAAGCCGAGTCAAGGTAACTTTTTGAACTTGATTTCCCTGCTCGCCTAACGCCACCCTTAAGTTTCAATTAGAACACTTAAAAAATGAACAAGTATCTTATTTATTCAAAACAATCCAGAATGAAATTATCAACATGATGGCAAAAACAGTTAGAAATCAGACTTTAAATGACATCAAAGAAGCCAAATACTACACAATAATGTGTGCTCCAGATGTGTCCCATACAGAACAAATGAGCCAAGTAATTCGAAAAAAAAAAAACTGGTGATATGTGCAAAATAAAAGAAAGTTTTATTGATTTCATACAAGTAGCAGGAAAGACAGGACAGGATATTTGTCAACAGATTTTAGAAAAATTGACAGTTGGGGATTTAGATATCGGGCAATGTCGTGGTTAATCTTACGATAATGGGTACAATATGGCCAGCAACTATAAAGGAGTACAAGTCAGGATTGTAGAAAAGAATGAGTTGGCAGAGTTCGTGCCATGTTTGGCTTTACTCCTTAAATCTTGTAGGTGTTCATTCTGTCTCATCATGCCAGGAAGCTATTAACCTATTTGGACTAATTTAAAAAGTATATTGCTTTTTTGTTGGCTCCACTACTTGGTGGGACATTATGAAAAAATATTTCAAAGGAAGCAGTCAGACTAGATGGTCGGCGAAACATGTTGCTGTGAATGCCCTGTTAATTAATTTACCAGAAGTAGGGGAGGCCTTGGAAGAAGTTAAGCAAACTTCTCATGCAGCAAAAGTTAAGTAGGAGGCAGATCATCTTTTAACTGATATACCTAAGGAATTTTAAATTTATTCTTAATTTAACTGTTTGGGCGATTATTCTCCGTAAAATAAATCGAGTGAATATAGAAATTCAGAAAGAAGATATTATCCTTGCCCGTTCTGTCGCACTAATGGATGGCCTGCTGAAAACTTTGCAAAACATGAGACAAAATCCAATGGAAAATTGGAAAAATGAGGCTGAACAAGTTGCGAAAATATCTGGTGTTGAGCTCATTTTGCAAAAAAAAAGAAAAGAATCTCCAAACGCAAAAAACATTTCGATGAGAACTGTGAAGATGAATTACAAACACTCAACCTAGTTCAGCTTTTTTCTAAAGAAATAATGATTGTGTTTGATCGAATTATATTAGAAATTAAAAAAAGGTTTGACTATGCTACCACGCTGAATTGTAATTTTGCATTTTCTAATGGTTCTAATATAATGAATATGTCAATTGGAGACCTGCAAAAGCATGGAGCAGATCTGGCTTGAAAAACGAGCGTGATTTAAACGCCGTTGAATTCTGCCAGGAATCCTACGTTTTTAAAGAGCGAAAGGAAATCTTTTGTCGGCATGAAGTGTGAATGCAAAAAAATCAAAAATAACTTTGAACCAACCTATAATTAAATATAAACATAAATGGACAGAGGCGGCATTTATCGATCTTTGCCCCGCCTAAAAAAAATCGTAGATCCGGGGCTGCTTCTAAGGTATCCTCACAAAAAAATAATCAAGCGGACCCAGATTAGGACTTATGGGTGACTGACTAGTTAATGGTGCGTTCCCCTTTGATCTTGAACAAAGATTGGTTGACCTTGCTTTTCAGGTATTCTCACAAAAAAAAAATAAACAAGAGGACTCATATAAGGACTTCTAGTTGGCCAGTTATCTAATGCTGCTCTCCTCTAATCTCGAAACAAGATTGGTTCACTTTCTTTTTCAGGTATCCTCACAAAAAAAAGAATGAAGTGGACTTAGATTAGGATTCAGTTAGTGGTACTCTTCTCTTATCTCGAAAGAAAATGGGTATACCATGCTTTTCCGGTATCCTCACAAAAAAATAATCAAGAGTACTGAGATCAGAACTCATGGGTGACTAGTAATGGTGCTCTCCTCTAATCGCGAACCATCCTATTACGATATTAAATTTCCCCTACTTTTTTTTGGACACCTTGTATAAAAGAATCATAGTCAATTTGTTAATTTCTTACAATTTTTTTATTCAAAATTAACCATTTTCGTTATAGCAACAGATGGCGTAGCTACAATTTCTTTCCAAAATGAACTGAATCTATCGATTTCGATTTTTCCTAATAGAGTTTTCTTACCAACAATATTTCTAGACATTAATCTTATTAATATTTTAACTTGATTTAAATTGTATTTGTTAACGGTAGCTCTTAATGTCGATGTGTTAGCTTCCAGTTTTAGACTGATCGTTGGTTCAAATTTATCACTTTTCATTTTCTGTATTAGATCTTCGTCCTCGAAGGCTGTGATTTTTATGTATAATTGACCTAAAATTAAAAAATATCATATCTACAAAAAACGTCAATCTCATTTAATGTTGCATAAATATTGGAAGCGTTAGGAGTTGAAAATCGAGATATTGACACTATTGACAGTTAACAACTGAGAAATTTACAGTTAAATGTTAAGATATTGGTAGTTGGCAGCTAAGAGATTGGCAGTTAACAGTAAACAACTGAGACATTAACAGTTGACAATTAACACATTCACAGTTGACAATCGAGACATTGATAGTTGACATTTAAGACATTGATAGTTGACACTTTAATAGTTCGAATATTGACAATTAATGGTCGAGACGTTGATAAAGAACGCAATAATATAATGTTGAATTCAACACTGAGACATTGACAGATGACATGTTAATAGTTAAGATACTGTCAGTTGGTGATTAAGACGTCAAAGTGTCTTAACGCACTACTCGTTTTTTCCCCACCCCTCTAGAGTGTCCTCTAGACGCGCAGTCTCGTTATTTAATAGTCAGACCTGTCACTTAGGAGGTATTATCACTTAAGCGTCGAAATACACAAATAAGTAAAAGAATATTTAAAGAATCCGATCTGGATCTGGAAATTTGGGAGGGGCGAGCTAGTGCTCAGCCAGCACTGAGGCCACATATGACCCATTGTGCATCCTCCCGTGTGTAGGGATATCCTCACCTCAGGATGTCACCAGGCCTATTGATTTAAAATAGGTGATGAGGCTCCCGAGGGGGATCTCCCTGACATCGGCTGGTGTAAGCCAATACTCGCCCAACACGGATCTTCTGATTTCAGAAAAAGCAGAGCAGTCATACATAATGTGTTCTACTGTTTCCTCTTCTTGTTCGCAGCCTCTGCATAGCGGCGATTCTGTTAGTTTCATCCTAAAGAGATGTTGTCGCAATTGGCAGTGACCTGTGAGGATTCCCACAGCTGTTCGGAGATTTTGTCTGGTCAATGCCTTAAATTTTTTGCTGTTTCCTCGCCAGGATGAGGTAATAACTCTCTGGCCAGTCTACAGTTCGTAGTTTCATCCCAGCACTGTATAAATTTTTGGTGAAAGTGCTGTTTAATAAGGTCCACGACTGCGGACAATGTTAGCTTGGTAGACGGGCGAGGGCTAACATATCTGTAGCCCGCAGCCCTCTTTGCTAAATTGTTCGCAATGCGGTTTCCTTTAGAGTTCCCATGTCCTTTGATCCAGCTGAGAGTGACCACGTTATTCTGGCTGGCCTCAGTTAGAGATTGGTGACATTCTAGTACTAAACTTGAAGTGAAACGTGGTCTATTCAAGGTCAGTAGTGCTTGTCGGCAGTCTGTATATATGTTTATATTCCTGCCTGTGATGTTCCTATTGATTAATTCTTTTGCAGCTATGGTTATGCCTGTGAGTTCTGACTGAACCACACTTGACAAGCCATCCATAGCCCATTTTGTTTTTAGGCTTAAGGATCTAGAGTAAATTCCATATCCCACACCTTGCTTTGTTTTTGATCCATCCGTATATACGCTCAGAGCGTTCACTACGTTGGGGTCTGCTGTCTTGTTTGTTAATATTTTGTAGGGTTTGTCAAAGACAAATCTTGGTGCGACGGCATCCGTGACTGCCTGTAAGAGTGGTATCACTTTTATCGATTCCCTCCACAGACTATCCCTATAGGTGCCAGTCCCTACAGTGGGTTCGATACCAACCGTGCGAAAGCGTACCATGGTCATCAATGCGACCTCCTTAACAAATATATCAAGGGGGGTGAGACCAAGTATGACTTCCATTGCGCTGGTCGGTGTGCTTCGCATGGCTCCTGTTACGAGAAGGCATGCTGATCTTTGAATTTGGTTTAATTTTTTGATAGCTGTCGTTTGTTTTACTTTAGGCCACCACACGACAGCACCATATGTTAGCATAGGTCTTATGATTGCCGTGTAGATCCACATGGTGACCTTGGGGGATAATCCCCATGCAGGTCTGTCCTATGGTTCGGCGGCATTGCTCATAAGATATAAATGCTTTTTTAACTCTGCTTTCTATGTGTGAGTTCCACGTCAGCTTGCTGTCGAGGATAACACCTAAGTATTTCACTTCTGTAGCAAAGCTTAATTTAACGTCGAAAAGACTGGGTGCGTTTAAGCCCCCTAGGTTTCGTTTTCTTTGTGAAAAGAACCATCTCCGTCTTTTTGGGGTTAATAGACAGCGATTGTTCTTTGCACCATGTCTCTAAAGTTCTGAAAGCCACTTGCATTCTGTCGCAAAGGGTGCTTTCAAACTTTCCTGTTGGCAGAATAACAATGTCGTCTGCGTAGGCTACTGTATAGATTTTGTCATGTTCATTGAGGCGGTGAATTAGGCTGTCTAGAACAATGTTCCACAGTAGAGGTGATAAAACCCCTCCCTGTGGACATATTTAAAGAATAACTATTCCTATCAAAAAATTGGCGTTTTTCGTTGTTTTTTTCTATATCTATAAATGTGTATTATCAGTCAGTGACCATTTACATTAAATTTATTATTCATTAACTTCCAATAGCCTGTCTGACTAATTTAATGTAATTTTCATTAATTATTTTTGGGAATAGATACATTTCGGGGCCAAATTAATTACAGCATATAACGATATTAAAATGCGATAGTTTATCAATCTTGTCAGCTTTTAAAATTGCTTGTTAAGTTCATACAACAAGCTATACTGTCTTAATTAGTTTTTCTATTATTTTTTATAAGGTATAAATATGGTAAGTTTCTAAATCGATATAAAATTTATTTATTGGCTCAATTAATATTAGAAGTTCATTAAAAAACATAAATATGACCAGAACCGGTTTAATAATAGTTTTTAAGATACTCTCCAACAAATTTATATTCCAATTGTTATTGTCTCAACTGTCAATGTCTTATAGTAGAATATGATGTTTTCAGTAAAAAAAATAACTGGTCTTAAGGAAAAAAAGTGGATTTAAGGGGAAAAATAATGAGCTACTAAAATATATAAATCACGAAAAAAAAAATAAATGTGCAAGCGCAGAAAACAACAACGTGAAATCGAATCCGGCACACTTCGCCAGATTTTGTGTGACGAAGAAGTACATAGAAGGAGAACTCCTGATAAGTACGGCAACGTCGCACATAAGGGTGGAGCGAGGCTGCGAAGAAAAAGTGAGAAGGGGTGCGACAGGGTGGTACCTATGACGTTACTCTTTTTATAATAATATTTATGATAATATTATAAACTATAAATTAAACACAAAACTATTAATTAATATTTCTAAATGATAGATATTGCTATATAATAAACATTTATATAGGGTGTCCCCGATTGGACTGAAATAGGGGAAAAAAAAATTTCAAATCTAAAAACATTTCAATTTTTTTAATTCCAAACCTGCATTCCTATATTCATAAAGGGGGTGCATCAAGAAGGGTGCATTCAGCATACCCACCCATTCTCTTGAATATTACATTGCGTTCGCAACTCTACTATGTAACTGGGTACCACCTTCGCTGGGCAACGTTGCCGCATCAAAATCGTACCTGAAAAATCTGGCGAAGTGTACCGATACGGTGAAATCACATATGAAGCCTGTAACGTGATGTGATATATATGAGGTGACTTAAGTGTGGTTTTTATTTATAACGAACCATACAAAACAACATTTCAAACTTTTTGGCCGTGACGTGAGTCTGCGTGAAGTCACTTAAACTCACGTGACATGACAGTAGTCTGTTTCTGCCCTTATTATTTATTTTGAAATACTCTGCTAAGAGATTTTTTTGAATGTGTTTTGAGAAAATAATTTTTCCTAGATAAAAATAAGTTAGCAACAAATTAATTACCTCCAACTTTTTCGTGTAGATGCATAGTTTGTAAACTACATCTAAATTTTGTTACAGTAATTTCCACTACATCATTAGTACCATCTTCACTAATGCCATATTGGAGAGTGAGTTCTATACTTCCTTTTGTTCCATCTCTCTGAAATACATTAAAAGGTGAATACAATAAGAAATTATCACAAACTCCAAAAAACCGTTTTTTCTACAACCGTGCGTAAAGTATTACCTTTACGCACGGTTTAAGGTTCGTAAAGTTTAACTTTTTTTCACTAGTGAAAAAAAAAGTTTTTTTTTTCACTAGTGAAAAAAGTAAAATAAGCACTGTTTTGTACAAGATTATGCAAATACTATTATGTCTGTTAGTGGCCGAGGTTGTAAGGTATATAGCTTCTAACCAGATGACTCGGGTTCAATTCCGGGTAAGGAAACTTTTTTTTTATTATTTAATTGTGTAAATATATTTAATTGTTAAATTATTGCAGTTTAATACATACAAAACTAGATATTATATTCATTAATTTTTAATTTGATTTTTAATATGACAGAAATATCAGTTCATGAATAAGGGTAAGTATTTTTATTTAAATGACTGATTGACATTTCAATTAATTTATAATTCAAGCATTTCGCGTTTCTACGTACCGGTATTATAAGGTAAGATTAATTTAGAAAATAAATATTTTGTTATCTAAAATAATATGTTTTAAATATAAAATTTTTTTTCGCAGTAAAGCGTTAAAAAAAATCAGGCCTATACTTGTATTTCTTGTAAAGAAATTCGGTTGTAGAAAAAATATTGTATGCAACTCGTGCGTATATGTAATTGTCGCATTCGCCTGCGGCTCATGCGACAACATTCACATTCGTCAAAAAAGGTCACTTTACGCACTAGTTGCATAAATAACTAATTTTCGATCATGTCGTTATATTTTTTGACTGTAGTATAACTGTTCTTTTTTGTATGATAGTGTCCACCTCTATAAAAGTCAAATTATTCCATATCTCATGTTCGTACCTTTGTATAATGTTTCGAAAAAAGATAGATATCGGTTCCGTAGTGTAGCGGTTATCACGTCTGCTTTACACGCAGAAGGTCCCCGGTTCGATCCCGGGCGGAACCACTTTTTTTTTGGTTTATACCGTTTTTGTTATTTATTAAAGATTTATTTCTTTTTTATTTCAGTTGTGGACTTTTTTTTCATCTTTTTATCGACGGTGACATATTGAAGACCAGATGGCGGCGGCAAAATGATAGCGCGACTATTTATTTTAGATCGAAATCAGTGAGTACTGTTTATTTTATAAAAAATCTAATTGTAAGTGTTTTGAAAACCAGATAATGCAGTTTTATATGGAAAAAACGATATATTGTCACGGGTTAAATTCTCGCAAGTGATAAATATTTAATTTGTAAACATAAGCGTCTTCCTACCTTGAAATTTCCCATTATTAAAGATTTACTTGGGTCGGGAACCGGTTGATCTGTTTCGGTAATAGATAGTCGTCAACTTATAAATGTATTCTGGCCATAAATTATTCCTAATGTTGCTAATATTGTTTTGAAAGTAAATTTCATGTAGCTGTTAATTTCTTTTTAATTACTGTCATCTTGTACTTTCATCTGACTGGAATACTTTCTCTTTCTTTTTGTCGATAACTATCATATTGCGGTCCTACAGCCAGCGGTTTCGTGGAATAGTTACTTGTGTAATAAGATTTAAAACAAACGAGGAAATTAAGTAATGTTGAGATTTTCGATGATATCTTGATAAATAATAAGATTAGTCGTATCTAACGACCACTGTTTGTTCGCAAATTGGTAGCTGAAGATCCTACGGTTATTGTCCCTATAGTAGTAGAGGCCACCTCTTATTTCGACGTGTGTCAAATTCCGTGAACGTTGATATGTAAGAATCCGTTCTTTCTATTACCAGCCTTTGTCTTGAAAACGTGGCAGTGAGAAGATTTTCTGGGTTTAAGTGGTAATCTCTGTTCATCGGAGACAATTAATTTTGGATTTACGAGATTAAACCTCAGTTTTTCCTAACGAATAGTATTGAAGTGAGATTTTCCGTTATTTTGGTGGATTCGTTGAAAAAATTCCTCGTGAAAGGATATTTAGGAAATCTTCTGTGGTGAGTAACACGTTATTTATTCATGTGGTTGTTCGATTCTTATGGTTCTTTCGTTCCCTATGAGTGTAGGTAGCCCATAGAGCAGACAGTAGGGAAATTTTGGTAATTTAAAACCGTTCAGACGGTAAATTGTGGTAGAATTCCGATTGGTGCAATAAGCAACGAGAATATTGTTCCACCCGTTTACCAGCCAGGGGTGTCACGAGTTTAAAGAAATAAAACAACCCTATCTTAATAGGTGAGTTACTATGTTATATTTTTTTTTTATATAAGATTAATAACGCCATATAGTCGCAATTTTAGTTTTAATATCTTGATTTTACATGTATATTTCTTTGTGTATTGTATGTAGGTTTATTTATGTGAAACTAGACTCCTTTTTGCTTATTCTTTTACTATTATAAATTAATTTTATGTTAAATTTTGATTTAATTTATTGTTATAATTTTGTCGTGACTAGCAAGTCAAATTTAAGTTTGTTGATTACATTTAAATCATTAGTTTTGATCATTAATTGTAAATTCAGAAGTCAGCTTCTAAATGTTGTATTATTCATTTAAATTCATTTTTATTCTTTCATTGTAGTAGAAATTTAAGTTAATGTGTTCAAATTGTATTAAAGTCAGTAAGTCAATTAATTCGACGAGTCATTAAAATTTATTTGAGCTATTATTAATTCCGAATTACGATTTTAGGGTCCTAGATACAGGTATAAATCCTAGTTAAGGGTTTAAGTCCTAGTTTTTGGTTGAGTTTTGATTGCTGACCTGATACTTAGTCGAGCTTAAGTTAGTTGCGATTGGTGCAAGCCTATTGGTTCTGGGAACAGGCTTGAATTTGGTACCGGCCTAAGTATTGGAGAAGCGTAGGACGACGAGGAATTGTATCTAGATTATCAGATAAGCTAATTAGATTTAAGGCGCAACTATAGTTTTAGTTAAGATCTATTTTTCTTGTTTATATTTTTTTTATATTGCGTGTGATCACACATTTTGGGATAAAATTCTCTTTTAATATTATTCATATAATCTTTTTTTTTATATAAATATCAATAGCGTTGTCAAGCACGAGGCTTGACAGTTTTGTAATTCTTAATATTTCTATTAAAGAAGGGTCTAGTTGAGATTTTGTTTTATTTAGCTCACTTTATCGTCGCTTTCTTTTATTGTGTAATTCAATTAGATCTGTTTAATATTCAAAATTTATTTAATTATCTCCAGTGGGTGAAGTAGTGCCTGGAACATCAGGGGTTTCCGATTTTAACCGTACAAATCGGTGGCTCACTCATTTTATTTTGGTACTTACCCTCTACGGCTGAGCTGGGCACAATTTGCCAGTAGAGAAACCACTACCGATCTCAGCTGGAGTTGGATTTAAATTGGAATAAATTGATTAACCTTTCTATTAATTTTTCAAAATTTGATTTTGTTTTTAATTTCATTAAAATACGTGGCAATATGTGGGACAAATTTAATATAAAAACTGTTGTATCCCAACTTATTAAATTATGCTTTATGCCCCGGCTGCACGTTGCCTGCGTATTGCCTACGCATGCCTATTTAAATCAGTTGGTACAGATAGAGTAAGAGAAAGTTAAAGAGAGTTAGAAAGAAATAAATAGAGTTAAAGAGAGTTAGAGAATGTTAGAGAGAGAGAAAGAGAGTTAGATAGACTTAGAGAGAGTTTAAAGTAGTTAAATATAGGTAAAGGGAGCTAGAGGAAGTTAAAGATAGTTAAAAAGGGTTAAAGAGAGTTAGAGAAAGTTAGAAAGGGTTAGAGAGATTTACAGAAAGTTGGAGATAATTAAAGGGAGTTAGAGAGAGTTAAAGGGAGTTAGAGAGAGTTAGAGGGAGTTAAAGAGTGTTAAAAAAAATTAAAGAGAGTTAGAGAAAGTTAAAAAGATCGACTAAAAGTGAGTTGCAGAGAGTTAGAGGAAGTGGAAGTTAAAGATAGTTAAAGAAAGTTAGAAAGACTTAGAGGGAGTAAGAGGAAGTAGAAAAAAAATATGTCTAAATATTAATTATGGCTACGTTTTTTTGTCTTTTTGTGCAGCTATTTCCGCATTCAAGACGGAGCGTGTAGCCGGGGCATTAGGGACAATACAGGGTTAGTCCGGAAAGTAATAGGACTGAGTCGATTTAAAAAAAATTATTGAGCCAATTGTTACAATTCTTTAAAAACATTGAAAATAGGCTCCTTCTGAGTCGATGCAGCGCTGCCAGCGCGATTTCCAAGCATTGAAGGCGTCACGGTAGGCATTCTCCGGAATAGCCTTGAGAGCCGCGGTGCATGCTGCTTGTATCCCCTCTGCCGTCTCAAAATGCTTGCCTTTCATCGGCCTTTTCAGGCGAGGAAACAAAAAAAAGTCTGGAGGGGGCCACATCTGGGCTGTAGGGCGGCTGCGGAACCGGTGGGATGCCGGCCTTGGTCAGGTAGCTGTTCACAAGAAAGGCGGTGTGAGCCGGGGCGTTGCGCTTGTTCAAATGCACCGTCACAATGTCATGAACCACAGATTTTGGTAAATTTAACATCTGGGCAATTAAACGAATACTTAGTCGACGGTCTGAGTTCAAAACTTTGCGCACACGAGTCACATTGTCGGTGTTTGTCGAAGTCGAAGGTCTTCTAGCACGGTCTTCATCGGCGACCTCTTCCCGGCCCTCCAAAAAGGCCTAGTGCCACCGAAACACACCACTTCTTGCTAAAGCAACATCTGGGTAAGCCTGCTTGATCATATCAAACGTCTCTGTCGCAGATTTACCGAGTTTCACACAGAATTTAATCGCGTACCTCTGCTCTAACGAACGCTGCATTTTCGGCTTGCACCACTCACAGAAACACGTCGCGCGAAAATGCCTGTCCTGACTCTCCAGGTGCTCGAAGACAACCGACCAGCCGCTCGTTCGTTAGCTAGGAACGCCCTCTACCGAATCCAGTCGGCGCGTACACGCTCCAAAGTACAGTCGCGGCGGAAGAAAATCAGTCCTATTACTTTCCGGACAAACCCTGTATGTAATGTTCAGCGTCAGTTTAATTCTCAGGTGGAAGTAGAATATTTACAGTAATTTTATGCTTCCTACATTTTATCGTTAACTGTAATTCCTATTTTAGATTGTCTACGCCTTATTTAAAATAGAATGTTGTTAAACTGCGTTTGAAAACCATAAATTTTCATTGAGAACTATTACGTAAATTACTCTATTTTGAATAGTAATAAAACATTAAGCTTACAGGACAATTCCATTTTTTTAATCACTTTTTTTATTATTTTGGCTAACTTTAGTGATCCATTAGCATAACATTTATCTAGATTAAATAATTTGTTAATAAAACTAGAACTTACCGGTTGAGTTTGAATCCCACTAGTAATTTCCGTAATATTTCTCCATACATCAGGTGTACTTATAACACCAGTCTTTAATTTTTGAGAAAAATATTTCCTATCTAAATTATAAGTCACAGCCCCTACAAATAAAAAAAAAAACAATTCATTAGTCTGAAATTGATCACAACCAGTAGGAAAATGCGTTACGTAGCAAATTCTGATCTTAAATTTAATCAATTCCAAAGTATTTCTAGCAAATGAGGATATTCTAGACTCAATAATTACTTATACCTCGAGTTAGAGATAGTTAGAGAAAGTTACGGAGACTTAGACAAAGTTAAAAAGAGTAAGAGAGGGCTAGATAGAGAATTAAAACAGTTACAGAGAGTTAGTGAAAGTAAAAGAGTTACAGAGAGTTAGAGAAAGTAAGAAAGAGTTGGAGAAAGTTAAAGAGAGTTAGAGAGAGCCACAGAGAGTTAGAGAGAGTCACAGAGAGTTAGAGAGACTAAGAGAGAGTTAAAGGGAGTTAGGGAGACTTAAAGAAAATTAGACAGAGTTCAAGGGAAAGTCAGGCAAAGTTACAGGGAAAGTTAGACAAAGTTAGAAAGAGTAAGAGAAAATTAGAGGGAGTTGGAGAGCGTTAAAGAGAGCTAAAGAGGCTTAAAAAGAGTTAGTGGGAGTTAGAGAGAGTTACAGAGTGAGAGAGAGAGAGAGAGTAAGAAAAACTTGAAGAGAGTTAGAGAGAAATAAAGGTAGTTGGAGAGAGTTACAGAGAGTTAGAGAGAGAGTAAGAGAAAGTTGAAGAGAGTTAAAGAATTTGTGAATCATTACCCTTTCTATGCAATTGTCTTGGTATTAACATCGAGTAGTTTTTTTTTGCTTAAACCATGAGTTAGTGAGAGTTAGACAAAGTTAGAGAAAGTTAGAGAGAGTAAGAAAGAGTTGCAGGGAGCCTAAAAGTTTTCAATTTTACAATTATTGCAATTTTTATTACTCTGAAATGGATTTCAAATAATAAGAATATTGGTTATATAAATTTATTAGTTCAAAACCAATAAGAATGTTTTAAATGCATCACGTGACAAATTCCGAATATAAATTTCGTCAGTTCAAACTATTTCTAGTGAATGAGGATATTCTAGACTCAATAATAACCCGAGTCGATATTTTTACTTAAGCCTCGAGTTGGAGTGAGTTAGACAGAGTTAAAGAATAAGTTACACAGAGTTAGAGAGGTTTAGTGAAAGTTAAAGAGAGTTGGAGAGGATTAGAGAGACTTATAGAAAGTTAAAAAAACTTAAAAAAAGTTAGAAAAAGGTTTTAGAAAGAGTTAGAGAGACTTTGGAGCAAGTTAGAGAAAGTTAGAAAGGATTAGAGAGACTTACAGAGAGTTAGAAAAAGTTTGACAAAGTTAGAAAGAGTTTGATAGAGTTAGATAGAGTAAGAGAGAATTGAAGAAAGTTAGAGAGAGTTAAAAATGATTAGAGAGACTGACAGATAGTTAGAAAGAGTTTGAGAGAGTTAGAAAGATTGAGGAAGAGTTAGAAAGAAGTAGTGAGAGTTATAGAGAGTTAGAGAAAGTTAAAGAAAGTTAGTGAGAGTTAGATTAGATTAGAGAGACTTACAGAGAGTTAGAGAGAGTTAGAAAGAGTTGGAGGATTTAGAAAGAGTTTAAGAGAATGTAGAAACTTAGAGACAGTAAAAATCAAATCTGATTAAAAATTAACTAACCTACAGTCCTTCTATTACTCAAAGTGCTATTATAACTACTTCTTCTTTGAGAGCCAGCTCTTCGAATACTTCCTCGTCTTAACGAAAATATTTCTTCACCATCACTAAATGTAAAATACCTCTTTAATACACTTTTTTGTCTAACTAACGGTTTTTCTTCTTCTTCCTCTTTACCAAGAATTGCGTATATAGTAAAAGATATAAATTGACCTTTGAGATAGTCATCGAATTTTTTTAGTGGTAGTATGAAACATGAGAACTCTTCATTTATCGTTGGCCATGAATCTTTTACAGTTTTAGTTTCAAATTTTTGTTTTTGAGGATAGAAGGTAACCTAAAATTATTGGAATAGTTTAAGTTGTAAAATTGCATCAAAGAGAGATTCTCTCTACAGTTTTTTTTTTTCATAGTACGATTATAAACTTGACAATTATACCATAATACACATCTTTAAAGCAGATAACTGTTTAAGTATTCCCAGCAATTATATCACGTCCGTACTGTTATTAAAATTAGCGACATTATTTTTAAATTATACGTTAAAACACGCAGTTTAGTTTCTACGGATTAAAATGAACTTGAGAGTTGCCGAACAAAAAAAAAGGTGTGGCAGTCAGTGGGACTGCCGGCAGAAGTTATACTCTATGCACGCGCCTGGATTCATAAATTTTTATGCGAATGATTTAGCAAAATCATTATATGATATTCGTGTTCAGCGACCTCAAAAACCTCCTAGTACCGAGTACACACTGATTTTGTATCAAATTTGCATAACATTTCCTTGAGAGGAGGTCCGTCTTAAGTACCAGGTGTTTCGTCCTTCAACTGATAAGTTTTCGATCAGTTTTAAAGGATTTACCTCCATACCATTTTTTGCCAAAATCATAGCTCCACCACGTTTATTCTGTACACGACAAAAATAAGAGCTCGGGTCATAACCAAAGACACTTAGATGCTGAACCTCTTCTGTTAAAAGAAAGTGCTCGACCAAACAAATATCACTGTATTTTATATTATGACGCATGGTCGCCATCATTTTCAGTTTCAGCACATGATGGACAGATGATTAAATTTTGACCAACCACTTTTGCGCCTCTTAGACGAACTAGGCAAGCAGGATGATACTGTTTTTCACATTTGGTACATTTTAATTTGCCTTTTACAGATCGTTTACAACTCGCGCATGTAATTTTCACATTTATATCATCATCACTCGGCACATCAAATATATATCAATGGCATCACTGTTAACTAATAACAACAAACACAGGCAAGTAGAAATAGTTTGTTTTTAAATTAACTGTATTCAATTAAATAAATACTTAGAAAAATCAGACCAGTTGATGTGTGTCCTTACTTCAAACACGAAAACTAAACAGTAAAACGATCAATGTACAAAAAAAGTGTTTACAAAACCCCATAGTGCAAAATATAATGCAACCATGTGACGGTAGTATGGACTAAAATACAATACTCATTACTGAATATTATGATTAATATTATTAATATAAAATACTAAACTTTATATGTTTACTTACGTGACAGAATTATAAAGTAATCTGTCAAACACAATGTAATACGTCACTATGATATTCCAAAACATTAGCTCAGATTGTTTTTTGTATATCTATCTCTTTTTAATGTACTCTCTCTCTCTCTGTAGCTCTTACAACCCAGGATGGGTCTTGGCTGACTCAACAATTCCCCTCCATAAGACTCTGTCCATCATTAGCTCTTCTGCTTCCGTGATATTCAGAGCTCTAAGATCTGATGCTATGTTGTCTCTCCACCGTAGCCGTGGTCTTCCTAATGGTCTTCTACCGGTCGGGGCCTGCTCCCATACTAATTTGACAGCTCTTCCATCTTCCTGTCTTTTGACATGGCCGGCCCAACTCAGTCTTTCCGCTTTAATTATTTTTACAATGTCCGGTTGGTCATATAGTTCTTCTATTTCCCTGTTTTTTCTACTACGATACTGTTGCGTAGTTTCATCCCGTGTAGGTCCGTATATACTCCATAGGATTTTCCTCTCTGCAATCCTCAATCTGTTTTCGTTCTGTTTCGTCATGGTCCAGGTCTCACAAGCGTACGTCATAATCGGTCTTACAATGGAGTGGTATATTCTTATTTTAGTCGTCCGAGATACATTTTTGGATTTTATTATTTTCTGTAATGCAAAACAGCAGCGATTGGCACTTTGTATTCTGATGTTAATTTCCTTGGTCATGTTATTGTCTGACGTGATAGTGGCACCTAGATATTTAAATTCATGGACTCTTTCGAAGTTATATTGGTCCATCGTCACGTTTTGTCCTATTCGATCCCTACGCTCCGTTCTTGATGTGGTCATGTACTTGGTTTTACTCTCATTTATTTTTAGGCCTACAATTTTCGCTGCAGATTCTATTTTTAGAAATTCTTCTTTGACGTTCACAGTTGTGTTTCCAATGATGTCTATGTCATCTGCATAGACCAATATGAGACGTGGGTCCCGATTTCTAAAAAGAAGAGTCTCCATTTTTGCCTTCCTCACCACCTTCTCTAAAACTATATTAAAAAGGAGTGGGGAGATGGCGTCTCCCTGTTTTAAGCCATTATTTATAGTGAAAAAGGTTGAAAGCTTCCCTCCGATCCGTACTGCACTTGCGGAGCCTTCCATGCTGATCTTTGTCAATCTGAGAAGTTTATTCGGAATTCCTAGTTCTATCATAGCATTCCACAACTCCACTCTCAGGACGTTGTCATACGCTTGTTTAAAGTCGATAAAAAGTTGATGTAGGGCTTTATCGTATTCCCAGCTCTTCTCCATCAACTGACGGATTGTAAAGATCTGATTAACGGTCGATCGGCTTCTTCTGAACCCACATTGGTAGTCACCTAGCAGATGTTCTACATAGGGAGTTAATCTTTCGAGTAGTAATAGTGACCAGACCTTATATCCAGTATTTATCAATGATATTCCCCGATAGTTGGAGCACTGTAGTTTGTCGCCCTTTTTGTGTATGGGCACGATGACACTCTCTTTCCAACTACTTGGTATTTTGTCATTTTTCCAAATCTGGAGTATGAGGGTGTGGAAGTGTTTGAGAAAAGTTTCTCCTCCATATTTAAGACACTCTGCTGATATTGTGTCGTTACCCGGAGCTTTGTTATTTTTCAACCTGCTGATCGCCTTCGTTATCTCCTCAATAGTGGGCTCTTCGACCAGTGGATCTGCGGTATAGTAAGTGACCATATCTCTCTCTTGGTCCTGCTGTGCGTTTAGTAATTGGTCGAAATAACTTCTCCACACCTCCATCACCTCGCTATTATCTGTCACTAATCTTCCGTTATCTGTTTTAAGAAACATGTCAGTTCTCGGTCTGAAACCTCCTTTAATGCTTCTCACTTCTTGAAAAAATTTCCTCGTTTGGTTACGTGTTCTACTTGCTTCCAGGTTCTCTAGCATTTTTTGTTCGTGTTTTCTTTTCTTTGCTATAAATGTTGTCCGTGCTGTTTTCCTTGTTTGTCTGTATTTCTCCCTATTGTGTTCGTTTGGGTTTTGCAGCATCTCCAGTCGGCCCTTGTTTCTTGCCTTTATCTTCTCTTCACACTCCATGTCGAACCAAGAGTTCCTCCTTCCAGTCTTTTTCTTTCCCACTGTCGTTTGCGTACTTGCCATTAATGCCCTCTTAATGTTCTCCCATGTTGTCTCTACATCCTCCTGTTTGGATGTTGACTCAAGATGCGCTGTTAGACTCCTCTGATATTCTTGTTTCTTGCTGTCCTCTTTAAATGCTTCAGTATTCCATGTAGGGGGCTGGCCTGTGTTGTTATACTTTTGGCTAGATATTCTTGCTCGTACTTTAGCTCTAACCAGAAAATGGTCGCTATCTGAATCGACACCCCTGAGGCTTCTTACGTCGATTATATTACTGCTGTATCTTGCATTAATTAAGACATGGTCAATTTGGTTCTTTGTCACTCCATCGTTAGATATCCAGGATTGTTTATGAATGTTCTTGTGTTCGAACATTGTTGATTTTATCACTAGGTTGTTCGATGTTGCCATGTCTACAAGTCGGATTCCGTTATCGTTGCAGTACTCGTGTAGGCTATGCTTGCCAATTACTGGTCTAAAGGCCTCCTCTCTTCCTACCTTAGCGTTGAAGTCTCCCAGCATTATTACCATGTCTTGTTTGGGTATTCTGTGTAAAGTTCTTTCCAATTCATCATAGAAGGCTTCCTTACTTACGTCATCTTTTTCTTTAGTTGGGGCGTGTATAGATAGCATAGAATAGTTGTACCACTTGCCCGCAAATCTGATGTGACAAATCGGCTCATTAACTGGTTTAAACTCGATAACAGATCCTACCAGCTCCTCTCGTACGACAAAGCCAGTTCCAAATTCGTGGTGTTGGTTCCGACTCCCGCTATAAAATGTACTGATACCTTATATGTGTTTCTGTCTCTCTCTTACTCACACCATTACATATGTAATGATTTTTGCCATTTAACCCCACACAAATCCAGTGCATAAATAGAAGTATAAATTCAAAAAGAGATATTAAATATCTAGATCGCAACAATTTTATGTAATCCTTATATTTATTTATTTTATCAATATTTTATAATCTAAACCTTATTTATTAATAGATAAATAAATTCGGTTATCTTTGCGAAAAATATCTTCTGATGGATTTCGGATAATCTAAAGAAGATTATAAAAATTTGGAATTCCCGTTTTATAAATTACAGTCAAATACTAAAAACTTTATAACAGTTGAGCTAAAACCAAATTCTCAGATTATCTAAATATTTTAACTGTTAGATATATACAAATCATTAAAATATTCGCTAATTTTGGATACAAGAATCCACTTTATGAGCTGTAAAAGTTAATAAGAGAAATTCCTTAAAATTTCAATCAATATAGATTATGTGAGAACATAAATTTACATTTCGTTATATATCTTATGTAGTTTTCGATTAGTTAATGTACTTCAATAATAATACGAAGTCGGTGAAAATGGTAATTAGTTGCCTGAAGAGGAATTACCAAAAGTAATCAAAAGAACGATGTTTTTGGTGTAAAGGTTAAAGATTTAAAAACCCTTGAAGATGCTTTCCTAAGTTTTATAAGTAGAAAGAAATGTTGACTAAATGTAACAATGGTTTTTGGGCTGTTAGGCCGGCGTCGATTGTCATGTTGACTTGACGTTTCGCCAACACGAGTGGTTGGCATCCAACTACTGAGCTCTGCACGCACGCACGCTTTGAGCCCCGAGATGATGAGAATGCCATTCATTACAACGATATTTGTTGTTTGAATGGCATTCTTGCCCTCCCATTCCACCACCCCCCCTCGCTTCCGAGGGGGCCTCAGCAGTTTCGGACCCCGTTTCGGCCTTGGGGAGAAACTTCGGTCCTCATCTACTTCTGCCAAGACAGTGCTCTGTGCACTATATTCCTGGTGTCTGGCTATTGTTATGCGTGCTTTTCTATTTTATGTGCTTTCCGTTGTATTTTTGCGGTCTTAGTTAACGTTACTTTCACGGTGACTCTTTTCGTCACAAATGCCGCTATGCTATCATCTATTTTCTACTGCTGCCGGAGCTGCATCTTTGGCCTCTTGTGTGTCCATGGACCATTATCTGGATCGTATTCTGTCAATTCTCTTAGGTCACGGTTTACATGGTTCCTCGTGCCTTCAAATATCGTCCTAGCTCTTTCTTTCATGGTATCTGTTATTTTTCTAATTTCTAAGTCGTGATATAAGGTGTTATTCCTTATGTACCATGGTGCGTTTACCGCTTCCCTTAGACTTCTAATTTGTTGTTTTTGTACTTTATCTATCGTAGTTTTGCAAGCATGGCCCCATGCCACCGATGCATGCGTTAGGATGGGCATACTGGGAACCCATGTTTTGTTGATCTTCACTGCTTCCTCTTTTTATTAAAGTTGTTCGGGTGCTTCTCTATCTCTATGGTTGACTAAATGTTTGAATACAAATTGCACTAAGAGATCAAAACACAGCTCTTGTTGTAAAAAGACTGAAAATTTTTGGATAACAATAAATCAAAAGAACAATTTTCGTGTTCTAAATTTGTAGCTATGAAGAAGTTTCTTCTTCTTATGTCAGCATCTTCATAGCTTCATATCTCTTGATGGTTTAAAAAACGAATTTTATTCTTTTGATTAGGTCTTCATTTACTCTTTTGCAAATATTTTCATTCCTTTAACAACATTTATAACCAAAAGTGTGGTTTGATTACTGAATCCAATTCATCTTCAAAGATATGACCATCATTTGAATTTACTTCTTATTCCTACGAAAGCAACTTCAAAGGTTTTTAACTCTTTAAACTTTACACCAAGATTATAGTTTTTTTGATCACTTCTAGCAGTTTGTCTTTAGAATCCAAATGATACAGACTAAGTAGAATACCGAAACTAACTGAGGATTGTAGATCGCTTAAAGACTTTTTGAATATAAAGATACAAGAAGTATATGTTAAAGATAAAAAACCTATCGATTTCGATGATATAAAAAAATATTTACCTTTACTAAATATCCTCTAGGTCTTACATTTCCATAGTCAGTTGGTAGTTGTCTTGCACCAATAACTCTCACTCTTAATTCTTTGTTACTTTCACAAAAAGATATTCGGAATCCGATTTGTGGTGCACCACTTTTTGTTGGTTCTTCAGGTATAAGAGTTTTTTTCTTAAAATAATTTTTCACGGTGTTCACCGTCTCTTCCATATTTTCTTCAGCTCAATACCAACACATGACTGAACAATCAAGAACAATTGAAAGCAATTTAATGAATTGAAAAGGACAACAATACGCTTGTTAGTTAAATTTAGATCAGATACAGGGACGGTTTTTTAATGTTTACTTTTTTGTAGGTAATTTTGTTAAATTTGGTTATTTAATATTGGGAAAATCTATTAAATTTTGAGCAAATGAACTACAAAATAGGAAGTTTTTAAAGAAAGATATAAAAAGATATAATATTTTGTACTTTTTCAAATTTTTGTTAAACGAATTTACTAAAAACTAAAAACGAACACGAAAATAGTTGAAAGTAAGACAGAAAAGAGGAATACGAAACAATTTCTTACCTAAAAAAATTATTTCACTTGATATATAGAACACGTAGATATTATATTTTTCACAGCAAATACAAACTTGAACTGAATTAACTCGATAGAAACGCGTTTATCTTAGTTTATCTTATCATCTGTAATTTATTGCAAATACTTCACAGAAAATTGAGAAGTTAATTAGAAAATTTTATTGGTCGTAATATTTAACGGGGATAATCCAGTAATGTATACAGTCCTTGTTTGAAACATGACATATATTTTAAAGATTTTTGGAACGAAGTTCCCTTTCGCGCGTTACGAACAGTTACGCTGACGCTAGGAGTTAGCCTAAAAAAATTCATACCAAAATTTGTCACGACACTATGCACCGACACAATGCACCGACAACGCATGTTTCTCTCTCTCACAGACCAAAAAATAAATAACTCTCTCTTCCTCTCTCTCATAGATAGATATATTACAATGCATAGAAAAGTGTAACGTCAGCTATGGGGGGAGCTTACAAATCTTTCTAAACAAAACACAAAACTACAAAACATATTTGCATTGAAAATGCCATAAAAGATTTTTCTATTACTTGTAGTGGTTTCTAATCAAAAATCTTTACGTTTTCCGGACACTTTTCATACGACCTATTGTATCCAATTTGTGATAGTGAATAAACATTGAAAGTTAGTGTAAGTGTTTAAATTTTATATGCATTTTAGTGGAATTGAGGTTATGTTTTGTTTCAAAGTTTATAAATTTTATTATGGTAATCTCGTAATTAATTATGTATTCTTTAACTATTAAATAGTATTCTGTTGCAGTAAAAATGGTGATGTGTTTCGTCCCCAATTGCAAACATTATAGCGAGCAGAAAAACTGCAATTTTTTTACTTTTTTTTTCTATTTTGCTTTGAACAGTGTAGTAGTGTCGCGACTTTGTTAATACAGGTTTTTTGTAGATAATAAATGTTAAAATAATAGAAAATAATGTATCCTGACAATGTTTCTGCACAAGTTCCGGATATTGGTGATAGAGTTAGGTAAGTAGAGATTTTATACAGACGATAATAAATGCTTATGTATATACAAACTCTCTGTTGTGTTTACAAATTACAATTCCTTCACTAATTAATCGAAAGGAACTTCGTTCCATCCGGGTGTCCTTTGACACCTCTCACTTTTTTTATATCTTTTATAGTTTTTAATATACGAGGGAATTATAAAATCTTTTTTGAAGTTGTAATTTACTCTAATGACTGGGCAACAAGTTTTTGGAGCGATTTACGTATAAATATAAAAATTATAAAATTGAGATAATTGTGGATTATATCTAAATTATCAATATTAAAGAGTGTTTCAGGTCACCGTCCAGCGGTCTCTCTCTCTCTCTCTCTCTCTCTCTCACTCATAGATGACTCATAGATGACTCATAGATGACTCCTAGATGACCCATAGATGACTCATAGATGACTCATAGATGACTCATAGATGACTCATAGATGACTCATAGATGACTCATAGATGACATGACTCATAGATGACTCATAGATGACTCATAGATGACTCATAGATGACTCATAGATGACTCATAAATGACTCATAAATGACTCATAGATGACATGACTCATAGATGACATGACTCATAGATGACTAATAGATGACTAATAGATGACTCATAGATGACTCATAGATGACTCATAGATGACTCATAGATGACTCATAGATGACTCATAGATGACTCATAGATGACTCATAGATGACTCATAGATGACTCAGATGACTCATAGATGACTCATAGATGACTCATAGATGACTCATAGATTACTCATAGATGACTCATAGATGACTCATGGATGACTCATGGATGACTCATGGATGACTCATAGATGACTCATAGATGACTCATAGATGACTCATAGATGACTCATAGATGACTCATAAATGACTCATAGATGACTCATAGATGACTCATAGATGACTCATTGATGACTCATAGATGACTCATAGATGACTCATAGATGACTCATAGATGACTCATGACTCATAGATGACTCATAGATGACTCATAGATGACTCATAGATGACTCATAGATGACTAATAGATGACTCATAGATGACTCATAGATGACTCATAGATGACTCATAGATGACTCATAGGTGACTCATAGATGACTCAGAGATGACTCAGAGATGACTCAGAGATGACTCAGAGATGACTGTCAAATATTTTAATTTTAAAATTTTGTATTAAATTGTTAATTCCTGTTTTAAATTTAATTGAAATAAAAAGTAATTCTAAGTAGAATATACAATACCTCTGGTATTGTATAAATAGACACGTTTGTTAAAAGAAACGACCTGTTGAAAATAATGGATTTACTTTTTTTTTTCTATTTTGCTTTGAACAGTGGAGTAGTGTCGCGACTTTGTTAAGTTTATACAGGTTTTTTGTAGATAATAAATATTAAAATAATAGAAAATAAAAACAATAATGTATCCTGACAGTGTTTCTGCACAAGTTCCGGATATTGCTGATAGAGTTAGGTAAGTAGAGATTTTATACAGACGATGATAAATGCTTATGTATGTACAAACTCTCTGTTGTGTTTACAAATTACAATTCCTTCACTAATTAATCGAAAGGAACTTTGTTCCATCCGGGTGTCCCTTGACACATCTCACTTTTTTTCCTTATATTTAGTCATTAACCACGCTACCCTACAGTCGGTGTCGTCGTACTTAATTTAGTAAGAACTTTTCGTTTAAATATATTAGATATAAACTGCGCCACCTTACGGTGGCGTCATAGTACCTAAGTACACACGATTCCTGAATAAATGCAATTCCCATTTGGTTTCTAATAGACATCCTTGAAATAACCGCTGATCCTCCCTTCGCGTGATGGGCGTTTAGCTGAACAATATTTATTCCTTTTTTTTCATCTGCTGAGTCTTTGTCATAAAGGTCAGAGGCGTGGAAGGACCAGATGCTTCCTGCAGCGCTCGGTGTTCTTCTAGGTGAGCAGCCTCCACTTTTCTCATTGGTGGTTTGCCCTTCGTCTCTTCGTACCCTTCTCTATTTTCTTCCCTTCTTAGAACGTGAACGGGGATTTTCCTGAACTGGTAGAAGAAAGTGAAACTCTTATCTTTAATGGATAGTCAGGATAGCTCGTCTATGGCTGCCCTCAAAAGTTGCCCTGTGGCCTTTTCTTTCAGGCTGAGAGCTTTCCATTGGTCCGTCTTCAGTAATTCGTTTTGGGCTTTAATCAGCTGAAATAATTTCTCAACCGATTGCCCTTTGCTCCTGGGAAGGAATGCTGTGATAACATGTGATTTGGGGATGTCTCCTCCTCTACATGTTGTTAACTCCCCTTCTTCCCATTTTTTTTTATGTGGGGTACTTTCAACCGGAACTATTCCGCCGACTGTGGTGGTTTACAGTCGACTATAACTAGACCCGGATTGAAATGTTTTCAATCGTATTGGAGATTGTGCTTTCATCCGGCGAACATTTCTTTTACTATCGCCTCCTACACCAAAGTTTGCTCGTCCGCACTGAGGGTATTTTCCGGGAAACATTTGGAGGGGATGGCGACTTTTTCCGCCTTGAGAGCAGTAGCGTAACTTCTATTCTTTGAGTTGGTCTCTTTTCCAACCTCCAACTTTTTTTTCGGTCTTGGTCGAGACTGATATTAGTCTCAGCCCGCTTGCGTTTTTGCTGGGGTGGCAGGTTTTTTTGGATTTGTGTATCATAGCCTTCCTTCTAGCTGTCTCAGGTGCCATTTCTTGTTTCAGGTACCTGAGGTATCATTTGCCACCGTCCCCGCTAAGGGTCGTCTGTCTCTCTTGATTTTTCCAAGCTGGGAAGCGGAGGTTACTTTTATAGCAAAATTAAGCTTGTATGCAATATTGACTGGACTCTAAAGCTAATCATATACGTAGCGGTTTACTGCGGCGGTTTGCCTTCTCTAGCGGCGATGAAACCCAGTAACGAACAGAATTCAGAAATGATATTTTATGCCGCAACAAGTGCACTGTTACCAAACTTTAAGTGAGCTTTTTCCCTTCACTTATAGTTTCGTTCAAAGTTAATTTTTGCTTTTTTTTTGCTTTCATACTCCATGCCGACAAAGGAATCATGCCGATTAAAATTTCCGCCAAAGGAAATATTTGTCGACATGAATTGTAAATGCAAAAAAGCAAAAATTTCTTTAAACGAAACTATACCTTAAAAATTCCGACTTTAAACTAGTATCTATTATACGTTGAATTAATAATAGATTGGCTTATCTTTGTACATTGTTTATTTGTTATAAAAACATTAGATCAGATGTGATAATTGTTTTTATAAATGTTTAAATTAGGTTTTAGATAAAACCATTTTTGAATAATTTTCTTAAAATTACACGCATTACAGATTCTGAGATTTGGTGTAGTTCTTATTAAGGTTAATATTTTGGAGCCTACATACGTTCTTTTTCAGACCAATTAGATTAAAACAAGATTTTAGCAAAAAACATTCGACCCTGGAAATCTTACTCTATAAAAAATGTTTCTGCATAATTATTAAAGGACCTGTCCTCTGACCAAGTCTTTAAAATTTTTATGTCTTATGCGATCCAGTGGCTCACAATTGTACAGTTTGTGTTTCCTTGCGGTATAATCTCTTTTTGATTGGTTGAGCTGTCATAAAATCTGGAAGGAATGGTTACAGATGCTTATATTTGCATACAGGATGTCCTCGTAGGTTTAGTATAGACCTATATACAAATGTACCGAGACTGTCTATTGGGGAAGAAGAGACAATTTATTAATTTGTGATTTAAAGGACTGCAAGTTAGGGCAAGTGGGGAAGACGTGGAAAGGTAAGGAGTTCCACAATCTGGGGAAGAAGGAACGATCAAATCAATTCGTTTTGGATGTCTGGTACTGAACCGAAGAGTGCATGGAGTTGACACGTTATTAGTGACTTCTAGTAGATCATTAATCTGTAACAGGAATAGAGTAGGAGCTAGAGCCGATTCTTGGGGAACTCGAGCGTTGATCTTGTAGATATTGGAAGAATGTCCATCTACGGCAACTTGGATGTGCATGTTGGAGAGAAAGTTGGTTATCCATCAGCAAAGGTTTGACGAGAGTCTGTATGAAGGCAGTTTGTTCAAAAGAGGTGAATGCCACACTTGATCAAATGCTTTTGAGATGTCAAGTGATACTATTTGTTGGCGAAAACCATATTGCCTGTCACTTAAAAGGATGTGTGTCTCAAAGTACCCCGGATCTCGTGATTGACGTATTTCTCCATAGTTTTGCTAATAAAAGATAGAAGAGCTATAGGTCTGTAGTTAGAAGGCAGGGTTTTGAAGCCTGTCTTCGCGACTGGTTGTACTCGAGCAGTTTTTCAGGATTCTTTAGTTCTTAATATTTTTGATTTTCTCGTTGTTTATGTATATTTATTTATATTAATTAGTCTTATATAGTTCTGTTATTATACAGAGATTTTTCTTGCATTTTCCAAAGGTATATAAAGAATATTCTAATGCTGTTACACATTATAAAACAATAATATATTGTCTTCTGATAACTGTGACCTATATTTATCGTAATTACTTACTCACTTATCATTTATAAACAAATTGAATTTAGATATTTATATTCATGAACTTTGCAATTTGTTGAAAATTTGTTTTTGTACATCTAATTCTGTTTTGTAAACAAAGACTGATTCATAACAGAGTTTTATCATTTAAATAAATTTACTGATTATAATAAAGTTAATTTTATACTCCTATTAAAATTGAGTGTCTCTGTTACAACTAATCAGTATTGTCTTTCATTGGTTACCTATACGTCATCTTTTATCTGTCCTCCTGTACTCACAAATCAAAAACCAGCAAATCTATATCTATCTTTATAAATAAAAATGAATCACTGAAATGTGTATGCATTACATCAACAATAAAACTTTACAAATTCTATAAAATAGGTTCACACTTGGAGAACCGTTGGTGTAGGATATATATAAATGCATCTAATAAAACTAAAACCAAATATATTTTCTAAAATTAACATAAATATAAAACAAATATAACCTATCATGATCATTAATTATATTAAGACTTATTTTAATCTCGAAGTGTCAGAGTTTTTTAGTTATTTTGTACAAAAAAAAATATTGTAAAGTCTAATCTGCATTTTCGATTTCTTCCGAAGCTTTATCAATATCATCATCGACGACAGTTTCTATTTGTAATTTTTCTACATTATCATCAAATAGAACAGATTTTCTTCGTTCGCGTCCTTCTGCACCATCAGTTGTCGATTCTGTTTCTTCATTAGATTGTTCTATCGGCTTTTTAAAAATAAATCCAGTAGGTCTTCGTTGGTCTACTGCTGAAGATGTCTTTTTTCTAGAATAATTAAATGAATATATTAATTGTTTAAACTACACAAGGCATGGGAAGGTCTGTATATTATCGTAACAAAAATTAATGACGTCATCTACCGCACCAAGAAGATCTCGAACGGAAAACTGAAGGTGGTCCATCAGAACTGACTAGCGCTACTCGAAAGTGACCATAACCAAGAAGTGACAGTAAATCAAATCCAAGAAAGACCCTGACCGTAGGGAAGGCTAGATTTGGCATCACTGTGGAACAGCAAAAGAACTTGTTCCACTACTCGTTGGACCATACCATTCCAGTCAGCATTTCCGATACACGAGGGTTTGCATCCGTTTTCCAAGAAAAGTTTGGAAGGCTGGAGGAAGTTCAAGACAAGATTTCATTTCCTGGTAAGACCTTGAGGCTCCAAGATGACTTGGTGACTAGAGATACTTCCACCATCGGACTAGATATAGTCAGGTGTGGAAAGCCATGCTTAGTCTAAGGGAGCACGCTTTGGAATATCAGTGGCACTATCTGAAGTGGAGAATCTTCTCAAATAAGATCGAGGTCATCTTTCAAGACACTGACGTCCAAGTACTGGGCTCCAGTCATTTACCCCACATCCAAGCTATAGCAGGGTTCTAGGAAGAACTATTTTTAAGAGAGGGCAGTGTTATACGAATATCCATTCTAGGTCGGTGAGTTCTTAGAACACAGAAATCAGAAATATTTTCGAACACTGGTTTGCATCTGTTTTCCAAGAAAAGTTTGGAAGGCTGGAGGAAGTTCAAGACAAGATTTCATTTCCTGGTAAGACCTTGAGGCTCCAAGATGACTTGGTGACTAGAGATACTTCCACCATCGGACTAGATATAGTCAGGTGTGGAAAGCCATGCTTAGTCTAAGGGAGCACGCTTTGGAATATCAGTGGCACTATCTGAAGTGGAGAATTATCTCAAATAAGATCGAGGTCATCTTTCAAGACACTGACGTCCAAGTACTGGGCTCCAGTCATTTACCCCACATCCAAGCTATAGCAGGGTTCTAGGAAGAACTATTTTTAAGAGAGGGCAGTGTTATACGAATATCCATTCTAGGTCGGTGAGTTCTTAGAACACAGAAATCAGAAATATTTTCGAACACTGGTTTGCATCTGTTTTCCAAGAAAAGTTTGGAAGGCTGGAGGAAGTTCAAGACAAGATTTCATTTCCTGGTAAGACCTTGAGGCTCCAAGATGACTTGGTGACTAGAGATACTTCCACCATCGGACTAGATATAGTCAGGTGTGGAAAGCCATGCTTAGTCTAAGGGAGCACGCTTTGGAATATCAGTGGCACTATCTGAAGTGGAGAATCATCTTAAATAAGATCGAGGTCATCTTTCAAGACACTGACGTCCAAGTACTGGGCTCCAGTCATTTACCCCACATCCAAGCTATAGCAGGGTTCTAGGAAGAACTATTTTTAAGAGGGGGCAGTGTTATACGAATATCCTTTCTAGGTCGGTGAGTTCTTAGAACACAGAAATCAGAAATATTTTCGAACACTGGTTTGCATCTGTTTTCCAAGAAAAGTTTGGAAGGCTGGAGGAAGTTCAAGACAAGATTTCATTTCCTGGTAAGACCTTGCGCTCCAAGATGACTTGGTGACTAGAGATACTTCCACCATCGGACTAGATATAGTCAGGTGTGGAAAGCCATGCTTAGTCTAAGGGAGCACGCTTTGGAATATCAGTGGCACTATCTGAAGTGGAGAATCATCTCAAATAAGATCGAGGTCATCTTTCAAGACACTGACGTCCAAGTACTGGGCTCCAGTCATTTACCCCACATCCAAGCTATAGCAGGGTTCTAGGAAGAACTATTTTTAAGAGAGGGCAGTGTTATACGAATATCCATTCTAGGTCGGTGAGTTCTTAGAACACAGAAATCAGAAATATTTTCGAACACTGGTTTGCATCTGTTTTCCAAGAAAAGTTTGGAAGGCTGGAGGAAGTTCAAGACAAGATTTCATTTCCTGGTAAGACCTTGAGGCTCCAAGATGACTTGGTGACTAGAGATACTTCCACCATCGGACTAGATATAGTCAGGTGTGGAAAGCCATGCTTAGTCTAAGGGAGCACGCTTTGGAATATCAGTGGCACTATCTGAAGTGGAGAATCACCTCAAATAAGATCGAGGTCATCTTTCAAGACACTGACGTCCAAGTACTGGGCTCCAGTCATTTACCCCACATCCAAGCTATAGCAGGGTTCTAGGAAGAAATATTTTTAAGAGGGGGCAGTGTTATACGAATATCCTTTCTAGGTCAGTGAGTTCTTAGAACACAGAAATCAGAAATATTTTCGAACACTGGTTTGCATCTGTTTTCCAAGAAAAGTTTGGAAGGCTGGAGGAAGTTCAAGACAAGATTTCATTTCCTGGTAAGACCTTGAGGCTCCAAGATGACTTGGTGACTAGAGATACTTCCACCATCGGACTAGATATAGTCAGGTGTGGAAAGCCATGCTTAGTCTAAGGGAGCACGCTTTGGAATATCAGTGGCACTATCTGAAGTGGAGAATCATCTCAAATAAGGTCAAGGTCATCTTTCAAGACACTGACGTCCAAGTACTGGGCTCCAGTCATTTACCCCACATCCAAGCTATAGCAGGGTTCTAGGAAGAACTATTTTTAAGAGAGGGCAGTGTTATACGAATATCCATTCTAGGTCGGTGAGTTCTTAGAACACAGAAATCAGAAATATTTTCGAACACTGGTTTGCATCCGTTTTCCAAGAAAAGTTTGGAAGGCTGGAGGAAGTTCAAGACAAGATTTCATTTCCTGGTAAGACCTTGAGGCTCCAAGATGACTTGGTGACTAGAGATACTTCCACCATCGGACTAGATATAGTCAGGTGTGGAAAGCCATGCTTAGTCTAAGGGAGCACGCTTTGGAATATCAGTGGCACTATCTGAAGTGGAGAATCATCTCAAATAAGATCGAGGTCATCTTTCAAGACACTGACGTCCAAGTACTGGGCTCCAGTCATTTACCCCACATCCAAGCTATAGCAGGGTTCTAGGAAGAACTATTTTTAAGAGGGGGCAGTGTTATACGAATATCCATTCTAGGTCGGTGAGTTCTTAGAACACAGAAATCAGAAATATTTTCGAACACTGACTTCCTATAATTCACAAAGACTACAACGAAAAGAAGACTCTAGAGAATAGATGGTTCCAGATTTTGGATAGGCTTATATAAACAGAAATTGAGCAGAAGTAAGTCAAATATGAAGATTTTGTACAGATAAATTAGTGTTATAGCTAATTAAGTGTTGTGATTAGTTTTATTATAAAATTAATTAGTTTAAACATTACAAGACATTACACAACTTACTTAGCTTCAGAATGTTGTATTGCAGTTTGATCAAATTTCACTCCTTTATATTCCTCATCAGTCATGCTTTTATACTTTAAATGTCTGTATATAAAAAAAAATATTTAAATTTACAGTTACAAGTTGTAATAAATACTTACCTTAACCTAAAGTAATAGAAAGCTGCAGCTGCTGCTAAGATCAACATTATAAACGCAGCTAATATAGAAATTGCTATAATATAGCTTGTTTTTTCATCGGAACTTATACCGCCATTAATATCTTAAAAAATTGTTTTTATTAAAATAAAATTTCACTTTTACAGATTAAGGCAAGGCAAGTTGAAAAAAGGCCAAAACCTACGAATTTTTTGCATAAAGATCGATTTATATAATTCTTATTGCATTTAATTCGTAAGAGCGTTTGTGAATAAAAATGGTTGAATGAGTTTGGACCAAATTGTATCAAATTTTCATAAAATTCCAGTAGACTAGGTCCCCTTGAGCATTAGGTGCTTTCGGTTGGAGTCGCCATTATGTTATTCGTGACCCCGAAAATCCCCCCAGTGACGAATTTGGACTGATTTTGTATCAAATTTCTATAAAACCCTGTTAACCTTCCCTCGGTGACCATCGCAATAGTGATACTCGTATTCAGCGATCCCGAAAACTCTAAAAAATTAATTTGGACTAATTTTGTAACGAATTTCTTTAAAACATCAGAAGACAATGTCAATCTCAGTGACCAGATGCGACTCTGACTATCGCCATAGATATTCGTGTTTAGCAGCACTGAAAACTTCCTAGTAGTCAGTTTGTACTAAATGGTTTCGAATTCTCATAAAACTCCTTTAGACGAGGTTCATTCTGGGCCTCAGGTGCCTCGGTGGCCACCGCCATGGTGAAATTCGTATTCAGTAACCTCGAAAATTTTCTAGTAACGAGTATGGACTAAATTGGATAGAATTCCAGTAGACGAGGTTCGTCTTGAGCACCAAGTGCTTCGGTGGGTGTCACCATTGTGTCTTTTATGTTCAGCGACCCCGAAAAACCTCCGTCTAACGAATTTGAATTTATTTTGTATCCAATTTCTATACAACTCCAGAAGACGATGCCAATCTGGGTTACCAGATGCATCTCTGACCGTCGCGTCGCCATATACTCGTATAATCGTGTTCAGCGACCCCGAAAACACCAGGGTAATGAGTTTGAACTGAATTGTATCAAATTTTCATAAAACTTCAGTAGACGAGGTTTATCCTGGGCATAAGGTGCCTTGGTGGCCATCGCCATAATGAAATTCGCGTTCAGCGACCAGCAACCACGAACATGCCCCGAGTAACAAATTTGGACTGATTTGGTATCGAATTTCTATAAACCTCTGGTAACCTTTATCACCTGGTGCCTTGGTGACCATCGCCATAGTGATTTTCGTATTCAGTGACCTCGAGTTTGGACTGATTTTATAACAAATTTCTATAAAACTCCAAAAGACGATTTCAACACTGGTCACTTGGTGCCTTGGTGACCATCGCCATAGTGAAATTTGTGTTCAGCAACCCGAAAACTCCTGAGTAACGAGTTCCAAATAAATTGTATTGATTTTTTATGAAACTCCATAAGTTGATGTCAATCCTGGTCAACAGGTGCTTCGGCGACCATCGCGGTAGTAATTTTCTATCGAATTTCTATAAAACTATGTCAACTCTAATTACCAAGTGCTTGGTGAACATTGACATAGTGATATTCGTATTCAATGACCCTGAAAACTCCCCAAAAACGAGTTTGGACTGATTTTGTATCAAATTTCTATAAAACCCTGTTAACCTTCCCTCGGTGACCATCGCAATAGTGATACTCGTATTCAGCGATCCTGAAAACTCTAAAAAATGAATTTGGACCAATTTTGTAACGAATTTCTTTAAAACATCAGAAGACAATGTCAATCTCAGTGACCAGATGCGACTCTGACCATCGCCATAGATATTCGTGTTTAGCAGCACTGAAAACTTCCTAGTAGTCAGTTTGTACTAAATGGTTTCGAATTCTCATAAAACTCCTTTAGACGAGGTTCATTCTGGGCCTCAGGTGCCTCGGTGGCCACCGTCATGGTGAAATTCGTATTCAGTAACCTCGAAAATTTTCTAGTAACGAGTATGGACTAAATTGGATAGAATTCCAGTAGACGAGGTTTGTCTTGAGCACCAAGTGCTTCGGTGGGTGTCACCATTGTGTCTTTTATGTTCAGCGACCCCGAAAAACCTCCGTCTAACGAATTTGAATTTATTTTGTATCCAATTTCTATAGAACTCCAGAAGACGATGCCAATCTGGGTTACCAGATGCATCTCTGACAGTCGCGTCGCCATATACTCGTATAATCGTGTTCAGCGACCCTGAAAACACCAGGGTAATGAGTTTGAACTGAATTGTATCAAATTTTCATAAAACTTCAGTAGACGAGGTTTATCCTGGGCATAAGGTGGCCATCGCCATAATGAAATTCGCGTTCAGCGACCAGCGACCACGAACATGCCCCGAGTAACAAATTTGGACTGATTTGGTATCGAATTTCTATAAACCTCTGGTAACCTTTATCACCTGGTGCCTTGGTGACCATCGCCATAGTGATTTTCGTATTCAGTGACCTCGAGTTTGGACTGATTTTATAACAAATTTCTATAAAACTCCAAAAGACGATTTCAACACTGGTCACTTGGTGCATCGGTGACCATCGCCATAGTGAAATTTGTGTTCAGCAACCCGAAAACTTCTGAGTAACGAGTTCTAAATAAATTGTATTGATTTTTTATAAAACTCCATAAGTTGATGTCAATCCTGGTCAACAGGTGCTTCGGCGACCATCGCGGTAGTAATTTTCTATCGAATTTCTATAAAACTATGTCAACTCTAATTACCAACAGCCTTAGTGAACATTGACATAGTGATATTCGTATTCAATGACCCTAAAAACTCCCCAAAAACGAGTTTGGACTGATTTTGTATCGAATTTCTATAAAACTCCAGAAGACAATTTCTACAGTGGTCACCAGGTAGCTCGGTGACTATTGCTGTTCAGAGTCACGAAAACTCTTGAGTAGCTAGTTCCAAATGAATTGTATCGAATTTTTATAAAACTTCAAAAGACGATGCCAACCCTGGTCAACAGGTGCATGATATTTGTATTCAGCGACTCCGAAAACTACCGATTAACGAATTTCGACTGATTTTGTATCGAATTTCATATAAAACTATGTGAACCCTAATCACCAGGTGCTTTGGTAGACGTCCTCATAGTGATATTCGTAGTCAACGACTCCGAAAATTCCTAAATAACAAGTTTGGATTGAATTGTATCGAATTTCCATAAAACTGTGTCAACCCTAATCACCAGGTGCCTTGGTGACAATCTCCATTAGTGCAGTCATTGAAGCGTAAAATAGGCTTTTACCTGATAAATTTTTTACCAAGAACCGATTTGCATGAAATTTTGGAATTAGGCTTATTTCACCCTTAACTTCAAAAGTGAGTTTGACCCAAACTCTGCTTTTTATTTTTAAGGGGTGAAAACAACCCCTTAATGGAAAAATTGACATTGAGCCATTTTATCGCCAGAAAACGTCTTTAATAATAAAGAGTGACATTGTGAAGTGTTTTCTAACACAATAACCTCATGTTAAACTTATTTTCATCCCCATAAAAACCGTACAACCCCTCCAAACAACCCCTAAATCGAAAAAATGTGCAAAAAATTAATTTAGTATGACATAAAAAGATTTAAATATAGAGAAAATATATTTTTCATTCTTTATCTTAATTATCATATTGTTAACACCCTTTTAACCCTTAAAAACAACCCTTAGTTAAAAAAAAATGTACAAAAAATTACTTTGGTTTGACAAAAATACTTAAATATGGAGTAAATAATATTTTACGTTCTCTACCTTAAATATCTAATTGTTAACCCCTTTCAACCGTTGAAAACAACCCCTCAATTAAAAATTGTATAAAAAAATTCTTTTGATGAACTAAAAAGGATTTAAATATCATTCCACGTCCTCGAAAAAGCTATGGTGGAAAATCATATGCTCAAGTTCTTCAACCCTTAAAACTACCCCTAAATTAAAACATTAAATATGTATGATTACACCTACGGGTAAATAAGGTTTTTGATTATATATATATATATGATTATACATTTAAAAATAATCAACTACTGATATTATACACTTTGAAAAGTACGCACGCCATAGGTGTTTACCAATAACTGATAGATTATATTTTCATTCGATTTTTCGATAATATACTTTCATGACACAATTTTAATACGATATAATTTAAACAAAACAGTTTTTCACTATTCTCACATATTTTTATTAAACAAAATGTTGAAATCAGGCGTCTAGTTAAAATATTTAATTATATTATAAACACGTGCTTATTCCTTTGCAGACGGAAATATACTGGTCACATTAGTTTTTGGATCATAACTCCTTCAATTTTGATGTTATCACAATTTATAAAAAAGCATTTGAAAAGTAATTTAAGGGGCTACAACTTTTTTCATTACAATGTATAGTGAAAAACCTTTTATTTTGAAACGGTGAAGGGTCAAAGGGCTCAAGAGGGAGTGTGATTGCGCTACCGCGCGCTCTTTAAATAACCATATCTCCGTTAATTTTTGTGTGACAGAGAAAAACAAAAAACCAATTTTTTTGTTAAAAAAGACCTACATTTTTTATTGTTACACTTTTTCTCTTATCTTTCATCATTTTTGAGATATCATGAAAAAAAGGTGGTTTTTTCAAAAATTCGAAGTTTTTTTTTTCTGAAAATCGTGATTTTTTCGAAAAATATGGGTTCCAAAGCATCCAAACTGCTAGAATCCATCAAAATCTCTATATCAAAGTTAATTGTAGATGGAACACGATTAATTTTAATTTTGGTGAAAATGGCACTTATGAAACCCATTGATTTAAAAAAAAAATCATTAGATGTTCCCCTTTTTTTCATTACAGCTCACTCATTTTAGGTACAAAAGAATTTTAACAGTGCTCATTTTAAAGCATATTTCAAGCACTACAAAACCCTATTTCATTAAAATGCATAAAATGTATCTGCTTGCCGCTAGATGGCATTAAACACATTGATTAAATTTCGGGCAAAATAAAAAACCGCTTGGATCTTCAATATCTCGCTTAATATTGCACTTACAACACTTTATAAAAAACTATATTGTTCAATTTTTTACTCGCTTCAATTTTGTTTATTATAAAATTTTCATTAAAATGCAGATATTTGGAGATATTTGTAAAAAACCGATAAAAAACGTGAAAAAATTTCGAATTTTCGATTGACAATAACTTAAAAAGTATTGAGTTTTGGGAAAAACTTTATAAAACATTTTTTGCTTAAAATTAGGTCTTCTATCGATGTCAGAGGTAATTTTGAAAAAAAAAAATTTCCACCACCGAAAAGAGGTGGCAACCACCCCCAGGGTAAAAGCAGAGTTCGGGTCAAACTCACTTTTGAAGTTAAGGGTGAGATAAGCCTAATTCCAAAATTTTATGCAAATCGGTTCATGGTAAAAAAATTATCAGGTAAAAAGCTTCAATGACTGCACTACATACTGATATTTGTATCCAGTGACCCCGAAACGTTCCAAATTACAAGGTTGGATTGAATTGTATCGAATTTTCATAATACTTTTGTAGACGAGTGTCATCCTGGACACCAGGTGCTTTGGTGACCTCAAAATCCTCAAAGTAGTAAAACTGAACTGATTTTCGTCGCTTTTTTGCTGAATTACAATTTTTTTAATTCCTAAATGCACTTATCAATAAGGAAAATGAATTTTCAATTTTTGAATAACCATTTTTGTTCACAAAATTTTGTTGCCTCACCATTTACTTACAGTTGAGTTTAATGACCACTACTGCTTCAGCATAAATTGATGTTAAATTTCTAACTTCAGCAGAAAGAGTAAGAATAATATAAGCTTTTGTTTTAAATATATATTCTGGTAGAAATCCTAAATGAAGATGTACTTCAGATTGGCTGTAAGATACTTGGAAATATTGATCAAACTGGTTATCTAAAAATAAAAAAAAAATAGTTTCATTTAAACCAGTGATGGACAAAGTACCGCTTGCGGACCAGTTTCGGTCCGCGAAAGCATTTAATCCAACCTGCCACCGGTTTTTTTAGATTTAGGAATCTCAAAATGCAATTAATTTTTAATAGCTTTTGTAGTTTCCCATATACGAGGGAATTACAAAATTTTCGTGAAGTCAGAAAAAATTCTTTTTGTGTATAAAATTATTGCTTACCATTTTGTATCGTTACATTAATTTCACTATCTTGTCTATCGGTATCTAAAGTCATTTCTTCTACATTAAAATTAATTCTTTTATTTTTTTTGTCTAAGTCACATTCTCCTCTATATATGAGTTGATTAAATTTAATTTCATTGTTATCTGCACCACCATTATCATTATCTAAAAAAATTACAAAAAATTAATTTTAGTTGAGTCAACGAGGGTACTTAGCTCTGAAAACCGTCCTAATGCATCAATTTACTAAAAATTTTCACAGTAGGTAGGGAATATACGAGGTTTGGTTATTAAATAATTGATTCCAAAACCTGATTCCTGTCCAAAAGCTCGTGCGTTAACATATCAGCTTAGATTTCCTTGAAAGGTTAAAAGAAGATCCCGGATTGATGAAAAACATTGTAACATGTGACGAAATGTCGATTTTTCAATATGATGTTGAAACAAAGCGGCAATTTATGCAATGGAAGACACCTGAATCGCCCAAAATCAAAAAAGAATGTCCAAATCAAAATTCAAGGCAATGTTGATAGTTTTTTCCGGCATTAAGAGTATCGTGATGAGTGAATGGGTTCTATGAATGAATGAATGAACAAGTGCTTTATTGTCCAAGAATTGTACAAAAATACACAAATTCTTATTGACAAAGCTTAAGATAAGTAAATAAATAAAATATACAAACAAACAATGCAAACTACACAAAACAATAATAATAAACACACTAAATATACAATAAAAATTTACACAAAATAAAAGACAAACAAACAAAAGGTGTCAAAAATCATTACGTAGAAACTCGTCAAGAGTGTAGAAGGCTCTCTCTAAAAGTAATGTTTTCAGACTTTTACGAAACTGTCCAGGGTCTATTAAGAGCCTCAACTGCAGACTAATCTTATTATATATTTTGATGCCATTATAAATCAGTGAATCTCTGATCATACTAGAATAAGGTATAGGAAGGGGGAGATCGTCCATTCGGCGAGTAGCTTGAACCCGTTGATGTTTAGGGAAGAGATGTTTATTTTTGTGAATTAAACAGGCAGTCTCCAGGATAAACAACGATGGCAAGGTAAGTATTTTGTTCTCAATAAAAAGTTGACGACAGTGTGTTCTGGGATGAGCATTACACATATTTCTGACTGCTCTTTTTTGCAAAATAAAGACTGAGTCAAACAAGTATTTGGAGCAGGCTCCCCAGAACGGGATTGCATACCTAAGATGACACTCCACCAAAGCAAAATACACATCTCTAGCGAAGCATTTTCCCAACTCAATATGAGCAGTTCTAACAGCGTAACATCCAGCAGAGATTTTGTTATTCAACTTATTTATATGTTGATGGAATCTTAAATTATCATCTATGACCAAGCCCAGGAATCTCGAGTTGCATACAGCATCAATAGAACCATCACCGAGGTTGAGGTTATCTACAGTGCACTTAAAGCCAATAAGGTGAGTTTTAGACATATTAAGACAAAGTTGGTTTGCGTCACACCATTGCTTGATCTCTGCAAGATCAAAAGTAATGTCCAACATAAGTTGGTCAGGATTCCTGTTGCACCACAGAATGGAAGTGTCATCGGCAAACAGTGTAAAACTCCCCTTAATGTTGAGACTCATTAAGTCATTAACATAAATTATAAAAAGAATTGGTCCAAGGACCGACCCCTGCGGAACGCCACGACCGATAGGTTGCCTATTCGACGAAACACCCCTCACATGTACAAACTGCTCTCGGTTTGCGAGGTAACAATTAAACCACTGCAGTGCTGTACCCCTAATTCCATAAACGTGAAGTTTACGCAGCAATATCACGTGACTCACACAGTCAAATGCTTTAGACAAGTCACAAAACACCGCCGCAGCGGGCTCACGCCTATTAATACCCTGAAACAGCCCCGAAAGAAAATCAAACATAGCGTCCAATGTATTCTTTCCTGATAGAAACCCAAATTGACTTTGGTTAAGAATTTTATGTTTGTAAAGGAAATTTAGGAGTCTTACTTTCACCAATCTCTCAATTAATTTAGATAGTGTAGAAAATAGCGAGATTGGTCTAAAGTTCGATGGATTAGAGTGATCTCCACCCTTGAAAAGAGGAATGACTTTTGCAGTACTTAGACAAGATGGAAAAGAGCCAGATTCAAAAGAAAAATTGATAACATCTGATAGAATTGAGATAGCATTTAAAGGTAGCTTTACCAAAATGTGAAGTGAAATTCCATCTTCACCAGAAGCTCCTTTATTTTTCATGGATTTTATAGTAAGCATGACTTCCTCCGGAGTAGAGGGATACAGATAGAATGATTCATGGAAACTGACTTTAGGCATATGAGACAATGGATCACAAACCTGAGAAAGACCCTTGGTAAGGTTGTGAGCAACAGTGCAGTAATAGTCATTGAGTAAATTAGGGTTGATGTCTATAACAGAAGAACTATTACGAGCCCTTCCAGAAACCTCATTAATAATTGACCATGACTCCCGCTGCCTATTGTTAGCTTCACTCAAGCGTTTAGAATAGTGGAGTTTCCTAGCATTGCGGATTACCTCTCTATAGACTTTCCTATAACTTGAAAAGTATGACTGCACCATTTGATTATCAGGAAATGACCGTTTGAGATATTTCAGAAATCATAAATTAGCAGCTAAGTTACGGATCCCTTGGGTCAACCACTTTTTGCGATCCATCCTACGTTTCTTTAGAGGTCGGAGTGGGAAACAATGGTTCACCAATTCTAGAGGGTTAGATTGTCCACCAGACTCACTATTTATCGGTTTTGGAACCACTGCAAGAACAAGTTCGTAAGAAACGGCCCGAGTTGTGGAAGAACAACTCGTGGATTTTACACCAGGGCAACGCACCTGCCCACAACGCGTTATCTGTGAACCAGTATTTGGCCAATAAACGCACTTTAGTGCTCGAACTCGCACCATGCGAATTTTTTTTTCCGAAGATAAAATCTGCTTCGAAATTCACTTCGATTTGAGTCAATGGAAGCGATAAAGCAAAAAACGACAAAGTTCCTAAAGGCCCTCGCCAAAGAAGACTTCCAGCACTGTCTTGATCAATGAAAAGGTGTTTGGCGAGGGAAGAAGAGCATTCGATTTGGCCAATAAACACATCCCAGTGCTCTAACATGCGCCGTATTCGTAAGATTTGGCATTGTGTGACTTTTTTGTTTCCGAAGATAAAATCTGCTTTGAAAGAGACCTACAAAGTACTGTGATTTACATTACAACAATTTTGATTCAATTTTGGCTATAAAGGGTAGCTTCGATTCCTAAAAAATGATAAGCAAATATCGGCATTTGAATTACAAAATAAGTAGTGCCTATTTCTAAAATTTCATTAAAATCTATGCCTTAGGATAGAAATCGGAAGTAATATCCTCTTAATGACTGAAGTAATTTAACAACAAAAAAACTTACCAACAACTTTAAAGTTTACAACAGTTGTAGTACTCTCTGAACTGCTTTTGAGATCTGCTTGTAATACTACCGCTTTATTACTTAAATTTCGAATGATATTATCTGCATCAGTAGATTGAAGAGTTAAATATACCTGTTTATTCGCATACGTTACATTAACGAACGAATCAGAACCTAAAAACAAGTAAAGATTTTAGATTATAAATTTATATCTATTTATTAGTCCTTAAGGTCTAGTCTAGGCTTTTAAAGAAGTCTAATATCCACTTAGGAGGTACGTTTGTAACGTGATCAGTCTCTAAAGGCGGTTCAAGATTTGTGATTAAATGTCTAATAACCGTTAAATATGACCAATAGATCGTTTTAGGTTCTGGATCTGGAAATTTGGGAGGGGCGAGCTAGTGCTCAGCCAGCACTGAGGCCACATATGACCCATTGTGCATCCTCCTGTGTGTAGGGATATCCTCACCTCAGGATGTCACCAGGCCTATTGATTTAAAATAGGTGATGAGGCTCCCGAGGGGGATCTCCCTGACATCGGCTGGTGTAAGCCAATACTCGCCCAACACGGATCTTCTGATTTCAGAAAAAGCAGAGCAGTCATACATAATGTGTTCTACTGTTTCCTCTTCTTGTTCGCAGCCTCTGCATAGCGGCGATTCTGTTAGTTTCATCCTAAAGAGATGTTGTCGCAATTGGCAGTGACCTGTCAGGATTCCCACAGCTGTTCGGAGATTTTGTCTGGTCAATGCCTTAAATTTTTTTGCTGTTTCCTCGCCAGGATGAGGTAATAACTCTCTGGCCAGTCTACAGTTCGTAGTTTCATCCCAGCACTGTATAAATTTTTGGTGAGAGTGCTGTTTAATAAGGTCCACGACTGCGGACAATGTTAGCTTGGTAGACGGGCGAGGGCTAACATATCTGTAGCCCGCAGCCCTCTTTGCTAAATTGTTCGCAATGCGGTTGCCTTTAGAGTTCCCATGTCCTTTGATCCAGCTGAGAGTGACCACGTTATTCTGGCTCGCCTCAGTTAGAGATTGGTGACATTCTAGTACTAAACTTGAAGTGAAACGTGGTCTATTCAAGGTCAGTAGTGCTTGTCGGCAGTCTGTATATATATTTATATTCCTGCCTGTGATGTTCCTATTGATTAATTCTTTTGCAGCTATGGTTATGCCTGTGAGTTCTGACTGAACCACACTTGATAAGTGTGGTTTTAGGTTTAAGACCCAATCAATGTTTTCACAAAAAAACTTAGGCAGCATTAGAGGTATGGGTTCCACGTTAAGGATAACTCCATTATATTTTACCTCTTCTAAACAATGGAAGTATTAATCTTACTTACCATGAATTGCTTTCACTTCAATATTACTATCATCTTGATCAGTGTCTATACTTATTGGATCGTAGGTTATAACAGCAGTATCTTCATTAATATCGTATCGACCATTGTAAATTGGCGATGTAAATATAATGTAACCATAATCATCACTTTCTTCGTCTAGAAAATAAAAGAATTTAGAAATTTATGTGAAGATTTAAAGTATACCTACACATTTACATTTGATTTGGTCAAAACACATCTTTAGATTCAAAGAGTCTTAACAGACAAACTTAGTGCAGGTCCGGAAGGAGATATGCTTCGAACTGGTATTGGTATAGTCAAAGAAAGAGGAGTACTCGGCTACTATACCAATTACAAAAAAGTTATGACCAAAAATCGAAATATCCACAATATATTTATTATCCGACCCCACCTCGTATACTAAAATTCTTATTATAAAGTGTCTAAATATCCAAAATATGTTTAATATCCGAACACACCTCGTATATAAAACTTTTAATACCAATTATATCACATACGTCTACTTTTTCGATTTGCCCCGTACACATAAAATTTATAACCAACAATCAAAATATCCATAATAATTCTATTATCCCACCTCACCTCGTTTACCAACATAAAATAAACTAAATTGAACACTTTTAAATTAACGTTTCAACCATTGCTGTATGACTAGTTCCCTTCCGTTCAAGCTTTTTCTAAGAACAAAACATCTGTGCAAACAAATAGGGATCGAATAACTAGCTGTTCAACTAGTGCGTTCACTGATTTATGTACAGAAACTTGCGAGTGTTTGAAGGTAAATACTAAAAATCTTACGTGTTAGATAGATAGATATTTTTTGGGTTGGCTGTTAGCCTGTATCACTGCGACCTTGGCAGATCTATTGTGAACACCCATTATCTGTGAAATAGGATTAGAGCACCTTGGCCAGCTCTTAATGAGACTTAATAGCCTTGACAGTGGCCACTCCGCATAACTTGGAGCAGCCGGTTTCTCCTCTCCCAGTACTAGATACCGCGTCCTTGCAAGGCCTTCACATTGGCATAGGACATGAAATGCGGTTTCCTCTTCCTCTTGGCAGTATCGACAAATGTCTTCATCTGCTAAGTTTAGCTGACTCATGTGTTTTCTGAGCCTACAATGTCCTGTCAAGAGACTGACAATTATTCTGACATCATTTCGCCTTTGTGATAGCAGCTCTGCAGTAAACTTTGCCGAGTGTCCCTTTGTGAAGACTTTGGCTTGTCGCTTGTCCGGTGATTTTTCCCACCACTCCTGGGCCTTCTATAGCCTCCATTTCTCAATGGCTGCCTTTCTGAATATATTAGCAGCTCCGCAGAATGGTTCCGGGCCAATCATTGGAGTATTAGCTCCCGCACGGGCCCGTTCATCAGCCTTCTCATTGCCCCGAAACCCTGAGTGTCCTGGTATCCATGCCAGTGTCAGAGAATTTTGACTTGCGACATGTGTCAGGGCCCCAACGCAGTCCCACACCAGCTGTGAACTTATTTGTACTGAGACTATCGCCTTTAGAGCTGCTTGGCTGTCCGAGTATATGACTACGGTTTTACCCGTTATACCTTGACTTACGATCTCCGTTGCACAGTGTTGTATGGCCATTACTTCAGCCTGAAACACTGTGGTATAAGCACCTAGAATTAGTTGGACTTTTGTCCTGTGTCCTCTACTATATATACCTGACCCTGTGCCTTTCTGAGTCTTTAAGCAATCGGTATACCAGATTGACTCCCCTTGGATTGGGGGGCCATTCATCCATGAGTCTCTTTCCAGTATTTCTACTCAAAAGGTTCTCGCAAAGTTATACCTGGGAACTATCCTGTCCTAAGGCATGCTCATTATTTGATCCGCCTTAACCCTATCATATAACTCTGCTTGTTTTTTTCCTTTTAATAAGGTAATGGGAGCCTGGCCTTGTAGCAGCCTGTGAGCAGTTGCCATAGCCTCTCCCTGTATGTAGATGTGCAATGGTGGATCTTACGTGGTAACTGCTAATGTTAGTACGCAAAATTAAATAGGAATTTTACTAGCTTTGTTTATATAAAGTTGCACTGGTAAAACTGATACTTACAAATAATTTGGATGTTAATAATAGCATATCCAATATATGTACTATCTGTAAGAGTTGCTGAGAGTTTAAGAGGAAGAACTTTTATTGTTTTATATATTTCAGCAGGTAAATCTCCAATGGTAAGATTAACATCTAGAGCATCATTTGTTACATTAAAGTAAGCTCGATAAATAGAATCTATAATAAAAAAAAACATAAAAAAATCTGTATACCTAATAATTGAGCCAAGCTAAACTAACCTTCTGTTATAGAAACTTGAATATTTGCAACATCACCATTGGTAACTATCCTTATAGTATCAAATTTAAAAATATCATTACCATCTTTAGGTATTGTATAATTTCCGTTATAAATCCCATTTTCAAATTGTACAAATTTTTCATTTGCTTGTGTTGGTAAGTAGATAACTAGCGTAGCAAAAGCTGTAAGATCATCTAAGGTCGCTTTTAAGCTCATTACCAATACTTCTCTACTTAAAATAGTTGGCGGAAGAATTTTTTTTACTATAACTTCGTAATAATTTGAATTTGGTCGTAGTTCGAAGTATTCTGTATAATCAACATCTGTAAATATATACATCTTTTTTAATAGTACCATAAGTTCCATTCTATTTTATATGAGAATAGTAGCTTTGCTACTTTAGAGTATAGAAATACAAGTTGTGGAAGAATTCCAAAGTGATAACATTCACCAACAGAAGAAACGAGGGAGAGATTATGTATCTTGGCCATCTTGGGATGATATTAAACTAAAAGCTCACCTAGAATAAGTAAATTGACGTCTAAAGTGGTAACATTCACCAGGAGTGGAAACTTAGAACACTCAGATAATCCTCTAAGACTTAATAGTACAAAAATACAAGTCGTGGGAGAAGTTAAGTATCTTGTGGTGATATTAGACTTAAAGCTTACCTAGAATAACTAGCTCAAAGTTTATAGTTGTAATATTCACCATGACGAAGAACTTAGAAGGCTCAGATAATTCTCTAGGCCTTAATAGTACACAAAATACAAGTCGTTGAAGAGAAAAAGTACCTTGGGGTAACATTACACTTAAAGCTCACCTAGGATTACTACCTCGAAGTCTAAAGTAGTAAAATTCACCAGGAGAAGAACCTTAGAAGGCTTAGATAATCCTCTAAGACTTAATAGTACAAAAATACAAGTCGTGGGAGAAGTTAAGTATCTTGTCGTTATATTAGACTTAAAGCTTAACTAGAATAACTATCTCAAAGTTTATAGTGGTAATATTCACCATGAGGAGGAACTTAGAAGGCTCAGATAATTCTCTAGGCCTTAATAGTACACAAAGTACAAGTCGTTGAAGAGAAAAAGTACCTTGGGGTAACATTACACTTAAAGCTCACCTAGGATTACTACCTCGAAGTCTAAAGTAGTAAAATTCACCAGGAGAAGAACCTTAGAAGGCTTAGATAATCCTCTAAGACTTAATAGTACAAAAATACAAGTCGTGGGAGAAGTTAAGTATCTTGTCGTTATATTAGACTTAAAGCTTAACTAGAATAACTATCTCAAAGTTTATAGTGGTAATATTCACCATGAGGAGGAACTTAGAAGGCTCAGATAATTCTCTAGGCCTTAATAGTACACAAAGTACAAGTCGTTGAAGAGAAAAAGTACCTTGGGGTAACATTACACTTAAAGCTCACCTAGGATTACTACCTCGAAGTCTAAAGTAGTAAAATTCACCAGGAGAAGAACCTTAGAATGCTCAGATAATCCTCTAAGACTTAATAGTACAAAAATACAAGTCGTGGGAGAAGTTAAGTATCTTGTGGTGATATTAGACTTAAAGCTTACCTAGAATAACTATCTCAAAGTTTATAGTGGTAATATTCACCATGAGGAAGAACTTAGAAGGCTCAGATAATTCTCTAGGCCTTAATAGTACACAAAATACAAGTCGTTGGAGAGTAAAAGCACTTTGGGGTAATATTACACTTAAAACTCACCTAGGATTACTATCTCGAAGTCTAAAGTTGTAAAATTCACCAGGAGAAGAACGTAGCAGGCTCAGATAATCCTCTAAGACTTAATAGTACAAAAATACAAGTCGTGGGAGAAGTTAGGTATCTTGTGGTGATATTAGACTTAAAGCTTACCTAGAATAACTATCTCAAAGTTTATAGTGGTAATATTCACCATGAGGAGGAACTTAGAAGGCTCAGATAATTCTCTAGGCCTTAATAATACACAAAGTACAAGTCGTTGAAGAGAAAAAGTACCTTGGGGTAACATTACACTTAAAGCTCACCTAGGATTACTACCTCGAAGTCTAAAGTAGTAAAATTCACCAGGAGAAGAACCTTAGAAGGCTTAGATAATCCTCTAAGACTTAATAGTACAAAAATACTAGTCGTAGGAGAAGTTAAGTATCTTGTCGTTATATTAGACTTAAAGCTTAACTAGAATAACTATCTCAAAGTTTATAGTGGTAATATTCACCATGAGGAGGAACTTAGAAGGCTCAGATAATTCTCTAGGCCTTAATAGTACACAAAGTACAAGTCGTTGAAGAGAAAAAGTACCTTGGGGTAACATTACACTTAAAGCTCACCTAGGATTACTACCTCGAAGTCTAAAGTAGTAAAATTCACCAGGAGAAGAACCTTAGAATGCTCAGATAATCCTCTAAGACTTAATAGTACAAAAATACAAGTCGTGGGAGAAGTTAAGTATCTTGTGGTGATATTAGACTTAAAGCTTACCTAGAATAACTATCTCAAAGTTTATAGTGGTAATATTCACCATGAGGAAGAACTTAGAAGGCTCAGATAATTCTCTAGGCCTTAATAGTACACAAAATACAAGTCGTTGGAGAGTAAAAGCACTTTGGGGTAATATTACACTTAAAACTCACCTAGGATTACTATCTCGAAGTCTAAAGTTGTAAAATTCACCAGGAGAAGAACGTAGCAGGCTCAGATAATCCTCTAAGACTTAATAGTACAAAAATACAAGTCGTGGGAAAAGTTAAGTATCTTGTGGTGATATTAGACTTAAAGCTTACCTAGAATAACTATCTCAAAGTTTATAGTGGTAATATTCACCATGAATAAGAACTTAGAAGGCTCAGATAATTCTCTAGGCCTTAATAGTACACAAAATACAACTCGTTGGAGAGAAAAAGTACTTTGGGGTAATATTACACTTAAAAGTCACCTAGGATTACTATCTCGAAGTCTAAAGTAGTAAAATTCACCAGGAGAAGAACCTTAGAAGGCTTAGATAATCCTCTAAGACTTAATAGTACAAAAATACTAGTCGTAGGAGAAGTTAAGTATCTTGTCGTTATATTAGACTTAAAGCTTAACTAGAATAACTATCTCAAAGTTTATAGTGGTAATATTCACCATGAGGAGGAACTTAGAAGGCTCAGATAATTCTCTAGGCCTTAATAGTACACAAAGTACAAGTCGTTGAAGAGAAAAAGTACCTTGGGGTAACATTACACTTAAAGCTCACCTAGGATTACTACCTCGAAGTCTAAAGTAGTAAAATTCACCAGGAGAAGAACCGTAGAAGGCTTAGATAATCCTCTAAGACTTAATAGTACAAAAATACTAGTCGTAGGAGAAGTTAATTATCTCGTGGTGATATTAGACTTAAAGCTTACCTAGAATAACTATCACAAAGTTTATAGTGGTAATATTCACCATGAGGAGGAACTTAGAAGGCTCAGATAATTCTCTAGGCCTTAATAGTACACAAAATACAAGTGGTTGGAGAGATAAAGTACTTTGGGGTAATATTACACTTAAAACTCACCTAGGATTACTATCTCGAAGTCTAAAGTAGTAAAATTCACCAGGAGAAGAACCTTAGAAGGCTTAGATAATCCTCTAAGACTTAATAGTACAAAAATACAAGTCGTGGGAGAAGTTAAGTATCTTGTGGTGATATTAGACTTAAAGCTGACCTATAATAACTATCTCAAAGTTTATAGTGGTAATATTCACCATGAGGAGGAACTTAGAAGGCTCAGATAATTCTCTAGGCCTTAATAGTACACAAAATACAAGTCGTTGGAGAGAAAAAGTACTTTGGGGTAATATTACACTTAAAACTCACCTAGGATTACTATCTCGAAGTCTAAAGTAGTAAAATTCACCAGGAGAAGAACCTTAGAAGGCTCAGATAATCCTCTAAGACTTAATAGTACAAAAATACAAGTCGTGGGAGAAGTTAAGTATCTTGTCGTTATATTAGAATTTGAGTCATGGGAGAAGTTAAGTATCTTGTGGTGATATTAGACTTAAAGCTTACCTAGAATAACTATCTCAAAGTTTATAGTGGTAATATTCACCATGAGGAAGAACTTAGAAGGCTCAGATAATTCTCTAGGCCTTAATAGTACACAAAATACAAGTCGTTACAGAGAAAAAGTACCTTGGGGTAACATTACACTTAAAGCTCACCTAGGATTACTACCTCAAAGTCTAAAGTAGTAAAATTCACCAGGAGAACAACCTTAAAAGGCTCAGATAATCCTCTAAGCGTTAATAGTTTAAAAATAGAAGTCGTGGGACAAGTTAAGTTCCTTGTGATGATATTTTACTTAAACCTCACATGAAATAGCAAATGCACAACCAAAAAGACGATAGCCACTTTAATTTTACGAAACACAACACAGTTTCAGCAAATCGTGTCCTTTAAAACCATACAAAGTAGTCAAACCAACAATCACAGTAAAGCCAATTGCTTGCCTTAGAGCACTTATAAGCATTCCAACAGCAGCAATAGAAGTACTGTTAGATCTTCCTCCTAATCACATAATCTTGAAGAGAAAGGTGAGCATAAGCTTCTACAGTCTGCAAAAAAATCTGAGCAAGATTTTTGTTTGATCGGGACACATCAAAATAAAGCAGAAAATGGGAGAAGATATCTGGGAGATAAAATCAGACCACAAAGTTTCTAAATACCTGCTAAAAAACATTCCAGGTGAAAATACGTAAATATAAGAAGTGGCAAAGTGCAAGCATTGAACACAGGAATATACCTGTTTCACACATGGATCTAAGACTAAAGAGGGGTTAGGACAAGGAATCAAGGAGCATCAATTTCAAGGAAGCTAAACTATGTACATTGTGAAATTTTCTTCGATTATATCATCTTAAAAACTTCACTTACCTGTTATATTAGCTTCAACTTTGGTAACATCTTCAGTAGTAGTAATTTTAATATTATTATCTAAAGTAACGACTCCTTTTTCGCCATCTGCTTGATATGAACCAGTATAATAAATATTATCAAAATCTAATGAATCGTTATTATCAGTATGTTCTGATAAACGTATGATAACAGTCGCTATTCCAACTTTACTGTTATCTATTTCTGTAGCTGTTAGAGTTAATACTAATTCATTTTTATTGTTAATTTGGTCATCAGTGAGTGGTTTGAATAACGTTACGTTCCAGTTCTTAGTATCATCATTTAAGGTCAGGTTAAAATTATCAGAGAAATCTATAAAAAAAATAATATTACTGATAAACATGGACTATTTATGGTGTATATATAGTGGTAGATCATAAATCTTTTTCCACATTGCACCACGTAGACTATACTCTTAAACACACTCGCACCAAAAATGTTTTTACGGTTTAGTCACGTTCCGGGAAGACCAAAAACCAGGAGACTCCGAAACCACCAAAATCAGGAAGCGAACACCGGGTGTTGCGATCCAAACCCTACTATCCACTACCTTAAAAGGACACTAAAGCCTATAGCAAGATTCTTAAACCAAACACTACAAACCCACAAAGATCACACTGCTATAAACCAATTATTCCTTGATTATTAATTAGTTAAAAATAGTTCTATACCCGAGACGCTCAAAAGATGGAATTCAAGGACGCGTGATCAGTGACTGGCTGACGTAATCCTACTATGCCACGCCTTCCAAACTGAAATAACGAAGAACAGTTTACACTGTACTCATACCAGAGATAATATAAACTGTAAGCATCGAGAATGGGTACTTTTTTGTTGAGTGGTGTAAATCGGACTTGTGACGTTGGTTGGGGAGAGTAATATTCAAACAGTGCGTGCCGTTCACGTGATCATTCCATCTTTTGGACGGCTGGAGTATAGTAGGAAATTGGTACTAAAATTGGTGCCATATGGTGTCTCATTGGACATATCTACATTTATATTTTCAATATAAATTAAACTACCACTTACCATCATCCTCAAATCTTAAACTAATATCACTAAGATCTTCTTTGTTAGTTATAGTAATATATTCCACCTCTAAATCGGCAGTACTTTGAGCATAACTTCCATAATACTGATTTTTAGAGAATGTAGGTGCTACCAAAATCGGAAAATTGATTATTAAAGCACTGAATCCAGTACTATCATTTTGATCTTCATTTGCTACTAGTGTTATGATTAAATCTGTAGTATCTTCATTAACAGATTCAGGTAAACTTAAAACCGTTACAGACCAAAATTCGTTGGTTTTATCGTAAGTTATATCAAAGTTTGACTGGTATTCTAAAAATATGAGAGGGTTAAATTTTTGTATATAAGCCAAAAAATAAAAAATAGAAGCCCTTAAATTTTTATTGTAGATTAATGAAACTTAAAGCTAAAAATATACGAGGGTGAATCAAATCATTAGTCTTATAATAACTGTGCATAATACCGACCAGCGCAATGGAAGTCATACTTGGTCTCACCCTCCTTGATATATTCGTTAAGGAGGACGCATTGATGACCATGGTACGCTTTCGCACGGTTGGTATCGAACCCACTGTAGGGACTGGCACCTATAGGGATAGTCTGTGGAGGGAATCGATAAAAGTGATACCACTCTTACAGGCAGTCACGGATGCCGTCGCACCAAGATTTGTCTTTGACAAACCCTACAAAATATTAACAAACAAGACAGCAGACCCCAACGTAGTGAACGCTCTGAGCGTATATACGGATGGATCAAAAACAAAGCAAGGTGTAGGATGTGGAATTTACTCTAGATCCTTAAGCCTAAAAACAAAATGGGCTATGGATGGCTTGTCAAGTGTGGTTCAGTCAGAACTCACAGGCATAACCATAGCTGCAAAAGAATTAATCAATAGGAACATCACAGGCAGGAATATAAACATATATACAGACTGCCGACAAGCACTACTGACCTTGAATAGACCACGTTTCACTTCAAGTTTAGTACTAGAATGTCACCAATCTCTAACTGAGGCCAGCCAGAATAAGGTGGTCACTCTCAGCTGGATCAAAGGACATGGGAACTCTAAAGGCAACCGCATTGCGAACAATTTAGTAAAGAGGGCTGCGGGCTACAGATATGTTAGCCCTCGCCCGTCTACCAAGCTAACATTGTCCGCAGTCGTGGACCTTATTAAACAGCACTCTCACCAAAAATTTATACAGTGCTGGGATGAAACTACGAACTGTAGACTGGCCAGAGAGTTATTACCTCATCCTGGCGAGGAAACAGCAAAAAAATTTAAGGCATTGACCAGACAAAATCTCCGAACAGCTGTGGGAATCTTGACAGGTCACTGCCAATTGCGACAACATCTCTTTAGGATGAAACTAACAGAATCGCCGCTATGCAGAGGCTGCGAACAAGAAGAGGAAACAGTAGAACACATTATGTATGACTGCTCTGCTTTTTCTGAAATCAGAAGATCCGTGTTGGGCGAGTATTGGCTTACACCAGCCGATGTCAGGGAGATCCCCCTCGGGAGCCTCATCACCTATTTTAAATCAATAGGCCTGGTGACATCCTGAGGTGAGGATATCCCTACACACGGGAGGATTCACAATGGGTCATATGTGGCCTCAGTGCTGGCTGAGCACTAGCTCGCCCCTCCCAAATTTCCAGATCCAGAACTGTGCATAATCTAATAGATTCATTCTAACTAGGTTTCTTATCCTTTATCCTAACTATTTTTAAAAAGAAAAGCGGCGCCCTTTACCGATTTCCGTTTATTATACCTTTAGCCTAGGTTTAAATATTTTATTTTTTTGATACTTGCTCATTTGCTCCTCTGACCCACGACTCGCTCTCCTCCTACTCCCTGAGTCCCGTTCGCAAACCAGAAAAAAGTTTTTACAGTATTCTTGAACTGTTCTTTAAGTCTTCGAAAAATTTCAGATGGTTTTATGCCTTTATACAAGACAAATTTGATAATCTAATAGATTCATTCTAACTAGGTTTCTTATCCTTTATCCTAACTATTTTTAAAAAGAAAAGGCGCGCCCTTTACCGATTTCCGTTTATTATACCTTTAGCCTAGGTTTACTTTTTTTATTTTTTTGATACTTGCTCGTTTGCTCCTCTGACCCACGATTCGCTCTTCTCCTACTCCCTGAGTGCCGTTGGCAAACCAGAAAAAGGTGGTTACAGTATTCTTGAACTGTTCTTCAAGTCTTCGAAAAATTTCAGATGGTTTTATGCCAATATACAAGACAGATTTGATAATAATGCGTTGCGAAACAAGATTTATATTTAATTCTCCCTCGTACATATTTTTTGTAAATATAAACTTAAATAAACCCAACTTACCAGTTTCTAAAATTGTAATATTGACTTTACTTAAATCTTCTTTATTAACAATTCGTAATTGAGTATCTAATGTTGTATTTGTAGAATCATATACAGTTTGATATACAAAGTTATAAAATTTTGGTGCGTCTTCATTGTTAACAACAGGAAGAGTTATAACTAGGGCACATTGACCAATTTCTTCTGAATTTGAATTTTCAATGGCAATTAGAGACATTACAATATCAACTTTTGCACTTAAAATTGATGAATCTAAGTTTTTCACAACATTAATAACCCAATTAGTTCCAGTGTGAGTTATATTAAAATAGTCATTATATTCTACAAAAAATTCTATTAACTATGATTGGTTAGTAAATACAAAATAAAATATAAAATTCCCTAAGCCGACCCTTTCCAATAGTTACCTTTGTCGCTACTTTATCAGCATTCTGAATAAGTCAGTTATAGTTTAACTAATATTAATGTAACAAGACAACCACGCCTCCTAACCCCAACAAAGGAACCGTGTTTCGAATCTAGGTTGTCAGATATATTTCCGAAAATTCCTAAGTTTATATATTTTGAAAATGTTTGTCTCTTCTTTACTATTCGATTGTTCGCCAATGACTCTTAGAAAGATAATATGTATGAAAATATTCTTAAAAAATATATACTTAAATTAATTAACTAGGTTCTTCATATTTAAACAGTTTTAACTAATGATATCAATTTTGTATATATTACTTATACTTAAAGACATTTTTCAGTAACGGCAGCATTGTGTATTTAGTTTTCCATTTTCAAGTCGGTTCGCACCGCATTGATATTAATGTAAAGAAATGCCGACGGCCTTTACTAAGCGCTGTGGTACATCAAACGAAACATCAAAGAGGAAAATTGCAAAATGCGACATGACTTAAATACCGCTCATAGACTTGTTTGTTGTCTTTACTGTCGAAATAAACAAAGAATTAATTTGTTATTTGACAATTTTCAAACTGATACAAAATATACAACAACCGTTTTTATTTTGAAATTAAAAATAAAAATTAATAAAAATTTATGAACAGATCCTTTTTATTTAATTCCACGCCAATGATTGGCATTGTCCCCAAAGGAATTAAAATTCCGACAAAGAGCAAAGAATATTACATTGAGTTTGGAAAGTGTATACTATAATTGTGAACGTACTATACATAAGCACATAAAGAGGTTACTTACCATCAGTTCGTATTTTAATTTTACTCATATCATCTTTGTTTGAAAATGAAAAATCATCGTCTAATGTTACAGTGGACTTTTCGCCAGATATTTGATAATGAGCAATATAATAAGTTTTGGAAAATTTAGGTGCACCATCGGTATTAATTGATGGCAATTTTAAATCAATAATAGAATGTCCTAAAAGTTGATTAGATTTATCTTCAGCTGTTATAGAAACTACCAAATCTGTTCTATTTAATTGGTTTACATTTAATATATCCGTTGATGATGCCTGCCAGTTTTTACCATCGTATTTAAATATAAAATTCTTTGGATATTCTAAAAATTGAGTTATTTTATTTTAAAAATGTATGCATAACCATAATTTAGTTAACAAATAATTTTTTAGGCTGCTTCACTGTCAAATGTCTGATATGTTAACTGTAAAATGTTAACTGTCAAATGTCAGAAACTTTAAATACAAGAAATATTAATTTTCAAATAAAAAAAAATCAAATGTCAAATATATTAGCAACGTCAAATGTCAGAAATTATAACAAATGTAAGAAATGCAAAGTATCAAATGTCAAAACTGTTAGAAAAATCATATGCTAGAAATGTCAAAAATAATAATTGTTAAATGTCAATGTCAATCATGTTAAATAACATAAATGTTAGATAATATAAATGTCAAATGTCAGAAGTGTTTCGAACTAAAATGCTAAATTCTTACCATCTGCAATTATACCAAAGTACGTTAACTGTCAAATATTAACTGTTAAATGCGAACTGACATGTGTCATGTGAGCAATGTCAAAAATTTCAAGTCTGAATTATGTCAAATAAATGTTAGACACCATAAATGTCAAATGTCAGAATATATTTAAAATGCTGAATTCTTACCATCTGCAGTTATGTTTATATTACTCATATCATCTTTATTTGTGAATCCAATAAAATCATCAAACTCAATTGTAGCTGTAGTTTCATTTATAACATAACTAGCTTTATAATAGCTACTGTTAAAAACTGGCTCATCAATTTCTGGTAAGTTCAATATAAATGCAGCTAAAGACTTCTCATCGCTATCCTCTACTGTCGCAGATAACGTTGAGGCAAGATATTTTGACTCTAATAAAGTATCTTTTAAAGGAGTTTTAATAATAATTTCCCATTTTTTTGTGTTCTCATTGTAAGATACATTGAAATATGTACTGTATTCTAAAAATAAAAAATATTTGAGTTGCACAAACATTATTAAATTACTGGTTAATGAACATCTCAGGAGTGAATTAAAGACATTTTATTTTTAATCATCAATTCATTTTAAGTGTTATCCTCAATTTTGACTCGGTTATTATCAACTGTCGATCGAATCTCTTGATATTTCTGATTGACACTTTATTGCTTTAAACAGCTTCTAAATAGACTTAATCAGATTTTAAACAGCATAAACAGCTTTTATAAAACTTCAAACAGCTATTATAAAGCTCAAACAGCATTTAAACAGCTTTTATAAAACTTCAAACAGCTATTATAAAGCTTAAACAGCATTTAAACAGCTTTTATAAAACTTCAAACAGCTATTATAATGCTCAAACAGCATTTAAACAGCTTTTATAAAACTTCAAACAGCTATTATAAAGCTTAAACAGCATTTAAACAGCTTTTATAAAACTTTAAACAGCTATTATAAAGCTTAAACAGCTTTTATAAAACTTCAAACAGCTATTATAAAGCTTAAACTGCATTTAAACAGCTTTTAAAAAACAGTTTGCCTCACGTAATCCAACTGGTTTTGAAAACAAGTTAAATTGTTTCTTAATAGCTGTTTAAGCGTTTTAAAAGTAGTTTATATGTTGCTTAAAGCCGTTTTAAATTCTGTTTCAAGCAGTTTTAAATCTGTATAAAGTTGTTTAGAGGTTTAAAAAACAATTTAACTTGTTTTCAAAACCAGTTGGATTACGTGAGGCAAACTGTTTTTTAAAAGCTGTTTAAATGCAGTTTAAGCGTTATAATAGCATTTTCAATTCCAATGGACAAAATTAACTTTGATAAAGAAATTAATATAATAAAACAAATAGCTACATCTAATGGCTATCCAATTTATTTAATAAATAAATTAATTAATAAGAAAGAACAAAAAATATCACTACAACTAATATTTCCTAAACAAACTAAAGAAATTAAAAGTTATAAAAATATTACATACTGTGGAAGTATTTCAAATACAATTTCAAAAATAATATCTTCGGCAACATCAACATTAATGTCATTTAAAACACTAAATAATGTTGGTACAAAATTATTAAATGTAAAAACAAAATTACCAAATTTAAAAAAATCTGGTGTTTACAAAATTAATTGTCCAAAATGTAATGCGATATATATAGGTCAAACACAAAGAAAATTTGAAATAAGATTTAATGAACACTTAAGAGCATATAGATTAAAACAACCAGATAAGTCAAATTATGCAAAACACCTACTTGAACATCCAACCTCACTCTTACACAACAATGACATCCAAATTCTACACATTTGTAATAAAAAAGAAAATTTAGATTTTCTTGAAGAACTTGAAATAAAAAGACATCTAGCAGATCCACAATTTAAAGTTGTTAATGAACAAATAAATCTTAGAAATTCTCCACTATTAAACTGTTTACTTTGATTGAGTCTTCATTTTATACATAAATAAGATATAATTGTAATACAAATATATTAAGTTATTGTAAAGATCAGCAGATATAGTTTTTTCCTGGTTTTTCTATATCATTGCACAGTTATACTGATCTTAGAGGGAGATACATCCAGGATAATCCCTTAGGGCTAATAACATCTAGGCTTTAATATTGTTATATCTTATTACTTCCATACTTAATCTAGCCTTAATATTACCTATTCAACATCAGATAGTTAGCTATAAACAAAATGTAACTTTATATGTCAATCTGACGATGCTTAAATGCGAAACATATGTCATTTTTTAAAATACATTTAAAGTGAAAGTTTTATATAAAAAACTAACGTTTTTTATTATTTTTATTATTCCCAATAAAATGAACTTTCAAGTAGTAAGGGTCGGTACAATTAATTTAATTTTATAAAAGCTGTTTAAATGCTGTTTAAGCTTTATAATAGCTGTTTGAAGTTTTATAAAAGCTGTTTATGCTGTTTGAAGTTTTATAAAAGCTGTTTATGCTGTTTAAAAGCTGTCTAAAGCTGTTTAAAATCTGATTAAGACATCTAGCTATCTGGGACTATCTGGGACTGTTTGGCAATAGTGTCTAAATATCTACGTTTAAAAAACAGTTTGTCTCACGTAATCTAACACAGGTTAAACTGTTTTTTAAAAGCTGTTTAAGCTGTTTAAACTATTTAAAACTGAATTCTATGAGGCGCTTGTCTTCCAAACTGTTTGGATACTTACTTGAATCTTATATTTAGGTTTTTAAATCATAACTAACAGGAACTTTGTGATATTTCTTCGTATAAAGCAAATACCTATCATTAGTGAAACGGGAGTCAAAATGGCGGATCTTTTTAGTACTTACTTACCAACATCTGTAATTTTTACTTTACTCATATCATCAACATTTTCAAAATTGATATCACTATCAAATTCTATTGTTCCTTCTCCACTTTCTGGATATGTAGCTGAATAATAAGCTTTTTCAAACTTTGGTTCTTTATTTTCAACCTTATCATCTATCAATTCTATAACTAATACTCCACTTCCTACTTGATTACTTCCAGTTAATTTAGCTTCCATAATAATTACTAAATCTGTTTTGGTGTCGAAAATAGAATCATCTAAAGGTTGTATTATTTGAAGTTGCCATTTATTTTCTTTGTATGTTACGTTAAAATTTTCTGCATATTCTGCAATTAGGAAAATTGGTTATTTTGTGTATGTATGTGGGTACTGTAATTATGTTAGTAATAGTGATGGTAAGCATTGAAAAATTTACGATAATGTAATTATGATTAAGGACTGCAATACAGAAGAACTCTTTAATGTATTAGGAGATACAAAAAACATGTTGCAATTATCTCGCACTAGTAGAAAGAGCAATAAAAGTCTTCGAAGTATTCGGAGTTATAAAAAAAATTATCCAATCACCTCTCACATGTGAGGAGAGCGATAAAACTGTAGTTTTACCCTAATTTATGATAAAAAATGTGTGAGAACATTGCATTTACTGTAGTGGGTTACCCAGAGTTACCCTAATTCCTTGTGTGTTAAGTTAATACATATCTTACCACCCAAACTGATTGTTAATTTTGTTGCATCATCCTCGTTTTTGAAAGTAAGAGGTTTATCAAAATCGAGATATTCTGTATCTCCTTTTGTGTATTGTACTAAATAGAATGGATCACTGAATTCAGGTGCATTATCGGGAGATGAATCTCCTTCCAATTCAATAAATAATGCTGAAACACCACTTCCTTCAACATCGTCTACAGTAACTGTTATAGTAGATATATACTTTGAATTTTTATCAAATTCGGTATCATCGATTGCTTTTGTTATATTAAAACGCCATTTTTCGTCGTTGTAAACAATTGCAAAGTTATCAGCATATTTGGCTGCAAAAAGAAATAGCTAAAGAGGTGTTGGTGTAGTTTGGTTGTGTCTATCGAAGTGGTACCTTGGAATACGATTTTTTTTAAAGTTGGAATTGATTGTTGTTGTCCATTTTAACACTTTTTCGTGATACCCTGAACGATTTAACCACGTTTTCCTCACTTGGTTATTTTTTCCGATACTCAGAGTGATTTTATCATTGCTATCGACTTCGAAAGAGTCTATTCCTGTGTATAGTGATCTTTTTTACTAACCACTGTCTACTGGAACTACCAGCAGATATTCTTAAGCACAAATACTATGTTCCTCATCAGTTACATCGCTTAGTGACAACCTCTGACTCTCAGAGCAATTTATCCACTAACCACCCACAGATCTTCTCAAGCAGAAGTGCAACGTTCGACACCCAGAGTGATTTTACCATTGTTATCGACTCCGAAGAAGGCATCCATTCCACTAACCGCCGTCTACTCGAACCACCAGCAGATCTTCTTAAGCATAAATGCTACGTTCCTCATCAAGTATATCACTTGGTAATTTCTTCCAGCATCTAGTGCGATTTTACTACTGCTATCGGCTCCGAAGAAGCGATCTATTTCACGAAGTACTTCTAGATGTTTGGTGAGCATTACAAGAACCGTGTACTAAGTATATCTTCACAATATCGACTTTCTACAACGTTCACGTTTTTTCCAACGAATTTTAGTTTCCAAAGCACCACTTTTTCATGTGTAAATATGTTTGTGTGTGTTAAAAATGTGTTTTTGTGGTTAGATTTTTAAAATCAGTGTTGTGTATTCTGTTATTAAGCATAGGTGGTTCTTACCATCCAAATTAATATGAATTTTTGTCGCATCATTTTCATTTTTAATAGTAAGAGGTTTATCAAAATCCAAAAATCCTGTATCTCCTTTTTTGTAAGTTACCAAATAGTATGGATCCTTAAATTCAGGTGCATCTTGACTGGGAGAATTTTTGATTAACTCAATAACCAAAACTCCTTTTCCTGTTTCTTCAACACCTTCTAGTTTAGCTATCATAGTTGTGACTAGTTCTGATTGTTCATCGAATACAGAAGGATCCAATTTTTCCACAACTTGTATACTCCATTTATTGTTATTATACACTACATTAAAATTTTCTGAATAGTCTAAAATATAATTTTAGTTAAATGAAGGAGTTTAAACTGTGGTTTAAGTATCTAAAACAGTTTTAAGAACACACAGTTAATGTATCAATGGTTTTTGGGCTGTTAGGCCGGCGTCGATTTCTTGCTGACTTGACGTTTCGCCAACACGAGTGGTTGGCATCTTCAGAAGTTGCTTCCTGGTTGACAGTCTGCGAACTACTGAGCTCTGCGTGGACGGAGCCCGTATTTTCGGGAAGGAAGTGGGCGGGGCCTCAGTTGCTTTCGATTCCAATCGGTTCTGGTCGGTGTTGTTCGTTGACTGCTTCCTCTTTTTTATTAAAGTTGTTCGGGTGCTCCTTTATCTCTATGGCTTCTCTATAGAGTCTGGAATGGTATGCTGATGTAGTAGCGAGGACTTGGGTCTCCTCAAACTTAATCCGATGGTCCATAGTGAGGGTATGTCCGTCTTCCCTAGACCGTTTGGTAGTTCCTATGTACACACTTCCACATGTGCACGGGATGCGGTAAATTTCCGAAGCCGACATTGGATCTCTTCTGTCTTTTGCCCATCGAAGACATTCTTTGATTTTTCTCGTTGGTTTGAAAATAGTTTTCACATTTTTCTTTCTTAGCAATAGACCAATTCTGTCTGTCACTCCCGTAATAAAAGGCAGAAATGCTTTTGCCACTGGTTGGATTTGCTCATTTTCTTTGGGTCTACGATTTGTTGGTCCAATCGATCTTTTGATTTCCCGTTCTGAATAACCATTGGCCCTTAAAGCATCATGAATATAAGTTAGCTCTGCGTTTAGTGCCTCGAGTTCGCAAATCCTTCTTGTCCTTTCTGCTAAGGTTTTGATGACTCCATATTTCTGACATGGGTGGTGGTTGGAATCCCTATGTAAATACCGATCCGTATGTGTTGGTTTTCTGTACACTGTGTGGCTCAATGATCTTCCTTTTCGTGATAATAACACATCAAGGAACGCTAGCTTGTTGTTGTCTTCGATTTCCATCGTAAACTGTATATTTTCATGGATGCTGTTAATGTGTGTCAGAAATTCTTGCAATTTATTCTGCCCATGGCTCTATATTACAAACGTGTCATCTACATATCTATACCAAACTTTTGGCTTGTATGGGGCCTAACAGCCCAAAAACCATTGATACATTAGACAATGGCCGCGAAAGCCTTTCACAGTTTACACACAGTTAAGTTGAGAAAGTTTTTTATCCTTAAAGTGAAAACTCTCTAAAACGTGGTTAATCCATCATTTTGATTTTACTGTCACTTTACAAGAAAAGGCAATAGCTTGGAATCAGATATAAAAAAATGTATTGATTGCTTTAATAGCCAGACTCGAATACGTTGACAATTGACAGTTTACAAGACTGACAAGTAAATTGACAGTCAATGACATCAGACTCAAAATGGTCTCAAGAGTAATTCTTTTTCTACTTAAAGATCTGTGTGTTCTTGATATAATTTTACGGGATTTTCTCTGATACTAAATATTTTTTCTTACCACTTAAACTTATATTCAACTTGGTCATATCATCAACATTTTTAAAAGAAAGAGGATTTATAAATTCAATATCTGTTGTTTGATCTTTTTGATACTGAACAATATACGAAAGTTCTTTAAATTGTGGTGATTTATCGTTGTTTGAGTCACTATCTAACTCTACAATTAAAACTCCGTAACCAGTTGGTAGATTATCTTCAGTAGCTTCCATAATAATTACGATATCTTTATTATTTTTAAAATAATCGTCGTCTAAACTTTTTTTTATATTGAATATCCATTTATCGGTAACGTATTTTATTTCAAAATTTTCTGAGTTTTCTATAAAATCAGGGTTTAATTAAATACTTATTCTATTATGAATTGCGTTTTGGTTTAGGTTTAGATATTTTTTTTCTGGTCCTTCATACAGGATATAAATATAAAACATATGTGAACGTCATGTGTCAAAATTACTTGTCAATGTAATCTGCCAACGACATATGTCAAAGTTGTGAGTTAACGTCATCTGTCGACGACATATGTCAACATCATAAATCAACATAATCTGTCAATTATTGCATACAAAAAGTTTGTAAATATAAATTTGATCTCAGATTTTCTGTCATGACTTTTAAAGTTTTTAATTAAAATGAGATTTTTTAATGTTTTTTGATGTAAAATTTAATTCTACAGAAAAAAGTATTCTTGAGTTTTTAAAAAAAAACTGATACTTTTCGAGATATAGAGGGTCAAACAAAAAGTTTGTAAATATAAATTTTATCTTACATTTTCTGTCATAACTTGTAAAGGTTTTAATTAAAAGGAGATTTTTTAATGTTTTTTGATGTAGAATTTAATTTTACACAAAAAAGTTTTTTTGGGTTTTTTCGAAAAAACTGATACTTTTCGAAATATACAGGGTCAAACAAAAAGTTTGTAAATATAAATTTAATCTCAGTTTTTCTGTCATGACTTTTAAAGTTTTTAATTAAAATGAGATTTTTAATGTTTTTTGATTTAGAATTTAATTCTACACAAAAAAGTATTTTTAAGTTTTTTCGAAAAAACTGATACTTTTCGAGATATACAGGGTCAAACAAAAAATTTGTAAATATAAATTTGATCTCAGTTTTTCTGTCATAACTTTTAAAGTTTTTAAATAAAATGAGATTTTTGGATGTTTTTTGATGTAGAATTTAATTTTATATAAAAAAGTAATAAGAGTTTTTTCGAAAAAACTTATACTTTTCGAGATATACAGGGTCAAACAAAAAGTTTGTAAATATAAATTTTGATCTCAGTTTTTCTGTCATAACTTTTAAAGTTTTTAAATAAAATGAGATTTTTGGCTGTTTTCTGATGAAAAATTTAATTACACAAAAAAAATAATCTTAAGTTTAAAAAAAACTAATACTTTTCGAGATATACAGTGTCAAACAAAAAGTTTGTAAATATAAATTTTATCTCACATTTTCTGTCATAACTTGTAAAGCTTTTAATTAAAAGGAGATTTTTTAATGTTTTTTTTTATGTAGAATTTAATTTTACACAAAAAAGTTTTTTTGGGTTTTTTCGAAAAAACTGATACTTTTCGAAATATACAGGGTCAAACAAAAAGTTTGTAAATATAAATTTGATCTCAGTTTTTCTGTTATAACTTTTAAAGTTTTTAATTAAAATGAGATTTTTAATGTTTTTTGATTTAGAATTTAATTCTACACAAAAAAGTATTTTTAAGTTTTTTCGAAAAAACTGATACTTTTCGAGATATACAGGGTCAAACAAAAAGTTTGTAAATATAAATTTGATCTCAGTTTTTCTGTCATAACTTTTAAAGTTTTTAATTAAAATGAGATTCTTTAATGTTTTTTAATGAAGAATTTAATTCTACACAAAAAAGTATTCCTAAGTTTCTTAAAAAAAACTGATACTTTTCGAGATATACAGTGTCAAACAAAAAGTTTTTAAATATAAATTTGATCTTAGTTTTTCTGTCATAACTTTTAAAGTTTTTAATTAAAATGAGATTTTTTAATGTTTTTTGATTAAGAATTTAATTTTACACAAAAAAGTATTCCTGGGCTTTTTCGAAAAAACTGATACTTTTCGAGATATACAGGGTCAAACAAAAAGTTTGTAAATATAAATTTGATCTCAGTTTTTCTGCCATAACTTTTAAAGTTTTTAAATAAAATGAGATTTTTGGATGTTTTTTGATGAAGAATTTAAGTACACACAAAAAAGTATTGTTAAGTTTTAAAAAAAAACTGATACTTTTCGAGATATACAGGGTCAAACAAAAAGTTTGTAAATATAAATTTGATCTCAGTTTTTCTGTCATAACTTTTAAAGTTTTTAATTAAAATGAGATTCTTTAATGTTTTTTGATAAAGAATTTAATTCTACACAAAAAAGTATTCCTAAGTTTCTTAAAAAAAACTGATACTTTTCGAGATATACAGTGTCAAACAAAAAGTTTTTAAATATAAATTTGATCTTAGTTTTTCTGTCATAACTTTTAAAGTTTTTAATTAAAATGAGATTTTTTAATGTTTTTTGATTAAAAATTTAATTTTACACAAAAAAGTATTTTTGGGCTTTTTCGAAAAAACTGATACTTTTCGAGATATACAGGGTCAAACAAAAAGTTTGTAAATATAAATTTGATCTCAGTTTTTCTGCCATAACTTTTAAAGTTTTTAAATAAAATGAGATTTTTGGATGTTTTTTGATGAAGAATTTAAGTACACACAAAAAAGTATTGTTAAGTTTTAAAAAAAAACTGATACTTTTCGAGATATACAGGGTCAAACAAAAAGTTTGTAAATATAAATTTGATCTCAGTTTTTCTGTCATAACTTTTAAAGTTTTTAATTAAAATGAGATTCTTTAATGTTTTTTGATGAAGAATTTAATTCTACACAAAAAAGTATTCCTAAGTTTCTTAAAAAAAACTGATACTTTTCGAGATATACAGTGTCAAACAAAAAGTTTTTAAATATAAATTTGATCTTAGTTTTTCTGTCATAACTTTTAAAGTTTTTAATTAAAATGAGATTTTTTAATGTTTTTTTATTAAGAATTTAATTTTACACAAAAAAGTATACCTGGGCTTTTTAGAAAGAACTGATACTTTTCGAGATATACAGGGTCAAACAAAAAGTTTGTAAATATAAATTTGATCTCAGTTTTTCTGTCATAACTTTTACAGTTTTTAATTTAAATAAGATTTTTTGATGTTCTTTGATGAAGAATTTAATTTTACACAAAAAAGTATTTTTAAGTTTTTTTGAAGAAACTGATACTTTTCGAGATATACAGGGTCAAACAAAAAGTTTGTAAATATAAATTTGATCTCAGTTTTTCTGTCATAACTTTTAAAGTTTTTAATTAAAATGAGATTTTTGGATGTTTTTTGATGAAGAATTTAATTACACACAAAAAAGTATTCTTAAGTTTAAAAAAAAACTGATACTTTTCGAGATATACAGTGTCAAACAAAAAGTTTGTAAATATAAATTTGATCTCAGTTTTTCTGTCATAACTTTTAACGTTTTTAATTAAAATAAGATTCTTTAATGTTTTTTGATGAAGAATTTAATTCTACACAAAAAAGTATTCCTAAGTTTTTTCAAAAAAACTGATACTTTTCGATATATACAGTGTCAAACAAAAAGTTTTTAAATATAAATTTGATCTTAGTTTTTCTGTCATAACTTTTAAAGTTTTTAATTAAAATGAGATTTTTTAATGTTTTTTGATTAAGAATTTAATTTTACACAAAAAAGTATTCCTGGGCTTTTTCGAAAAAACTGATACTTTTCAAGATATACAGGGTCAAACAAAAAGTTTGTAAATACAAATTTGATCTCAGATTTTCTGTCATAAATTGTGAAGTTTTAAATTAAAATGAGATATTTTAATGTTTTTTAAAGTAGAATTTAATTTTACACAAAAAAGTATAATTGGGTTTTTTCGAAAAAACTGATACTTTTCGAGATATACAGTGTCAAACAAAAAGTTTTTAAATATAAATTTGATCTTAGTTTTTCTGTCATAACTTTTAACGTTTTTAATTAAAATAAGATTCTTTAATGTTTTTTGATGAAGAATTTAATTCTACACAAAAAAGTATTCCTAAGTTTTTTCAAAAAAACTGATACTTTTCGATATATACAGTGTCAAACAAAAAGTTTTTAAATATAAATTTGATCTTAGTTTTTCTGTCATAACTTTTAAAGTTTTTAATTAAAATGAGATTTTTTAATGTTTTTTGATTAAGAATTTAATTTTACACAAAAAAGTATTCCTGGGCTTTTTCGAAAAAACTGATACTTTTCAAGATATACAGGGTCAAACAAAAAGTTTGTAAATACAAATTTGATCTCAGATTTTCTGTCATAAATTGTGAAGTTTTAAATTAAAATGAGATATTTTAATGTTTTTTAAAGTAGAATTTAATTTTACACAAAAAAGTATAATTGGGTTTTTTCGAAAAAACTGATACTTTTCGAGATATACAGTGTCAAACAAAAAGTTTTTAAATATAAATTTGATCTTAGTTTTTCTGTCATAACTTTTAAAGTTTTTAATTAAAATGAGATTTTTTAATGTTTTTTGATTAAGAATTTAATTTTACACAAAAAAGTATTCTTGGGCTTTTTCGAAAAAACTGATACTTTTCGAGATATACAGGGTCAAACAAAAAGTTTGTAAATACAAATTTGATCTCAGATTTTCTGTCATAAATTGTAAAGTTTTAAATTAAAATGAGATATTTTAATGTTTTTTAAAGTAGAATTTAATTTTACACAAAAAAGTATAATTGGGTTTTTTCGAAAAAACTGATACTTTTCGAGATATACAGGGTCAAACAAAAAGTTTGTAAATATAAATTTGATCTCAGTTTTTCTGTCATAACTTTTAAAATTTTTAAATAAAATGAGATTTTTGGATGTTTTTTAATGAAAAATTTAATTACACACAAAAAAATACTCTTAAGTTTAAAAAAAACTAATACTTTTCGAGATATACAGTGTCAAACCAAAAGTTTGGAAATATAAATTTTATCTCAGATTTTCTGTCATGACTTGTAAAGTTTTTAATTAAAATGAGATTTTGTAATGTTTTTGGTTGTAGAATTTAATTTTACACAAAAATGTATTCCTGCAAATTTTCGATAAAACGATTCGTTTTCGAGATATTTCACCTCGAGTAAATTGAATGCGATTTTTTCAACTATCACAACAGCCTTTTACAAATCTGTAAATATCTCAAAAACAGTAAATGGTACAAAAATTGTTTTGATGTTTTAAGGAAGAAAATAAAATTTTACACAAAAAAGTATAATTAATTTTTTTTGAAAGAACTGATACTTTTCGAGATATACAGGGTCAAACAAAAAAGTTTGTAAATATAAATTTGATCTCAATTTTTCTGTCATAACTTTTAAAGTTTTTAATTAAAATAAGATTTTTTGATGTTTTTTGATGTAGAATTAAATTCTTCACAAAAAAGTGTTCTCGTTTTTTCAAAAAAACTGACACTTTTGAAGATATACAGGGTCAAACAAATAGTTAACAGCCGACAATAAGTGACATCTATTTTTCTCATTTAACAACTAGTAAGTGTGAGGATGACGTGGAAATGATTAAAAAATGTAAAATAAGTGAGTATAAAAATTTATGAACAAAAGCCATGAATTTGAGTTTTGTACTTGCCACTTAAACCAATTGTTACTTTTGATACATCTTCAACATTTTTAAATTCAATATTCTCTTCAAAATCAATAGATCCAGTTGCTCCTTGTTTGTAAATAACTTTATAGAAAAGGTTTTGAAATTCCGGAGCTGTTAAATTATTACTTAGAGGTAAAGTTAATTTTAAAACAGCTTGTTGAGTATTTTTATAATCATCTGTAGCAGTTAGTGTCATTGCTATTTCTGTATTTGATGCTTTAATTGAATCTGGTAATTTTTTTCGTACTTCAATTAAGTAGTTTTCTGTGACATTAAAGTAGTCAGAATAATCTAAAAATTAGAATCAATGAGTATTGTTTTTAAATCAATAAAGATATATAAAACTAACCGTCATCAACAGTTATGACAACTTTTCCACCACTCTTTGTAAAAGCTATTGGATTGTTTTCATCAAGAACAACTTCATCATCATCTGTGTAACTTCCAGTATATAATACACTTGTAAATGCAAGATCATAATCTGGTAAGTTAATATTAACTACAGCATTATCTGATCCTTTATCATTTGTAACTTCCAAAGTTAATGATATGAAATTATATTGTTTAATATCGTCTACTGATAAAGCTTTCTCAACTTTTATCCAATACGATTTATTATCTGCAGATGGTTGTATTGAAAATTGGTCATCAAAATCTACAAAGGTTAATAATATTAAAACAGGTTTAAAAGTTACTTGTTATAACTGTACGAGCATCGTTGGAAAAGTCCGAGAGATAGCACTATTGTCGCGTATCGTCGTTATATTTAATTAATAGACTATAATCGGGAAGATCTACGCAGACACAAGGAACCAGAAGACAACATCGCGCCAAAGTGACAAAAGAGTCACCATAAAGAGAACGCTACTGAGGGCCGCAAAATATAAAAGATTGAATAAAGAGAAAATCACAAAACAGGCACCGAAAGCACTATCTTGGCAAAAGCCTATGGGAACCGCAGTTTCTCCCCATAGCCATTCAGGGATCCATAATTGCTGAGGCACCCTTGGAAGTGAGGGAGAGTCGTGAAAAGAAAAGGAGAGCATGCTGTTCAGACAACCAAGTCGTTGACAGAACGACATGCTCTTTATCTTGGGCTCAGTAACCTGCGTGCGTGTGATGGTCATATCAAGAATAGGATATACAATTTGACGAAAAAGTTGAAGAAGTAGTAGATGATATCAAAATCATCGAAGAAGACGAAATACTGGCACATACAAGTTCCGAATAAATAAGGATGATAAAAAAGAATATTAAAGCGCCAGGATCTGACAAGATCAGTAAAGAACCTTCTGCAGAAATTAGTGGTCTTCGTTACTGCAATTCTCAATGGAATCCAATGACATAAAAAAGCTCAGATATGATAATGATAAGGAAGCCAGAAAAAGACTCAGTTTTTTTTCTAAAAGTTTAGTCAAATCAGCTTTTTACCACTACTTAGCAAAGGTACAGAAAGAATGTTACTTAGGGGACTCTCAAACAACTAAATATCTTAGATTTAAAAAAGAACTCTCGACAGAACTGCAATTTTTATGACTGGTATACATCAGTAAAGGATTCAAGAGGAAACATTGCACTGAAGATATCAGCAAAGCATCTGAAAGAAAATGACACGAAGAAGTACTGTACAAAATGACAGATATGAGAATCTCAAGAGCAATGACGAAACTAGTAGTGTGTAACCAACCAAGTTGCAAGAACAATGTAACACACCAGATCATTCCTTGACAGTTCTGGTCGCAAAATTAATGGAAATAGAGTTCCAACTCGTATTGAATAAACATTGCTCACACTTTACCAAAAACAAAATCATGTGAAGTGTTGCTCAAGAACGGTTTGCAGCTGTTCCAAAAGAATCCGCAAGATTTTAGGCGTAGTTTTCTCACTGTGGATGGATCATGGATACATCACTACACTTCTGAGACCAAAGAACAGTCTAAACAAGTATTTACTAAGAAGGAATCTGCACCAAAAAAGCCGAAGTCCATTCTTTCAACCAACTGTCTCTTAGGATTGGCAAGGAATGATACGTATTGACAATCTTGAAAAGGGTACAACTATTACGTCGATGCATATAAGACCATTTGAAAACCAAGCTGCAAGAAAAACATCAACAAAAAGTTCTTTTTTAACAAGAGGTCTGGCTATTAAATAACGAGACTGTACACCTAGAGGGTGTACTAGAGAGGTGAGCAAAAAAACAAGTAGCACTTTGGGTATCTAGAAATCTTATCTATGCACGTAGAAAACCACTTTTAAAGAGATCAAGAAACTAAAACAGCATTGTACAAAGAACCTATATAAGCCTAAAAAAACACTTTTCAAACAACCTTCGTAAGTAAAATTAAAGAGGATTGTTAAGCTAGTTTATCTACAGGTTTTTTAATTTTAAAAACTGATAATATCCAGGATCTGACAGGATCAGTAAAGAACCTTCTGCAGAAAGTAGTGGTCTTCATTACTGCAATTGTCAATGGAATCCAATGACATAGAAAAGCTCAGATATGATAATGATAAGGAAGCCAAAAAAAGAGTCAGTTTTTTTCTAAAAGTATAGTCTACTCAGCTTTTTACCACTACTTAGCAAAGGTACAGAAAGAATGTTACTTAGGGGACTCTCAAACAACTAAATATCTTAGATTTAAAAAAGAGACAGAACTACAATTTTTATGACTGGTATACATCAGTAAAGGATTCAAGAGGAAACATTGCACTGAAGATATCAGCAAAGCATCTGACAGAAAATGACACGAAGAAGTACTGTACAAAATGACAGATATGAGAATCTCAAGAGCAATGACGAAACTGGTAGTGTGTAACCAACCAAGTTGCAAGAACAATGTAACACACCAGATCATTCCTTGACAGTTCTGGTCGCAAAATTAATGGAAATAGAGTTCCAACTCGTATTCAATACACATTGCTCACACTTTACCAAAAACAAAATCATGTGAAGTGTTGCTCAAGAACGGTTTGCAGCTGTTCCAAAAGAATCCGCAAGATTTTAGGCGTAGTTTTCTCACTGTGGATGGATCATGGATACATCACTACACTTTTGAGACCAAAGAACAGTCTAAACAAGTATTTACTAAGAAGGAATCTGCACCAAAAAAGCCGAAGTCCATTCTTTCAACCAACTGTCTCTTAGGATTGGCAAGGAATGATACGTATTGACAATCTTGAAAAGGGTACAACTATTACGTAGATGCATATAAGACCATTTGAAAACCAAGCTGCAAGAAAAACATCAACAAAAAGTTCTTTTTTAACAAGAGGTCTGGCTATTAAAAAACGAGATTGCGCAACTAGAGGACGTCTTAGAGAGGTGAGTAAAAAAACGAGTAGCGCTTTGGGTATCTAGAAATCTTATCTATGCACGTACAAAACCACTTTTAAAGAGATCAAGAAACTAAAACAGCATTTTACAAAGAACCTATATAAGCCTAAAAAGACACTTTTCAAACAACCTTGGTAAGTAAAATTAAAGAGGATTGTTAAGCTAGTTTATCTACATGATTTTTAATTTTAAAAACTTCTGATAATATCTGATTGATAGCTGAAAGTGTAGAAAAATTAAATAATTTAAATTCTATTTTTATTTATTTATCAAAATTTTTGAAAGCAAAATATTTTATATTAAAATCTTATCATCTTATCTTGTTAAAATTGATTGATTTTATTTCAATTACTTTTTTTTGTAAGTGGGGCCACATTTTAGAAAGAAGTCAACTTTTCTTCTTGGTTGATTTTATTCTAAAATTTGTTCTCAAAGAAGATAAATATTTTGATAAAAATCTCTACTTACCACCTCCTGTGATGTTTACATCCAGAGAGTCTTTAGATGGGTTCGAAACTTCTATAGGTGTATCTAATTTTACTGTATTTGAAGTATCAACATATGTTCCAGTATAAAAATGTTCACTAAATGATGGTTTCAAGATGGAAGAACCACTGCTGAAGTAAATAATAAGAGATGTTGAGGCAACTGTATCAGTTTTAACACTTAAAGTTAGAATCACGAAATCAACGGAAGGGTCTTCCACATTCTTAATTACAGAACAGCCTATTTCAAATGTGCTTGTCAACTCACAATTAAAGGAATCGCTGAGAGCTGAAAAAAAAATTGCACAATTGTAATATTGATCTTTGATTTCTCTTTTTAATATTTCAATAAATAGATTAACAAATATAGAAGCTGTTAGCTGCTTATTGATTTTCTTTTAGTGTGCTGGACTCTGTTCTTCGGCTCCTGAAGAACTCTTGGAGGTTTAAACCCAATAACTATGTTAAAGCTATTAAACAACGTGAAGAAGTTCATCTCCAATAAATAGTTTATCTTCTTTAACCACCTTCTTATTTATCTTTTTTTACTGAGCTAAGTTTTGTTCTTTTTCTTCATAAATAATGACTCCTGAAGAATTGTTGGAAGTTTAAGTCCAATAATTATATAGTAGCCATAGAATACTAAAAAAAATAAGACAAATAGATCTGATCTTAACTTACTTCCCACAAGATCTAGATCATCAATGTTTGAAGGCTTCTCAGTTGATACAGTGATTGCTCCATCTAGTGGAGTCAAAGTATTGTTATTCTCGTACTGAAAACTATAAGATTGTTTTTCAAAAGATGGTGTATCTACTGAATTTTCATTATTTTTGGAGAGAGTTATTTTAATTGTGCTGTTTAATGGACCAGGATGGTCTCCAGAATCCTGAAACATATAATTTTCTCTTTAAAGCTTCAATTTAATTGTATAAAGAAAGGTAAAAGAAGCTTAAGGAGGTATTTTTTGAGCTTTTTAATCTTCTTGAGCTTAAAAAATGGATAGTTTTGAGAAGCTGTTACTTATTAACGTTTTAAGCGATTTTGATGTTCAAGGCAGCAAGTTTTTTGAGTGGAAATTTTCTTTCGAACATCTCAAGTATCGTTTCGATCGGTCAAATCGTTCAAAAGTTATAAGAGGATTACATACATACACACACACAGACATAAGGACCCCATATGGAATAGTCTTCCTAGGACCTCAAAACGTGGAGATCAGGTGAAAATTTAATTTTCGATACTCAGGGTGTAACCAATTACTTCTCGATTTTTTAAAAAATTTTTAATTTTTAAGCGGGAAGTTAATAAAAGCGGTACTTACTGTGGCAGTAATAGTGTAGGTGATGGGATTATCCTCGTACATGATAACATTTTTGGCTTGAAAATGTGCAGTAAATAAAGGTGGAACACTGTTGTCATTTGTTACAGTTACATCAAAATCATCAGGTGTTACAGAAAAATTTATATACTTGTTCCCAAAATCCTTATCTGAGGCTTGAATTAAATCACCATATATAGAAAAATCAACTTTAGGCATAATAGGGAATGGTACTGTGTACTCTCGTTGTCCCGTAGAAAATTCAGGTGAATAATCGTTGTTGTCTTTAAGTGTGATTTGGAAATTCTGATAAAAAAAATATGTTAAACATGGGATTTTGGAAATATAGAAAGTACGCAAACAAGAAAATGATATTAAGGCGATATAGAAAAAATGTCGCATCTGGCAGTACTTGAACCTACAATCTTTACCGTTAGTTTAGGTATGAGAGCTATTCCTACCACTAGGGATAGGCCCATTCCGGGCAAGGAAGGTGCGTTAAGCCCCCTCCTTCAAAAGCGCAGAGTTATCAAAAGCTGCCTGCAAAGTGCACTACAAGAGAGCACCTGGCCCTGATGGAATTTTCTCAGAAACAGTAAAAAAAAAGTATCCCCAACACAAACTCTAGAGTAGCCCTTATCCCGAAAGGGAGAGAGGCGCAGCCTGTAAAATACAGACCTATGTGTTGGGGAAACTGCTAGAGATCCTAATTCGTGGCAGACTTCTGTCCGAATTGGAACTCGGATAAACAATTCGGTTTTAGAGAAGGTGGAGTGAAATTAGAAGGGTTCTGGACGATAAGGGGTTAAGCACATACCTCGTTAAAATTATTAGCGTCTACGTAAGTAAGAAAAAGGTAATATTAAGCAGAGATATAGAGATGGAGGTGAGCCAGGGGGTTCCACAGGAGTCAATACTCGGACCTCTTCTTTGGAACCTCCAGTACGACAAAGTCCTGGGGCTAGATCTACCGTATGGCTGCGATACAGTGCCGTACGCGGATGCTCTGGTCCTTGTGATTCGGGCTGCAAATACCGATTCGATGAAGCGTAAAACCAATTTCAAGGCCAGCAAGCAAGCGGTAGCTCTTATGAGACTGCTCCCACATACCTGGTAACCTTAAAAGAAGCCTGCTCTCAGGGGTGGTAGAATCCACCATTCTTTAAGTAGCCCCGGTCTGGTGCAGGGTCACCAAATACTAAAAACATAAGAATATACTTCTTATATAGTGCTCAGAGAAAAATATTGCTTAGGGTCACCTGCGCCTACAAGATGGTATCCGCAGAGGCGATATGTATGCGCAGTGGAGTTCCACCTATCGATCTACTAATAGAAGAAAGGGCAAGGCAGAAAACCAAAAGTCGCAGAAAGGAAAAACAAAATGGAAGCGACGTTGGAAAAAAGGGTGCAGAGATGGGACAGATAAGAAGTGGCGGGATGGGCGAGAGGTGTTATTTACAATGTAAAAAAATAGCTGGACTGCAAGTATAGAGTGGTTGACTACTATATCACTCAATGGCTAAGCGAGCACGGGTGTTTTGGACTGTGGCGTAGAGGTGGATAATCCGGAGCACACTGTGCCTCTAACCTCTTTAGTCACAGATGCAATTACGCCTCTGATGCATTAGAGCGTAACCGGTTCTAGGTAAAGATGGCAGGATCGAGTCCCGCTAGATACGACATTGTTTTCATTTTTTCTTAATATAACTTTCTTGTTTATGCAACTTTTTTTAGGGTATTTATTTTCTTACCAAATCACTAAATTTTTCTGTATTGCATGTAAAGTTACATAAATAGATAAACACGCCTAAAGTTTTTGGAGGATTCTTAATTACATCCGTGTCGTAATTTTTTAACTCTTCAGTTGTTTGGATAACAAAATGTGTGTCATTTTTATCAAATGAAATATAATTATGTCCACATTCTGCACAACTGCAGTAATTTATATCTAAAAAAAAGGAAGAAAAGTTTAGTTAATGATATCTTTTCATATTATGCTTAATATACTCTTTCCCACTTGGCTTTCTTTCTCTTTCATACTCCTTCACACCAATCTTTATATGTATTAAAATTTGATCCGTGACGTGAAGTAACTTGACGTGACGATGAAATCAATTTACTCCTATACAATCTGGTAACACAGAAAATTTGGTAACAATTGGGAGTCGTTTAACCACTATGCTAGACTAAGGGATTCCGAAATTATAGCATTTTGAAGATGCCCAAAGAGCTTAATATGTCTTGATGTTCACGCTCTCCATGGAGATATCCAATTAACTTGATCAAATTAACATGCTTTCCACCGAGGTATCAAATCAGATGACCACGCTTTGGACCGAAATGTCTACATTGTCTACTCAAATGAGTGAGGAAATGGCCGGGTTTTCCACGGTGATGACCACGCTTTTCACCAAGTTGTCGATACTCTCTACGTGAATAAGATAATATCCAAGATGTTTACGAAGATATTCAATCAGATGGATAACAAACTGAATGAATAGATATCCACGATTTTCACTGAGATATCCATGCTTTTCATTGGGATTTCGACACTGTACTAAGTTAGCAACCCTAGTGTACAAGAAAAAAAAAACAATCCGAAGTTACCAAAACCAGTTGCGTAAACACTATCAAATTAGAATATTGATACGAATTTATCAACCTGCGAAAGATTGGATTGTCTCGAAAAAACTTCCAAGATTAAGAGGGGTTACAATCTAAAGCTTTAGAAGATGTTAAAGCAAGAATGAAACCACCCACCTTCGAAGGCAAAGACACGCTGGGTTAACTAACTGAAGCAGTGGCTGGTGCCAATTGACGGAACTCTAGAGATAAAGTACAAACCAATTCTATCGAGGACTTCCAAGACTTTACTTATTGGCAAAGAGGTAAGAGATACGTTATAGTCACACAAAGCTATAACAAATCGTCCAATCACATTTAAAGAACAGGAGGTAAAAATCTTCGTCTAGCACGCCCCAAAGCTTTGGTAGATGCTTTATTAATGTTATTGGATATGTGGCGAAGTGAAAAAACTTTAAAAACTCGGCTTAAAAAATAGGATCAACCCCAACCATTCAAAAATATGACATTTAAATTAAACATCCACCCAGTTTAAAACACCGCAAGGCGGCCGCACATTCTCAAAGACCATGTTTATCTAATTCCTCCTACGCTTGGAAAAGACACTTTACTTTTTGTCTATGACGAGTGGAGTTCAGAAAGACTTCAGCAACATCAAGAAATCGATCCAAGTTAAAACAAATCCAATAAAGGACCTGAAAGTTCCTTGGTAATTAACGAAGGTAAAAGGGATAAAGGGATTGTTGAAAATGCTGGTGGAAGCAAATTCTCTAAGCAACTAATAGTTCCATAAGGTGTATATCTGAAGTTTTGTGTTATTTTCACGTCTGGATCTTAAGAAGACTTTCTATTCCGAGGATTAGTGTTGAAAATGTAATTCCTGTTTCGTCAGCAACGGGTCACAAACAGTATTAGGTAGGAGGTTCTTTCAGAAAAATTATTATCGACTCAATCTACAGAAGAAAATGAGCTGGTTTATAACGAGAAAATTCGAAAAGAGGTTGACCTTAAAGGCCATCCTTGCAACTTCCCGCTAGTTTTAACCGCAAAGCTATAGTAACGTGACGTATTTTGACGTTTTTGACTTTTTTTGAATGGTTTAAAAAGTCATAACTTTTTAACGCGTTATTCGATTTTGATGTTCAAGATGGCATTCGACGCAGTTCACGAACGAATCAACCGATTTTAATTTGCAAAACGGCATTCGACGTGGCTTTTTAAGCTTGAGAGCTGATTAGGTTATGAAATTGATCGATGCAATAGCAAAAAAGATATGCCCAAAAAACATCATTTTTACCAATTGTTTTTTTCGGTTATTTTAAAATTTCTCAGAATCTACCAGCTCCAATCGCTTCAAACTTCAGGGAATCTAAGTTAGATGAAACTCTTTGGACTGCTTTTTATTTCATTTCGATCGGTCAAGCCGTTCAAAAGTTATAAGAGGTTCACATACACACACACACACACACACACACACACACACACACACACACACACACACACACACACACACACACACACACACACACACACACACACACACACACACACACACACACACACACACACACACACACACACACACACACACACACACACACACACACACACACACACACACACACACACACACACACACACACACACACACACACACACACACACACACACACACACACACACACACACACACACACACACACACACACACACACACACACACACACACACACACACACACACACACACACACACACACACACACACACACACACACACACACACACACACACACACACACACACACACACACACACACACACACACACACACACACACACACACACACACACACACACACACACACACACACACACACACACACACACACACACACACACACACACACACACACACACACACACACACACACACACACACACACACACACACACACACACACACACACACACACACACACACACACACACACACACACACACACACACACACACACACACACACACACACACACACACACACACACACACACACACACACACACACACACACACACACACACACACACACACACACACACACACACACACACACACACACACACACACACACACACACACACACACACACACACACACACACACACACACACACACACACACACACACACACACACACACACACACACACACACACACACACACACACACACACACACACACACACACACACACACACACACACACACACACACACACACACACACACACACACACACACACACACACACACACACACACACACACACACACACACACACACACACACACACACACACACACACACACACACACACACACACACACACACACACACACACACACACACACACACACACACACACACACACACACACACACACACACACACACACACACACACACACACACACACACACACACACACACACACACACACACACACACACACACACACACACACACACACACACACACACACACACACACACACACACACACACACACACACACACACACACACACACACACACACACACACACACACACACACACACACACACACACACACACACACACACACACACACACACACACACACACACACACACACACACACACACACACACACACACACACACACACACACACACACACACACACACACACACACACACACACACACACACACACACACACACACACACACACACACACACACACACACACACACACACACACACACACACACACACACACACACACACACACACACACACACACACACACACACACACACACACACACACACACACACACACACACACACACACACACACACACACACACACACACACACACACACACACACACACACACACACACACACACACACACACACACACACACACACACACACACACACACACACACACACACACACACACACACACACACACACACACACACACACACACACACACACACACACACACACACACACATCCACACGTACATACAGACACCCTCGTAAAAATAGTCAGGGGAGGTTCCTAAGACCTCAAAACGTTGAGATTTGATGAAAACTCGATTTTCGAAAAACCAATAACTTCCAGATTTTAAAAAAAAATTTAATTTTTTTTAGCGGGAAGTTAAAAAAACTTTAGAGAGAAATTGTTATCTCTGGTTACTTTTTTTTTATTTTTAGATAAAAGAATTCTTGAAATGAATGAAATCGTGTTTAAAAACCTTTTGTATTAACATTGTTTTACCTAGAACTCCTTGATATCCTCCTTCAAACAAAGTAGTATTAAAATCATTGTCATATAGCACTCCAGTTTGAGGTAAGATAGAAACTGCAATAGGCCAATTTTCCAGACCTTCAATATGGCAGTCACCATCATTACCTGTAAAAATGTAAATTATTTCTTTTCTCTATTCACCTTCTCTTAGAGATTACTTAAGTTGCTTAATTTTACTAAATGAATTCTTAAAATTACGAATAGTAGAGTTAATAAAAAGATGGTGGTAGGGGCAAAAGGTAGCCAAATATCATTTTTTTTTAGATTCCTGACATCTATTAGCGATTAAAAGATCTTTAAGAAGCGTTTATAAAAACTCTACAAAACTTTACAAAAATGGTTAAAATCATTAAAAATCGTAAAAAATTGTTAAAACTGTTTAAAATTGGTTAAAAATTGGTAAATTCCTTAAATACTGTAATAATTGTCAATAACTGATTAAAATTTTTAAAATCAGCAAAAACTATCAATAATTAAAGAAATCAGAAATGGTAAAAACCTGGAAAATTTTTAAAAACGGTCGTTAAATATCCGTCAAATAGTTTAATAGTAACAAAACGGTAAAAAAGTGTAGAAAACAATTAAAAAATCGTTAATAATATTTGTAAAAACACGCAAGCCCTGGTTTAGCAAAAACTGCGAGCGCGCAGTCAGATCTAAAAATCTAGCTTACCGACAGTGGCGTAAAAATCCAACGGCTGAGAATCGCACCACCCTTGTTACCGCTCGAAACCAGTGTAAGCAAACGATAGATCAAAGCAAAGAGACGCATAACACGAGGATCAAAAACAAACTTCTTGCCAGTCCTAACGGATCTAGGTCTTTTTGGTCAGTCGCTAAGGCCGTCAGTCAAAATTTTACCAAATCAAATATTCCACCTCTAACACGTTCCGACGGCACAATAGCAACCACAGCCGGAGATAAAGCGAACTTACTGGCAGAACTATTTTCTTCTCATTCCAACGTAGACTTTCAGGGAAAAACACCACCAAACATTCCAGCAGTTCAATCGGAAATGACTGATATCGTATTCCGTCAGCGTCCTGTCAAACGAATTCTTAAAGGGCTCGATGTCAGGAAGGCTTCTGGTCCAGATGAAATTCCTATTATAGTGCTCAAGGAATGCGCTGATGAGCTAACACCAATATTTTGTAGACTTTTTAACCTATCCTACAAAAAAGGAATATTTCCATCTTGCTGGAAGAAGGCAAGAGTTCAGCCTATACCAAAGAAAGGCAAGAAAACCATGCCAAACAACTATCGACCTGTCGCATTGCTTTCAGTTATATTAAAAGTGATGGAGAAAGCTATTAACCAACAACTTCTAAAGTACCTAGAGGGCCTTAATATTATCAGCGACCATCAGTACGGCTTTCGTAAGTCCAGATCAACAGGAGACCTCCTAGCATATGTCACCCATCTTTGGAGCAACGCAGTCGAACATCCTGGGGAGTCCCGGGCTATTGCACTAGACATTTCTAAAGCATTTGATCGTGTCTGGCACGAGGGGCTCCTAAGTAAACTGCGATCCTACGGTATGCCCGGTTGATTCTGTTCATGGCTTTCTAGCTTTCTTCAGGACCGTTCTCTGCAAGTGGCGATTGACGGGTTTTTCTCGGACACCTTTACCATCAATGCTGGTGTTCCTCAGGGGTCCATATTATCCCCAACCCTCTTCTTACTATACATTAACGACCTTCTAGCGAAGACAGAAAATCCAATTTATAGCTTTGCTGACGACAACACACTTATCTCATCGTTTACTTTGAATTCTCGAACATCGGCTGCTGACGCACATCTTCGCAGACAGCATGGAGTATCACGACTCAATAAAGACCTGGAAGAAATTTTGTCTTGGGGTGACAGTAACCAAGTCGAATTTAACGCTAAAAAAACCCAGGCAGCAGTTTTCTCTAAGAAGGTTAACATTGCAGAACCAGATATAGTCATGGCAGGACACGCAATTCCACTGGCTTCGTCTATTAACTTACTGGGTGTCAATCTGGGAGGAGATATGTCTTGGCATAATCACGTGGTAACAATCGCCAGGACAGCTTCTCAGAAACTCGGAGTACTTTTCCGTACCAAAAAGCTGTATACACCCAACAACCTTTGACACTCTACAAAGCCCAGATTCGACCATCACTGGAATACTGCTCTCATGTCTGGAGTTCTGCACCGAAGCATACCCTTCGGTTGTTGGATTCCATCCAAAGGAGAGCCATTCGCCTGATCGGTGACCACGAGCTAACCAAGAACCTCGACAGCTTAGAACATCGAAGACAGGTTGGTGATTTGACCCTCTTTTACAAATATTTCCATGGCAAGTGTTCTACTGACATTGCCCGCTTGATTCCACCTAGAGCAATTCATAGCAGAAATACACGACAAACCACTTCCGCCCATCCCTATGTGGTTCAACTTAATACTCCTCGAACATCATTGTTTAAGAACTCTTTCTTCTGGAGGACATCCTCTTTGTGGAACGGCCTTTCTGAGGCCGTATTTCCCACCGAATGTAACCTTCAACGATTCAAGAACAACGTGAATCGCTTTCTTCGCACACGCACCGCTCTCAGAGCGCCTTAAAGGAATTTTCCTGCAGTGCTTGTGCTTGACCATAAAAAAAAAAAAAAAAAACTTCCCGGGTTATGTGCCCCGATGGATATTGAATTACACTTCAAAGTCAAATGGGGTTGGCATATCTAACAGATAATTTAAACCAACCATTTTAGTCTGCAATTAGAAGGGACAACATAACTTGTAGACCGGTTTCGACCTATTGGGTCTCGTTAGTACAAGGTATATGTTATCCGTCAGCGAGCTTAAGGCATAATCGTTACTGAAAGTAATATATCGTTCGTGATTTTAGTCAAATCTTCAGTCAGCGATTATGCCTTAAGCTCGCTGACCTTGTACTGACGAGACCCAATAGGTCGAAACCAGTCTACAAGTTATGTTATCCCTTCTAACTGCAAACTAAAATGGTTGGTTATCTGGTAAAACCCAAGACAAATAGTATGTATTGTTAAAAACGGTTAAAAACAGTAATATAGTCTAAGCTGATATTTGTAAAATTGTCGAAAGTATACAAGTATATATGAAATGACATTAAGGAAAAATTTAAAACATGTATCATAATCGAGCAGGACTCGAACTCGCACCTTTGCCTCTACGCGGAATTCTCTATCAACTAAACTTCAGGAATTATTAAAATTGCAAAAGGTTGTAGATAGTAATATAGCAAATTTTGTTTCTTTTAGATTCATAAAATTGTAAAATTTAAAAGTTTACTTACTAGCAGCTTCTACTAACTTAAATCCCACAAAAGATAACAAAACTATCACAGTTTTTAACAACATCACAAAAACATTTCGTATTTTAAAAATATCACAAATTGTTCATTAACTCCAATGAAACACTGAAGAGGACGATTCAATAATCAATTTATCAATAATTTTTTATTTATTGTTTCAATGGTTTTTCTTATCAGTTATTATCTTTACGTACATATATAATTTTTCTGATCTATTTTCAATGCTTTAATATCGCACTGATAAAGTTTTTATTAGTGATAAGTTGTTTTTGATTTTTATTGATATGAATTTTAATGGAAATCATATAAAAAATTCTGCAAGGAAATAAAAGTCCCAACGATTTCTTCATTAAAGATAAAGAATTCAATAAGGTGGGCAGCGATTTTGGTCACCAGAAGAAGCCATCGATGTCTTTAAAACACGAATTTTGCAGATGTCAACTGAAGACTGGAATAACGATTTTCCCAATTGGTTTGAACATAAGCAAAATTATATCGATCTTGGTGGGACATATTTTATGTCTTTGTGGCTATATATATTTTTTTTATTAAGGATGTCCTCGTAGGTATAGACCTAAATACAAATGTACCGAGAACATCTATTGGGGCAGAAGAGGTAATTTATTAATTTGGGATTTAAAGGCCTGCAAGTTAGGACGAGTGGGGAAGACGTGGGGAGGTAAGGAGTTCCATAATCTGGAGACCCTGGGGATGAAGGACCGATCGAATCGATCCGTTTTCGATGTCGGGCATTGCACAGTATAAGGGTGCATGGAGTTGCCACGTCGCGTTGTTCTGGCTGGTCTGGCAAGTAGAGACATTATAGAGCGGAGTTCTTCTGAGCAAAATCCATTTATGTATAGGTAAAACAAGGAAAGATCAGCCACTGCTCTTCGGTGGGATAATGGGACTAGGTTTTTGGTGATACTGGTGTCGTTTATTTGCCGGACCGCCTTTCTCTGTATTGCATCAAGAACTCCGAGCCTTGACGGAGCCGCCGAACCCCATAATTGCGAGCAGTATTCAAGATTAGGTCGTATTTGGGCTTTGTAAAGAGTAGCCAAGTTGGATGGAGAAAAATAATAGTGGCTTCTACTAGATCATTAATGTGTAGTAAGAATAGAGTAGGAGCTAGAGCCGATCCTTGGGGAACTCCAGCGTTGATCTTGTAGAGGTTGGAAGAATGTCCATCTACAGCAACTTGGATGTGCCTGTTGGAGAGAAAGTTGGATAGGTTTTGCGAGAGTCCGTATAAAGGCAGTTTGTTTAAAAGAGCTGCATGCCACACTTGATCAAATGCTTTTGAGATGTCTAGTGATACTATTTGGGTCTCTCCACAGCAGTGGATGATATCACTCCAGACATGAGTTACATATGCTAGTAGATCGGCTGTTGACCTTTGTTGGCGAAAACCATATGGCCTGTCACTTAAAAGGTTGTGTGTAGCTCAGGATCTCGTGATTGACGTATTTCTCCATAGTTTTGCTAATAACAGATAGAAGAGCTATGGGTCTGTAGTTAGAAGGCTGGGTTTTAGAGCGTTTGTTGGTGACTGGTTGTACTCGAGTAGTTTTCCAGGATTCTGGAAAAATACCAGTATCATATGATAGTTGAAAGAGCTTAGTGAATACTTGCGCTAGTTCAGGAGCACAACATTTTAAGAGTAAAGCAGGTATTTCATCGAGGCCGCTTGCTTTGTTGGTATTTAGAGTAGCAAGAACTCTCTGCACCCGCTTAACCCTAAATATCATATTTTTCATTGTGTGGGGAGCCCGTGGAATAAAAGGTAGCTCTATGTTGTCCGGTGGGTTAAGTGTCGAGTTCGAAGAGAATAGTTTGGCAAAGAGTTCTGCCTTTTCTGTGTTTCTGTGGAGGACGTAACTATTGAGCCGTCATCTGATGTGAGTGGAGGGAACGAACTTGTTGTGAAATTGTTGTTGATATGTTTGGCGAGAGTCCAAAAGGACCGGCTTCTTAGGGTTTGACATTACTTTTTCTATTATTCGAGCATAAAAGAGACTTTTGGAATTTGAAATAGTGGTGTTGTATCTGTTTCTAGCGTTTATATCATCATGTTTTGTTTCTTCTGATGGATTTTGTATAAATAATTTGTGGGACTTGATCTTAGCTTTCCGAGCTACATCGCAATCTTTATTAAACCATGGCTTCTGTTTGGCTTTTAAGCGTTTGGTAAAGTGAGGAATGTAAGCTTCCATGGCACATTGAATGATTTTAGTTATCCTGTTGCAAACTGTCGATGGATCTTTGTTAATAAAGCAGACTGGATTCCAGCGAAAAGTTGCAAAGTAGTCTTGAAGGCCTTCCCAATCTGCTTTTTTTAAGTTCCAAAAAGTTCTCGTGGGTGGTGCCTCGAATGGGTGAGGTTCTATTGGACATTTGACTTCTACTACAGCATGATCAGAATTACCTAGGGAAGACAGAACCACAGCCGGACTTTACAATATATAGTCAAGTCCGGCTGTGACAGAACATTTACATTATAATGCTCAGGGTGAGTAGTCAGAAAAAGATCCAGAGTATTAGAACTGTGATTGGCAGCTCTGGGAAAGTAAGTGGGCTTGGCGATTAGTTGGGACAGCTCATGGCTAATTGCAAACTCTTCAGTTAGCCTGCCTTCTGTGTCCGTTTTGTTGGACTTAAGCCACTTTTCGTGGTAAACATTAAAGTCCCCAAGCACAATTATCTCTAAAGAAGGGTACTCACTATTAAGGTAGTCGATCTTTTCTGATAGATAGTCTAGTAGTTCGTCGCATTTATTATCTGATGGCCGTATACAAAACTAAAAAGACAACCCTCGTCTAGCCTGTATCACCAACTTTATTTGAATCTCTTTACAAGTTAGATTCAGTACTAATTTCCGGTACTTCCCCTGAATATTTGTTTTTAATTGGTATTCTCGGTGATAAATTCATCATACTCGCCCATTGTCCATCACAAAGATTATCAAATGACATATCCTTTAATAAAGATCCTCCGAGGTCTCCAGGACCTCTACAAGATGGTTGGGAGTCCCACAGTTTGTTTATATTGTTATCTACCCATCTACAGTAACAATCAATAGTTAAATTTTAACACAATATCTTAAAATACTTACATTGCTAAATATAAAATATTACAATCACAATGCCAAGGATTTTTTGCCAGCTTTATAGAAACCAATTGAGTTAGAAAGTCCAAACTTTTTGCTGGTAAAAAATGAAATTTATTGCTATCCAAATGTCTAAAAAATAATTAATTTTATTTAAGAATTACCAATTTTGCTTACATAGATAGATTAGTTATTACGAGGGTGGACTGAAAAGATTTCGATTTAACAAAGAGGCATGATATTTTTTGTATAATCTTCGTATTTTTATTATAGTCTTTATACGAAGAAATTAAGTACTAAAATCAGTTAAAACTCCAAATTTTTTGCAGAAAAATGGATCAAAATCTTATTCATTTGCATTGGATTCGTGAGAGCGTCAAGAAAATTGCACCTGAAAAGTACATTTCGACAAGGCAATAGATGAAAAAATTACAACTCGGTAAGTATTAAGTTAAATTTTGATACTCTGAGGTTTTTGGACACGCTGAACGCAAATATTAATTTGATAAACATCTTCGAGGTACCTGGTTCCCAGAGTATTATACACGGTACCTAATCTCATGTCCTGCAGTGTCAAGAAATTTATTACAAAGTTAGTCAAAACTGGTTACTCGGGGTTTTTACGGTCGTTCAGTACAAATTTCACTTCATTGACTATCTCCGAGGTACCTGGTGACCGATCGCCGAAGATGACCACCGCTTCTTCTGAAATTCGTAATTTATTTGGTCCCAAATTGTTTCTCAGAGGTTTTTAGGTTCGATGAATAGAGATACCAAATCGATAAAAACATCTCCGAGGTACCTACCTGGTGCCCAGAGTATACTGTTCTTCACTCTTCTTTCCGGAATGTCAAAAAAAATCTATTACAAAGTTAGTCGAAGTTACTTGGAAGTTTTTGAGGTCGCTCAGCACTAAATTTTGATGTCACTTAGCACCTATTTTACCTTGCCGATGATCTCCAAGTTATCTGGTGACCGGGGGAAAAAGGTAGCCTCCTCTTTTTCTAAAATTTTATCGAAACTCGTTATTTATTTGGTTCCAAATTGTTTTTGGAGTTGCTGAACACGAATTTCAAATAAATATACATCTCTGAGGTACCTGATGCTCCGAGTTCACGGTACACTCAACTCCTAGAGTGTCAAGAAAATTTATTACAAAGTTAGTCGAAAATTGTGACTCAGAAATTTGTTACCTGGTGACCCAAGGCGGTAGATAACTATCTTTTCTTCGAGGGCCTGGTGCCCTTAGTACACAGTACTTAGACACTCTTTTCCTGGAGAGTCAAAAACGTTTTTACAAAGTTAGTAACTTTAAAGTTAAAGTCGTTCAGCACAAATTTCACTTTGCTGACGATTTCCGAATTATCTGGCAAAAGGTAACAACCTATTCTATTGGAATTTTATAGAAATTCGTTACTTATTTGGTTCCAAATTATTTCTCAGGGGTTTTAGGGTCAGTGAAAACAAATATCAAATCGATAAACATCTCCGAGGTACCTGGTACCTAATACTGTGCAGTATCAAGAAAATTTATTACAAAGTTAGTCAAAACTGGTTACTCGGGGTTTTTACGGTCGTTCAGTACAAATTTCACTTCATTGACTATCTCCGAGGTACCTGGTGACCGATCGCCGAAGATGACCACCGCTTCTTCTGAAATTTGATAGAAATTTGTAATTTATTTGGTCCCAAATTGTTTCTTAGAGGTTTTTAGGTTCGATGAACAGAAATACCAAATCGATAAACATCTCCGAGGTACCTGGTGCCCAGAGTATACTGTTCTTCACTCTCCTTTCCGGAGTGTCAAAAAAAATCTATTAAAAAGTTGATCGAAACTTGTTACTTGGAAGTTTTGAGGTCGCTCAGCACTTAATTTTATTTGGGGATTTTACCTTACCGATGATCTCCAAGTTACTTGGTGACTGGGGGAAAAATGTAGCCTCCTCTTTTTCTGAAATTTTATCGAAACTCGTTATTTATTTGGTTCCAAATTGTTTTTAGACTTGCTGAACACGAATTACAAATAAATATACATCTCTGAGGTACCTGGTGCCCAGAGTTTACGGTACACCCATCTCCATCTCCTAGAGTGTCAAGAAAATTTATTACAAAGTTATTCGAAACTTGTGACTCGGGAATTTGTTACCTGGTGACACAAGGCGGTAGATAACTATCTCTTCTTTAAGGGCCTGGTACCCCTAGTACACGGTACTTTCCTGGAGAGTCAAAAAAATTTTTACAAAGTTAGTCAAAAACTTGTTACTTGGAGGTTAAGGTCGTTCAGCACGAATTTCACTTTGCCGACGATTTCCGAATTATCTGATGACACCGGGCAAAAGGTAACGACCTATTCTATTGGAATTTTATAGAAATTCGTTACTTATTTGGTTCCAAATTATTTCTCAGAGGTTTTAGGGTCAGTGAAAACAAATATCAAATCGATAAACATCTCTGAGGTATCTGGTACCTGATACTGTGCAGTATCAAGAAAATTTATTACAAAGTTAGTCAAAATTTACTTTGAGGTCGCTTAGAATGAATTTGACTTCTCCGACGATTTCCCAGGTACCTGGTGACCCATTGCGGAAGGTAATTAACTCTTCTTCTGGAGTTTTAGAAATTAGTTATTTATTCGGATTAAAATTGTTTCTTAAAGGTTTTTGCTATCTTCACTTTGTAATCGGGATCTTTTTAGCCCACTTTAGTACGTCCAACTAACCCTAACAATATAGAAACTTACAATTTTTCTAAACTTGGTGTATAAAAAAATAATCTCGAATCTATATCCTTGAGTATATTATTATTAATTAGTAAAGAAGTTAATCCTGTAAGACCATTAAACGTTTTCTGTTTGAGTTTTTCTAAATTATTGGAAAATAAAAACAGTTTTTCCAAATTTCTATTTTCAACAAAACCATTTTCCGGTAGTTCACTTATAAAGTTTTGTCCTAAATGTAGTTCAACTAAATTTGTTAATCTTTTGAACTCATTTCCAACAACCTGTGAAAGAAAAAGGAAAATTAAAAAATTAATAAAAAAATAATTTGATTTCAATGGTTTTTGGGCTATTAGGCCGGCGTCGATTGTCTTGCTGACTTGACGTTTCGCCAACACCATTTATGTCTGTCACTCCCGGAATAAATTGGTCGATTGCTAAGAAAGTAAAATGTGAAAACTATTTTCAAACCAACGAGAAAAATCAAAGAATGTCTTCGATCGGCAAAAGACAGAAGTGATCCACTGTCGGCTTTGGGAATTTACCGCATTCCGTGCACATGTGGAAGCGTGCTCGTAGGAACTACCAAACGCTCGATCAACACCAGGATTAAAGAGCACAAGGCCAATTGTCGTCTGAGGCAGACGGACAAATCCGCCGTAGCGGAACATACTCTCACTATGGACCATCGGATTAAGTTTGAGGAGACCCAAGTCCTCGCTACTACAGCAGCATACCATTCCAGATTCTATAGAGAAGCCATAGAGATAGAAAAGCAACCGAACAACTTTAATAAAAAAGAGGAAGCAGTCAAGATTAACAAAACATGGGTCCTCATAATTAAGGGTTCGAAAACTCTACCTTTAACGAACAACACCGACCAGAACCGTTTGGAATCGAAAGCAACTAAGACCCCGCCCACTTTCTTCCCGACGTATAAATACGAGCTCCGTCCGAGCAGAGCTCAGTAGGAAGACCAGACGTCATCGACATTGCCATAACAGTGGAGATGAATCAGCAAATGGACGTCTACAGCCTAGACGATTTAAATGGAGCTCACAACCCCATAATCTTAACCATAGGAGAAGGTGAAGAAATAGAAGGAAGATATATAGAAAGAACAAACTGGATTTCATTTAGGAGGGGAATTGGAGCAGCAATAGGTCCAATACCTAGGCTAAATAGTAAAGAAGAGGTGGACAACGCACTGGAGCACCTGGAGCGAGCAATAAGAGAAACAATGGAGCAGACAACAAGAAGAATAAGAATAGAGAAAAGAAATTCATTTAATAACATTAGCATAGATTTAAAACTTTTAATTTCAGATAAAAACAGAGCTAGGAACAGAGCAAATAGGACAGGAAGAGCAGATGATAAAAGAGAAGCCAACAGACTGCAGGAACTGGTTAAAACGAAACTGCAGGAACATAGAAACCAAAGATGGGATAAATACCTGGACACATTGGATCTACAACAACCAGGAATATGGAATCTTCAGAAGATCCTTAGAGAAGACCGAAAACCGCTTCCAACTCTACATGGAGAAAGAGGATTAGTAAGCACACCAGAAGAAAAAGCAGAAGCATTTGCTAGAAGTCTAGAAAATCAATTCAGACTAAACACACATCCAGAAGAGGACATAGACTTCGATGAAGAAGTAGAAGAAGCAGCAGAGGAGATAAAAAAATGCTGATGAAGACGAAATACTTGTACATGCAAGCCCCGAAGAAATAAGAGACATAATAAAGAATATAAAACTAAGAAAAGCACCAGGATGTGACAAAATAAGTAACAGGACGTTAAAGAATCTGCCTCCAAAGGTAGTGGTTTACATCACTACACTCATAAATGGAATATTGAGATTTAGGCACTTTCCAACAAGATGGAAAAGAGCAGATGTAATAATGATAAGAAAGCCTGGAAAGGATCCAACTTTTCCTCAAAACTATCGCCCAATCAGCCTTCTACCAGCACTTAGCAAGGTTACAGAAAGGGTGATACTCAGAAGATTATGGGAACAAGTCAATCAATTAAATATATTGCCAGAAGAGCAATTTGGATTCAGAAGAGAACATTTAACAGAACTACAAGTTCTAAGACTGGTAGAATATATCAGTGAAGGATTTAATAGAAAACAATCCACTGGAGCAGTGTTTCTAGATGTCAGCAAAGCATTTGATAGAGTGTGGCACGAAGGATTAATATACAAAATGACGGATATGGGGATTTCAAGAGCAATGACGAAGCTAGTAGCGTCATTCTTGGAAAACAGAGAATTCAGGATAAAGATGGGCCCAATAACATCTAGATATGCAAGAATAGAAGCAGGAGTTCCACAAGGAGCCGTGCTGTCCCCACTGCTGTATACAATATATACAGCAGACGTGCCTAAGACACCAAACACCATGTTGTCTTTATATGCTGATGACACTGCATTAGCAGCAAGAAGTACTCAACCAAGGTTGATCACCAGATATTTGCAAAGAGCAATGAATGAAATGGAAGAATGGTGCATACGATGGAAAATAGCGATAAATCAGGAAAAGACGAAAGCTATCCTGTTTAAAAAGAGACGCCACCACCCATATGAAAACATCACGATGGGAGAAGAAGAAATAAACTGGAACAGATCAGTAAAGTATCTTGGAGTCAACCTGGACCAAGGACTATGCTTCAAAGACCACGTAGACAGCGTAGTAAAGAAATCAAAATACGCAAGAAGCAAATTAGCAGGACTTATTGGAAGAAGAAGCAAGTTAAACTTGCGAATAAAACTAAGACTGATCCAGACAATAATTATGCCCATCCTAACGTATGCATCGGTGGCATGGGGCCATGCTTGCAAAACTACGATAGACAAAGTACAAAAACAACAAAACAGAAGTCTAAGGGAAGCGGTAAACGCACCATGGTACATAAGGAATAACACCTTATATCACGACTTAGAAATCAGAAAAATAACAGATACCATGAAAGAAAGAGCTAGGACGAAATTTGAAGGCACGAGGAACCATGTAAACCGTGACCTAAGGGAATTGACAAAATACGATCCAGATAATGGTCCATGGACACACAAGCGGCATTTTCATCATCTCGGGGCTCAAAGCGTGCGTGCGTGCGTGCAGAGCTCAGTAGTTCGCAGACTGTCAACCAGGAATCAACTTCTGAAGATGCCAAACGCTCGTGTTGGCGAAACGTCAAGTCAGCAAGACAATCGACGCCGGCCTAAGAGCCCAAAAACCATTTATACATTAGACAATGGCCGCGAAAGCCTTTCACAGTTTATTTAATAATTTTTTTTTTTACTTACTTGTATAATTTTATTGTTAGTTAGATGTAAAATTTGTAAGTTTTGCAATTTATCAAAAATATTTGGAGGAATGTAAGAAATCTGATTTTTTCTTAAATTTAATTGATGGAGGTTGATTAATTTATCAAACACACCTAAAATAAGAACCAAATCTTTACAAGCAACTTTGGTAAGAAAATGGAAAAAAGATTGTGTGCCCTTGGGAATTGCCGACAGAAGGGAATACTTCTTATTGTGCGTTAAAAAGTAATCCAACAGGTTGAACGGTTTTTCAAACAGCTTTAAAAAGCTTTTAAACAGCGGTTTTAAAAAACAGGTCGCCTGTCTGGGTCTATGGGGCCCAAGTGTCGGAATACCTCATTTATTTTTCTTACCTGTAGGAAGAAGAGTTATATTATTTTCAGCCAAAAACAATCTTCTTAAACTTGTTAAATCAGATAGAGCAAACTTTGGTAACGTTTCCAATAAATTATTACTCAAATCCAGATCTTCCAACAGTTCTAATTTTGCAAATAACGTTTCTTGTATATATTTTATATTATTTCTCGACAAATGAAGTAGCAGTAGATTTAAATTGCCTCGAAATAGATTCGATGGTAAATCTTTAATCAAATTATCTGAAGCATCAAATGTTTGTAAATTTCTGAGGTGGACCAAAAGATTTGAAGAGAGCTCTTCTAAATTATTCTTGTGTAAACGTCTGAAATTATATATAGTTAAAAATTTCCTGAACCGTACCTTAGAATTTAGTAAAGTGGCCCGATAAGTACGTAGCTTCACCGCCCAATGGCGCTACTATCGTGTAGTACGTTCTCTTAGACACCTACTGTAAAAATTTTAGCCGGACAGCACTCGTAGTTTTGTTTTGACTGCCTTTAAAAGTAGATGAAAAAGAGCAATATTCAGTGATTCGATTATTGTTTTTGGGAGAGAAATTGTGTAGTGCAATTAACTTTTGAACACGACTGTCAAATATTGGTTTAACGGGTCTCAACATCGGTTTTTGATGGAAATCTTCAAAACCGGCTCCCAAGAAGATAAACGAGAAAAAAATCCAGAATCTCATATTGGCAGACCGTCGATTAAATGTTTGTTTTGGACATGGAAAGCTGTCTGCGTGGTGGGTACGGTTGGCTCACTCTGGAGAACAAGCGCAACCTTAAGACCACTTCAGAGCCTTGTTTGATGCTGTTTAAGGACAATCTGTAAGAGTTTTAACGTTGTTTTGTGACCTTCAACGAAACATGGATCCTTTGATACACACCGGAGACCAAGGAACCGTTAAAACAGTGATCTTCACCCGGCAACGTGCTCCGAAGAAGCTCACCGACTAGAAACGTAATGGTCGCCGTTTTCTGGGATTCACGAGATGTGATCTACTTCGACTACCTAAAGAAGGACACAGAGTTCTTATTGAGTTGATTCGACGTCGAAGTGTAGAAAAAACGGCCCCATTTCGCGAAGAGAAAAGTGCTCTTCCACCATGACAATGCACCAGCTTACACCTCCGCTTTTGCTAAGGCTAAATTGGTCAAATTGGGCTACTAACTGTTGCCCGAGCAACTCTATTTTCTAGATCTATTAGACCTGCAGGGATATGGTTATGCTCAATTGTATCTTTTCTTTTGCAAAATCGCACGGATTGGAAGATACAGGTGAAAAACTGATTCCATATCCATTATTTTCGAAGGCAAATTTGAAACTACTCAGACTTGCCCTCACAACATTGTGTCTATTTTCTCTGCTTACGATATTCACTTCTTTAAAGATAATTGTTTGATACTTACAAATATTTAAGACTATCCAGATGCTCGAATATGTCATCAGGCAAATGATCCAATTTATTATTAAACAAATCAAGTTCAGTTAAATGTGTCATTGAACGAAACATATTCTTGTTTAAAGTCGTTAACTGATTTATTCCCAGATCACTGAAAATATACAGAAATTCAACTTTGATGCAGTAAATAAGGTAATTTTTATTACATCGCAACAACATCATGTGGAGAAATTTGTTCAGCTGGTATCGATGTTAATTCACTTTGCCAACAAGAGATGCTTTTAGTTTCTGGTTTACATTTACATGGTCCTCTACCACAATCCATCCATCTTTCGTTAGACGTTGATATTTCCCAAACTTTAATTAGTTACTGCATTAAATTCTTCATTTTTTCGATAAAGACGAGGCAATAAAGCAGAAAGCTCAACATTTTTTTCAGTAAAATGGATTTATATGATTGTTGTGTCATTCGAAAATTTATAAAACTCCAGAAGATGATGTTAACCTTGGTCACCAGGTGCCTTAGTGATCATCGCCATAATGATATTTTGATAAAGATCCAGTAGACGAAGATGATCATAGACACCAAGTGCTTCGGTGCCAATCGCCAATGTAATATTTTTTCTAAATTACAAATTTTTAAATCCATCTTACTTTAAAGACCTGGTAGGTTTCGGCCTTTTTTCGACTTCATTGCCTGACCTAGTAGTATAAAATTTACTTACCAGATTGTTCCAATGATCTAACTCTTCTCTCCAATTTTACCCAATAAGCATCATTATCAATTTTCTCCAAACTATCAGAAAATTCTTTTAAATTCATCTCGCTTCTGGTAAGTGCTTCACATGCTGTAATTTCACAATAATCCTCATCTGCATATACAAAAAAAATCAGAAACAAACTAGTTATAGTTAATGTAAGATAATGCATTTTTAAAGCAGCTTATAGAAACGACCTACTAACATTACTTTAACTAGAATAACATTGGGTAAAGATTTTATTAAATAATGAAGCTATTTGTTTAAGCGTAAAATTAACCTTCTAAAATTGTAATAAATTTATTTAAGTTGAGACAGTTAATGCTTCTTTTTTCTTAGATCTAAATCTAGAAAAATTGTATACAGAGTTCAATATTTGAAGTTAATGTAACAAGTAAGAAAGTACCATCAAATTTATGTACGAGGGTTTTCGTTTTCGTTTAAGTTTCTTTTCTTAGTCTTCTTTATCAAGTTAGGTAAGCTTCTAATGGACTTATTACTCATTTCGATGCTACCATCCAGGTAGAATCATCTTTAAATTCTGTTTTGATAAATTTTGTTCTTCACAAAACAGCTCTTCTAGTTTCAACACTTCTAATAACTTCTTTGCCAATATTACATTCTTTGTCACCTTTGGTAAGCATATAAATCTTCAACTTCTTTCACTTCTATGCCTTCATCGTCTTCTCAGTTTTTACTGCTTTCTCATCTACTTTTTCTTGTACCATTTTTTTACAAACTTTAATTCTTCTCTGAGGCTTCTTTATCAAGCTAGGTAAGCTTCTGATGGGCTTATTACTCATTTCCATGCCACCACCTAGGTAAAGTAATCTTCAAATCCTGTTTTGAATAATTTTGATTTTCACAGAATAGTTTTCTAGTTTCAACACTTCTAGTAACTTCTTCATCACCAGTATTACTATTTTTCGTACTTTACTTCAGCTGTCATCATCTTCTCAGTTTTTACTGTTTCTTCATTTAATTCTTTTTGGACCATTATCTGTTACAAATTTTAATTCTTTTCGCAGGCTTCTTTATCCAGTTAGGTAAGTTTCTGATGGAATTATTACTCAATTCCATGCCATCATCGAAGTAGAGCTATCTTGAAATCATGTTTTGGTAAATGTTGTTCTTTACAGAACAACTCTTCTAGTTTCAACGGTCCTAGTAACTTCTTCATCACCAATATTACTCTCTTTGGTAAGTATATAAATCCTTAACTTCTTTCACTTTAATGCTTTCATCGTATTCTAAGTTTTTTCTGCTTCTTTATCTACTTTTGATAAATGTTGTTCTTTACAGAACAGCTCTTCTAGTTTCAACGGTCCTAGTAACTTCTTCATCACCAATATTACTATCTTTAGTAAGTATTTAAATCCTCAACTTCTTTCACTTTTATGCCTCCATCGTCTTTGTCTCTTATGGGAATCACATAAAAGTTGTTTGAAGTTTACTAAACAATACTTATATAAAAAATGACTGTCAGTTAATATCATAAAAAAAATCCCAACATACGACTTATCCATCACAATGAACGATCAGACTCTAGTAGCAGGCGACTTCATTACGCTCCCGGGACCTTCTCTGGAACGAACATATTGCAACCGTAAGGTTTGTTCCAACAGAGCAAAGAACTATTCTAAAACCGCCCGGGAACTGCGCAGTGGACGAATTCTCGTTATCTTTGAAGTACTGAGTTGTTTAGTAACGGTTCTAGAACGGATTTTTGGTCTGTTGGAACAGACCTATAGCAACTGCAGCAGGAAAGAAGTTAGGATTTCTTTTTAGAACACGGTAATATTTCTCTCCATCCAACTTAGCTTCTTATTACAAAGCCCAAATAAGACCTAGTCTTGAATACTGCTCGCATTTATGGGGATCGGCAGCTCCATCAAGGCTCAGAGTTCTTATTACTTTGTTCCTTTGTTCATTATTTTGCATAAAAAATTAGACAAGCTTATTTACATAAATATAAAGGATTAATAGCAATGTATTGATATCTGATAGATATTTATTTAATATAAAATCACTTAATATTCGCCTTATCTTTTATTACAAACAATTTCCATTTGATGATCTCAGGATATTAAATCTTGAAAGATTAAAACTGTAGTCATATTTATTTAATTACTAAAACCCGATAAAATTTAAACATTAGATTGATTTTTTTATTACAAATTTAATTAAACTTTTGTTTTCAATACATTTTTGGTAATCTTTTGCTGATTTCCTTTACCTTCTTATGCATATTAAATAAATCGTGATTTGCTATTACCTCTTCCATTTCCTAGCATTTCTCTTTCATCCATTTTTCTTTAGCTCTTTTGTAGATATTTATTTTCTGTCTCAGTTGCTTTAGTTAGTATATGTTGTTTCATCAGTCTGAAGATATGCTCTTTCATCCATTTAGGTCTTGTTTCGTTTATTTCTACAATCATTGTTTTCTTGACTTTGCTCTTGACTTTGTTCCATATAATTTTCGGATCTTTTAGTTGTTCTTTGATGTTCTTTATAAGTGGCAACATCTGACACATGTTGTTTCATCAGTCTTAAGATATCCTCTGTCATCTATTTACTTTTCTTGGTTCGTTTATTTCTACAATCATTGTTTCCTTGACTTTGCTCTTGAGTTTGTTTCATATAACATCTGGATCTTCTAGTTGTTCTTTGATGTTCTTTATAAGTGGCAACATCTGACACATGTTGTTTCGTCAGTCTCAAGATATCCTCTTTCATCCATTTACCTTTCTTGGTTCGTTTATTTCTACAATCATTGTTTCCTTGACTTTGCTCTTGAGTTTGTTTCATATAACATCTGGATCTTCTAGTTATTCTTTTATTCAGTCTCAAGATATCCTCTGTCATCTATTTACTTTTCTTGGTTCGTTTATTTCTACAATCATTGTTTCCTTGACTTTGCTCTTTAGTTTGTTTTCTATAACATCTGGATCTTCTAGTTGTTCTTTTATGTTCTTTATAAGTGGCAACATCTGACACATGTTGTTTCATCAGTCTCAAGATATCCTCTGTCATCCATTTACTTTTCTTGGTTCGTTTTTTTCTACAATCATTGTTTCTTTGACTTTGATCTTGAGTTTGTTTCATATAACATCTGGATCTTCTAGTTGTTCTTTTATGTTCTTTATAAGTAGCAACATCTGACACATGTTGTTTCATCAGTCTCAAGATATCCTCTGTTATTCATTCACTTTTCTTGGTTCGTTTATTTCTACAATCATTGTTTGCTTGACTTTGCTCTTGAGTTTGTTCCATATAACTTCCGGATCTTCTAGTTGTTCTTTTATGTTCTTTATAAGTGGCAACATCTGACACATGTTGTTTCATCAGTCTCAAGATATCCTCTGTCATCCATTTACTTTTCTTGGTTCGTTTTTTTCTACAATCATTGTTTCCTTGACTTTGCTCTTGACTTTGTTCCATATAACTTTCGGATCTTCTAGTTGTTCTTTTATTTTCTTTATAAGTGGCAACATCTGTCACATGTTGTTTCATCAGTCTCAATATATCCTCTGTCATCCATTTACTTTTCATGGTTCGTTTTTTTCTACAATCATTGTTTCCTTGACTTTGCTCTTGACTTTGTTCCATATAACTTTCGGATCTTCTAGTTGTTCTTTTATTTTCTTTATAAGTGGCAACATCTGACACATGTTGTTTCATCAGTCTCAAGATATCCTCTGTCATCCATTTACTTTTCTTGGTTCGTTTTTTTCTACAATCATTGTTTCTTTGACTTTGATCTTGAGTTTGTTTCATATAACATCTGGATCTTCTAGTTCTTTTATGTTCTTTATAAGTAGCAACATCTGACACATGTTGTTTCATCAGTCTCAAGATATCCTCTGTCATCCATTTACTTTTTTTGGTTCGTTTATTTTTACAATCATTGTTTCCTTAACTATGCTCTTGAGTTTGTTTCATATAACATCTGGATCTTCTAGTTGTTCTTTTACGTTCTTTATAAGTGACAACATCTGACACATGTTGTTTCATCAGTCTCAAGATATCCTCTGTCATCCATTTACTTTTCTTGGTTCGTTTATTTCTACAATCATTGTTTCCTTGACTTTCCTCTTGAGTTTGTTTCATATAACATCTGGATCTTCTAGTTATTCTTTTATTCAGTCTTAAGATATGCTCTGTCATCTATTTACTTTTCTTGGTTCGTTTATTTCTACAATCATTGTTTCCTTGACTTTGCTCTTTAGTTTGTTTTCTATAACATCTGGATCTTCTAGTTGTTCTTTTATGTTCTTTATAAGTGGCAACATTTGACACATGTTGTTTCATCAGTCTCAGGATATCCTCTGTCATCGATTTACTTTTCTTGGTTTGTTTATTTCTACAATCATTGTTTCCTTGACTTTCCTCTTGAGTTTGTTTCATATAACATCTTGATCTTCTGGTTGTTCTTTTATGTTCTTTATAGGTGGCAACATCTGACAACAGAGAAAATCGCAGTACCCTTTATACAGACGTACGTGCATTTAAGGACAGCTTCTTGTTTAAACAATAAAATTAATATAGCACACAGTATAGCTGTTTTAATCTAGAAGAAGAAGAAGAAGGATAGTACAAAGTTATACTTTTTATAAACGCGCAGTTAGAGTAAGATGTTCTCTCTCTCTTTTTTAGAGAGACCCTTCTTCAATTGACAGATGAATGATAATTAAAATGCGTCTTATAACACAAACTGTCAAAACATCAGCAGAATCTAAATTATAATAAAAAAAATGTGGGAAACAAAAAGATTTCGTCCTCCGTATAAATCGGCTACCAGTGACTATATTGGACCTACAACATATACACCTGCTCAAGATAAACCTTTGTATAGTAAGTTTTTATATTAACCCTAAATATAACTACTTTTTTATTGCTTGTAGAGAACAAAGCACCATTTCTAAAATCCGCCAAAAGGGACGCATCTTATTTAAATCCAAGTTTATGTAAAAGTTTAATTTATGGTTATAAGGATGACACAAAAGATACAAAAGTGAGTGATTTGATTGTTTTTATTCACTAATCTACATTGTATTTCAGTTTGGGATATGGGCTTATGCAGAAAGAGATTTTGGGTATAAGAAATGGACTGCAGGAGAACATGATGTTAAGGATATTCGTTGTGTTAGCGCTTTTGATAACAAAGGTTTGTGTACCACAAAATTTGTAACCTTTATCTTATTTGTATATATGAGGAAGATCCGATAAGTACTTAGCCTTAGGTATAATACATTCTCACGATCTCGTATTGGCAGACCGCTGTTTGAAGATGTGTAAGATTGCTAAGACAGTGCATCTGGAAAGACCTGCATGAAATTTTGTGTCTGAGAAAGCTGTGGGTGTTGCATTTGCTCATTTTGGAGCAATGTTTGTCACTGTTTAAGCTTAATCCGAAGGAGTTTCTACGACCATGGGAGAAAAAGAGCTTGTATTGACAAATAGCCGATTAAAGATACGTCAGATAGTTAAGATAATATACATTTCACATCCTTCATCAAATTTTGGTGCTGTCAGCTTTAGAGCGATGTTTGACGCTGTTTTAATGCGAAGGCGAAGACTACCCTATCTACCGGAGATGTAATGAGCTGTGATCTACATCGACTACAATGTGCTATACCATCATTACAACGAACTGCTCAAACCATCGTCATATTGCCACTGTTAAATTGCTCGAATTGGACTACAATTTAATTTTCTTCTGGACCTTTAAAGTGTCTACAGTTACCAATTTCTTATTGCTAAAGATGGTAAAGGTTTTGAATTGTCTGATGTTTAAAGTAAAATCAAAAATCTGGGGAACCACTTGCCGCCATCATAGCCTTATATTTGATGACTTAAAGCCTATACGATCTACTTAGCTACAGATTTTTGCTAATTTTTAGATAAGAAACCACTCAAGAAATTATATGTGTGTAAAACACCCTATTCAGCTGTAGAACCACCAATTCCATCGGTACCAACGAGACTCCAAAAAAATGGTTATTATTATAAACGCGACGGTTTTGTTGATTTAGTTCCACCTGCAGATATTGACAACACAGTTGGACCTGCAAAATATGGTTCCAATATGAAAGTAAGATTTTTAAAGTTTATATTTTTTTCTATAGCTTAATCCGAAATAACGTGCTTGCCTATATTTTTTTATCCTGTTGTTGTCTACTGTCTATCTATGAAGAAGGGTTTTTGTCTAGGAGGTCTTCAAGTTCTTCAAGAACTTTCCAGTGTACGGTTTGGTGAAGTCTTAGAGAGGACTGGAGGATCTTGTTTTTCGAAATTCTTGAGATTTTTTGGAGTCCTTCATTCCAGTAGGTATGGAAGGTCTTGTGGGCGGTGATGTTAGTACCTTGTACAGTCCGAACGACGGATCGTTGTTGTATTGTCTAAAATCGAGAAGGAAGAAGTATAATTTTTGCATTTTGGTAGACAAGGCGGCTTGGGTAAAGGTGGTGTAAGTTTTTGGCTTTACGGTTAATGGCTCTCTTTGTGGCAAGAAGCAAATGGAGGAGTCTTTGATGAAGAGTGTATGGGACCGCCTTATAATCGACAAGAGATCGAATAAAAGTTTTGTAGGTATGGAGTAGAGTTTTGGGGTGGCATTTTCCGGGTGCACCACCCAGAGCATCTAGGAAGGATTCTCATTTTATTAGTAAGTTCGACATCAGTGTCCCACCTGATTGTCTTGAGGAACGAGCTGTTTCCCTTATATTTTCTCGTCGGCTAGTAAATATATACAAAAAAAACTAATGAAATTTGGGAACAATGAAGTTGATAAAATGTGTTTAAGACGATTAATTATCTGTTTAAATAGAAAGATGATTTCATTAAAATTTTCTAGTGAATTAAAGTTAGGTTTTCTTGATAAAAATGTAATATTATCTACCTTATCAATTACATATAATATTTTATCAAAACATAATCAGTTAAATTTAAATTTTAATACGCAGATTATAATTTTAAATACAGATATTGAAATTTACCTTGTAATACTTTTTTCAAAAATTTCATCGAGAGCGACAAAGTAGACCCTTCAAAATCTGTGTTATTTATTTTTCTACCATTCGATTTCTAAGTTCCAAGCAACATATTTCTGGAGAGCCCTTTGTACGGCTCCCCGGCGATTTCAGACAATTAAGTCCACGTTTCATCACGATGTTTTTCTTCTTCACGTACGTTAGAGGGAATTATGTCTTCGAAAAGACACATTGGTACATGTTGGGATTGTTGGGGATTGAACCCACAACCTTTTGCATTGTATTCGTAAGATTTTTAGCGCACATCTAACAAATTTTTTAATTAATTTGGAAGCAACTAGACATCTGATTTCGATTTCCTTTGGCTTCAATGGCAAATTACTCCCTATTTTAATCTTAGCTATTAAATCTAGATTTCTCTTGCAGATGACTAGTTGCTTCTAATTTTTCTCTTTTTTAAAGGCGGTTCAATTTTTTTGAAAAAGTTTTTATTGGGGTATGCAATACTGTACGACAATATTTTGATTTATCTCGTAGGGTTCAGCCAGCCAGTCTATCTATTTAAAAAACTGCATCAAAATCCGTTGTGTAGTTTTAAAGATCTAGCTTTAAAGATCTACTTTATAGTAATATATATAAAACGATTTAAATAAAATTCGATTGAATGCCAAACGCGACATCTTTTGTAAAAATTCTTAAATCGTATTTTTTTTTTATATGCGGCATCTCTTATTGAGTACAAGAACTAGCGTTCGGGGATTTTTTTGAGAAGTTAAATGTGTTGCATACAGCATGCATTGAATGAATGTTTCTGAATATGAATGAATATTTTTAAAAATGTAAATATTTTCTTATTAGTAGAATCAGGAGATTAATTAAATTTTTCTTCTAAAAACAATACAAAGGTCCATTTTAGCAATATATTTATTATTTTTTTAACAATACAGATTTTACGTATAATTTTTTTCCCAACAAATGCATAAGTTGGTCGTCTGACTTTTATTTTTTGGTCTTTTTTAGTTATTTTTGATGTTTTTGTGTATTTAAACAGAAAAACATGCATTATCAACGATTGATTGTGTTTGTTTTAATTTATTAGACAAACAAGAAGAAAATAATATGGCAAAAATATTTTTTCGAATTCTTTCGATATATCCTCAATTTTTCTTTTTTTTAAGGTTATCAAATTATCGTTTTATGTTGTTCCTGTTTTTGGACTCGTCCTTTTTTATTTGATTTTTAACATTTTTCGCCGGTTTTTTCAATTTTTGTTTTTTTCCCATTTTAATCTATATAAACTAGAAATTGACATACAGCGCTCTCTACCGAGTGTCTTCGCAACCTACATGCCAAACGATGCTGGAGAGTTCTAACAATATATTACAACCCCACGCCATCTATTAGAAATTTATGTATTTCTACATGGATACTTTCTTAAAAAGGTCTTCTTGCAGCCTAGCCTGTAAAAGCCTATCTTTGCGTCTCACTTTAAGATTAATTGAAGTAAAACTTCTTTTTCTGACTCAGGAAAATCAACTTTAATGAGCTCCTTTAGAGTTTCTTCACTATTCTGAGTATAGTTAACTAGCAGCCCGCCCCGGTTTTGCACGGGGATTAAAGAAAAATAACAAAAGCCATTAAATTTATTGGGTCAACGCTTCCCTGTAAACAATATTACATGTTGTTTTATTTTCTGGCAGCAAAATAAATTGATTTTCAGGTACTCCGACCCACCTTAGGCGGTTGGCCATGAGGAAAACCGATCCCTACTATTTGGAAGGTTTGACCTTGAGACTTATTATTAGTAAAAGCGAAAGATGTTTTGATAGGAAATTGAAGCGGTTTAAATGGATTTGGTAGATCAGTTGGGATCATCGGTATCCTCAGTGTATGAGCTAGTTGACCAGCTGGTGGTTCACTAATATTGGTTGCTACAACTTAATTGTCCTTTAATTCCTTTATAAGTAGCCTCGTCCCATTGCACATGCTAAATTTGTGATATCTGTCGTGATTATAAAATAAGTTATTTTGATAAGGATTAATACCAAGATAAAAACTTAAAAAAAAATAAAAATTTGTTATTGTGACGTAACTATGACAGTTAGACATATGCTGTCGCGGCATTTTTTGTAGATATTTATATATTCTTCAAAATCGTAGTACATTATTTTATTCTATAATTAATAGAATTCTCAGCGCACGCGATGTAAGGATTTTAAGTTCATTTTTGGTTACATTAATGGCATTTTAGTAAGGATTCCTTTTTTTTTAAATGAAACATATTGAAACACTTATGGGGGCTTTTTACACAATTTTATTTACAAAATTGTTAAGATACACTGAACTCTGCTGGATAACGTCTAACTACTTGACAATACAATGAACTCTTGTGAATACTTGAACTTGAACTGACGTTAACTGCCCATGCATCCCCTTATATACAACATTATTTAATCTAGTCAGTGTGTTCAGAAGTTTCTAGAATTTTCTAGAAACATTATTTAAAATGGTCAGTTGATTTTTTTACAAACTTCTAAAAATCAACTGTCAACAACAATCTTTCAAATTAAGGTCCCTTCCTTTACGGTTATCCCGTTACACTGCCCCCTCCTTAGATTCATTCCTCCTGGAATGTTATTTCCTACATCGGAATCCCGCACACTCCCTGAGCCAGCCAAACTATCTTCTTGGAGTTGCTGCGCATCTCCACTGTAGTTTCCCTGGTAAGGCGCCAAACGATCATGATGGACCACGACGGGTTTCCCTCTGGGAATTTTCACGATCCGATAAATAACATCGTTAATCTTCTTTTTGATAGTGTAAGGACCTTCCCAGTTCTTCTGTAATTTGGGACAAATACCTCGACGCCGTCGGGGGTTATAGAGCCAGACTAAATCTCCAACTTGGTAACTCTTTTCGATTGTCCGTGTGTCATAGTACCTCTTCATCCGATCACTAGATAATTGTAGTTTTCCACGTACCAGGTTGTGTATATTCTCCATTCGATTCTGAAGGTCGGCGACATATTGTTCACGTGCCATTTCTTCACCAGGTTTACAACCAAACACCAAGTCACATGGTAGCCTCATTTCTCTACCGAACAGGACCTTCGCAGGCGTTTGGCCAGTTGATTCGTTGATGGCCGATCGAATTGCCATTAGAAATAGTGGAATATGTCGATCCCAATCCCTCTGACAATCTGACACCACTTTTGACAGATAGTTGGTTATAGTCCGGTTCATTCGTTCCACCATTCCATCAGACTGAGGGTGCATCGCTGTGGTTCTCGTTTTGTGGATGCCTAATCTTTGGCAAACTTCTTGAAACAGCTTGCTCTCAAAATTTCTTCCTTGGTCTGAATGTAATTCTAATGGTACCCCAAATCGGCTTACGAATTCTTCAACCAATATATCTGGTAAAGTGGTGGCTTCCTGATTGGGAACTGCATATGCTTCAACCCATTTAGTGAATTAGTCCATTACAACAAAGATGTACTTGTTTCCTACATCGGTCTGTGGAAGTGGCCCCAATACATCTACTGCGATTCTTTCAAAAGGACTTCCAACCAGGTATTGCTGCATTTCCGCCTTCGGTTTTCGGTGCGGACCGTTACTGGCAGCACATGTGCATTTACGACACCAATCTTTAACATCATTAGTGCAATTTACCCAGTAAAATCCATCTCGGATCTTTTGCAACGTTTTCGTGATACCCAGATGTCCTCCAGAACTATCATTATGCATCTGTTTTAAAATTTCCGGTACAGCATTTCTTGGGACCACTATTTGTTTCCTTGTTTCTGTGCCCTCGGAATTTTCTACAAGTCTTTTAACGAGCCCTCCGTCCAAAATTAAAGAGTTCCATTGGGACCAGTATGCTTTTAAAGCAAGAGAGCATGAGGAAATCTCTCTCCACAACGGTCGACGGTCCATTCTTTTCCATTCCTGAATCTTTTTTACAAAGGGATCGTTTTCTTGTTGCTCCTTTACCATAGAGCACCCGTCTTCTGGCACAACCTTAACTAAGGCGACTTTTTCCTCGTTCTGCACCACTCGGATACAATGGGGGCAAGTATTTCTTATGTGGCCTAGTTCTCCGCAATTCCAGCACCTCACTGAGCGCCTTCTTTTTGAACAAAACTTCTTTAACCTCTCCACTACCGCTTCGACGTTGCTGACGGCATAAACGGCATGGTCGAAGTTACCAGTGTCTTCCATCAGTCGAGCAGCTCCATGTGAGGCCTTTACGGTTATCCCGTTACAATATATAGCCTATGTCACTCAGGAATAGTGTAGCTTGCCAACGGTGAAAGAATTTTTGAAATCGGTCCAGTAGTTTCGGAGCCTATTCATTTCAAACAAACAAACAAAAGGAGTACTAATATACCTACTTTTCTAAGGGTCTTTTGATAGAGCCTTTTGGTGCTTGAGCATTTCTGCAGTCTGTTGTAATTCCTCGCAGTCTCTTCTTGGCCTTCCTCAGTGATATTTTGTATTCAGTGATACTTTTGATATATACGCTCCACTCTCCTGATATTTTTACATCATTAAATTGTCTTCTGAGACTAATAAAAAACATATTATAGTGGAAGAAATAGTAAATCTAAACCATTCTTGAATCTAGATGAAGAGACACAAAAAATTTGATCAAAATCGGTCCGTCTGTTAAGGAGCAGCACAATTGAATAAAATTGATAATTGATTATCCTTTTTTCTTCCTAAATCTTTTTTTGAATATAGTTGTAAATTATTTTACAGAAATCTATGTACGATCAAATCTATAGAGGTAAAAAATTCTCAGAGGTAAAAAGATTTCCACCAGAACCTAAAACTCCAGGTCCAGGTGATTATAATGTGGGCGATTTAGATTTTCATCGAGATGTAAAAGGAGAAGAAATCCGTGAAGTTAAAAGATTAATGACATTTCTTCCAAGATTTGTGGAGGGACATCAGTTAAAACTGAAACGTGAGGTAAGAAATATAATGGCAATGTATTGGTGCTTTACTTCTTATGGGTTCTTTTGAGGATAGAATTTTCCTGGTCCTGGTCAATACGATATTGCTAAAAAACTTTGCAAACTATCTCCACCTTTACATCAAGTACCTTTTCCAGTCAGAACGAAGAGGTGGAAGGATGAAGCACTTACTCCAGGTCCAGCTGATTATGATATAGAAATACCAACATTTTCACTTAGTAAAATAGATGCACCTTTTTCAAATACAGCTGATAGATGGAAAAAAGATCAACTTTATCTTGCTGGTAAGTATAATAGTAACAAAATAACTGGTTAAAGACAGTTTGTACTATAACTAGGTCCTGGAGATTATGACATAAAAAGTTCACTTCAAGAAATGCTTCGTAAAGGATTATATTATGCAACCAGGCAACCACCTTTTGGTCAAGGAGCTGAGAGGGTTACCATGGATATACCAGATCTTCCTGGTGTTGGTGATTACACTTTATATCCTGAAAAAGAAGAAAAGAAGAAACTTACTTCTGTTTTTAAATCTAAAACTAATCGATGGCCTGAAAAAACTGGAAAGGTAAGTCAACAAACAAGAAAAAAATATTTAGTCGAGTTGTGTATGTCTGGCTATTAAATAATGAGACTTGTTATGAAAAAAGGTTTTATCATGAAAATTATTCTACATTCGATTGCTTCCCTTAATTATACTCCCTTCCCCTCGCCAAATACATTTCCATACCTTTTTTCTTTTTTCAATTGATCAAAGCAGTGCTGGATCTCTTCTTTGGTGAGTGCTTTTAGGAGCTATGCCGCGCAGTCTCGTTATTTAATAGCCAGGCGTCATAAGATCTAAATTTTATACACAATGTTTTTAACTTAATTCTGACTCTCTTAGAAGAACAAACATGCCGAAGTCTGTTTTCCAAAGAGTCAACTATTTATAGTCTTACCTCTCCAGATAAAGAGTGGGTTTTCTGATGTTTGTCTTCTAATCTAATCTAAATAAACCTGGCATAGTCACTCCAGTGGAGTCCCATGTTTTAAGCACTGCTTCCTATGAGAATATTGTGACCAGGTTCGGCACCAAGAGTCCTTACATGCACCCGTGCGTGCAGGACTCTAGTTTGCTCAGCTGAAAATCAACACCACACTGATCTTCAGGTAGGCTTGAATTCAGGTGTCCCAAGTTCCTTGAGTTACTGTTGCCACAGGGCAGTTCCCTTTATAAGAGATTTGAGTACTGCGACTAGCTCCTCAAGGTGGTGATAGGATTCAGGGTTCGTGTCACCGAAGATGAGGAACCGTTTATGGTCCAAGGCCACACACTCGAATAGAATGTGAGTTGCCGTCTTATCTTCCATGGCGCACAATCGGCACGAGGTGTCAGAATCCCCATCCTTCGAAGGTGTAGTCTGAATGGTCCGTGCCCAGTGAGCAGGCCCACCAGTATTCTTATCTGACTTCTGCCAAGATTCAGTATGTCAGAAGTCAGTGTTTTGGAGTATCCTTTGAGCGTCAGCTTCGAGTGCCTTAGTCCCACAGTATTACTCCAGTGTTTGGTCGACTCTTCCCAGACCCAATGTTTGTCTTAATCGGTGATTGGTTAATTTAAGATTAGTTTCAACAGATCCAAGAACCATTCTAGAACGGCCCGGGAACTGGGAGTAGACAAAATTTAGACATCTGAGATGTTTCGTTACGGTTCTAGAACGGTTTTTTGGTCTATTGGAACAGACCTTCAATTTACTATCCAATAAATTGTAAACTAGTTAATATATGTCATAACAAGCATTATATCATTAAAAAAAACCTTTTATTTTACTTTTAATAACCTAACAAATTAATGGATTTCTTAACGACATAAAAATATTCTAAGATTTCAATTTTCCTTGTATAATTACCGTATTTTTCAAATAATTAGTTCCTAACCGGTTGACGGGCGCTTAATAAGAACTCCTGGAGCTTCTATGGCACTCATCTGGCGAACCCTTCAAGTACATACACACACGTACAACACACAACAAAGCTGAAAATCGAAAGGCTTCCCGAGAAAATTGAAAACCATAAACGCGAATTAACAGAAAAAGGATGTATAGAAACAGTATTAGTCCAGTTCCTTAAAGATAAATATATTTTGGAGAGAAGTGCACAAAAATGTCCCTTATCTATAAAATAACTGCAAGAAAACTTTATCACACAAAAATTATTTGGTTTATTCAATAAATATGAATATGCTATAGGTCTTAGTGTTCTTTTCATGGAGTGGATGATAGGGTTTAAGTGCAGTTAGCATTAAACGTTGGCGCCATTTGGTGTTCGCTTCGTGATTTCTGATTGTTCCGGTGTTTCCTGGGTTTTGGTGTTCCTGGAACATGCCTAAACTGTCAAGAAAAAACATTTTTTTAGGTGGTTATAAGTGTGTGTTGGAGTGCAGCCCGCAGGCCTTCCATTTGGCAAGGTCTCCGTTTTTTTTATCCTGTTGTTGTCCAATGTCTACTATAGAAGAGAGGAGTTTCGTCTAAGATTTCTTTAAGTTTTGCAGGAATGTTCCTATCTATTTTTGTGAAGAAGTCTTGGGGAGAGAAGATAATCTTGATTTTCGAAAGATTCTTGAAGTCCTCCATTCCAGTGGGTATGAAGGGTTCTCTGAGTGGTGATATTGGTTGTCTGTAGAATCCGAGCGACGTATTGTTGTTTTACCGTCAGAAATCGAGAACGAAGAAGAAGTATTTTTGTATTTTAATAGACCAGGCGGCTTGGATAAAGGTACTGTAGGGTTTTAGCTTTAAGGATAATTGCTCTCTTTGTAGCAAGAAACTAATGGAGGGGTCTATAAGGAAGAGAAGAGTATGGCACGGCCTTAAAATCGACAAGAGGTCGACTCAAAGTTCTGTAGGTATGGAGTAGAGTTTTGGATTGGCATCTTTAGAGTCTATACCACACAGTGTAGGTCACCTGGTATTGAGGAACGAGCTGTTTCCCCCATAGTGAGAGGCTGATATGGTCGAAAGTGAGATTTTCTCGTCGGTTGAGGTACTGTCCCATCTGCTGCACCATTTAGAGAACTGGTTCAGCAGTCTCAGAGTTTCAGTAGAAGTTGCGAAAGTGTATAGGGCCATGTCGTCGGTGTATAGTTGGATATTTTGAAGCTGAGGAATAGGGGCTAAGATTGACCCTTGTGGACCTCCTGAAAAGGGGTTTTGAAATTGCATTTTCAACTTTAATACAGATTATTCTTTTGAAGAGTTTATGGCTGGAATGGGTAATTAGGTGTCATGTAACTTTCTGATAAGGGCAGATTGCCAAACCTTGTCGAAAGCATTTTGGACATCCATTAGTATAGCAGAGACGACTTTTCTCTGATTTAGGGCAGAGGCGGTAAAAGCTTGAAGTCCATCTGTAAATACAATTATTAAAGATAACTTCAAAAACAGTATTTGACAAGAAAATATTTGGTTTATTCAATAGTTAGCTGATTTTTGACGTTAAATGTGACAGTTTTGTGAATTGATGTATGTCAACGTTTGACATGTTTCTTGTCAGATATCAGGTGGCTTCTGAATCTGGATCTGGAAATTTGGGAGGGGCGAGCTAGTGCTCAGCCAGCACTGAGGCCACATATGACCCATTGTGCATCCTCCCGTATGTAGGGATATCCTCACCTCAGGATGTCACCAGGCCTATTGATTTAAAATAGGTGATGAGGCTCCCGAGGGGGATCTCCCTGACATCGGCTGGTGTAAGCCAATACTCGCCCAACACGGATCTTCTGATTTCAGAAAAAGCAGAGCAGTCATACATAATGTGTTCTACTGTTTCCTCTTCTTGTTCGCAGCCTCTGCATAGCGGCGATTCTGTTAGTTTCATCCTAAAGAGATGTTGTCGCAATTGGCAGTGACCTGTCAGGATTCCCACAGCTGTTCGGAGATTTTGTCTGGTCAATGCCTTAAATTTTTTTGCTGTTTCCTCGCCAGGATGAGGTAATAACTCTCTGGCCAGTCTACAGTTCGTAGTTTCATCCCAGCACTGTATAAATTTTTGGTGAGAGTGCTGTTTGATAAGATCCCCGACTGCGGACAATGTTAGCTTGGTAGATGGGCGAGGGCTAACATATCTGTAGCCCGCAGCCCTCTTTGCTAAATTGTTCGCAATGCGGTTGCCTTTAGAGTTCCCATGTCCTTTGATCCAGCTGAGAGTGACCAGGTTATTCTGGCTGGCCTCAGTTGGAGATTGGTGACATTCTAGTACTAAACTTGAAGTGAAACGTGGTCTGTTCAAGGTCAGTAGTGCTTGTCGGCAGTCTGTATATATATATTTATATTCCTGCCTGTGATGTTCCTATTGATTAATTCTTTTGCAGCTATGGTTATGCCTGTGAGTTCTGACTGAACCACATGTTTTTTAAGAACAGACTTTAAGTCTGTTCTTAAAAAACATTGTTACCCTTTTGCGCCCAATCTATAATTTGACACAAACCGTTAGAAAGAGATAGAAACACCTAAAAAGGGAGGGTGATAAGCGGTTGCGAGTGTAACATGTATCCCGATCAAAAAGCCTTGTCGCAGAACAATCAGGACCCAAACAATAAATTTCAATTAACAACCCGGCTCTATGCCAAACACTGTCACTTAGCTACTTGTTTATTATTTACGCCTTTGACGTTGGTGTTACACTGGAATTCAGAAATGTAACTTGAAAGGTTGTTTGGAAATCAATCCTCTCGATTGCGCCAGTTTTAAAACAAAGAGAGGTGCATTAAGTTAGAAACTTTGATTACAGTTCTAATTTAATTTACAAAATGTATGGTATCATGCTTATGCTGACGATATTGCGTTAATAACACGGTCTAAAACTAAATTAGAAAGGGAATTCAATAGAATAAGGATTAGCAGTAAATGAAATTATTACAAAGTATTTAGAAGTGAGAGGAGAAAATACTTTGGGCACAGTTCTAAAATTAAGAACAGAAAATGAGGAAGAATATAAATCTAAGGTTGTAGAAAATGGGAGTAACAAACAAAGTAAAAAGGAAGAAGACTGTGTTGACACTTGACAAAAAAAATTGAAATAAAAGTGTTTATTGACAAATAACACTTCAGAGAAAGACTGCAAACAAAATAAAGAAAAGGCGGTTTAAAAAGTTAAAGTAAAGTGCCTTTCGTTATTACGAAAACGTGCAAGTGATCATTATGTGAAAACTGATTATGTCCAGAGCTGTCATTTTCATATATTCTGTATGTGTTTACACATTAACTATACTCGACCAATATCTCAGCATCCCTTTAATTGTCATATGGTCCCCTTTCCTTCTCTCGCACGTGTTTTAATAAACGAAGTCGATGTGTGGTCGATGTTCATACTTTAATAATGGATTCATGAATATGACAGATTGTGATAGGATCTTGTAAATTTAGATTAGAAACATGCAAACTTAAAATTTAATTAAAAACGTCTCTGTAGTTAGTGTGGCCACTGTCAAGGCTATTAAGTCTCATTAAGAGGGCAGAGCTGGACAAGGTGCTCTAATCCTATTCCACAGATAATGGGTGTTCACAATAGATCTGCAAAGGTCGCAGTGATATAGGCTAACAGCCAACCCAAAAATATCTATCTATCTAGTGTGGTTTAACTCGGGCAAATCGCAGTTAGTAACCAGATCCAAGATTTTATCAACTGTGAAACAACTTACATAACATATAATGTGATGTTAAATTCATATTTATTTGATTTTTCGTTTTTTTTTGTCATTTCTGAAGTTATATTTTATTGGTAGCCTTAGGAAAAATTACTGAGGAAAATTTTTACGATCCATGTAAGAAAAGGTTCCATGTAGGAAAGTACGACTGGCACAGGCTTGGTCCAACTATGCAGAACTCTGGACCAGTCTTCTAAGCTAGACTTGGCCCAGTCTTGGTCAAAGTCTGGAATAATAACACTTACCCAAGCCCAGTTACCAAGACTGGCCCACTCCTAGTTGCCAAGACTGGGCCAAAGTTAAGTATCAGGTCTGGCCCTGATTAAATCTGGCCAATGCCTAGTTGCTAGTACTGGCCCATAGTTAAGTTTTAAGTCTGGCTCAATGCTTATGGACAAGACTGAGCCAGGTTTAATTTTGAAAATTGGCCCAAGCAAAATTAATAAAACTGACCCAAGTTCTTTATGGGATTAAATCAAGCTTAGCTAATGTTTTTATTACTAGTAATACTAAATTGAATGATGATAATTTGTGTCATAAAATATCGATGACGTGAAAAACTAAACTCGATAAAATTCTTGCCGTTCTATGGCAAACCAATATTGGCCCAGACTTAGATTAACATTGTATTTACAAAGGCTAGGTTGCTTAGGTCTGACCCAAGGCTGGGGTCCCCTTCTCTGGCTATTCTATGGCATACCACTGTTGGCCCAGTCTTGGGTAACCATAGGATTGGCCAAGGCTAGGTTGCCTAATTTAGGCCCAGGCTTGGGAAATCGTTGAGTCTTGGCTCAAGCATGAGCAAATATCGGGGCGCTAAGATTGGGCTTCCCAGTCCTGGACCTGACTAAGTCCCGTCGTTCAATTTTGGCGTTTCCTACGCGCACACCGTCACGAAAAACCGACACCATGAAATTGGCCAGTCAACATTTTAGTTTTTTTGCGTTTGTGAAACTGAAATTTTAAATGAATTTGTTTTATAAATTTTTTGCTCATTTCTTTATGTATAAATCCGAAGGTACTTTCTTACTTTTTAGATTAACATTCTTGAATATCAATATTAGCTTATTAAATAATCCAAAACTTTCTAATTTGTATACGGTTTTTGGAATTTGTAAAATTTCAATCATTAAGTCTTCTTTCATCAATTCTCATTAGTAATAACTGACAAAATTGTTACATTTTCGTGAAAAACTTTCTTTGGTAAAGTTTGACAGAATAACGAAAGTAAGAGAAAATGATGAAGTGCTGGAAGGATTCAGTGAAGGTTCGTATTTTCGTTTGAATTCGTAATATCTACATCAAATCCAAATTAAGTCATTTTTAAACCGAAAAAAATACATAACTCTCTAACTCAAAACTTTTCCCATAATATTTACATTTTGAAAGAAATCTTAACTGCTTGTATTGAAATTGGTTATTTATAAAGTAAATTTTGTCCGCCCCTGTTATTATCCTCCTGTTGTCAGTGGGGCGAAGAGCTTTCTGGTAAATAACGACAGGATTTTGTCCAATATCCGACTGATTAAGACAGATGGCCTTTCTATTTAGCTTGAAGGGACAACCTTGCTAATGTAAATTTCACATAATTGATGAAAATTAACTGTTAATTTAATTTATTTTCCCTAGAAACAAAACATCTTAAAGGGAACATTTGTATCACATAAAAAATTCTATTCTATTCTTAAATTTTTTTAGTTGTAACTCTTAACTGTAAAAGAAAGGGAAGCTAAGGGTGGAGGGTTCCATTTTTGAAGTTATACTTCTATTCATGCACTGAGCGGAAAAAGTTTGTGTGGGGTTAAATGGGAAAAATCATTACATATGTATACATATAAAGTTTAGTATTTTATATTAATGATATTAATAATAATATTCAGTAATGAGTATTGTATTGTAATCCATAGTACCGTCACATGGTTGCATTATATCCTGCACTATGCTTTTGAAGTTGTTGGCTACATAAACAAAGTTTTTAAGAATAGTTCAAAAGTGCATTCGGAACCGACAATAGATAGAAAAATTACAACTCGGTAAGTAATCCAAATGGGTTCAATTTGTGTACTCGGGGTTTTTGGGATCACTGCACACGAATATTAAGATGTCGAAAGTCTCCGCTGCACTTGGTGCCTAGGGTATTTACCTCTTTTCCTGGGCTTTTATGTAAATTTTGGACAAAATCAGTACACACTTGGAACTCTGCGGTTTTTTGGATCGCTGAGTACGAATATAATAATGGCGATGGTGTCCGAAACACCTGGTGCTTAAGACGGACCTCGTCTTAAGGAATTTCATGCAAATTCGATACAAAATCAGTGTGCACTCGATACTAGGAGGTTTTTGAGGTCGCTGAACACGAATATCATATAATGATTTTGCTAAATCATTCGCATACAAATTTATGAATCCGGGCGCGTGCATAGAAGTATAACTTCTGCCGGCGGTCCCACTGTCTGCCACACCTGTTTGTTTAAGACAGTTTCGTTACTAACAAAGTGTATTTTAAAAAGAGTTATTTTATTTAAAATTCACTTAAAAATTGAGTCTGGAACCACCTTACGCACTAAATGATGAATCTATAAGATCCAAATGATCTATGACATTATTGGAACCATTTTTTTTTTGTTTTAGCTTAAGAATTACCTTAATTTAAGGAATGCTTATGATTTTATATACAACCATAATTCTCATAACGTGGGGAAAATTCCATTCTTTAGTGAAAGTAAAAGAAAAGGATATTTCGATATGAATACAGTTCCACGTAAGAATATTTTAATTTTAAAATTTAATTTTATTAATTTTTATTATTAATTGCAGCATCTACAAAATATACAATCATGACTAAACTTCCGTCTAAAGGTTACTATTTACCAACAGCACCTCGATTCCCTGAGGATCCAAGAACTAAAAATCCTGGACCTGGTGATTATTTGGTAAGTTTTTATTTACATTGAATCATTTTTTGCTTGTATCCTTTTAAATATTGGTTTCTTTAACAATTTTTTGATTCGCATATTTTCATGATATTTATAAAATAAAATGGTAAAATACATGTACATATCAATTTTCATGACAATCGGTTGAACGGGGCAGAAGTTGCTACTTTACAGCGCTACCTGGTGGCGAATGGCATCAATGAGCATATTATACAAACCTTCTCCGTGAAAAAATACATATACATACCAATTTTCATGACAATCGGTTGAACGGGGCAGAAGTTGCTACTCTGCAGCGCCACTTGGTGGCGAGTTACATCAATGGGCATAGCATATCAACCTTCTCCGTAAACAAATACATGTACATACCAATTTTCATGACAATCAGTTGGATGGAGCAGAAGTTGCTACTCTGCAGCGCCACCTGGTGGCGAGTGGCATCAATGAGCATATCATACAAACCTTCTCCGTGGTAAAATACATATGCGTACCAATTTTCATGACAATCGGTTGAACGGGGCAGACGTTGCTACTCAACAGCGCCACCTGGTGGCGAGTTACATCAATGGGCATAGCATATAAACCTTCTCCGTAAACAAATACATGTACATACCAATTTTCATGACAATCAGTTGGACGGGGCAGAAGTTGCTACTCTGCAGCGCCACCTGGTGGCGAGAGGCATCAATGAGCATATCATACAAACCTTCTCCGTGGAAAAATACATATGCGTACCAATTTTCATGACAATCGGTTGAACGGGGCAGAAGTTGCTACTTTGCAGCGCCACCTGGTGGCGAGTGGCATCAATAAGCAAATCATATAAACCTTCTCCGTGGAAAAGTACATATATATACTAATTTTCATAATAATCGGTCCAGTAGTTTTTGAGTTCATCGATTTCATACATAAAAACACATCCTTTTTTATATATATAGATTAAAAATCAATCTAAAAATGATAAATTCTAATATTTTTTATTATTTTCTACTTTATACAATCATTTTAATACCTTATCGGTTGCTTTTCACCCTCAAAATCAAATATTAACAATATTGGAATCCCCCTACTATAATTTCCTAGAAACTCCGTTAAATTCTCGGAAAATATGTAGGTCAAACTAAATTCTAAGAAAATAGACGACCTAGACATTGTTTTTATTTTTTTATTGGCTGAAAGTCAGCGGCCATCTTGGAACGGGTGGAGTTACTATGACAACCGCGAGAAACTGTCATTTATAGAGATTCTATCAAAACATTATCTTAAAATAATGATTTTGTGTTGTTTTTGTTAAAACATTCAATTAAATGTAATTAATAAAGATTATTACTAATAGCAAAATTGTTTTTAAAGGGTATCAATTGCTTATTTTAAGCCGTTAAGTGTTTTTTGACGGGTGAATGTCACCTGTTTGAATGTGAATATTTAATTACTGTTTACAAGTTTATATTGTAATGACAGTTATTACTAAAACTGTATTATTAATTCCTATATATTTATTTGTAATGTTTAAATGGTTTTATTACTCCAGTATTGTTTTATTACTATTTATTTGACAAAAATATCCAACGATGTCAATTTTTGTGAAGTCCTATAAATTAATGATAATCATTGTTTTTTAAATGTATAATGTCTAACTTATGTTGTAAGAAGTATTTAATTTGATTATCTACGCCTTTTACTAATGATAATGTGTAAATTTATACTAAATAATTTTATTAATATAATCAAGGTTTCTGTAGTAAATACATAATAATAATATGGATTATATCTGCAAAAGCTGTGGTGGCTCAGATAGACTAGCGTCAGGTACATTAAAGCGCGGCTGTTATCGTTGTGTGTTCGAATACGCGGAGAGTAACTTTTTTTTTAATTTCCCAGTGCTTACCTACCTGAAAACGATAAATATTATTTTGTTTTAAATGTTAATAAAATTAATTAAAATGTTTTATTTTGATTATTATACTAACAATGTTTCTATGAAGTATTTTATAAACTTTTCTCTTTTTTTTCGATTTTTATCCCATATTCTTGCTTGTTTTGAGGATGTAAGGCATAATTAGTTCAGAAGAGTGTGATGTTGGAGGGTTTTGAGTGTTGGGTTTAAGAACCCTGCTATACGTCCTTGAGTATCAGTCGTCGGTGGCATTTTCTGTTTTTTTCGCTGTTTCCTGTTTACGTGTCTAAACTCTAAAAAAATAGTTTTTTGGTGTGAGTGTGTGTAGGAGTGTAGCCTACGTGTTGCAATGTGGGTTTGGGAGATTGACGCTGTGACGCGTCTCCTCCGGCGTAAAGCCTTCCATTTGGCATGGGCAGAAGGAACCACAGCAACCTTCACCAAGGTCTCATTTTTTTCATTCTGTTGTTATCCAATCTCTACCTATAGGAGAGAGTAAGTTTCGTCTAGGAGGTCTTTCAGGTTCTGCAGGAGAAGGAGATCTTGATATTCGGAATTCTTGAGGTTCTTTGGAGTCCTTCATTCCAGTGCGTATGGATGGTCCTCTGTGGTAAGAAGCGTATGGAGGAATCTCTGACGAAGAGCAGAGTATGGCAAAGCCTTATAATCGAAAGGGAGGTAAAGGGTTCTGAAATTGCATTTCCAAATTTGATACCGATTATTATGTTGGAGTGTATTAATTTTATGGCTAGAATAGGTAATTGGATATCATTTAAGTTGTTAATAAGACCAGTGTGCCAAACCTCGTGAACATCCATTAGTATGGTAGAGGCGGTAAAAGTTTCATCAAATCGGTCCAAAGGAGTTTAGTCACACACGCCTCAGAAATAAAAATTAATTATTAAAATAAAGAATAGGTATCAGTTTTCGTAAAAATTATTTCATTTCAAGCACGTAGGATACAAGAGAAGTATTTTTTCCAAATTATATATAAATAAATAAAAATGTTTATGTTTCAAGTGTGGATTAACAAGGTGATTTTTTTTCTTGACGTTATTTACTATGCGAAGTGTGTTCTCCATTGACCTAGAAAAATGGGGTATCAACGGGAGAACGTTGATATTGTCGAAAAGAAAAACAGAAAATCAGAAAATAGACGAAACGCTCTGTTTATAAATGGAAAAACCGACCTGAATGATTGTTTACTCGGAAAGCGTCGAGACGAGAGCATTTTTCATTTAGGGAGAAAATCAGGAGGGAATAGAGAATAATAGGCTTCTGTTTAAATATTTATTAAATTTATTTATTAAAAATAGTAAAAAGGTACATATTTTCCAATATTATAATAATAATACAAGAAAATATCTGACTTATGACATTGACAGATAAATTAAAAGCGATTTTGACAACTGACATGCGTGTGCAGAAATAGGACAGTAGTGACAGGTAAATTAAAAGCAAATTTGACAACTGACAGACTGACAAATCAGGTGGGTATAACTGTAAAGTACAGCTTTTAGAAGTTGTAGCATTAGTTCTTATACATATATTTCAAAACTAGAACGAAACACACTTGTTACATCTTTGTAAAATAATTTTAAATAATAGAATCCTCAGTATGGCCGTTTTGTGGTAAAGTTTTCGAGACAAAAACAGACACCAATCATTTGGGGTGGGTGTCTCGTATGTGAAATATCACTCCAACTTCCTCCAATTTTGGTTTTTCGACGTTGGCTCCCACTGCGTTCTTCTCCGGCCGCTAGTGAAGATATATAGAGGCAATTTTCGAAGTTCGAGACATTCAAGCATTGCCACTTTAAACGTGCCGTAGCTGGATATCGACGAACATCGTATTAAAAAAAGATCACTTGTAAGTGGTGATATTTTATATTAGGTTTTGGTCCTTTTATCATATTTTGTGTATATATTGAAAAGCACAAAAAACTCACTGATGACAAATACAGAAAACAGATAAAATTATCGTTAAATAACAAGTTTTCATGACGCTTTTTAGTTTTTGTTATCTGCCAAATGTCAAATATCAAAAGTCCCAAATTTCAAGTGTCCAAAACGTCAAATGTCAAAAATGTCACATGTCAAATGTCCGAAATGTCAAATGACTAAAATATCAAATGTGAAATGACTAAAATGTCGAATGTCAAATCTCAATAAATGATGTAACGCTTTTTGGTGTCGATTTTTAAACGTTTAGCACGATTACCAGAACGTCCCAATAGAAACTGTAGCTTAATTAACCCCTTAAAGGTTAAATTGGCGTTGGGCGCCAATTTGTAGCTTAATTAGCCCTTAAAAGTTAAATTGGCGTTGGGCGCCAATTTGTAACCTTAAAAGTACCCTAGGCTAGCTCCCGTGGGTCGTGGCTTCCTTCTGTGTTCTACCAGATTCTCTCCAAACATTAATTAAAGGGTGCAAAGTACAGACACACAAATAAAATTCGAAAGATCAGTTTAAAATGGTTTATTACTTTAAAAGAGATTAGTAATTTAATTTAAAATATTTAATTACTTATTTCTCTTATCATGGTTTGGTTCTGATGGCTTCTGACTGAGTTTTGATCCAGTGGAGCGGAGCAGTAGGAAGAATGAGTACCTTCCTAGGCACTTCTAGACGGATTTTCACACGACGTGGAAACGGAACAGCAAAACGGAATGGGATTCCCCTGTAGGAACTTCTTGTCAAATTTCTTAACGACGAGGACTTGGAACAGCAACGGAATGAAATTGCCCTGTAGGGACTTCTTGTCGGCTTTTCTAACGACAAGGAAACGGAACAGCAACGGAATGGAATTCCCCTGTAGGAACTTCTTGTCAATTTTCCTACGACGTAGAATCCGAACAGCAACTGAATGAAAAACCCCTCTAGGAACTTCTTGTCGGATTTTTCTATCGACGTGGAACGGAACAGCAAAATGGCGTCGGCTTCACAGAATGACAAATACAGAAAACAGATAAAATTATCGTTAAATAACAAGTTTTCATGACGCTTTTTAGTTTTTGTTATCTGCCGAATGTTAAATATCAAATGTCCCAAATTACAAGTGTCCAAAACGTCAAATGTCAAAAATGTCAGCTGTCAAATGTCCGAAATGTCAAATGACTAAAATATCAAATGTGAACTGACCAAAATGACTAAAATGTCGAATGTCTAATCTCAATAAATGATGTAACGCTTTTTGGTGTCGATTTTTAAACGTTTAGCACGATTACCAGAACGTCCCAATAGAAACTGTAGCTTAATTAGCCCCTTAAAGGTTAAATTGGCGTTGGGCGCCAATTTGTAGCTTAATTAGCCCTTAAAGGTTAAATTGGCGTTGGGCGCCAATTTGTAACCTTAAAAGTACCCTAGGCTAGCTCCCGTGGGTCGTGGCTTCCTTCTGTGGTCTACCAGATTCTCTCCAAACATTAATTAAAGGGCGCCAAGTACAGACACACAAATAAAATTCGAAAGATCAGTATAAAATGGTTTATTACTTTAAAAGAGATTAGTAATTTAATTTAAAATATTTAATTAATTATTTCTCTTATCTTGGTTTGGTAACGATGGCTTCTGACGGAGTTTTGATCCAGTGGAGCGGAGCAGTAGGAAGAATGGGTACCTTCCTAGGCACTTCTAGACGGATATTCACACGACGTGGAAACGGAACAGCAAAACGGAATGGGATTTCTCTGTAGGAACTTCTTGTCAAATTTCTTAACGACGAGGACTTGGAACAGCAACGGAATGGAATTGCCCTGTAGGGACTTCTTGTCGGCTTTTCTAACGACGAGGAAACGGAACAGCAACGGAATGGAATTCCCCTGTAGGAACTTCTTGTCAATTTTCCTACGACGTAGAATCGGAACAGCAACTGAATGGAAAACCCCTCTAGGAACTTCTTGTCGGATTTTTCTATCGACGTGGAACGGAACAGCAAAATGGCGTCGGCTTCACAGAATGACGTAGAACTGCGAAATTCTTTCAGATAGCAATTTGTTGGTCCTTAATAGGACCCTTCTTCTAGTTGGCAATAACCCTATTAATAAAATTGGAATCAAAACTCCGACTTTCAAGTAATAATTTTCAAACACAATCGCTACAAGTCTTCCCAAATTTCGAGAAAAAATTAATTACCTTTCATGTATAAATATTAAAATACCTCAAAAACTGACCTTGAATCAACAGCAATTGTATTTGAAAAATTTAAATGTTAGTAAAATAGATAAGATATTATACTTACCGCATATTGGATTATTTTAACTAGTAAAATTAAAACCAAGGCAAAATGGTACTCACCAGAAACAGAAGGGCAAAGATAGTCGGAAAAGCTCTGAATTTCTTCAAATTCATCGATAAAGTGAACGAAATAAAATCACAAACTCACGATGAGACCCATTCTGTCCTTCCCAATTACCTATCCCCTCTCGTATCAACGCGATAACAATAGATAAATTAAAAATATTTATAGTCCGAACGGAATGTTCGAAAACCAACGATACAATCGTTACAAAATGTAGGCTGAAATGAGAATAAAATAGAACTCTAATTCGATATAAATATACGCAAGTGCATCATACGCATTGTAGTTTTTCTCTTACCATTTTTTTTCTGTCGCTCTTTCTACGTTTACTTTGTCTGTTAAAACGACATATATAAAGCATACCTTAAAAAAACTTTTTCTTAAACGTGTATTGCAATTTTGTAATAGTTGTATAGATAGACTAAGAAATGTTGTTCACAATCAATCGTATTTCCGCTTTTTTTCATCCGGCAATCAAATCTAATGGAGAGTCGGTCGTTTGAGAGAACTTGAAACGCGATTGCCCGTACATATTAGTTCCAATTTCAGCAGTTAGACGGCGCTTTGCTTACAAATTGGTGAAAATCTGATAAAAATGTAAAAGTGGCAGACGGTTAAAAGAGGTTTTCACTTTACTTTATTAAATAGACAGCCGCGAGTGGTTTTTTATTGCTTTTTTTAGGAAATTAGATAGTTTTATTGCTTTTATGTTTTTAAACACAAAGCGCGATCTAAAATTAAAAATTTACTAAAAATATATTTTGTGTTAATCTAAAAGAAGAAAATATAACCATATTTTCACTGATCATTTATATGCAAACTTAAACGATTATTATCCAATAAAAAACGAGGATCTTTGCTATAAAATAAACTCCAATTCTCCCTTTTTTTCTTCTCCAATTCACACACAAAACTCTGAGTCATCCTCATATACATCACGGATTGTCACCGACAGTTCACATATATATCAGCAGGACGTCTACCACAGATTTTCGACAGAAAATGCCGATTGCAACCTCGCAATTTAACGAAAAATGCTAACGTGAAAGTCGTTGAGGCAGACAACGAAAACAAGTTATGGAAAGATAATGGAAATCTAAAAATAACTGAAAATGTTGTTATCGCTTGAGAAAAGTCAGTTTATGTGTGTAAAAGAAAAACGGATAACATTATCTTTAAGTATGTATGTACTGTCATTTGTCAACTGTATAATTGTCACATTGCCACGTATTTTAATGAAATTAAAAACAAAATCAAATTTTGAAAAATTAATAAAAAGGTTAATCAATTTATTCCAATTTAAATCCAACTCCAGCTGAGATCGGTAGTGGTTTCTCTACTGGCAAATTGTGCCCAGCTCAGCCGTAGAGGGTAAGTACCAAAATAAAGTGAGTACGCCACCGATTTGTACGGTTAAAATCGGAAACCCCTGATGTTCCAGGCACTACTTCACCCACTGGAGATAATTAAATAAATCTTGAATATTAAACAACTCTAATTGAATTACACAATAAAGAAAGCGACGATAAAGTGAGCTAAATAAAACAAAATCTCAACTAGACCCTTCTTTAATAGAAATATTAAGAATTAGAAAACTGTCAAGCCTCGTGCTTGACAACGCTATTGATATTTATATAAAAAAAAGAATATATGAATAATATTAAAAGAGAATTTTATCCCAAAATGTGTGATCACACGCAATATAAAAAAAAATATAAACAAGAAAAATAGATCTTAACTAAAACTATAGTTGCGCCTTAAATCTAATTAGCTTATCTGATAATCTAGATAGAATTTCTCGTTGTCCTAGGCTTCTCCAATACTTAGGCCGGTACCAAATTCAAGCCTGTTCCCAGAACCAATAGGCTTGCACCAATCACAACTAACTTAAGCTCGACTAAGTATCAGGTCAGCAATCAAAACTCAACCAAAAACTAGGACTTAAACCCTTAACTAGGATTTATACCTGTATCTAGGATTTCAGCCTATAACTAGGACTTAAGCCCGTAACTAGAACCCTAAAATCGTAATTTGGAATTAATAATAGCTCAAACAAATTTTAATGACTCCTCAATTGATTGACTTACTGACTTTAATACAATTTGAACACATTAACTTAAATTTGTACTACAATGAAAGAATAAAAATGAATTTAAATGAATAATACCACATTTAAAAGCTGACTTACCTGAATTTACAATTAATGATCAAAACTAATGATTTAAATGTACTCAACAAACTTAAATTTGACTTGCTAGTCACGACAAAATTATAACAATAAATTAAATCAAAATTTAACATAAAATTAATTTATAATAGTAAAAGAATAAGCAAAAAGGAGTCCAGTTTCACATAAATAAACCTACATACAATACACAAAGAAATATACATGTAAAATCAAGATATTAAAACTAAAATTGCGACTATATGGCGTTATTAATCTTATATAAAAAAAATATAATATAGTAACTCACCTATTAAGATAGGGTTGTTTTATTTCTTTAAACTCGTGACACCCCTGGCTGGTAAACGGGTGGAACAGTATTCTAGTTGCTAATGGCACCAATCGGAATTCTACCACAATTTACCGTCTGAACGGTTTTAAATTACCATAATTTCCCTACTGTCTGCTCTATGGGCTACCTACACTCATTGGGAACGAAAGAACCATAAGAATCGAACAACCACATGAATAAATAACGTGTTACTCACCACAGAAGATTTCCTAAATATCCCTTCACGAGGAATTTTTCCAACGAATCCACCAAAATAACGGAAAATCTCACTCCAATACTATTCGTTATAAAAAACTGAGGTTTAATTTCGTAAATCCAAAATTAATTGTCTCTGATGAACAGAGATTACAACTTAAACCCAGAAAATCTTCTCACTGCCACGTTTTCAAGACAAAGGCTGGTAAAAGAAAGAGCCGATTCTTCCATATCACGTTCACGGGATTTGACACACGTCGAAATAAGAGGTGGCCTCTACTACTATAGGGACAATAACCGTAGGATCTTCAGCTACCAATTTACGAACAAACAGTGGTCGTTAGATACGACTAATCTTATAATTTATCAAGATATCAATAAAAATGTCAACATTACCTAATTCCTCGTTCATTTTCAATTTTATTAAGCAAGATAGAAATATAACGGAATACTGACTGTAGAACACTATACTTCGAGTTATCGACAAAAGAAGAGAAATAGTACCTCGGCCGGGTGAAAATAAAAACATAACCCCAAGGATTCATAAACGGAATTTTAATAAATATACGATATAGCGATATCAGGAATAATTTATGGCCAGAATAATAAATAATAGCTGGCGATTATCTATACCGAACCAGATCAACCGGTTCCCGACCCAAGTAAATCTTTAATAATGGGAAATTTCAAGGTAGGAAGACGCTTATGTTTACAAATTAAATATTTATCACTTGCGAGAATTTAACCCGTGACAACATGCCAAACATCAAATGTCATAAATGTCATTTTTTTACATTTTATAAAAGAATAATCTTTTATTAGAGGAATTAATGATGGCATATAATTAAATTTACACAGCTAACCTATATAATAATTATAGCATAGCAATGGTTTAAATTATAGTAATAAGAGCTTAGAGCTTGTATGTTATACAATTTCAAAATCTCATCACTGAAAATTTGAACTATTAACGATCCAACAACTCCATAACATGAATTCGGTCATTTCAATTAGTTCTATGACTCTCCACTGGGTACGACTAGCTCGTTACGCTGATAACAATCTCTCGGTGTTATGAAATTTAGAGCTTGTGCTTACTTTTAATACGAAAAACAAACTTTATTATGGCCGATAGATCGTAAAAACAATGTTAAGGATAATAAAATCACTGTTCTGATGTTGATAATCCCGATATAAATGGAGTGATAAATGGTGTCTAGACAGCGGCGGACGTTTAGAAACTTCATTCATGTTTTAGCCACAAAATGAGATTTGACGTTTGACAGTTTTTTAAATTACGACACTTTTAACATATCTGGTTTAAAATTTGACTTCTGTCAAAATAAATTTTGCTGTTTAAATAGTGAATTATTAATTTCAAATTTAAAAAATTAATCAATACAAAATTTCCCTTTAAATCGACGTCTTTGTTTAAATAATCAATTACAAACACAACGCAATAATTATATCTAATATTTTATGGGCACTATCAAATGTTGACAATTAAAATATATCATTCGTATCGACTTTTGACTGTATAAAACTGATAAGACAGTCATAAAAAAATAATAAAATTATCAAAACATGATATTAAAAAAATTTAAATAGGTACTCCATACAATTTTATAAATATTTATAATTTGTTTCATTTTTTTAACACATTTGTGTTTAATTCAAAAACATAACTGTTAATACACATAAAATAACAGCTAGGTAAATTCTTTTGTTATTTTTGTGTACTCTGATAAGCGAAAAGTGAGAGAGAGAGAGATGAAAGTTAGATAAAACGATATTTATAAAAAAATAAATCACCTTTTGCTTTGGTTTTAACTCGAGTTAAAAAAGAGTACTTACACCACTATTTATAATTAGTAAAAATACATATGGGAGATACAGAGATAAACAAAATCTAGTAATAAAACGCTTTTATAAAAAAACTGAATCACACTCTGTGCGTCGCGATCACTTATTACTTTAAAACTTTGTACGTAGGTGTTATCGATATTACCAGCTTTTCAAAAAAACTGAGTTACACTCTGAAGTTTACGGTCACTAATTACGTTAACTCTTCATACGTAGATATTGATCATATTGTTTACAATTAAGTCCAATATCCAAAGAAAGAAACAGTACTCTTTTTTTCTTGTAGTAAAAAATAGTATCTAGGCAATAAAGAGACTTACAAAATGGCTCCTAGGTAATTAGATCAGCTTCTAGCTTAATCTCGGAAATACGGCAAAATTCGGCTTCTTACTAGCCTCATCCACAGGTAATTATCGGCAAATTTCGCCAAAACCATTAACGATAATCACTAAGTAACTTTATCGGCATTAGGAACATTAATTAGCTTGTAATTTTTAGCATCAAATAAAAAAAAACGGGAAAACTGAAACTAGACGTCTCGCTGAGATGTTATCAGCAACCCTATCACACCTAGAATAATCTCGTTAGCAACCAGAAAGGCGCCTAAGCTACCAGCGCGAGCATTGCGTGATCTTAAACGTGAAATCTCATTGGTCAATTAAAAAAAATCAATACTTCGCTTAGAAAAGTCCGTTAGATTTCAACGTTCTGGAAAGTTCTATGTAATATGTTAAGCTTACAGGGTTGGCCTGAGTAGAAAGAAATTATAAAAAAGAATTTTAATTAATCGTTTTTTTTTAAACGCTACAACTAAACAAAAAAATAATAAATTATAGTATAATATGTCAATGTGAGCTGTTAGAAGAGTGATTTTAAATGACAAGGCAACAGTCATTTTTCCAAACAGAATGAGTCATTTGTTTCGTAGAAAGTTGACTTATAAAGAGAATCTCGTATGTCAAACTAGTAATTAACAGCACATGTCAATGTCATCTGTCATCTTATATAACAGCTTGACATTACTATAAACGTTATTTGTCAGAAAACTGTCCAAAAATAAAATAATTGAGTAACTGTGTACATGATGGAATAAAAGATTCACGAATGTTAAAAAAGTTAAATATTTTAAGATTGACATGACTAATGACAATCCACGTCAACGTCATCTGTCAAAAAATATCTTTAACAACCAAATCAACAATTATTTATTTACCTAAAATCGACAGAACTCATTAAATGAATACTTAATAAGTAAACCTTTATAAAAAGAGATACATTTCTTGAAATTTTGACGCGTGTGTCGAATTAAAGTCACGGATTTCCCTCTCTGTAAAGTTTTGCCTATAAACGAGACTTTGCATCAAATTTAATTAGTTTGAGTTTGAGAACTAACGTTTGTTTCCAGAAAGTGCAGTTTCAACATTACTAATGCTAAGTCTGTAGCAAATGGTTCTTACGTGGTAATGTCTTATTCAAGTTTAATAATTCATTAATACGTTCCACGACTTGTAGCTTGATAGTTTTGGCGAAAAAATGCAATATTTATACATTTTTTTATTAAATGACAGAGAAAATGAACTTTTTATCACTATAACCAAATGTTCATTTGCTCGATGAATGTTAGTGGAGAATATGAAAAAGAAGGTGCGTAAGGACATTTAAGAGTTTGGAGGAGAGCGAGTCGTGGATTCTCGAGCAGTTAACGAGGTGTAGAAACTAAATTGTAAGATATTAGGGCGCTACTTAACTTGTTTTAAAAGAGGCACAAAATTAAAAAAACCTTGATAATGAAAATTGCCACGTATTTTAATGAAATTAAAAACCAAAATCAAATTTTGAAAAATTAATAAAAAGGTTAATCAATTTATTCCAATTTAAATCCAACTCCAGCTGAGATCGGTAGTGGTTTCTCTACTGGCAAATCGTGCCCAGCTCAGCCGTAGAGGGTAAGTACCAAAATAAAGTGAGTGCGCCACCGATTTGTACGGTTAAAATCGGAAACCCCTGATGTTCCAAGCACTACTTCACCCACTGGAGATAATTAAATAAATTTTGAATATTAAACAGCTCTAATTGAATTTCACAATAAAAGAAAGCGACGATAAAGTGAGCTAAATAAAACAAAATCTCAACTAGACCCTTCTTTAATAGAAATATTAAGAATTACAAAACTGTCAAGCCTCGTGCTTGACAACGCTATTGATATTTATATAAAAAAAAAGAATATATGAATAATATTAAAAGAGAATTTTATCCCAAAATGTGTGATCACATGCAATATAAAAAAAATATAAACAAGAAAAATAGATCTTAACTAAAACTATAGTTGCGCCTTAAATCTAATTAGCTTATCTGATAATCTAGATACAATTCCTTGTCGTCCTAGGCTTCTCCAATACTTAGGCCGGTACCAAATTCAAGCTTGTTCCCAGAACCAATAGGCTTGCACCAATCACAACTAACTTAAGCTCGACTAAGTATCAGGTCAGCAATCAAAACTCAACCAAAAACTAGGACTTAAACCCTTAACTAGGATTTATACCTGTATCTAGGATTTCAGCCTATAACTAGGACCCTATTAAGATAGGGTTGTTTTATTTCTTTCAACTCGTGACACCCCTGGCTGGTAAACGGGTGGAACAATATTCTCGTTGCTAATTACACCAATCGGGAATTCTACCACAATTTACCGTCTGAACGGTTTTAAATTACCAAAATTTCCCTACTGTCTGCTCTATGGGCTACCACAGAAGATTTCCTAAATATCCCTTCACGAGGAATTTTTCTAACGAATCCACCAAAATAACGGAAAAATCTCACTCCAATACTATTCGTTAGGAAAAACTGAGGTTTAATTTCGTAAATCCAAAATTAATTGTCTCCGATGAAGAGAGATTACAACTTAAACCCAGAAAATCTTCTCACTGCCACGTTTTCAAGACAAAGGCTGGTAAAAGAAAGAACCGATTCTTACATATCACGTTCACGGAATTTGACACACGTCGAAACAAGAGGTGGCCTCTACTACTATAGGAACAATAACCGTAGGATCTTCAGCTACCAATTTACGAACAAACAGTGGTCGTTAGATACGACTAATCTTATTATTTATCAAGATATCAATCAAAATCTCAACATTACCTAATTCCTCGTTCATTTTCAATTTTATTAAGCAAGATAGAAATATAACGGAACACTGACTGTAGAACACTATACGTCGAGTTATCGACAAAAGAAGAGAAATAGTACCTCGGCCGGGTGAAAATAAAAACATAACCCCAAGGATTCATAAACAGAATTTTAATAAATATACTTCTAAAAATAATTCCAGCGATATCAGGAATAATTTATGGCCAGAATAATAAATAATAGCTGGCATTTAACTATAATCGATCTAAATCAACTGGTTCCAGACTCCAGTAAACCTTTAATAATGACGGATTTATAAGGTAAGAATTTAGTTATACTAGAGCGAATTTGACCCGTGACAAAATACAAGAAAGGGATATATATAGCTAAGCTACACAGGAATAACAATGCTGTGTCATTAAAATCTTATTACTTTTCTTCACTTAAAGTGAATCTTAGAGTGAATTCAGCAGCAAAGGTTTAGGTTTGAAAAAAAAAGTATTTGGCACTTGGGTAATGCCGACAAAAGTGATATTTGGTCCTGTTAATTACAGTATAACTATTTATCCCAACTACTCTTATAAGGCGCGAGTATCTCCAGTATGCCGTACTATGTTCAATCGCTTTAAAATGGTTTGAAATCAATCTAATTCACTCAAAAATCACAGAATCTTAATAACTAAATTAATTTAACTACTGTTGTTAAAAACTAGACTGTATTAACAAAGAAAATTTGACTAAACATAAACTTTCACCAGACTTTTAATTAGGTACTTCGAATTTTTTTCAATTTTATTTATTTCCTGCAGGGGCTTCACCCACAGGGACACGAGGAGAAAACAAAGTACAAAACTGAAAAGCGACCCTCTCTAAGCAATAAATTTAAAATTCATTATATGGATTTCTCGACTGTAACCAGCCAGATATCATAACCTAAAAGTATTATTGGCCACTAAAATTTCTCGTTGTCGACGACAAAAATACAAAAAGTAACTGTAAAGAAAAGAAAATGTTCGGTTTCATGGCCGGGGCTCTCACTAAAAGATTTACTACTTCGAATCGTTAGTTTATTACACCGCAATAATACCAACATATAAATCAAATAAAAACGATATACGGTGAAAGAGAAAACAATACCTAACAATACGCTATACGAAAATAAAGCAAGATTTAAAGATTTTTTTGTTGAAATGTCATATGTCAAGTTCTCAAATCCATTTCAAACGTCAATATTTTTGGTACATCAACTGTCAAATTCTATCAGTCAAATGTGAAATATAAAATCTGATTGATAATGTCATATATCAATTGTTGAGTGTCAAGTGTCAGATGTAAAAAAATAGACAGTCTTTAGATACAAAATTCTATAGAAAAACGGATATTTCAGAAGCCTAATGTCATATTTTTATAAAATTGTTTGGTTGAAATGTGAGCTGTGACATTTAGTTTAGAAATTGTGTCATTTTCTCAAGAATTGTTTCCGTCAAGCTTTTTAAGTTTAACTGAATAAAAACAACTTCTTATATCAACCACAACATTTTTTTCCACCATTTCCACTACGCCTAATATAAAAAAATCTTCCGATATCAATTGAAAGGTCTGTTGAAAGATAAATCCCCCTTTCAGGATGTCTTGTAAGAAACTACTACAGTTCTCCAACCAAATCTTTGCTAACTTCCATACAAAGAAGCTAAGTTACTGTAGCGATTGACTGTCATGCCACCCCTTACCGATTTGTTATGGACGATAGGACTTTTTTTCCAGACAGATATAGGGTGAATTCGGTTTTTATAGAAAAAAACAGCATGAATTCTTTGCCTTGTTTTTTATACAATGCACTAATGATTATCTATAGACTTAAATCCAATTTTATTGCATACCTTACCTATTTTTACCACTTATTACTGTGTCATCATTACTACTCTTTATTACCTCATCTGATAGTTTTATTTTAATTTACGAGCCGACTAAAACAACGCTGTTACTTAGTTAGAGGCGTGAAGTTTTCACAATGAGGCATCAACTCATAAACCCGTCACCAACTGCCACTAACGAATTTTCTTGTATTTTCACTCGAGCCGAGAAACTCAGCTGGAGACGTGTTAGTTTCCTTTAAAATTTCTAAGTGTATCATCGTATCGCTCGACAAATTAGTTGGAGGGTGTCCGTGTCTTTCTGCGCATTGTTAACCCCAAGATCCTAAACGACTTTTCGAAAGGTCGTAAAGGCCCTTTTACTGTTTTGCACTGAACTGAAATATTGTCTATTCGATCAAAATATGAACACAGGATGAGTCATCTTCGCTTTGGTGATGATTTTTATTGAAATTTATTATTTAAAGTGTTTTTGGGGAAAAGGGGAACGTCAGCGATACCACGAAATTTATAATCGTTAATGAAAAGATTTGTAGACATGTTTCTTAAGTATAATGGTAAGAATTTACAGGATGTATCAATGGTTTTTGGGCTGTTAGGCTGGCGTCGATTGTCTTGCTGACTTGACGTTTCGCCAACACGAGCGGTTGGCATCTTCAGAAGTTGCCTCCTGGTTGACAGTCTGCGAACTACTGAGCTCTGCGTGGACGGAGCCCGTATTTATAGTCGGGAAGGAAGTGGATGGGGCCTCAGTTGCTTTCGATTCCAATCGGTTCTGGTCGCTGTTGTTCGTTAAAGGTAGAGTTTTCGCACCCTTAATTATGTTTTATTGATCTTGACTGCTTCCTGTTTTTTATTAAAGTTGTTCGGGTGCTTCTCTATCTCTATGGCTTCTCTATAGAGTCTGGAATGGTATGCTGATGTAGTAGCGAGATGGTCCATAATCCGATGGTCCATAGTGAGGGTATGTTCCGCTACGGCGGATTTGTCCGTCTTCCCCAGACGACAATTGGCCTTGTGCTCTTTAATCCTGGTGTTAACAGGATACTTACTGAAGTTAACACTACTGATACGAGACTTGTTACGAAAAAGAGTTTTGTTATAAAAAATATTCTACATTTGAATGCTCCCCTTCAATATTATTCCCTTCTCATCACATATCTTTCCATACGTTTTTACCATTGAACAAATCACTGCTGGAAGTCTTCTTGGGTGAGGGTCTTTAGGAGTTCTGCCGTTTTTTCTTTACCGCTACCATCGACTCAAATAGGGTCCCTTTCACAGCAGTTTTTATCATAAACGAAAAAAAATTACACGGTGCCGCAGATTTCGTCTACTTCGCAGTTCCCGGACGGTTCTGGAACGGTTCTTTGGTTTGTTGGAACAAACCTTAGAATCAATTTATACAAAAAGTTTTGATTATCAAAATTGTAAGAAAATATTGAATAAAGTAATAATTTTAGCCTAAATTTTCCACCACAGTTCAACTCTTTGTTAAAATCAACAAGGAATTGTAATTTTGAGTGTTGAAATTATCTAGATCTGATATATGTTTATCATTTCTAATCCAGAATTTAATAAACAACTAAAATCAACACCAGACCAGAGAAGAGTAACATTTAATTTTCAAACATTAATACTTCCGGAAGTGGTTTAGTCTTTCTCCCCATTTTCCTCTCCGCCTTCCCACGTACATCACACAAACTAAAACCAAATACCACCACCACCACCATCCCTTCATTCGGGTAGCCCTGAAGAGCCCTTGTTATTGTTAACTACTGAATTTATTTGCCTATAATTACGAATGTTACGCGGCGCAATGCTTTCTCTTGATGTTCGCTCGCCTCGAATTTCGATTCCACCGGTTTATAATTCATCTTTAGAGATTTAGTTCCGAAGCCCATCCGTTTTACAACGATGGAATTTTTGGTAAATATGACAGTTGCTAATAATTATAGCACGCTTTTATATTGAAATAAAAAAGAATTGAATCAAAATGAGTTTAATTAAAAAAAAGTTTATACTTGTAAGAAGTTTTTTTTACTTTTTTGGCCTAACAATATAAATATCTTTCTTAAAATAAGTAATACAAACTGTCCACAACTACAAAATATAGGAAGAAATCAGTTAGATTTTGATATTCTAAAGAAAATAATATGTACGCTTCACTAATCAGTTGAACCGTGGTGGAAAATTTAGGCTAAATTTGACATATTATACGGTTGACATTTCATCTAGTTGCCATTAACTACATTTTGTAACCCTAATTTACCCTAGGCTAGCTCCTGGGTTCGTGGCTTCCTTCTGAGTTTTATCAATTCTCTCCAAAACATAAATTCAGGGCGCCAAAGTACAGACAAACAAATAAAATGCCAAAATCAGTTTCAGGATGATTTATTAAATCAAGTTAAAGTTAAGGAATTTTTTAAAAAAATAATAATTAATTATTTCTCTTATCTTAATTTATTCCAGACTTCTATTTCGGTGGAGCCTTGACTAACTATCTTCAGGAATTCTTTCCTTCTTCAATTCAAGGATTCTTAAAAAATCTTCCTTCATAAACTATCCCGGGATGGTTTTTCCTTTTGTGACGACTTCTTTGGTCAGGTACAAAATGGTTGACGGATTGTCAGCGTTTCTTTATCGGTTGTAAGATAATTCTCCTACTAGGGCCCTTCTTGATTTGGCAATATACCCTAATAATGAAATTATAATCAAAACTCCAACCTTTAATAATTTACAATCAAATATATTTGCTATCACTATATTAACGAGAAAAAATTAATTATATTCACATGTTTATATATTTTATGATCACAAAAAACTGACTTTTACGACAGCAAATGTATTTGAAATTAAGTGTTAGTAAAATTTTAAAGTAACAAATTCATCGCAATTTGGACAATTTAATAAAAATAAAATTAATACTGGAGCTAAAATTTACCTACTTATTATCGAAGGGCAGAAGTATTAAAATAATGTTTCTAATTAGTTGAAGAAACTATAAGAAAGTGACCGAATGGAAATAATTTGCTGTCGAAGAAAGCACATCGCCAGTCTTCCCACCACGGCGACGCAATAAAACTTAAAATAAATACCAACCTATAGTCAAACTCCTGGTACCGATGGCATCTATCCTGTGTTCCTGCAGGAAGGTGGGGACCAGTTGATACTCCCCTTGGTGCGTCTGTTCAGGACCAGCTTAACCAGTGGAGTAATACCAACAGCATGGAGGACCTCTAGGGTGGTATTCATACCGAAGCCTGGAAGGGACACATATGCTGTGCCTAAGGCTTTTAGACCCATTAGCCTTACATCGTTTCTCCTGAAGACCATGGAGAAATTAGTGGATAGACATATAAAGGACAGGGTCCTTTTAAGCCGTCCTTTGCATCCGAACCAACATGCCTATCAGAAAGGAAAGTCATGCGAAACAGCCTTGCATGCACTGGTTTGCAAGATTGAAGATGCTATCTCAAATAGGGAAATAGCGGTGGTTGCTTTTCTTGATATAGAAGGAGCTTTCGACAACACTAGTACTCGCTCTATTGTGTCAAAGCTGGTGTCAAGGAATGTGGAAAACACTGTGGTGAGGTGGATAGGCAACATGCTCGGAAGTAGGAGAGCGCAAGCATCTCTATGTAGAACGGTAAAGGAGGTCAAGGCACAAAGAGGGTGTCCACAGGGTGGCGTCCTGTCACCGAATCTGTGGAATCTAGTGGTTGATGACCTCCTTTCTGAGCTCAATGCACAGGGAATGTACGCTCAAGGATATGCTGACGACATTGTTGTCCTAATAAGAGGAAAATTTATGAACACATGCCTAGAACTCATGCAGAGGGCATTGTTCATAGTGGAAAGGTGGTGTAACCAGGAGGGTCTGAGGGTCAATCCAATGAAGACTGTAATGGTACCATTTACAAGGAAGAGAAATGTTGATATCGCTAGGGTACCAACTCTCTTCGGTAACCAGATCCAGGTTAAGAGAGAGTTCAAGTACCTAGGAATAAGACTAGACGATAAGCTCACCTGGAACAGCCATTTGGCACATATAACGCAACGCTCTCAGACCACACTTATGATGATGAGACGGGCCGTTGGAAAGACATGGGGTCTGAGCCCACAAATGACTAACTGGCTATACACTAAGGTTGCAAGACCGATGATGGTGTATGGCTCGATAGTCTGGTGGACCAAGGTGATGCAAACAACCGCTGTAAAGAGACTACAAAAGATCCAGCGAGTAGCGTGTCTTGGCATCACAGGAGCCATGAGAGGTACTCCAACTGCAACCCTGGAAGTAGTGCTAAACCTCCCACCTCTCGACATTATTGTGAAAGGGGAGGCAAGGATGGCAGCCTACAGAATGGGTTGCAGTGGCAACTTGAAGTATAACGCCGCCAGTGGGCATACAAGGATTGTGGACACTGTACAGATGGACACCTTGGAAATGCTACCAGACAGGATGGTGAAGATCACAGATCTAGAAAAGCCATACAATGTCAATATTATTGACAGGGCTGCCTGGGAGAAAGGTGAACCTGAATATATGAAAAGGGGGTTCACTTGGTATACGGATGGCTCGAAGAAGCCAACAGGCACTGGGGCGGGAATATATCTGTACCTCGGAGGGATACAACACTATATCCATTTTCATAACTTTACAGGAGAGGAGTTTTAAACTTTTTTTCAACAAAAAGTGTTATTGGCACAGCTATTTATTGAGATGTTGAAACAATATTTTACCAGAACATTCTATTTATTGTTATTTACATCATGCAGTTGTTATAAAATAAAAAAAAACCTTTTTTACGTTTTTTTTTTACTTTTTAATGGACATGGTGTTGTATCCCTCTAATAAAGTTATTGTACTATAAGACCTAATGTGGGATATTCAATAACAACCACAATACTATTTGACTTACAAAATGTATTTAACTATTTTATTTATAATTCTCTTTACAAATACAAATAATACATCTATGTATTCAACCAAAATGGTATTTTAGATGCAAAAAACTCAGTCATCATCAGTTAAGTCTCCTTCAGGGTACTCACTAGTGGTATTACTAGTACCTATGCTTTAAGTTTTTATAAAAATCATGGCAAACTGTAGGAACATATGGTAGTAATGCCAATAGATCATTATACTTTTGTTGTGATATTGGTATTGGACTTTGTGTTACCAGTTGCAAATCGTTTGGCAATGTAAGGTGTCGCCTTCGAAACCTAACAAGGTCAATCTCCTGGTTTTCATTTGCGAAATTACTTTTCAAAAACAGAGTTCCCATGCTGTTCTGTTTTACTTGCAGTTGAACACAGGTTGACAAAAGAACATGTTCTTTGTTGACATCTTTTTTTCTGTTAATAAAGGGCGGATTTTCACATATTTTGACATCGTACAAAGACCTAAAATTTTTAAAATCTTCCAGTTCCATATTATGCACAGTATATTTTATTGAGGTTTGTCTGACTAACTGCTGCCAATCCCAGGGCGTTAGAATTGTCATGTTGTTAAGTTTTTTTCTCTTCCGCTCTATCAGCGCATGGACAGTATCCGCCTCCATATGCGTGTGGCCCTTTAGTAGAAACTTTTGAGTGATGATTTTTACTTGAAGATACTTATTGAGTACCTATCCAAAAGAAACACATAATAAGGCTAATATTCTTATTCTGGCCGTAACAATTATCCGACCACAGAATGATTTCTTCAATGTCACTGCCAGGAATGACGGTATCTGCCCATTTCAGTAATGCAGATCCGATTTCATTTCCGCCACGAGCTCCTTTGGATTCGTCCCACATAATACAATGGACTGACGAATCAGAAGAATCAAAAAGGGTGTAATTCAACGTCCAAAGTTTTCTCTTGTAAAAGCTTATATGCAATTTGTTATAAGGGGTGACGGCAAACATTTTTGAAGATCACCCGTTAATACCTTAAGGGTATTGTTAGCCCTTTTGGTGTCCTCGCTTTTTAAATCATACCTTAATTTAGATTCATCCAGATGTGCATTATGGTCTTCCTCAATAGTAGAATCTTTTTTAGAACTTTTCAATAGTTCCAGAATCTTTCTCCCACGAGAATTATGGTTCATTATTCTTACTATTACTAAAAAAGAGCAAATATTATGACTTAAAATACATCCAACTATGTAAACTCATCAGAACTCTCAAAAGTACTCTTAGTTCACTAACAATCCGCCAGGCTGTGTAGAGGTAGTATACACCACTATGTCCAGTAGTAATTCAGATGCTTCAGAAGGATAAAACACCAAGTCCACATGGTGTTCTATCCCTCTAAATGAAAGTGGACTTGGTGTTGTTTTAAAACATGCTATATCCATTTCTAACTGGTTTTGGACATAGTGCTCTATTCCTCTAAGAAATATGAGAAAAGCTGATTTTAACTCTGTAATAAAGTCAATATGGAAAAAAATGGACATAGTGTTGTATCTCTCCGAGGTACAGATATGGAGTCAGACCCAAGGCGCAGTTTTGCGTAAGCCTGGGTAAGCTGGCTACAATTTTCCAGGCTGAAGTTGTTGCCCTATCAGAGTGTGCAAGAGTGTGTTTGGAGCGTGGTATGACAGACCACACCATATACATAAACTCGGATAGTAGAGCAGCGCTAATGGCACTTGACAGTTTTGACTTTGACTCTAAAGCAGTATGAGACTGTCATCAGGCCATGAAAACCCTGGGAGAGTACAACAAGGTTATCCTTAGTTGGGTTCCGGGGCACAAAGGTATCGCTGGCAATGAGGGAGCAGACAAGTGGGCAAACAAAGGAGCTGAAAGCCCGCTCATTGGCCCAGAGCCGACGTGTGGTATTGCTTACATGACAGCACGAAGAGCTGTTCGCCAGTGGATGGGCATAGAACATCGAAAGAGCTGGGAAAGAACAGAAGGTAAAATACAGTCAAAGAGAATGCTGCAGACACCTACTGGTGCTATAGCGGCAGATGCCCTTGGGCTGAGGAGGAAGACCCTGCGGAAAGTGGTTGGCTTCATCAGCGGCCACTGGGTATTTCGCGGACACCTACATAAGATGGGAATTCAAGTTGAAAACCTCCTATGTAGAAAATGCGGTGAGGAGGAGGAAACAGCCTTCCACGTGATATTCATGTGCCCAGCCCTGCAAGGTCTGCGTGTGAGATCCCTTGGCCTACCGACTGGAGATCAAAGGGAAGAACGGGAAACCATAGTCAAAAGAATCTCTTGGTTCATTAAGAACCTGGGATTTGACGAAGAATGAGGACCTGTGAATGAGGGTGCACAATAAGCTGTACTAGCTGCGATGCAATCCCATGGACTACCTCTAAGCCTGGCCCTCTTTAAAAAAAAAAAAAAACTATAGTCAGGTGGATTTCGGCCCAAAAACGAACGTTACAATTTGACATTTCTTACGGTTGACATTTCCTACAGTTGCCATTTCCTAGATTTGAAATTTTATACAGTTGACATTTCCCACATTTGACTTTTCTTGCAGTTGACATTTCCTACATTTGAAATTTCATACGATTGACATTTCGTACATTTGAAATTTTCTACAGTTGTCATTCCCTAGATCTGAAAATACATTTGGCATTTCATGCAATCAACATTTTATAAATTAGACATTTTCTACTTTTGACAGTTCATACAATTGAGATTTCCAACATTTGATATATCATACAGTTGACGTTTGTTTCATTTTGACATTCATGACATTTGATATTGACAATTGACATTTCTCACGTTTGACATTTCATACATGCACAGGTTATGTAAATTTTGAAAACCGACATTGATGTGAATTTAAAAACACTTTACTAATTTCCGTCCATTTTCAATTTTCTCTGTAAACTCGTTGATCCCTTTGCTCATGAATTATAAGTTGTGCAATTTGAAATTCGACATTCTCAAAAATTCAATAACGCTGGGGAAATTCGAGGCTGCAAGCCGTAATAAAGAAACAGATCTTTTTCGTTATATATACACACACACCAAAGTGGAGGGTGATCTTTTATTTAAAGGTTTAATTCGGAATTTGCCAACTTACAGGGTCTGAATTTGCTGGTTTTGATAATGAAAAGAAAATATTACACTTAGAAAATTGTGTTTTTCGAAAGAAAGTGTTTAGTTTTAATGCAAATCATGTTTTTTGGACAGTTCTAATCCATAGATTGATCTTTCCACCACGGTTTAAATTTGTTAATTAGTGAGAATAACGAAGTTTAATAGAGTTTTGGCAGGTTTAAATTTCCTTCATTTGCAATTTCATACAGTTTACATCTGCTACGTTTGACATTTGATACCATTGACATTTCGTACGTTTGACAGTTTATCCAGTTGACATTTTCAACATTTGACATTTTATACATTTACTACATTTAATATTTTAACGAAACGGAGCGTCATGACCGTTTCGTTGTTTATTAATAGGTTTATTTATTAGATGCAAAGCGACCACAACGGTGCTATTTTTGGAGTATAGATGGCACACTTGCGAAATTTACGAGTTGTACTCACTTTCGCGACTGTTTGACATCAAATATCAGCTTTTTTATACCGGGGATGTCTCTTCATTAGTAACTGAAGAGAAAACCTATACTGTACTGAAGAGGTCTAACAAGGCGGCAACACGTCTAGAGTTGGTTTTGCTCTGGTATAGACTGGTTGATATTTATAACTACGTCGCAGCATCATGTGCATTTGAGTTAGTAAACACTAACCACGCACAAATCTGACAGCATTACGTAAGATACTTTTTCTTTTTTTTTATATTTCATACATTGACATTTCGTTTATTTGACATTTGATACAGTTGAAATATCCGTCATTTGTCTTTTCATCCAGTTGACTTTTCCTAGAAAAGCGTCTTCTGAACAGATTATATTGCAATGTTTTTAAAGATTTTTAGAGTCGGTTCTGTTTTCTGGACAGCAGCGCTCATTAACATTTATAAAAACGGATCCTTCATTCAGGATATCGGTTAAGTCCTGTAAATATTTTCTCGATTTTACATTTTAAATGGAATCCTTTTTAAGCTGATAAATCTTTATACCGAAAAGGTTTAAACCCTATTTTTATTCTTTCAGATCCATCCACTTCATACAGCAAGTATGCATAATGCTTATAGAACATTTAATTTAAAATTGAAACAAAACGTTTTAAGAATGGAGTTTAAATGTCATCCAAGAGATACTTGGCCTATATGGGCTCGCGAGTTAAAGAAAAAGAAGAAGATGAGATGGTTTTTGAATGAAGGAAAAAGCTACGTGCATTGTATGAAGAAAGATTTGAAAGAGTATAAGATTTGATTTTAATGAGGGTGTTTGTTTGTCCATTAATTAATCATGTTAAATAAAGTTTGTTAACGTTGTGGAGCTTGGAAAATTACTGCTTTATTTATCTGTATTTTCCTTCTGTTGTACTTCTTTTAACATCAATCGTTGGACAAAAGAAGTTTCATGTAAGGAAATAACTTCTTTTTATCTTTTTCAGATCTATCTTTTCCTTCTGTTCTACTCTTTTCAACACCTTTTATAGTACAGGAGAACTTTCCTGTTTTCACTCTGTTGCAACTGTCACAACATTCAAAAAAAGTCTTCGAAGTACAATAAGCCACCAGAAGAAACAGAAAAGATTCTTCAGAGGGCTCGAGTTTAAACAAAGGTAAGTGTAAAACAAAGATTCGTGCTATAGACTGATTTAGTAACTTAACTGTATTAAAACTTAAAAAAATAATAATTATGTAATTCAACATATTATATTCACGAAAGATGCTTACGCTGTTGTTCGATAAAGTCTTCCAAATCCAGAATTTATACTGTCAGACGCCACAGAGACCGTTTATTTTAGCAAAATCACCTTAAACAATATAATCAATAAAAAAAGGATAAAAATAAGGGTCCAGGATCAGTTAGTTAACAGGAATGTGATGTTGGTGGTAGTGTTGGGTTTAAGGACCCTTCTATGTCCTTTTCAGAGAGTGGATGATAAGGTTTGGATGGAGTTAGCATCAGTCGTCGGCGCCGCTCCCACAATAACAATTTGGTGTTTGCTTTCTGGTTTCTATTGTTCCGGTGTTTGTTTGATTTCTAAAGCTCCTGGAACGTGCCTAAACTGTCAAAAAATAATTCTTTGTTGGTGTTAGTGTAAGTGTTATGAACAAGTGTATCTCACGTGGTGCAATGTGGGTTGGTTAGAGTGATGCTGTGGGATATCTCCTCCTGCGTGAGGCTTCCCATTTGGTCAGGACGAAGGCAACTACAGAAACCTTCGCCAATGGCGTTTTTTTTGTTACTATCCAGTCGTGTTTCCCTCATATCCAATATATCTACCTATAGGAGAAAGAAGTTTCGTCGAAGAGGTCTTCAAGTTCTACAGGAAGGTCCCTGTCTGCAGTTTAAAGAAGTCTTAGGGAGGGAACGACCTCTGGGATGTGGTTTTCGCTCTTTTTAGTGTCCAATAAGCGATGTATCGTTTTGTATCGTCTAAAATCGAGAAGGAAGAGGAAGTGTATTTGTGTTTTGATAGACAAGGCGGTGTAGGATTTTAGCTGCGTATGATTGCTATCTCTGAGTGAAGAAGAGAATGGAGGTGTCTCTGAAGAAGAGAAGAGTATGGCGTAGGGTTTTGGAATGACATCTTCTAAGTCTACCACCTAGGGCACCTCGTCTTCTCATTTTGTTGATGGTTAGTTTTACATCGGCGTTACACCTGAGCGTTCGATTGAATCATCATGAAGTAAGTCACCTGATTTTGAGGAACGAGTTGTACCACCCATAGAAAGAGGTTGATATGGTCAAAAGTAAGATTTTCTCGTCGGCTGAGGTTTGGGTTTTGTTGGGGTTGAGGGTTACTTTTCATCTGCTGGAACAGTTGGAGAACTGGTCCAACAGTCTTTGTGTTAGATATTTTATTGCTAAGGAATATCGATAGTGCAGATAGTGTAAAGATTTAGGGCTAAGATTGGTTCTGAAATTGCATTTCCAATTTTTGATATAAGAAAACTAAAATTTTAATTTTTAATGAATATTTTTAATTATTTGAAAGATTAAATATAAGCACCGCTACTGCGCTTATTACACCCTTAACCTCCAGACGATTTTTTTCTTGTTGTCTTGTAGAAAGCTGAAAATTGCCAACTTGCCGTTAGTTTCATTCTATTTGCTGTAATATAAGTGACATACTGTTAAATTAAAGTGTCATTCGGAGAATAGATGTGTACCCGGTGGTTGACATCTCAAAAGAAAATCGCTTGAACTTCAAGTGGTCCGTTACGAACGAATTGTATGAAAAAAAAAAATAAAGGAAAGTAACATGTTGGAAACAATATTTAACAATTGAAAAACGTGAAAAAATTGCAAAAAAGCTCAAAAACGATGAAAAAAGTGTTTGTGTGTTCTTGTGTATGTATCTAAGAAGTTATACTGCTTTGACCTAAAAATACCAATCATAAAGTTTAATCTCATACCTGCATAGTAAGAGGCCGCTTCTTTTAGATCGTAAGTGTGACAAGATTAAGAGTTTATACAGTCTGACATGTATCTCGTGACAAGGCGGAGCTTCCAGTGCACAGAGAGGAGAAAGTATTCGGCCAGACTAGGATGGAATATACCTGAACATTAACTCTTGTTAAAATTTTAAATTTTTTACAATGTTGTCAATTACAGTAATATTGGCTATTTTTAAGTATGAATAAGGCAACAGTGTAGATGTAAAGAGATGCTCACAGCATATGACTGCTACACAAATGGTCTTTAAAAAAAGTGTAGGTACATACTTTTTTTTCTAATCACAACAGAATCGATCCCTTAGGTAATATTGGATACTTGTTTAAATATTAAACAGATGAACAAGTGCATGAAACCTCAGAAATTTCATACTATAATACCCACTTCAATCAAAAACAGCTCTTCACAATAATCCTCCTTCAATATACCCAGATGTGTTGTCAAAAAGGGCCCAAGGCATTTCATATTTAAATTTAAATACCGGCACGATGTAGGGGGATTATCGAAAACCCTGTTGCCAATTTTATTCATATTTATTCAAAGCAAGATACTTCACTTATCTAGACATATGTCAGTTGTCAAAAAGTATGTCACTCTTATAAACAGATGTCAGTTGTCATTCTAACTGGCATGGAAGCCTTTATTCCTTATTCCAATAAGCGCCCTTCTAACGGCAAGCCCTGGTTTAGCAAAAACTGCGAGCGTGCAGTCAGATCTAAAAATCTAGCTTACCGACGGTGGCGTAAAAATCCAACGGCTGAGAATCGCACCACCCTTGTTACCGCTCGAAACCAGTGTAAGCAAACGATAGATCAAAGCAAAGAGACGCATAACACGAGGATCAAAAACAAACTTCTTGCCAGTCCTAACGGATCTAGGTCTTTTTGGTCAGTCGCTAAGGCCGTCAGTCAAAATTTTACCAAATCAAATATTCCACCTCAAACACGTTCCGACGGCACAATAGCAACCACAGCCGGAGATAAAGCGAACTTACTGGCAGAACTATTTTCTTCTCATTCGAACGTAGACTTTCAGGGAAAAACACCACCGAACATTCCAGCAGTTCATTCGGAAATGACTGATATCGTATTCCGTCAGCGTCCTGTCAAACGAATTCTTAAAGGGCTCGATGTCAGGAAGGCTTCTGGTCCAGATGAAAGTCCTATTATAGTGCTCAAGGAATGCGCTGATGAGCTAACACCAATATTTTGTAGACTTTTTAACCTATCCTACAAAAAAGGAATATTTCCATCTTGCTGGAAGAAGGCAAGAGTTCAGCCTATACCAAAGAAAGGCAAGAAAACCATGCCAAACAACTATCGACCTGTCGCATTGCTTTCAGTTATATCAAAAGTGATGAAGAAAGCTATTAACCAACAACTTCTAACGTACCTAGAGGGCCTTAATATTATCAGCGACCATCAGTACGGCTTTCGTAAGTCCAGATCAACAGGAGACCTCCTAGATGTCACCCATCTTTGGAGCAACGCAGTCGAACATCATGGGGAGTCCCGGGCTATTGCACTAGACATTTCTAAAGCATTTAATCGTGTCTGGCACGAGGGGCTCCTAAGTAAACTGCGATCCTACGGTATGCCCGGTCGATTCTGTTCATGGGTTTCTAGCTTTCTTCAGGACCGTTCTCTGCAAGTGGCGATTGACGAGTTTCTCTCGGACACCTTTACCATCAATGCTGGTGTTTCTCAGGGGTCCATATTATCCCCAACCCTCTTCTTACTATACATTAACGACCTTCTAGCGAAGACAGAAAATCCAATTTATAGCTTTGCTGACGACAGCACACTTATCTCATCGTTTACTTTGAATTCTCGAACATCGGCTGCTGACGCACATCTTCGCAGACAGCATGAAGTATCACGACTCAATAAAGACCTGGAAGAAATTTTGTCTTGGGGTGACAGTAACCAAGTCGAATTTAACGCTAAAAAAACCCAGGCAGCAGTTTTCTCTAAGAAGGTTAACATTGCAGAACCAGATATAGTCATGGCAGGACACGCAATTCCACTGGCTTCGTCTATTAACTTACTGGGTGTCAATCTGGGAGGAGATATGTCTTGGCATAATCACGTGGTAACAATCGCCAGGACAGCTTCTCAGAAACTCGGAGTACTTTTCCGTACCAAAAAGCTGTATACACCACAACAACTTTTGACACTCTACAAAGCCCAGATTCGACCATCACTGGAATACTGCTCTCATGTCTGGAGTTCTGCACCGAAGCATACCCTTCGGTTGTTGGATTCCATCCAAAGGAGAGCCATTCGCCTGATCGGTGACCACGAGCTAACCAAGAACCTCGACAGCTTAGAACATCGAAGACAGGTTGGTGATTTGACCCTCTTTTACAAATATTTCCATGGCAAGTGTTCTACTGATATTGCCCACTTGATTCCACCTAGAGCAATTCATAGCAGAAATACACGACAAACCACTTCCGCCCATCCCTATGTGGTTCAACTTAATACTCCTCGAACATCATTGTTTAAGAACTCTTTCTTCTGGAGGACATCCTCTTTGTGGAACGGCCTTTCTGAGGCCGTATTTCCCACCGAATATAACCTTCAACGATTCAAGAACAACGTGAATCGCTTTCTTCGCACACGCACCGCTCTCAGAGCGCCTTAAAGGATTTTTCCTGCAGTGCTTGTGCTTGACCATAAAAAAAAAGATGTCAGTTTATACAAATCTTGTAACTCATCAATATTCTCACTAATATAGGAAGTCAGTTGTCAAAAATTTTATCATTTATATAAACAGGTGTCAGTTGTCAAAAAGTTTGTCACTCACATAGACAGATGTTAGTTGTCAAAAAGTTTGTCGCTCACATAGACAGATGTCAGTTGTCATAAAGTTTGTCACTTATCAATTTTCTTACTAAGATAGAGCACGAAGACTAGATACCAGAAGTCTACACGGTATAGGCTTTTCCATAATATTTCTGGTCTCAATAATCAACCCAGATCATATAGTCGATTCAGATAGAAGTGTCATCAAGTAGTCTCTGGAAAATTCAAATTTGTAGTGGCAGCACCCACGTTTAGTGAAATTTGAATCGCAATATTAGCAATATTTGAATCAACTATAGTTCTATTTTTGCCACTGGTGGCGCGAGAAACCATAAGAACTTATAGAGCCTTATAAGAACCGATGTTTATGACATTTAAATTTCGCGAAATTAAATTCAATATATAATATTAATTTATTTATTTAAAATTAGTTGTCATAAAAGCTGTCAATAGTAACAAAACTTCCCGCGTAAGGATTTAAACGAGTATCTTAGGAACACAAGCGCACTCTACCGGCAATAGTTCTGTCCCCTAAATTGAGACCATTTTTTTAACATTACGTTTAAACTCCTGGTATCTATACTTCGTGAGATAGAGAGTCAAATCCTAATCTAGAAATCATTCTCTTTCCTCAATTTCTATGTAGCTACTCTTAGTTTTGTTTATCTTTCTCTGAAAACATCATCAGGTAATATAAAATGTAAAAAACATGAAGAAGATAAATATGGCAACAATGTGTGTATCGACTTTGCAACTATGAATTGGACTTGCATAATGGTTGTTAAGGGTGAGAACAGCTTTCTGCTTCTTAATCACTCAATGGGTTGAGTTAATACCAGATTTACACATCTGGTCTATTCAGTTTAAAAAAAACTTGTTGAGTATTATGTGTTGATACGAGTCTGCAACAAGCTCGTTTAATAATTTAACAGTAGAAAAGATAATAACAAAATAAAAGAAATGAGTAATAGTGAATGGAAAAAATGAGAGAAGGCAATACAACATTTTGGAGATATCATAACCTTTCACAAGACAAGAAATTATCTAGAAAAACAATGCTGAAATGATACAAAGTGGCAATCAGACTTGTAACTACATACGCTGCTCAGACAATGTGCGTCACAAGTAAAGACGAAGAAAGAATCAGAATATTTGAGAGGAAGATCATAAATAAGGAGAACCGTGGACCCAATAAAAATAGAAAATGGGGTAGACTGAAATATGAACTTAGAGATTCAATAATAGCAGAAGATATTGTCAGATATATTAAAGCAGAAAGACTGAGATGGAGAGGACACATAGAGAGAAGAAAAATCGATCTCCTGATAAAAAAAGTCATTAGAAGGAAAGACTGAGTCAGGGAGGAATAGTAGAGAGAAAAAAAAACAGCCTACTGATTAAAAAAGTCATAAGATAGAAATACTGAGATGAAGAGGACACATAGATAGAAGCAAAAAACGACCTACTGATCAAAAAAGTCATTAAATGAAAGACTGGGATGGTCAGGACACATATGGAGGAAAGAAAAATGACCTACTGATCAAAAAAGTCATTAGGTTAAAAGACAGAGATGGAGAGGACAGGTACAGAGAAGAAAAAACGACCTATTTGTCGAAAAAGTCATTAGATAGAAAGACTGCGATGGAGAGGCCACATGGAGACAAAAAAAAGACCTACTGATAAAAAAGTCATACAACAACGATACAGAACACAATCATCAAGTCTTACAAAAGCTCTTTCCCCCTAAGGCTGACTAATAATAAAGGCAACTTCACCCCTTGGTGGTGCCCAGAATTAGAACGCCTAAGGAAGATGGCGAGAAAGGCTTTTAACAAGGCAAGTAGTTCAAAACTCCTCGAGGATTGAAACTTATACAAGCTCCACCTTAAGGAATACAAAAAAGTCGTTAGGCAAAAACAGAGAACGGCATGGAGAAGAAATCGAGGATTTTCCACAGGCAGCGAGACTCCAAAGAGCCTTAACAAAAGATCCATATAGAGATATTGGTATACTTAAGAAACAGGATGGTAGTCAAACTACCAACCTGGAAGAAAGTTTACATCTCTTGCGAGAAATACACTTTCCCGATTCTGTTGCCACAGTAGAGGCAAAGTGGAACGAGGAACATCACATACCCTCGACAGAGGACTGGCACATTGCCAGACTCATTGTTACCGAGGACAAAGTTAAATGGGCAATATCTAGCTTCTCCCCCTTCAAATCACCGGGAATGGACGGAGTTTATCCAGCCCTGCTGCAGTGGGGTCTGGAGGAACTTCTTCCTCACCTAGTGCAAATATTCAGAGCTGCCCTAGCTCTAAATTATATACCGAAGATGTGGAGAGAAGTAAAGGTTGTCTTCATACCAAAACCTGGAAGAATGGATTACTCCATTCCAAAAGCTTACCGGCCTATTAGCCTTACATCGGTCTTATTAAAAACGCTAGAGAGGCTAAATGAAAGGTACATAAGGGATACAGTGATTAACACCAAACCACTGCATCCCAACCAACATGCATACACAACAGTATTCATAGATATCGAGGGAGCTTTCGACAAAACCACGTTCCCTAAAATAATGCACTCGCTTACTGATCGAAATATACCTACAACAGTAAGCGGATGGATTCTCAGCATGCTCTCCATGCGTGCAATAGAAATAACTGTAAATGAAGTCAAGATAAGAGGCAAGGTTACGAGGGGCTGCCCACAGGGAGGGGTTTTATCACCTCTACTGTGGAACATTGTTCTAGACAGCCTAATTCACCGCCTCAATGAACATGACAAAATCTATACAGTAGCCTACGCAGACGACATTGTTATTCTGCCAACAGGAAAGTTTGAAAGCACCCTTTGCGACAGAATGCAAGTGGCTTTCAGAACTTTAGAGACATGGTGCAAAGAACAATCGCTGTCTATTAACCCCAAAAAGACAGAGATGGTTCTTTACACAAAGAAAACGAAACCTAGGGGCTTAAACGCACCCAGTCTTTTCGACGTTAAATTAAGCTTTGCTACAGAAGTGAAATACTTAGGTGTTATCCTCGACAGCAAGCTGACGTGGAACTCACACATAGAAAGCAGAGTTAAAAAAGCATTTATATCTTATGAGCAATGCCGCCGAACCATAGGACAGACCTGGGGATTATCCCCCAAGGTCACCATGTGGATCTACACGGCAATCATAAGACCTATGCTAACATATGGTGCTGTCGTGTGGTGGCCTAAAGTGAAACAAACGACAGCTATCAAAAAATTAAACCAAATTCAAAGATCCTTCTCGTAACAGGAGCCATGCGAAGCACACCGACCAGCGCAATGGAAGTCATACTTGGTCTCACCCCCCTTGATATATTTGTTAAGGAGGTCGCATTGATGACCATGGTACGCTTTCGCACGGTTGGTATCAAACCCACTGTAGGGACTGGCATCTATAGGGATAGTCTATGGAGGGAATCGATAAAAGTGATACCACTCTTACAGGCAGTCACGGATGCCGTCGCACCAAGATTTGTCTTTGACAAACCCTACAAAATATTAACAAACAAGACAGCAGACCCCAACGTAGTGAACGCTCTGAGCGTATATACGGATGGATCAAAAACAAAGCAAGGTGTGGGATGTGGAATTTACTCTAGATCCTTAAGCCTAAAAACAAAATGGGCTATGGATGGCTTGTCAAGTGTGGTTCAGTCAAAACTCACAGGCATAACCATAGCTGCAAAAGAATTAATCAATAGGAACATCACAGGCAGGAATATAAATATATATACAGACTGCCGACAAGCACTACTGACCTTGAATAGACCACGTTTCACTTCAAGTTTAGTACTAGAATGTCACCAATCTCTAACTGAGGCCAGCCAGAATAACGTGGTCACTCTCAGCTGGATCAAAGGACATGGGAACTCTAAAGGCAACCGCATTGCGAACAATTTAGCAAAGAGGGCTGCGGGCTACAGATATGTTAGCCCTCGCCCGTCTACCAAGCTAACATTGTCCGCAGTCGTGGACCTTATTAAACAGCACTCTCACCAAAAATTTATATAGTGCTGGGATGAAACTACGAACTGTAGACTGGCCAGAGAGTTATTACCTCATCCTGGCGAGGAAACAGCAAAAAAATTTAAGGCATTGACCAGACAAAATCTCCGAACAGCTGTGGGAATCCTGACAGGTCACTGCCAATTGCGACAACATCTCTTTAGGATGAAACTAACAGAATCGCCGCTATGCAGAGACTGCGAACAAGAAGAGGAAACAGTAGAACACATTATGTATGACTGCTCTGCTTTTTCTGAAATCAGAAGATCCGTGTTGGGCGAGTATTGGCTTACACCAGCCGATGTCAGGGAGATCCCCCTCGGGAGCCTCATCACCTATTTTAAATCAATAGGCCTGGTGACATCCTGAGGTGAGGATATCCCTACACACGGGAGGATGCACAATGGGTCATATGTGGCCTCAGTGCTGGCTGAGCACTAGCTCGCCCCTCCCAAATTTCCAGATCCAGAAAGTCATTGGATTGAAAAACTGAGATGGAGAGGACACATAGACAGAAAAAAAAACGATCTCCTGATCAAAAAAGTCATTAGAAGGAAAGACTGAGTCATAGAGAGAAAAAAAAACGGCCTACTAATTCAAAAAGTCATAAGATAGAAAGACTAAGATGAAGAGGACACATAGAGAGAAGCAAAAACGACCTACTGATCAAAAAATCATTAAATAAAATACTTATATGGTGAGGACACATAGAGAGGAGAAAAAACGACCTACTGAACAAAAAAGTCATTAGGTTGAAAGACTGAGATGGAGCGGGAGAAGAAAAAACGACCTTTTGATCAAAAAAGTCATTAGATGGAAAGACTGAGGTGGAGAGGACACATAAAGAGAAGAACAAACGACCTACTGCTCAAAAAAGTCATTAGATGGAAACGGAGATGGACAGGATACATAGAAACAAGCAAAAACAATCTACGCAGTCTCGTTATTTAATAGCGAGACCTCGTATAACCTTTCAAATAGAGATGGCTGATCCAGTAATTTTTTCGGATTAGTTCGGAACTAGTCCGGGTCAATAACGTACCTAGTCCAAAGATCAGTTCCAGTTCCTAGTCCGCAAGTCCGCTCGCGAACCACGAAGTTTATTTTATTTGGCGTTACTTTGTTACACTTCTCAGTCTCCTCAGTCGGCTCAGTCCGCCGCGTGGTCGTTTTCTTTGAACTGCGACGGCGTCGGTCTTACTTTGGACTGATTCATTATAAGTTATAAGAATAGGTACACGTGCACGTGCATCTATTTTTACATTATTTTAAGTTAGAAACCGAAATAGTGAAAATTATTTACATTACTTAGAGTTTTTGTTAATAGTTTAATTTTTTAATACTTTCAAAAATAGAAACATGTCAGCAAACAAGAGAAGTCCGATATAGCTCTACTTTTCTGTAACTGACGAAATCAAACACGATACTGAAAATAATCGTATCAACATGCTCTCTTAAGTTGTAGATACTGTAGATAGTACACAAAAATATGAAAATCGCCGCCGGATCATGAACAACACAAAATCAGTGTACTCACTGGTGGACCGAACCAAACGACCAAGTCCAGATTCAGTCCAATCGCCTATGTGCATGTGCAATCGCTTTTGAACTAGTTCGCGAACCTGTTCCAAATATTGGTCCGGACCAGTTCCACTAGTCCAACCTTTAAGACCAGTTCCAAAAGATCAGTTCCAGTTCGCGTTAGCCATCTCTACTTTCAAAAGGGAGGAGGGTACTTTTGGCTTGCACGGTATATCAACTTAAGTCTCTATTTGAAACTGTAGAAAACTATTGCTATATTTATAACATTATTCACATTTTCCGTTTAAAAGATTTTAAATAGAAATGGTAAATTATTTTGAAAGTAAATAAATCGAATAAAATCCAACATGTTATTTGTGGAAGTTTAAATTACAGAGTATTACTCGGTAAGTGTGTTTGCTATGTCCCCACAGATGTTGATTTCACAGCGCTATATGGCTTTAAAATAAAACAAAACGAATTAAATTGCTGGGAAACCAGTATTATACTTGCTAAATTTTCCATATTCATTCCTATAAATCGCTTATGTGCGGATTTCGAATTTTCACAATAATAAAAATTAAAATTGTAATACTTCCCAGTGTTGAGTAATAGCTAATTTCTTGACGATTTAAAGAAAACTTCATTAGATGACCTAAAAAGTAGGTCTCAAGAACCCCTGAGTATCGAATTCCGTGATCAATTTAAAGAAAACTCTAGGAGATGACGTAAAAAGTAGATTTTCTATGTACCAGGAGTACCAAGGATCGCAGTGAATACCATATTCGTTGTCAAAAACCCCCGACTATAAAATTATAGGGAATTTCATGATAAATTTACAGAAAACTCCAGAAGTTAAGTAAAACAGAGGTTTTTTAATGCACCAGGTACTCCGAGGATCGCAGTGGATACCATATTCGTCTTCAAAAACCCCCAATTGTGGTTAATTTCGTTGTCAATTTAAAAATAACTCTAAGGATATGATAGATAGATAGATAGATATTTTTGGGGTTGGCTGTTAGCCTATATCACTGCGACCTTTGCAGATCTATTGTGAACACCCATTATCTATGGAATAGGATTAGAGCACCTTGTCCAGCTCTGCCCTCTTGATGAGACTTAATAGCCTTGACAGTGGCCACTCCGCATAACTTGGAGCAGCCGGTTTCTCCTCTCCCAGTACTAGATACCGCGTCCTTGCAAGGCCTTCACATTGGCATAGGACATGAAATGCAGTTTCCTCTTCCTCTTGGCAGTATCGACAAATGTCTTCATCTGCCAAGTTTAGCTGACTCATGTGTTTTCTGAGCGTACAATGTCCTGTCAAGAGACTGACAATCATTCTGACATCATTTCGCCTTTGTGATAGCAGCTCTGCAGTAAACTTCGCCGAGTATCCCTTTATGAAGAGTTTGGCTTGTCGCTTGCCCGGTGATGTTTCCCACCACTCCTGGGCCTTTTCTACCCTCCATTTCTCAATGGCTGCCTTTTTGAATGTATTAGCAACTCCACCGAATGGTTCCGGGCCAATCATTGGAGTGTTAGCTCCCGCACGGGCCAATTCATCAGCCTTCTCATTGCCCCGAAACCCTGAGTGTCCTGGTATCCATGCCAGTGTCAGAGAATTTTGACTAGCGGCATGTGTCAGGGCCCCAACGCAGTCCCACACCAGCTGTGAGCTTATTTGTGCTGAGACTATCGCGTTTAGAGCTGCTTGGCTGTCCGAGTATATGACTACGGTTTTACCCGTTATACCCTGACTTACGATCTCCGTTGCACAGTGTTGTATGGCCGTTACTTCAGCCTGAAACACTGTGGCATACGCACCTAGACTTAGTTGGATTTTTATCCTGTGTCCTCTACTGTATATACCTGACCCTGTGCCTTTCTCAGTCTTTGAGCCATCGGTATACCAAATTGACTCCCCTTGGATTGGGGGGCCATTGTTCCATGAGTCCCTTTCCAGTATTTCTACTTGAAAGTTTCTCACAAAGTTATACCTGGGGATTATCCTGTCCTGAGGCATACTCATTTGATCTAAGGATATGAGACACAAAGTAAATTTTCAATGTACCAAGAGTATCTGGAGTAACGAAAATCGTAGTGGATACCAAATTGGTTCTCACAACCCCCTGAGTATTGATTTTTAGCTAATTTCAAGATGATTTAAAGCAAACTCTAGGAGATGATGTAAAAAGTAGGTTATCTTTGCATCAGGTATTCGGAGGATCGCACTGGATATCATAATCGATCTCAAGAACGCCCGACTATAAAATTTAGCTAATTTCATGATCAATTTGAAGAAAACTCTAGGAGATGACATACGAAGTAGATTTTTGATTTACCAGGAGTACCTGGAATACCAAGGATCGCAGTGGATATCTTATTCGTTTTCAGAGACTCTAGTTTCCAATGTTGGCTAACTTCGTGATAACTTTACAGAAAACTCCAGAAGACGACGTAAAAAGTTGGTTTCCTTTGCACGAGGTATTCGGAGGATCGCAGTGGATACCATATTCGTTCTCAAAAAACCGTAACCATAAAATTTTAGCTAATGTCATGATAAATTTAGAGAAAATTCTAGAAGGTATGTAACAAGTAGATTTTTATCGAATTTTACCTAATTTCATGATCAACGTAAAGAAAACTCTAGGAGATGATGTAAAAAGTAGATTTTTTATGTACCTGGTGTACCAAGGATTGCACTGGATACCATATTCGTTGTCAAAAACCCCAAATATACAATTATAGGGAATTTCATGATACATTTACAGAAAACTCCAGAAGCTACGTAAAAAAGAGGTTTTTGATTACACCAGGTACTCCGAGGATAGCAGTGAATACCATATTCATCTTGTATGTATGTATGGTGTTAAGGGTGACAGATACACCTGCGACCTATAAGATCTATTGTGTCCCCCTTTTCTTGCTATATGCCTGATGATTCCTCAGACTTATAGCAGCTCTTCTAGTCCTATCTTCCTTAGAAAGTTTAGGATATTATTGGGTTTTAAATTAGGTAGTTTTTCCGTTTCTATTTCGTATGACCCTAGGTATTTGACCCTAGAAGTACTTAATGCCATGCATTCTGAAAGTATGTGTATTGAGATTTCATCCTCTACCTCATAGAATCTGCAGTTTGCTTCATCTACTAATCCTAATTTCTTCATGTGTCCTCTTAATCGACAGTGACCGGTTCCTGTTATTCCTGTTATAATTCGGAGGTTTTTCTTACTCAGGTTAAGACAGCTGTGAGATCTCTTCTGGTTATAGTTTCCCAGGAGCGTCTTCGATTGTCTTAGTCCTTGTAGATTATTCCAGTACTTGGATTTTTCGCTATCTATTTTTTTTCTTAGTTTTTCTAAGATTGTATTACTGCTGATTCCACAGGATGGTGCTGGTCCCATATATGGGGTTTCAGCTCCTTTTTTTGCCAGTTTGTCTGATGTTTTATTTTCTTCTATTCCTACATGTCCTGGAACCCATAGGAGGGTAACAGTGTTATTCAGTCCTAGTTCATTTAATTTGCCTAGGCATTCCCAGACCATCTTTGAACTGATTGTATCTGAGTTCAGAGCTTTGATTCGTCTTCAAAGACCCCTAGACTATCGAATTGTGGTTAATTTCGTTGTCAATTTGAAGATAACTCTAAGGAGTTCAAATATGTTTAAAGATTTTCACTATTTAAGTATTTCTATCTAAATCCGGTACTGCGAACAGAAAAAAAAGATAGCAAGCATAAACTTGTAAAATGCAGTATCGTAGCTTTGGGCATTCCTAGTTTCTCGTCCGTTATTTTTTTGTTCTAATCTAATTGCCGCACATTCAACTACGGCATGTTTAAATGGAATTGAGCTAATTTATGAAGTGACAATTATTTGTAGGCCTTTTAGACTGGTTGTTCGTTCAAGCTGATCGGCACACGTATGGGGGCGCCCTATATATGACAGACGACAGTCGTGTGCCCTTATACAAGATGATACTCAAAATCGTGTTACTTTAAGATTAAAATTAAAACCATTGATTAGAATCTGCAAAAAAAGATTAATTGTAATTTCACCTCCACCCTCTCGAGATCTCTCGGCGAGAAGCGAGAAAGCAGAAACTCTCAGCAGTTCAGTACGAATTCAAGATGGAACAAATTAAAGTTTTCTTTTAAAATATTCACTTCGAAATAAGTTTAAACATCCATAAAAGTCGTAGAGGGACAGAACGACGTCAAATATAACGGGAGATGATAGGAAAGAGTGTGTACGGTATGTTCGTGCCTTTTTCCTCTTTTCTCGTCTCGAACTTTCTCCACAAAAGTGGAGACATGCTGAAACGACGCGAGACGAAACGATGCGAGCGCATATACCACATTCTCGGCGAGTTTGTTACCACTCACCCAATCTCGCATGGTCTCGCAGAAACTCGCTAAGAGTGTGGAGGTAGTGGGAACGTCTACTAAACGATGCAAATGACGCATAAGTTGTTCAGGGCAATCTATTATTTTTTTGCCAGCCATTTCTTTAAATTAAGAAGTAAAACGTAGTCAAAAAAAAGTGTAACGAGTTGGAAACCTATTTCTATTAATTTTATTTCCACAACTACTAAGACCTAAGCTAGTGCGTTGTCGTAATGAAAAAGAACTTTTTTGTGGCCAATCGTGGGTTCTTCTTGCAGTTCGGTTTTCAAACTGTCCAATAAAGATGAATAACACCAGCACGGGTAATAGTATTAGTCTTTTTCAGATAGTTCGTGAAGATTGTTTCTTTTTAATTCATAAAGTCACCATAATATTTCTGACCAAGGGAGTGGTCTTCGCTTTTTTTGGTGAAGTTTCAACTTTGGTAAAAACATTGTTTAGATCATTCTTTGGTGTTAGGAACTTTGTGATGTATCCATATTTTATTCACAATGACTTAACAACGCTTAAACTCTTGTGGATTCTTCTGGAACAGCTCTAAACTGTTTTTGAATCATTTCACATAAGTGCCGGCAGAGCACTTCAATTTTCTAGATCCAGAGCATAGAAAGCTCTTTTATCGATAATCAAGATGAATAGTTCACTTAATACTATGGGTATTGTCACATACGATGATAGGGCAGTTTTGCCCTACATATTAATTTATTAGTTTATATTTTACTGTATTGTTTTGTATTACATTTTACCAGGTCAAAGTCACTGCGTTAGATCTCGACACGTGTTTAAATAGTTTAATTTTTATTCTCACGTAGAATATGAATTTACTATAAAAGCGAGTTGTTGAGGTCGGACACGGGGAGTTCGGAGTCTGAGGTTGTCTGTAAGGGTCACCCTTCGGGGTGACTTATTTTCGTGAGTAACTGTGACATGCCACCAGGTAGTTAATTTGGTAAGATTGGTGTATTTAGTGCGTTATTCATATTTTGATCATTTATTGTTATTGCTTGTTTCGTTATTAATATATTTGTTGTTTGTTTCCTGTTGTTTATCTCATCTTCCCCGTGGTTAGTTTTCTGCCTTCAGTAGGATACCTAACCAGGGGGTAGATAACCACGACCTGGGTGGGAAGTGCCTTTAGTAAGCTACCCCTCATCCCGAAAACACTAAGGCATTCTCCTTAACCCCCTAGGCGTGACAGTATATAAAAAAATTATATTCTAAAATAATTACTTTTGATTCAGTTTCTTCATAGTAAATGTCGTATTGTAAAATATATAAAAGCTTTATATTCTAAAGATAAAAATCTTACTTTCTTGTAACAAAATAACCCTGTATATGAATTCAGACGACTGTCGCGTGTCTATATATAGGGGATTGACTTTTATAGGACCCAGCTGTATATTTTTCTCATCAAGTGAACTAGGAAACTGTCAATTTTCTATGAGGAATTAGACTTACAATGTTTTTAATTTGTAAAAATAGATTGGAACGTTAGTCTTCAATTAGAGCTTGAGAAAATTCATACTTGACAACCCTAAATTAATAACATATGAATAAGATTTTTAATGCAGTTGTGTAATTATCGAATTAGATTAGATCTAAGTTGAAGCTCACTGAACATTTTATTATTGTTTAATATGTGGAATAATTTAAACCTATACAAAATCTATAAGAAATGGAATATTGTTAATAAATGTTTATTTGGTGTTAGAGGCTCTATTCATTAGAGCTCTATTACTTTTTTCCAATTTTACATGCTATATTGATTATTCAGATAGAAAATAAATTGTTAGCTTTACTTCTCAATAATTTATGTTACTGTCTGTTTTTCATTACTTTTATTATTAGTTCGTTTGATACACGATACTAAAAATCGATTTATTCCATACAGATATACACCAATGTCCATATAATAATATAGTTTTATGTAATTTTATATGTAAACGAGGATTTGCTTCGCACACGCACCGCTCTCAGAGCGCCTTAAAGGAATTTTCCTGCAGTGCTTGTGCTTAACCATAAAAAAAAAAAAAAAAAATAAGCAATGATAATGTCAGTTAAGCTGAAAAAGTAGGTTAACATTTTTGTTGATAAAATTCTAAATAAAGATATAACGATTTTAAATTATGTAATTTAGCATCAAATTCGTGGATTACTTCTCCATCAGTGCTAAATTACGTTTCATCAAACATATTTTTAAAATCTACAAAGTCACTTTGAGCCAAATCTGGAAAATAAGGTGGATTGGTTCAGTTTTGTCATCGTTTTGATTGGTTTTTGACACAGTTTACAAGGTCTGGCTATTAAATAAAGAGACTGGGGATGGGGAAAAACAGGTAGTGTGTTGTATATCTATAAGTTTTCTCTGAGTGCTATGAATTGTTGCAAAAAGCCCATGGCGACAATTCTCCATTTCGTGCGCGTGTTTTTTTGGGTGGTTGAAGCACTTCAGTGAGGACCGAGGGAGCACTGAAGATGACCAGCGTCCAGGTGGCTCTTTCAACTGCAGAAACAGTGACCAAAAGCAACCAAATTGTGCGTGCAGATCGTCGAATAAGCATCTGGATGATTGCCAAGGCTGTACACGGTTAGAAAAATGTTACAGGAGGAATTACACATGACAAAAGTCTGTGTAAAGTTGGTGCTAAAAAACCTGACTCCTAACCAAAAGCTCTTGCGTCAACAGGTCCGCTCAGATTTCTTTGAAAGGCTACAAGAAGATCACGGACTCATGAAAAACATTATTACTTGCGACGAAACGTGGATTTTTTAATACGATATTGGAACAAAACGGCAATCGGTGCATTGGAAGATACCTGAATCGCCAAGAAACACAAAAGCAAGGATTTCCAAATCAAAATTCAAGGTTCAATGGGTTCCAGAGGATCAAAGTGTCAACCAGACCTACTATTTGTCAGTTTTGGCAATACTGCGAAAACCTGAAGATAGTCTGAGGTGTGGATATCCCTACAAAAGGGAGGATGCACAATGATCCATATGTGCCCTTAATAAAATAAGCAAATTGGTGCAGTTTACATGTGAATTAAATTTCGCCACAATAAATTAACAAAAGTAGTGTTTAAGTTAACTAACAATTTTCTGAAGTTGTCCCAGGACGAAATTAGAACCTGTGTAGTGCAAGATTACGTTGGCAAGTGTTACTTTGATAATCTCACGTTGCTATTAGCTATTAATCACATTTTGTTCTAATCCGCCATATTGTTTTGGCTCTTATCAGTCTCATCTATTGATAAGATATCCGACGAGTAAATAAATTTACACTTGATACCGGGTCAACTGCACTCAGCAGATTCGATATGTCTAAACCCGAGAACTTTACGAAGTGCAAAAAATGCAAGAGCACAGTTGTATCAGGATTAAAATGTGTGGAATGCACTACAGTGTCGCATAAAAGCTGCCTTAAACTTTTGAAAGATGTAGTTTTTATTGACGATAAGTACGTCAATTGTTGCGCTGGAGATGTATCAAGTAAATATGCTACAGCGTTAAGCTCGGGCGTTAATATTCAAGATGATAATAACCTCTTTAACAGATTAAAAGATTATCTTGAGTGTGCATTACAAGATCAACTAGCAGCAATTAAATTTGAAAATGAAAAGCTCATACAGGCATACTCTAAACGTGTTGAGCAGCTAGAACAAAATGTGGCGTCAATGAGACAGGAAATTCAGACTCTAAAAGAACAAGTAAACCAGTCTACTAATATTTCATCAGGAGACAATGATCTACTCATCGAGATCCAACAACGCGTTTTGCGTGCTAATAATATAATGTTGTACAAAGTCGTTGAATCGTCAGCTTCCAGCCTGGACGACAGAATCGCCGAAGATAAATCTACTGTTCTTCGTATGCTTAGCCAAATAAATGTGGGAAATGAAGCAGTCATGAAAATTAGTAGAGTTGGAAGAACTAATGCTGCTGGTGGTAATAGAACAAGACCAATAAAAGTAACTTTGAACAATTCACAGACCGTTCATCGTGTTCTCAAATCTAGACAAAAATTGGCAAGTGCAGGCTTCACCGTAGGCTCGGACAAAACGAAACTTCAACAATTACAATATAAGGAAACACTAGAAGAATTGAAAAGAAGATCAAGATCCGGCGAAAACAATCTTATAATTAAGTATAAAAATGGTTTACCTGTAATTGAAAAACAAAAAAACTAAATAATACTAACAAAATTATTATATATTATCAAAATGTCGGTGGAATGCGAACTAAACTTACAGAATTTTCTAATGCGGTGCTTCAATCTGATTATGATATTATTTTACTAAGGGAAACATGGCTAGATAGCTCTATCTCAGATTTAGAAATTAATCTACCTTTATTTCAAATTTTTAGATGCGACAGGAATGAGCTTACTAGCAATAAATGTAGAGGTGGTGGTGTGCTCATTGCAATTAGGAAAACATTTATATCAAAACAAATTCCCACTATCTATAATCAGGTCGAGCATGTTTTTGTTGAAGTTATTGTTGGGAAACGTACTATGTTGTTAGGGCTAGTCTACATTCCTCCGAGTTCTGATATTAATAAATACAATTACCACAGCCTAGCAGTGGATGAAGTTTGCACACACAAAGTTAATAAACCCATTTACCTATTTGGGGACTATAATCTTCCTTCAGTTCAGTGGGTTAATCCATTAAGGAATGACCATGCTCTTAGTGTTATTTGTCAGGGTAATAATAATTGTGCCGAACTTTTATGCCAAAATTTCTCTTACTTAAATTTAAAACAAGTTACAATATTTTTCTTCTTCTTAAGGTGCCTAATCCAATTAGTGGATGTTGGCGACAATTCTGGCAAACTCCTCTCGATCTTGTGTGGCTCTAAAGAGTGCATGGGCATCGAGGTTTGTCCAATCCCTGATGTTTTTAAGCCATGAGTGTTTTTTTCTTCCGATGCCCCGTTTTCCTTCTATCTTTCCTTCCATTATAAGCTTTAAGAACTGGTACTTGGAATTTCGAAATATATGCCCCAGATAAGCAGTTTTTCTTCTTTTTATTATTGGCAACAATATTTTTAATAAACATAATAAACTTCTAGACTTAATATTTGCGGAAGACCCTAATATCATTAGAGTACAAGAGGCATTTGATCTACTACTTGCTAATAATTATCACCATACTGCTATTTGTTCTGAAATCCATTATTATGGTGAACCGTTAGTTAGTGTAGAATACATACGAGATTTTCCTAGAGCAGATTACCATGGTATTAATAACTTTTTGGCGACTATTCAGTGGGAACAATTATTAGGTATCGATGATATTGACTTAGCACTAGATTCTTTTTATAATATTTTAAACCAAGCAGTCAATTTATTCGTGCCTTTAAGAAAGCGGTGTAATTCCACATATCCTGAATGGTTCACTTATGAACTAAAAAATTTAATTCGTAAGAAAAAGTTGGCTCACGCTAGATATAAAGCTCTCAAATGTCAGTCACATTACATTGAGTTCGACAATTTAAGAAATCAATGTAAAAATCTCACTAACCAATGTAGAAACGCTTATATAAACAACATTAACGATCGCTTAACCAATAATCCAAATTATTTTTGGAAGCACATAAGGAACTTAAAAAGAGATCATTTCATTCCTAAAGAAATGCAGTTAGATAATACGGTTACTAGTAATGGGGAGCAAATTGCTAACCTGTTCGCTATGTACTTTGTCAGAAACTTTTCGAATAGTGTTGATTTGCAAGTTTATCCACATTACCCTTATGAGGTTGATATTCCAATAATTAACATTAGTCGCAAAATGGTCTTTGATGGAATATGCTCTCTTAAGGACAACTTAAGTGCCGGTCCTGATGGCATTCCGTCTTTTTTTTTTAAAGATGCGTATTTACGTTATGTGTACCCCTTCATATTTTATTTACCAAATCAATAGCTTTATCGAGATTTCCGAGTGGGTGGCAATCCAGTTTTGTAATACCAATTCATAAAAGTGGCCAAAAAAATCTAATTAATAACTATAGACCTATATCAATTTTGTCAACAATCCCAAAACTGTTTGAAAAACTAATTGTGCCCTACTTATCTTGGCACTGTAAAAATATTATTTCTCCTAGGCAACACGGATTTATGGAAAATAAATCAACGACTACGAATCTTCTAATTTACACAAATGAAATAATAAATAATTTGGAAAATGGTTTTCAGGTGGATTCCATCTACCTCGATTTCTCGAAGGCTTTTGACAAGGTAAACCATAGGATTCTCCTTACTAAGCTTCAGACAATGGGTTTTCCTGATTTTTTACTAAATTGGATCAAAAGCTACCTTAGTAATCGTACTCAAATTGTTAAAATAAGGAATTATCAATCGGACTGTTTTACTGTCACTTCCGGTGTTCCACAGGGCTCCCATTTGGGACCTCTTCTTTTTAACATCTTTATAAATGATATTGGTAATTTTATTAACAATAGTAATTATTTGCTATTCGCGGACGACCTGAAATTGTTTATGAAAATCTCATGCATAGAAGATTGTGCTAAAGTGCAAGAAGATCTGAGGTCAATATTTATTTGGTGTACTCATAATGATATGATATTAAATTCTTCCAAGTGTTTATGTATATCGTTCACTAAACGTATGACAACTCTCGAATATAATTACAGTGTAAACAATAAAATCATTAATAGGGTACAAGAAACCAGAGACCTTGGTGTCATATTTGACAGTTCATTATCATTTATTCCTCATATTAATTTTATAGTTAACAAGTCTTTAAAAATGCTTGGTTTCATAAATCGACACTCTGCCGATTTCACAACTTATTCAATGTGATTAATATACTTATCATTCGTTAGATCAATCCTGGAGTATGCATCTGTTATTTGGTCCCCTTATTATAACGTTCATATCAGCAAAATAGAATCAGTCCAAAATAAATTTTTAAGATCATGTGCATTTAAACTTGGTGTTAACAAAAGCTATGACCAATTAAGAATCCAATTGGCCTTACCGAAACTACAAATTAGGCGTGATTTATTAGATTTGATGACATTACATAGGATAATAAATGGCACTGTAAATTGTCCCGATATTCTGTCTTCCATACATTTTAAAGTACCTTTAAGATCTACTCGCAATATAGTATTCATACAACTCATTTATTTTGATAATCAATAAAGATATAAAATAACCCTTATTGTTATAAAATCCCTAAGGTTATTCATTATCATTTTTTTATTTCAATATTTGTTATTGGTTTCTTTGTTCTCTATTCTAGTACCTCATTTTTCTACAGTTCTTTTCACATGATTTATTTACTTTTAAATCAATATTTATTTACATTCCTACCTTTCGGTTATTGACCACATACAAGCGAGTACTCAGGTAGAAATCCAAAAATGATCGTCATCTTGATAAATAAATACAAAACAATATAGGTCATATTTCCTTTGTCAACTGTAACTCGATATTTTTCTCTGTTATTTTAAAAAGGAAATGTGAATAGACGAATGGCTCTTTAAATGGAACAACGTAAAAAAAAACGAAGAGTCTCATATTTCAAGTTTTGTATTTCAAAAAGTTTGCTTATTTTGTTTCTCAATTATTATTGGTTTTAAAAAAATTAATCTTGTTCGATTTTCTCGTTGTAAAGCACTAGAACACCCACATCTTGATCTGTTAGATAGTGGTAAGCAGACTAGAATAAGAAGTTGATAAAATCTCGACACTATGTTTTGTCATTTCATGGGTGAAGAAGTTTTCACAGCGCTAGTTGGTTTTCTGAAGCATTCTCTATTCGAACGAATTAGTCTCCATAAACGTAACATTATTATTTCAAATAACACTTTAATTCCTTCATTACAAGAGATTTTCCAACTATGTTTTTGCTGTTGGTTTAGATGTTACTTGCTAAGATGATGGTAGTTCTTTATTTTGTAGGGGCAGTTTTTTAGACTATTAAATGCTACTCCATCGTTCATCATGTCTTGAAGAAACCATTTAGCCTCTTCTTTTTTTGCTAGAGGAAGACTACGCTTCTACATCTCTTCATCTTTTGAAATTGATGACATTCATTAACATTTAACCTGATATAGATACTACTTGAAGATCCTACCGAGGATTATGAAGTCATCTTAATACGCACAAGATAGGTCTCTCAGGATAAACCGTTTAGGCTGTTTTCCACAAGTCGCTCGAAGATGGTTAAAATATTACAAAAATGTCTTTTCTTTACCTGCACACTGCATTTCTATTTGTCAATATCTGTTTCTCAAAATAAATCTCTGAAGATGTTTTTCATAAATTGCTTGAAGGTGATTGAAGCATTATGGAAGGCAGGTAAACTGCGCAACCAAGTACTGCAGGTAAACGTTGTTTTCTCTTTATCTACAGGCTGCATTTCTACCTGCCAATAGCTGTTTCCTAGTGGAAAGCATCTCTTTTTGCAGGAAGAGGACTATGTTTTTTTTCTGGCTCTACACTGACATCTTCTTCGCTTAATATTAGTCCTAAATAACCAAATTTCTTTAGAAATACTAGACATTTTATGACGTTTAACTTAAGGTTACCAGTTTGTTATCTTTAGAAAACTTTTTTATGGTTCAATAGATAATACTCGAAGATCCTACTCAGGATTATGACGTCATCTAAATAAACTAGGATAAACCTTCTAGGATGTTTGCCTTAACTCGCTCTTCTTCTTATAGTGCCATGCACCTATAGTGCGTTGTCGAATTATCTTAAGGTCCGACGTCTCTCCTTTGCGGCGTGCAAAAGCTCGCCGGTGTAATTTATGCCTGTCCAGTCCTTAATATTCCGGAGCCACGACATTTGTTTGCGCCCTACACCTCTCTTACCCTCAATCTTTCCTTCGATAATTAGTGACAGAATACACCCCTGTCGCACCCCTCTTAAAATTTCGAATTCCTCTGTATTCATTGAATTGTTTAGCCTTACTCGTGCTTTTTGATTCCAATAGAGATTCTGAATAACTCTTATTATATCTTTCTCGTCCATGTTGGTGTTGTGTAGCATTTTTATCATTGCATCATGCTTTACGGGGTCAAACGCTTTTTCATATTCGAGGAATGTGATGATTATATCCTTTCGTTGCTCCATGCAATTTTGTACAAGCGTATTCAAACAGAGGGCTGCTTCACGTGTACCCAATCCGCTCTTGAAACCAAACTGTGTCTCGCCGCTTAGCTCTTCCAGTTTTCTGAATATTCTTGTGTGAAAGATCCGAAGGAATATTTTAAGTAAACGGCTCATTAAACTGATCAGTCTGTGGTCTTTACATTTTGCCCCTCTTGGCGATTTAGGGATCATTATAAAGGTTGAATATAGCCAATCCGTTGGAATGTGGCCGGTGTTATATATGGCATTGAAAATTGTTACCAGTATATCGATGTTGTCATCTTCCAACAGTTTTATGGCTTCCGTAGTAATGCCGTCCGGTCTAGAGGCCTAGCCCAGTTTTGATACTTTTATAGCATACTCCACCTCGGTACGAATAATGGGAGGTCCGGATAAATTTTCCGTAGGTAAACTAGTAGTAGGCAGCTTCGGTCTATTATCTGTAAAGAGGGACGAAGCATAGTCCGACCATATTTTAGCTAGATCTTTCTGGGTACGTACATGTCAAAATGATTACATAAATGTCTTCGCTTCATCTGTAGGCTTAATTTCTACTTGTTAACATCTGTCTCTTAGGATAAACCTCTTAGAGTGTTTTCCAAAAGTCGCTTGAAGGTGACTAGAGCATTATGGAAGGAAGATAAACTGTCAGAGTCGAAGCAGAATCTTATTAATCCATTCTTTTTCTTCACAAGAACCACAAAAGATGCTAACAGGCTATTGGTCAACTCCACTAGTCCGTCGTCTACCATATCAGAAGACACCCGTTTGATATCCTCTCTTTTTGCTGGAAGAAGATTTTTCTGGATCTACAGCGGCATCCTCTTCGCTATTGTTGAAGGAGTTTATCTTTGTGTTAAATTCAGAACATCATCGTTTTCTTATTAAAAAATATAGAAAAATAAACTCGCTTCTTTATTATTTTAATGGTTGCATTTTGAAATATTATTCTTTACAATAAATTTGACTATTAATAAATTTGTATAACGCCACTGTCTTGAGAAGTCCCATTTGGCGTTAATCCAGCTCTCTCGATGGCAGACGCAAGGAACATGTATTATCTTGATCTTTTTGTCATCGCTTCTTATCACACCATCGCTACTTTTGACAAATTTTCATTAAAATTGAACTAGAATGCAGTTTTCTTTAGAGAGCGTCTACTAAGATATCTTTCGGACTCTTAAATACATTTTTAGTTCTTTAATAAAATCTTCAAATCTTTACATGATATCAATTTGTTACATTTTTATACTTTTATTAAAATATATTAAGAATGTTTTATCGTGTGAAATTTTATTCTCAGCTTTAGTATTCGTCTTAAATTTAAAAAGTATTTACTGCCAACCGTAAGTTGTCTTCTTGAATTTTATTAACTATAAAAGAAACAATATAGAACCTAAAATAGCTGCGCGGGACCTTGTTTGCAGATTTACTGAAGACAGTTAAAACTTTATTATCTCACTTTTCAAAATAATAGATTTAAACTGTCAACGCGGTTATACTTATTTATGATACACCTTTAAAATAAATTACTCGTATGTATTTGTTTCCAGCTGCTCTTCTATTCTTGTTTTTCGATATTTTCTCTTTACGGAAATATCAACAAACTATTAATTATAATATAATTATGGTTTGTAATTATAACAATTAGTGTTATTGGTTTAATTATTTTTAGTTAGAGCGCAAAATTTGATTGAACCAATAAAATCAAAAAAGTAAACAAAAGTTAAATTAAATAACGAGACTGGTTACGATAAAGAGTCTTATTATAAACATTATTCTATATTCGATAACTCCCTTTCAATATACTCCCCCATACATACTTTTTTCCATTGATCAACGCAGTGCTGGAAGTCTTCTTTGGTGAGGGCCTTTTTTGCTTTGCCACATCCCACATCCATAAAGTCCCTTTCAAAGCAGGAACAAAAAAACTCGACTGTTGCCAAATCTGGAGAGTACGGCGCGTGTTCGAGCACTGGAGTGCGTTTATTGGCCAAATACTATTTCACAGATAGCGCGTTATGGACAGGTGCGTTGTCCTGGTGTAAAATCCACGAGTTGTTCTTTCTCAAGAACTCCTTCTCACAGTGTTGCCAAAAATGACAAATAGTAAGTCTGGTTGACTGTGGAACGATACCGTTAACGTCGAAAACAAAACCGATCAACATTGCCTTGAATTTTGATTTGGACATCGTTGCTTCCTTCTTGTCGATTCAGGCCTCTTCCAATGCATCGATTGCCACTTTGGTTCAACACCGTGTTAAAAAATCCACGTTTCGTAGTAAGTAATGATGTTTTTCATCAGTCGGGAATCTTCTTTTAGCCTCTTTAGGGAAATCTGACCAGACCTGTTGACCAGGGCTGGACCTACCAATTTTTCTAGGGGGGCAAGCTTTACATTTGGCGCCCCCCTGGCCTACTGTCCCGACTGATTTACGAAAAAGCGAAGGCTTATTACTACACAAGTCGTATACGAGGATGAAATAAAACTTAGGTTGAATTATAAGGCGTATTTAATGATGCACAAGTTGTGCCATTGTACTTAACATACATAATTGAAAACAATGCGAACAATTGAAAGCCCTAACTCAAAGATTAGATCCACAAGACCCTGGATTACATAATTTTTATTTTTCGGGCTTTCTTTGCTGAAAAACTGTTCATTATTTCATCAAAAGAAAGCATAGAAGCCCTTTCATGTTCAATATTTATAATGCTTAAATTTGTAAGTCTTTGCTGTGTCATAGCACTTCTTAAGTAGGTTTTTATAAGTTTTAATTTACTGAAACTTCTCTCTCCAGATGCAACAGAAACTGGAAGCGTTACAAATATTTTTAGAGCAACACATGAGTTGGAATAACCCTCTTCCAACTTGCTGTTATGCAATATTCTGAGCATAGATGCTGCTGTTGCGTCTTCCAGTCCATCTTCTAAAGTTAAGACAAGAAACTTAAAACTTTCTATGTCATTTACAAGTTCTTTTTGTTTAAATCACTTGCATAGGTTTTAGCCACTTCTTCGTCGTAAGGTTCAGGCAACCATTTTTAAGGCATCATACCTGTTCCTTAACTCAGTAATAATTCTATCACAAATTTGAAAAACTGGTATTTTGAAAAGAACTTCTCCTGTGCAATTTGGACCATCATCTTCATATATTTCTCCTGCCATTTTTTTTCTTTCTTTTTCTTGTTTCCTTGTACTCTGCTGTTATTTTCATGTTACAAGATAAAAATTTTGCCTCATCAATGGCTTTGAAACAGTCAGCTCCCTAGTTGAAGAAAATGCCGTTAGAAGACCTTGTATGTTTCTTGTAGCATTGTCTACTGATGTGTCTTCTCTCTACAAAAACTTATTTACTCGATCAATTTTCTTAAGCCATAAACGAAAACTCAAAATCAATCCACATATATAATGTACTTATTTGTTGTTCAAAAGGAAATTACAGTAGCCAAGCATGCCATTATTACATAATCAAAGCATTTTATGTTTTTAATAAGAGATTTAGCTTCAGCTCTTTTTTCTGGAGACGAAAATTCATGGGTGGTTAATTCTATAAGAGCAGAGAGCACTTGGTCGTTCGAGGACTATATCGCGCAATTGAAACTTCAAATTGACAATTACTTTCGATATAAACTCTTTAAGTAGTTTTTTTTTAATATTAAAATAGCAACCTCAACCCTTAATTTGGCGCCCTCCCTAACATGGCACCCGGGGCACATGCCCCCGCTGCCCCCCCCCCTGGATCCGGCCCTGCTGTTGACGCACGAGTTTTTGGTCAGAAGTCTGGTTTTTGGCACCAACTTTGCACAGACTTTTGTCATGTGTAACTACTCCTGTAAAGTTTTTCTAACCGTTTCTGTATCGGCTTTTACACCCTCTGCAATCATCAGAATCCTCATTCATTTGGTTGATTTTCGTCACTACTTTGTCACGGGTCAAATTCGCTCTAGTATAACTAAATTCTTACCTTATAAATCCGTCATTATTAAAGGTTTACTCGAGTCTGGAACCAGTTGATTTAGATCGATTATAGATATTGTTTATTATTCTGGCCATAAATTATTCCTGATATCGCTGGAATTATTTTTAGAAGTATATTTATTAAAATTCAGTTTATGAATTCTTGGGGTTATGTTTTTATTTTCACCAGGCCGAGGTACTATTTCTCTTCTTTTGTCGATAACTCGACGTATAGTGTTCTACAGTCAGTGTTCCGTTGTATTTCTATCTTGCTTACTAAAATTGAAAATGAACGAGGAATTAGGTAATGTTGAGATTTTTATTGATATCTTGACGTATCTAACGACCACTGTTTGTTCGTAAATTGGTAGCTGAAGATCCTACGGTTATTGTCCCTATAGTAGTAGAGGCCACCTCTTATTTCGACGTGTGTCAAATTCCGTGAACGTTGATATGTAAGAATCCGTTCTTTCTATTACCAGCCTTTGTCTTGAAAACGTGGCAGTGAGAAGTTTTTCTGGGTTTAAGTTGTAATCTCTGTTCATCGGAGACAATTAATTTTGGATTTACGAAATTAAACCTCAGTTTTTCCTAACGAATAGTATTGGAGTGAGATGTTCCGTTATTTTGGTGGATTCGTTGGAAAAATTCCTCGTGAAGGGATATTTAGGAAATCTTCTGTGGTAGCCCATAGAGCAGACAGTAGGGAAATTTGGTAATTTAAAACCGTTCAGACGGTAAATTGTGGTAGAATTCCGATTGGTGCAATTAGCAACGAGAATATTGTTCCACCCGTTTACCAGCCAGGGGTGTCACGAGTTTAAAGAAATAAAACAACCCTATCTTAATAGGTGAGTTACTATATTATATTTTTTCTTATAGAAGATTAATAACGCCATATAGTCGCAATTTTAGTTTTAATATCTTGATTTTACATGTATATTTCTTTGTGTATTGTATGTAGGTTTATTTATGTGAAACTAGACTCCTTTTTGCTTATTCTTTTACTATTATAAATTAATTTTATGTTAAATTTTGATTTAATTTATTGTTATAATTTTGTCGTGACTAGCAAGTCAAATTTAAGTTTGTGAGTACATTTAAATCATTAGTTTTGATCATTAATTGTAAATTCAGAGAAGTCAGCTTCTAAATGTTGTATTATTCATTTAAATTCATTTTTATTCTTTCATTGTAGTAGAAATTTAAGTTAATGTGTTCAAATTGTATTAAAGTCAGTAAGTCAATTAATTCGAGGAGTCATTAAAATTTGTTTGAGCTATTATTAATTCCGAATTACGATTTTAGGGTCCTAGATACAGGTATAAATCCTAGTTAAGGGTTTAAATCCTAGTTTTTGGTTGAGTTTTGATTGCTGACCTGATACTTAGTCGAGCTTAAGTTAGTTGTGATTGGTGCAAGCCTATTGGTTCTGGGAACAGGCTTGAATTTGGTACCGGCCTAAGTATTGGAGAAGCCTAGGACGACGAGGAATTGTATCTAGATTATCAGATAAGCTAATTAGATTTAAGGCGCAACTATAGTTTTAGTTAAGATCTATTTTTCTTCTTTATATTTTTTTTTATATTGCGTGTGATCACACATTTTGGGATAAAATTCTCTTTTGATATTATTCATATATTCTTTTTTTATATAAATATCAATAGCGTTGTCAAGCACGAGGCTTGACAGTTTTGTAATTCTTAATATTTCTATTAAAGAAGGGTCTAGTTGAGATTTTGTTTTATTTAGCTTACTTTATCGTCGCTTTCTTTTATTGTGTAATTGAATTAGAGCTGTTTAATATTCAAAATTTATTTAATTATCTCCAGTGGGTGAAGTAGTGCCTGGAACATCAGGGGTTTCCGATTTTAACCGTACAAATCGGTGGCGCACTCACTTTATTTTGGTACTTACCCTCTACGGCTGAGCTGGGCACAATTTGCCAGTAGAGAAACCACTACCGGTCTCAGCTGGAGTTGGATTTAAATTGGAATAAATTGATTAACCTTTTTATTAATTTTTCAAAATTTGATTTTGTTTTTAATTTCATTAAAATACGTGGCAACTTCCGGAGTTGAAATTTTTCAATTCTACAAAAGGCGCTTCTCGTATATTTGGTTCGATTAAAATTTTAAAGTATTGTAAACGTAACTATAAGTTTTGATATATTATACATATAATAAAATTATAATTGAAGGTATTGGAAGTACGTCTCTGTTTTTAAAGGCGTTAGGGCTTCTGTGTTCATCCAATCCGGAATTCGCACCTAAGTTCGTATCGTATTGTGAGCTGTCAAATGCAGTGCTGATAATGTGACTAAACCTTCTATATGTTATGGAATTTCTTGAGATTGACTCTAATACAAATTGAACGTTTTTAGGAAAAACTACATCTCACACACACATGCGAATGTCACTTTCTTCTGTTGTTGATTTATTTCGTCTGCGAAACTTTCAATTGACGGAAATAATGTTTTTAATACGATAAACAGGTAATAGATTTTTTTAACGAAACTGTTATATATTGACAGCAAATTGATAGAAAAAGTTTTTTGAACCCAAGAAATACAGTGATAAAATTTTTAAAATATCTACACCAATAACAGTAAAATCTCGCAAAACAAGAACGTATCCTAATTGAAACCATATTTCAGCACAACAGTTCTAATTAAGCACGTCCATCCTTAACCATTCGTCATATCATCGTCGGCCATCAGATGTCGCTGGCATCACTCCAAAAGCGACGCCGACGGACGCCGGTGTCGTTTTTGTCAAATGAAATTTCCTATTTGGCCAGCGCTTTAATCTTTCGGCGAGCTATTCGTCATTCCGAAACTGCGATTTATTAAATGTTTGGATTTGTTTAGTCTTTCGTTGTAAAATCGGGTTGTTTATGGCTTATGACAAAAATTTATGAGAGGTAAAAGGGTTCACTAAGTGTTAAATATTCTTCTGACATATGCAACTTAAATTTATTATCAATCAAAAAAAAAATATGATCCAATGTAAATGTTGATTAAAATAGTCAGCTTCTTTTAACTTGGATCATTGTTTTATACGTCATCAGCTTCTTAAATGTCATATATATATATATATATATATATATATATATATATATATATATTATAACATATATGAATAATAAATTTATGTTTTGATAATATCAATCACTATGTTATAAAATATTCCTTACCTTTAATTAATTTTAAATTTTAAATATAAATAGTGAATAGGTAAGAATTAACTCAGTGTAATTATTTTCCAATATGATTAATTAAATATGCTACCGGCTATTCCCTTAGGTCAAGGTCAGAGTTCAAATATTCAACCAAACTAGATTCAAAATCAATTAATACACAAATTTGCAATAAAATGACTGTATAACCGCACTATCCTAGACCAACAATATTTTCTAGGCGTGAATTGCATATAAATTTCTAACCTTTCTAATTCAAAATGTGTCAAACTTCAAAGATACCGTTGATAAACCCAAAACATGCATCAAATATATAAAATGAAGTATTCTGACTTGAGTTACTGAGCAATTTAGATTAAACTTAACAAAAAGTGAATAAAAATAATTTAGTTAAATACATAAAACAGTGAAATAAAAATGTTCATCAAAATTTCAAAAATCAAACACATATAAAACTCTTTATTATAACGAGTGCAAAGTTGTTACCATTTGTGTGAAGCTTCACTCCTCTTCTGGAATCAGGATTCAGTTCTTAGGACAATCTACTTTCTTCCTCCAATACAGCAAAGATTTCAGGAAACTTTATGAAGATCAAATAATCACTTCCTCTTCAAAACCAAGCGATGGATGGCTACTATTTTCTCTGGTAAGTGTAATTATGACTTTCTTTCTTGTTCAATATTAATTTAATCTTCTTCAACTCAATTAAAATACAGTTATACCATAAAGTGCTCAGCCCCATAAATTGAAATATCTATTTCTTCATAAAATCATATAAATTTCTCTTACCAATTGCTCTCTCTGGTTACCTTGGGATATTCTTTATACTTTAAACTGTTTTAATACTTTCTATTATCAATACTTTCAAAAAAAACTCAAAATTTCTACGGAGCAAATTTTTAATACAACTTCTCTTTCAACAACCAGAAAACAAGAGAGATTCTATCTTCTACAAACTTCTTAACTAATTATTTATAATATAAATCTTACTAATCTCCTTTTAACTTTCTTTTAACATCATAATTTTTACAAAAATCTTCATCGAAACTTTTTACATCCTTCCTCTTCAGAAGGTCGAAAACAAGAGAGATTCTATCAGAATCAACAAAAAAACAAATGACAAATTCAACAAACTTAAATCTATACATCTTTTCCATCTAATCGCCTACTAATTTCTTATTCAAATAAAATTATTAACAAAATCTAATTCTTGATTCAATATTACAATTTAAAACAATGATCATTCTTTTTTATATTCTTATGAAATTTACTAGCACTACAAACTAATAATTTTCTCTTTTTCAGAATATAATTTGCGCTCTGACTCGAAATAAGAAAATCTCCTTTCTCTACTTTCCATTAGATTTTCGTTCTACATTCTTATTTAATATAACATAGTAACTAATATCATCTCAATATATATATATATATATATATATATATATATATATATATATATATATATATACGAATAATGGTATAGTGACTGGGTCAATATAACGTGAAGTCAATCGTGGAGTTGCAGTTGACTGCAACTCCACGATTGACTTCACGTTATATATATATATATATATATATATCATTTTTAATAGGTGTCATTGTTTTATACGTCATTTTTGACATCTTGCAGTGTTTCATGCCTCAAGTTTGACATCACAATGTTTTATATGTTATTTTTGATATACCTAGTGTCATTGTTTTATATCATTTTTGACATGTTATAGTGTTTCATGCTTTAAGTTTGACATAACAGTGTTACATATATGACCTTTTTGACATCTTGAAGTGTTTCATGCGTCAAGTTTATCATAAAAATGTATTATATGTATTATATTATAAAGTGTGATTGTGTTATCTCCTTTTTGTCATCTTGCAGTGTTTCATGCGTTAAGTTTGACATAATAATGTTTTGTATGTCATTTTTGATAGATTGTCATTGTTTTTTTCTTTTTTGACACCAGTGTTTCATGGGTCAAGTTTGACATAACAATGTTTTATGTGTCATTTTTGATATAGTGTCATTGTATCAATGGTTTTTGGGCTGTTAGGCCGGCGTCGATTGTCATTTTGACTTGACGTTTCGCCAACACGAGCGTTTGGCATCTTCAGAAGTTGCTTCCTGGTTGACAGTCTGCGAACTAATAAGCTCTGCGTGATCGGAGCCCGTATTTATACGTCGGGAAGGAAGTGGGCGGGGCCTCAGTTGCTTTCGATTCCAATCGGTTCTGGTCGGTGTTGTTCGTTAAGGGTAGAATTTTCGCACCCTTTATTATCGGGACCCATGTTTTGTTAATCTTGACTGCTTCCTCTTTTTTATTAAAGTTGTTCGGGTGCTTCTCTATCTATATGGCTTCACTATAGAGTCTGGAATGGTATGCTGATGTAGTAGCGAGGACTTGGGTCTCCTCAAACTTAATCCGATGGTCCATAGTGAGGGTATGTTCCGCTACGGCGGATTTGTCTGTCTGCCCCAGACGGCAATTGGCCTTGTGCTCTTTAATCCTGGTGTTGATCGAGCGTTTGGTAGTTCCTATATACGCGCTTCCACATGTGCACGGAATGCGGTAAATTCCCGAAGTCGACAGTGGATCTCTTCTGTCTTTTGCCGATCGAAGACATTCTTTGATTTTTCTCGTTGGTTTGAAAATAGTTTCTTACTAATCGACCAATTCTGTCTGTCACTCCCGGAATAAAAGGCAGAAATGCTTTTGCCACTAGTTGGATTTGCTCATTTTCCTTGGGTCTACTATTTGTTGGTCCAATTGATCTTTTGATTTCCCGTTCTGAATAACCATTGGCCCTTAAAGCATCATGAATATGAGTTAGCTCTGCGTTTAGTGCCTCGGGTTCGCAAATCCTTTTTGCCCTTTCTGCTAAGGTTTTGATGACTCCATATTTCTGACATGGGTGGTGGTTGGAATCCCTATGTAAATACCGATCCGTATGTGTAGGTTTTCTGTACACTGTGTGGCTCAATGATCTTCCTTTTCGTGATAATAACACATCAAGGAAAGCTGGCGTTCCTTGATCAATTGGACCAACAAATCGTAGACCCAAGGAAAATGAGCAAATCCAACCAGTGGCAAAAGCATTTCTGCCTTTTATTCCGAGAGTGACAGACAGAATTGGTCGATTGCTAAGAAAGAGAAATGTGAAAACTATTTTCAAACCAACAAGAAAAATCAAAGAATGTCTTCGATCGGCAAAAGACAGAAGAGATCCACTGTTGGCTTCGGGAATTTACCGCATTCCGTGCACATGTGGAAGCGTGTACATAGGAACCACCAAACGCTCGATCAACACCAGGATTAAAGAGCACAAGGCCAATTGCCGTCTGGGGCAGACAGACAAATCCGCCGTAGCGGAACATACCCTCACTATGGACCATCGGATTAAGTTTGAGGAGACCCAAGTCCTCGCTACTACATCAGCATACCATTCCAGACTCTATAGAGAAGCCATAGAGATAGAGAAGCAACCGAACAACTTTAATAAAAAAGAGGAAGCAGTCAAGATTAACAAAACATGGGTCCCGATAATAAAGGGTGTGAAAACTCTACCCTTAACGAACAACACCGACCAGAACCGATTGGAATCGAAAGCAACTAAAGCCCCGCCCACTTCCTTCCCGACGTATAAATACGGGCTCCGATCACGCAGAGCTTAGAGCTTAGTAGTTCGCAGACTGTCAACCAGGAAGCAACTTCTGAAGATGCCAGCCGCTCGTGTTGGCGAAACGTCAAGTCAGCAAGACAATCGACGCCGGCCTAATAGCCCAAAAACCATTAATACAATAGACAATGGCCGCGAAAGCCTTTCACAGTTTATAACAATGTTTTTTGAAATAGTGTCCTTGTTTTATGTATTTGTTGGAAAAGTCGTATGAATGGAACTCGTTTGATAACAGAGTGAATTTCAAATTCACCAGACGCAAATACCTTGGACTTCTTTGGAAGGAATAAAAGTTTTTAAAATCTAATTAGTGCATTGACTATTTTAAAAGAAATGTAACAATCGTTCAATGAGAGATAGAGAATAATAATTTTCAATGCATTCAAATTTACACCTCTTATAAATACAGACGTTAACACTCTACATCTCCACGCACCTGGTACCTTTTAAAGTACACTAATAATGTGCTTTTAAAGTGGGCAAAAGTCTTTTGAATTCATTGTTAAGCTCGACTTTTCTTTTTGAAATTCTAACAGCAATACCTACTCGTGTAACAGTTATTGTTAGGCAAGTTCTAGCTTGTTTGTAGAACATGAATAAGGTTACCTAATGTAACAAAAAACCTTTTCTTATGATTATTCAAGTTTATATAAAAGCGCAACGGAATTCCCTAAAGATTTGGGGTTTAGATGTATATATTAAGAAATAATGATACTAATCCTTACAAAAATATAGACATCAGTTCTGTAATCAATCGATTTTTTAATCAATTAATACTGATTGGGTTTAGTGTTTCAAAATTTAATGAGTTAGTAGTAAAGAATATCATTTTCATCATATTTTCTCGTTAGTTTTTAGGTTTTTACTATCTTTTTTGGTGTATTTTGTAATTAATCGGTTAAATATATTAGATATTGACTGTGGCAAATCTCCAATATTAAAGGGATGCATCGGCCACAGTGTGTCGGAGATTTAAGATGGATGTAGCATGTAGCCCTCCTGTAGGCTTTGAAGTTTAAGAATGCTAACACTGGCACACTTTCCTGGCTCATGGATTATGGTAGCAGGCCGCGGTCAAAGGCTGGTAAGACCCTCAAGGGATGACTGGAAGCTAGTTACCGAAATAACTAGACCCGCAAAATTCAGATGGGCTATCAGTACATTCCGTCCATTCAAAACACCCTACTCCAGAAAGGGCTGGATGTGATCATAACAAATCTGTGTAAAATCTTCAAGGCGTATAGAATTATACCACCTATATGTGCAAAAGGTGGTGTTTTATATCTCCCTAAAGTGGGGAGGAAGATGGACCAAACTATACCAAGTATTAAGACCAATAAGATCATCGTCATTCTTAGAGAAAACGCTGGAGAAACTGGTTTATAGATTGCAGATCTATATACAGGCCAAGGCTATGGGAATTGCTAACAGGATGCTACAAGGCCAGGTTCCCATTACTTTATTATGGGGATAGGGTTAAGGCGGATAAAATAATGAGTATACCTCAGGAGAGGTATCACTTTGCGAGAAACTTTCGAGTAGAATTACTGGAAAAGGATTTATGGAACAATGGCCCCCCAATTTAATGGGAGTCTGTTTGATATATTGATGGCTCAAAAACTGAGAAAGGCGATAGTCTCGGCGCAAATAAGCTTACAGCTAGTGTGGGACTACGTTAGGGAACTCACACATGCTGCAAGTCGGCATGGCATGGGTACCAGGACACTTAGGGTTTCGGGCCAATAAGAAGGCTGATGAATTGGCCCGAGCGGAAGCTAATATCCCAATAATTGGCCCAGAACCATTCGACGGGGTTTTTGAGACCTTGAGAAAGGCAGCCATTGAGAAATTGAGAGGTGGTGGGAAAAATCACCGGGCATAAAAGGATACTCGGCAAAATTTACTGCAGAGCTGAAATCAAAAAGGCGAAACGATGTCAGGACATTGTCGGCTCATAAAATACATGAATTAGCTAAACTTGGCAGATGAAACATCGGTTGAGACTGCTAAGAAAAAGAGGAAACCACATTTTACGTTTTATGCCAATGTGAAGGTTTTGCAAGGACGCAGTATCTGGTATTGGCAGATAAGAAACCGCCTGATCCAAGTTACGTAGAGTGGACACTGTCAAGGCTATTAAGTCTCATCAAGAGGGCAGTGCTAGACGAGGTGCTCTAATCCTATTTTAGACACGATGGGTGTCCACAAAAGATCTGTAAAGGTCTTAGTGATACACGCTAACAGCCAATCCAATATGTATCTATCTATCTTTTCAATATTTCACTATGTTTATCGTAAATTTTTAAGTTTATCAGGATTTATCACAGGTTTTCCGCTCTCTCCAAAATCACCAATTTTTCTAGCTTTTCCTAATTTTTGGGAGTTTTTTCATCATTTTTTTGCTTACGAACAATACCACTTTTCACGGGTTAAATTCTCGCAAGTGATAAATATTTAATTTGTAAACATAAGCGTCTTCCTACCTTGAAATTTCGCATTATTAAAGATTTTTATTAAAGATTTACTTGGGTCGGGAACCGGTTGATCTGGTTCGGTATAGATCATCGCCAGCCATTATTTATTATTCTGGCCATAAATTATTCCTGATATCGCTGGAAATTATTTTTAGAAGTATATTTATTAAAATTCCGTTTATGAATCCTTGGGGTTATGTTTTTATTTTCACCCGGCCGAGGTACTATTTCTCTTCTTTTGTCAATAACTCGACGTATAGTGTTCTACAGTCAGTGTTCTGTTATATTTCTATCTTGCTTAATAAAATTGAAAATGAACGAGGAATTATGTAATGTTGAGATTTTTATTGATATCTTGATAAATTATAAGATTAGTCGTATCTAACGACCACTGTTTGTTCGTAAATTGGTAGCTGAAGATCCTACGGTTATTGTCCCTATAGTAGTAGAGGCCACCTCTTATTTCGACGTGTGTCAAATTCCGTGAGCGTGATATGGAAGAATCGGCTCTTTCTTTTACCAGCCTTTGTCGTGAAAACGTGGCAGTGAGAAGATTTTCGGGGTTTAAGTTGTAATCTCTATTCATCGGAGACAATTCATTTTGGATTTACGAAATTAAACCTCAGTTTTCCTAACGAACAGTATTGGAGTGAGATTTTCAGTAGTTTTGTTGGATTCGTAAGGAAATCGCTTTAGCGGATTTTAGGAAATCTTCTGTGGTAGCCCATAGAGCAGACAGTAGGTAGATTTGGTGTTTTAAAACCGTTCAGACGGTAAACTGTGGTAGAATTCCCGATTGGTGCAATTAGCAACGAGAATATTGTTCCACCCGTTTACCAGCCAGGGGTGTCACGAGTTTTAAGAAATAAAACAACCCTATCTTAATAGGGTTCTAGTTACGGGCTTAAGTCCTAGTTATAGGCTGAAATCCTAGATACAGGTATAAATCCTAGTTAAGGGTTTAAGTCCTAGTTTTTGATTGAGTTTTGATTGCTGACCTGATACTTAGTCGAGCTTAAGTTAGTTGTGATTGGTGCAAGCCTATTGGTTCTGGGAACAGGCTTGAATTTGGTACCAGCCTAAGTATTGGAGAAGCCCGGGGACGACGAGGAATTGTATCTAGATTATCAGATAAGCTAATTAGATTTAAGGCGCAACTATAGTTAGTTAAGATCTATTTTTCTTGTTTATATTTTTTTTTATATTACGTGTGATCACACATTTTGGGATAAAATTCTCTTTAATATTATTCATATATTCATTTTTTTTTTTTATATATAAATATCAATAGCGTTGTCAAGCACGAGGCTTGACAGTTTTGTAATTCTTAATATTTCCATTAAATAAGGGTCTAGTTGAGATTTTGTTTTATTTAGCTCACTTTGTCGTCGCTTTTTTTTATTGTGCAATTCAATTAGTACTGTTTAATATTTTGAATTTATTTAATTATCTCCAGTGGGTGAAGTAGTGCCTGGAACATCAGGGGTTTCCGATTTTAACCGTATAAATCGGTGGCGCACTCACTTTATTTTGGTACTTACCCTCTACGGCTGAGCTGGGCACAATTTGCCAGTAGAGAAACCACTACCGAACTCAGCTGGAGTTGAATTTCAATTGGGTCAATTTGATTAACCTTTTTATTAATTTTTCAAAATTTGATTTTGTTTTTAATTTCATTAAAATACGTGGCACACTTATAACAAAATTATTCCTAAGCCCTTCCTTATTTTTTTAATCGAATGATTTTTATAAAACCATAACTTAATAGTCACTAATTCTAATACATTAATCAAACTTTTTTACAAAACAAAAAAAATATTTATTTATAGATATTGAATATAAGGTGGTGTACAAACTGGAATTTATTTATATTGATTACTCAACTTTTCTATAATTTATAGACTATAACATACAATTAGGAATAACAGCGTAACAATTATTGTGTCAAGTTAATCTATCTAATGAAAATTTATTTTACTAGTTTCTTGAAAATTACTGCTCACTTTGGTACTTTATTTTAACAGAAGGTATAATTATTAATTAAATATAAATGAAAGCGATAATCTTTTAATACCTTACGAATTAAACTTGTTAATTATACTTCCATTCATTTTATTTGAATGTTTTTTTAATGAATAATAATTAAAGGTCCTTGTTACACTTTTCTATTTTAAGTTATCTAATTCTTACCTATCACGTGGCACCCAAAGTTTCGTAGTATCACATCTTCAATTTTTTTTTGAACCATCAGCTTCAGATCAAATATAGAAAAGAAGAAGCTGAAGCCGTTGAGTTCTTAAGACATACTCACAGGTGATGCAGAAGGACTTGAAGATTATTAAAACGTATCCAAAAACGTCGAATTATTAAAAGTAAAATTGGATAGTAAGTCGAAACTGGTTGAGTGCCAAATTTGTCACCTTAGGTTTCTCTTCCGCATAATCTGCAGCTTTAATCTCCATTAAACAGCTCCATAGTTAGAAGATGGCCATTGATCGGTGCATGATGGCAAAGAATTACACTTTTTTAATAGACGTTCTGCTCTGTGCTTGGTCAGATATTTATTTACAGAATCTGCATGTTTCACTATCCACTTTGCCTATTTTATAAAGACGGCAACTCAATTACATATTTTATAAAGATGGTAATTCAGTTACAATATCCTGTAAACATTCCTGCGGATACTCTATTTCTGTAAAGTTGAGTTCTACTGTAGGTTCTTTGTTGACTCTTCATAGAATTCTTCAATTTTTGGTGTTCAAGTGTTCGAAGAAGTTTGATGGTTTTGTTGTTCAGACTGACTTGAAAATATGTTACAAGAATCATGGAATGAGGAACTTTTTTTGTCTTCTCAGGGCTGCAGCTCATAAATTTTACTTTAAAGCAATTTAACTTTGGCCTTGTAAGCATAAGACAGCAGCATCTAGCCTGATTAGAATTGTAGGTTGTTAAAAGAATACTTAGTATGTGCCTTAGGATACTGCTGAGTAATCTTATTCAAAATTTTCTTTTATGGTTGCTACGTGTGCCATGAAAAGAGAAAATTCTGGAGATTGCCTATCCCAATTACTGTGACAGATTGTTAATAAAATAGTTTGTTCACCTAAATTTTTTACTCTGGTTCCAACGTTTTTTAGGGTAAGTTTGTGGGGTATTTTCTTCAGACCCTTTTGATTATTTGCTTTTGGGTTTTTTCTCCTTGCTACTGCAGTTTTTTACCTATTAACATTCCTTTATTGAATTGTAGCCTGATATTTAAATCTTTTCCTTGCTGTGCCATTTTGATCCTTGAGGAGTTTCACTTCGATTTTCCTCACAGTTGTTGAGGAGCTCCTCGTCATTCCCAGATGTATGACCAGTAACAGTATCCACTTTCATACTCTCAGGATGTTGTTTTCTTATTCCTGGTGCTCCATATATATCCCACGACAAGCTAGGGAAATGCAGTCACTTCTAGTGGAGGTTTGCAACCGAAAGAAGGCTAGTAAAATCTGGTATAGCCTGATTTCTGGAGCCTGTGTAGTCGTAATTAAGCAATTTCTTAACACCATAGTGTACCCTCTACACTGCGCCTCGGCCCACAGCTGTCTACAGACGCTTAATTGTTAAAAAAGACTCTACAACTATTAGAGAAGTAGATGGAGATGGTTAGCAAATATTTACAAACTCTGAAGTCTTGAGGTGACCTCGAAGATGATGAAGAATATTTCGAGACTCTTTGAAAAACTTTCGCTATTGTCTACAGACGCTTAATTATTGGAAAAGACTCTACAACTTTTAGAGATGTAGATGGTTAGCAAATATTTACAAACTCTGAAGTCTTGAGATGACGTCGAAGATGATGAAGAATATTTCTAGACTCTTTGAAAAACTTTCGCTATTGTCTACAGACGCTTAATTATTGGAAAAGACTCTACAACTTTTAGAGATGTAGATGGAGATGGTTAGCAAATATTTACAAACTCTGAAGTCTTGAGATGACCTCGAAGATGATGAAGAATATTTCGAGACTCTTTGAAAAACTTTCGCTATTTTTTACAGACGCTTAATTATTGGAAAAGACTCTACAACTTTTAGAGATGTAGATGGAGATGGTTAGCAAATATTTACAAACTCTGAAGTCTTGAGATGACCTCGAAGATGATGAAGAATATTTCGAGACTCTGAAAAACTTTCGCTATTGTCTACAGACGCTTAATTATTGGAAAAGACTCTACAACTTTTAGAGATGTAGATGAAGCTGGTAAGCAAACATCTAAAGACGCTGAATCGGTTAAAGAGCGTCTTAAGATGCTGAAGAGTAGAAGAAGACGATAAAAAACATCTAAAGATGCTGATAACTGTTATGATGTCAGTTCTAGGGTGTTAAGATTAATAATAATGTTAGCAGTTGATAGCAACGTTGGTGATCATTTTCTTGAATGTTAAATGTGAATTTAATGACTTTTTTAAATATCAGTTGGAATTTGAGTAAAAGAAATGTTAGATAGGAGATAAGTTCATTTTTTTGTGATTGCTTAGTGGAACGTCTCATTTCTTGAGTAGGTAGTATTCCTCAGGGTGTTTTGTTATTTTATTCCCATTTGTATCGTGTAAATAAATGTAACAGTGACACTGTCCAGCTGGCTAGATTGCAGATTGTACTGAATATTTGATAAACACCAGGAACTCTAACGGAATTGCTTTCATTTATTTCTCATCAGATACAACGACCCTGATCAAGATAAAAATGATGAGATAGTGTTTGTTGGTTTCGGATTAATCACAGGTAGCGGAATTTCAAAAGAGAGATTATATCGTCATATAAAACTGCCAACTGCATTTTTTACTATTATTAAGAAATATAATAAAACAAAAAATCTAATTTTTCATAGATTACATTTTTATATGATTACAACATACATCAGTGGATCAATTCTTGAATATTTCAATCGCCTAATATTTAAATGGATTCTGATGGTTTTCGGACAAATATGGAAACTCCAAAGCAGTTTCAATTTTGCTTTCTCTTCAGAAATGATGTGGACTGTAAAGTTCTGAATGTTTGACTGGATATTTCTGAATGGACATACAAGAAAACTTAATAGAAACGCTCATCAGGCAAATAGCGAAACTTTTCCAAAGAGTAGGAAAACTCGTCATGTGGAATGGTAGTTGATTGAAATGCAATAAAACAATTTGTATAGTTAAAGGAAATTCGCAAATTGGAAGTTCTCTAGAAATGTTTCATATACAATTTAATTAACAGTATAAATTGTATGTTTTATTTGTCATAATTTTGTAAAAAGAGACAGTTATGTCAAATTTACTTTAAACCACCGTACGCGCTTTAATACAACTTCCTAAGGAAAGCATGAATCACTTTTTTCTTCGTTTTGCCAGTATGTCTGTTTCTTAAACGATTCCAGTGTCGTACGAAATAGGGTTTTACTATAAAAATTTATTCTACATTCGAATGCCACCCTTCAATGTACTCCCCTCCTCTGGCCACACACCTTTCCATAAGTTTTTTTCCATTGATCAAAGCAGTGCTGGAAGTCTTCTTTGGTGAGTGCCTTTAGGAGCTATGCCGGTTTTTGCTTTACCGCTTTCATCAACTCCACTTGGGTCCCTTTCAAAGCAGATTTTATCGTCAGAAACCAAAAAAAGTCGCAGGTTGCCAAATCTGGCGAGTATGGCGCTTATATTACCACTGGAGTGCGTTTATTGGCCAAATACATCTGAGATTTCCTTGGATAAGCAATTTCAAACAGAATTAATCCTCTTGACATCTTCGAGGAGCTGACACTCGTGGTCTAAGAAGAATAGAACAATATCCCAGATAAGTTAACACTTTACTATAGAACATACATCGTATGCATTTTTGAGTTCGTTTTAATGTAGTTTTCTACTAGATTTCAAATTCTTCTAATAATTTTATTAAGCATTTCATACACGACGAAAAATTAACTTCAAGTGTCTCCCAAGATTTTTTAAATATCTTTCTCATTTGGTTCTTTCTTAAATGCCATTACTTTGGCTTCTTTGACTTTTTAAGCATTCTCACCTACTCTATTCCTTCTTTATCTTTTTAAGTGGTTTTGCGTAACAGAAATTGACAATTATCAATACTCTTACCAGTAAATTTTTTTAATACCTACCTTAATATTAGCTTCTACGCTTCTGTCTTATTCTCACAGGTGAAATCCAATGATCTATTTTAAAGTCGAGATGGCATTGCTTTTGACGGTAATAACGTAGCACAGCAAGAACCGAACGTGTTCCTAAGTTAAGTAGACTGGTTTGGACTGATGATAATTTTCAGAAATGAAAACACACCATGACTCTGTTTCCTCTTGAGATGCCACTACGGATTGAGTAGGCAGTTTTTCGTTTTAATTCAAAACACACTCAGATATATAGCGACTCGGTAAGGATGAATAACGAAACTGAGGATGACATGTGTATGTGAAAATTAGGAACACGTGGAAATAGTTAAGTAGTAATTAAGGAATGTTTTCAGTTTTTTTCTTTAAGGTTATTTCCAGAATTGAGTAGTTTTAGAAAATGATAAATTAAAGTATTCTAAAAAGTTTCTTATTTACTAAGGGCGTGAGGTATCTTTTTTCTAGTCATCAGTTTGTGTGTTTGTGTAAAGTTTTTAACAAGCTAGTAGCAATCTTTTTTAACGAACTATATTATGGCTCCGAAATATTGCAGAATAACACCCCCAAAACGACACACACTGTATGGATTTTTTCAAAATTAGACATAGACTTAATAAAATAGATTAGAAAGACAGAGAGTCCCATCTTTAACGGACTCATAGAATCCATACAGTCACAGACAATTGCATATACAAACAGACACAGCTCTTCACAGGTGCAGAGATACACGGACATAGACGGATACAGAAACAAAAAAATATAGAGTTACACTTACAAACACAGACAGAGACAGGCGCATGTATAGACAGACACAAAAACAGACAAATATAGACACAAACGGAATTAGGTAAAGATCAGACAGACATAAACAAAGGCAGACACAGGTTAGACAGCTCTTCTCAGGTAGACACAGACACAGACTTTCACCCTAATACAAAGACACTGACGTAGACGACCACAGAAATCGAAAAATATAGATTAAGACTTACAAACCTAGACAAAGACAGGCATACCTAGAATGTTGACTTGGAAATCCTTGCTTTTCTGTTTCTGGGCGATTCAGGAGTCTTCCAATGCATCGATTGTCGTTTTGTTCCAACATCGTATTGAAAAATCCACGTTTCGTCGCAAGTAATAATGTTTTTCATCAGTTCAGGATCTTCTTTTAACGAGCACGAGCTTTTGGTCAAGGAGTTAGTTTTTTTGACACCAACTTTGCACAGACTTTTTTCGTGTGTAATTCTTCGTGTAAGACTTTCTAACCGTTTTTAATCGGCGTTTGAAGCCTCAGCAATCGTCTGGATGCTCATTCGACGATCTGCACGCAAAATTTGGTTGCTTTTGGTCACTATTTCCGGAGTTTAAACAGTGAAATGGCGACGTGGGCGCAGGTCATCTTCAGTGCTCTCCTCTCACTCCTCTAGGGCCCTTTAGGCGCACAATCTCGTTATTTAATAGTTAGACCTCGTAGAGGCTCAGAGACGCAGATACAAATAGATGCAGACACAATCGACAAAGATCAGATATACACACACATTCACACTTAGATACCAACAGATGTAGACACAGATCAGAACGATACAGACATTCGCAGACAGAACTGACGACAAGTTTTGAAAAATTGCGACAAATCGATATTCGTCTCAGTATTTTTTCACTAAAATACATATCAAAAAACAACTCTATTGGCTGAAATTTTGGTACGATTCTCAACTTTTATTAACAAATGTATATCCATCAACTATTATCTTGATATTTACTTGGTACTACCATAGGTATTTAATAAACCTTTCAAACAGAAAAATATTTAAACACGAACGATATTACTTCTCTGTAGAAACAGCAGGAGTACCAAGGAAGACTTGGTATATTGAATTCTGAAATAATTCATCCTAGATAGAAATTTTATGATATTCCGGCAGTTTATATGAACCATGAAATACCGAGCACACCACGAGTAAGATTACTATTTACACATTATTCTATTAAACAGAAATAGATGTTCCTTAAACTAATTTTATAAAATTCGTTCTAAAAATTGCACAGTTCAATTGAAATCAGATTTTCTTTTTGTTTTTCTTTTATTTAAAGTACGTGTATAAATCGGTGCAGTGTAGATTTAAAATTAAGCGAAAATTTACAGAAAATAGAAAACGCTGGATAGTGCTTAATCCGTACACTCATTTTGGAACAATGAAAGCAATTAGAGAACGTGACCGTTTCCCTACAAATATGAATTAATTTCTGAAAGAGTTTTCAATTAATCTATTGATAGTGCTGCAAAAATAACCACACAAATACTCAAAAAATAAATTTTATTTAAAAAACTGGAAAATCGTTGAAGGCAAAGCATCCTCAAAGTTTAATCCAATTAGGGAAATTAAAACAAAACAGATATCAAAACTTTCCAAACTGCTACAGGACCTTGAAATAATCAGCAACAGTTTTAACTTACAGGATGTTAAGGAATAATTGGTTATGTTGGAGGGTTTTGAGTGTTGGGTTTAAGGACCCTTCTATAGGATTTAGTGTCCTTTCCAGGATGGTGGAGTATGAAAGGAGTTAGTATCATTCATCGGCGCCATTCGGTGTTTGCTTCCTGATTTTTCTGCTATTTCGGTGTTTTCTGATTCCTGGAACGTGCCTAAACCATTAAAAAATGTTCTTTTGGTGTGACTGTGTGTAGTTGAGGTGTGTCTCCTTTTGCGTGAGGCCTTTCATTTGGCAAGAACGAAGAGAACTCTTTTTTTGTATCCTGTTTCATCCAGTGTCTACCTGTAGAAGAGGATGGTTTCGTCAAGGAGATCGTCAAGTTCTGCAGGAAGGTTCCTATCTACGATTTGGAGAAGTCTTAGGGAGTAAAAGAGGATCTTGGTCTTCAGAATTCTTGAGGTTCTCCATTCTAGTGAGTATAGAGGATCCTCTGGGCGAAGATTTTGTTATCTTGTAGAGTCCAAGCGACGTATCGTAGTTGTAGCATCTAAATTCGAGAAGGAACAGTGTCTACCTGTAGGAGAGGATGGTTTTGTCAAGGAAAACGTTAAATTCTGCATGAAGGTTCCTGTCTATGGTTTGGAGAAATCTGAGGGAGGGAAAGAGGATCTTGGTCCTCCATTCTAGCTGGTATAGGGGGTCCTCTGGGCGAAGATTTTGGTACCTTGTAGAGTCCAAGCGACGTATCGTTGTTTAAGCGTCAAAAATCGAGAAGGACGAGAAAGTATTTTTGTATTTTGCTAGACAAGGTGGCTTGGGTAAAGATGGTGTAGGTTTTTACCTTTGCGGATAATAGCTCTTCCTGTGGGAAGAAGCAAGTAGAGGATTCTTTGAAGAAGAGCAGACTATGGCAAGGTCCTATAATCGACAAGAATAAAAGTTTTGTAGATATGAATTAGAGTTTTGGAGTGGCATCTTTAGAGTCTACCACCCAGAGCACCTAAGAGGGACGTTTATGTTATCATTTTATTGATGGTAAGTTCGAAATCCGTGTCCCACCTAAGCGTATGAGCGAATCATACGCCCAAGTAGCTTGAACTTACAGAACAAAAAAAGGGAAGAAGGTCGATATAGTTAGAGCCAATGTAAATTTGTTCCTGATATCGGTGAAATAGTTTTTTTTTATTAAGGATGTCCTCGTAGGTATAGACCTAAATACAAATGTACCGAGAAGATCTATTTAATTTGGGATTTAAAGGCCTGCAAGTTAGGACGAGTGGGGAAGACGTGGGAAGGTAAGGAGTTCCACAATCTGGAGGGGATGAAGGAACGATCGAATCGATCCGTTCTCGAGTTCGGGCATTGAACAGTATAAGGGTGCATGGACTTGGCACGTCGTGTTGCTCTGGCTGGTCTGACAAGTGGAGGCATTATAGAGCGGAGTTTTCATATATACCAAGAACTCCAGCCTAACATATCGTTAAGATAGATTTCTTATGTATTACCAGGTATTATTGTCGGTATTGCAGATACCAAAAAGGTATACCATGTCTCAGGAATATTATAAATAATCAAAAATCTTATCAATAATAGTCTTTGTTACAACAACCTTTTCTGTATTATCAGTAACGTAGATCACATATTAAGCAACAAATCTGAAGTTGAAGCTTTATAATTGTAGTAATGTAGCTCCAAAAAGTAGTTACTTTCAATAATTAGCAACAAGTTTATAGTTAAAACTATCTAGCTTAATTACTGTTGGTAATGTAGATTCCAAATGCAAATGGTTAAATTTAGATGTTTTGTTGAATATCTAATAAAGTACGTCTGTTCCCTGTATTAACAAATCAACTGTCGGCTTCATTAAATCGTCCGTTCAACTCTGAACCTTCCGCGACGACGTAATTACGTCTAATTAGTGTTAATTTTCTAGAGTGGCCAAGAATCAAATCCCACATGAGATCCCGTCCCTTCAAACATAACCCTCTTATAGGGAGAAATTTATTGAAGAGCTGTCTATATCACACATAAACACTTTATTAATTCAATACTTTGTTAATTGAGGTAATAATTATTACTAATTAATACCTTTTAGGATTATTGATCTTGAGGAAGTTCTTAGGTATTTATTGAACTCAAATAACATTGATGCTGCTTTGTTTAATGTGTTGTCCTCAAATTTTAAAAAACAAAAATGTTTTGAACCGAAAATTTTACTATCCAATATTGATAAAACAAAAATTGTGTTTCGTATTTTTTAATTATCTTTTATACTTCTGTTGATTTACTTGTTACATACAGAAACGTTCTAAGAAAGATACGACTAGAAGAGCTGCTATAAGTCTAAGGAAACATTAGATTTATAGCAAGAAAAGGGGGACACAATAGATCTTACTGGTCGCAGGTGTATCTGTCACCCCTAATTTCGCTCATACATACATACTTATTAAAAAATTGTTCAGATTTAAAGATATACGTCTTTTCTTTAAACTTGTTAAATTTTATTCAAATCAGATAAGTTACACTTTATAAAATAAATAAATAAATACTGTAAGTGTACAAGACTCCAATATTTACCAATAAAAAAATCCTTTATGTGATTAAACAGTCCAAGAAATGATTAACTATATCTAATAACTAAAAAAAAGAGTCCAGTTTCTTTAACTATATGAGTTTTTATTATACTTTTACAACTTTTAAAGATATTCTAAAGTTTTATAACCTAACTTTCTGATGTTTGGAAAATAAATTCGTACTGAAACTTCTGTTAATCTGATTGTAATAAAATTTGATATATTTATAGATACAAGCTTTTTCTTTAGATTGACAAAATTTTATTTAAATCAGATCAGTAGAAACTTGTATATAAAAAAATTAATAGGTACATTACGAATATGTGATAAAATTTGTTACCTGCTTAATTTCTATTGATAAAAGTAATTTACCTTAAAAAACTAGTAATTCACAAAAAATATATTATTTACTTTATTATATTTATTCATTATTTTCGTTAAACATACTGAAAAAATGATAAAAATCTCATATTTTATATCACGTAAACAGATATCAGTTTATTATGTTATGAATTTTGACAACTGTCAAAACACAAAAGTAAACACAACAATATATTTTATGTTTAATTGTTAATAACAATTAAAACAAAGTATCCGTGATAAATCTCTTATTTTATTTTTTAATAAAATAACAGTATTTAAATGAATTATAATAAAATTAAAAAATCGTATGTTTAAATTCACCGAGTGTGCTCTATACCAAAAGGCCACTATGCCGGTTGTCAAATTAAATACGAAATTTTTAAAATATAATTATAAAAAATCTACCTGTTGACAATTAAAATTACTATTAATTTAAGTTATAAAAATAATTAAAAGAATATAAAGCAGTGGTTTGTTTGAATAAAATCAGCTTTTTAATTAAAAAACACTAAATTGGGGTTTGTTCCTATGATATCTCATCACAGGTATTGTGATTGTTTTAAAAAATTTGCAATTAGCAGGGTGATTTTTTTAGTCGTTCACTGACCTTCAAACGCGATGGTGCACTAAATTTTTTCTTAAAAATGTAAACGTGAAAAACTTTTTATTAAGTTTTGTGCTTTAATAGTTGGTGTAGTTTAATTTATGGATGTTTTTATATTGTTTGCTGTTCTAATACACTGTAAGTTTTTATTTCTTAATATTTTAGTTAATTTCATTAACTCATGTATATTGTTTTTGTTGTTTTAAAAAGATTTTTGCTATTTTATTTGTTGACGTTTTAAAATTCAAATATTGCGATTGTGATAATAACGCGGGATAGTATATTTACATATTATCATTGATCGATTTGTGTTTGTAAATAACAATTTTATATGTTAGGTTAGGGCGAATTTCTTCTCGAGTTCGATAATTTGCTTGATTCAGCTTTGATAATAAATATTAATCAACGACTACAGTCGGTTTTATACTTTATTTGTAATTATTTTAGCTTATATTTTAAATCTTATTTCAAAATCGATTCATAGTATATGTTAACATAATAATCGATCCAAATAAGGAGGGAACGGTGAATTAAGCGGTGTTTAAATGTATTTTATACTTTGATTAGGTATCTTAATATTTAAAAAATGTAGATTTTACTGATTTTTAAAAGGGTTTAGGGTACTGTTTGTTTATCTATTATTTTTTCCAATAGTTTACCGTATTTTTTAAATTTCTTCCTTTCTACACGCTTTATATTAGTTTCGTTTGTTTGTTTATAAAATTGTTCGAGGTTTTTATTTATTTTTCAACTTTTTTATAAGGTTCTCCCGGTTTTTTAGATTTGTTTCAAAATTCCGTTACATAAATAATAATAATGATCAAAAATGATAACAATGATGATAATATGATACCTATTTATTGCTTTATAATTTTCTCAATTTATTTTTTTATGATATTTAATGTTTTATGCATTTAAATCTTGTATTGAAACTTTGCTCATAAAAAACCTATTTAAACCACTGTTATTTTGCACAGATTTCACAAACAAGTAATAAGTTTTTCGGTTGTTATTTGTGCATTTGCAGACAAAACTTTCATACATTTTATCGAGTAAACACCTACCACAATATTATTAGTATTGCAATTTCTTGAAGTTCATAATTTAGTAGGGTCGTAAAAATATTTCGAGACAATTCAGACAGTCGAGAGGCAACGATTTAACACTATGAAACAAATGGTCGCAGAAACCATATTTTATGTTTTCAACATACAACGTGGTGCACATTTCGAAAGTAAGTGGCTCCCTCTGCGATGACAGAATTCATTCTCGGAAGCGAATTATGACAGGAAGCTGGAGTAGTTAATGTTAGTTGTTGTTCTTTACTTCAAAGTATGTCTTATTTTCCTCCCACTCATACAGGATGTTACTCAATTAATATTAATAAAATATTTTAATGATTTATCTAAATTGATTTTTACTCGTTTATGATTTTTGGGTAATAAAATTAATTTGACTTTTTGGAGATCTAGATTCCAAAATGAATATTCCATAAAACAGTTCCGATGGTAATTACGATTAAAAAATGAGTAATCCTCTACTATATTTTCTTCCATTATTTGGGGAACTTTTTTTTCATAAAAAATAAATCAATATATTCGAAAATGACCCATGCTTATTTTATTATGTCCAATTTATTAAGGGTTGCCTTTTAAATCTAAGAATTCCCAACAAAATTTCATTAGATATAAAAAAAATTAAGTGAAGCTACATCACATATTATGTCTATGCAAAACCGATTTCCTTTTGGTAATTTATTTCATTAGTTAAAAGCTCTCAGTCTAAAAATACCCTTCAGAAACGGTTTGACATTTAAGATATAGAGTCTCTTAGTGAAAATTCGTTAATTATTCTAAACGTCTTGGGGTGCATTTCGACTTTCAAATGAAACGAAAGTGGCTGATTTATGGGTGTTCGATCACATTTTGAAATGTCTATCAGCCGACCACATGTTTAGAATGTAACACTTGACTCGGAAATATCTTGAAAAGTGTTCGAGTTACTTAAAAATGCTTTTAAAAGCCGGATAGATGAGGCGCTGGCGTTGAAGAGACGATCTGTTTTTTCTCACTAATGTTCTTTGAACAGAGTAGGTACAACGAAACGTTCAAAAAAGGAATTCACCATCAAATTTGTTCTATTATTATTATCTATTCTTAAATTTATACGCTACTAAAAATACAGTTCCGAACCATTCCAGTACTAGTAGATAAAATCCTAACTTTGAGTGCTTGTCAGAACTTATCGGCGTCAAGTCAGTGAATCGCACACACACAGAGAAAGAGAGCAATTAGTTCGATATTCTTGCTGGAAAGTTGGACGTATCTGTTATGCTCGTAAAATGTGCTCTGCGAACATTGGATTTTTCATCAGAGTCAAGAATTTGTCACCGCGAACAATCAACATTAGAGTGCGTTTGCAAAGTTGTCGACGGCAAATCAGTGATTAAAACAGTATACAAAGCTATAATGTTATGTACATAGAAGATACAGAGAAGGTAGGTATCATCTATGATGGGAAAAAGAAGGACGCATTATAGAAAATCTTGTTGGTGAAAGTGGAAAATACTTAGACCTGGACTTCTGGAAAATTGGACGTGTGAGTGATTTGCCACCGGCTTGTAAAATGTGCTCTGCGAACGTTGCATTTTTTGTCTGTTTTCTTTGGAAATAATATTCGGAACGGTATTAAAGAGATCATCACATTTTAAAGGGAAGTCACATATTGCATCCATAGCAACTGCAGCAGGAAAGAAATTAGGCTTACTGTTTAGAGCACGGAAATATTTTTCTCCATCCAACTTAGCTACTCTTTACACAGCCTAAATACGTCCTAATCTTGAATATTTTGCTCGCATGTATGGGGTTCGGCGGCTCCGTCAAGGCTCGGAGTTCTTGATGCAATACAGAGAAGAGCAGTTCGACTAATAAACGACACCACTATCACCAAAAACCTAGCCCCATTATCCCATCGAAGAGCAGTGGCTGATGTTTCCTTGTTTTACCGATACATAAACGGATTTTGCTCAGAAAAACTCCGCTCTATAATGGCTCCACTTGCCAGACCAGCCAGAGCAACGCGACGTGCCAAGTCCATGCACCCTTATACTGTTCAATGCCCGACATCGAGAATGGATCGATTCGATCGTTCCTTCATCCCCAGGGTCTCCAGATTGTGGAACTTCTTACCTTAACTTGCAGGCCTTTAAATCCCAATAGATGATCTCGGTACATTTGTATTTAGGTCTATACCCACGAGAACATCCTTAATAAAAAAAAGGGGGGCCGTCACGGGACGCCTGGCAGATGTGAAACATCAACATTATTTTGTAAAAGTATATGCAGTATTCAATAAAAAAAAGAGTTTAATTTTAACTTCCCTTTCTGTGCACCGATTTTAAACTTTAAGGTATTGTTATAAAGTAAAAATATGCGTCTTTTAGAAAATTGCTAAATATACAGGGTCTCTCATTTAAAAAATTACATCTACTGTTTTTTGAAAATACGCCACTTTTCTAGCGGGTAAACCGGAAGTAGGCCATTTATATAAATGTGTCACAACAAAACTTACGGTAATTTTAAACCTAACTGTAAAAACCGCATCGTATGATCTAAAACCGTTACGAAGATATAAGCTCTTAAAAACAGTAAGAATATAATGAGACACCCTGTAGAATAGATAGTATGCGGAGTCGTGTTAGGTTTTTGCGTCACCGTCGCCACGCCAGAAATCTGATTTACGTGCGGCTATAGATGTTTCACATCAAAATTTGTTTATTATTAGGTTTTATATTTATTTACCTAAATATTATAAGATAATATGCACTTTTAAGTCTATATTTCAATTTTTAATATTTTTACACATCAGTAAAAATATTAAAAATTAAAATATGAGCTTTAAAAGCGTATTTCTATATGAAACAATTCATACCCTGTCCCGCCAAATTTTTGAATCGATGAGCTTCTTCCCCCTATTGTTGGCGCGCCACCGTCGCTCAAAACATGAGACCAATTTCATATAAGGTATCAGTACATCTCTTTATTATATATTATCTATGCGTTAGGTTTTTTACGTCATACGTCACCGTCGCCACGCCAGAAATCTGATTTACGTGCGGCTATAGATGTTTCACATCAAAAACATTTCGCTAAAGCTATGCACCAGTCTTTCAAGGCAGTCTCTTCTTCTTTCGTAAGTACTGAATCTGGTCCCATTTTACGAGTTGCTTCTCGACAGAAGTCGGCCTCTTGTGGCTGATTTCTGGATCAACCTTAAAAAATGGAAACCCAGACGCTTACGAGACGTCTCCTAGAGGCTCTCGGCACGAGTCTTGACGAGTGGAAGCTGCCGGAGTGCTAGCATCTACACTTTCGATTTTGTCATTCATTGATGTCACATAAAAAGCTTTCCATCAGTTCGTATAGAAACGGTATGGTTTTATAAATATCATTTATACCGGCGCAGCTTTTAATTGAAGCTTTTTTCTTTCTCACGTGTCCTCAAAATGTTGCCATTAATGCATTTTTTTTTAGTTTCTCCTGAACTGGTTTATTTCTTTGCTAAACCGATCCCAAGCGTCGTTCACTTTATTTTTATCATTGTGATATCGATTTTTTGGATTTCAAATGATTGGTTCTATTCGATACAGTTCCATAAATGTGGTAGACAAATCGTTACTCCACTCAGTCATGATAAAGAACGCGATTGCTCTTACTCTTCAGCAGTTAATAACAAAGTGAGCGAATGCGAGAGTGTGGTTGCTTCTCTCGCCTCACCTCTCGCGTCCTTTGACTCGCGCCTGAAAAACCGACATAAAACGGAGCGATAGCAAGACAAGGAGATACGAGAGTACCGTCCACACTCTCGCACTTGCGTTCTCTCGTGTAGCCTCGTGGAGAGTCTGGATGGGGCATTAAAATTACGCTATAAACATATAAAATTCCTCTAATGCTTATTCTTATCATGGAATAAACGTAACATAAAAACCTAACAGCAATTACAACAAATGCATGAAAAATACTTACCAAACCCTTGAACACGATTCGTTAAGAAGAAAATAGTTAAAGTCACACATCTACTCATTTCGTTGGCAGCAGTGAAATGAACAAGGAAAGCTAATCAACCTGATGGGTTATTGGTACGTTATTTCAATGATGTAAACTAATTTCAACACTATTTATATCAAAATAAAGGCTCTAAGGCTGAGTACTGGTGCGGAGCTGACTACTGGGTATATTAACCTATTATTATTTTAAAACATTAATATTTTCCAAGTATCACAAAAATAATTACCTTTAATTAAAGGTAATTATTTTTCAGTATTTGATACTACGCCATTGGGTTCTTTGATATGCTATACAGCTGGTCCTGTAGTCGATTCACAAAAACTTGAATGGTTGTGGAGATATGCTACAATTACCAACAGAGATTCCGGATATTTATATTTACAGATAATATGACAAAGAGACCATTAAAGTTTCACCGAACGTACGATACTCGTATGACAACAGTTCAGTCGGTTGCGTTTATATTTCTTACCTTAAGCCACTAACACACGACCGGTAAATTAGTACTTATACGTAATCATTTTTTTTTAGATAAAACAAATTAGTGAAAGGCAAATACTTAAATTTTTACTAGATATTCTAGATTTCTAGAAACTTGATTTTGTTTCTAATTTTATTTGAACGATTTTTTAGGTCCTAGTTGAGCCCTTTTTTTAGTTAATTTTTTAGTAAAATTTGAGGGTAAATTTCACAAAAAAATTTTTTTTCTTTGATTTCAGGTGTTGCTGAGTGTTTTGATTTAAATTTCGATAAAAAACGTATAGTTGCAATACAACTTGCAACCGGTTTAAAAGGCAGTCGATGGACTGACAGAAATGAATATTTTTTGGCGATCCTGAGTATAATAAAAATAATTTTTGCAAAGTTTATATGATTTTTTCTCCCTGCAAGTCAGGCCAGTGAAAAGAAATATTCATTTCAATAAATAAAAATCGTGAACAAGTAAATTCAGTGCGTTTAAATCGAATCTTTCGCAAAAATTATATCGTGCGATTTTCGGGAAAATTGCAACACAACTTGCAATCGGGCGAAGTAAAATCCGTCGTTATTAGGCGTTGAAATCGTGTCAACTGCCATTGGGAAATTCACTTTTATAATTAAAATTGTTTACAATTTTTTTTATACATTTGCTTTCTCTAAGCCGGAAATCGCGGGGATAATTATACCGATTTCCTCAGAATACAATAAAGACAGGTATAGTCGATATTTATATGAATTCATTTAAAGTTTTTTTTTGTTTATAAAAAAACATTTATTTGGATTTATAGATTCATTGGGTATATCTGGACAAGGCTGGGGTACACTGTTATATGATTTTTTTAAATCGTATAAATTTGTGTAGGGGAATTTTGGGTAATTATTCCAGAAGGACATCCGAACGAAACGGGAGTGAACGAAATCGGGATAAATCGGGAAGTGTACGCGAATCAAGAATATGGAATACAAGAAACTGGAAATAATTATGGGAATGGAGAAGAAAGCAACAACCCAGAAGATAAAATTGGTAAGTGTCTTAATACTTAATTTTAAACAGTATTACGTTTACTTATAATGAATTTATTTTATCGTGTATAAGATCTATTGTGTCCCCCTTTTCTTGCTATATTTCTGATGATTACTCTTCCTTAGAAATTTTAGGATAATCTATAGTCCAGCCGTTCAAAAGATGGAATGATCACGTGAACGGCACGCACTCGTTGAATATTATTCTCCCCAACCAACGTCACAAGTCCGATTTACACCACTCAACAAAAAAGTACCCACCTTCAATGCCTACAGTTTATATTATTATCTCTGGTATGAGTACAGTGTAAACTGTTCTCCGTTATATCAGTTTAGAAGGTATGACATCGTACGATTACTCCGGCCAGTCACTGATCACGCGTCCTTGAATTCCATCTTTTGAACGGATCGAGTATAGTTAGAGGAGTCCTAGTGGCATTTTCGTAATAGGAAAACTTTATATATTTATTACTTAATTAAAATCTTCTGTTTTAAATTTTTCATATTAATTTCTATACTCGAAAAGTGAATCGGTTTTAATTTTTAAAAGGTTTCTTGTGTATTTACGGCCTTAGAAAGTACCTTGCTCGTTAGAGATTTCAAGTGGGCGGGTGTGAGTAGATCTGCTTTTGTTTTTATGAACGACATACTGCCTACTTGCCTTTATATGGATAAAGGAACTTTGGTGTAATAAATATAAACTAGATAAAATGACAGAATTATGGTCTGTATCAAATTCTACTAAGTAACTATATCAAATTGCATTTAAAAAATTTTAATGTTACAAAGTGTTAAGTGTTTTTGGTTCTAAGTAAAAATACCTATCTTTATAATAAGTTAAAAGCAAGTTTTTGTTAAAACAAAAACGTTTGTTTGATAATAGCTGCTTTTTTCTTATATTTATTTCGAAAACATCAAAAACTATCAATTTGAACGAATTAGTAATTAGTACAGGGTTTGTCCGGAAAGTAATAGGACTGAGTCGATTTAAAAAAAATTATTGAGCCAATTGTTACAATTCTTTAAAAACATTAAAAATAGGCTCCTTCTGCGTCGATGCAGCGCTGCTAGCGCGATTTCCAATCATTGAAGGCGTCACGGTAGGCATTCTCCGGAATAGCCTTGAGAGCCGCGGTGCATACTGCTTGTATCCCCTCTGCCGTCTCAAAATGCTTGCCTTTCATCGGCCTTTTCAGGCGAGGAAACAAAAAAAAGTCTGGGGGGCGCACATCTGGGCTGTAGGGCGGCTGCGGAACCAGTTGGATGCCGGCCTTGGTCAGGTAGCTGTTCACAAGAAAGGCGGTGTGAGCCAGGGCGTTGCGCTTATTCAAATGCACCGTCACAATGTTTTGAACCACATATTTTGGTAAATTTAACATCTGGGCAATTAAGCGAATACTTAGTCGACGGTCTGAGTTCAAAACTTTGCGCACACGAGTCACATTGTCGGTGTTTGTCGAAGTCGAAGGTATTCCAGCACGGTCTTCATCGGCGACCTCTTCCCGGCCCTCCAAACTGCCACCGAAACACACCACTTCTTGCTAAAGCAACATCTGGGTAAGCCTGCTTGATCATATCAAACGTCTCTGTCGCAGATTTACCGAGTTTCACACAGAAATTAATCGCGTACCTCTGCTCTAACGAACGCTGCATTTTCGGCTTGCACCACTCACAGAAACACGTCGCGCGAAAATGCCTGTCCTGACTCTCCAGGTGCTCGAAGACAACCGACCAGCCGCTCGTTCGTTAGCTAGGAACGCCCTCTACCGAATCCAGTCGGCGCGTACACGCTCCAAAGTACAGTCGCGGCGGAAGAAAATCAGTCCTATTACTTTCCGGACAAACCCTGTATATTAAAAGCAGAAAGTGCTATTTTGCCGTTTGAGATAAAAATAACGGTCCACTTGAGATAAAATCTCGAAATTGGTCTCAGGGTGTTGTCCATTTAAGATCACTTGGGGTATCGATATGGGCTTGAGAGACTCGCTGGTGACTTTGGTCTCGAGACTAAGAAAATTCCGTGTCCACTAGAGAGTCAACAACTCATAGTCTACTGTAGCTTTTATAATTGCGTTTACGATTGTACAAAAACAAAAACAAAAAAATGTGCATGTAACCTTTACGCGCGATTGAAATAAAACTTATGTAAAGTCCGTATCATCGCAAAATAAATTCAAAATATGTTTATTAACAAGTAGCTACAGGTTTTTGATTTTTTCGTTTATTATTTGTAACGTAAAAATACCCTTGGCTAGCTCCAGAGGGTCGTGACTTTCCTGCTGTGTTTTTGCCTAATTTTCCCCAAACAAGTTTTAAAAGGGCGCCAAGTACAGAGATACAAATAAAATACTTAGATCAGTTTAAAATGGTTTATTTCTAAAAATTCTGATTAGTAATTTTGACAGTTAAAGAAACTTAATTAATTCTCTTATCTTTGTTTTTTATCGGTGGCTTGAAAACGGAGTATCTTAAGCACGTGCTGTAGAAGGTTGATTTCCAATGGAGGACTTCTAGCTGAATTTTCCAAGCTTCTACGCAGTGGATTTAGAAAACAGCAACGGGAAGAAATTTACTTTCGGCTTTTCTAACCGGGAAATCAGAACTGCAACGGACTATCTCCGATGAAACCTCTCGTCGAAATCTTAATATAGTTCTTTGCAAACCAATAATAGGGCCCTCCTTCCAGTTGGCAATAACCCAGAGACAGAAGGGCAAAGATGGTCGGAAACTCTGAATTTCTTAAAAATTCAACATTAAAAATGAACGAAATATAATCAAAAATTAACTACGAAACCACGACTCTCCTTCCACTTTGCAGTCTCCCACTCGTTTCAACGCCAAAACAATAGATAATTTAAAAATATTTATAGTCCAGGAGAATTGTTCGAAAATTAACGATACAATCGTTACATATTATTATTTATTGATGAAAGAGTAAAATATTCTTGAGAATCCGCCATTTTATTTAAGTGACAACTATTTTGTTTTGTAATTTATCAAAAATTCATTAATTTCACTTTCACGTTTTAAAAATTTTTGACAGAAATTAACGGTTAGGTTAGGTTAGCTAATCAAAAGTTTTGACGTACATATCGCAAGGAAGTCAGTAGAAAAAAAAAGAACTGTGTGTGTGAAAATCATAAGAAATCTGATAATTTCTTCCCTATTTTAAATGTTAACTGTAAATCAATTTCTAACAAAACTAATAGAATAGACCTAATCTTAAAGCAATATGGACCAAACATATTATGTCTATCCGAAACATGGTCCAATAATGACAATATCGGCTACATACGATTTAATAATTACTCTGTTACTATTACTTCAATAGAACTAATAAATCACATGGCGGTGTACTAATTTTGACAAAATCTTCCATAGAAATTATGAAACACGATTTTTTGACTAATTTATCACTTGAAGTAGATATTGAAATCTCCAGTATCTCTTTTAAAATACTTCAAACCACCTGTTGTATATTAAATATTTATAGATCCCCATCTGGAAATTTCAATACATTTATAGATAGACTTTATAGTGCATTAATTTTCTGTACAAATAACTTTATATCTTTTATTCTTTGTGGAGATTTCAACATTAATTTTTTAAAGGATTCACAGGAAAATAAAATGTATGCATATAGAGTACTCACTCATTTTCATTCAATATGTTTTCATCACTTTCTTCATTAATAAATCCACTTTGTTTATTCATATTTAAAACAAACACTTTATACACAAATTTTAGGCGTACAACTATTCACCAACAACGTAGTTTGGTTAACAAGCTGTCAATTTGACAGGTTGTCACGTGCATAAATCAGCTTCCATATATTTAAAAGTAAAGTTAAGTGTTTTATCGCGATTGCTAGCCTTTTAACGGGTTCTGGTCCGTTGTAGTAGGTATCGTATCGCCTTGACCCGTAGAGAGAGTAATTCGATTGTTTAGGTCGAAAACGTAGCGGTGCTTTAACTGTTTAAGCTAATAGCGAAAATTTAAAATTAGGCAAACAAGTGCATTGATTTCTTGTGACATTAATAATACATTTACTTTGAAGAATTCGATTTAATTTCAACATCATTTCGTAAATCAATTTAATATCTAGCAAAGCCGTTTTTGCACAACAGAACACACAATTTCCCCTTCTTTACTCTCAAGTGTCATTGCGAGAAGCGTATGCGTGAATTATCGTGATTTTTGGCTTTTTTTTGCGTTTCAACAGTTGAACGAACAATTTAGTGCTATTACCGAATTAAGCAACGCCATTTTGTGAAGTTGAACGTTCTTATCTGGCAATATCTGAGCCATCCTTACGGGATTTTGAATTTCACTTCAGTATTTTTATCTAAGCCTCATTTGTGTTTATTCCTATGGTAGTATTTTTGAGTAGGCGTTTAGATAACTCCATATTTCTTGGGATTTAATTAAATGGTGCTTTTCTTCGTGTGATTACTAAGAGAGTTCGTTACGAAGAAGCGTGGACATCCGATTTAGAATCACGAAATTTGCTACAGGGTGTTAGCGAAATAACATCGCAGATTGGCTGCTTAACCCCCAATCTTAATATAAAAGTGTTTTTTGGACCTGGCGAGTAATTTTTTGGACTGGCTAATTTTTTGGACCTGGCGAACATTTGTTTTTGGACTGGGCTAATTTTTTTGGACCTGGCGAACATTTTTTGGTCCCGGCTGAACTTTCTGTTGGCCCTGGCACATATAGTTGGTAGTGTCGAAAGATCTGTGCACTATCGAGGACCAACGCTGCACCTCACTACCATCGGAGCAGCGTGGCTAGTACAGTTAGCCTCTCTAGAAGATCCTCTGCGTCAGAGAAGTTCTACAAACAGATAAGCCAAAACTTAATTTTAAGTTCAAGACATTGTAACGGTCTTCCTATTCAATTTGTAATTTTGTTTAAGCGGATGTAACATTTTATAGTTTGCATTTTTAGAGTAATTTTTTTTTGCGCTGGGTGATCACTCTTTTATTTTATACGCCAGTAATTAGCGGTATCATATTTGATTATTTTTTTTTATCGCTTATTTTTCAGAGATTGTTAAATTGAACCGTTGGGTTTATATTCTTGTAAAATATATAGATAGATCTAATTTTGTTGTCTTACTCAGCCAATCACCCACTCACCATATTTGCTATTCAATCAATTTTTTTTTAAATTAAGATTCTTAAATTCATTATTTATCTCCAGTAAGATAGGTCAGTGCCTGGAACATCAGGGGTTTCCGATTTGAACCGTTAAAATCGGTGGCGCGACTCACACTTTTAGTACATACCCTCTACGGCTGAGCTGGGCACAAATTTGCCAGTAGAGAAACCACTTACCCATCTTAGCTGGAGTTGGAGATTTCAATTCAAACCATTTGAATAATTTTCCAAAATTTGATTTTATTTTATTTTTATTAAAAGTACGTGGCAAGGTCAGCAAAATATGTATATTATGGTGCCTATATTTACAATTACAGATTTAACTTTTATTTAATATAGTAGGCGGAATCGTGTTAGGTTTTTTGTATCAGGTTTTTCGCGTTACATTAGAATATGACGTCACGTCCGTTAGAATTACTGAGTTACCCCTAGTCGCGCCTAAAGAAGATTTACTTCAAAAAAAGAAGTGTTGGGTGAGAAAATCGGCAGTAAAACAAAAAAAAAACGTTTTCAGCTTTTTCATAACTTCAAGGGCTTCCTTGAGAAAAGAGTTATCGTCTTGACTTTGTGGTTAGAACTCATTTTCTTCATAAAGAAAAATTAATTGCGAAATTTCATCGTCTGTCCAATGTTGTGCAATTCAATATTTATTTTTCCACTAACATCACAAAAATGCCTGTTTAAATTGCTGATTGTGTTCGAGCATCACCTGCAACGTGAACACGGTTTTCTGCTTGAAATTGAAAATAATTAGGTTTTTGTTCGTCCCACACGTGCTGCCAAAGTACTTTACTAAGATTATCCGAGCAGAAAGGTCAATTTAGATGTTTCATGAAACGTGTTTCATTTACATATGTGGAAAATAATTTAGTTTTCAAGATATAACTGTGTATAGTCCTTATATCTTCTTAATCTGTGTATTTTGTAACGTTTGAATATATAAGTATTTTAATTTATAACCATTAAGAATTTTTTTACCATGTACGTTTTAAATAGTTATTTTTTTTTCTTATGTATCAGAATTTTTTATTTGAAAGTAACAAAACCCATTCGTCAATCTTATCAAATTTTTACGTTGTGTGGTGTCTTTAAACCTACGGTCATATTTTTAATTTCGACAAACAACTACAAAGTTATAAATCTTGATACAAAAAGGCTTTCAATGTGGTTTTTTAACGAGATAACTTGTACTCATTATTTCTTAAAGAATTTCTACAATTCTTCCACACTAATCTCCGATCGACTCAAAAAGCTGTTTTGTTTACGTAAACGCATTGGAATTAATGTAACAGAGAAGGAATTTTCGTTTTTGAGAGTTTTATTGGTTACTAAAACACTGTATGTAATCCTTATACTAATAATAAGAATTTAATTTTTGCTACAAATGTAAACACGTAAAAATCATGTCATTTTAAACTCAAATAGAGATAATAAGAAAGGCTTATAAAAGGAATGTTGGAAAATGTAAATCATTAAATTAACCTTATTTATTTTATGGTTTTTGTTGTAACATATAAGTTTAATAATTAGAAATCTTAAGTTAATACAATATTATTTTACATACGGTTATTTGATACTTTCTTGCAAGCAATGAGGAACATAAACCACAAATGAAAGTCGAGAAGTTTTTGTGCAATAATCCTATTATTAGAAATATGTCTGTTTTTCATAACCATTTATAAATATGTGGGAGATGAATTGATAAAAGATGAACACATTTAATATTGTTATGTATTAGCTTAGATTATTTTTCCGAATATTTTTTTATAAAATTGCCTAAATTTCATTATTTTTTTTTCTGTACATATAAAAGCAAGACAGGTAAAGTGTATGTTAACGGTCATAAATCCCCCAAGCTTTCTCAATAAATAGAGGTTTTAGACCAGGCGACCCTGTGTCATTTACACTTTTAAATTCAGTTCTATAAAGTGTATTAAGAGAAAAGAACATAAACAGAAAAGGCATATTGCACAATTTAGGGCACCAGTGCTTAGCTTTCTCGGACGATCTGGTATTTGTAACATATTTGAAAGAGCAAGGTATTTTACCCAGTTGGAAAGGCAGTTGCTGGCAACGAGTGCGCAAAGGTTGGCAGATAGTAACGTATTCCTTTAGTATGCCTTGTCTGAACCTGTTTTAGGCAACCAATTTCATAATATCTTTGTAGAAACAGGCGTCGTTATAGATCTTAAAATCGTTCAGCAGCTCTTCTTCCGTAGGATCTTGGGGCACTTAGACTATGATGGTTTCTTCCACTGTTTGGTCAGGTGCTTCCTGGTTCGTTGGTTGTCGAACAAGCAGAGAGCTGACGGTATGGATTGGTGTTCCTTTATGTTTGGTCAAGCCCTACGATCGATGTCTTCTTCGGGTTACTTAGTAATTGGAATTGTGCTGATGGCCTTTAGTTGCCTGGATAGGTCTGGAAGTTCGTTGCATCTACGTGGTACATGATAAATTTCAAAATCAAACTTGTGCAGTTGGAGTGTCCATAAGGTTGCTTTAAGTTTCTCTTCTTTGACATATCGAGCCAATTTAGTCCTCTATGGTTGATAAAAATGGTAAATTTAGTTTCTAGAGGGAAACGGCTTTTCCGCTGTACCCATACCTTTGCAGTAGGCTGCTGGTTACCTTGGTACCACCTTTGTAATAATGCATATGAGACGGGATTTGAAGTATGTTCTAATAAACTGTGAAAGGCTTTCGCGGCCATTGTCTATTGTATCAATGGTTTTTGGGCTATTAGGCCGGCGTCGATTGTCTTGCTGACTTGACGTTTCGCCAACACGAGCGGTTGGCATCTTCAGAAGTTGCTTAGTGGTTGACTTAGTGTTGACTAAGCTTTGCGTGATCGCAGCTCGTATTTATACGTCGGGAAGGAAGTGGGCGGGGCCACAGTTGCTTTCGATTCCAATCGGTTCTGGTCGGTGTTGTTCGTTAAGGGTAGAGTTTTTGCACTCTTTATTATCGGGACCCATGTTTTGTTAATCTTGACTGCTTCCTCTTTTTTATTAAAGTTGTTGGGGTGCTTCTCTATCTCTATGGCTTCTCTATAGAGTCTGAAATGGTATGCTGATGTAGTAGCGAGGACTTGGGTCTCCTCAAACTTAATCCGATGGTCCATAGTGAGGGAATGTTCCGCTACGGCGGATTTGTCTGTCTGCCCCAGGCGACAATTGGCCTTGTGCTCTTTAATCCTGGTGTTGATCGAGCGTTTGGTGGTTCCTATGTACACGCTTCCACATGTGCACGGAATGCGGTAAATTCCCGAAGCCGACAGTGGATCTCTTCTGTCTTTTGCCGATCGAAGACATTCTTTGATTTTTCTCGTTGGTTTGAAAATAGTCTTCACCTTTTTCTTTCTTAGCAATCGACCAATTCTGTCTGTCACTCCCGGAATAAAAGGCAGAAATGCTTTTGCCACTGGTTGGATTTGCTCATTTTCCTTGGGTCTACGATTTGTTGGTCCAATCAATCTTTTGATTTCCCGTTCTGCATAACCATTGGCCCTTAAAGCATCATGAATATAAGTTAGCTCTGCGTTTAGTGCCTCGGGTTCGCAAATTCTTCTTGCCCTTTCTGCTAAGGTTTTGATGACTCCATATTTCTGACATGGGTGGTGGTTGGAATCCCTATGTAAATACCGATCCGTATGTGTAGGTTTTCTGTACACTGTGTGGCTCAATGATCTTCCTTTTCGTGATAATAACACATCAAGGAACGCTAGCTTGTTGTTGTCTTCGATTTCCATCGTAAACTGTATCTTTTCATGGATGCTGTTAATTTGTGTCAGAAATTCTTGCAATTTATCCTGCCGATGGCTCCATATTACAAATGTGTCATCTACATATCTATACCAAACTTTTGGCTTGTATGGGGCACTGTCCAACGCAAGTTGTTCGAACTTTTCCATAAAGAAATTTGCTATTACCGGGCTGAGAGGGCTTCCCATTGCTACTCCTTCGATCTGTTCGTAAATCTTATTGTCCCATGAAAAATAAGTAGTGGTGAGGCAATGTTTAAACAAATTGGAGATGTCCTCTGGGAATTTATCATCTATATGTTCCATTGCATTGCTTAGGGGCACTTTTGTAAAGAGAGATACTACATCAAAACTTACTAATATATCATTCTCTTCAAGAACTAAGTCTTTAATTTTTGAAATAAAATAGGTGGAATCTTTGACATACGAATCAGTAAGTCCGATGTATGGTTGCAGGAGTGATGACAGGTGTTTAGCCAAATCATATGTCGGTGAACCAATGGTGCTTACAATGGGACGCAGCGGAATGTTGGCTTTGTGTATCTTTGGCAAACCATAGAGTCTTGGTATAGCAGCTTCACTTTTACAAATTAATTTCTTTGTCTGTTCTTCTAGACTTGACTTCTTCACTAAGGTCTTTGTTGTTCTAATTACGCGTTGTGTTGGATCATTGCGTAACTCCTTGTAACTGCTAGGATCTAGTAAATCATTTATCTTTTCCTTATAATCTGCGGTAATTATTACAACAGTCGCATTTCCCTTGTCCGCTGCTAACACCAGTATACTCTCATCCTTGTTTAGATCTTGAATTGCTCTTAACTCCCTAGGCTTTAGGTTACTTTTGGGTGGTTTGGCCTTTTGTAAAATTCTTGCTGATTCGGTGCGTAATTCCTGAGCTGTTTCTTCTGGCAGACATCTTAGTGCGGATTCTAGATTTGCGATAATGTCTTCCTTTGGCACATCTTTTGGCGTTATAGCAAAGTTGCCGCCCTTAGCAAGTACGGAGACCTCATCTGGAGACAAGTTCCGATTGCTAACATTAATCACTGTTTTCTGAGTGTCTAGCGTTTGCTAATATCGTCCACTAGGGTTTGCTGGTATTAACATAATTCTCTGATTTTTCTGGTTTCATTCGTACTAAATAATTGGCTGAGATGCTGTCATGGTATTCCTTGATTATGTCTCCTATGAACCTGTTGAAGACGACCAATTTTCCATTGTCCCCTACTATGTGGAAACAGATCTCAAAATCGTTCAGCAGCTCTTCTTCCGTAAGATCCCGGGGTCCTCAGGTTATGATGGACATCGCACCGCCTGGAGAGGTGTTTCCTGGTTCGTTAGTGGGTCTTTCTTGTGGTTGTCGATCAGACAGAGGACTGACGGTATGGATTGTTGTTCCTCTATATGTGGAGAAGCCATACGATTGATGTCTTTCTCAGTGTCCTTCGTAATTGGAATTGTACTGGTGGCCTCTGGTTGTCTGGAAATTCTGTCTGGAAATAGCACATGCATACGACAATATCTATTGCATTATTTAATTATGTAAAAAATCTTGGAGAATTATAGAAACAAATTTGAACAAATAGAAAATTCATAAAATATCTAGGAAATTTTAAAAATTAGTCAAACATTGGAAAAAAATTAGAAAACGTCATGAAAAATTTAGAAAATCGCGTAAAGTCATTATAAATTAAAAAGTGGTGAAAAACTGTTATTTAATTATAATATTATAAAACACCGAAAAATGGAAACGATCTTTGAGAGCTTTCCCTATCTTTGAAAATACTTAAACCAGTAAAAAAAATTGCAACAATAAGAACTGCTATCTGAACAAAAATTGAACTAATAATACAAAAATCCTTTTAAAGATCTGATAAAAATCTTTCATTCGTTTAAAACATCTGTCCCATATCGACCCCATAGTTTCGACACCCTTTTGTCGAAATCAGAATATAAAAAAGCTTTTTTTAAATTGATTAATTAACCGATAATCACCGGGTAATTAAGGGACACGCCATACGAATTAGAAAAAGCGGCAATATAAAGTTGTATTACTTGCGGTTGAGACTTACGTGTTATGTATTACGGTTACGGATTCCGCTTTTACGATACCATCTACAATAATGGAATAATAAATGCTCGTGTTGGATATGAAATGGAGAATATGGAGAGTGTCACGCGATTTCTATACAAGGATGAACTTGCAAACGAAAATTAGCGAAACATGTTCTGTTATTCTCAGACTCTGTGTTTAACAATGTTGAATTGTTTAAGTTTAGTAAATATCTACATTTACATACTATTACTTTATCTTTATATAATTTATTTGCTCTATTTTAATATTATGTATGTATTTATTGAAGAGTAGCTAAAATGGGTATTCAGTCTGTTAGAGTTCGCTTTCAGAGTTAAGCAAGCCTTAGGTTGCAACATGTCACTTTTTTATCCTCACACCTGGAGCTAAATTTTTAAGAAAATCTTAGATCATCACTTAGTAAAATAAATAAACCTATATACAGGGTTTGTCCGGAAAGTAATAGGACTGATTTTCTTCCGCCGCGACTGTACTTTGGAGCGTGTACGCGCCGACTGAATTCGGTAGAGGGCGTTCCTAGCTAACGAACGAGCGGCTGGTCGGTTGTCTCCGAGCACCTGGAGAGTCAGGACAGGCATTTTGGCGCGACGTGTTTCTGTGAGTGGTGCAAGCCGAAAATGCAGCGTTCGTTAGAGCAGAGGTACGCGATTAAATTCTGTGTGAAACTCGGTAAATCTGCGACAGAGACGTTTGATATGATCAAGCAGGCTTACCCAGATGTTGCTTTAGCAAGAAGTGGTGTGTTTCGGTGGCACCAGGCCTTTTTGGAGGGCCGGAAAGATGTCGCCGATGAAGACCGTGCTGGAAGACCTTCGACTTCGACAAACACCGACAATGTGACTCGTGTGCGCAAAGTTTTAAACTCAGACCGTCGACTAAGTATTCGTTTTAATTGCCCAGATGTTAAATTGACCAAAATCTGTGGTTCATGACATTGTGACGGTGCATTTGAACATGCGCAACGCCCCGGCTCACCCCGCCTTTCTTGTGAACAGCTACCTGACCAAGGCCGGCATCCCAACGCTTCCGCAGCCGCCATACAGCCCAGATGTGCCCCCCCCAGACTTTTTTTTGTTTCCTCGCCTGAAAAAGCCGATGAAAGGCAAGCATTTTGAGACGGCAGAGGGGATACAAGCAGCATGCACCGCGGCTCTCAAGGCTATTCCGGAGAATGCCTACCGTGACGCCTTCAATGCTTGGAAATCGCGCTGGCAGCGCTGCATCGACGCAGAAGAAGCCTATGTTCAAAGAATTGTAACAATTGGCTCAATAATTTTTTTTAAATCGACTCAGCCCTATTACTTTCCGGACAAACCCTGTACTTTAGATTTCCGAGATAATTGTTTTTTCCTTCATTATGTTGAATTACTCGATAGAATAAAAATATTGGCTAACAAAATGTTTTAACAACTTGTTTTTACTTAAATTAACATAAAACATCAAAAAAGTCCATTTGGCATGACAAAATTAAAATTTGGTTTACGAGTGTTATCTATATCAAAAGATGGCAATTTTAAGTATACAGTAACAAATTGCAAAAAACAGTTAAATTTTTATTTATTTTAAAAGATATGCTAATGTTGATGATCTACATTATTTCTTCGGACATTTTAAGTCCTTCAATTCACACATCTTTTTCCTTTCTTCTTCTCTGCATATCATATCTTGGTAAGTTTCATAAAGTTCTCTTTGTACTGGGAATGTCTGATTGAATGTGACAAATTTTCTATTCTTAGGTTTAATCAGTAGTTCATATTTCTCCCTATCAGGTCTATCCCATCTCGTGACGACAATGTTTGTTCTAAAGAAACATTGCACAGTGCAAAATGTAACCCAGCACAAATCCATCACTGCAATCATAACGATAGGAATCACTGAATAGTTTCTGGTATAGAAAGAGGGAGTTCTAAACCTTTTTAACGTATTCTGGTCCTTGAAACCGTTCGACATATTAAAAGCGATAAAAACCAATAACTTTAAATTTGGCACTATAGATTTTTACATTTTAAGTTTTTCTGATGATTTTGTGTAGATGACAAACAACTACAAATGATTTACATAACTGTCAAATTTTCTTATTTTTCAAGAAGATAAATATATCTAGCAGGTACTTTTCAATGACAAAATTTGATAGAAACTGTTTTATTACGTTGACCAATCGAAAATCGTAAATTTTTTGTAGTGTTTACCTCAAAATATATCAAGGTGACATTAAGTACTAAATGCAGTTCTCATATTTTGACCCAACAATCCACTTCTCTATTTTTCTAATTCAATGAACTTTATTGACGGTCTCATACATCATTTGATTATTTTGATTTTTTCTATACACCAATCTAGATCAATTAAATTAGCTAGAGAAGGTATGTTTCATTCTTAAAGCATATTACATTAGAAGCAACCTTCCATGCTTCCGAGTGCTGTATGAGAGAAAGAAGAGTTAACTCTCGTACTGTTATCTGACTGGGATGTAGAGAAGAACTCACGAGTGAGTCACAAAACAGTATGAGACAGATAGCATATCCAATTATTCTGCTTTCTGATAAGAATTAGAATTTGTGATAGTTGATACTGTCTTTAAGAGAATGTGAACTGTTAAGGCTGTTTTAAGAGCTGAAAAGGAGTTTTTACACTGTTTTGACGACAACTCAGAATAAGCATGTGGGAATTGTTTGTGACTGTTAAACTGTTTTAATGAGTTTAAGACTATTTTTAGCACTGATTTTATTAAAAGACTATTTAAGAAACGATTCTAAAGGTATTTCTTTGTACAAATTAAAAATGCGGTTCTGTGAGCCGTAAATGTTGAGAAACGCTGCTTAAGAGTAAAGTTCGAAAGTTATTTGTCACGGAAATGATCATCCAGATAGCATCTTTGCGTTGTGTTCCTTCCTTAATGATGTTGCCGAAAATCAGGAAGTGCTTCCATTACAAATGATAAATGTTATACATCTATTATGCCCATAGTTGCAGGAATAGCCACTAACAGTAACCCCTCATAAATTTAATATAATATATGTGTAGATATATGTTCTATTTTCTTAACAAAAATAGTTCAAACTTAAAACCCAGTTTTCTAGTTTAAAAATATTTACACGATCCCAAAAACGACTTGTAAATTATGTACGACGGCGGTCCGATAAGCACTTCTCCTACACTGAAAAAAATTCGTTTCGTAATATTAATGTCGTGTGTTCATTAACTTCGTTTTCATTGCGTTAACGTAGAAATCATTAATAATACGTAAAAATGTTTAACACAAAATCTGATGTATTTTCAGTGTTCATGTAGACAATGAATACGCTTTCATTAACTGATGATTTTCAGTACTTAAAAAAATCATAGGTAGAATGTTTATGGTTCATTACGATAAAGAACAGAAACCTTAAATATATGTTTGACATTCTTTGATATTATGAATGCTATCTTTAAAAATAATAGGTACATTAATACAATGAAATCGTTCATAAAAAATCCCTTTTGAGTATGCGCATTTTTATTCATCTCAGCGTGGTGTCGTTAATCGTTATTTGCAGGTTGTAGTTTGCAGTTATAACCTATAGATGAAAGATTTTAATTTTTGTGGAAAGTTTTAACTTAGTTTTATATTAGTTTGGCAATTTTATCATCCTGTATTTAAAGGTAAGTTCAAAATATTTTTTCATTTTATATATTACCTACAATTTACTAGTTATCTACTTTTATATTTGCGGCTTGATTATGTTGTATAATAAATACTATGGCTTTAAAGTCAAATTGTATTTTAGTTAAAATCTTTGTTAATTTTATAGCATTCCTTCTAAAGAAATCTGCAAAAGAGTTAATTGCAATATTAATATTGGGTAGGTACTTAAAGTTAGAAATTATTTATTCTTAATAATGAGAATATATCGCCTCTACTATGTCGTTATATGAAAATTAGCACTTCTCAGAAAATTAAAAATCACCTTTATTCATAAATCCATAAAAATTGTTTTCGGTACCAAAAATAGCAATTTTAAAATTCGACAGTATGACATAATAGATGTGGTACAAATACGAATTTTTTGTATATGTATTTATAAAGTTTTTCTAAAAGATTGACAATTAAATAACAAAAAAAAAAACATTCTAATTTAATATTAGTTCCTACTCAATATCGTTGTTTTCTAATTTTAGATGATCATGAAGCTAAAGTTATGTGAGTCCTGGATTTTAAGTATCAACCAACAAAATCTAAAGCAAAACAGACAAGAGGAAATCAAATATAATTAAATTTTAGCAAGAATTTATTTTATCAGAACATATAAAAGAAAAAACAACTAAGAAAAGTTAAATGTCCTTTTATGTTCTTTGTGGCATTAACTTTAATATTTTGAGTATGATATATGGTTGAAATCAAAAAAAATATTTTTACGTTTCTAGTGTTTATTATATTATATAAAATATTAATCACATATATTTTTTAAATTCAAACAATAGATTGTAATATCATGGGTGCAAACAACTAAATGCTGGATCGTGGGTCGAGAAAAGGGTCTCATTTAGACACCACCAGCTGTTCCCAGGAGACTTCAAAGACTCTTTAACCGAAGAAAATCAGAAAAGTAATTTAAGAAAGTATTTTTAGGTAATTAATTTAGGAAATTTTTGTTCGAAAATATATATTTTATATAATAATTTATGTTTAAAAATAAATATTTTATCTTATATTAAAGTTGTTCCCAATTTCAAAGATTAATAAATGATTGTACTTCAATTATAAGAATATTTTATTTCCTTAAACCAGAATGAACAATATTATCAGTTCTTAATAACTATCTTCAAATTCATAAATATGGTGTAAGACTGATCATAACTACATGCAATGACATGTCTTTATAACAAAGATTGTGTTCAGAAATATAATAATAATAATCATAAATACAACAATTTTGGTTCATTCTCATGAACATGTTCTTAAATGCAAGAACTGTGTTCATTAAGCCAATGCAATTCTTACATAGATATTAAGAAATGATTCATTAGCATAACGTATAAAAGTTCATTGAATTAATGTACACTATTCATTGGCTTAAAGAAAATTGTATTGATTTTTATGATTTCGTCCGTTCATAGATAGAATGAAATAAGTAATTGCTTAAAGAAAGGTATTCATACTTTAATGAAACGTAATTCGTATAATTAATGATTCGTACTTTGGACCAAAATCAGTACCTAAATTCATCGTCGTAATGAACACTTTCTTTCTATTTATGTACGAATTTGGTTCAGTGTACAAAACAAAAAGAAAAATTTTGAAAAATTGGTGGTTTATTTTCCCTTTTAGCTCGATACACTTGACCCAGAGATGCTCCAACTTTTTTAATACGTCTAAAAAACCGTTTTCTCGAGGTCTACAAATAGGCCTCTGTGATAGCGATAATTTCTTCATTCGATATAAATTATTGTCCGGCGACTGACTTTTTCAAGTTTGGAAACAAGAGAATTAGCATGAAGCCAAATCTGGACTTTGGCTGTGGGAGACGATGCCTTTTTCTTCGCCAAAAAAGCCATTTTTTTCTACAATTTGACATTGAATTGACCCGTTTTCTCCAGGTAGTCGATGTGGATCTCACCTCGGTGGCCATAACTTTTTTCGTCAATGGGACAATCTTCAACTTCTTCGCAGCACGTGAAGTACACTATATTAACTGAAAGAAGAGTCACCGTACACAGTATTCAATCGCTCTTTGACTTCACTCCTTGATATCTGTTTTAAAAACAAGAATTAGATCACCGACCGATATAACTTTTTCTCTATTTTTCTAAAATCCGCGGATACTTTGCTTACACACGCGGTTAAAACAAAACTCAACTTCAATTCGCCTGAAATATTCACAATAGGCGTCTACGACAATATACTACATGAGAATAAGTGACTAATTACTTACAATTTCGCCCTCGTATATTTATCGACAATCTAGCTCAATTATATTCTAGTGTCGCTCTTAAAAAACGGATTAGAAATACTAGAATACGGGTACCCATGCAAAAAGAACACGGTAAACCGATACTCAATTATAGGATCTACTATCTAAGATTACTTCTTAGATTTACCAATTACAATACACTGTTAAGATAAGGGCGTAAATAGAGGGGTAACCTGATACATCCTGTACAAACCGCGTACCAGAAAAAAAGGGGAACGTAGGGTCTCTTATTTATAAGTTAGGGCACAATCAATTTGGTTAAAAGTTTTTGTGTTTTTGACATGGGAAAATACACATATGTGGGTGTGGAATGTTTAAAAAAAATCATATTATTTGAGTATGGTAAGGTATATAGGGTGTTTAGATCAACACTGTAGGTACCTACTTGTAAATAGTGAGTCAGAGGTAATATATTGAGTGTATTAGTCATAATGTTTTTGTAATACTAATTTACTAATTTACTAATTTAATTTTCTTTAAGTATTAATTACGAAATTAAGTGAAATTTATGTTAGTGTGCAGAATTTCAACTTTAGTTTAACAGATATACCTACTTGTTTTCTCTACTCATTAGTTTCTTTTATTTACTCTTTTCTTTTATTATCTTTTACATTTTCTAATTCTACAGGTTTTTTTAAAACTTTTTAAATGTTTCCTTTATGATTAGAAACCGGGTGGTTGCTAACATTAACTTAGAGGTAAAAAATACTTTTGTATGTTAATAGAGAAGAATTTTAACTTTGATATGAGATTGTTCTCTTGTTCGTGCTACCATATTGATTATCAGTTTTGTCCTTCAGTGAGCACCCTTCGTTCTTTCTTCTTCACTCATTACTTGCCATTTTTGACTTATCTCTCTTTGACTATTTTTTGTTTGCGCCTATGAAAGAATCGCTGAGAGAGCAGTGTTTTCGAAGCAATGAAGATAGTCGAGAAATTGGCTTAACACTCGTCCTTAAACTTTTAATTAGCAGAGAATAAGGAAACTACCTAATCGGTGGAAAAAGTCTCCATACAGTCTCGACAAAGCTCCTTGCGACTTTTGGCTGTATCCTCGATTGAAAATGCCGCTTAAAGAAAACCAATTCGACGACAAGAAGACTGTTGAAACCAATGCGAATAATGCACTAAGGCGATTCCGACAACAGACTTTAAAGACTGCTTTGGGAAGTGAAAGCATCGATATGAGCGTGTTGTTGGGTATACTCCTGGGATAGACTTCGTATAAAAGAATTACAATTTATATTTGAACCATTTGAACTACTTTTACGTCTTTTAATGCTAAATACTCTTTTAAACGACTTCATTAACTTCTTTATCTTATTTTAATTTAACTTGCTTAAAACATTACCGTCTACTTCTTTAAACATTTAAGAGTTTCTTGAAAGATTGTTAAACCTCTCCATCGACAATTTGATGATTTCTCTTTACGATCATTTTTTCTGTATTTTGCCTAGGTTTTCATGCAGAAATCTCTTTTTTTGAACAAGTCTTTTAACCAATCGGAAATAAGCAAAAACGCGATGCAATAACAAATATTTTCAATTTTAATTGCTATTGGTGTTTCCGCTTTATACAAAATATAACAAAACAAAATTTTAATTAGAAGCTTTGAATATAACAAACTGTTATAGCTAACATTTATTTAATTTAAAGCAATTAATGACGAAATATTAAAATCAGTGAATTTTCGAATAAACGTGTTTCATAAAACTTTTAATTTGGCCCAATTTATCCAATTAGGATGTGAATGTAGTTGAATTAACGTCATTGACTGTATTTACTATTTAATTTGCGGATAGTATAATTCATGAATAATTATTATTTAATTATTGTTATATATATGTTTATATAAAATCATATAAAAACGTATTTTTTAGTGATTTGCAAATATTATAGAAAACAAAATTTATTTTAAATAATTTAAAACCCAGACTTTCTTGAAGAATCGCCATCCAGCACATTTGAAGAACATAAAACAGCTAATTGCGATTTTGAAATTGATTCTGGTCTTGAAAAACTCTTGATTTAGATCGGGCGATTGAGCTGGCCAGGGCAAAACTGAAATATTCTGCTCTTCCAAGAAATTTTTTGTTCCTTTTTCTGTATGTGGAGTAGGATTGTCATGCATCAAGATAAAATCAGGAACAGTGTTTTGCGTTTATGGAACAACTACATGTTGTAGAACATTTGGAACGTAGCGCTCTAATGATAAAAAACGACTCAGCTGAACGAGCTCAATTCTACTCCCAAGCGATATTCCTGTCCATACCATAATTGTGCCACCTCTGTAGCTGTGAACCTTTTGTTTATGTTGCATTCGATTTCTGTCACCAGGTTTTCTCTATACGCGTATCCTTTGAGAGTCTGGATACAAACCAAACCGAGATTCATCGGTAAAAAGAACATTTTGCCATTGATTTTGCTCCCATATAACAAGTTTTTGTGCCCAAGGTAGTCGATTGGGGCGATTTACTGGTTGGCATCTACAAGGTCGTCGGCTAACGAAATTACCTTCTCTCAACCTTTTGTAGATGATATAAGTTCCACGGAGATGATTAATTTACTGCCGTGCCTTCACTGTGCCATTTCTTCGCGTTTCTTACTAAAAATATTGGTCCATATGAGGTTTTATCATCCTTGATCGTCCCAAATGCCATTTCCGAACACTTCTTATTTCACGATAATGAGACCAGAGACTTGAAACAACGTTCTGAGTGGTTTTTATAGCGTTTGCCATATCAGTTTGGTGCATTCAGCCGCAATCATCCCCACAGTCCTTAACCATCCGTTTTTGGCTAAATGACGTCGAGGCATGTTAAAAGAATTTTTCAAAATACCTTTGCAAGAAAACAATTGATAAACAACTAATGAAATCTTGACTAAAATTGTAAATTATCAAAATTATTTTATTTAAATTGAAGATTTTTAGACACAGTATTGAAACACTTCTGGGGACTTTAACACTATTTATATAAAAAAAGCCTCTAAAGACTGAGTACTGGTGCGAAGCTGACTACTGAGTATTTTACCCTATTATTATTTTGAAACATTTTAATATTTTCCAAACATCACAAAAATAATTACCTTTAATAGCTCCTCTTGCTGGTTCGTCATTCGTCCTGATAGCTCCTCTTGCAGCCGGGAAAGTTGTTGAGTTTGTTCTTCTTGTTGGCTGGTCATTCGTCCTGATAGCTCCTCTTGCAGCCGGGAAAGTTGTTGAGTTTGTTCTTCTTGTTGGCTCGTCATTCGTTGGGACAGCTGGAACATGTCTTCGCGCTGGCTCTTCATCTGACTGGATAGCTCTTCTTGCTGGCTCGTCATTCGTCATGATAGCTCATCCTCTTGCAGCCGGGAAAGTTGTTGAGTTTGATCTTCTTGTTGGCTCTTCATCTGACTGGATAATTGGGCCAGTTGTTGGGCTAGTTCAGAATTCGCTTTTTGATTTGGGTCTTCAAACTCCACAGCGTCAGGGTCTAAATTATTAGCTAGGTAGTATTCACGGAGCCTTCTCAACAATACGGATTTGCTCCCACTAGTTTCCAACTCTACTTCTTCAAGCTCTTTTCTGAGCTCAGCCACCAATAGTTCATTTATCTTTTTTCCAGGCATTCTTGTATCTTCACCCCACACCTGACACCAATTTGAAACACTTATGGGGTCTTTAACACAATTTTATTTACAAAATTGTTAAGATACACTGAACTCGGCTGGATAACGTCTAACTACTTGACAATACAATGAACTCTTGTGAATACTTGAACTTGAACTGACGTTAACTGCCCATACATCCCCTTATATACAACTTTATTTAATCTAGTCAGTGTGTTTAGATCTTTCTAGAATTTTCTAGAAACATTATTTAATCTAGTCAGTGTGTTTAGAAGTTTCTAGAATTTTCTAGAAACATTATTCAATCAAGTGATAACAAATCAATTGTCAATAACAATCTTTCAAATTAAGGTCCCTTCACGGTTATCCCGTTACAGTATGATCTTGATAAAAAGCACTTTAAAAGTTGGTCTATAGTTACTATCTACAGAATCGTAAAATAAATTCCTAAGAATCTCTTTATTATGCCAGTTTGTTATATTCTTATACTATAATTATATACCATAATATAGTAAAACACAAATACAGATATAGGTATACAATTGAGATGTCTTTAATCGCAGTTGCCTAGATTCAAATGATACAGTAAACATGCCCTTTGCAAAGTTCGACATTAACCAATCATTGTCTTCTATTATAATTACATCGCAACACAGCTCAAATGACAGGTGTTTCAACTTGATTCCAAAGAGGTCATATGCTGACATGGGCTTTACAATATAATAGGTACTTCGACATGTTGCGGATGTTACTTTAATCCTTTAATTGATCGAATCAAATGTTCTATAACAAGTTTGTTTGCTAATGGACATTTCAATCAATACCATCAAATAATTGAATAGTATCGTGAAAGGCAGGAATCAATTATGGTTATTTAAACCGATTTTTTTTTATATTAGACACAAACAAGGTTGACAATTTAGTTTTATATTATAAAAATTTTGATTTCTTTATATGTAGACCAGAATCGGAAATCTAGAGTACCAATCATCATAAGTTTTGTTTTGACAGTCTTCTTTTGCGAAATAATAGTGTTTATCCAGAAAAACTTTTAAGTTAGCTAAAATTTTTCATTAGTTTTCTTTTTAAGTGTCTTATTTAACTTCAATGCCACAAAAACTCTTTAATGAACAATTATTTACTTTTGAGTTAGAAAATTTTGTGTTTGAACAAAACTATATTCCTTTGTTTAAGTTTGGAGAACTTAAAACGACTTATCGGCGCCATAAAAGTGAAGCCAACTAGACAAATGCAGTGTGTTTAAAAAGTCAATCTAGTTTGCATCTCTTCTCCTTAGAGATCGCGATAAAATAATAAAACTTTATAAACGATTTTAACTGAAACTAGCTGCAAACTTTTAAAAAGATCGCTTCGTATTTCCCTTTTATAAAAGCAGTTTTATATTTAAATTCTCTTTTATTGGGCTTTGGTTAATTATATTGGAGTTTTATAACTATTAGACAAATCCGTCAACAAAATTTGGTGAAAGATCGATTTGTTTGTTTTTATGTATCTATAAGTTTTTTAAATAATAATAGATAATTGTGCTTGGGGACTTTAATGTTCACCACGAAAAGTGGCTTACGTCCAACAAAACGGACACAGAAGGCAGGCTAACTGAAGAGTCTTTTTCTGACTACTCACCCTGAGCAATATAATGTAAATGTTCTGTCTCCCCTAGGTAACTCTGATCATGCTGTAGTAGAAGTCAAATGTCCAATAGAACCTCACCCATTCGAGGCACCACCCAAGAGAACTTTTTGGAACTTAAAAAAAGCAGATTGGGAAGGCCTTCGAGACTACTTTGCAACTTTTCCCTGGAATCCAGTCTGCTTTATTAACAAAGATCCATCGGCAGTTTGCAACAGTATAACTGAAATTATTCAGTGTGCCATGGAAGCTTACATTCCTCACTTTACCAAACGCTTAAAAGCCAAACAGAAGCCATGGTTTAATAAAGATTGCGATGTAGCTCGGAAAGCTAAGATCAAGTCCCACAAATTATTTATACAAAATCCATCAGAAGAAACAAAACAGGATGATATAAACGCTAGAAACAGATACAACACCACTATTTCCAATTCCAAAAGTCTCTTTGACGCCCGAATGAGAGAGAAAGTAATGTCAAACCCTAATGGAAGCCGGTCCTTTTGGACTCTCGCCAAACATATCAACAACAATTTCACAACTAGTTCGTTCCCTCCACTCACATCAGATGACGGCTCAATAGTTACGTCCTCCACAGCAAAGGCAGAACTCTTTGCCAAAATATTCTCTTCGAACTCGACACTTAACCCACCGGACAACATAGAGCTACCTTCTATTCCACGGGCTCCCCACACAATGAAAAATATCATATTTAGGGTTAAGCGGGTGCAGAGAGTCCTTGCTACTCTAAATACCAACAAAGCAAGCGGCCTCGATGAAATACCTGCTTTACTCTTAAAATGTTGTGCTCCCGAACTAGCGCCAGTTTTCACTAAGCTATTTCAACTATCATATGATACTGGAATTTTTCCAGAATCCTGGAAAACTGCTCGAGTACAACCAGTCCCCAAGAAAGGCTCTAAAACCCAGCCTTCTAATTACAGACCCATAGCTCTTCTATCTGTTATTAGCAAAACTATGGAGAAATACGTCAATCACGAGATCCTGAGCTACCTTGAGACAAACAACCTTTTAAGTGACAGGCAATATGGTTTTCGCCAACAAAGGTCAACAGCCGATCTACTAGCATATGTAACTCATGTCTGGAGTGATGCCATCCACCGCTATGGGGAGACTCAAATAGTATCACTGGACATCTCAAAAGCATTTGATCAAGTGTGGCATGCAGCTCTTTTGAACAAACTGCCTTCATACGGACTCTCGCAAAACCTTTGCAGATGGATATCTAACTTTCTCTCCAACAGGCACATCCAAGTTGCTGTAGATGGACATTCTTCCAACCTCTACAAGATCAACGCTGGAGTTCCCCAAGGATCGGCTCTAGCTCCTACTATATTCTTATTACATATTAATGATCTACTAGAAGCCACCAATAACCCGATACATGGTTTTGCAGATGACAGCAACCTACACTGTAGCAAAGCGCACAACCGTCCCATACCTTTAGATATGCTGGAAGAGGACAGAAGATCCACAACGGCTTCTCTCAATCAAGATTTGAGAATTGTAGACGAGTGGGGAAGAAAGAATCTTGTTAATTTCAACGCTTCCAAGACAAAGACATGTTGCCTATCCAACAAGAAGCAAACATGCGACTCATCCATTACAATCAACGATCAGACACTAGTAGTGGGCGACTCCATTACGCTGGTTGGTATAGCGATCTCCCAGGACTTACTCTGGAACGAGCATATTGCATCCATAGCAACTACAGCAGGAAAGAAATTAGGCTTTCTGTTTAGAGCACGGAAATATTTTTCTCCATCCAACTTGGCTACTCTTTACAAAGCCCAAATACGGCCTAATCTTGAATACTGCTCGCATGTATGGGGTTCGGCGGCTCCGTCAAGGCTCGGAGTTCTGGATGCCATACAGAGAAGGGCAGTTCGACTAATAAACGACACCAGTATCACCAAAAACCTAGCCCCATTATCCCACCGAAGAGCAGTGGCTGATCTTTCCTTGTTTTACCGATACATAAACGGATTTTGCTCAGAAGAACTCCGCTCTGTAATGCCTCCACTTGCCAGACCAGCCAGAGCAACGCGACGTGCCAACTCCATGCACCTTTATACTGTTCAGTGCCCAACATCGAGAACGGATCGATTCGATCGTTCCTTCATTCCCAGGGTCTCCAGATTGTGGAACTCCTTACCTCCCCACGTCTTCCCCACTCGTCGTAACTTGCAGGCCTTTAAATCCCAAATTAATAAATTACCTCTTCTGCCCCAATAGATGTTCTCGGTACATTTGTATTTAGGTCTATACTTACGAGGACATCCTTAATAAAAAAAAAAATAACAAATTCTTTGGGTTTAGCTATAATTGTTATGCTTGATGATTTGATTCTAATCACAAAGCACACAATAGGTCTTCTTGTTCAGATTTTATTGTAAAGATTCTAATTTCCATTGGAACGTAATTAAATTTTCCATGATGGAGACATTTTCCAACATAGTTTAATTTGAGGATCGCATTTCAATAAGACAATGGCAAAAGTTTTTACCGTAACAGTGTCGTAACCTTTTTAAAAATTTAAAACGTTGTATTATTTTGTGAAAGTAAAAGTGACAATTTTTTATTGATCAGAAACAGATTTTTAAACATCACTCTTAAGAATTATTGTTTAATGTCGACCAGATATAAAATGAAGATACAAAAATATTTTATTAAAAAAATTGAATCTTAAAATCTGATTAAATATTTAAAAATTTCATAATACTTTGTGGTAAGAAAAAATAATGAGAATAGAAAATAATGTATTGTATGTTTTCGACGCTACTGAAATTATCGTCAATCGGGTTTTCTCTCTTTGAGTCGCTTTAAATTACACCTTTGAAGAATTTAGTGAGTGAACGATTTTGTGAAATTAATCAGTTTAAATTTGGAAAGATCCGAAAATTCAATTGTTTTCGGGGGTATTATTTGATACGGAATTCAGCTTTATATTTTAATTAATTTATTGAAAAGGAATCAGATAAAGTTCGTTTCCCTAAGTTTAAAGTTACCTGAACAATGTATAATAGATTTTCAATAATTAGAATACTTATAGGAACACCAAGAAATTATTATTACGTTTATTTTGTGTTAAAAAACATACACGTTTTCAAATCAACACACAATAAGGTATCGTTATCACGATTCCAAATTAACGCACGAGAGGGCATTTCTTACGCTTACCGTATGAGATCAAATAAACGTGGTTAACACACACCAGGCAACAACGTCCTCACTGATCCGTCTACGCCAGTTAAAACTAGTAGTCTTCTTATCCTCCGAAGATATTGAGTGATCCGTCTATGACGCTTGTACGCCCAGGGTATTACAAGCAGTCATGACATGAAGTCAAAAAGCACAATCTTCAGCCAATTCTTTAGGACTCTTCCACCAAGACCTTTGACACCACTTCCACGATGTAACCTCTTTTTTTTCAAGATGTTAAAGGCTCGTTTTATAGAGGTTAACAAATGCGAACGGCACTCAGGGGGTAGGAGGAGAGCGAGCGTGGAGTCGAACGAGCTAGATGATATCGTATTGGAAAGATTTATGGGGATATATTTACTAGAAAAAATAAAAGATAAAAGAATTTAAAAGGGACTAAAGAGAAAATGAGAGAAATGATGGAAAAGGGAAAGGTAAATGGGCGCCACTTATTTTTTTATCATAAGGCTGGGGAAATATAAGAAACCCAGATGGAAAAAAGATTTGACTATGTTAATAGGATAGGATAATTAATAAGTTGTTGTAGATCAAGTTAAAATTAGAAAGATATAGGAAATATAAGATAAGATACGGTAAAATTGAGTAACCCGGTAGATGTTCTTGTTAAAACTTTAAATTAAACACTTTTATTGGCAAAGCTAGAAAGAGAAAGTTATACTTACTTTTTTTCTTACTTATCACAACAGCTCCATTTATATTAATGAGATAAAAATGAATTCAAAAGTTAAGATTTATGATTTAAATACGTCTCATTCTTATTGTTGATGAAACTAGATCAGAATAACTTACACCAGGTCAGAAATAAAACAGATAAATAAACAATAAACAATATTTATTACTGCAAGTAGTAATAAGTCTGGTGTACGAACGAAACAATAGACATATAAAATATCAACAAATTAAATAAGGTAAAATACAGTGAAACACTCTAGTGTTTAATCACATATAGAAATAATATTACACATCCAATAACACCTAAGTAATTTTATACTGTTATTTTTGTGTACCCATTTAAGCAGAATATGAAGTGAAAGAAATTTAAAACTATCAAAATGTTATGTAAAAAAAATAATAAATCACTTTTAGCTTAAAAGATTTTTTTTACTCGAGTAAAGAATGGGGTACCATATTATAGTTTAAATTAAGACAATTAAGTTATAAGAAACATTAAGAAATCAAAAATTTACCATAAATGCGTTACAAAAATATTAAATCAGACTCTGCGCAACTCTTTCACTGATAAATGAAACATGTATTCGGTAAACTTGTCCGAATTTTCACACTTTTGGGGTCTGTAGAAAAGGTACCGGTTTTTTTTGTTATAAAACAGGTAGCACTATGGAGTTTATGATCACTTCTTACGTTAATTACCCACACTTGGATATTATTTATGCGGATTACAAATAAGTTTTTGTTCCAAAGAAATAAATGGCATCCCTTCTTTTTCTGGTAGTTAAGCAATAGTAATGATATAAAAAAACTTACAGTTTGATTCCTAGATAGTAGAATTAAATGGGGCCACACCCAATTTATACAATACGGTAGAATTTAGTTATTCTTCGGTAATAATCGACAGCTTTTTCATCAGAGCGGTTCCAACACTCATTCACTGACTTTAACTTAGTTAGAAACACTAAATAGCAAGTAATTCTTTAAAAATCTTAAGGAAATTTGCCGGTACTTGAATCTAGGGGTTGTACATATCGACTTGATCACACAAAAACCCAAGCTAGACTGATTAGGAAATGGCGGTACTCAAGGGTGCTCTGTTTCGCGTCCCCTCATGTGATGTTAAAATCGGAACCTTATTGGCTAATACACCGATCGATACTCTCGCTTAGCAACAGAAAACCGTTAGAGATGTGCAACCGTCTAATAGGTTGAGAGTACAGGGCAGTAATAAGTAAGGAAGAATTATGAAAAAAATAAAAAATTAAATTTTATACTCAGAGTTTTTTGAACACGCTACAACGAACCTCCAGGAAGCCTGCTTATTGTATATTGTCTGTCACACTAACACCAAACCTGACCATCACCAGTGCTACGCCCTGGAAGCTCATACCACGACATTTAATCTTTCACCGGCAGCATCCTGGAAAAGAGTAACGAAAGTCCTGTTCTGAAAGGAGTACTATTGTGGGTCAGTGGTGTCACACAATTTTGTACAAAAAATAGTATTCAATATTCAATTGGTGTTAGAAACTTAAAGTCATTAAAGACACTTTTGTAACAAGTAATGTTATACACACGTTTAAAATTTTCTGAGAAATCTGTATACAACTACCGATAATTTTAATTGTTAATCTGACCTTTAATTAGGTCAAATCTCGAATTTTGCATCCATAATTTCCAATAACTCTCACCCACTAATCAACCGACTAATTGTTTTAATTACAACGTCAAGTCCTGCAGGAGGCGTAACAGGATCGAAACAGAGGCTCAAATTTTGCGAGATTTGAAAATTATAAGCGACAGTGTATAACGAACTCTTTTGTTTTCCATGAATTTTCAACAGATTATAGGAACGTCACACTCAGGACACCAAAGTTGTAATTATGCCATATTTCAGGATGACAAGAGGGTCTCAATCGGATAGCTATCTTCTCATTAAATATTGCGGATAAAAATTACAGAGATGTATCGAGCATAGAATCACAAATAAACGAAAAAACTGTAAAAAAGGGAGAATCTGAAAAATAAATCAGAGAAGAGTGGGTAAAAACTAAAATAAGAATAAACGATAAAATCGAAAAAACAGAAGAAAACTGAATCTAGAAATTATAGAAAAATAAATCTATACTTATAATAAATCTGTAGAGAGGTCAATTCTGTACATGAAATATATTTCCAAAATAACTGTCAGGGGGTGATTGGGGATCGATACTGATTCCAAAAATGAAATCAGTAAAATTTTTGTCTGTCTGTCTGTCTGTATAACCGCTATAGAAACAAAAACTACTCGACAGATTTTAACGAAATTTGGTACAATTATTTTTCATACTCCTGTGCTGGTTATAGTATACTTTTCATCACGTTACAATCAATAGGAGCAGAGCAGTGAAGGGAAATGTTGGGAAAACGGGAGAAGTTACTCCATTTTTTAAGCTTCCGTCACGTGTGCAACCTTAATGGTTAAAGCTATACAGAAATCATCTTATTTTTATAATTTGGAGATTAACTGTGAACAGATTTTACAAAATTTCACCCACAAAGGGGGTTGCGGGGGCGTGAAAAATAAAAATAAAATAAAATACATGGGTCCTACAGGTTTGAAACTTTGCAAAATAGTGATTTTTATAATTGTGAGGACAATTGTGAATGGATTTTACGAAATTCCACCCACATGGGGGTTGCGGGGGTGTAAAAACAAATTAAAATCTCTAAGTCCTACAGGTTTAAAACTTTGCAAAATATTTATTTTTATAAGTTTGAGGTCAATTGTGAACTGATTTTACGAAATTTCACCCACAGGGGTGTTGCGGGGGCGTGAAAAATAAAAATTAAAATTAAAATTTAAAATCTATAAGTCCTTTAGGTCCGAAACATTGCACAATAGTTATTTTTATAATTTTAAGGTCAATTGTGAACAGATTTTAGAAAATTCCACCCACAAGGGGCCATGCGAGGGCGTGAAAAATAATCTAGACATATAATAGATCTGTAGAAACGAAAATTCTGTACATTAAAGATATTTAAAAAATAATTAGAACCCAAAAATGTGGATAGATTTTTTTGTATGTCTGTCTGTATGTTTGTGCGCGCATCACATTAAAACTACTGATCCGATTCGAATGCGGTTTTTACAGATGTATTTGTCTTCTTTCAACTTAACATCTGGTATATAAGAATTTCTCCCCCACCCCTTTAACGTATTCGGGGGAGAAATTTTTATATAACAATCAACACGCCACGCGAACTAAGTCGCGGGTACAGCTAGTCAATAAATAAAAGATGTGTGGCAGAACTGAAACTTCTGATATTTGTTACTTTTGGTATAACTATTATCTTATGAGGTGCGAGTATCTCCAGTATAAAGTAATTATGTTGGAATGCTTCTAATAAGCTTTAAAAATGAATCCGATCCAATTTTATTTTATATACTAAGTTTTACTTTAAGCAACCACTAGAACACATTCTAGTATTAACTATTAATTAAATTGCTATATAAACTTATCTCCGGTCTCTGTGTTTTGATATAACTAAGGTATGCTTTAGACGATATTCCTTCATTGTAAAATATTTTTTCCCAAGAGACCCAATCTGTAACTCGAACCAACAATCTAGAAGTTTGATATAATAATTCATGTTATTCAAAGTCCGGGCCTTAAAAATCTGAATTGAAATACCGCAATCAAGCGTATAGAGCCCAAGAGAGACAGGATTTCCCGCGGTTCAAGTGATTTTTCGCCATGACGGCATTCTTGGAGCGGTTTTCCCGCGCTGTCCCAACCCGAAAGGGGAAGCATCCCCCGATTGTCCCCAAGGGAATATAACAATTATGTTTGCGTCGTTAGATATAGAGAATCCGTTGTATTGAACGTACGCCATAGAAATCAGTGAATGGTGGTCATCATAGAGATGAAAGATTTCCGAAGAGCACATGGGCGGGTACAAACAATATTTCTAAGGAGATTTAAAGCATATCTACCTCTTGCTTCATATTTTGAATCAGACAGATTTCATACTTAAATTTTAAATTTATATAAATCACACTGTATTTAATAGATATCCAGAGGTATCTTTACCTTCTATACATATCTTAATATGTAATAATCCACATATTGTTAAAGTTTTTAAGCTCCATTTCCGCGACAAAATCCCTTCCAAAGAGCTCCTCCGGGGTATTACGGGATATTATGGGTTTATTAAGTTTGTCTAAGTTAGCTGGGGACTACAACGACGAAGGCACACTTGGATCTTTGAATCGTAAAGCTTTTCTGGCTTATGCGAGATGAATAATGGCGGTACATAATTGAAAATTACTCGCAAATCCTTTTTATCGACGGTAATCGTCGTTAAATTTTGTGTAGAATCTTTATGGTCGCGGTTTTGGAAACTCTACATATCTTTATCTATGCTCAGTTATATATGTAGAAACAGTTGGAGGATTTCTTAAAATTTATGAATTTGAGTTATTGCTTTTATCTAACAGGGTAAAGAGTAAGATTTTCTATATTGGGTTAACTGTATAAAATACGTTAAAAAACATAAAATTCCACAAAATAACGATAAAAAATGGAGTATACGTTAAAAAACGAAAAGAGAATGAAAAATCAGAAAAACGTTAAAACACTAATAAGTTAGTAAACTATTATTTTTAAGATAACTCTCAACGTATTTTTGAAATTTTTGAAATTTAGAAATTATACAAACAAGAAATTATTAAACTGACATTAAGGAGAAATTGAAAAAATAACCGAATAAAAGTATAAGACAGGGCACAAATAAAGTGACTTAGAGTTTGATGTTTCAATTGTCGATTTGACAAATCTTCTCTCTCATTAACGTCATCTAACATGTGCTTAAGGAGGAAGTGAGTGAATGTCATATCTGATGGGATTTGAGTTCATTATAACGTTTCGCTTTCTAACCACTTGATCATCCAATAGCTTAGATTAGATTAGATTAGATGTTTATTGGGTTGGCCGTTAGCCTGTATCACTGCGACCTTTGCAGATCTATTGTGACCACCCATTATCTCAAGAATAGGATTAGAGAACCTTGTCCAGCTCTACCCTCTTTATGAGACTTAATAGCCTTGACAGTGGCCACTGCGCATAACTTGGAGCAGCCGGTTTCTCCTCTCCCAGTACTAGATACCGCGTCCTTGCAAGGCCTTCGCATTGGCATAGGACATGAAATGCGTTCTCCTCCTCCTCTTGGCAGTATCGACAGATGTCTTCATCTGCTAAGTTCAACTGACTCATGTGTTTCTTGAGCCTACAATGTCCTGTCAAGAGACTGACATCGTTTCGCCTTTGTGATAGCACCTCTGCAGTAAACTTCGCCGAGTGTCCCTTTATGAAGACTTTGGCTTGTCGCTTGCCCGGTGATTTTTTCCACCACTCCTGGGCCTTCTCTAGCCTCCATTTCTCAATGGCTGCCTTTCTGAATGTTTCAGCAACTTCGCCGAATGGTTCCGGGCCAATCATTGGGGTATTAGCTCCCGCACGGGCCAATTCATCAGCCTTCTCATTGCCTCGAAACCCTGAGTGTTCTGGTCATGGAGACTAGACAAGGAGTACGCACTCGACCGGGAGAATTGCCAAAATCTGTCAACGGTATCGTACATATTAGGTTTACTTTTTTCACCACTTGCGGCGCTAGTTTTCCTTTTGTACCGGTATGAATATAGACAATTAAATAATCGTGAATTATTAAATTGGTTTTTATTATTTATATCCGAAAGATCCAACTATTTTTTTCATTGTGTAAATAAATAAATAATGAAATAATTAAAAATTATTTATTTTATTTCAAACTACGTCCTCATTGGTCGCCATTTTGGTACAAATGGAACACCAGCGCCCTCTTATTTTGGTAACCCTATTTGCATACATGGAGTTCGTACTCCTTGTCTAGTCTCCATGGTTCTGGTATCCATGCCAGTGTCAGAGAATTTTGACTTGCGTCATGTGTCAGGGCCACAACGCAGTCCCACACCAGCTGTGAGCTTATTTGTGCTGAGACTATCGCCTTTAGAGCTGCTTGGCTGTCCGAGTATATGACTACGGTTTTACCCGTTATACCCTGACTTACGATCTCCGTTGCACAGTGTTGTATGGCCATTACTTCAGCCTGAAACACTGTGGCATACGCACCTAGACTTAGTTGGACTTTTATCCTTTTATCCAATAGCTTAAGTGGTTAAAGCATGCCTGCGTATAAGGCATTGATGGTGGGTTCGAGTCCCACTGGATGTGACATTTTTTCAATTTCTCCTTAATGTCAGTTTAATAATTTCTTGTTTGTATAATTTCTAAATTTCAAAAATTTCAAACACACCAATAAGTTGTTATTATTAAATATAAAACAAATGTTAAAAACCCGAAAAATTTTACAAAAGTTAAAACACCTAATACCTAATAACGCTAAAAGCAAAAATGCCTTTAATTTGACAAACAACGATAAAAAAAATTGTTAAAATCTACGAAGGACCGAAAAACTATTAAAAAAACATTAAAGGCTAAAATTGCTAACTTAATTAAAATTAATAAGGAGACTATTTTAAACAAGATGTTTAAATTAAATATAATCAAAATAAAATAAATTACCAACTTCAATTTTTAAATGAAATAAAACGAGTAAGGTAGATTAAAGTCGTATTATAGCAGGAAAACTGATCTAAAACGTGGAGTTTATTAATTCATATTTCAGCTTATCCGTCTCTTTCTGTCTCGAAATATGAACCATGTGTTTGGGTATAATTAGAGTTTAGAGTTAAATATCTTTGTTAATTAAAAAATAATGAGAGCTATCTGCCGACAAATCAAATATAATCAGGGGGCTTTTTGAATGAAATTATTTAACTGATCTTTACCAAAAATATTTGGTTTTAGAACGTTAACTATACACTGGTTAGTAATAGGTTATTGTTTATTTATATAAGGAAGGAAATCCAACATAAAAGCAATACTATTGTTTCTTATGCTCATTCTACTCCATCTGGCAAGGACGAAGGAAACCACAGAAACATTCGCCAAGGACTATATATTATTTTGTATATCCTGTTGGCGTCCAGTATCTACCTCTAGGAGAGGTCGTCAAGTTTTGCAGGAAGGTCCCTGTCTACGGTTTGGAGAAGTCTTAGGGAGAGAAGGATCTTGATCTTCGGAATTCTTGAGGTTCTAGGAGTCCTCCATTCCAGTGGGTATGGAGGGTCCTCTGGATGGTGATGTTGGTACTCTGTAGAGTCCGAGCAACGTATCGTTGTTGCAGCATCTGAAATCGAGAAGGAAGAGGAAGTATTTTTGGATTTTGGTAGACAAGGCAACTTGGGTAAACGTTTTTACCTTTGCTTTTAATGGCTCTCTCTGTGGCAAGAGAAGAATAAAGAGTAAATAAATTTGATTCTGAAGTCGAGCGTACAAAATTTGACTGACCTAGGATGATTTGTCATATTTACGTTTGTATATATTTCTGAGTTTGTTTGGTACCTGACTAATATTTTGACTGTGATACATTTAGAGAAATCCGTCGCCAAATAAGCTAATTTAAATTTCTCAGAGCATGAAAGCAAGAATTAAACACAGTCCGGCGATTTTGTAACTTGATTTCTAATTCTGTACGAAATTAACCCTTCAATTATACTTTTAGAAAGTTTATTCCTTTTTAAGCAGTTCGTAAATCACATAATCCGTCTTTTAAAAACGGAATTTATAATGAGAATGTAAAATATATTAGTTCGAATATAAACTCTCTTTTGCTCTTATATATATTATCAGTATGAATCATTTATTTAAAATTCCACTTATCATTTTAACCTGTTATTATTACGATATATTTCACACCTTTTCCTGTAAATAAATTTACTGACGACGGTAAACAATTAAACTCGATGAAATATTGTTGTAAATAACACCCATCCACAGTTTATCAGATAGTTTATGCTATTTAAGGTCAATCGTTCGCTAATTTCCAGACCGACTGATTGATTAATTCCTATACTTAACATTCAATTTGATCGAAAGCTCTGAACGTCTGAACACCTGAAATCATCGCATAAATACCAGCAAAATTTTATTATATTATTATATCATAGCTAGTGCCGTCCATTTAATATATTTATTTATGGTTATTAATTGGGCTGCTTTTGGTTCAATACTTTTTGAAGTTAAAATTTCTAAGGCTACGCCTACAAAGGTGAAAAAGTTGAGCTTTTGCAAAAAAATTACTTAATAAATATGTGTTTAATGCACTTTGTGTCACAATTGTCGTTCATCTTCGTCGTCGCTTAAAAAATGCTGGATTCATCCCGTACTGACTAATCGAATATCAAAGGGAAAACAAGTACTACGTGAAGATTACAGAATGTCCATTCCTTCTTTTGAACTGCTTGTATCAAAAGTTAAGGGTGATCCAAACAATCAGGAATTGCATTTATAAGATTGATTTAAACAAAATCACGCCACGTGGTATCCGACCCGTGTGGCCACCCAAGACAGAGTGAAAAGAAGCTCGATAATGGAAAAAGATCTATTCATAAGCAGCGGGGACCTTGAAGACGCACCCTTTTGAGCTGGAATTCTCGCCGTGTTTGGCCAGCCTAACTGGCAACAATGTGGTCTATTTTTTTGTCGCGTTTTCACGCCGAAACGCAGAGTAAATGGCGTTTCATTAAGCTCTTCCTAACTAGAAATTTAAATAAAAGGAAGTGTGTGTAAGACATCAAAATTTTTTATTCGTTTGAAAAACCTATGGATACGATTATGTGGAAGATAACATCGTTCCAATGTCCCCCACGGCTTCTTTGGGTGGAGCGCTTCCGAAATGTTCTATCTTCTATATGACCCTGCTGCATAAATCAAGCTTTAGGAATTACTGTTGTTTGTGTTTTATTTGAATACACCCCTAACTTAAGAAATCCATTCAAGAAACCGTACGATCTCGTTAGCCTCCACATGAGGTGACTATGTCCTCAAATCACTCGTTCAGAATATCCAATATGGCATGAGCATCCTATTTAATCCAAAAGAAGTAAGAATCACCCTATAGTACTCGTCGGTAGCAATGATGGACTTACCAAAGTCGTTCTCAAAGAAATATGGACCAATGACGCCGCCAATCCAAAATCCACATTACACAGTTATTTTTTCGAGCTGCCTTGGAGGCTCTTGGATTCCATGTGGATTGGTATCGTTCCAAATTCGACAAATTTGTTTGTTCGGGTACCCATTAATCCAAAAATGGTCCCAATCACTAAAGATGATTTGTCGATGAAAATTAGGATCAGTTGCCAACTACTCCAGAGCTCATTTAGCGAACACACGTTTTTGTCTATGGTCATTGGCAGTTCCTAGGTTCCTAATCTTCGTTATCACGATTTTTGGCAAGTCGTATTTTTTTTGGTACCTTGTAGTTCTTTGTTGAGACTCAACTCTTGTATGTAGGGGAAGGTGGTACAAAATGATCCCCCTAAGAAGAAAATGATGTAAAAGAAGAATATGCAGCTAACTTTTAAAGTTAATATATTTAAGGGGTATTTAGTCAACAGAACTATTAATTGTATAGGCGCTAAATCGCGTAGGTCCTAGGGAAATATTTATATTAACGTTTTCGTGAAGATCTACTAAAGGATCATTTTGTACACCCCTGTGTCCAAAATGATCCCCAAGGTTGGGGTAAAATGATCAGTGGGGATCATATTACCCTACTACAAAATTCATGCAAGAAATTAAACATTTATTACTATTTTTAAAAGCTTTATTATATATTCAAACAAATAACAACAATCTTCATAAGTCTCGTAATATAATTTTATAGTCTTAATTGTTGGCGAACAGAAACGATACGATCATCGACACACAAATCACATGTGAACTCGTCAGCTTCATTAGGATCAACACCAGCGCAAGCCTCGTGGCCCCATCTTAAACAAACACAGCATTTGATCCAGCCTTCACCTCTATTACTATTTGAAAAGTTTTCATTGCAGAATAAAACTCGGCATCATTTTCGTCTTCTGAAGATGATTCACTTGCTGCACATTTCCTTCTTTTAGGTTTTGGTCCTTTTTTAGCCACCTTTGCTTTTTTCTTTCCTTTTCCTTTTTCTTGTTTTTTATCTTCGTTGCGTCTATTTTTCTTGGATTCTTTCTCAATCTTTTTGTTAGCCTCTTCTTCTAAGAAGTTTTTATAAGGTGTGCTTGTGAGGATTGCAATGTGAGTTGATACTCGGGCTTTGCTATTTTTTCTACGTTCTCCTGTCATTCTAGGTAAAGGTCGAACTTGTTGTGGAGGGATGCTAAAAGATGTACTCGCAATTGGTGATGCATAGGGATCTATGTCCGAAGTGTCAGATGAGGTGGAAGGCAAAATATTAGCATGGACGGAAGGTATCTTGCTAGGTGTACACGGAAATGGAATAGCAGCTGTAGTTGTCAAATTGCTGTCCATACCTTTATCCAAACTCTGAATTATATGTCCTACACTTACGGAAGTAGATGTTTGCATGTGGTCGTCGTTATTTTCTTGTTCGAAGGCTGCACAGGTTGATAAAATGGAAGGTGATACAGCACTGTGGATGGTCGCTTCTTCAACTGACAGACACGACGATAGATCGGTTTGAAGAACAGAAGTCTTGGAAATGGCTAATCGCTGTAAGTTGTTACAGTAAACTTGTATTCTCTCAGAAGCTGTGTTTGTTGATGGATCGGGCTCCAAATTTTCGTTACTTATTACTTGATCGGTTGTGTTGGCAGCAACAAAGTCAACATCAGTAAAAACATTAGAATTGAGCGGCCATATTCCACATTTTTGAAATCCATTGATAATATTTAAAGGTACAGCGGCTTTTAAATATGCTTCTCCAAAAATTTTACCTATTTGAAAAACTGTGACTACACGACCAGCATTATTATTCATCCTCCTTTCTAAAACCTGGTTGTGGTACACGCTCAGTGGAAACATTACGGATACATCCAGGGGCTGAAGTTTGTGGGTGCAGTGTGGGGGTAAGCACAAAATTGTGACGTTATTTTCTCTTGCTTTTAAAATGACATTCAAGTTTCTAGTATGAGAAAGATGGCCGTCCAGTATCAAAAGAATGGGATCTTCTGCAGATGGTTTAGTATGCGACAAAAAATGGTCAAACCATTTGGAGAACACTTCTATATTCATCCAGCCGGATGGATTGCAATCGTACATGGAGCCTGGTGGAGTTCCTTCCATTAATTCCATTTTCATTCGTAAACGTCTAAAAATTAGCATTGGTGGTATAAAATTTCCTCCAGCTGATCCGCAAATAACCGCTGTAGTTGATTCACCCCTCTCAGCAGACGTTATCCTTGCTACTTGCTTGCGCCCTTTTTTGGCAAATACTTTGGTGTTTTTGGTCGGGACGGTGTTCAAACTAGTCTCATCTACATTGAAAATGCGATGAGGAGGATATGACTGCTTCTTATAAGTTTGTTGTAAATTGTGATAAAATTTCTTAACAATTGGCTTCTTAAACGCCCGAGCTCGAGCTGCTGACGTTGATTCCGGAGTACGTAGAGTGATATCAGGATGTCTTTGTCGAAATCCCCTAAGCCAGTCTTTACCAGCTTTACGAGAAGTAGTAGAAAACGGATGTTTTATTCCATTTCTTTCTGCTATCTCAAAAGCAAATTTAAGAACGTCATCAACTGTAAAGCCGTACATAGTCTCTTCATTGTCCTTTATGTGTTGTACAAGGTCCAGCTCCTGTTCATCTGTGAATACTTTTTTTTATACTTCCTAAAATTTTAGTGCCCCCCACAGCGAAAACGTTTTTTCCTTTCACTCTTCTTTTGAGTGCCATAAGTGGAACCGAGAATTGTTTGGAGGCAGTTTTATATGGCATGCCCTTTTTAACGGCATCGATTGCTTTAACCATGGTAGTCTCATTCCAGTTCTGGCGTGTAGTTTTTCGAACGTAATTACGTGGCATGATTTCTAAAACTAAAAATTAGTATTTTGTAAAGTAACAAAACAATGGTATATTAAAAAAAATGGATTTCTAAAAAATACGATTGTAACATAGTTAAATATGTGCTTTATTAATATAATTTATTATACAAACCAATAAAGTTAAAAAGAAATGAAAACAATCATAATTAAATGAACTTGATTGACAGTAATTAGGCATGAGGTAAAATGATCCCCTGGGATCATTTTGCCCACGCTAAGAAGGGATCGTTTTGCCCTAAATACCTTATTGACAAAAACCATCGAAAACTAACCTATCTTTTTTGGTTGTCGTAATGAATGACGATTAATTCTATTGTTAATCGGTAATAGAAACTTATGTAAACACTCCAATTACATAATATTAACCTAAACTAAAGTTACATAATGTTAAATAATGGCTTACCTTAGATTGAACACAGTAATTTTGAATATTTTATGATAAAAATTTTTCTACTGTAAATGACAACATGACACTGGCAGAAGCTATACTACTTTGCCACAAGAGCACAAATTTCATAAAAAGTATCCTAGATGACGTTACAAAGTCGGTAAAACGGCCGGGGATCGTTTTACCTTAAGGGATCATTTTGTACCACCTTCCGTATCTTTTGTATCTTTTTCATTCCAAGACCATCTAATAAAAAGAATGAAAATTCTAAAAAGGAAACTTGAACCTGTGGAATGCAGAATCTCCTGAATTCAGGATACATTTCTATAAACTTTTGTTTGAATCTTTTTTTTTGAGATATTTAATTACTATTAGACTTTAAACTATAAAAAAAATGTTGCATTATTATTATTATACTTCTAATATTCATTGTATAATCTATTATTATTCCGATGGTGGGCTCTACAATGTTCACAAACATAAAGGCGTATTTAATTAATAACCGTTAGGTACTTTTATATTGTTATGTACAATTAATGAATTATAAATTCATTAGATACCTACTTAATAAAAGCAACGTAGGTTGACAAAGAAATCTTAAACACAAATTTTATCTCTGAAAAGAATTTTTCATTTTCCTTCTATATTCGAGAAATCTGAAAAGATAAATTTCGGTGGTCGTGGCTGACAACACCGTCGTGAAACTACTCCTCAGCTTTTAAGATAATTCCCCGAGGACAAATACCGACTTTACGAAATGAAGAATTATGGAAATCAGCGTTATGAATCTGTCTTGAAGATTTATGTTGTCCCGTCGTGCCGGCCCGCAAAGAGGATGGATCTCTTAATTAAGAGATGTTCCAACTATATCAACCGACTAAACGAGCTTGTGTGTTTGTCATTTAACGAATTTGTTTGTTTGTATAATTAGTTTGTATATATCAAAAAGTTTTAAGTTTCTAAATAAATTGAGAACTAGGATAGATACGTAATTTCTATCTTTAAAATTACCCTGTATACATGGTCCTTTGACTTTCCATCGATCACTTCTGCATCTCTGCAAGTAACCATTAAAATTTACCGATTCATTGAACTGCAACTATCAATCTGAGAATATCTGTAGACCTGACCTAACTAGGGTGACAGTTCCTCTTTTCTATTCAACTAATACGACGGGCACGAGAATTTAATACACGCTTGACTTAAGGTCTTTCGTGCAACAGCCGCACACAGAAAATAATCATAGTTTCCTCGACAAAATTTACATTTTCTTTAAAACATAACACACGGCAAATTAGTTACAGCAATAAAATTAAATAAGATGGCATATCGGTAATGAAGTGGAACTTATTCGGGAACATCTCATGAATTATTTTCTTTGGTGTATCTACATAAAAAAATACAAATGAAGGTTTTTTCTAGCTTTTTAAATAGTCTCGAAGTTCAAGTTCAAGAATGAGTTCTTTGGGAGAAAAATATGGCGATTTTTAGGAGTTTGGTGCGTATGAGAACCCTGTTGTAGGACTTGCGTCCTTTTCAGGGGATGGATGGAATGTTGAGAAGGAGTTAGCATCTGTCTGTCATCGGCCCTGCTCTCACAAATCTTTCTCCCTTGTTCCTGGAGTTGGTCTTCTTACTTCCGTTTCTTTCTTCAGTGATGGTTGAACGTGCCCAAAAGGTAATTTCTTTTTGGTGTGAGTGTAAGTGTGTGTAGGAGTGTAACCCACGTGGTGCAATGTGGGGTTAAGAGATTGACGCTGTGGCGTGTCTCCTCCGTCGTGGAGCCCTTCCATTTGACAAGGATAAAGGGAACCACAGAAACCTTCGCCAAGGGCCCCTTTTTTTCCATTTTTTCCATTTTATTTTTGTGTTTTTTTTATTTTTTTTTGTATTTTTCTATTTTTTTTAATTATCGTGTCCAATGTGGGGTTGAAGGCACCATCAATCTGTAGGAAAGGGGGTTTCATCCAGTAGATTTTTCAGGTCTTCCGGAAGGTCCATGTCTACAGCAGATTGGAGGAGTCTTAGGTTGGGGAGGGGGATCTTCTTTTTTTGGAACTCTGGATCTTCTTTGGAGTCCTCCATTCCAGTGTGTATGGAGGGTCCTCTGGGCAACGATGTTGGTGCTCTGCAGAGTCCGGGCGACGTAGCGATGTTGAAGCGTCTGAAAACGAGAAGGGAAAGGCAGAATATTTGTGTTATTGTAGACAGGGTGGCTTGGATAGAGGTAGTGTAGGTTTTTCACTTTCCGTAAGATCGCTCTCTCTGTGGCATGGATGGTGTGTATAAGTCCCTGGGGAATGGCAGAGTGTGGTACAGCCTTGTAATCGACAAGAGGTCTGATAAAGGTTTTGTATGTGTGTAAAAGAGTTTTGGTATCAGTTCTACCGATTCTACCGCCCAGAGCACCTAGGAGGGTAACTTGTTCACAATTATTTATATATTTGCTTGTTTTCTTTAACTTTATCGAACGTTTTGGCACGATCCTTTAACGTTAACAACATTACTGAAAAATATTTGATGTAGAAATTAAATTAAATAGGATAAACTAGATTTTTAGCTGACATATACCTATAATATTTTTTCTTCTTACTTTACAGATCCGTGAACATGAGTGTTCCATTAAGGACGATTATGATAATACAAAGCAGAGTAGACAGGTTAGTAATTCAATATCCAATGTATAATTAACTTGCAATTTGTACCACAATTGAAACAATTCCCAAGGTTTTGCGTATATTTTCATACAGTGTATCGGAAAACAGGCTAATTCTTGTTCAGTAAAATCAAATAATTTCTTTTTGCAAAAGGTTGGGATACAACCCTGTTAGAAATTACCCTCCAGACAAGGGTTTTATCTACAAATTTCGTTTTATGTCTGTATCTATTACTCTACGTTGTCTCTATAAAATCTATCGTGTCCATTTTTTGCTTGCTAAAATTGAAATACTTTTCATTATCTAAAATAATCGACAAAGTGTACCCACCTCAATTGACGACAGAATCTTGGTATACCAAGATTATTTTCTGTTTCTATATTTGAGACCATGACTCCTCAACTTCAACGATATAGTTACTCTTAGAAGATCTGAATTGATAAGCCAGTCTTCTTGTTATTCCAACCAAAAATTGGTCTTTTTTTGGTATTCTATCATTATTTATTTCACCCTGTATTATCTTTAGAAGAAAATAAACGCCATCGACCACCCGCCTTAGTGGGTGTTGTTACTTATGACAAGACAATTAAACTGAACCAGAACCAGAAACACCGTCTCCTAAGGTGGATACGACCCATTGCTCGAGTGAAATATAGACAGGGTATTTTCTGATCAATAACATTCAACTTTGGACTTAACCGCTGGATATCGCATGTAATTTCGCTTTATCTTGCTTTTATACGAGGTCGATGACGATTTTCGATTGCAGTAAACGTCAATCGGAATCGATACTACATTCTTATTTATAGTATAGTCTATACGTGAAGTCTATAATGGCTAAATTAAAGATGCAGCTTGATATTTCTGCAGAAAGTACCTAAGTAAAGAATAGAACAGAAGATTTTATCTCGTATAATCCAAAATTATAATTGGAACTCTTTTCTATTAAATAACAAAAATCAGAAACTAAATTCATTGATTTAAATATGCTTAAAAAGTAGGCACTAAAAGTTTTGGCACAAAATTCATTGGCTTTAGTTCACGCAAAACCATAAAATACATTTTCTATGATAAATCATGTTTTTGAAGTCGTTAAAACAATTAATAGTATATTACGCTACAAGGGACGAAAGTTGAATTTTCGGCCCTGCGCGTCATGATGCCCGAGGCGAAAAGCCGAGGGCAACATGACGCGCAGGACCGAGATTTCAACTTTTGGCCCGTGTAGTGTATACTATTTTTCTTCATACCCCGGTCGAAAGTACTTGCGGAACGAGCGAAGCGAGTGCAGCTGGTCGTGGGACAGGCATCAAATACATTCGAAGAGTCAAGTTTTGTCATTGATGATTATTTTTAAGGTTATAGATAGAAATAGAAATGACACGAGAATAAACAGTCCCTAGTTACAAGTGTAACTACGCATGAGAAGTTTTTCCTCCCGCCGGCGCCGTAAACAGGGAGTAAATGTTAAAGACGACAAAACATCATGACGCGCAGGGCCGAAAATTCAACTTTCGTCCCACCGTAAACAGGGAGTAAATGTTAAAATTTCTTCCCTGCAATTAGGGACGAAAGAACGTACTTTCGACCGAGGTATGAAGAAAATAATTTTTTACCGTTGAAAATTTGTGTTGTAAACCCCAAAATCGACCAATAGGTGTCTCCATAACTTTTTTAGGATCTCGCAGGAACATATATATGAAATCAATTGGATGATTTCGAGCCAGTAAAACTGTTACTTGACGATAATTTGATTTTTTCGCGAATTTTGACGTTCTATAAATTTGCATAGTTAATTGCATATACATATGTTTTGAAGCGGCTACAACCGTCGAAGGCAATAACATTGATAATTAAAGCAGGTGACAAAAAACCCGTCTCATCCTTGTATTAAATATCGTATTTAAATATGCTTTAAACAGATTTTTCACTTGCAAATATACAAAAAAACCAGTTTTAACGTTCAGCTACGGTGTATCTAGCTATTTCTAATGAATGCGGAGGTGTTGATGGATGCCATGTATAGAATTTCATTAGCAGAAAAAGTTTTACATTACTAAGTAATTGCTAATTACAAAATAAAATTTATAATTAATGATTTTGCCTATCAAATGTACTTGGCGAAAGTAAGAGTGGTTTTAAGGTATTTAAAGGAGAGAAGAAATTCAACAAATTTGCTTAAATAAAGGAGTTTATATAATATACAATATGTAGGCTTAGTTTTTCTTGAGGAAGTACTCTTAAATTTCTATATTTATAAATGATATAATTAATACTTTTCTAACTATTTACCTTTTACGTATTTGTATTTATTTAACAGTACGTCACAGTTTGATACCATTTTTGCTGTTTTTTTTTCTTTATATCATCTATTTAACGTCTTTGTGGTCGTCCAATGCTTCTAACGAGTTTTGTCTAATTCTCAGGATCTCAATAAACTGTGAAAGGCTTTCGCGGCCATTGTCTATTGTTTCAATGGTTTTTGTCTTCGATCGGCAAAAGACAGAAGAGATCCACTGTCGGCTTCGGGAATTTACCGCATTCCGTGCACATGTGGAAGCGTGTACATAGGAACCACCAAACGCTCGATCAACACCAGGATTAAAGAGCACAAGGCCAATTCCAGACTCTATAGGGAAGCCATAGAGATAGAGAAGCACCCGAACAACTTTAATAAAAAAGAGGAAGCAGCAAGATTAACAAAACATGGGTCCCGATAATAAAGGGTGCGAAAACTCTACCCTTAACGAACAACACCGACCAGAACCGATTGGAATCAAAAGCAACTGAGGCCCCGACGTATAAATACGGGCTCCGATCACGCAGAGCTTAGTAGTTCGCAGACTGTCAACCAGGAAGCAAGTTCTGAATATGCCAACCGCTCGTGTTGGCGAAACGTCAAGTCAGCAAGACAATCGACGCCGGCCTAATAGCCCAAAAACCATTGATACAATCTCAGGATCTTCTTTAAATTTCGTCGTTTTTTATGTGGTGTCCATTAAACTAATTCCCAGCATAATCTTTTCTATTACTCTTTGTGTTGTTTGATTCGCTTTTCTGACTTATTGTTCATCACATTGCAAGTCAAAGTCAGATATTAAAAATCATCTTCTTTTACTTCTTTCGCAGCCCTTTGAAGTCCATACCTGGATATAAGTTTCCTCTAGATTTTTCTATATTTTATGTACTATCTCTCACCTGGTCTTTTCTTTGTAGTCTTCCAATCCTGCGTTCATGCATTCTCGGTCTCCAAAGAGTTACCAGTTGTGTCTATTTTTTAGGATCTTTTTTTGTCCCACCCATGTCTACTTTGCCCTCCTACAACAGTATTAATACCTCTTAATTCGTTAAAAGTTTCTTCCAAGGGTAATAAAAGAACACAAATTTTGATTAAAATATAAAAGTGTCAATCAATTTTGTCCCCAATTTTTTTTAGAGCCGTTATATTCAACTATTTTGCTTAATTGAGTATCTTATCTGAAATTTCCTTTCATACACAATAAACTTATACTACTAAACCGAAAAATATCTGCTACTAAAACTTTATGAATAGAAGTCATCAAACACAGTCATAATCCTCTGTTGTTGTTAGACATATATCGATCTCAACCGTATCAGAAACAATTCCAACATTCCCTCACATCATTCAGAATGTCCCCTCTGTTACTCTGTATAGGGATGTCAGTCTGATGTGACCCAGTTCATACAAAACAGTAAATGTATGCACCCAACCAACATTACGACTATAATAGAACAAGCTACCCCATCATAAGTCATTTTCTGATGCCAGACTGTCTTCAGGGTGCTGTAAAAGAGTTATCTGACAGAAAAAAAGGGGTTTTGTGTGTAAGGAGATCGGTTACAAATGGATTATGGGAGTTTAGGGATTGATGTATCTATAGAAAGGTACGTGATGATTTTGTAAATGGGTGTTATTAGAAAATTTTATACCTTTCATTGTCTGAATTTTGCTGTTTTATTAATGCAATGTACTGCTTAGAGTAATTACCTAGGTTCTATTTTGTTTATTATCTCAGCAATGATGCTATTTTTGGTAATTTTATAATTTATGTTCCTATTTGTCTATCAGTGACTTAAAAATAAACCGGGACGAGAAGATTTCTAAATGGATTCAGATATAAAGCAAAATGTTTTTTGGGGAGAGAATTCAAAGCCACCAGATTTGTGGATATACCACTGGTTGCGTTTCGTAGTTTTTCTAATAAATTTACATGTTCATCAATGAATCAGTTTCGGATTTGTATGTTTTTCACTCTCAAACAGAATTATTGTATTAAATTCTTGTTGCTACCCTCAAATCAAACTTTGACAAAATGTAATCAATTCGAACCTAAAGCAGACATGTCAATGTTGTTACAATTTAATCTCTTGTTAAAATGTAATACTCGTCATTACCACAGTAGATTGTCAATTTCAATTAACACAATCGGCGTCATTTATATGTGATAGAAGTATACTCATATCTGGACATGCATATTTTAGTGAAACTAATAGTTCCATTTAATCTGAATATGGCATTTATATTGGAAATTTATACCTATATTTGAAATTTTCATTAATTTCAAAACATGTACAATAAACGTATTTATTTGACAGATTTTTATATTTCCACTGGATTGATTAACATCCACCATCTTAGGTCAAAGTTTATTAACGATCCATGAAATAGGATACTACTCAGAATTTATACTTAAAAGCAATGTTTTATCAAAACAAAACGAAATTTTTTATTGTAACTTCTGACTGTAAAACTTTCTACCTTTAACCACCGACTTAACACGTTCCCTTCTATGGTATTGCAATGCAAATACACCCCACACAATTGAGGGCTGCCTTCTATAAAGTTCTTTGGCTATTCGAACCCGCCATTTTAAGCTCTTAAGTGGATTTAAATCCACCAAGTAATGCCTCATCTCAGCACTTGTCTCTACACGAATACAAGAGCAACCCGAATAGGAAGGGGGTTGACACTCAGCGAAAGAACAAATACTTTAAGTAAAGGAAAATGCGGAAAAGGCGGAAAATCCGTCGTTGTCGACTGCAGTGACGTGGAAATAAACGTCTTAATAGTGTAGTGAAAAGAAGAAATGTTGAATTTTAATTTTTTCTCAAAGATCAGTTCAACATATCGCATTAAAATCGCATGGATAGATATATATTTGTGTTGGACATTTTCCCATTCATCTAATTGGATATATCGTGAAGGGAAAAAGCATTTGTAATGATTGCTGTAAACCTAAGTATTTGTTTGTATAATCAAAATTGATGACCATTCAGTAACCATTTAGAATGAAAATCAATTTGGAACCTTGGAACCATTGATGTACTAGTTGACTGCCAGGAGGAATAAAATTGGAACCCTATTGATGAGCTGATAGCAACCAAAGAAACCTCGTTTTTATACATTAAGCAAATGAAAGAAGTTAAAGTGTTTATCAACTGTTATCAGTTAATTTTTGATTCAAGAAATGGAAAAGCTGGAGAGACCACCATAGTCCGATATAAAATTGCTATATACCTTTAAAAAACATACTAGGTATTTGTCAATCAGCACTCCATCTTCTTCAAAGCTTAAAGAGAAGATACCAAACGGATTTTTTAAGATATGGTAAACCACGGGATACTGGAGCATCTTCTGTGGTTCTAGTAAAGAAAAAAGGATGCGTTAACAAGGTTCTGGGTTCACTACCATACAAAGAAGGATAGCTACTCATTGCCAACAAATGGATATACTATTGATGCTCTGTTTGGGCCTAAGATGTTTTTTACTTTGAATTTGTAAATCAGATGTTGACAAGTAGAAATAAAGCCTGCAGAAAAATAAAAGGCTGCTTTTACCAGTGGTTCTGAGTTATGGCAGTTTATCGTTAATCCATTTGGTTTATCCCATACCGCAGATACCTTCGAGTGGTTTATGGAAAATATATTAAGAAGTTTATCCTGAAAACCTACCTCGTTTATTTACTGACGTCACAATGTTGAGTAGGCCTTTTGATGAGCATCTATTGAACCTTAAAGAAGTATTCAAGAGCATGTCTATGTTCAGAAGATTATAGGCTGATAACCTCATATTAAACGTCAAAAAAATGTCACCAACTCACCAACTACAAAATAAAGTTGGTTATCTGGTAAGCAGAGAGGGTGTCGCTGTAGATCCAGAGAAAATATATGGGACTTCTCTCTTACCACAGTTAATATGTGAGGACATTGTAGTCGGCTACCGGAAGAGAATAGAACCTTTACCTGCGATAAAGAAGATGCCTTTGATACATTGAAAAAACAACTGGAATATTTCTGTCAATTTTTGATCAGTTGATAATAGCTATAGATGAGTTGACCTATTATATTAATGACCTCGATCTTTATTACCCAATCGTTACATTATTATACTTTAAAAGATACTTCTGAAGTCATTAGGAAAGTGGAAGACCTAGATTATAATATAAATTTCTTTCCATTACAACTCTCTGAAGCTAACTCTGTGTGTTCTGTATGGAATTTAAACCTACAATATTTGACTTTATTAAACCGATCCCTTTCTGAGCCACTGGAGAGTTTTCCAAAGGTATTAACTCCATGCACGGCGGATGCAAAGCTCTTTTCTATTCTGGAAGTACACTGGAATTCTTTCATCGTAAGAGAACATCGAAATTTGCACAAAAGATCGCGTATTCATTGTTATATTTGAAATTGAATAAAAAATAATACTAAAAGACCGCATTTTTATCGAGTGGAATTTTTAAGAATCTCAGTAGGAATTATTTTCATATTTCCATTCTTTGTCAGAGTAACGTGTGCTCTTCTATATAAGTCTAGTTTACTTTCTTTGTAGTTCTCGAACTGTATTTCTTTTTACTATAAAATAGAAATACATAATGCAAAGGTATCTAGCTTTTGTCAAAGGCTTTTTATTAAAAATTCTTGCATTTTATTGTAACAAAAAGAATTTAGCTTGAGTGGACAATTTGGATAAAATGTGTTATAGATCACTGAGAGTTATGAACGTGAAAAAAAAATCGCGGATTGATGCGAATAGAAATCTGGATTTTTTCGAGTCAGACATTACTATTGGATAATTTCCTTAATTTTCGCATTACAACAGATTATTTTAAACTAATCTTTAAAACAGGGACTAGTTTAAAGCCATTTACGGATGGATCAAAAACAAAGCAAGGTGTAGGATGTGGAATTTACTTAAACCTAAAAAGTGTGGTTCAGTCAGAACTCACACGCATAACCATAGCTGCAAAAGAATTAATCAATAGGAATATCACAGACAGGAATATAAATATATACACAGACTGCCGACAAGCACTACTGCCCTTGAATAGACCACGTTTCACTTCAAGTTTTGTACCAGAATGTCACCAATCTTTAACTGAGGCCAGTCAGAATAACGTGGTCACTCTCAGCTGGATCAATGGACATGGGAACTCTAAAAGCAACCGTATTGCGAACAATTTAGCAAGGAGGGCTGCGGGCTACAAATATGTTAGCCCTCGCCCAATTACCAAGCTAACATTGTCCGCAGTCGTGGACCTTATCAAACAGCACTCTCACCAAAAATTTATAAAGTGCTGGGATGAAACTACGAACTGTAGACTGGCCAGAGAGTTATTACCTCATCCTGGCGAGGAAACAGCAAAAAAATGTAAGGCATTGACCAGACAAAATCTCCGAACAGCTGTGGGAATCTTGACAGGTCACCTATTTTAAATCACTAGGCCTGGTGACAGCCTGAGGTGAGGATATCCCTACAATACGGGAGGATGCACAATGGGTCATATGTGACCTCAGTGATGGCTAAGCACTAGCTCGCCCCTCCCCAAATTTCCAGATCCAGAAGCCATTTCTTATCTGGTAGGGACTATATACGTTCCTTTTTTGGATGATATTTGGGTGAAAACGGGGTGAAAGTAAAAAAATTCGATTCTGGATTCTCGTCTTCCGAACGCGAACGTCAATCGGTTTGCAAGATTCCGTTGTGGATCGACGTGCTCTTCAAGAAGATTATGGTAAAAACTACAATAGACAATTTTGATTGTACTAAAATTATTTTTTACGGCATTTCAGACGCTCAATTTCGGGTCTAATTTTTTACACTATTGGACAACAAAATATCCAACCATATAATAAAGGAGTATATATTTTGTATATGTAGTTTTCGTTATGGCTTCGTATATGAAAATTTTAATAAAATATACAATAAAGCCACGTCGTTGAATCGACAGCGGTTACCCTTTACCTTTCTGTGTAAACTAAATAATTAAAATACTTCATTGTAGGGGAAAATAATAGGACGTTTTGGACAAGTTACTCTGAACCTTGTTAGCGGAATTTAATTTTCAGTTGTCGACTGTGCCAAAGGATAAAGTTTAACGGGTCGTCGTTCTTTTGTTTTAATGTCAAAAGTTCGAGGAGTTGAAGCGTGTGTAACGCGTATGTTTGTTGATGACGTTTTTGATTCATATATCGAATGTGAAAGCTTTAAATAAAATATTTTGTGAAACTGATTGAGATAATACACTTTACAAAATTTCTATTCTAGCTTATGCGGTTTTTTAGGTTTTATTTAGATTTTGCTGTAATCATTGCAACGATTTACTGAAATACAAAATTCAAGTCTTTCACATTCACTTTTTTTAATTAGTGCCAAGATTTATCGACATTTTTAAAAACATTAAGTAAATTAAAGGACCCAATTCTTAACCTTGTGGAACTGCTGCTAATACTTTGGACCTCAAAGAAAACAGGGTAATAGAAGTAAAAAAAAACATAGATTAGGAAGTTTCCTTATTTCCTGGTCATAGAAAGTTTGAGACCAGACGTTAAGTCAATTGTGCTCCTTCATTGCTTCCAAAACGCTATTCTTCCTAAGGCCTAAAAAATAGTCACTAGGGGATAAGTCAGGGCTAAAAGGAGGATACTCGCGTCCCTGTCCATTTTTTAAGGTAACCCTTGTCAAAGTGGCAATGTGAGACCTGGTATTGTCATTGAGAGGAATGGCATTTCTGATAAGCATGTGTCTTTTTTTCTTCTTGGGCGTCGATTAATACAGTGCACGAGTTAAAAATTCTGATGTTTAAACCTTCATTGGTCAGAAACTTGATGATAATTCGTTGCGTAACAGACGCATCCACTCCTCATAAACCAAACAGCTACTCCACACAACACACAACATCATCTAACTAGAAAAATTTTGTGTATATTTAATTTACCTTGTAGATTCATATTCGTTTATCATCATTATTATTATTTATCAAAAAAAACAAAACGTGATTGCAATTTTTTAATAAACTTCATATATAACCAAGTCATATTTCATAATAAGTGCAGATTTAACACAATGATTTCTGAACGTTCACCTTTTATAAGTTGTTTGAAGTAAAGACCTATCTGTGACCCGTAAAGAATGTCGCATCTTATCAGGCTGATATTAATAAACTACAGCGGGACTATTGAACCGTGTATAGCAAATTTGAATAAGTCAAAACAAGGAAAATTTGAAATATCAACGAGACATTTTCCGATAGGTTTACGACACATTAATAGGGTTGGCTTTATTGACGTTGTGGCTAGGTTCTAGTTTGTTTTTTGGATGATTAGAATTTAAATTAATAGAAGACAAGAGAGCATATTCCGTATAGGAAAAAAACTGTTATCATCTAAATTCTGGAGTACCGATCGCCGTAAGTTTTGTACGGCAAACGGATCTTCAGATTTTCGATTCTATTTATTCTATCTCCTGCTTAAACAATAACAATAAGAGTCAGTACTGGTATTTATTATTTTATTAATCTTGATGGATAAGCAAAAACAAACGGCTCCGGTTGGTTTCAGAATAGCTTACCCCAAAATGTTCGGACTATTGAAAGGCAGTAGTATCAATTTCATCTAGTATTCTATAAATGATATAACCTGATATAATCGTAATTTCTAGGTATCGAATGGCATATACTTTGAAATATTCATAACCACTACTTTATATGCATTCACTCTAAACATCTAACCAACCACACATCGAATGGAATCCCAGTATGAAAACCAATGATAGGATTTTCGTGTACACACCAATTTTCCATGAAAACGCTATAGGGATTACAGCACTACTACATACAGCGGCTCGCATCAAATTTTATCATTATTTTGATGGTGTTTAGAAGTTAGAAACATAAAAGTTACTTTTAAAATATTTTGTGTTAAGCAGGTAAAATAAGGATCAGCAAAGAAAAGATAAAAAGAGGTTGGAATAGCGTTACTAGGCGTTCGGATAATCCCAGACATAGTTAGGCTTTTGGGTTACGTCTTCGGCCAAAATAAAGGTGTCCGACTAGTGCAAGTGGCCCATTAAGACATACCTACTGAAAAAGAAGAATAATGCATTCAAAACGAAAATTTTTGAAATAACTTCAGACATCGCGTACTGACACCGTTGGTGGACAATGAATCTTCTGGGGTCCCTGGGATGTCCCAGAAGCGGATCCTCGTCGTGGTATGATTCAACGTTGAGCTGACTATGTGGGAATCTTGTGGAGTGGTGTTGTTGCGAAGATACACGGGTGTTTTGAGTAGTCTTCAGAGTACGTCTGCGGTTACTGGAATGGTCAATAAATACCTGGATGGTCTTCAAAGAATTGATGTCTTTGGCGGAGCAGATGGCAGTGAAATGATCGCTCTCATTATCGTTGCTCGGCAGAAGAAGTTACGAAGATTTGTCGGTGGTGTGAGTAATTGTCGGGGTATGTCTACGGTTAGCGGAATTAACACTAAAGATCTGGATAGTTCTTGTGAAATGGATGGCTTTTGCGGAGTCGATGGCAGTGGTAAAATGGCTCGTCGAAAGAAGTTACCTAGCGAAATATTTGATGAAGAGCGTGGCATTTGCGCTGCAGTAAAGCTATGCTTTAATCGGATCGTATTCTCGGATTGTGCATTGGTGCGGTAGCTTCTTATGCCGTAATCGGATCGTTATTAAGCTATAGCTTCGTTTCGCTTGTTTGTTGAGACTTGAATTCCAAGTGCTTTCGTGGAGACATTTTTGGATTGAGATCACCACAGTGTCATTCTGAAGTGTATAGTGTATATAAATGAAATTTTATAAGCATGTATACTGCAAGTTTTACACCTGCGGTGAGTTTGTTAAAACTTGTGTGAACAGTACGCTCATCCTCTTATAATTTCGCTTTTGTCCGACAAAAATTCCACCGCGTAAGTATCATCTGGTTTTTTGTGGTTAGCGCTGTGAGTGTCTCTCATTCGCGCTGTGAGTGGCTAGTCGATACTAAGATATTTTATGGAAATCTTATCTACGTAAATTAGATTATATTGTCTGGGTACGCCATTGGTTGTAAAATCGTGGAAATTGTAGAAATCCCTGAGAGAAGGGCTGTTTGTCTTTATGAATAAAATATGTAGGAAATGACATCTGGTGAGCTAGTCTGGAATCTATTTCTTTAATCTATGATTTCAGTTTTATATAAAGTACCATCATATTAGGCAGATTATAGAGTAAGGTATTTATTTTCTCTTAAATGTATTATTATTTTGTTACTTTTATTTCTTGATAAAATATATATCTGCATAACAGTGTTATTGTCTGCAAAGTTTTGTATTCTTACAAAAGAAAACTTTGTAATGGTATTTTTATTAAATATTTAAGTAATTAAAGATACTATAGGTTTGTAGATATAAATACATAATAAATTTCTTGAGGAACTACAATGAGAAAATAAATAATATAAAATGAAACTCTTTCTGGGTAATTTTTAGATAAATCGATTCGAATAAATGTGAATGACTTTCTATCCAGATTGTTTAAAATGGTTTTATTTAGTTATCTCGTTTTTTCCTTGTCTATGAATCATCGTATCTTAGTTACACCTGACATAAATCACAGTAAAATTTTCAAAATACTTCACTACACCATCAAATCCATTTCATTAGTTCCAATGTCTTTATCACCAACTATCGCTGATAAAGTAATAAAAAACTATCAAAATCTAGCATTTCGAATTTTACATAAAGCAGCCCTTCGTCAAGTACCCGATCCATGTACATGTCATAAATGTAAAGCAAAAAAAGCAAGAGGAATGTATTCCAAACCAAAAGCCAGAAAAACTCAAACAGATTTATCTGATTACTATGCTAGAAAATATTGTATGAGAAATTATAGCAGTTAATATACATAGGAAAGTGTAACTTGCTGAAATGAAATAAAATGGTTAGTGAACTTTGTTTTCTTTTCTAAAAAAGGGTTTTATTTGTTCAACATTTCACAGTAAAGTACACAAACAAAAATCTTAAATGCTATAACTTAGAATCTAGAATATAATATATCTCCGAAAGTGGGTCCGTGAGGAAAAGTTCCCATGACGGAGACGGCATTTCCTCGCTGGATTGCAATTCCAATTCGCTGTACCAAGTAGGATCGAGAACGTGGTTCCCCGTTCTGATGTGCTAAAATTCCTCCTAGTTTATTAGTGAAGGCAATAGCTTCGTCACACCAAGGACCCATTGATTCCACAGCAAAAGGTAGAAAGATCATATTTTGGTCCACTATTCCACTGTACTTCCTCATCTTGGCAAGAGCTGCATTCTTCGCCACCAAACCTGCTTCTTTTTCTGAGTATTTAATGTGTGAGGGTGCTAAAGTATCTGAGCAGGTTGCATCCCATACCAGGCATTGTCCATTTTGCCAGGGGATGAAGGTCATCCCATCAGCACGTTTTCCATCATCTCTAGATAGTCCAACAGGTTCTAAACGGGAAGGAATCTTTGCGGAGGATAGAGCCCGAGAAATAATTGAATTAATTTCCTGGTGACGAAAATAACGACCAGCACTTTTTGAGCAATTCAACCCGTGGTGTCCAAAGGCATCTACTTCTTCTCCACAGGTGCATGTGTGAGCAGAGCATATCTTGCATCCGAGTCGTAGGCCCATCGAGATTCGGAACGTATTATTGTCCAGGACGGTACCAATAGCACGAGAGGGGAGAGCTAGTAACCATGCATTGGATTCAGATCTTTCCAGAGCTAAATGAATAGCCTTTGCCTTATCCGAAGAAAAGCTAGTGGTGTTAGCTATCCTGTTCAGATTTATAGTGTCCCATTGTTTTTGAATAAACGGTGATAGTGGAATGTTGGGTTCTGGGTTCAAAGAGTTCCAATTGCTCATTGCTTCTTCAAAATATGAGCATTTTTTTGTAGTTCTCAAGTCTTAATTTGAATTTTGTCATCGTATTAATTGCTTAGAGCATATACTTCTAGAGGTTAGAGAAAGAAGGAGTTAATTGGTAGGATGTGTATGAGATACTGTCGTTAGCATATAGCTGAATATTGAAGATGTTGAGGACGTTGTTAGTATAGATAATTTATAAAAGGATTGTTAAAATGGCTTTAGCTTGTAGCGGTAAGAGATTGGTCAATGATTGACCGACTTTAACAAAAAAATTGTATTACCCATAATTTACAAACTTTGTGTTATTTATAACATTCCAAATACATTAATCTAAATTCCTGTAAAAACACCACCGCAAAATCTTATCCTGTTAGCGAGTTTCAATTTATTACTTTCAAGAACACTTTATTCCATTACTAATTGTTAAGAATTTCTTTGTTCTACTTCTAGAAGAAAAGAAACATAATCTATTATCTCCATTTTCTTCAATTAAGTTTACAATTAACTTAATGATAATCGTGGTATGGATGAATTTAAAAATTCACCGATGTCATTGACGGTAAGCAATTGTCATTGAATAAAGTGCAGTAAAACAATTCTCTTGATAATAAAAAAAAACCGTTGGTGCAATCACAAATTTAATTACAATAACGGTTTGTGGCGTCAAAGTAGTGAAAATCCATCAATTTTGTTGTCCTAAATTCATGGTAGCTCGAACAACAAAATTCCTATTTACTATTTATTTTCTAATTCTAATATTATTTCGTGTAGAACTAAAGAAGCTTAAAAATTGTATGCAATAACTATAGAAAAATTTGGTTAGACCGGCCACGGAAGCTATGCTTTTATTCTCTATATTGAAACACTTATGGGGGCTTTTTACACAATTTTATTTACAAAATTGTTAAGATACACTGAACTCTGCTGGATAACGTCTAACTACTTGACAATACAATGAACTCTTGTGAATACTTGAACTTGAACTGACGTTAACTGCCCATGCATCCCCTTATATACAACTTTATTTAATCTAGTTAGTGTGTTTAGAAGTTTCTAGAATTTTCTAGAAACATTATTCAAAATGGTCAGTTGATTTTTAGAAACTTCTAAAAATCAACTGTCAATAACAATCTTTTAAATTAAGGTCCCTTCCTTTACGGTTATCCCGTTACACTGCCCCCTCCTTAGATTCATTCCTCCTGGAATGTTATTTCCTACATCGGAATCCCGCACATTCCCTGAGCCAGCCAAACCATCTTCTTGGAGTTGCTGCGCATCTCCACTGTGGTTTCCCTGGTAAGGCGCCAAACGATCATGATGGACCACGACGGGTTTCCCTCTGGAAATTTTCACGATCCGATAAATGACATCGTTAATCTTCTTCTTGATGGTGTAAGGACCTTCCCAGTTCTTCTGTAATTTGGGACAAATACCTCGACGCCGTCGGGGGTTATAGAGCCAGACTAAATCTCCAACTTTTCCATTGTCCGTGTGTCATAGTACCTCTTCATCCGATCACTAGATAATTGTAGTTTTCCACGCACCAGGTTGTGTATATTCTCCATTCGATTCTGAAGGTCGGCGACATATTGTTCACGGGCCATTTCTTCACCAGGTTTACAACCAAACACCAAGTCATATGGTAGCCTCATTTCTCTACCGAACAGGACCTTCGCAGGCGTTTGGCCAGTTGATTCGTTGATGGCCGATCGAATTGCCATTAGAAATAGTGGAATATGTCGATCCCAATCCCTCTGATAATCTGACACCACTTTTGACAGATAGTTGGTTATAGTCCGGTTCATTCGTTCCACCATTCCATCAGACTGAGGGTGCATCGCTGTGGTTCTCGTTTTGTGGATGCCTAATCTTTGGCAAACTTCTTGAAACAGCTTGCTCTCAAAATTTCTTCCTTGGTCTGAATGTAATTCTAGTGGTACCCCAAATCGGCTTACGAATTCTTTAACCAATATATCTGCTAAAGTAGTGGCTTCCTGATTGGGAACTGCATATGCTTCAACCCATTTAGTGAAGTAGTCCATTACAACAAAGATGTACTTGTTTCCTACATCGGTCTGTGGAAGTGGCCCCAATATATCTACTGCGATTCTTTCAAAAGGACTTCCAACCAGGTATTGCTGCATTTCCGCCTTCGGTTTTCGGTGCGGACCGTTACTAGCAGCACATGTAGTGCATTTACGACACCAATCTTTAATATAATAATAATATAATTGCCATAATCCTGATCCACTGGTAAAGGCAGTCTTTTCTTTGTCTGCAGGATTCATTTTAACTTGCCAGTATCCGCTTTTAAGGTCCAAGGTAGAAAACAGAGTAGAACCCGCCAAAGCGTCGAGGGCATCATCAATCCTTGGCAGAGGATAACTGTCCTTCTTAGTGACATCATTTAGCTTTCGATAGTCGACACAAAACCGCATTGATCCGTCTTTCTTTCTCACTAATACCACAGGAGAAGCCCACGGACTACTGGATGGTTCGACTATGCCATTTTGAATCATTTCTTCAAGGGCTCTGTCGGCTTCTTCCTTCTTAACACCAATTTGAAACACTTATGGGGGCTTTTTACACAATTTTATTTACAAAATTGTTAAGATACACTGAACTCTGCTGGATAACGTCTAACTACTTGACAATACAATGAACTCTTGTGAATACTTGAACTTGAACTGACGTTAACTGCCCATGCATCCCCTTATATACAACTTTATTTAATCTAGTTAGTGTGTTTAGAAGTTTCTAGAATTTTCTAGAAACATTATTCAAAATGGTCAGTTGATTTTTAGAAACTTCTAAAAATCAACTGTCAATAACAATCTTTTAAATTAAGGTCCCTTCCTTTACGGTTATCCCGTTACAATATGATAAATTTAATATATTTCAAATTTTTTACGACCGCATTTTGCACTTTGAATTTTTGCGTTTTTTTTTTCAGTTATTTAGTGTTGTTTCCATTTTTAGCTATTTTCCTGAGGGTATACCAACACTTGGGCCAGACAGCTAGCACCACATTGACGTCATCGCAGGAAACTCTTAAAATCTGTTTAAAGCTTTTAAAAACTGTTTATAAAATATTTTTAATATTCCAGTTTTACTGAAATTTTGAAATTTTTTATGAAGTTTTCCATAAAACGACGACACATACGTGTTTTTAAAGAGTTTATATCATATAACGTTTTTCTGTCCCTCTTTTTACGTTCACTTTATCCCCCAAAACGTCGCATAAAAGAAGCATGGTACAAAAATAAAAGTAAAAAAATATTTCGTTCGTAAGATCAGCTAGTTTTTTATAAGAATTATCTAATTTTACCATTTTTAAATTTTCCATTTTATATTATGGAGTTATTGAAAATACAGATAATTATCATAATTATGTTTGTTCTATATTTTATTATCTTAACATTTTACACTATTTTCAATATCCAAGCCGAAGAGAAATCGTATCCCTTGAATTCCTCGTGCGCATCTGAAACCATCGAGGAAGCGCGTTAGTGGACTTAGAGCTGAAAAATATTCAAAGTTTCAGTCCGCTTCCAACCACAGACGTTGGAGTTGCATTCGCTTTAGGAACTGATCACGGTGCGGATATCGCGTTTTGTAAACATTGACTGAAACTCCAGGAATTTTCGTCGGATTTTCTTCTGTGAATGATCGGATTTTTTTGAAAACTGAATTAGATTGTGTGATTGGTGTTAAGAATTTTTCAGTGTAGTTGAAGTTTTTTTTGTCTCAACCTTTTGGATATTTGTATACTTTGGGCTGACTTTTTAAGAAGTTTATGGTATGTTAAATGTAGATATTTTTATTAACAGGAAGTTGTAAAAGTGATGTTTTATGATTATAGGAAACGCTGTTGTTATAGAAAATTTAAGTAGTTGTTTGGTAGTAAAAATATAAGAAAAAAGTGTTTAAACATTTACATTATTCTAATTTTTTTTAATACAATACAATTCAAATTACAAAGTTTTTATAGCATTTTAATCAAAAACAATAACTTAATTATACATTTTAATTACATCTGTAATTAAATTATTTTTAACTTTAAAATTTTTAAGTGTTGAAAAAGTAAAGAGTCTAATTTGGCCTCTCTCAAAGCTGTTCTTAATTTCTTTTTCTTTAGAAACTTTTCTAGCTTCCCATTACATCTCGTTTACTTTCCCGATTGAGTTAGTTTCTTGCCTTAAATCTAATGAATAATATAACTTTTCTACTTCTTCCCATGTTCAGCATGAAAAGTTTGTATTCCGTAGTCGAACTATATCTGCAGTGGCGCGTGTTTTATCATTTAAATTTAACAAAAAAAAACTAAATGTATTGTTACGTTTATCCAGTTCGAAGGGCTATAAATTACGTAAATATGACTTATTATAATAAATTTATTAGAATATTTTTAATGCAACTTTTATTAACATTTATCTCTTATCGTTTTCTAAGAATTCTATCTAAATTATATTTATTTTAATACATTCTAAACTTCCGTTATTGTAAGTATAATATTTCATATTTTACTACGATGTGCAAATTTTTATAGATACGCTTATGACTTTGGGTTATCTGGGAAAAAAGCTCTATCTAAATAAAATTCTCGTTAAAGTTTTCATTAACATCTTCCTTAGTATGATAATTAAAAATTTTCATCTTTTATGAGGTTGAAAGTGGCTTCTTCTTCTTCTTCTTCTAGAAAGTTATAATACTTTTTATGAAACTGAGAAAACTACCTCGAGTTTTTCCCATAATGCAAATGATATAAGTTTTGCATATTATGCAAAAATTGAATATTAAGTATGTATGAATTGGATGGTATACAAATCATTTTTCGATAAATTTTATATACTTACCAGATGATTTTAACATAAACGGAAATTAGACTTTATAATAGTTTAAATGGGAGTATATTTATTTAAACAAACAAATTTTACAAACCAACTTAGATGATATATTTTTAGCCTAAATTGTAATGTATTTGTTTTTTAATATTTTGTTGAACCTCCTTCTGCTTCTATTACTGCGCACAATCGTTTAGGCTTGCTTTCAATACACTTTTTTTTTTTTTTTTTTAATTTCCCAATTTTATTTACAATCTGTAAAACATACTTTACAATAAGTAAATTGTGTGTCTTAATGCTAAATTGACATGGAGGAAAATTGCTCAGTAGCAATTTCCTATTATAAATAGTCTATATATGTATAAACTTTGACATGGCTGCTGGGATAGAGACTTCTTTTTGCTAAAATCGGTTTGGTAGATCGTATGGAGAAATTTTCTGCAGTCTTCTTCTGATGGGTGTAATTTCCATTAGATGTTTAGCTAGATTGTTTGGGTGATGTTGAATCTTGGCGGCGTAACTTTTGGAAAACTTGGAGATTTCTTCTTTTACGGAGTTTATATGGAGATCTCTAGATATAATTTTGTTTGAGACGTACCATGGGGCATCGGTAATGATTCTGAGGACTTTGGACTGATATCGTTCCAGTATTTCAATATTTGATAGTGATGCGGTCCCCCACAGCTGTATACCGTAGCTCCATATGGGCTTCATAATTGTCTTGTATATGAGGATTTTATTTTCTAACGATAGCTTTGATTTTCGTCCAATCATCCAATATAGTTGGTTAAGTCTGATGCCTAGTTGTTTTCTCTTCATGAAGATGTGTGTTCTCCACAGGAGTTTTCGGTCCAGGTGCATACCTAAGTATTTGGCTTCCTCTTTTTGTATTAGCAGATGTCCATTTAAAACTACCGGTGGACAGGTTTCACGACGGTTGGTAAACGTCACATGGACGGATTTAGTTTCGTTGACACGAATACGCCAGATTTTTAACCATCTTTGGATTTTGTTAAGATTGGTTTGAAGTAATGTAGATGCCATGTTTGGATCTTGGTGAGAGGATAACAGTGCCGTATCATCAGCATACGTTGCGGTAACTATATTGTTTTGTGTAGGTAAATCAATACACTTAAGGCACATTTCTTTGAGATATTGTCTGTGATTCCAATGGTACATTATATCTTCAATTAAATTTCTTTTATTTGTAATATTCTCTTTTACAATTTCTCGTTTTAATAACTCCAAACATTCTCTATTGGATTCAAAAAATTCTGGTAATAGAACTAAAATTCACAAATGAGATCAAATATTAAAATAGTTAAAGATAAGAAGGAAATCCTAGAAACTTTCCTTGCTCTCCCGGGTTCAATTAACAGCGACTCGTCAGCGTGCGTCCCGGATTACTCCTCGAGGTGCACACTTTGGGAATCACTGGTTTAAAGCAATAAGTTTTTCTGCTTCTAAATTTATCTGTGCTGTAGGTTCAAATTTACGATCCCATTGCATAATTTAACAATACTTAACTTTAGTACATTGGTGTTCCCCATCAGTTAATGCGATTTAAATATTTGAAAAACCATGAATTTTAAATAAATATAAGACCACATATCCTTTCTTTTTGAAAAAGCAACCTTTTCCTTCATATACGATATCCTCGAAGTAAATCTCATCAGTCATTCTATACGTTGTCCGTCTTGTTTCCCTCAATTCACTATAAATGAATAACGCCCTTCCGGGCCTTTTGGTTTGCATAACGTGATTGAGGCCGATCCCTAAATGCGAAAGAAAAAGGAGTCTTTTACTCTTCTCTCGTCTATCAAAAAGGGCCATATGGTCATTCCGTCTTCCAAGGGATGGATATTGAAGGTAAGGGCCCTATCTTAGCTGACCCACTTAAGACCGCAGGCTAATTAGTCCGTCAAGGACCTTTTGCTGTCTTCAGAAGTGGGATTGTAAGCTTTTCACTCGATAGTCATAGGTACAGTGGCGTACACACTAATTTTTTGATTTCATTTTTTTTATAAGGATTTTCGATATAACTACTCTTATAAGGCGCGAGTATCTCCAGTATGTTCAAATGCTTCCGATTCCGATTCCCATTGAGTGCCGTTCGCAATTATTGTCTACCTACTTTTTTCACTTTACCAGCATTTAACATTACGAGCCTATTATAGAAAATAATAGATATTGTCCGAGAAAAAATGTGCTAAAGTACCTTTAGTTATCTAATTAAGCACCGTGAGATCAAATTGCCATTATAAAAAAAAACAGTTTCGATTAAACGAGTTAAAAGTTCTTTAACAAAAAATCAACCGCCACAATTCTCCTATTGTTCTTCTTAATCGAGTTAAACTTCAATTAAACAATTGGAAGTGTAATTATTTTATTGCAGGAGACAAAGCCTGTTTTGTGTTCCTTTATTGGACGACTAGATATATAATTAAATGAATAAAAAGATTGTAGGGGGACGAGGTAATGAAATAATGGAAAAACAATTTTCTTCTTACGTTTTATAACGAAAGTATAAAAAGGAGAGAAATTCAATTTTGTTTCAATTAAGTTAAGGTAAGAAAAGACTTATTGGAAAAAGTTACAAAGAAATTTTTTTCTTATTAAAAAGTTTCTTATTTTATATGGATATGAAAATTGTTTTTTCACAAACTATAAAATTAAAATTAACAATTAAATTAATACTGTTTGTTACGATTTTCAATATTTTAATTTTATTTTCATCACTCCGTGCGGAAAGCACTGCTTTCGACCATGCAGGACCGTGCGGAAAGCAATGCTTCCTTCAACGTTATGAAATATAAAACTTTTCATCACTCCGTGCGGAAAGCACTGCTTTCGACCATGCAGGACCATGCGGAAAGCATTGAATGACCGAAACAAAGTTGATAAGTGTTTCCCGATCAAAAATAAATAAGATAGAAAGTGAATTAAGAGAAATTGAGGATGGATTTTCTAATAGTTTTGCATCTGATAACGCGGTAGTAAATGCACCACGATATAATCAATCAAACGTTTTATTACTAAATAAAGATTTGGTTAATTCTCAATTATTATCTAATGTACTTAAGTTGAATAAAAAAAGTATGTCTATAGAATTAAAAAACTGTTCAAATATTACATTTAACGTATTTAACAAAGATTTATAACTAAACATAATTTTGTATTTTCTTTTCTTTCATTTTAGACAAATTCAAGAGCTTTCCTCAGGGAGTGATAAAAAATAGAATACGCAACTGGTGCGGTGCGCAGGTAATCCCATCACACGTGCTTTTTATCGCGCTCGCCTTCGGCTCGCGCGACAATCGCACTCGTGATGGGAAGAACTGCTTTCCGCACTCGTTACGTAATGTACTATTTTCAGTTTTTGCATTTTTTCTCTTTTATCTTTTTCTTTTTCAATTTTATATTATTGTTGTGTTTGATTATAATATCTTTTCCACGATTTCAACACATAACAATTTAACATATAATTTCATTCCCCGAATAAATTATTTACCTTAGTGTCACCCAATAATAAAAAACACCCTTAAACTATTTATTAGGGTAAAAACCGTTATGCTATACGTTGATTATACAAAACGAATGAATAGACTTTTATGTTTATTTCGATAGGGCGTAACAATTATTTAGGGTAGATTAAAATAGTTTTCGAGTACTTGGGATAAATAATATACCAAGTCTAATTGAGCTTAATTTAAGGGACATTATTTTTAATGAAAACTTTATTTGAAAATTTAATAAATAAAACTGTTACTCATGAAATAGGTTTTTGATTAAATTATAAAGTTGAAGGAAAATAATAACACCATTATGTTAACATGTATTGACACATAGATGGTTTGAGTTCTTCTTATTACCAGTTATGTTTGAAATAGATAATGAATTTTCAATTTATAGAAAACATTAACAAAAATAAAGAGTAACAATGTTTAAATCGTCGTAGTTCTTTTTTTTTTTATGGTCAAGCACAAGCACTGCAGGAAAATTCCTTTAAGGCGCTCTGAGAGCGGTGCGTGTGCGAAGAAAGCGATTCACGTTGTTCTTGAATCGTTGAAGGTTATATTCGGTGGGAAATACGGCCTCAGAAAGGCCGTTCCACAAAGAGGATGTCCTCCAGAAGAAAGAGTTCTTAAACAAGGAGTATTAAGTTGAACCACATAGGGATGGGCGGAAGTGGTTTGTCGTGTATATTTCTGCTATGAATTGCTCTAGGTGGAATCAAGCGGGCAATGTCAGTAGAACACTTGCCATGGAAATATTTGTAAAAGAGGTTCAAATCACCAACCTGTCTTCGATGCTCTAAGCTGTCGAGGTTCTTGGTTAGCTCGTGGTCACCGATCAGGCGAATGGCTCTCCTTTGGATGGAATCCAACAACCGAAGGGTATGCTTCGGTGCAGAACTCCAGACATGAGAGCAGTATTCCAGTGATGGTCGAATCTGGGCTTTGTAGAGTGTCAAAAGTTGTTGTGGTGTATACAGCTTTTTGGTACGGAAAAGTACTCCGAGTTTCTGAGAAGCTGCCCTTGCGATTGTTACCACGTGATTATGCCAAGACATATCTCCTCCCAGATTGACACCCAGTAAGTTAATAGATGAAGCCAGTGGAATTGCGTGTCCTGCCATGACTATATCTGGTTCTGCAATGTTAACCTTCTTAGAGAAAACTGCTGCCTGGGTTTTTTTAACGTTAAATTCGACTTGGTTACTGTCACCCCAAGACAAAATTTCTTCCAGGTCTTTATTGAGTCGTGATACTTCATGCTGTCTGCGAAGATGTGCGTCAGCAGCCGATGTTCGAGAATTCAAAGTAAACGATGAGATAAGTGTGCTGTCGTCAGCAAAGCTATAAATTGGATTTTCTGTCTTCGCTAGAAGGTCGTTAATGTATAGTAATAAGAGGGTTGGGGATAATATGGACCCCTGAGGAACACCAGCATTGATGGTAAAGGTGTCCGAGAGAAACCCGTCAATCGCCACTTGCAGAGAACGGTCCTGAAGAAAGCTAGAACGCCATGAACAGAATCGACCGGGCATACCGTAGGATCGCAGTTTACTTAGGAGCCCCTCGTGCCAGACACGATCAAATGCTTTAGAAATGTCCAGTGCAATAGCCCGGGACTCCCCATGATGTTCGACTGCGTTGCTCCAAAGATGGGTGACATATGCTAGGAGGTCTCCTGTTGATCTGGACTTACGAAAGCCGTACTGATGGTCGCTGATAATATTAAGGCCCTCTAGGTACTTTAGAAGTTGTTGGTTAATAGCTTTCTCCATCACTTTTGATATAACTGAAAGCAATGCGACAGGTCGATAGTTGTTTGGCATGGTTTTCTTGCCTTTCTTTGGTATAGGCTGAACTCTTGCCTTCTTCCAGCAAGATGGAGATGTTTTATATCTTTAATACCAACCTGAGCCACTTTTTTTGACAAAATATGATATTTCAAATCTCTAAATGATATTTAGCTTCAGAATTTTAAACCTGGTTCAAGATCGTTAGCACTGTTTAATGTTAATGAACTTTTAAAGTTTTATTAGGCATTAGAATTAAATCGTAACATTTTAGAAGAGAACATAGGTGGTACAATGTTTCATTATTATCTTAAGTAATGTTTTTATCCTGAAATAGCGTCTATGAACGTCATTTGCTTCAAATATCTTTTTCTGACCTTTTAAAACTGGTGATTTCGACTTTCCTGACAAGAAGAGACCTTGCCAACCAAAAAAAATTCTTCAAAGTTTAGGCATTATCCAGAAGGAAGGATATTAGGTCCCGTGAATTAAAACTGCTTTAACGTAAGAAATGAAATGGTTTCTTTGCATCGAATTCTCACTGGTGATGAAAAATGGATCAATTCGACAATCCGAAGCGCAAAAAATCTGACCTATCTCAACATCAGTGGCAAAGCCGAATATCCATGGGTCTAAACTTCTGTATTTGGTGGGATCGGAAGGGTGTGATTTATTATGAACTGGGAATACTATACAAGACACGACAAAGTCATTTTACTATAAGAAAATGCTCGTCCGCACGTCGCAAAACCTGTACAAACATACTTTGAAACACTTAAATGAGAAGTCCTATCATACCCGTCGTATTCTCCAGATGTTGCACCATTTGATTACCTCTTGTTTCGTTTAATAGCTTATAATCCATCTGAGCAAAAGTTCAATTCTAACAAAAATTGACAAAAATGTGTCTATTCGTTAAATGCATCTAAAAACGAAGCGTTTTTCTGACACGGTATTCATTCTTTACCAGAAAGTAGTAGAAACCGATGTGAAATTTACTTATAAATACATTTTTTGATTTTCAAATAAATAATTTTTCTAAGTAAAAAAAGAAGCTACGAATTAATTCCAATGATCCGAAATGATTTTTTTATTTAATTTATTCAGCTACGGTGGTCTTATTTTTGTTAGCAAATCGTTTATTATTATAATCAGGTTTAAAAGCACCAAATGTTTTCGCAAACTTCATTTATCCATTAGTTTTATAGAGTCAGAAAAGGTTGATGCTAATCGATGATATTGGTAAATATTTACACAACCAGATTTAAATTATTCTTATTCGTTTTGTTTATTTTTTGACTGTTTCATCGCAGCTATAGGTTCAAAAAATATATACAGTGAAAAAATTGTATATAGGAAAGTATATTTTAGATAATTATAAACATAGTTAATAATAAAAGCTGTAAGCTTTTTGTTTAATTGACTGTTTTAAAGTACGTACCATTTGATAATAAATTGTATTTATCTCCAATAAAATAAGTATAAATATTGATTAAAAAATTATCCTCTTCTGTTTCCAATCACGTTCGCCCAGCCCTAATCCATGATATGTGAAATCTCCTTGCTGTCGGATTTTGTCGAAACCTCCAAAAAAGCTGATCTTAATTGAAGCCAGTGAATACAAAAGGCTATTGTGAATGTAATCGTGCTATTAATTTGTGGGTTTTATCCCAGATTTTTTGTGAGGATTTAATTCGATGGAAAATGCATAGCAAAGTAAAGGAAAATGTAGAAGGAAATAAACGACGTGCATGAGTTTCTCGTTTATTGGACAGAAGGGAGTTTAAAAATAGGATTTAGAATTCATAAAACTGATTTTATTGTTTTTCGTGTTTAGGTTTTTTTTGTTATTTGATTTATGGAATGTTATCGAATTTTATTGCTCTCTTTGGTAGTGTACATCATTAACACACACAAACAAATAAGGCACAAATTATGTCGTTTACTATAAAATTTTGGTATTGTAATCATTAGAGGTTCACTGTTTACCACACATGAATTACAGTAAAATGTTTGGTTTTGTTGTATTTTAGTAATATTTTGCAAACTTAAGGCATCTTGGTGATAAAGAAAGTGCTTTTTCAATAATTTAGCTGCTTCCAGAGCTTTTTTAAGCGTCTTCACACACGTCATGCCCGTTAAGTACGATTTTGCTACTCAAACGTTTGCCATCCGCACATTGGTCGATCAGTTTGATGACAGGGATTGCACAAAACGAGGGTTCTTGCGATTCTGGGCGACCACAAAACGCCCTGGACCCCTATTCTGTAACTTGTGAGAGTTCTCGTGTACGACTACTCATCGGTGTGAGTACTCTCTCACTCATCGCTCACATGATCCTAAAAAGCCACATTCACGATAGATCGGCAAGTCTACTACTTTTTGCTCAACGTTGCCAAGTTTAACCATCACATTTGAACTATTTATTTAGTACTTTAGGTTTGTAAAATATAAACAGCCACCGGGATGAGAAGAATAATAATAAATTGGACAATCTTAAGAAAGGGTCCTGACGTTGAAAATACAGGCGAGGTACCTATATTATTTGCCGCTTGTTCTTTCGCATCGTCAAAATCATTTATTAGCATTTGCATCACTATAAATCATCATCATTATTCATTTTAAAAACACTTTATAATCCCAAAAACAACACACTGGCAGAAAATTGTCACTAATAAAACAACAAAAAGACTAACAAAAACTAAATAATCAACAATGAACCAAACAAAAACTCTAGCATTAACAAATCATGAAAAATAAACTGTTTTGAAAAATCCCATGTCATGTCTGTCATGAGACAACACCCATTGTGCGCAAGTCCACTCCACTCTCTCAAAATGTATCAATTCTCTTGGTTTTACCCAGTAGAGTACTCGCGTAGGAGCATTCTCTTAGAATGTGAATACGGATTTTATAATTTTAGGGGAGTGACTTGCGCAGTGAAGCTAAATTGTGAGAGAGCTCTCCTACACGAGCATTCACACGGTTAGTGAATAGGGTCCCTGGCAGCGAAGCTCAATGCCTTAACGAAGGAACCTGAGTGAAAGGGGGAGACGTACACGACTGGAATCGAGTCGATCACAACGAGCCTCGACATGTGTGCGGAGGCGCTAAGACTCTGCGGAGGCTTAGGCTTATTTGTCTCATCTTCTTAATCTACTTGTCTACATTCTCAATTTTTCATACCGAATACATTTCTTTGACTGTAAGTGAAGTTGTTTTTGTAAGTTGGGGATTTTTTAAAAAGTTTCTGTCATGTGGAACCGTTGAACTGTTAATAGAAGATCATCGTCAAACTCCGGTTCTAGTTCCATTTCATCGCACAAAGAATTGGTATAAAGTCAAGCATGTTGAGTTGTCTGTGTCGTTTCTTCGCAGGTTTATAATCACCCTTTGATCCATTGGCTGTCCTATTTGGAGGAAAAAACGCCAACTCTATATTTTGAAGGTTTTAAATAAGGAGGTTAAGCAGAGAAGTTGTCATCAAGAAATATTTTTTTTACTTAAGTTTATAGTTAAATGAGCTGGATTCGAAATATCAGAATAAAAATAAATTGCTTTGATGGCTTTGTAATCTTGTATATATAATAATAAGCTTTTTTTTACCAAACTTATTTATTTTGTTTACTTCACCTTAAAATTGGTATATACATCTAGTTCCAGTTAAAATATTGTTCTTTCAAGTAAGCAATTTATATTATAAATAAACTGGCCAATTTACGTGAATCCCAAAATCGCGTGTTTTGGTATCCTCTATTCGAACAGTTCCCACAAACCTTTCCAAATTGATGCGATAACGAATTATAAATTGATACAGAGATATCGGTTGGATTAATGATCTTCCCGACGTGGAACACTACTTTTTGTAATAATTAGTCAGCCAGAGGTGTTGGCAACAAAAAAATATATTACACGAGAGCAGATATACATCAACATTGCATGTTATTTATCAAAACATGACTAATGAAAAGTGTACAGGAAGCTTACAACAAGGAAATGGGGATTATAAATCTTGTCTAACTTTCAGGTTACTATTTGTAAGTTAAATTCTTAAACTGATAATATTGCTTCTGATAGGTTTAATTTTAATGTTTAACTGTATTTTAACTTATATTCGTGGATAAAAATTTTCATTATATTCTAGTCCATTGAAAAGTTATATTTGGAGTTGCGTTTTTTAGAGGACGCAATTTTATTTTCTAGAAGTGTAGAGGGGGTCAGTGTAAAGCTAAAACCAAGTTTGTGGGGTCACCACCCTTGTCCAACGGCCGCCATCTTGAAAATAGGGGTTGAAACGGTTTTTACATGTATCTCTTAAACTATTTATCTGGTAAAAAAAATATTAACATTTTTTATTGCAAATTAGATTCTCTACAACTTTGATCCAGTAACTTTTTCTCGTAGAACTATAAATAAAAAAGTTATAAGCGAAAATTCGAGAAGAAAAATGATGACACATTATTAGTACACACGTATAATATATGTATACTTAAGAGTACTGAAAAATAGTACTTACTTCGGAGCGCTGTAAAACCTTAGCTATTGACTTAATGAAAAAATGTTGCTATTAAAAGTTGTTCCTCAAAAGACGATCTACAAAAATGGTTTGATATTATTTTTTAATTTCTGAACATTTTCACTTATAACTTTTTTATTTATAGTTCTACGAGAAAATGTTACTGGACCAAAGTTGTAGAGAATCTAATTTGCAACAAAAAATGTTAATAAATTTTTTTTACCAGATAAATAGTTTAAGAGATATGTACATGTAAAAACCATTTCAACCCCTATTTTCAAGATGGCGGCCGTTGGACAAGGGTGGCGACCCCACAAACTTGGTTTTAGCTTTACACTGACCCCCCCTACACTTCTAAAAAATAAAATTGCGTCCTCGAAAAAACGCAAGGTTAGGCCTAAAAAAATGTAACATTTCAATGGACTATTCATTCAGAAAATTTTATGAATCCAAACGGCTAAAAACCCACACGTGTCCTATTTATATTTTTTGATAATTGCTACAGTTGCATATTTGTATTTCTTGATTAGCAATTTTTTAATTATTATCTAACTTGATTTATATTAAAAAACATGATTAGGAGTTAGGACCCACAAAATTTCCAAAACATTCATATCAAGTTGTGAAAAAACATAATTTATGTATTTTTAAATATTGTTTTATCTATCAAATTGAAGTGAAAGCAAATTTGGTAACTTAAATCTGATCGTGAGAATATTAAAATATGTGGTAACATGTTTTGGAACCTAAATCAATATTACGTTTATTCTTTATTTCATTTAAAATATAATAATCTTCACCGTTGGCGATTTAATTTCCAGTTGACATATGACACTTGTGATATGGTAACAATAAAGAAATAATATTGTTACTCCTTAATAGTGAAATCTCGATTATCTCGATTATCGGCACTCGATTATTTGTCAATTGCCTTTATTCTGGACAAATTTAAAATTTGACTCCGAATAAGGTGAAACATTAATTGTTAACAGTTTTAGGGGCGGTTTCTCCAAACTAGTTTAAACTACCGGGATCGTTTAACCGAAAGTTTAACTTCAAAATCGATTTCTCCAACCGAAAACGTTAGTTTAACTGCTGGCGACGATTAAACTGCCTCTCCACTTGGTTTAAACTCTCGATTGTGGGTTAAGCTACTCCTGTCGGCTGTCACAGCAAACAGACGTAACAGAACCTAGAATATTACTTCGTTTTGCCGTGTTGTGTAAAGTAAATCTTTGATAATTTGAATGCGGTGGAAGATGAAGAATTGGAAATACGAACCCCTATTAGACGTGGTTCTAAAAGAATCCGTGACTGGGTTGATCATTTTCAAATATGGGAATTTTTTAATAGGTTTAGGATGACCAAGAACACCGCTAGCATGGTTTTAGAACTTATTCGAGGTAATATATAGTCAATAACAACGAAGAACCAAGCTGTTACTCCTAAGGTTAAGTTTTTCACTACCCTTCGATACCTTGCCTCTGGCAATTTTTTAATTAATGTTGGAGATTATAGTAGTATTCACATTTCTACATAAGGTAGTCAAGGAAGTGTGCAACAACATGGCTAGGCTCTTTCCACAGTTCATAAAAATGCCCTCCACTGAAGCTAAAGTAAATCAGCTTAAACATGGATTTTACCAAAAAGCAAAATTTCCTAATTGCATCGGTGCTCTAGAGTCTAGACTGTACTCATGTTAAAATAAAGTCTGTGGGAAGGGAAACTGCAGAAACTTATTGCATCGTAAAGGTTTGTTTTCTAGGAATTTGTTACAGTTCTGTATTATTTAGTAACGTTGTTGCACGATGGCCTGGATCTACGCATGACTGTCACGTATTTAATTCATCAAGAGTTAAAAAAGATTTTGAAAATGGTGTATACAGGAACAGTATATTAGTAGTTGATAGTGGTTATGGCTGCACTAACTTCTCCATTCCACCACTAGATAAAGTAGTGTTGCGAGAGGAACGTCTTTTTCAAGAGGCTCGAGTGCGTACTCGCAATCCAATTGAAAGATGTTTTGGTGTTTGGCTTTTAACGTTTTATAAATGTTAATAACTTTGCCACGTATTTTAATGAATTTAAAACAAAAATTATTAATTAATGGAAATACGTGGCAAATTTTTCGTGCCCCACGTTGGGCGCCAAAAATTTGCCACGTATTTTAATGAATTTAAAAAAAAACAAAATAGACTCAAATTTTGAAAAACAAATAAATCAACTAAATAAATTCAACTCCAGCTGAGTTCGGTGGTGGTTTCTCTACTGGCAAATTATGCCCAGCTCAGCCGTAGAGGGTAAGTGCCAAAATAAAGTGAGTGCGCCACCGATTTGGTACGGTTAAAATCGGAAACCCCCGATGTCCCAGGCACCACTTCACCCACTGGAGATAATTAAATAAATTCAAAATTTTACCCAGAACTATTTGAATCGTACAATAAAAAAAAATAACGATAAAGTGAACTAAATAAAACAAATTATCAACTAGACCCTTCTTTAATAAAAGTTAAATTTAAGAATTTACACAACTGCCAAGCCTCGTGCTTGACAACTCTATTGATATTTATATATACTTATAAAGAAAAACAAAATGAATATATGAATAATATTAAAGTTAAATTTACCAATCTGTGTGATCACACTCAATACAAAAAAAAAATATAAGAAAAATAACTCTTAACTAACGACTTAAATATAGTTAGCTTATCTGTTAAACTAATAAGTTCCTGCAGTCCTTTGCTTGTCTAATGCTTGGGTCGGTTCCAAAATCAAGCCTTCTCCAAAACCAAAAGGCTTGCACCAATCACAATAACGTATGCTCGAACCAAGTATCAGGCCTGCTCTCAAAAGAAGCCTGTCTCTAGGTATAGCCGGTAACAAGAACTTATGCCTGTATCTAGGACCCTAAAATCGTAATATAAAATCAACGATAGCTTACACAGATTTTAATGACTCCTTGAATTAATCTGACTTAATAACTTTAATACAACTAAAATACATTAACTTGAATTTATACTACAATGAAAGAACAAAGTGAATTTGGATGAATAATACAACATTTATCAATTGACTTCTCTGAATTTACATTTAATGAGCAAAACTAATGATTTAAACGTACTCAACGAACCTAAATTTGACTTGCTAGACACAATAAAATTATAACAATTAAATTAAATCAAAATTAACATAAAATTAATTAATAATAGTAAAAAAAAATAAGTAAAAAGGAGTCTAGTTTCACATTAATAACCTACATACGACACAAAGAAATACATATGTAAAATAAAGATATTAACCAAGATTGACCATATGGCGTTATTAATCTATTAAAAATATAATTACGTGACTCACCTATCAAGATAGGGTCATTCTACTTCGTTAAATTTGTGATACCCTAGCTGGTAGTTGGGTAAAAACAATTTCCTCGTCGCTAACTGCAATAATGGGGCAAATTCCGACCACGATTGCTGTCTAAGTGGTTTTAAAATACCAGTCTTCCCTACTGTCTGTTTCATAAGGAACAAAAGGACCATAAGAATCGAATAATTACATGGATAAAGAAACGTGTACTCACCAACAGAAAATTTTACTAAATATCCAGACACAATGCCGTATTTTCCACCGAATTCACCAAAATTCAGAAAAATCTCTTCCTCAATATTCGATGGAAACCAATGAAGCTTAATTACGTAAATCCAACCTGAGTTGACCCCGATGAACAGGGATGCAAATTAAACTCTCCAAAATCTTCTCGTTAACACGTGTTCACTTCGAAAGCTCTAGGTGAAAAAGAAGAATCTCTCCCAAATATCATCCTTCACTCGATTTGACACACTTCAGAGAGAAATAGATGGCCTCTACTACTATAGGGACAATAACCATAGCTTATTCAGCCAACAACTTACGAACAAACAGGGGTCATTTGATACGTTTAATCTTATTATTTAAATAGCTAACAACAAATATCCCAACATTACTTAATTTCCCTATTTATTTTCGATTTTAATAATAAAGTTATAAATATGACCGAACGCTGGCTGCAAAACCACAATACCCAAGTTATCGACGAGAGGGTAGATCAGACGAACTACTGTCAGTGATTTCAAATAATAACACAAGAATAATAAATTATTTACAAAACCCATATTAGCAACAACTAAAAATAATTTATGGTCGAAAATAATAAACAACAGTTGGCGATTAACTATTAACGAACCAAATCAGCCGGTTCTCGACCCAGTAAACCTTTAATAATAGGAATTTTCAAGGTAAGAATATACTATGTTTATAGATTAAAATATCTCAGTGTTAACGAAAAATTAGCCCGTGACAACTTTCCTTCAAACATCATCCTTCTCTCTTTGTGAAATATGATCGGTCTTCTTACATTCGATCATTTCCTTAAAATCGTGAACTTAATCCAACAACATATCATCTTCTGTTTGTTTAAAGTTTTTGTTTCTCTTAAGTACATTTTTTTCTACTTGTTCTGTCTTCATTATGCCAGAAAACTAAGTTTAATTCAATCAAAAGCTATAATCACAATGCAACTAACCTCTAATAGCAGAACAAAAACAATGCCAATGTAAACAAACAGGGCAGCCAAACGAGACTTTTGAAGGTATAAACTAAACCTTCGGACAAATTTTGTGGAGAAATTGGAAAGCAGTTTAAACGTTCGTTTAAAGAAATTCTCAGTTTAAGTTAAACCACATTTGGAGAAACCGCCCCTTAGTGTGGTAGAATGTGTTAACAAACTTCGAAAAGAAATTCAAAAGCGTGGTTTATTTAGAAATCAAGTTTATAACTGTGATGAAACTGGCTGTAATTAAAAGGGACTTTCACCGACAACATTAGTTTCATCTTGGATCATGGAAAAGCAGAAAAAAACTTGGTGCTTTCAAAAACATAGATTTGGGATTAATGCCTTGGAAATATTGTGTCCAAAAAACGTGCATGGATAAGTCAAAAGGTACTTATTGATTGGTTATCTTTCCGAAGAAGGTATGTTCCTAATGGGTAATGCGCCAACTCATTCTGTTGAAGAGTTGAAACCCAAAGATGGTAAAATAACTTGGCATCTTCTGCTTGAAAATACGACATTCTTGATTTAGTGGACGAGGACTTAAAATTGTAACAAAAAAAAAAGAATAAATTGTTGCCTGCTGAAAACATGGCTGTGGATCAAAAAGAAAATCCAAGAACTAATAGTCCATGAAGCAAACATTTTCATATCTTCGTAGATTTGAAAACATCTCTGAAAATGACATTTCTATTTCGTTATATATGTATAAACAAGATGTAGGATATGATATTTTACCAGACAACGAATGAATTAAACAATGTTTTTCTATTTGTCTTCTTTTTCCAGTTTTCGCACGCTAGTCGCGACCCCTGATGGATAAGACTATAGGTACTTAAAATCAATAATTTAAAAAAGATTTAGTCATATTATTTAAACAATTTGTCGTATCTCATTTATTTTCATTTGTTGTTAATATAAATCCTCTGGTTTGAAATATTATTTTGCTTTCAGTATGATTAAGTAATGTTAGCACGATGATATAAATGAAAAATAAATCACTTACTTTAAGCTCTTGTAATAAATCGTTAAAATTTCTCATATTGTCTATAAAGAAAACAAAACTTCACATTCCTAATCGCCCAAGAATTTATCTTTTATTAATAATTTCACATCGATGTAATAAAATTGATTATTTCTTTTTCGTTGCATGTTTGTAGTTTCTACTCAATTTCTTAGTGACATATTAACCAGTATTACTTAAATTTCACGTAAATTAATTGCGGGATTTTGGAAATTTATTGCTAGGCAAACATGAAATAACATTAAAGAGAAATTTGAAAAATGATACACCCGACAGATCTGTATTTATAGCCGATAACACCTTCAGCCATTCGGCCACGAAGGGGTAGTGATTACTTGGAATTTTTTCTAGAATTTTGATCGAGTCAGATGATATAAGATACTTACTTAATTCCTCCTTTAATAAATCCAAAACTTGAAACATTTCTTAATGGATTTTTGTATTTTAGAAATTCGCCAAAAAAATGACATTAAGAACATTAAGGTCTCGTCTCGTCCCGAGATCAGACGAACCCGAGATAAAGTTGAATCTGAATTTTTTCGAGGCGAGACAGGACCGATTTTACGAAATTCTCTTCTGTAACGTAAACGAGTGCATATTTAAAAATATGGAAGTGACATTGTTTCATTTTTTGTTTAATGTTATTTCTTATTCATTTAATTAAAAAAAAGTGATAAAATTTCTAAAACAGAAACTATTTGGCAAATATTACCATTTAAAAAGTAACTTTTTTTGTAGATCAATTAAGTTAAATTTAATAATAAAAAAACATGCGCAAATTTTTAAATACAAAATCAGCTTCCGCATTCTATGCGTTTCTGTTATTAAGACTCCACCTTAACTTGAAACAATTGCCAATCAAGCTAGTGACGTCAGAAATAGCTTCTGTAATTTTTTTAACTCGTAAAATTGCCAGAAGCCACAATTTATCATTTACTTTTTTTTTCAAGACTCGAAGACAACTTTAATTCAAGTTACAGAAGTTAGAGAAAGGAGTCCGTGTACAGGAAAGCATTAGTAATATAAACTGTTTTTACAGGGTGATACAACTTGATTTTTTAATACTTTTTTAATAATATCAGGTGCGAGTATCTCCAGGCACTGGGGCGGGAATATATGGAGTCAGACCCAAGGTGCAGTTTTGCGTAAGCCTGGGTAAACTGGTTACTGTTTTGCCGGCTGAAGTTGTTGCCCTATCAGAGTGTGCAAGAGTGTGTTTGGAGCGTGGTCTGACAGGCCACACCATATACATAAACTCGGACAGTAGAGCAGCGCTAATGGCACTTGACCGTTTTGACTTTACCTCTAAAGCAGTATGGGACTGTCATCAGACCATGAAAACCCTGGGAGAGTACAACAAGGTTGTCCTTAGTTGGGTTCCGGGGCACAAAGGTATTGCTGGCAATGAGGAAGTTGACAAGTGGGCAAACAAAGGAGCTGAAAGTCCGCTCATTGGACCAGAGCCGACGTGTGGTATTGCTTACAACACAGCACGAAGAGCTGTTCGCCAGTGGATGGGCATAGAACATCGAAAGAGCTGGGAAAGAACAGAAGGTAAAATACAGTCAAAGAGAATGCTGCAGACACCTACTGGTGCTATAGCGGCAGATGCCCTTGGGCTGAGGAGAAAGACCCTGCGGAAAGTGGTTGGCTTCATCAGCGGTCACTGGGTATTCCGCGGACATCTGCATAAGATGGGAATTCTAATTGAAAACCTCCTATGTAGAAAATGCGGTGAGGAGGAGGAGACAGCCTTCCACGTAATATTCATGTGCTCAGCCCTGCAAGGTCTGCGTGTGAGATCCCTTGGCCTACCGATCGGAGATCAAAGGGAAGAACGGGTAACCATAGGACCTGTGAATGAGGGTGCACAATAAGCTGTACTAGCTGCGATGCAATCCCATGGTCTACCCCTAAGCCTGGCCCTCTGTTAAAAAATCTCCAGTGTGACATATATTCGAACGCTTTTGAAATGCCTTAAGTTGAATTCAATTTACTCTTCATAAATTCTACTGTATATATACACACTGTATAATGTAACTAAAGAAGTTTTACTTTAACATAACCTTATAGAACCGAGTTTTGTTAATACACTTTTTTGAATTAAAAAGTAAAAAATAAAACTGTCTATATTAACAAATTTGTATAAATATTACAGCTTCCCTGTATACGTATCTCTTAACTGCCTACACGGAATTATTGCCAAGATCAGAGAGAGATGATTTATCATGTAAATCATGTAGCTTTATCAAATTGGCCTATAAATTTCATCTCGCTAGCTAGTTTAGACTCGAGCTGGAAGTTTCAGTTTGATCAAGTCTTTTAATATCATTGGGTGGCTTTAAATTTTGCGAAATGACTTATTGCCAGATCTTAATTCCATTCTTTAAGCGATATGTTTATGAAAGTAATTGAGTAACAGGAAACAAATATACTTTCTGTTTTTCTATAGGTTCTAAGTGGTTCTAGAATATTTATAGTTACAAAAACAAATTATAGATGGATGTCCTATAACTGTTTTTAAAGCCGATAAGAAATGATTACTTAAGACAGTGGGACAGCATCACTTTATGTTGATAACGTTGATACAAAATTTAAGAGGGGATAATGTTTGTATGAAATCTTTCTATTTCAGTATTTCCTTGTTTTGGTTGTTTGCGTTCCTTTTGACAAACACCATTCAATTTATCTTCTTTTCAGAAATGAACCATTATAACAAGAAACCCACAAAAACAAAAGTAAACGATGTAAACTCTGAATCCGACGCGTGTTGCAACATCACCGAAATTATCAATCATCCAAACACTTTTCTTAAACCGCGAAACATCTAACAACGTAAAATTTTGTTAATTACAAAAAATACGGTCTCTATTGTCGACTGATTTCTGTTGAAAACTCTCTAAGAGATTTTCAGGACCGCAATAAGGATTGTTTAAAATGTAAGATTATATTGAAAATCTGTTTCTCAGTTTTTTAATAACATGTAACTAGCTTTAACGGATTTTTTAACATCAAATAGTTTAATGTATCAATGGTTTTTGGGCTGTTAGGCCGGAGTCGATTGTAATTTGACTTGACGTTTCGCCAACACGAGCGGTTGGCATCTTCAGAAGTTGCTTCCTGGTTGACAGTCTGCGAACTAATAAGCTCTGCGTGATCGGAGTCCGTATTTATACGTCGGGAAGGAAGTGGGCGGGGCCTCAGTTGCTTTCGATTCCAATCGGTTCTGGTCGGTGTTGTTCGTTAAGGGTAGAGTTTTCGCAACCTTTATTATCGGGACCCATGTTTTGTTAATCTTGACTGCTTCCTCTTTTTTATTAAAGTTGTTCGGGTGCTTCTCTATCTCTATGGCTTCTCTATAGAGTCTGGAATGGTATGCTGATGTAGTAGCGAGGACTTGGGTCTCCTCAAACCTAATCCGATGGTCCATAGTGAGGGTATGTTCCGCTACGGCGGATTTGTCTGTCTGCCCCAGACGGCAATTGGCCTTGTGCTCTTTAATCCTGGTGTTGATCGAGCGTTTGGTGGTTCCTATGTACACGCTTCGGAATGCGGTAAATTCCCGAAGCCGACAGTGGATCTCTTCTGTCTTTTGCCGATCGAAGACATTCTTTGATTTTTCTTGTTGGTTTGAAAATAGTTTTCACATTTTTCTTTCTTAGTAATCGACCAATTCTGTCTGTCACTCCCGGAATAAAAGGCAGAAATGCTTTTGCCACTGGTTGGATTTGCTCCTTTTCCTTGGGTCTACGATTTGTTGGTCCAATCGATCTTTTGATTTCCCGTTCTGAATAACCATTGGCCCTTAAAGCATCATGAATATGAGTTAGCTCTGCGTTTAGTGCCTCGGGTTCGCAAATCCTTCTTGCCCTTTCTGCTAAGGATTTGATGACTCCATATTTCTGACCTGGGTGGTGGTTGGAATCCCTATGTAAATACCGATCCGTATGTGTAGGTTTTCTGTACTCTGTGTGGCTCAATGATCTTCCTTTTCGTGATAATAACACATCAAGGAACGCCAGCTTGTTATTGTCTTCGATTTCCATCGTAAACTGTATCTTTTCGTGGATGCTGTTAATGTGTGTCAGAAATTCTTGCAATTTATCCTGCCCATGGCTCCATATTACAAATGTGTCATCTACCAAACTTTTGGCTTGTATGGGGCACTGTCCAACGCCAGTTGTTCGAACTTTTCCATAAAGAAATTTGCTATTACCGGGCTGAGAGGGCTTCCCATTGCTACTCCTTCGATCTGTTCGTAAATCTTATTGTCCCATGAAAAATAAGTCGTGGTGAGGCAATGTTTAAACAAATTGGAGATGTCCTCTGGGAATTTATCATCTATATGTTCCATTGCATTGCTTAGGGGCACTTTTGTAAAGAGAGATACTACATCAAAACTTACTAATATATCATTCTCTTCAAGAACTAAGTCTTTAATTTTTGAAATAAAATGGGTGGAATCTTTGACATACGAATCAGTAAGTCCGATGTATGGTTGCAGGAGTGATGACAGGTGTTTAGCCAAATCATATGTCGGTGAACCAATGGTGCTTACAATGGGACGCAGCGGAATGTTGGCTTTGTGTATCTTTGGCAAACCATAGAGTCTTGGTATAGCAGCTTCACTTTTACAAATTAATTTCTTTGTCTGTTCTTCTAGACTTGACTTCTTCACTAAGGTCTTTGTTGTTCTTATTACGCGTTGTGTTGGATCCTTGCGTAACTCCAGTTACAAGGAGCCCAAAAACCATTGATACATTAGACAATGGCCGCGAAAGCCTTTCACAGTTTATCAAATAGTTTGTTTTTTTGTTAACTTTGTTTCAAAATGTTTCTTTTGTAAGTTAAAATTTGTGTAGATGTAAATTTATTATTTGCTTATATACTCTGCCCTTGGACCTACTATCCTTTTTAGGGTAGTGCTATAATTTAAATGTTTTCCTACTTTGTATCTACGAGTTGCAACAGTGGCAACTTTATCTTGTATAAGAAAGACAATTTAGCAATCTCTTTCTAATATGAAATAGGTCGAACTTGGGCCAAGGGAAACCACAGAAAACTAGGGTAGCTGTGAGCTCCTAAGGATTAAATTGTATAATGTAAAATAATTTAAACTTATCAAGTAAGAATAAAATACGTGGGCACCAAGTTAGCAACTTTACATGTTCCATAACAAAATCCATATTTAATTGTTATAAAATATACAAAATTTAAATTACTAAAAAAATATTTCCCACTCTAGCTCAGGGTTGTGGATTAAAACTTAATTGTGGGTTTGCTCACCAAGTTTTCTGAAATCAAGGGATGGGGCGTCCAGTACAAACTGCACAAATAAAACTTAAACTTCAGTTTAAGGTCGCTTTTTCTTCGATTGTTTACGATTTTTATGATTTTTGAAATTTTCTACAATTGCACTAACATGCATGACTGTTGATTGCATACATATCGCTTTTACATATAAAAATAAAATCTAACAAATTTAAGTATTTGAAAATAGAATCCTACTTCGGTTCTGTAAGGATCCATCCCCTCGAAAAGGATGTATATCCTTGTCAGGACTCCCCAGGACGCGAAACAATAGCCCGATCTTAATTTATCACCCGACGGGATCGGTTCCTCGCTCACAATCGAAGTCTTCTTAGATTGAACTGAGATACTTGTCATCGGTCTTCTTCTGTTCCGAAAGAAAAGCTGCCACAAAGCCCGCTTGATGATTTGGAAGCTTTTCACTGGGATATTTTCTGGATATTTCAGGTACTTAGCTGCTGAATCTTTCATGAAACCACTCGTTGAATGATGTTCCTGTCCTCTTGAGGATCAATAGATATTTTTCTTTGAATGGGACAGTTTTTTTAGAGACTATATTGATTTTATTTATCATAGAATTGTATTCTCTTTATATCAACATTCTTTATACTGGTTGATGTACACCATATATGAACCAGCATCTGGTTGGAAGAAGTAAAATTAATAATCCTCGATACATTTATTAGCAGAAAATTTGTTACGTGAAGAAAAAAATGCTGTAACGAGTTATAGGAATTTACAAGGTTGTTTATACACTGATTTTATAGCTACAAATATTTCAGGTCATTATAATGAATCGGATTAAACTTTTTTATGTGCTTTGGAATATATTACCACATATTTGCTTTACTTGATGTAAAATGTTGTTTATATCTTTATTAAAATATCGTAGTATACTAAAGTAGGTACGTTTATAGTAAAATATTGGATATAATTTAAAGATTATACAAACATGCTGTGCCATTGAATCGAACAATGTGTTCACAGTGTTTATGAAGTAAATAATTTTCGGTGTATTCAACGTTTAGCATCCTTTACCAGATGCTCTTCTCCTACGTATTTCTACTTTTTGATATTTTCTTAAGATTTACTATTTTTTATGTGGGATATTTTATTTATTATTGATCTAGTCTTGCTACTATCATCATATCGTTACACTCTTTTTTCGGAAGCAAATTTAACAATGCCACACCATTCAGATATAAAAAGTAATAGATTTTCCAACAGAGACTTTCAAACTTTGACAGTTGATAAAGGTCATCTTGTTCCAGCTACATCTGTCAAATTCGTAGTCATTTATTCACTCGGTTTTTTCATATCAACATGGATGGATAAATGTGTGAATAATATTTTTTTTTATCAAAATGGATGCCCTGCTCGGGTTACGTATCTTGCGTTTTGATCATTTTACGTGGAAATGAAATGAACTGACCACCGAAATTGTACGATTTGATCCTGTTTTGGAGTTTTCTTAAGTCGCAGGTGTATTAAAAGAAGCCACACACCACAGTGACCCTTAAAGCCAATATAACTCATGCCATCGGTCAAATTTAACCTAATTTATGAGCGAGAGTCATGGAAAAATGAACATTTCGGATGCGCTCCACTCAGAGAAGAAAGACGTGGCAGACCTTTGAACAATGTTAAATTCCATGCATAATGCCATCAATAAAACTTTTTAATCTATTTTATAGAAAGAACTTTTGTTTATGTTAAGATTTTAGTAGAAACTGTTTAGTACACTGTTCTCTCAATGAATGAGTTTTTATTTTTTGATCCTCATTTTATTCTATTCCTTTTAAACTTTTGGTTGGTTTGTTCTATAAAAGCACACTTCTTTCTCTCTTCTTTTCTTTCAATATATTTAAAAAGTATTTAGCAAAAAAAGTGCTTTCTAACACAAATTGGACGTAACAAACGGGATTGTCTTTGTATTCACGAGAACCGATTTAAAACGGAACTAAATCAGTACAATTTCCATTCCGTGTGTAATTCTCACTCAGTAAATGTTTGAAATTTCACGATCACAGAGAATAGAAATTCCCCATCGACATTTAAAGGTTATCTAAGGGCATGTCGGTAAAGGCTTTTTAGTGGAAACTTGCCATTTTTTACTACTGACTATAGAACAATCGCGAATTGTTCTACTATTAAGTAAATAGCTCTGCTGGCTTTAATCAAATAGAATGTACAGTGTTGCACAATCATAAAATATATAATATAGAAAGTTTCAACGTATATTTACTTTTATCTCATAACGTAACTAAAGAAGTTTCACATTTGAGCGTTATATGATCTATAAAAAACGAAAAAAGCAAGGATTTTAATATTGGTTTAAAAAAGGATAACAATGTAAATAATGTTGATTTATCGTCTACTAAAACCGATATTTCTACTCATCTTATATTATGTTTGAACTACTATAAGACACTTTACGCTCGTATATTATAATAAGTTCCCTCAAAGGCATATTTTATCATGATTTTTCGAAATTCCATCAGCTTCGAGACACTTAAATTAACTTTAGAACAGAAGTTAAGTTAACCGCACTGCGTGTGGGTAGATGGTAATAAATTTTTTTAAAAAGAGAAAGAGAGAGTACCTACGCTGCTTCTCCGATCTTTTAAAGAGATATCGATGTATAATTAATGAGAAATTGTGGAACTCTTTATGCAAACAATGAATAAAATAGACCATATAAAAGTAAGCTTTGATTTAATTAACTTTACCGTGTACCAAAAAAGCTCTTTAGCGCAGTTAAATGCTGAAATGCTGAAATTTTTCAAGCCCACTGAACTACAAACAATTCCTGTTATTATATCACGAAAAACTACCCTATAAATCCACGATATCAAACGTAAAAATCGTTGAAATAAACTCAACATCCATCGTTAGCGTATTTTTTGTCGACGTGCAGCATTTTAAAGAGGTGAAAATTTGGTATTATTAAATTAAGGGGGGCCGATAAGCCATCCCCTACTTACACAAAAAGCACTTATCTCTTTCTGGGAGAATGCCTTCAAAAGTCGTTATGTGGAGTCTCTAATTGTACATTTTCACTTGTTATCCATTCATCTCTACCAGCCAGACAACTGGGACCGAAGTATTTTGAAAACTACCTGATGCCAGTGACGTCCAATATTTTTTTTCCTCTCAAATCATATTTACTTACAAAAAACAGCTTTTAAAAATTAATCGTAGAACTGAAAAAAGAGAAGACTAAAGTTATGAAGAGCTGCAATGTTTTTTGTGAAGTTTGGGTATTGAATTGCACTTATTCTTTTTGACAATTTTTTCTTGTCAGCACGCTTAACCAAAAGTTGTCTTCAGGGAGGGAGTTTTATAACTTGTACTGTGAAATCTGGTCACAGACGACCTAATAGTGAGACTCAACAATGACAGACACCATATAGTGGATTATTGCAGATGACCAAGTAGAACTCGATGCTTTGGTGGAACATAAAAGTTTCAGTGCCAGGATTTAGAAGAATACAAAGCAACGAGCAGGCTTATAAACGTGAAAAAGAAGGATTAATCAATATTCTACAGACCAAAGCGTGTACATTTTTTTGGCAAGGTGGCATTTAAACTGTCAATTTTTTATAAAAATCTTTTTAAAACAGCCTTCACATGTTCTATTTCCAACTTATAAAATTTAGTTTCAAATGATTGCTGAGTACCTAGAGAGATTTTGAAGATTTGTGTGCGACACTGGCAGGGTTCTATACCCTCATCCCAAAGCGTTTATCATGCCATCCGAAAAGGGAGGACCCCTGGTGGTTAGGAAACCAGCATTTTAGACACACTTACTAAGAAATTTTTTTTCTGAAGACAGTTTGAAAAATTAGTGTTTTGTTTTTTGTGTATCCACCCGCAAGGCTCAGCAATATATTATTACAAAATTCGCAGGTAGAAAGGTTGATTACGGGTCCTAAAACAATATTTGAGAACGTTACCTGTCTGCACAAAGATCTTTTAGTGTGATATACAAATCAGGAAAACAATGAAACTGTCAGGTGTTTTTGAGAATTTATACAATGTTTAGTTTGCAGTATCAATAAAAAAAAGATTGTTACAAATTATATCGTGTTGAACACTTAATTGGTTTATAAGTTACGTAAATTTTTGTAATGAATTAAATTATAATTGAATAGCGTTGTCGTGTTTTGGAATTTCAGCAAAACTTTCAGCATTTCAACTTCGGGATTTCGAATTGCAAACATTCGAATAGTTCTGGACACTAATTAGGAAAATGTCAAAATTACCAATAATAGTTTAGTGATTCAATACATCACAAATCGCGTTAGTTAACTATAAAAAATTTAATTAATTGAGTTTTTCTGTAAAGATCAACAATTTTGTCTATTTATGTCAATACAGTTAATAATTTTCTTAATATGAATGGTTAGCGGACTTTTTTTCTTCATTATGTCATGTTGCCAACCCGGAGTAGAACTTTTGTTATTCTGAAATCCCGCTTATTCTGAAATCAAACGTATACGAGGGTTGTCTTTTTAGTTTTGTATATATTCTTCTGGCAACTGGAATCGCTGCCCACGCTCCCACGCATTGAATTGTTGATCTTTGAGAACGTGAAGAAGTCGGGACTATTCGGTGGATGGTCTAACAATTTGATGTTTTGAAGCTCCAAAAACTCAATTGTCTTTTGTTCAATGTGAGCACTTGCATTGCCCTGATGTAGGATGATTCGCCGTTGTGTGTTGCTTTGTTGGAGTTACACGATAACTTCTGGAAAACAAATGGAAGTAACCGTTTTTCGATCTTCTAATTAATTTTTGCCACATGACAAGATTGTGACACAAAAGTTGCGACCATTTTCTTTGACATCTTCGAGAACGGATCACTTTTGTTGGTTTTTCCTCATCGTGAAACACCCACACAGCGGATTGGCGTTTATTTTCAGGTTCGTAGGAGTTAATCCAAGATTCATCGCCACTTACAATTCTATAAACGTTTTTTGAGCTTCCTTTATTGAACCCATCCAATGTATTTCGACACCAATAGACGCAAACAGCTTTTTGCTCTTCTGTGAGCAAATGAGGGAAACAGTTCTTCATGTAATAAAAGATGGAGGTTAGATTTGTGCCTGAATGTTGTAATGGTGGCGACTTTTAAGCGGCTTTATGCTAAACTAAAAAGACAAACCTCGTAGGTATAGACTCTATCATGGTGAAACAGTGATTAAAAAAATGTTAAAAACCAAAAAAAAAATTCGAAAAGAGGTTGACCTTAAAGGCCATCCTTGCAACTTCCCGCTAGTTTTAAGTGTTTTAACCGCAAAGCTATAGCAACGTGACGTATTTTGACGTTTTTGACTTTTTTTGAAATGTTTAAAAAGCCATAACTTTTTAACGCCTTATTCGATTTTGATGTCCAAGATGGCATTCGACGCAGTTTTTTGAGACCTAAAAATGTTACCGAGAGTGCAAAATCGGTTAGTCAAAAAATCTCTAAGTTATTGAAAAAAAAACACTTTTTTTGAAATTTTTCGACAACGATATCTCACAAACGAATCAACCGATTTTAATTTGCAAAACGGCATTCGACGTGGCTTTTTAAGCTTGAGAGCTGATTAGGTTATGAAATTGATCGATGCAATAGCCAAAAAGATATGCCCAAAAAACATTATTTTTACCAATTGTTTTTTTCGGTTATTTTGAAATTTCTCGAAATCTACTGGCTCGAATCGGTTCAAACTTACAGGGAGTCTAAGTTAGATGGAACTCTTTGGAATGCTTTTTATTTTATTCCGATCGGTCAAGCCGTTCAAAAGTTATAAGAGGTTTACATACATCCACACACACACACACACACATCCACACGTACATACAGACATACAGACACCCTCGTAAAAATAGTCAGGGGAGGTTCCTAAGACCTCAAAACGTTGAGATCCGATGAAAACTCGATTTTCGAAAAACGGGGTGAACCCAATACCTTCCCGATTTTAAAAAAATTTTTAATTTTTTTTAGCGGGAAGTTAAAAATATGAAGAAATAACGTTAAAAATCTGAAAACAACTGTAAAAAATAAAATTAACGAAACCGAAAAAACCCACAAATATTTTAGTTTCCAGTTCACTGGCAGGTAACTTCTATTAAAATAAATTTTGATATTTTTTTACGTCACAAACTAATTATTTGCAAAGCTTTTTTTGCTGATGGTGCTATTTTTTCAAGCATGAAATCGTTGAAAAATTCGAGTGATAATAAATGGGAACGTCCTATTACTCGACGTTGTCACGTGTGAGATTAACATGAAAAAGGAAATTAAAATTCTTGGCACACTTTTTTCCATGTATATGCTAATCAAAAGTTTAACATAATTATAGTTATAAGCTTATATTAAATTTTTTTATGTGTTAAATTAATTGCGCTATACAGTAGCTGCAGTTTTATTTTTTCAGATAGTTGCATATTATGACATCGTGTAGACTGTAGAGTATCATATTGCACTAGTTAGTTTTTGTAGAAAAAGCGGCAAAAATATATAAAGTTACTTGTACAGAAATAGATAAACAACATTTGTTTACATAATGATCACATCTATTTGTTTTTCTAGGAATATTAAACAAGTGGCGCCTGTATTAGATTACAACAATTTGTGTATATACTATTCATTTAGGTTTATGTTATTATTGAACTACAATTAAACTTTTAATACCATTTACCTTTTATACAATTTTTTATTTTTTGAGGATTTTACTACATTTTTAAATACATGATATAACTAACTGAAGATTGTCAGGATTTAAATATCTATTTGAATGTGAAGTGGCTTGAGATTTAGGATTATTAGAAAGTTTTTTATATTTTCGCCGTGTTCTGTGTCTCTGTGTCATTCCGTGGAATTTGCAATCGAATTTAAACCTATTTCCCGACTACCTAGAGCTCTGAAATTTTCAGGATAGCTAAGAACTGGATGACAATGCATGTTTCAAGTGTGTTTAGGTATATACACAGATTTCGAAATTTATACTGAATTGTTATTAAATTAAATATGTATACATATTATCATTTTGAAAGACTTCATATAAGTTTGCGGTGGCCTATTTGGATAAGGGATGAAGCGGTAGATTGTGACAATTCTGTTGCGTTATTGTAATAGGATCGAACTCGCGTGAGAGAAGTTTTTTTTCTTTTTTTTTTTTGTTTATACATGTGAAAACAGTAATTATTATTTTAACTGGTAATAAATAAACTGTTTTAGAAAGTTTTTAGATACAACTACCCTTGATTTTGTTAACAAGGAAACAATCTTCTCTATGATCAATCACAGCGTTGTATGACTTAATCTTTTTACAATGTCAGGGATGCTGTGCATTGTTGAGATGACATAAAATATGACCTATAAATCAGTAAAAAACTTTCTATTATAAAAAGTTCTTTTTGTAAATTGTGCTTATTTCCATTGCAGCGTGGGGCATGATCCCATTGCTCCAGAGATGCATACACAGGCTAGTCTCTGAATTTTTAAGAGGTTTGTCTTCGTGGTAGTCAGATTAGCCCTCTTGGCCTCAAGCTACATGTGATGATTGATCTCAATACATCCATTACAATGTCTTTGGGTTACAACCCCAATTCTTTCCTGCCATGTTTCTGCACACCATAATAAGGGCTTTTGTAGCTTTGTATATTATTTCGTTTTCGTGTTTGTTCCAGAGTAACCCGTTATAGGGTTAGTCGTAGATATTTAAACTCTGTTTTCCACTCACCGATATTTTTACCTACTTTGACGGTGTTTAAGTTAGATTTCTTTTTCCTTAAAAAGGCTACTAATGTGGTCTTGGTGGAGTTAATATTAAATCCCACTGAATTACACCATAGCTTTGCTTTGTTCAGTCCTCTCGGTACTATACAGTCCCGTCTCCTGCAAAGTAGCATGACGCTAATATGACTTCTTGACGTTTTTTTTTGAACTCGAGCTTAGCTTGAATCGGAACGAGGTCTCCTGTCATGAATTCTGAAACGCAATAATAGTTAAAAATCTAATATATACATCAAAATAATCAAAATTTATTTAACGTATTGTCACGGGCTAATTTCGCGTTAGCGATAGATATCTTAATTTGCAAACAAATTGTTTTCTTACCTTATGAATTCTCCGTTATTAAGGAGTAAATCGTGACAAGTTCCAGTTGATTTAGATCGATTATAGTTAATCATCAACTTATAAATAATATATTCTGGCCATAAATTGCTACTAATATTGTTTTAAAAGTTTATTTATTAAAATTCAGAACAAATGTTGGGTTAGGACGTTGAACTACTGTCAAGGACCGAAGAAATCTTCTTTTCCCTTTTTCCGTCGTAAAACTTAGAATGTTGTCGTCTGCAGTTCGTTATTTTAGCATCCGACATCTAAAGATTGTATATGAACGAGAAATTAAGTAATACTGGGATTTTTGGTGTTATCTTGTTAAGTAATAAGATCTGTTGTTATTAAACGATTACTGTTGGCTCGTAAGTTGGTAGCTGTGATCCTACGTTTATTGTCCTTATAGTAGTAGAGGCCATTTATTTTGAGGTGTGTCAATCTCATGAATTGTGAAACATAGAAATTTCCTTTTGACTGTCAACCTTCGTCTCGAGCAGATGCTCCAGAAGATTTTTGGTTTAAGTTTTAAATCGCGGTGAATCCGTAACAATTAATTTTGGATTTTTTGAAACTAAACCTCATTTTCCATTTGAATCGTTGTTGGAGTTAGATTCTATTGTTATTTTTGGGAGATTCATTGGAAAAAGCCGCGTGTCGGATTTTTGTTAGATCTTCTGTGATAGATCAAGAAACAGACAGTAGGTAGATTTGGAGATTTAAAACCGTTCAGACGGTGAGCTGTGTTAGAATACCCGCAATTAGCAACGAGGAGATTGATTTACCCGTCTACCAGCTAGGGTGTCACTAGTTTAATGAAAGAAACCCTATCTTGATAGGGTCCTAGATACAGGCATAAGTCCTAGATACAGGCATAGATCCTAGATACAGGCATAAGTCCTAGATACAGGCATAAGTCCTAGATACAGGTATAAATTCTAGTTACGGGCTTAAGCCCTAGAGATAGGCAGAATTTTGATTGCTTACCCTATACTTAGTACGAGTTTAAGTTATTGTGATTGGTGCAAGCCTATTGGTTCTAGAACAGGCTTGATTTTTGGTACCGGCCTAAGTATTGGAGAAGCCAAGGACTGCGGAAACTTATTTGGTTTAACAGATAAGCTATATTAGATTAAGTCGTAACTAGTTAGTTAAGATTTATTTTTCTTGTTTATTTTTTTTGTATTGAGGGTGATCACACATATCGATGAATTCAATTTTTAAAATCATTCATTAATTCTTTGTTTTTATATAAATATCAATAGCGTTGTCAAGCACGAGGCTTGACAGTTGTGTAAATTCTTAAGTTTTATTAAAGAAGGGTCTAGTTGATATTTTGTTTTATTTAGCTCACTTTATCGTTTTTTTTTTCTTTTTATTGTGTAATTCAAATAGTACTGGTTAAAATTTTATATTTATTTAATTATCTCCAGTGGGTGAAGTGGTGCCTGGAACATCAGGGGTTTCCGATTTTAACCGTACAAATCGGTGGCGCGCTCACTTTATTTTGGCACTTACCCTCTACGGCTGAGCTGGGCATAATTTGCCAGTAGAGAAACCACCACCGAACTCAGCTGGAGTTGAATTTCAATTAGCTAATTTATTTTTTTTTCTAAATTTGATCTTGTTTTTTTTTACTTACATTAAAATTCGTGGCAGTATTTAAACACTAATGGTCATGTAATCATCGTTTAAGAACCCGGGAGCGACGTTACAGTTGTCCTCTGAAGATTTGTAATGGTAATTTTCTGATAAGGCACAACGGCCATGGGATTACCATACCTACCTGATTTATAAATGTATTTTTTTTACTTTCATTCATTCATTCTATCAATGAAAGCCATTATTGTAATACTTTGTTATAAAGTCATAATTAAAAACTTTTATTACTCTTTTGATAAAACGTATTTACTAACTCTATCAGTCTATCGTTATTAAACTTAAAACAAAAGAGAGTCATAAACCTATTGTTATTTTATGTACGAACCACACCTCCTCTAAGCCTCTTACAAGAATATATAAACATGCATGCCGATATAGTCTTAGACTAAAGTTCAGAAAACTTTTAAACACAACAACTACCATTTCTTTACACGTTACCACAATTAAAGAATTATTTTAAATAAAAGGTTAGCAAAAATTATGGTACATGTAACACTATTGCAAAATATTTGTCATGCAAGCTCGACACTCTCATAAAATCTCATCTAACATGTGAGTCATTTATTTAAAAAATCTTTCACGAATGCATATCGCAAGAAATTAAGATAAAATAAATATACAATGGAAATTGCAGTAAATATTAATATCAAAAACAATTTATTCAATATAAAATACGTTTTACAGTGGCATAGTCAAATTGTGTTAAATTTAATTGGAAAACATTTTCTATGAGAGCGATCGGGTTGTATTTTAAATTAATTATGTGATAAATCAATCACAAACAACTGACCGCGATGAAAATAAATATATTCGATAATTATTATTTGTTTATTGTATGGATTAGGTTGTTTAATTTATTTATAAAAATATTGAATAAACCGCGAGGTACTAATAAAGATAACGTTTATTGTTGGTAATATAACAAAAGTTTTATCATTTATATAGTTATCGTTACAGTTTTATGTTTGAATAGAAAATGGCATTCCTATATGACTAACAGCTAGTAAAGTTTTCCTATTGATAATAAATTTTTTTAATATGAAATCACAACAGAATTTAACCAAAATATCAAATTAAACTTGAATTACTAGTCCGATTACTATGTTTAATATTAGGGTTTTGTGTATATAAAATTGTAGAATTGGGATAAATAACGATGTAGTAGTTCTTGGTGCAAATATAAAAATAAAAAACAATAAAAAAAAAAGGAAAAAGTTCGCCCGAGCAGGGACTTGAACCCTGGACCCTTGGATTAAAAGTCCAATGCTCTACCGACTGAGCTACCCGGGCAGATATCTATTAGTTTCAATATATAGAAATTGAACTCTGCGTTTATACAATAGTACGTAAATTGTATTAGTCCGGAGCCATATTATAATTTTTTATATTATTTCAGAGTTAGTACTTAAATGAAAATTTTCAATTTATAGAAATTTAACTCTGCGTTTATAAAGTAGTAATACTTGGATTGAATTTTTTTTTTTATGGTCAAGCACAAGCACTGCAGGAAAAATCCTTTAAGGCGCTCTGAGAGCGGTGCGTGTGCGAAGAAAGCGATTCACGTTGTTCTTGAATCGTTGAAGGTTATATTCGGTGGGAAATACGGCCTCAGAAAGGCCGTTCCACAAAGAGGATGTCCTCCAGAAGAAAGAGTTCTTAAACAATGATGTTCGAGGAGTGTTAAGTTGAACCACATAGGGATGGGCGGAAGTGGTTTGTCGTGTATTTCTGCTATGAATTGCTCTAGGTGGAATCAAGCGGGCAATGTCAGTAGAACACTTGCCATGGAAATATTTGTAAAAGAGGGTTAAATCACCAACCTGTCTTCGATGTTCTAAACTGTCGAGGTTCTTGGTTAGCTGGTGGTCACCGATCAGGCGAATGGCTCTCCTTTGGATGGAATCCAACAACCGAAGGGTATGCTTCGGTGCAGAACTCCAGACATGAGAGCAGTATTCCAGTGATGGTCGAATCTGGGCTTTGTAGAGTGTCAAAAGTTGTTGTGGTGTTTACAGCTTTTTGGTACGGAAAAGTACACCGAGTTTCTGAGAAGCTGTCCTGGCGATTGTTACCACGTGATTATGCCAAGACATATCTCCTCCCAGATTGACACCCAGTAAGTTAATAGACGAAGCCAGTGGAATTGCGTGTCCTGCCATGACTATATCTGGTTCTGCAATGTTAACCTTCTTAGAGAAAACTGCTGCCTGGGTTTTTTTAGCGTTAAATTCGACTTGGTTACTGTCACCCCAAGACAAAATTTCTTCCAGGTCTTTATTGAGTCGTGATACTTCATGTTGTCTGCGAAGATGTGCGTCAGCAGCCGATGTTCGAGAATTCAAAGTAAACGATGAGATAAGTGTGCTGTCGTCAGCAAAGCTATAAATTGGATTTTCTGTCTTCGCTAGAAGGTCGTTAATGTATAGTAAGAAGAGGGTTGGGGATAATATGGACCCCTGAGGAACACCAGCATTGATGGTAAAGGTGTCCGAGAGAAACCCGTCAATCGCCACTTGCAGAGAACTGTCCTGAAGAAAGCAAGAAAGCCATGAACAGAATCGACCGGGCATACCGTAGGATCGCAGTTTACTTAGGAGCCCCTCGTGCCAGACACGATCAAATGCTTTAGAAATGTCTAGTGCAATAGCCCGGGACTCCCCATGATGTTCGACTGCGTTGCTCCAAAGATGGGTGACATATGCTAGGAGGTCTCCTGTTGATCTGGACTTACGAAAGCCGTACTGATGGTCGCTGATAATACTAAGGCCCTCTAGGTACTTTAGAAGTTGTTTGTTAATAGCTTTCTCCTTCACTTTTGATATAACTGAAAGCAATGCGACAGGTCGATAGTTGTTTGGCATGGTTTTCTTGCCTTTCTTTGGTATAGGCTGAACTCTTGCCTTTTTCCAGCAAGATGGAAATGTTCCTTTTTTGTAGGATAGGTTAAAAAGTCTACAAAATATTGGTGTTAGCTCATCAGCGCATTCCTTGAGCACTATAATAGGAATTTCATCTGGACCAGAAGCCTTCCTGACATCGAGCCCTTTAAGAATTCGTTTGACAGGACGCTGACGGAATACGATATCAGTCATTTCCGATTGAACTGCTGGAATGTTCGGTGGTGTTTTTCCCTGAAAGTCTACGTTGGAATGAGAAGAAAATAGTTCTGCCAGTAAGTTCGCTTTATCTCCGGCTGTGGTTGCTATTGTGCCGTCGGAACGTGTTAGAGGTGGAATATTTGATTTGGTAAAATTTTGACTGACGGCTTTAGCGACTGACCAAAAAGACCTAGATCCGTTAGGACTGGCAAGAAGTTTGTTTTTGATCCTCGTGTTATGCGTCTCTTTGCTTTGATCTATCGTTTGCTTACACTGGTTTCGAGCGGTAACAAGGGTGGTGCGATTCTCAGCCGTTGGATTTTTACGCCACTGTCGGTAAGCTAGATTTTTAGATCTGACTGCGCGCTCGCAGTTTTTGCTAAACCAGGGCTTGCCGTTAGAATTAGTCCATAGCCACATTATATTTGTTAACAAAAATTACAAGTATCATTTATTTTAATCCATAAAGATTATATATTCCAGCTATTTCAGATTTAAGTGCTCAAATTAAACTTTTCCATATACAAAAATTTAACGTGAGTTTATACAGGTAGTAATTGTATTAGTCCGGAGCCATATTATCTTGAAAAATTTGTTAATTCGTTTTTGATTGATGAATTTTATTAGCAGTTTACCAACTGTGTTGGTAAGAAGGGGCAGTAAATTAAAATTTCTTTTCCACTAATTTCAATGATTGTAAGCCCAAATTTATGTTAGCTTGCTCATATTTTCGGGATTTAGACTTCCACGTTTAGTTTTGGTTTGGCTCCAATCCACATTTACAGTGTAGAAAAAATTCAGCGTTAACCACTAAACTTAAACTAATTGTTACTTTATTTATAGAATCAGCATCGTCCACCGCGCCAAGCACATATGAAAAAATAAATAAAATTGGGAGACTTTAAGTATGAGAATTTAAGAACCGCTGAATTATATCGAGTTAATTGCAGTTTTTTAAACAATTTCATAGTTATTAAAAAATTCACCGACTTATAATAAAACTGCAAATATGGCTTTCGTTTCCTATAAACCTGTTAAAATTCTTGCGTTTCCTGGACTATAAATATAAATTTTTTACAATCTAGCATATGTGCTCTAGTTATAACAATACCTTCACGAACTCTTTAAAAGTAGTTTCACGAAAGACAATGTACCACAAATTGACCGTTTGTGCCCCTTTAACCTAACTAGTTACCCAATACACTGTACATATTGATTCAAGACTTGTGTTGTCTCACGACATAGTCGCAATAAGGACAAAAGACTCAGAACGGAGACCGTTTAATAGCTCTCGAGGTGTTTATTCTTTTCTTTTAATGCTTTTCGAAGAGAAACTTCCATTGACAACTCATAAAAAAAGTTCGAGAAATTGCTGTTTGGGTTAAAACAGCTGGAGAAAATAAAATATTTAGATAGTAAAACGTTCTTTTCCAAGTAGATCTATATCATTTGGTATGGTAAAGTAATTTGACATATTTTAGACAATTGTCGAATTGTCACCTTCGTCCAAATAAAAATCTTAAGATCTTAAAATTTAGTATTCTGACTAAAACTCTGAAGTTCGATATATTTAGCATTTTTAGCAAACAATCCATCCTTTTTTTTTTTAATATCTCCTAATACGACTGTCACTATTTATATTTAAAGTCTAGGAAAACTAAATCTTATAAGAGGCCTTTTGACGATTTTTGTTGACATAGTGAAAATTTTGATTTAAAATTATCCGACTGATTATATGTTGTTTCATACCTACTTTTTAATTTAATATCTACCTAACAAAAAATAAATTAATATATTAATAATTTACTGTATTAAGTTCTCACATTGTCACTTACGTAATCTAAAAAGAGGTTTTGTAACGCCATGTTGGCTAATGAGATAGTAGAGTGTGTGGTGTTTGTGAATTATGCTAAATAGGCACTATTTACATGTTAGAAGCAAAGTGGGAAAATCGAGATTTTAATGACCATTTGCATACCAAAGGTTTTACATTGCGTACTGGTCCATAAATATTTTTTTTAGTCTCAACGTTGTAGACGTTTGTATGCAATTATATAAAAGTGAGTATACGAAATACAGAGTTAAAAGAAAATACTTTGTAGAAATAAAAATTTTTAAAGTTTGTCCAAACGAAATTGAAATGCCAATTATTTTTACGATTTTACCAGCGCAACTTTAAAAGAACGTCATTATATAAACGTAAATAAAACATGAAATTAAAAGAATAACATCAATAATTTGTAGCACTCCCATGAAGAGATATTCTTTGTAGTTGTAAGTGCCACCAGTCGACGTTTATCCAAGTTGCATTGGGAAAACTATATTTCCATACATAATGGATTTTATTACAAATAGTGATGGAAATTTCAATATCCTGACATCTTTTGTTTGATTCCATTTTATTTGGTTTAAATTCATCCGCCATTTACAAACTACCATCAGAAAAGCAAACCGAAACCCCTCAAGTTTAATCTCTGTTTTCTTAGCAAACAACTAAGTCATCCTAGACAAATCAATCTACCATTTCCAATTTGCATTCATCATTTTCGACAGCAAGACAGAGGCACTGTTTCGGAATTTCTAAAATGGCTTCTAAAGTTACACACACCGTGGGTTATTTGCAAAAGTTTCCTTCTAGATCGAGTTACCTGAGACTTCAGACAGTTTCTAGTTTATATTTGAGTTTCTTAACGAAAAAAAAATTGAATCTGTTTACTTTGAATCGTTATGCAATGTGGGCAGAGGAAATTTGTATTGGAGTGGTATTTACTTAATAATTATATTACAATGCAATCTAGAATAGTTAAATTGAACATTTTACTTTTAAAATGTATTATTTATTTTAACATAATAGATTGCCTAATTTTGATAAGAAGTGTAGGTACTTAAGTGTGCAGTTTCTTTAACTCTGCTTAGAAAAAGTTCGTTACGAGGGTTGTCTTGTTAGTTTTGCATATAACTTCTTAGAAGACGCCACTAATAGAAACTTCAGGAACCTCAGCAAAAACAGTTTTGCTTTTTTGGAGCCAGTTCCATCATTGTAGTCCATTGTTTGGTCTGCATTTTTGGTTTTGTGTAAACAAATTTTATCGACACTAATTAATTGGCTTTATTGCGCCAGAACTCTGCCAACAGAGCTTTGGAAATGTTCATTCGTATAAGTTTTTGGTCAAACATAAGCAAACGCAGTACCCAATGCGCGCACAGGTTTCTTATGCCTAAAAGTTGATTTAATATGTAAAAAACCCTTTTTTGACATCTTCAAAGCCTCTGCTGTCTCTCTCAGTTTAATTAATATTTAATGACAGCTCGATTCTTGTTTTTCTCCATTTTTACAAAAACACTCATTCAACTCACTCAAACAACTTTTATACAAAAAATGCGCGTCCAGAATGCCTAAATCTTTGATTAGTAACTGTCAGCAAATGAACAACGAAATTCACTAGCTTTTATTTACGAGTGCTGCCGTCTTCACGTTGAGATCGGAAACATTTCAGACCACCCTCGTATACCTCGAAGATACAGAGATGAGTTTCGTTGTTTATGATGAGAAAAATCGCTGCAACCAAGTGTTTTAAAAAAATCTTTCGAGCTTTTTGGATTTTTCTTAAAACTTTGCAGTTAGATTGATGCTCTATTATTTCCAACACCATTTTAAGTGTTCAATGAGCATCCTTTGTATGATTGTTGGTTCTGTCGTTACTCACCTGAACCCTGTTATAAAAATCCACATTGATGGTCGATCTCCCTTCCCCTAATCGTTCGAGCTATTTACGTATCTTTAAACCAGTTAAGACGAGGAATTAACTAATGTGACTGTTTTCCAACGCTTCTAAAGCTATATCTAGGTCATATTCTGGAACAAGTGCTAAGGCGAATTGTTCATCTTTGTATCAATGGTTTTTGGGCTGTTAGGCCGGCGTCGATTGTCATTTTGACTTGACGTTTCGTCAACACGAGCGGTTGGCATCTTCAGAAGTTGCTTCCTGGTTGACAGTCTGCGAACTAATAAGCTCTGCGTGATCGGAGTCCGTATTTATACGTCGGGAAGGAAGTGGGCGGGGCCTCAGTTGCTTTCGATTCCAATGGGTTCTGGTCGGTGTTGTTCGTTAAGGGTAGAGTTTTTGCACCCTTTATTATCGAGACCCATGTTTTGTTAATCTTGACTGCTTCCTCTTTTTTATTAAAGTTGTTCGGGTGCTTCTCTATCTCTATGGCTTCTCTATAGAGTCTGGAATGGTATGCTGATGTAGTAGCGAGGACTTGGGTCTCCTCAAACTTAATCCGATGGTCCATAGTGAGGGTATGTTCCGCTACGGCGGATTTGTCTGTCTGCCCCAGACGGCAATTGGCCTTGTGCTCTTTAATCCTGGTGTTGATCGAGCGTTTGGTGGTTCCTATGTACACGCTTCCACATGTGCACGGAATGCGGTAAATTCCCGAAGCCGACAGTGGATCTCTTCTGTCTTTTGCCGTTTGAAGACATTCTTTGATTTTTCTTGTTGGTTTTAGTAATCGACCAATTCTGTCTGTCACTCCCGGAATAAAAGGCAGAAATGCTTTTGCCACTGGTTGGATTTGCTCATTTTCCTTGGGTCTACGATTTGTTGGTCCAATCGATCTTTTGATTTCCCGTTCTGAATAACCATTGGCCCTTGAAGCATCATGAATATGAGTTAGCTCTGCGTTTAGTGCCTCGGGTTCGCAAATCCTTCTTGCCCTTTCTGCTAAGGATTTGATGACTCCATATTTCGGACTTGGGTGGTGGTTGGAATCCCTATGTAAATACCGATCCGTATGTCTAGGTTTTCTGTACACTGTGTGGCTCAATGATCTTCCTTTTCGTGATAATAACACATCAAGGAACGCCAGCTTGTTATTGTCTTCGATTTCCATCGTAAACTGTATCTTTTCATGGATGGTGTTAATGTGTGTCAGAAATTCTTGCAATTTATCCTGCCCATGGCTCCATATTACAAATGTGTCATCTACATATCTATACCAAACTTTTGGCTTGTATGGGGCACTGTCCAACGCCAGTTGTTCGAACTTTTCCATAAAGAAATTTGCTATTACCGGGCTGAGAGGGCTTCCCATTGCTACTCCTTCGATCTGTTCGTAAATCTTATTGTCCCATGAAAAATAAGTGGTGGTGAGGCAATGTTTAAACAAATTGGAGATGTCCTCTGGGAATTTATCATCTATATGTTCCATTGCATTGCTTAGGGGCACTTTTGTAAAGAGAGATACTAAGTACATCAAAACTTACTAATATATCATTCTCTTCAAGAACTAAGTCTTTAATTTTTGAAATAAAATGGGTGGAATCTTTGACATACGAATCAGTAAGTCCGATGTATGGTTGCAGGAGTGATGACAGGTGTTTAGCCAAATCATATGTCGGTGAACCAATGGTGCTTACAATGGGACGCAGCGGAATGTTGGCTTTGTGTATCTTTGGAAACCATAGAGTCTTGGTATAGCAGCTTCACTTTTACAAATTAATTTCTTTGTCTGTTCTTCTAGACTTGACTTCTTCACTAAGGTCTTTGTTGTTCTTATTACGCGTTGTGTTGGATCCTTGCGTAACTCCTTGTAACTGCTAGGATCTAGTAAATCATTTATCTTTTCCTTATAATCCGCGGTATTTATTACGACAGTGGCATTTCCCTTGTCCGCTGGTAACACCAGTATACTCTCATCCTTTCACAGTTTATTTGTTCATCTTTGTTTTATATTTTTGAATAATTTGCGTTAAAAATCGTAAACATAATTGTTATAATATTTATATTCTCCATAGTACATTAACTACCTTATTTATTTTAAAATTCTAATTAGACATCGAAATAATTACTCACAAACTCATAAAATTTTTAAGCTTAAGTGGTATTCCAATAGCATAGACTGACCACTACATAAGTCTGAATAATAATTAAACACTCATTTGACTTACAAAGTACTCTCGGTTGATTTATTTAACTTTAAATACAAGCGTACAATGGCTGAAGTTTTTTCTTCAAGTACGAGTAGGAATAAAGCTCATAACAAAAGTTTGTTAGAAGAGCACACTAGAGTGCACTGAAGTGTTCTTGAGAAGTTCTGAATAAATGTAATGGTTCTTAGACAAATAAATGGAAACGGGAGTTATTTTCTTTTAATTTTTTATACCGTAATTAACTAGTAACAAAAATAATTATAATAAATGGAATTTATGACAATATTTTACAGTAATTTGCAGTAATAACACTTTTTTATATATATAATAAATAAATATAATCCAATCCTGTACTGTTGCACTAATTGAATATAAATTATATCTCCATATTGTTTAGATAGTTAAAAGATTTATTACAACCAATACTTGTTATGCCACAGAATCGTTATTTATAAGCTTTTAATAACAATATACTTCAGAGCAAATGGTTATCTGACTACTGATGCTACTTCTGTTATTTATACAACAACAGTAATAAAAAGAATAATTTTATGGAAAAATCTGCACTAAAAAAAGTAATTCTAACAGGCAACTATTCTACTATTCTGATTTGTAGAGTCGTAAAAACCGCTTCAGTAACAAACATCTTTTCAACCCTGTACGTTTACATTTATTTTATTTTCCCATCTGTTTTCAGGATGGCTGCTGGATCTGGAGCGAAATCCAGTGGGTTTGGATCTTACTCGAAATGTAAAACTTGTTGTACAAACCTAATTAAAACATTAAATTACCATGAAATTTGAACGTTTCTGACTAGTAATGAAACGAGTAAATGCGAATTCTGCAATTTGGAGATTGAAATTTACATTCCCGAGCCAATGTTTTTTTGTTTACTTTATTTTATATTCCTTAGAACTCGAATTATGTCGGATAAAATTGTATAATACTATAAACAAAAGCTCTTTTAAGTGTTATACTTGAAATCCGATTTATTTCGTTAAATGGATTGAACTAAATTTGAAAGTGTTTTATATTCGTTATAGTCCAGTAACTGAAGGTCCGAACCTACGAATAATTCAGTGTATTATTCACTTATAGCTCAGTTTGTAGGTCATCACAAATACTTTCAAACGAGAAAATGTTCAACGCGGCAGCGATTGCGGAAGGGGTCCAAAATGGCCCCTAAACCCGGGGAAAAACGGTTTTCTGGGAAAATCTGCCAAAATATGCGAGTCACAAAAATTTTGTTTAGACAAAAGATGAAGATCGTTTTACTATCTACAAAAATGTAGCTTATCATTTTTTTCGAAAATTTGATATTTTTCGAGATAATCGAACTCAAAGTCTGCTCATTTCCCCCCGCTCTACGTCCATGAGTGCTGGTGTCTATCCATTAACTTGTACGAGCGGGGGGACAAATTTTTCCTCATATCACGGGCCAAAATGAACATTTGTTCATGATTCAAAGTTCATTGTAATTGGAAAACCCATAGCTACCATGGTATGTGACTTGAAGTCGGTTATTATTCGACAGGAATATTGAAAAAAGCGGTCAAAGTATTTTTTCACCATATTTTGAGTCTATTTTATTAATTTATTCATATTTTTTGAAGAAAATAGTCATTTATCCTAATTTATCTTTATAATGGAACCTTGGGAGGTCTAAAATGATTAACGAAAATTTTTGCCCCCATCTTTCTCGCATTTAAAATTTAACATTACTTATTTATTCCTATTTTTCTGTCGTTTTCAGAGTTTTCGAGAATCTTCGGAAAAAGCGCCAATCCAAGAATATTATTTATTATATTGATATTCCATGCACCTCATTTTAAAGCTGGGATGATCTACTTTCCGAATATATTTTTCATATTCCAATAAGTCTCGCACATTTCCGGGAGTGGGGAAAATTGATCATCTGAGAGAAAACCAGACTTTTCTTTTTAAACCCTTTCCGTTGCTCGCTCCTTATTTTTTAAATATTCATAATTGGACCAGTGTAAAGCTGATATTCTCACCTTTCCATTGATATAAATCAATCCCCCTATCCCTTCTCGATTTTAAAACATATTTCCAACGATTTTCATCATTTCCACGCTCCCCGTCTGAGATCCGTGGCATCGTACATAGCGTAACCTCTTGTACCCACGCGGTCACATTTGTCGGTAAACAAGCTATGTTTTAGAGTCGTTGTCATCCAGATTTTTTTCATTATTTATCTAATGAATCTCATCAATAAATAAATTATTAAATAAATAAATAGATAAGTTTAATAAGTAATGCAGAAATTGAGGAAGTGAAAAGTGATTCAAGTGACAAAGGCTCAGTTTTTCAAGAAAAATTCTTGAATTTTAAAGATTTTTCTTAATTGTTTGTTCGTTGAGCAGAAAATAAGGTTTGGCAGTGTTATTCATTGTTATTGTTTTTCAGTGTTATTGTTGTTAGAATTGTGTAATTGATTTTTTGGAAATAGTTTGGTTGTAGAAATGGAAACGGACTCGGTTCCAAAATGCTTTGTTTGTAAGCAAGATATTGTCGATGACAGTACAAATGTCACTCGCGGTTTGGAAACTTTGATTCGAGTGAGCAAGGAAAGAGGCGATAATTTTCACCTAAATCTTCAAAAAAAGTTCTCGGTACAAATTCACACCAAGTGTAGGCAACGCTACACCGTTAAATCTAGAGGCAAGTTTGCTTACAACGACTTCGTGAAACATGATTCAAGAAGATTAGATCATTTAACAAGCCCAAAGAGACAGAAGAAGCGCTCCAGTGGTGGTTTCGATTTCCAAAACAAGTGTTTATTCTGTGTATTACCCGCTTCGGTGGAGAAGCAGAAAAAAAAATCAAGTCTTGTAAAGAAGCGTACCATTATACTTGTTTCGAAACCGGGCAGGTGTTCTCTTCCAGGAGCCTGGATGCGCATCCCTTCATGACAGATAACGTTTTGTTTTTGCATGCAATGACTGGGAGCGATACAACCTCTGCCTTTTACAGAAGAGGGAAATCGACAGTAGTGGAAAATTTGTCTACAATCGCAGAAAAATCTGAATCCCAGGAACTTAGAATGGCTATTGAAAGTTTTAGAAATCAGATTCTTACTCATGAAACTGTATTCGAAAATGGACAGACCGTTTTGCTGACGATTTACAAATACCCAGCGACTGTGAAGACTCTCAAACCCGCCCGGTTGCTAAATTTCAAACATCGATCCAAAAACAAAACTGAGATAAAATTAGAATACCTGCCACCTACCGCTAAAGCTGCTAGGCAGCACTTTTATAGAGTCTATTTACAAGTGCAGAATTGGCTCGGGAACGAACTGGCACCAGAGGAATGGGGGTGGAAACGTGCAGAGGATGTACTATTACCGGTGCAGAACACAAAGGAACTGGCTCCCCGGAACATTTAAAGATGATTTTCTGTCAGTGCAAAACAGGCTGCAAAAAGAATTGTTCATGTTTGAAAGCAGGTCTATAATGCTCGTCCATTTGAGGGTCATGTCAGGTAACACAATGTTTAAATTACAAAAAAAATGAAGGTATATTCCCGGATGAATCAGAAGTGGGAGGAGAACCACAAGGGCTGGAGCGGGAAGAGGAAGGGATAGAGGGGAAAGGAGAAACAGAAGGGTTTGAAGGAGGGGAGACGGAAGAAAGGAACGCAGACATGAGAGGGGAAGAGGTAGAGATAGATGAAGAATTGTATTTTATTCAAATGACATAACATGGTTTGAATGAACGTAAGATTTGCTATGTATGTTTCGTTTCCAACAAATTTTGATTGATAAATGTAATTTTTGAAAAACTCCTGTATTTTTTCCGAAATCCTGCAACCATATCATTCCAAATGATCTTTGCGAAAAAAATGCAAAAAATGTAAGGGACGTCGGCGGGTAAATATTCACCACCTCCTCCACCTTGTAACTTGCTATAAGCTAAAACAATGTGACTCAAGACTTTACTGCATAGAGAAACCCATTTTTGCAATTTTCTAGAAAATTTGCAACTTGTGTCCTTGTCAGATGACACTTGTGGCGTTGGCCAAGAAAAGAGAGGCCCCAAACGCTACTTCAACATAAAAGAAACACTTTTGGTACGCCAATAATTGAATAAAAATTGATTTCGGTCAGGGTTTATATTTATGGAATCTGCGATTTAGCGCGCATAGCGAATGTGCTGGCGCCATCTAGATTGGTCTCCAAAGGTCAAAAGACAAAGATCAATGTATTTCCTACTTCATCGAGCAGGAATTCGACAAGAAATTACAATATCTGTTCACTATGAAAATTATGGATTTTTCAACCTCTGTTTTTGCAAAAAATATTAGTCTTGCGAAAAAATTGGTAAAGGCCATTCTTGTAGACAATGAACAGATCTTCATCTTTTATCTGAACAAAATTTTCGTCACTCGCATATTTTGGCAGATATTAGCGAGAAACCCTTTTTCCCGGGTTTGGCGGCCCATTTTGGGCCCCTAGCTCAATCGCTGCCGGGTTAAACATTTTCTCGTTTCAAAGCATCTAGGATGACCTACAAAATAAGCCACAATTGAACGATTCACCGAATTATTTGTAGGTTTTGATATATTCAGGTCTTCAGTGACTGGACTATTAATTTTTTATTAGATTGCTTATTATATAGATCTGATTTTTTTTATACATTACAATGATTCTTGTATTGCTTAAGATGGAATTTGTATAAGTTCCAGTCCTGGAGGAGTTTTGTACTACTTGCCTTGTTAAAAGCTCCTCTTGCCATCTTCCTTAGGCTTTCTAATTTTGGACACCACCAAGGGATGGGGTTGCCTTCATTATTGATTCAGCCTTAGAGGGCAAGAGCTATACCATTCCAAATCAGTATTATTGTTGGGTGTAGTGACCTCACACTCCCACAGAGCCTTTTTCAACCAAGAAGCATAAACTCCTTTGTCGGTCTTCCTAGACGGGATAGACTTGAAGGCAGAGCACCCAGGTCTATTTTAAATGCGAACCAACGTTGATCTGACATCGGTATTTCGTCAAACACCTGCCAAGGTTATTCCCTATTATGTAATCATACACTGACTTACCTCTAGCGTTTATGTCCTTACTGCCTCAATTGACATGTGAGAAACCTTGAAAACGGAATGAATAAGTGGCCGATGGGAATTTAGTAAAGCTAAAGCAAATGCTAGATAGGTTGGCCAGCTTTAATATTTTTAACTCAGATGAAGAATATCCAAAAAGTTGACAATATATAACTGCCCACCTCGTAGCGCCGACTTATCCCTTATTCCTTTGAGAATACCTCAGAAGGAAAGACTTTAACAGCAATCAAGCGACTCTTGAGGAATTAAAAGCTCGTATTCGTGAGGAAGGCAAAGCATTACCCTAGACATTTGGCTGTCTGTTATTTTTGCAATAATCCTTTACTCAATGTGAAATTCATTACAATAAAATAAAAATCAACAGCGCGGCGCTGCGTCGCGGTTTTAGAATTTCTGATCTATTGTTCCAAAACCCCACGAATTTAGATGTAGGTACTTAATATATTTATTCTTAAAAAAATACTATTGAATTTAAAATGTTTTTTGAGACGTAAACGTGGGAAGCACGTTTACTATTGTTTTTTATTTATTCAAACCGATTTGCATAATACAGAGAAAAACGAGTGTTTCTTAAGCTTCAGCGGTCTTTCAATTCAAAATTATTTTTTATAGCCGCGTCCATCGGCGAACGATAAAGAACTCTCCCGAGACTTGTTGCATATTGAATAAACAATTACCACTTTAATTTATTCAACTTTTTGATAAAAACCTAACAATATATAATTTACAATTCCATTTAATAATTTTAATATGCAAATTTAGAATTAATAGATGGTTTTTATGCGATCACAATGCGTATTTAGAATAATAAACATGTCATTATCAGAGCTCTATCATTAGCTTTAAACAAAAAAAGCAGAGAATGTGTGATCGACCTTTCAATTATATCGGATCAGAGAGCAAAATTCTGTTTATACAGGACCGAGTTTATTAAAATTTTACTACAAATTAGTTTCGTTTCGGGTATTGGAAATTAGAAAACATGTTTGAGTTAATATTTATTATGGTAATGCAGTGAAACATCAATATCTTATAGATTGAATTGTACAGAAAATTTCACTTGTATAATATTAACTATTATAAAAATGATGAATCAAAGGAAATCCTGAACAGAATAAAAAAAGGAAGAGGACTGGGGCAAGTACCGAAAGTGAAGCAAAATACAGTACCGAGGATCTTATTACATACAAAAATAGAAGATAAAATAAAAAAAGGACACTACAAAAATAATGGGTGCCAGTATTGGAAAAGATTTGGAAAAAATAAAGTCAGAAATTGGGAAGAGGAAGCAGAGAACAAGAAAAATGTAGAAAAATCTCCAGCCAAGTCCTAGGCCTTAAGGGTCTAAAGCGCTAAGCTCTACAGTCGCAACGCGAATCGTAAACGCAGAAGTACCAAAATCTACGTTCGCGGCGTTTCGTGCAAATTCGAAAAAATGAGCCCAAAGAACAAGTTTCTATCGAAAAATCCATTTCTCAGTTTTGAATCAGTCAATTTAGAAAAGTTTCTCTACTACTTAATAAAAGTTTTATAGTCGTCGAAATGTGTATTTAAAAGGAAATGCAGACCTAGACAACATACCCCAAATTGTGTTTTAAAATAAAAAAGACGATAAAACTAAACGGGTTTTACTCAGCTTAAACGATCTGATATATGATGAGTTTTTGTTAATTGGGTCATAAAGACTGGATGATAAATCCAGCTATTGATAACCTATTATATGGTTAGGTGATACGGTGTAGACAATGGATCGTTTGAATGTAATCGTAACACCAATGCGAATTGAAAATTAATATTTGTTTATGAGCTGTAACTTCTTTTAATGGAAAAAACATCCAGTATGTCAAAAAAATATCATTATTTATTTTAATTAATTAAAATATTTGCTATAAATGTATCAAATTTTAACACAATTTTGTAAACTTAAAAATTGATATAGAATAATGTATCAATGGTTTTTGGGCTGTTAGGCCGGCGTCGATTGTCTTGCTGACTTGACGTTTCGCCAACACGAGCGGTTGGCATCTTCAGAAGTTGCTACCTGGTTGACATTCTGCGAACTACTGAGCTCTGCGTGGACGGAGCCCGTATTTATACGTCGGGAAGGAAGTGGGCGGGGCCTCAGTTGCTTTCGATTCCAATTCCGTTCTGGTCGGTGTTGTTCGTTAAGGGTAGAGTTTTCGCACCTTTGATTCGAAGACAGAAGAGATCCACTGTCAGTTTCGGGAATTTACCGCATTCCGTGCACATGTGGAAGCGTGTACATAGGAACTACCAAACGCTCGATCAACACCAGGATTAAAGAGCACAAGGCCAATTGTCGTCTGGGGCAGACGGACAAATCCGCCGTAGTGGAAGATATCCTCACTATGGACCATCGGATTAAGTTTGAGGAGACCCAAGTCCTCGCTACTACATCAGCATACCATTCCAGACTCTATAGAGAAGCCATAGAGATAGAAAAGCACCCGAACAACTTTAATAAAAAAGAGGAAGCAGTCAAGATTAACAATACATGGGTCCCCATAATTAAGGGTGCGAAAACGGTACCCTTAACGAACAACACCGACCAGAACCGATTGGAATTGAAAGCAACTGAGGCCCCGCCCACTTCTTTCTCGACGTATAAATACGGGCTCCGTCCACGCAGAGCTCAGTAGTTCGCAGACTGTCAACCAGGAAGCAACTTCTGAAGATGCCAACCGCTCGTGTTGGCGAAACGTCAAGTCAGCAAGACAATCGACGCCGGCCTAACAGCCCAAAAACCATTGATACATTAGACAATGGCCGCGAAAGCCTTTCACAGTTTATGATATAGAATAATTTTTTTTATTAAATATATATTTATAGTATAGTTTATCCAAAACCACTTGAATAGGCGTGGTCAACGCTCTTTTCGAATTTTCAAGAATTCTCTTCATGGGCGTACAGGTGTGAGTCGGAAACTTAAAAGCAACATTAAATAGATATTTTACTAGATTCGTTCATATAATGACGTTCTTTTAAGTTTCCCCTGGTAAAATCGTAAAAATAATTCCTATCCAAATGGTTCTAGTTATACTATATCTAGTAAACAAAACAAGTCTATCAAATTTTAATATGATCTTTTTTTTTTCAGCTCATAACCATACATTCCTGTCTTGGGCACTTTGGTACCAATTTTTTGGATGCCATCTTTCTGTCACATTCAACGCCTCGTTTAGATTGTTTGAGATCCTGAATCATAAATTTGTAAGTAAAATTTTTTTATTAGTTTTGTTAAACATCTTTAAGAAAATAAAATGGGAATGAATCTGTCAAGTTATAGATTTATCACAGTTCTTCAGTAAATGATGATAAAATTTTTCGGCTTCATCAGACTCTATAACCGAAAGACACCCGTGTGAAGTTGGCCCCGATTTTTTAAAATTTCATGTTTTTTTATATGGACCTGTTTGTCCATCGTTTGTCCACGTTTGTCCACCCTTTAGATAATTTTTACCAGCAATCAATCAAAAGATACAGCCAAAACAAGTTTACGGGGCTAACTTCACGTTTTTTCGAAAAACTTCAAATTTGAAATTTGTTCACACCATACGTTTGTCCATCGTTTTTCCACGTTTGTCCACCAATTAGATTATTTTTACCACCCAATTAAACGACTAAGAACAACAAAAAACGTGATTGATGGCCCATACATGGTAGTAACTTCCCTATATCAATATTTTTAAAATTCCTGTATTGCATCCGTTTGTCCATTGTTTGTCCACGTTTGTCCACCCTTTAGATAATTTTTACCAGCAAGCTCTCAATAGATACAGCCAAAGCAAATTTACGGGGTCAACGTCACGATTTTTCGAAAAACTTCAAATTTGAAATTTGTTCACACCGTACGTTTGTCCATCGTTTGTCCACGTTTGTCCACCAAATAGATTATTTTTACCACCTAATTAAACAACTAAAAACACCAAAAAAACGTGATTGATGGCCCATACATGGCAGTAACTTCCCTATATCAATATTTTTTAAATTCCTGTATTGCATCCGTTTGTCCATCGTTTGTCCACGTTTGTCCACCCTTTAGATAATTTTTACCAGCAAGCTCTCAATAGATACAGCCAAAGCAAATTTACGGGGTCAACTTCACGATATTTCGAAAAACTTCAAATTTGAAATTTGTTCACACCATACGTTTGTCCATCGTTTGTCCACGTTTGTTCACCAATTAGATTATTTTTACCACCCATTTAAACGACTAAAAACACCAAAAAACGTGATTGATGGCCCATGCATGGTAGTAACTTCCCTATATCAATATTTTTAAAATTTCTGTATTGCATCCGTTTGTCTATCGTTTGCCCACATTTGTCCACCCTTTAGATAATTTTTACCAGCAAGCTCTGAATAGATACAGCCAAAGCAAATTTACGGGGTCAACTTCACGATTTTTCGAAAAACTTCAAATTTGAAATTTGTTCACACCATACGTTTGTCCATCGTTTGTCCACGTTTGTCCACCAATTAGATTATTTTTACCACCTAATTAAACGACTAAAAACACCAAAAAACGTGATTAATGGCCCATACATGGTAGTAACTTCCCTATATCAATATTTTTAAAATTCCTGTATTGCATCCGTTTGTCCATCTTTTGTCCACGTTTGTCCACCCTTTAGATAATTTTTACCAGCAAGCTCTCAATAGATACAGCCAAAGCAAATTTACGGGGTCAACTTCACGATTTTTCGAAAAACTTCAAATTTGAAATTTGTTCACACCGTACGTTTGTCCATCGTTTGTCCACGTTTGTCCACCAAATAGATTATTTTTACCACCTAATTAAACAACTAAAAACACCAAAAAAACGTGATTGATGGCCCATACATGGCAGTAACTTCCCTATATCAATATTTTTTAAATTCCTGTATTGCATCCGTTTGTCCATCGTTTGTCCACGTTTGTCCACCCTTTAGATAATTTTTACCAGCAAGCTCTCAATAGATACAGCCAAAGCAAATTTACGGGGTCAACTTCACGATATTTCGAAAAACTTCAAATTTGAAATTTGTTCACACCATACGTTTGTCCATCGTTTGTCCACGTTTGTTCACCAATTAGATTATTTTTACCACCCATTTAAACGACTAAAAACACCAAAAAACGTGATTGATGGCCCATGCATGGTAGTAACTTCCCTATATCAATATTTTTAAAATTTCTGTATTGCATCCGTTTGTCTATCGTTTGCCCACATTTGTCCACCCTTTAGATAATTTTTACCAGCAAGCTCTGAATAGATACAGCCAAAGCAAATTTACGGGGTCAACTTCACGATTTTTCGAAAAACTTCAAATTTGAAATTTGTTCACACCATACGTTTGTCCATCGTTTGTCCACGTTTGTCCACCAATTAGATTATTTTTACCACCTAATTAAACGACTAAAAACACCAAAAAACGTGATTAATGGCCCATACATGGTAGTAACTTCCCTATATCAATATTTTTAAAATTCCTGTATTGCATCCGTTTGTCCATCTTTTGTCCACGTTTGTCCACCCTTTAGATAATTTTTACCAGCAAGCTCTCAATAGATACAGCCAAAGCAAATTTACGGGGTCAACTTCACGATTTTTCGAAAAACTTCAAATTTGAAATTTGTTCACACCATACGTTTGTCCATCGTTTGTCCACGTTTGTCCACCAATTAGATTATTTTTACCACCTAATTAAACGACTAAAAACACCAAAAAACGTGATTAATGGCCCATACATGGTAGTAACTTCCCTATATCAATATTTTTAAAATTCCTGTATTGCATCCGTTTGTCCATCTTTTGTCCACGTTTGTCCACCCTTTAGATAATTTTTACCAGCAAGCTCTCAATAGATACAGCCAAAGCAAATTTACGGGGTCAACTTCACGATTTTTCGAAAAACTTCAAATTTGAAATTTGTTCACACCATACGTTTGTCCATCGTTTGTCCACCAATTAGATTATTTTTACCACCTAATTAAACAACTAAAAACATCAAAAAACGTTGATTAATGGCCCATGCGCCGCGCCGTAGTAACTTCCCTATATCAATATTTTTAAAATTTCTGGATGTAAATATTACTTTTGTCCAGTTTTTCGTTTTAGGGCTCACGACAGACTCGTTTGTGATTTTTCCTTTTTTAAATCGAGAATAGGACTACTATAACCTAAATTGTTACCATGGGTCACAATGTATTATTTATTTTCAGAGATTTTATGTATTTTTTTGTTTAATTTTATGTTTTATTTTAATTTTATGTTTTTTCAATTTTATGTTTTATTTTAATTTTATGTTTTATTTTAGCAAATGATGGAGATTTAATATTTGTTATAATAAACACCTTTTTTATTTTTGTTTAAAATTGTGTTCTTACATTCAATAAAACCTGCATTTATATGATTCCATCTATCTTGCACTACATAACTAAAGGCTAGACATTTTATTACTTTATACGTTAACCATGCAGGCGTTACACGCGTAATGGTCAAAAAGACCGTATTTTTCAAAAATCGCCTGTAACTCTGCTAATATTCAACTTCAGTCTTCACGGTTCCACCTATTCCCTATTTATGAACTTTGAAAGGTCAATTTACCGAAAAAGGGGCTAAAAATCAGTTTTATTGTTTTTTTACATCTAGTTGGGTTTTTTTATTTGTTATTTGATATTACATTTCTAAAATACCCAATGAGCTTTTTGTTTTTCGTTTTTTTATATCAACATTTCTAATGCGGTCATTTAGACCGTGCGCGTGTACTTATGGTAAAAGTAGAGAAGCGTGTAATGCCGGGTTAAAGGTGAAATTTTTTTTTATTAGGTGAACAAACTTGGATTTGGAGTAAAAATGCTCGAGCTGTTGGTTCGTACTTGATTCTTCGTCGTTTTTTGGAAAATAATCATGCTTCTTTGTTCCCGACAGTATTTAAAGAGGTAGAAATTTAAGTTTGTGAGGTGCAATACAGAAATTTGAAAAATATTGATATAAGGAAGTTACTACCATGTATGGGCCATTAATCACGTTTTTTGGTGTTTTTAGTCGTTTAATTAGATGGTAAAAATAATCTAATTGATGGACAAACGATGGACAAACGTATGGTGTGAACAAATTTCAAATTTGAAGTTTTTCGAAAAATCGTGAAGTTGACCCCGTAAATTTGCTTTGGCTGTATCTATTCAGGGCTTGCTGGTAAAAATTATTTAAAGGGTGGAAAAACGTGGACAAACGATGGACAAACGGATGCAATACATAAATTTTAAAAATATTGATATAGGGAGGTTACTACCATGTATGTGCCATTAATCACGTTTTTTGGTGTTTCTAGTCGTTTAATTAGGTGGTAAAAATAATCTAATTGGTGGACAAACGTGGACAAACGATGGACAAACGTATGGTGTGAACAAATTTCAAATTTGAAGTTTTTTGAAAAATCGTGAAGTTGACCCCGTAAATTTGCTTTGGCTGTATCTATTCAGAGCTTGCTGGTAAAAATTATTTAAAGGGTGGAAAAACGTGGACAAACGATGGACAAACGGATGCAATACAGAAGTTTTAAAAATATTGATATAGGGAAGTTACTTCCATGTATGTGCCATTAATCACGTTTTTTGGTGTTTTTAGTCGTTTTATTAGGTGGTAAAAATAATCTACTTGGTGGAGAAACGTGGACAAACGATGGACAAACGTACGGTGTGAACAAATGTCAAATTTGAAGTTTTTCAAAAAATCGTGAAGTTGACCCCGTAAATTTGCTTTGGCTGTATTTATTCAGAGCTTGCTGGTAAAAATTATCTAAAGGGTGGACAAACGTTGACAAACGATGGACAAACGGATGCAATACAGAAATTTTAAAAATATTGATATAGGGAAGTTACTACGGCGCATGGGCCATTAATCAACGTTTTTTGATGTTTTTAGTTGTTTAATTAGGTGGTAAAAATAATCTAATTGGTGGACAAACGATGGACAAACGTATGGTGTGAACAAATTTCAAATTTGAAGTTTTTCGAAAACTCGTGAAGTTGACCCAGGTAATTTTGCTTTGGCTGTATCTATTTAGAGCTTGCTGGTAAAAATTATTTAAAGGGTGGACAAACGTGGACAAACGATGGACAAACGGATGACATACAGAAATTTTAAAAATATTGATATAGGGAAGTTACTACCATGTATGGGCCATTAATCACGTTTTTTGGTGTTTTTAGTCGTTTAATTAGGTGGTAAAAATAATCTAATTGGTGGACAAACGTGGACAAACAATGGACAAACGTATGGTGTGAACAAATTTCAGATTTGAAGTTTTTCGAAAAAACGTGAAGTTAGTCCCGTAAACTTGTTTTGGCTGGATCTTTTGATTGCTTGCTGGTAAAAATTATCTAAAGAGTGGACAAACGATGGACAAACGGATGCAATCCAGAAATTTTAAAAATATTGATATAGGGAAGTTACTACCATGTATGGGCCATTAATCACGTTTTTGGTGTTTTTAGTCGTTTAATTAGGTGGTAAAAATAATCTAATTGGTGGAAAAACGTGGACAAACGATGGACAAACGTATGGTGTGAACAAATTTCAAATTTGAAGTTTTTCGAAAAATCGTGAAGTTGACCCCGTAAATTTGCTTTGGCTGTATCTATTCAGGGCTTGCTGGTAAAAATTATTTAAAGGGTGGAAAAACGTGGACAAACGATGGACAAACGGATGCAATACAGAAATTTTAAAAATATTGATATAGGGAGGTTACTACCATGTATGTGCCATTAATCACGTTTTTTGGTGTTTCTAGTCGTTTAATTAGGTGGTAAAAATAATCTAATTGGTGGACAAACGTGGACAAACGATGGACAAACGTATGGTGTGAACAAATTTCAAATTTGAAGTTTTTTGAAAAATCGTGAAGTTGACCCCGTAAATTTGCTTTGGCTGTATCTATTCAGAGCTTGCTGGTAAAAATTATTTAAAGGGTGGAAAAACGTGGACAAACGATGGACAAACGGATGCAATACAGAAGTTTTAAAAATATTGATATAGGGAAGTTACTTCCATGTATGTGCCATTAATCACGTTTTTTGGTGTTTTTAGTCGTTTTATTAGGTGGTAAAAATAATCTACTTGGTGGAGAAACGTGGACAAACGATGGACAAACGTACGGTGTGAACAAATGTCAAATTTGAAGTTTTTCAAAAAATCGTGAAGTTGACCCCGTAAATTTGCTTTGGCTGTATTTATTCAGAGCTTGCTGGTAAAAATTATCTAAAGGGTGGACAAACGTGGACAAACGATGGACAAACGGATGCAATACAGAAATTTTAAAAATATTGATATAGGGAAGTTACTACGGCGCATGGGCCATTAATCAACGTTTTTTGATGTTTTTAGTTGTTTAATTAGGTGGTAAAAATAATCTAATTGGTGGACAAACGATGGACAAACGTATGGTGTGAACAAATTTCAAATTTGAAGTTTTTCGAAAAATCGTGAAGTTGACCCAGGTAATTTTGCTTTGGCTGTATCTATTTAGAGCTTGCTGGTAAAAATTATTTAAAGTGTGGACAAACGTGGACAAACGATGGACAAACGGATGACATACAGAAATTTTAAAAATATTGATATAGGGAAGTTACTACCATGTATGGGCCATTAATCACGTTTTTTGGTGTTTTTAGTCGTTTAATTAGGTGGTAAAAATAATCTAATTGGTGGACAAACGTGGACAAACAATGAACAAACGTATGGTGTGAACAAATTTCAGATTTGAAGTTTTTCGAAAAAACGTGAAGTTAGTCCCGTAAACTTGTTTTGGCTGGATCTTTTGATTGCTTGCTGGTAAAAATTATCTAAAGAGTGGACAAACGATGGACAAACGGATGCAATCCAGAAATTTTAAAAATATTGATATAGGGAAGTTACTACCATGTATGGGCCATTAATCACGTTTTTGGTGTTTTTAGTCGTTTAATTAGGTGGTAAAAATAATCTTATTGGTGGAAAAACGTGAACAAACGATGGACAAACGTATGGTGTGAACAAATTTCAAATTTGAAGTTTTTCGAAAAATCGTGAAGTTGACCCCGTAAATTTGCTTTGGCTGTATCTATTCAGAGCTTGTTGGTAAAAATTATCTAAAGGGTGGACAAACGTGGACAAACGATGGACAAACGGAAGCAATACAGAAATTTTAAAAATATTGATATAGGGAAGTTACTACCATGTATGGGCCATCAATCACGTTTTTTGGTGTTCTTAGTCGTTTAATTGGGTGGTAAAAATAATCTAATTGGTGGACAAACGTGGACAAACGATGGACAAACGTATGGTGTGAACAAATTTCAAATTTGAAGTTTTTCGAAAAATCGTGAAGTTGACCCAGGTAATTTTGCTTTGGCTGTATCTATTTAGAGCTTGCTGGTAAAAATTATTTAAAGGGTGGACAAACGTGGACAAACGATGGACAAACGGATGACATACAGAAATTTTAAAAATATTGATATAGGGAAGTTACTACCATGTATGGGCCATTAATCACGTTTTTTGGTGTTTTTAGTCGTTTAATTAGGTGGTAAAAATAATCTAATTGGTGGACAAACGTGGACAAACGATGGACAAACGTATGGTGTGAACAAATTTCAAATTTGAAGTTTTTCAAAAAATCGTGAAGTTGACCCCGTAAATTTGCTTTGGCTGTATTTATTCAGAGCTTGCTGGTAAAAATTATCTAAAGGGTGGACAAACGTGGACAAACGATGGACAAACGGATGCAATACAGAAATTTTAAAAATATTGATATAGGGAAGTTACTACGGCGCATGGGCCATAAATCAACGTTTTTTGATGTTTTTAGTTGTTTAATTAGGTGGTAAAAATAATCTAATTGGTGGACAAACGTGGACAAACGATGGACAAACGTATGGTGTGAACAAATTTCAAATTTGAAGTTTTTCGAAAAATCGTGAAGTTGACCCAGGTAATTTTGCTTTGGCTGTATCTATTTAGAGCTTGCTGGTAAAAATTATTTAAAGGGTGGACAAACGTGGACAAACGATGGACAAACGGATGACATACAGAAATTTTAAAAATATTGATATAGGGAAGTTACTACCATGTATGGGCCATTAATCACGTTTTTTGGTGTTTTTAGTCGTTTAATTAGGTGGTAAAAATAATCTAATTGGTGGACAAACGTGGACAAACGATGGACAAACGTATGGTGTGAACAAATTTCAAATTTGAAGTTTTTTGAAAAATCGTGAAGTTGACCCCGTAAACTTGTTTTGGCTGGATCTTTTGATTGCTTGCTGGTAAAAATTATCTAAAGAGTGGACAAACGATGGACAAACGGATGCAATCCAGAAATTTTAAAAATATTGATATAGGGAAGTTACTACCATGTATGGGCCATTAATCACGTTTTTGGTGTTTTTAGTCGTTTAATTAGGTGGTAAAAATAATCTAATTGGTGGAAAAACGTGAACAAACGATGGACAAACGTATGGTGTGAACAAATTTCAAATTTGAAGTTTTTCGAAAAATCGTGAAGTTGACCCCGTAAATTTGCTTTGGCTGTATCTATTCAGAGCTTGTTGGTAAAAATTATCTAAAGGGTGGACAAACGTGGACAAACGATGGACAAACGGAAGCAATACAGAAATTTTAAAAATATTGATATAGGGAAGTTACTACCATGTATGGGCCATCAATCACGTTTTTTGGTGTTCTTAGTCGTTTAATTGGGTGGTAAAAATAATCTAATTGGTGGACAAACGTGGACAAACGATGGACAAACGTATGGTGTGAACAAATTTCAAATTTGAAGTTTTTCGAAAAAACGTGAAGTTAGCCCCGTAAACTTGTTTTGGCTGTATCTTTTGATTGCTTGCTGGTAAAAATTATCTAAAGGGTGGACAAACGTGGACAAACGATGGACAAACAGGTCCATATAAAAAAACATGAAATTTTAAAAAATCGGGGCCAACTTCACATAGGTCCGAAAGACACCTAATTTATTTAACAGTAATTTTTACCTGAAATAACTTGACATCATTCAAGTTGTTTATCTTTCTATGAAACAGTTTCAAATAAAATAAAGAATAAGAAGAAGTAGAAGAACATTAAAAAGCACTTAACACTCTGAGCCCACTAAAAGGTTTCATTTGTGTCTGTAGTCCCATTTTTATATATGGGGCGGTTCGTAACACATGTTTCCAAAAGAATTTTCGGGTACTGTACGGGCCATTTATCAGTTGTTATTACCTAAAGCTTTTATATTATTTGTTTTCAACATGTGATAATTGACTGAAAATGCCTTCCAATGAGTATAAGTCAGTTGTACTAAACAGTCCTATAAATTTATATGACTAAAAACGTTTTTAAGTTAGATATACATTGTAATGTTTCAAAAAATAATAAAATATAAGCACATCTTTGGATCCTTCAAAATTTATCTATAAATAGTAAAAATTATTCACAGAACCTTAAAAATAATGACTGAAATTCACCAAACGTAGGCATTTCAAGAGATAGAAACGTCTCCAAAGAAGAAATATCCGAAGAAACTTTATTTTCCCAAAACGAAATTGTAGCCGAAGAATTATCAGAAAGTACATATGTTTCTGTATCCAACCATTCCAACCCATCTTCTTCTAATGTTTGCTGAAGTTGCTCTGCTCCACCACTTCTGATTTCTTTCCTGTTGTTTCTAAATCCCGATCTTCCAGCTCTCGACGCAATTTCGTCACTTTCAAGTCAAACATTTCAACATTCTTCCGCACTACCTGACACAGCAACACCGCCTTTGTATTGCTCCAGGAGTAACTTTATTTTTCCTTATCCACGAATGGGGTAACTGGATTTTTCTTTTTTTCGCCAATGTTCGAGGTATGCGGCAACGAATCTCAATATTAAGAATTATCAATTTTTTGGAACATGCGAGCTCATTCATCGTTGTTATCGCAGACGTGGTACCAAAAAGATGGTGCCACAGCCAGTGGGCTTCGATCAATTTTCTTCGGGAAACTTTCCCTCAAAAACTCTTCAATCGCTTTAGTGGTCACCAAATTCTTTCGACTTAACCCCAATAGATTTTTTATTGTTTTACCTCAAAGAGAGTTTACCTATCGATTTTACAATAAAAAAAAAGTTAACAAATTAAAGAATAACACATAACTGAAAGCAAGTATCTAAAGTTAAAAAACTCATTTTGAGTGGGCTGTTAATAGAACATAAAATCGGGTCACATTACAACACCAGTTCTGACTATCACAAACTGAAAATAAACCGATGTTCGATCTTGTATATACATTATTCAAATACAATTTAGTTTCGTTCAAATTGAAGTTTTTTTTAAAGAAAGCTATCACTGTGAGTTGGTTACAACTTCATAAAGGTACCCACATACTACGTAAAACAATATTATCAAAAGTTAGATAAGGATGTGTACCCGTACACTCGTATATTAAATCTTGTGGGTAGAAAGATATCAAACTTCGTTTACACAGAAGGGAAACGTAAACTAATCAGTATTCATGTAAATTTTCTGCTACCTACGAATCTGAAATTGTTTGATTTTCTTTATAAAAATAAAGAATGGCATTTGAAGATCTATATCGATTTTTGTAGTAAACAAAACAAATCTTGTTTCAATGGCATAATGTTAGAAGCGCTATCGGCTATAGATAGAGATCGCAGGTTGAAGTCCTGCCAGATGTGATATTTTTTTGATTTGTCTTTAATGATGTTTGTTTTAAACAAAAATCTTTAGATATTTGATGTCGAGACAAAAATTTGTTCCATGGTAAAAAAATGATATCATATTCTATTAATCACATATTAAACATGAAACAAATTCTAAAATGTTGAATTCTTAATGGCAACTGCATTCGAAACTAAGTAAAAAAATGTCTCAGTAAGAACTTTCTTGTGTAGACATAGTATTTCACTTCAGTGACACTTATATGACCGTACATCTTCTTAGAATATATTTTCAAATTGATCGTATTTCATTTTTATATCCAGTTACAAACCAAACACATTGTTTTATTGATAACAATAAATTTGTTACACACCATTTTAGAATCAGAAATGGTCTTTTCTGATTTGACTTACAACTTAATGGAATTTTATAGTTCTTTGAACTTAAAGTACTCCTTCTTTGAAATGATATCATTCACTCAATTTAAAAAGAATCGTATGATTAAGGTTTTGTTATTGAAATAACTTACCTACCAAACTTATCTGTATAATGTTATTCCAGAATAATAAATGTACAGATAAACATTTTTCTCACATAACTATAATAATTCTTCCACGCTGTCCACCAAAAATGTTGGAATGGAAGTAGATATAGTAAAAATTATTTTGTTACATAATCCACGTTAAGACATCAGTCATCGTTGACACATATTCGACCACATGGCGTGTAAATCCGACATGTCATCCTTCTTTTGACGCTATGGTGTCCCAGGTTAGTTGAAAATGATATCAATCATGAGCTTTATGCCATAAAAACAGTCCTGCCTCACACTACATGTGTTATATCTTTTTGATGATCATTTGATTTCGGTCTCGCTCAAAGAATTCAGTTAGTATTTAAAAGAAAATAATGTAGATACTATTGTTAGCACTAAGAAGTGAAAGTTATATTAAATATTTAGTAACCACATCAATATGAGATATCTGTCGTGTTTTTTTTTTTATTTAGAAATTATATAAAAAAGAAAATGACATCAAGAAGAAATTTAAAAAATGTTATCCAACAAGACTGGATCCTGCAATCTTCACCTACAGCAGGAAACGCCTCTTCGGCCACAGATGGGCTCCAACATCCAATACGTATCAACGTTTTTTTTAGGGATTGTATTCTTTTTAACATTTTTTTAACAATACATAACAACACTCAGGAGGAAATTCCGTTACACATTTTCGTGACTATTTTTCTGTTGCAACACTACCGGCCATTAAAAAATTCGCTTTAAAAACAAGGCTTTAGAGAACATAATTTGTGTAGCTTACACGTGGTTAAAAAAGTCTACATGTATTGAGGACTACAAAATTATTTATCTAGCTTACAAAACTTATATATCTGAGCTAAATATTTGAAAAAGTATAAACAAATATTGTTTCATGTTTTATACCCTGCTATAAATCAATAAATTTACGTAAAGTATAATCCCATCCGACATCAAAGGCTTTTCTTAAGATCTTGGAGGTGCGTGGCCGCGAAAACTGATGGACTGGGCGCACGCCACCCAGAGTCTCGTTTCGATCTTATCACAACTCGCACAAACTATTATTTCAACATGGGAACCTCAAGTTGAGATACGAATGCCGGCGCAATGCATTTAAACGCCACCAGGTCTGACTTTTAATTGGTTTATATATCACTGAGTGGTCAGCCGTGCTCCATTTAGCACTACGTTCCGTGTTATGGTTACGTAAGGATGTTGATGTATGGGAATAATTGATTTACTGAAAATTAACTATACAAAGTTTTGTTATATTTCTGATGCAAAATTCTTATCTGCGGCTTAACGTGCTGATGATCCAACAGACTCTGTTTAGTACCTGCTGGTTTTATGATTTAGGATATATTTTTATATTTATAGCCTTTATCCAATTTTGTGAAAATTAATATGGCAAATAAACCCAAATTTGTCTGTTTATTTGGTATATTAAAAAATCCTTAAAAAACATATTTTCATCTACTTTTAACAAACGTTGTAAGAACAAATTTCTTTGATTGAATTTAAAAATATTTGGCAACGTTACTGACAACACGGAAAAACATAAATTTAAATTATGGCTATAATTCAATAAGTACCTACCATTAGTCCCATCAAAATCAGTAGAGAGTAAATTTAAAATATGAGCATTAAGGAATGCGCTTCGTTTAGAAAAGCTTTACATGAAATTCCGACCAGTTCTACTACCATCAAGGCATTCAACAATTAACTATAATTTCAAAGGAGCTGAAACCATATATACAAATTAACGATGCAAACAACAGACATCTGAGAGATTTCTATCACATACATCAATGAACCAGTGTTTTTAATGGCGAAGCGTGAGTTCTGTAATTTTGTGGTTTATAAACGTATGTGGTCGGTTAAGAAGAAAAAACAGAGAGGAATAATAAAGATCTTCTTTAGCATGGAAATCCATTACAATATTTATGTAATAATCATGTACCAATCATTTGTTTTTGATTCACGTTATTTAGAGTAGAGACAAGAATTTAAATTTTAAGAAGTATCAGGAGAATTAGTTTTATAACGAGGCGACCTGGATCTGGGCAAAAAAGTAACGAATTATAGAGATGACCGATTTGTGTTGATGTATATATGATATACAGCAGCTTTTGTGGTTTTGTAGAAGGATGGCTACAGGGCTAACATCGAGCCGCCAGTATCGAATTTCAAGATTGGATTTGCTCGATATTATTTGGCATGGAACGATGATGATTGGAGCAAGGTACTCTTTACAGATGTGTCTTGATGAACGAGTCAACGAGTATGGCGAAGAACTGGGGAAAGATGTGCCTTGGTTTATATTGACCAGAGATGTAAATTTGGTAGTGAGTCTATTATGGTTTGGGCAAGTATCTTTTCAGAAGTACGTACACAGTTGGTTTTCGTAGAGAATGATTCCCCAATAGCTCACATTATCCTAGAACATCAGATTTCATGCTTACTATCGACATTTTTATGCATAATAAATGCATGTTTTGCGTTTTTGTCATGTTGGACCAGTCGGACAATAATCAATATGAAGAAGACTTGAAGAAAGATACGCCTTGGTTTGTATTGACCAGAGACCTAAATTTGGTGGTGGGTCTATTATGTTTTGGGTAGGAGTAGGTAAGTACAGAGTTGGTTTTTGTGGAGGATGGCTTTAGATATGTAACGAAAGTCTTGGAACATCACTTATTACCTTATTAGTTGGCGTTTTTATGCATAATAATGCAAGACCACACGCAGTCGGCTGTAAATATCTAAATGAAGTGGGAAATAGGCGGTTTAATTGGCTAGTATGCAATCTAAATATAAATCCGATCAAACATGTGTGGGGTGAGTTAAAACAACGTATCCAAAGACATACACCAGCCCAAAGAACATCCCAAGAACTAAAAGAATTGCTATTGCAGTAACGAAATAACATGGTTTAGAATATAACCTTTAATTTGATGCAATATTTCTTTTTGGGAAGTATCTACAGAGACGATTGATTTTCCTCTTTAATAATATAGAAAATCAAAAGACAGTGTAAGACAGTATAAACACAAAAAAAGTATAACTTTCAACTATCAAATTTAACTCTGACAAATTAGATATTTGAATGTAAAATAAAATTGTCTCACAAACGCCGAAAATGAACTTTATTAATCGGAGCTACTCAAATAAGAGAAGCGAATAGAATGTTGTGGCCATGAACTGTTAAAAAAATTCTTCTGGTTCTTCAGATATTTTGGGTTAACTAGATTCTAGTCGGAAAAATATATATTTTTTTAAATGAATCCCTTTATATTTAATAAATCTTATTAAGTATTTATAATAACTGACAATTGCACTTGACCGATCACAAAGAGATCATCGTTGCATAACGATCGACACCAAAGAAAAAAACGAATAGAAAATGAATACTAGCTTTGCATGGTTGATATTCAAGATCTAATCTACAGTTCAATGCTCATGAATGTTGCATTCGCAACGCCTTTCTGCGCATTATGAATGGTGAAACTCGAACACCAAGTAGTTACTTACTTCTTACTTCTGAGATGTAACATCAGAAGCTTATATACTATGTGCTGGTAGAAAATTTTTTCTGGTATCTTCTTTCATTACATAAAAATGTATATCCAACCGTTATAAATAGAATAATTGTCTTAAATGATTTATGCACTAAGATAACCATTAGTGCAATGAATGGTAATTAACAACCTTTGTTTTTAATAAATGTTTATAATAACTTTTTTTTAAATAATTGATTTTTCTCTTGATGCAGTTGAATTTTGTCTTTAATCTAAAAAATAATTATAATCAAACACTTTTTTGGACAAATATCAATATTTCCAAATCCAAAACCGTATTTTGCACCTACTGAAATATGATTTCCTCGTCGGTGACTATTTTTTTAAACTGACTTCAAATCTTTATAAAAAATAAAACAAAAATCAAAAACCAGGTTCAATTATTGTTATTGAAAGATTCATTCTGGCATAGAGTATTTTTTGTCAGTAGAAGTCATGCTTATGCTGAAACTCTTGAGGATTCGATAAAATAGAACCCTGTAATGTAATGAGATTAAAATGTTAACATTGTCATGACAGCTCATGCAAAACATCAATGTGAAAACCTCGAAACTGTCCATCTGATTTCAAAGAACCAGTTTCGCTTGTGGGAAAGACTCGTAACTGTATATGTAATTTTATATACTTAACGAATAGTTGACAATGTTTGTTTATTCGTCTAGATTTTTTTGTTGTATTTTTTATACTTTCAATTATCTGTCATTTGAGATTCTAAAAGTTTTGACACAAATATTTATTGAATTTCTTAACAAAGAAATTCATTTAAAAGCGATCTGGTTATCGTTAATTAAAATTCAATACTATCGAATTCTACAAGTGGTCCATTCTGCTCTACCTTTCTAAAGGCACCCTCTAGGCGTGCTGTCTTGTTATTTAATTGCCAGAACTCGTATTTCGTACTTTTAGAAGATCTGTATAAACGAGCAAGTCTCCTTGTTGACATACCAGCATTCGAATTTAATTTTTTTTAATAAAATATGCTTTGTGCTCTATTGGCTATATTTTCCACAAAAAAGGGATTTTTCAACAGAAATACACTGCCGAGCATAAAATTAGGGTCACCTCGTAATTTGCATTTATTTTGAAATCTTTTAGTATTTTTGTATTTTTTTTTTTTTTGTAACATAGTATACTGACTTTATAAAATGATTTTGTTGTGTTTGCTTGAAGAAAAGAAAGTTTTTGTTCAAAGTTTATTGAAAATAATGAAAATAGAAAAATTTTACTTAGATGAAACAAAAAAAAAAATTAACGGCTTCAGTAGCGAGTATTCCCTCCTCTGGCAGTGATTACAGCTTGCAAACGACGAGGCATGCTTTCAATTAGATTTTGGATAACATCCTGCGGAAGATGGTCCTATTCCTGCACCAGTATGTCGCGATGCTCTCTAGAATTTCTGGGAGCCGACACATGTCTCCGTAGACGTATCCCCATCTCATCCCAAACATGCTCTATCGGATTTAAATCTGGACTTCGAGCAGGCCAATTAAATCGCGTGATTTGAACCTCGTCAAGATAATCAGTAACTATCCGAGCAGTGTGGGGCCGTGCATTGTCATGCATAAAGGTTGCGTCTTCTCCAAGCGTAATCATAAACGGTACGACATGGTCTTCTAGAACCTCTGTCAAGTACCTATGTGCAGTCAAAGTCCCATTCTGGATGAATACTAACTCTGTCCGAGCTTCGAAAGATATACCTCCCCATGCCATAATTGAGCCTCCACCAAATGGAAGTCGCTCGGCAATACACGCTTGAGCATATCTCTCGCCTGGTCGTCGCCACACTCTTACACGTCTGTCGGATCCCGTAAGACAAAATCGCGATTCATCTAAAAACAATACGCGCTTCCAATCCTCTATTGTCCAAGGCAAGTGTTCTCGTGCAAAATTCAACCTAGCAATTCGGTGTTCACGGGAAAGCGGCGGCCCTGTAGCCCTAGTCCTAGATGATAATCCAGCAGCATGAAGTCGCCTCCTAACTGTCCACTCACTTACGTTTACATTTCTCACTTCTTGCAGATGATTTCGAAGGGAAACTGCCGTCTCAGTTCGGTTTCTCAAAGCAGTTGAAACTAGGAAGCGGTCGTCTCTAGCTGTTGTAGTCCTTCCTCGTCCTGAACCGGGTCTTCGAGTGAGCAGACCAGTCTGTTCATACCGCTGAAACACTCGTTGCACACTGGAGAGACTTACACCAAAGTTTCTTGCAGTTTCGCGCTGACCGCGGCCTTCTTCTAGAGCCGCCACAATTCGTGCCGCAACAACAGGATTTATGGCCATTTTAATTCAATTTCAATGACAGCAGAATAATCAATCAAAAATGTTTGCAAAAATAAACCATGGAAACAAAACATATGCCGATAATCGTTATCAGGAATTTGGGTAGGAGGCCCTTTTTTGCCAAAAACTTTGAACAAAACAACAATTTTTTTTTATTCAAGCAAACATAACACAATCATTTTGTAAAGTCAGTAGACTATGTTACAACCGTAAAAAAAACGAAAATACTAAAAAAAATTCAAAATAAATGCAAATTACGTGGTGACCCTAATTTTATGCTCGGCAGTGTAGTTCGTTACATCATTTTTCTGTAACTTTATTGGCAGTTATAAAATAACTCCAAAACAATTTTGTTTTTGATTAATCTATTTACAACCTTATCATTCTCTTCTCTACATGTGTTCAAACATATCCTAAATTTAGTTGATTTGTCTTAAATCCTTTAGTCAACACTAACAAAATACGTATCTAATAAAAAATAACAACTTTCTTTATACCTCTGAATATTGAATATTAGATAAACGATCCTGCGGGATTATATTTGTCGATTTGTTTACATTAATCACTATTATTATGATTTTATCATCTGTGATTGATGATTTTTATACTGGGCAGGGTGACTGACTTTATCTGAAAAGTCGTAATCCTTAGATAACCTCATAGTTGGAATTGAAAACCACCTATATAGAGCATATCAGTTTTAATACAAAATATGTTTATACTCATTATTACATATTTTTATTAAGAATTTAATAATAATAAATATACAAAATCAATGTTTATTATTATACTAATTCTTTATCGTTGATAATTTAATTTAAAAAAATATTATTTTACAGCTTACTTAGATAATAGACCATGGGCCTTCGCACAGATTTAGCGTTGTTGATTCATGTCTGGTAATTTAATGTCTGAAAAAAGTTAATTATATGATTGAACAAGAAGCAGTCATTTTTTTTTTATGGTCAAGCACAAGCACTGCAGGAAAATTCCTTTAAGGCGCTCTGAGAGCGGTGCGTGTGCGAAGAAAGCGATTCACGTTGTTCTTGAATCGTTGAAGGTTATATTCGGTGGGAAATACGGCCTCAGAAAGGCCGTTCCACAAAGAGGATGTCCTCCAGAAGAAAGAGTTCTTAAACAATGATGTTCGAGGAGTATTAAGTTGAACCACATAGGGATGGGCGGAAGTAGTTTGTCGTGTATTTCTGCTATGAATTGCTCTAGGTGGAATCAAGCGGGCAATGTCAGTAGAACACTTGCCATGGAAATATTTGTAAAAGAGGGTCAAATCACCAACCTGTCTTCGATGTTCTAAGCTGTCGAGGTTCTTGGTTAGCTCGTGGTCACCGATCAGGCGAATGGCTCTCCTTTGGATGGAATCCAACAACCGAAGGGTATGCTTCTGTGCAGAACTCCAGACATGAGAGCAGTATTCCAGTGATGGTCGAATCTGGGCTTTGTAGAGTGTCAAAAGTTGTTGTGGTGTATACAGCTTTTTGGTACGGAAAAGTACTCCGAGTTTCTGACAAGCTGTCCTGGCGATTGTTACCACGTGATTATGCCAAGACATATCTCCTCCCAGATTGACACCCAGTAAGTTAATAGACGAAGCCAGTGGAATTGTGTGTCCTGCCATGACTATATCTGGTTCTGCAATGTTAACCTTCTTAGAGAAAACTGCTGCCTGGGTTTTTTTAGCGTTAAATTCGACTTGGTTACTGTCACCCCAAGACAAAATGTCTTCCAGGTCTTTATTGAGTCGTGATACTTTATGCTGTCTGCGAAGATGTGCGTCAGCAGCCGATGTTCGAGAATTCAAAGTAAACGATGAGATAAGTGTGCTGTCGTCAGCAAAGCTATAAATTGGATTTTCTGTCTTCGCTAGAAGGTCGTTAATGTATAGTAAGAAGAGGGTTGGGGATAATATGGACCCCTGAGGAACACCAGCATTGATGGTAAAGGTGTCCGAGAGAAACCCGTCAATCGCCACTTGCAGTCATTAAAACAACTCCTCTTTTTATTAATTAATTTACCTTTTTTTATACCCCAAATTGCTAGACATGAATCTATAACGACAAATCCATGTGTGCAGGCTCATTGTCTTTAAGGAACATTTTGGAATAGCATTTGTTGTAAAAAGTTTATTATTCCTATCCCAGATATTCGATATAAATTTTATATTATAAATTCTGTTGATAAATGGTCCAAAACCGGACCCTTGTGGCACACCTGTCGCCCGATGCCTCTTAAATTAGGATTAAATTGACTCAAAAACGTCAGTAGTTATTCATAACAGTCCTTGCACACGGAATTATTCATATATTGTCGAGCGTTCTTATAACACAAGCAGTTTTGATGAATATACTGCGAATACATGAATATTTAATGTGAAGGCACCAACACAGGAAGTTGAGTTGCCAGAGGTTCAAATATAAATATAAATACATTTGAAGTGGTCACATTCATGTTCACAGAGATTAATGAGGATAAAATTTATAGCCGGAGTAACGCGAAAAGCTCACTTTTGTTGGAAATGCTATAAATGTTCGTTTCTCTTAAGTAAACATTTATTTCGAGATAAATGTTTCTACAACAAATTTTATCAAATAACTTAATGTAAATTATTAAATTTTTTAACTTTATTTAGTTACTAATTAAAATGGTTAATTATTTGTTTAAATCAGAAATCTTTTTACCTTTTCAAAACTTCGATAGACAGAAAGTTATTTTTGCCATCAAAGTTTAGTGTCTCCTATTAAAGAATAGAAAACATCAATCAGGATACAGTTTTTTAAATTTGATTATCCTATAAAAGTAATGTTTTCTAGATTGTGGTCGCTCGGCTTTTTGGCTAATGAAGGAGCACGAATATTCAGTTTTTAGTTGTAAAGCAAATCCGGATCCCTCAAAACAAAAAAATTAAAAAGAGATGTTAGATGGGCGTCACTCTCTAAAGAAGGAGAAATTAAGAAACCTTGCGAAAAAAGGACTTTTCCTCAAAACTATCGCCCAATCAGCCTTCTACCAGCACTTAGCAAGGTTACAGAAAGGGTGATACTCAGAAGATTATGGGAACAAGTAAATCAATTAAATATATTGCCAGAAGAGCAATTTGGATTCAGAACAGAACATTCAACAGAACTACAAGTTCTACGACTGGTAGAATATATCAGTGAATGATTTAATAGAAAACAATCCACTGGAGCAGTGTTTCTAGATGTCAGGAAAGCATTCGATAGAGTGTGGCACGAAGGATTAATATACAAAATGACGGATATGGGGATTTCAAGAGCAATGACAAAGCTGGTAGCGTCATTCTTGGAAAACAGAGAATTCAGGATAAAGATGGGCCCAATAACATCTAGGTATGCAAGAATAGAAGCAGGAGTTCCACAAGGAGCCGTGCTGTCCCCACTGCTGTATACAATATATACAGCAGACGTGCCTAGGACACCAAACACCATGTTGTCTTTATATGCTGATGACACTGCATTAGCAGCAAGAAGTACTCAACCAAGGTTGATCACCAGATATTTCCATAGAGCAATGAATGAAATGGAAGAATGGTGCATACGATGGAAAATATCAATAAATCAGAAAAAGACGAAAGCTATCCTGTTTAAAAAGAGACGCCACCACCCATATGAAAACATCACGATGGGAAACGAAGATATAAACTGGAACAGATCAGTAAAGTACCTTGGAGTCAACCTGGACCAAGGACTATGCTTCAAAGACCACGTAGACAGCGTAGTAAAGAAATCAAAATACGCAAGAAGCAAATTAGCAGGACTTATTGGAAGAAGAAGCAAGTTAAACTTGCGAATAAAACTAAGACTGATCCAGACAATAATTATGCCCATCCTAACGTATGCATCGGTGGCATGGGGCCATGCTTGCAAAACTACGATAGATAAAGTACAAAAACAACAAAATAGAAGTCTAAGGGAAGCGGTAAACGCACCATGGTACATAAGGAATAACACCTTATATCACGACTTAGAAATTAGAAAAATAACAGATACCATGAAAGAAAGAGCTAGGACGATATTTGAAGGCACGAGGAACCATGTAAACCGTGAACTAAGAGAATTGACAGAATACGATCCAGATAATGGTCCATGGACACACAAGAGGCCAAAGATGCAGCTCCGGCAGCAGTAGAAAATAGATGATAGCATAGCGGCATTTGTGACGAAAAGAGTCACCGTGAAAGTAACGTTAACTGAGACCGCAAAAATACAACGGAAAGCACATAAAATAGAAAAGCACGCATAATAATAGCCAGACACCAGGAATATAGTGCACAGAGCACTGTCTTGGCAGAAGCAGATGAGGACCGCAGTTTCACCCCAAGGCCAAAAAGGGGTCCGAAATTGCTGAGGCCCCCCTCGGAGGTGAGGGGGGGAGGTGGAAGAGGAGGCGAGAATGCCATTCATGCAACTAAATCGTTGTATTGAATGGCATTCTCATCATCTCGGGGCTCAAAGTGTGCGTGCGTGCGTGTGAAAAAAGGATTCAATAAAAAAAATATGAATTTATCAATTTATAGCTGTATCAGAAGTCGTATTGTCTGTGAGACCACTGAAACGACAATTATAGAAATAGCATGCACGAGAAGATGCTTTGGGTTGCAGCTGCTCAAATTTTTCTTCGGACATTTTTAAATGATATCTTTACCCTTCTTTACGCTCTAATGCTACCTCCGTCATCAATATTCCTGATGCTCTCAGTCTATTTCTTCTTATCCTTAAAAGGCTATTTCTGTCTCTAAATTCTGAACTAGTACGCCTATGAACCATCTTGTATGTATTTTTTTGTTTAAACTTCTTATTTAGTACATTTCTAGACTGAGAAATTAAGTTGTTTTTTGTAAAACAATATGTCACATGTCGATTCGTTGAATTATCGCTATATATGGTAGCGAAAAATATATATACCTCAGCATTATGTATTTCTTTCTATGCGTGTTATTTGAAGAATGTAAAACTATTCAGTCTAATAGACGGCGATTAGTACCTGAAGCAAGTGAATTAAAGGCCTAAAAGATATGAAGTTAATAGCGATAAATTATAGGAATTAATTTAAGTGGTGTTGTGTGTGTAAGGACCTTGAAATATTAAAAAGCTCAAATTTAATGGTGGTCCGTCGAAAATTACAGAGCAGAGGTATACATCAAACAGTTCAGGACTAGAAAAAATCTGTTCTTTCCTTTTCTTACATCTCATTACTTTGCCACGTACTTTTAGTAAAAATAAAATAAAATCAAATTTTGAAAAATTATTCTTATGGTTTAAATTGAAATCTCCAACTCCAGCTAAGATTGGTAAGTGGTTTCTCTACTGGCAAATTTGTGCCCAGCTCAGCCGTAGAGGGTAAGTACAAAAGTGTGAGTCGCGCCACCGATTTAAACGGTACAAATCGGAAACCCCTGATGTTCCAGGCACTGACCTATCTTACTGGAGATAAATAATGAATTTAAGAATCTTAATTAAAAAAAAAAAATTGATTGAATAACAAATATGGTGAGTGGGTGATTGGCTGAGTAAGACAACAAAATTAGATCTATCTATATATTTCACAAGAATATAAACCCAACGGTTCAATTTAACAATCTCTGAAAAATAAGCGATAAAAAAAAATCAAATATGATACCGCTAATTACTGGCGTAAATAAAATAAAAGAGTGATCACCCAGCGCAAAAAAAAATTACTAAATAGTTAGTACCTAAAAATGTAAACTATAAAATGTTACATCCGCTTAAACAAAATTACAAATTGAATAGGAAGACTGTTACAATGTCTTGAACTTAAAATTAAATTTTAGCTTATCTGTTTGTAGAACTTCTCTGACGCAGAGGATCTTGTAGAGAGGCTAACTGTACTAGCCACGCTGCTCCGATGGTAGTGAGGTGCAGCGTTGGTCCTCGATAGTGCACAGATCTTTCGACACTACCAACTGTATGTGCCAGGGCCAACAGAAAGTTCAGCCAGGACCAAAAAATTACTCGCCAGGTCCAAAAACCCCTTTTATATTAAGATTAGGGGTTAAGCAGCCAATCTGCGATGTTATTTCGCTAACACCCTGTAGCAAATTTCGTGATTCTAAATCGGATGTCCACGCTTCTTCGTAACGAACTCTCTTAGTAATCACACGAAGAAAAGCACCATTTAATTAAATCCCAAGAAATATGGAGTTATCTAAACGCCTACTCAAAAATACCACAATAGGAATAAACACAAATGAGGCTTAGATAAAAATACTGAAGTGAAATTCAAAATCCCGTAAGGATGGCTCAGATATTGCCAGATAAGAACGTTCAACTTCACAAAATGGCGTTGCTTAATTCGGTAATAGCACCAAATCGTTCGTTCAACTGTTGAAACGCAAAAGAAAGCCAAAAATCACGATAATTCACGCATACGCTTCTCGCAATGACACTTGAGAGTAAAGAAGGGGAAATTGTGTGTTCTGTTGTGCAAAAACGGCTTTGCTAGATATTAAATTGATTTACGAAATGATGTTGAAATTAAATCGAATTCTTTAAACTAAATGTATTATTAATGTCACAAGAAATCAATGCACTTGTTTGCCTAATTTTAAATTTTCGCTATTAGCTTAACCAGTTAAAGCACCTCTACGTTTTCGACCTAAACAATCGAATTACTCTCTCTACGGGTCAAGGCGATACGATACCTACTACAACGCACCAGAACCCGTTAAAAGGCTAGCAATCGCGATAAAACACTTAACTTTAATTTTTAATATATGGAAGCTGATTTATGCACGTGACAACTTTCAATTTCATTGTTAAAATATTGATACCTATCTATGTTTGTAGTTTTACAGTGTTGGATTTGGGAGATAATAAAATGGCTCATCTCTAAAGAAATATAAATCCTTATTGATTTTTAGCTTTTCCACAATATTATTGACCCCACTAAAAGTTTATAGTCCGTATCTGTTTTAAAAATCATTCATTAAGTACACAAAAGCCCATAATTTAGCAATATTTCGATTCGCCCGGTATAGTTTTTATTTAAACCTTTTAATGACTTCGCATAAAATGGTCCTGTTATTAAATTAATTACAAAATACTAAAACCTACACGTTTTCTTTTTTAAAAGAACCTGTTTTGTTATATACGCCTGTTTTTTTACACCGACTAGTTTTATAGCTCCATTTAAAATAGTTTCTAACTTTTGATTACGACCGATGATTATTTTTAATGAACGGATCTTTTTGACAGCTGCTGCCTGTGTAATTTTTTCCTCAATTTTACATGAAAAATGATGGGAAAGGTTCTAATAACTATGTTGTAAAATTAATCAATTTATTTAATCACAATTCACAGCCTTAAGGTTAATTAATATACATAGAAAACAACAACTATCGTTTCAGGATCAATTTATGACCCACATATTTGATGTATAACGTTTTAAACAATATAAATCATATTAGAGTATACACCTCTCTCTATGACGAACACACGTACGTTGATGAGATAAATGGAAATGTCTGCTGTCATCTTTTTTAATTATAACTAAAGATTGATATTTATTAAAGTAAAACTTCTTTAGTTACGTTATAGAGTCAATAAATTTGATTTTATGGATAGTGAATTAGATTTATGGCAATAGCATTCGAACCTATTACGCCACACAGGAGATACTCGCGCCTTATATGAGTTCTTCTTCATCTTCTTCCTGTAGCACTACAACCCAGGATGGGTTTTGGCTGCCTTAACTATTTACCTCTTGTGCTAGCTCCCTCCATTCTTGCTGGTTCACTCCAAGGCTAGCTAGGTCCTTGCTAACATTATCTCTCCATCTAAGCTTAGGTCTTCCCAGTGGTCGTTTCCCTTGCGGTGCTTCCTTCCATACTCGTTTAATTAGTCGGTCGTTTTGACTTCTTTGAACATGTCCTGCCCATCTCAGTCTTTTGGATTTTATTTCTTGGATAATGTCAGGGCTTTGATATATTTCCGCCAGCTCTAGGTTACTCCTCATTCGGTAGCGGTCGGTTTGAGGGTCACGGTATGGGCCATATATAATGCGGAGTATTTTTCGCTCAAACCTTCTTAGAAGCTCCGCATCGCGAACTGTCAGGGTCCATGTTTCACTGGCGTATGTTGCTACTGGTCTTATTATAGTTTGGTAAATTACGATTTTTGCCCTCCTAGTGATAAATTTCGACTTAAGCAGGCTTTTAATGGCATATGAACATTTGTTAGGTTGTGTGATGCGTTGTTTAATTTCCTCCTGCATATTGTTCTCTGCGGTTATTATTGCGCCCAGATATTTAAAGGATTGAACATGCTCAAAATTATAGACGTCCATGGTGACGTTTTGTCTGACTCTGTCCCGAGCAGGGTTGCGGTGGACATGCATGTATTTGGTCTTTTCTTCATTTATTGGAGGCCTATTCTCTGAGCTTCCTTTTCGATCTTAGTGAAGTTTTCCTTTACACTCACTGTGCTTTCTCCTATTGCGCCCATATCATCGGCGTAAGCCAACATCAGTTTAGGTCCACTTGGGCCAAAAACCTCTGCGTCAACTGAAGCTGTTCTGAAGCTTATATGAGTTGTAAGGGATTAATAGTTATAGTGAAACAGGTTTCTCAGAAAATTCTGACGACAAGTCGAACAGCTGAATATCTTACCAGAGGAACAATTTGGATAAGGGAAAGAGGATTCCACAGAACTGCAATTTTTAAGACAAGTAGAATACATCAATGAACGATTAAACAGGAAAAATTCCAATGGAGAAGTCTTTTAAAATGTCAGCAAAGCATTTGACAGAGTAGGACATGAAGAATTACAATACAAAATGACAAATATGGTGATCTCAAGACCAATGACGAAGCTGTACCTGGTTGACTAAAGATATAGAAGACCAGAAGCACAAGGAGCAGTACTATCTTCACTACTCCATGTTGTCTTTATATGCTGACGAAACTGTAATAGTGACAAGGAGTACCTACACAACCATGGATGATTACCAGATCCTTACAAAAAGCCATGGGGGAAATGAAAGAATGGTGCATAAAATCGAAAGGTCTCCCCGGAAGTAACAGTGGTGGTGAAAGGTAGTGGGAGGATGAGGAAAGCATTTCATCAGTATCCTTATTTCCGAAATGACGGAAGGCGAAGGATAGCATAATTTTTACTATTGTCCTTCTCTACACTTTTTTTGTTGATACACCCTTTACTATAAAACTTAACGGATTTTAATTCTATATTTCGTGCTTTATACTTATCGTATATAATCGTATGATAATACTAACAAACGCACACAGCTATTCTTGAATTAGATGCAAAATGTCAATTGGCATTTTACTACATCGAATATCGATTAATTTTTTACATAATGATGATGCATTGTTTAATTTTTTTCTAAATATGAAATGTGTTAAATTGATCAGAAAATATATTTAGCCAATAACCAACCATTGAATTTCCTCTTCATAATCACGCTCTGTATAATAAACACCTATTTGCGACAAATGGAACCGTATTTAGTCCATTAAATCGTTCAGTATTCCCAGTGGTATCCTGCAAATACCTAATTCTGATTTTATCTGATTTTACCGTGTACCTATAACCTATAATTTTATGAAGGGAGCGTATCAGACCAGACGAAGGGCTGGTTGCACCCTATTTGTGTTGATTACTAGAGGCAAGTATGCAACTGTTAATTTACTTTATTGCTAGTAAAAGAAATTATTCGTTTACTTATTTTGAAATTTTAATCAATGCATGTCACACAAATTAAAAATTGGTGGAAAGCCCGGTCATCTTCTTATTTAACTTGTCATGCATCTGATTGGATATTTTCTTTTTAAAAAGAGGATACATCTTTTTGGAAAGAATGAACATCTTCTTGAAAAGAGTGAAAGTCTTCTTCTTCAACCTCTCATCCATCTGATTAGATGTTTTTCTGGCGACAGTAAACATTTTGTTGGAAACGGTGGACATCTTCAGATACTCGAGGAAATTTGTACTTTGGGGAGCTGTTTGGGGATCTTTAAATTCCATGGATTCGGGATCAATTCCTAATGCCATCTTACTAATATGGCTTCGATCTTGATTAAGAAATCGTTACATTAATTTATTAAAAACACTTGTTTGTGGTTTCGATTCTTTTGTGTAGGCATTTATTTTTATTTAAAAATTTTCCAATGGAAAATGAGATAATAATCGTAGAGATATTTATTTACACTAGTTGTAAGGATTTCTTTACAAAGTAATTTTGTAAAATATTTTGTTTAGAAACAGAAACATTCAGTAGGTTTTTATGTAGTCTATTTGAATGGTATTATAAATTTTTGTTAAAATTGACACTCGAGTATGAAAACATCAAAAATTGAACCGTTTTGTAGTGTTTATTTTGTCTATATAACAACCAAATCACGTACATTGCCGAGAACATTTTCCAGATATAACATCGTGAAACATGACCAGTTCTAAATCAAAATTTACATCTGAGCCTGCTCTAGCACTATCGTTCCTTTTGTTTTGATAAAATAAACACACAGTCAGTGCCCGCGGGTTGCCTAATACTCTGGAACAGCAGCAGTTGAATGCCAGAAGCTTCTTATGTATGGAAATGGCGTTTTCCTGTAAACATACCCGTTTTTCATACAGCGATGTGAAAATATTATCCTTGAATGAAAATGGGGACTAGCCAAATGGAAGAAATGCATCACAGTATACTGTCTCTATGCATTTCTACTTTATATTAAAGCAAAACGTCCAGAGTTGATTTAATAATTCCTGTAACATATTTTGATTTAGGAATGAAATGTTTTATTCTGGTTTTTATAGTTTTCATACAAAATTATAGAAAATGAACTGCGAGTTGGGTGCCAAAAACCTTTTTTAACTAACGCAAAGGAGTTTCAAGATTTATTTAAAATAATTGCTGTGAATTATATTTATGTTACTTTTTATACAACAATTACTTATCTTGTTTTTTGACCTGAAAAAAATATTTTCATGTGTCAATTTCTTTATGGAAGGCTGTTTCTGGATCTGGAAATTTGGGGAGGGGCGAGCTAGTGCTTAGCCAGCACTGAGGCCACATATGACCCATTGTGCATCCTCCCGTATTGTAGGGATATCCTCACCTCAGGCTGTCACCAGACTTAGTGATTTAAAATAGGTGATGAGGCTCACGAGGGGGATCTCCCTGACATCGGCTGGTGTAAGCCAATACTCGCCCAACACGGATCTTCTGATTTCAGAAGAAGCAGAGCAGTCATACATAATGTGTTCTACTGTTTCCTCTTCTTGTTCGCAGCCTCTGCGTAGCGGCGATTCTGTTAATTTCATCCTAAAGAGATGTTGTCGCGATTGGCAGTGACCTGTCAAGATTTCCACAGCTGTTCGGAGATTTTTTCTGGTCAATGCCTTAAATTTTTTTGCTGTTTCCTCGCCAGGATAAGGTAATAACTCTCTGGCCAGTCTACAGTTCGTAGTTTCATCCCAGCACTGTATAAATTTTTGGTGAGAGTGCTGTTTGATAAGGTCCACGACTGCGGACAATGTTAGCTTGGTAGATGAGCGAGGGCTAACATATTTGTAGCACGCAGCCCTTCCTGCTAAATTGTTCGCAATGCGGTTGCCTTTAGAGTTCCCAATTTAGCATGCAGGTAGATGTTATAACGTAGGCATCCGCTAAGAAAGGATTTTGATTAATTCCACCCCCAACGGGATAAAATAGGGGATGAAAGTTTGTATGATCTATCAACGCACAGCTCAAACCGCTGGACGGATGGGGCTAAAATTTGGCATGGAGGTAGATGTTATGACGTAGGCATCCGTTAAGAAAGGATTTTGAATAATTCCACCCCCAAGGATATAAAATAGGGGATGAAAGTTTGCATAAAACTTTGTCAATTTTAAACCGTTCGGGCTGAAACTTTGCATGCATATACATGCTTAGTTACTACGACGAAGGCATCCCCTAAGAAAGGATTTTGATTAATTCTACCCCTAAGAGGATAAAATAGGGGATGAAAGTTTTTATGAAACTCTGTTAATTTTAAACCGATCGGGCTAAGATTTTGCATGCATATAGCTACTATAACGTAGGCATCCCCTAAAAAAAGATTTTGATAAATTTCACCCCTAAAGGGATAAAATAGGGGATGAAAGTTTGTATGAAACTTTGTCAATTTTGAACCGATCAGGTTGAGATTTTGCATGCATATAGCAACTATGACTTAGGCATCCCTTAAGAAAGAATTTTGATAATTTCTACCCCTAAGGGGATAAACAAGGGAATGAAAGTTTGTATGAAACTTTGTCAATTTTTAACCGATCGGGCTGAGATTTTGCATAAATGTAGCTACTATGACGTAGGCATCCCTTAAGAAAGGATTTTGATAAACTCCACCCACAAGGGGATAAAATAGGGGATAAAAGTTGGTATGAAACTGTGTCAGTTTTAAACCGATCGGGCTGAGATTTTGCATACATATAGCTACTATGACATAGGCATCCCCTAAGAAAGGATTTTGATAAACTCCACCCCTATGGTATAAAATAGGGATGAAAGTTTGTATGAAACTTTGTCAATTTCATACCGATCGGGCTGAGATTTTGCATGCATATAGCATGCAAGGTTTTAAAGTTTTAAAATAATAATAGTCTAATACCACTCGCGCTTTACTGAGCGGGGTGTGTGGAGCGGTGAGACGGTAGCACGCTGCTGCTGGCCGACATGGCACTGTCGATAGACGCGTATAGTATTAAAAATTCGAGAATAAATTTGTTTTATTACGTAGTAGTGTACTAAGAAATTACTTTTTTAAATTCCATCCCTAAGGATTTAAAATAGGGGTTGCAAATTTGTATGAAACTCGGTGGCAAAAATCTAAAGTCCACGCGGATGAAGTCGCGGGCAGCCGCTAGTTTTCTTTATAAAATTTGATTTTATTATTTAATATAGTTGCCTTTGTGGGCGATATAAGGGTCATACAACTCTTTGGTATCATTTTTGTAGAACGATTTGTCTTTAGCCTTAAAATTGGCCTCAGTTTCCGCGATTACTCTGTGGCTGCCGACCTATGATTACAGAGATCTATCATAGCGGCTTAAAAAAGAAGAAGAAGACTTTTGACGGAAGAGAAAAATAATGTTTTTACCGCCAACTTGTTTTGTTTTGTTTTACGTTGTTAGTTTTTCATTAAAAAGTTATCAAAAATAAATCGTTTGTTTAGTTATCTGATGAAATAAATATAATCTTTGGTGGCTTATATACAAACTGCCAAAACTCCTTTATTGTAGCGCCATCTGTATCTTAGCCTAAGAACTTTTTAGCCCACCTGGTAAGATCTGACCCAAAAAAGTAACTTGATGTTTCAATTGTCGATTTGAGGACTTGTATCTCTTATCTTATAATTTTATATATTCAATGAACATTATGGTTTTTAGTTCTACCAAATAAAATTGAAAATACTGAACCACCTATGAAGGCGGTTTTAATTACAAAAATAACATCTGGTTACCAGCTACTGACGACTGGAAGTATGTTAAGATACTAAGAGAGTATCAGTTTTCACGAAGATGACACGCCTGTGGGTTCCTGGAGGTCTCTTATTGTTTTGACAGATATTAATTAAGTCTACAGTGAAAGCTATTACTAAATTCCCAAAAATTAACAATTTTAATCACAATTCTGACCACTATTTAAATCTAACAGAACAAATCATTAAAAAATAAGCAGAAAAACCTTTTTTGTTTAAAAAGGACACTTCACTTTGTTTTATTTCAGCTACACTTTTCCCAATTTTCAAATTAAACTCCTTTTATCGATTGAAATGTTAATTAATGTTGGGTTTAGGTTGAGTTTTACCAACTAAGACTCAAAGTCACGTCTGTGTTAAATGGACCTTGTAATTAATAAAGAACCGAAGTGCTGAAATGAATATTTTTAATATTTGAATTCGAAATGGAAAATGAAGCTCACGACTTATTTTCATTATTTGAATTTCTTGTATTTTTTCATGCTTGAATGTTATTTACTTATAAAATGTAAAGGAACTCTTACTGAATTATTTAGAATATTAAGAACGGTTCGATACTTTAACTTAAATATTAAAAATTAATTTTTTAGATAGAAATTTTAGATTATAAAGCAGATATAAATGAATTTTTATGGAAAGAAAAAGTTTTTTTTGTGAATTTTAAGGTTTTTTGTTTTATGTTTTATTAAAATAATTTATTCTTTCAAACTGCCTTTGAGACATTCAAAAATAAGTATAAAATCGGTCTTTAAATGAAGAAAGTTCTATGCATAATCTATGATGTTCACTAAACTCTTCTCTTGTCTCGTTTATCTAGACACGCGGTAGCGTGTCAAGCCAAGTTCAAGCAAAGGAACTGGCTAGCCACCGCCGAGTGTAATATTACACGAACCACTTGGTGCCACTTTTGACTCTTCTATAACTCAAAACCTCTTTAACGTAAACACATAAAACTAAGTGTGTGTAATTATATCCATAAGGACATCTAGGAGCCCAAATTTCATGAAGCTAGCTCAAACGGTTATAAAGATATGAAGGTCAAAAAGTCTTAAATTTTAGCACTGACTGACTGACTGACATAAGTATGTACCTAAACCTAACTTACTTCCAGATGACCTAGAAGGATGAAATTTGGAATCCAGCTCGGTAATTGTATGTAAGCGTAGGAAAAAGTCTAAAAATAAAAAAAAGTTAAAAAATAGGGGGTGTCCCCATACAAAACAATATTTTTAATTGTAGCGTTGGAACCGTTACAAGCAGGTATTTGCAACTATCCCAATATATGTATGTATATTGCTATATTTGCTATATAACAGAAATATAAAAATAAAGTTAAGTCAAAAAATAAGTGGTGTCCCCATACAAAAAACTTAAATACGCGCTAAACAAACGGTGTGTCGTCGGCGGCGCGCAAATTAAATTGAATTCAATCGATGAAATAGACTGTCCACGGTATTTAAACAAGCGAGCAAAGGAAGTGCTGAAAAAGAACGAGGATAATTCATCATTAACCGCTGGATTAGAAAACGTTATCACGATCAAATTGGGTGCACGAGTTATGTTGCGTAGGAATATACATGTTAGTGAAGGGCTAGTGAACGGCTCTATTGGAGTTATAGAGAAAATAAACTGGGATGTCGATAGAAATAATAGTGCACGTAAAATTATTATCAAATTCAATAATTTAACTTATGAACTAGAACGTGTCAAGACTAAGTTTCATATATTAAATAATGTATATGTTCACCGGGAACAGTTCCCTATTTGCTTGGCTTACGCTATTACCATCCACAAATCACAAGGACTTAGTCTGGACAGCGCTCTTCTTGACATAGACACTTCTCGATTTTTATATAGCAGAGGACAGGCCTACGTTGCGCTCTCCAGAGTTAAAACACTAGACCGAGTAGGTACACCTTATTAATCTAGACCCTAGTCAAATTAAGACACAAAATAGTTCAATAGTAGAATATAACCACCTGAGATCGTTATATCGCCCAGACTTAGCTAATTTAATTATAAACAGGAAGCAGATATGAATGGGCAATGCGCACTATTGTCTCTAACATTCAAGAGAATGTAGACAATAGCTTAAAAAATATAACCATGCAGCGGAAACGCCAGAAAAAACATTAAATCTCAATACCTGTCTAGTTTTCTTTACAAAAAGTAATGATATCCCACCAAAACCATAAATGTAAAAAAGGAGAGCCAAGTTCAATACAAAAATTATGCTTGGCTGTGGGCTTCGCCGCAAAAAGAATGGAGACCTAAATGAGTGCCAAGTTATATGCAAAATCCAAATATGTATTTATAGGAACAAAATAACATTATGAACAAATATTAAACTCTATTTCTTTGCTTTATTGATTACCTATAATAATTGTTGTTATATAAAAATGTGAGATCTTAAAGAAGGTTAGATTTGACTTGGCCAGTTTTTATTAGAATTTAAAAATATATGTTGAATAACTTATAAAATGACTGATTTAATGAAAACTGGCCAAGTCAAATCTAACCTTCTTTAAGATCTCACATTTTTAAATAACAACAATTATTATAGGTATTCAATAAAGCAAAGAAATAGAGTTTAATATTTGTTCATAATGTTATTTTGTTCCTATAAATACATATTTGGATTTTGCATATAACTTGGCACTCATTTAGGTCTCCATTCTTTTTGCGGCGAAGCCCACAGCCAAGCATAATTTTTGTATTGAACTTGGCTCTCCTTTTTTACATTTATGGTTTTGGTGGGATATTGTTTCCAGGAAAGCTTTGATCCAATAAATTTAATGGCTTTTGTTATTTTTCTTTAAATCCCCGTGCAAAGCCGGGGCGGTCTGCTAATATCTGATATTTTAAGAAGGATAAAAAAGAACAATACTATTATATAAATATAAACATCCGTAATAAATTATAAACAAATAATGTTTAGTCTAGAAAGATAAAAACAAAGGTACTACTTAACAATTTAATCAATATAAGTAGGTACATATATCATTTTACTATGTAATAATAAAGTATGATAACTACTAACTAATTACATATGAACATAATGTATATTATATGTACAACAAAATGCACACTTAGCGTGATCAAACATTGTCTACTTAGTGTTTATTTAGTGTTTAATTTATGTATATGTTTTTGTAGAAAGTAAACCAATAATTTGAATCATATCTGAATGATAGATATACTTTTTAGGTTTGTTTTTATTTGCTACCTCATTAAAATTTACTATATTAGCACTTACCGATTATTATTATAACTTTTTTCTGTTATGTCAGTTGAGCTTACATTAGAATCACCAATTTGTAAAAAGGTTGTTAAATTTTCAACATCTGCGACTCCGAAGTCATCATTAAAGCATCCAATTTTCAAAAGTGGCGACGAGGAAGATAACGATTTGGCATTCAAATATCCAATTATTGAAGTTTTTTTATACGTGCATAAAAAGATTTTTCCATTTGATACACCTTTATTCAAATTCTTGCAAATTTACACTATATCAGTACCTACGTCTTATGAAAGTTATACGAGGGTTGCCTTTTATATTTCGGGATTAGAGAACAAAAACAAATAATAATCATCGAAAATCACTTTATTGTTTTTCAAAATATTCCCCATGAAGATCTATATACTTTTGCATGCGTTTGAACCAATTGTCGAAGCACTTTTGCCACTCTGATTGAGGTATCTCCAAAACATGCATTCTGAATGCAGCAACCGCTTCTTCAGGTGTCGAAAAACGTTGACCTCTCAGTTTGTTTTTTACGTACGGGAATAAAAAGAAGTCATTCGTTGACAAGTCAGGACTATACGGTGGATGACTCATAAAATCGATGTTTTGGGTGCTCAAAAATGCAGTTGTTTGAGCCGATGTGTGGGAGCTCGCATTGTCGTGGTGAAGAGTGATCCGTCTTCGGCGGTTGATTTTCCTGATTTCTTGGAAGATAACTGGCAAACAAATGGTTGTGTATCACTCAGAATTGACTGTTCTGCGTTGTTCTAGTGGTACGGTTGCGACATGTCCAGTTTTCCCGAAAAAACAGGCGACCATTTGCTTGGAAGTGCTTCGTGCGCGAACAACTTTTGTTGGATTGGGCTCATGTTGAAACACCCATACAGTCGACTGCTGTTTACTTTCGGGCTCATACGCGTAAATCCACGATTCATCACCTGTCACGATGTCATAGACGTGTTTCGAAGCACCGCGATCGTATTTTTTGAGCATTTCCTTCGACCAATCGACACGAGCCTTTTTTTGAGCGATTGACAAATTGTGTGGGATCCAACGCGAACAAATTTTTTTGACAGTCAAATGTTTATGCAATATTGAATGTATGCTGGTCCCACTAATGCCTAAGGTTGTCTCAATCTCACGATAGGTCACATGACGATCTTGCAATATCAGTTCGCGCACAGCATCAATGGTTTTCGGAACAACAACTGATGTTGGACGACCTGCTCGAAATTCGTCTTGGAGTGAACTACGGCCACGATTAAATGCACCATACCATCGATAAACACTGGTCCTTGATGGAGCTTCATCGGCAAAAATTGAATTAAGTTCATCCATGCAATGTTGCTGAGTTAATCCACGTCGAAAGTTGTAAAAAATAATCGCACGAAAATGTTCACGATTTAATTCCATTTTTGGGCCGAGATGAATCTTTTAAGTTACTGTAAACAACACAAATAGCGCTCGTATGTCAAAACGTTCTGAGTACGTATAACCTCAAAAATGTCCAACTTTACGATAGAGCTGTCAGTTGCCAGATTGCAACACCAGGGTTGCCAAATCCCGAAATATAAAAGGCAACCCTCGTATTTAAAGTAGAAGGTGAGTTTTCATTTTACGGATACTCTACATTTGTTTGTTTTTTTAATTATAATTGGTAGTTTTGTTGACATATGTCATAAATGTTGCGAGTTGTTGAGAATAAGTGTCAAACTTACACTTATACTATGACAAACTGAACTGTTTTATGAAATTTGTAAGTTATCGGAAGATGTCAATACAAGACAATGATTTTTTCTGAAATCGCTTGGAAATGTCTAGTTTCTCGGATCAAATTCGAGCCGCAAAATACACTATTCGTGTATTTTAGTCCGTTGCTGGGCAACGAACTTTTCCGTACTGTACGGGAATATTTTTTCCGTACTGTACGGGAATGATCCATAAAACGTTTATAAGCAAACTCATATTTTGCCTTGGATTTATTTGGCAATAAATTTAAAATGACATTAGTAGCGGTGTTTAGTAACTCTGGAGGCGTTTTGCACCTCTGGACATCATCGTTGATAAGTTAGAAATAGTATTAAATATACCATGTATGTTTGACAATAGTTTATTCTCTATTAATCACAATTGACAACCATTAAGACTAGTGGGTAGCATAGGTAGATATCCCTACAATCGTCACTGTCCAAGTCGGTAACTAACCGATTTGACACTTTTGTGACACTAATAAACAATGATTAACAAACAATGTCAACGAAACGGTTTCATAGAAACTAAGATGACAAGTTATAATGGTATATCGTGGGACACCAGGTAGGAACTAAGTTCCTTCGGCTAATGTAGAATCGACACTACGCGCTTGTGTATACGACTGTAGCCTGTAGCGCCTGCGCACGTCTTATTTAACGGTTTCATTCCATGGACTTTTTGTTACGGTTTTACTATTACATTTTTGTCAGTTGTCAAAATCCCTATCTCATCCAAGCCTGCCGTAAGGAACTTAGTTCCAATAATCAAATCACAGTTATAAAACTTTTTTAATTTACGATTATATTTAATGCGATTTCAGAAAAAATATTATGTGTATCTCGTAGTATAAGCACATTCCCGGACTCCAATGTTTGTTGGCCTCGGCTAAACGCCTCGGCCAACAATTTACATTGTCGTCCGGGAATGTATAGCTTTTCCTACTCGATACACAATACACTATTATGGCGCATTCTAATAACAAAGAGATTGACAACTATGACAATCTTTTGGTAAATTTCGGGTTCACATTTACATATCTGGTATATACTTATGATGATTAAAATTTTATTGTATACAAACCATATCGTCGATGTGATGTTATGCTACTCTAAATTCAATTTTAACCCCTTTGTCAAACTAATTTTCGTCACTTTGTTTCAGATAGAGGCCCTAACCGCACTCATTCTCAATTGAATATGTGACAGTGAAGTATGCGATATGGTCGAATATCAGCTGGAAAGCTAGCAAGACAGACAGGAATGGCCGGTGGTGGTTCGCTCCCCAGAATCTAGTTGTGTCCACACGGGTAGTTCGATTCTGTCATTTCTAATCATGAGGAGGCGCCCCTTTGCGTCCATTGTTTCACTGACTGTTTTTGTAGCGGGGTTTTTTGAAAATTTTGTCATCTGCAATCAAGGTAAGTTTTTTTATGGTGTTAATAAATTTTATATTTTAGTCACATTAGCAGAGGTGTTTTTAAACGTTTAATGGTTTAAAATTCATGTATAGCCAATTTGGAGTCCATGAGTATAAAGTTAAAGTTTGTTTTAACTCGCTAATCTCAGGAATTGCTGATTTAAATTGTTTTTTGTTTATAAAGGCTATATGCTATATGACATTATGCTACGACTAATAAGAGCGGATTATTAATAAAGAGTGTTGCAAAAATGGGGAAAAAATATTTCTTTTGAGAGCCTTTCTAGCCTGCGTTCCATAAACGGTGAAAGTTACGCAAAAATCTTGTGTTCCAAAAAAAATTTCCCTTTAAAAGTACAGAAAAAATTACAAAAAAAAGGAAAATGTAAAAATATCGCACAAATTAGAAAAAGCAAAAGATCCAAAAATAGGGATGGAAAAAAAATAAAAAAAAAAAGAGTGTGCGTGTAACCTTTACGCGCGATTGAAGTAAAACTTGTTGACGTACGTATCGGAAAATAAATATTTAATTACAAATCAAGCATATTTATTGCCTATATACTTTACAAAAAAAATGAGATGTTATATTTATATTATTCATTAGAAATAGGAATTTAAAAGTTATCATTATTTTTTTTATATATGAAATAATAGGTTTATGATAACTAAAATGTGAAACATAGATTTTAGTCTATAAATACCATTAATGTATTTGAAACCGTTTGAAAATTTCATAAATAAATTTCGGAAATTTAAACTCCTCCCATAGCTGAAATTATACAGTTACTTCCATCAGAATCTTCCGTTAGAATCTACCCCTAGTCGTGCCTAAAGAAGTTTTGCTTCAATAATGGGTAAACAATATTAAAAATATACACACATTACGTTTAGAATGTGTGATTTTGTAGCTGTATCTACCTTATTGTAATACATCACAACACAAGAGCCTTCGATAGTTAGATAACCATTTCATTTTGTAGCATTTTATAGCATATTCCATAAAATTTAAAATCCTGAGTTAAGTTTGTTTCCTTCACGTCTACGAAGGATCTGTTATTGGTGGTAAAAGATCAGCCATCTTGACTAGTGGTTTTATGGCCTTTATGGCTACCTAACCAAACCTAAAATAAGTATAAGAAAGTGTTAAAATATTTTGAATATTATTATTTTATGAACAAAAACGTGCAACATGCTTCTTTACTCAACTTAAAGATTCCGTATAAACAATTATTTACTATCATAATATGTATGTATGTATATAAACTTACTTAATCAAATAATAATGAATATGGCTGTCTCGTCATTTTTCTTCAAATCTTTCTGGCGCTTATAATATCCCCTTTGACGTTCACAATTTCTTTTTCTTTTTAGCTCTGTAAGTCTATAAAACGAAAATAGTTAGGTATAAATAATAGGTATAAATAATAGGTATAAATAATTAGGTATAAATAGTGTAATTACACACCAAAAATAAAATTTATGCATATAGAGTACCTACCTATTCACTCATTTTCAATCAATATTTTTTCATCACTTTCTTCATTAATAAATCCACATTGTTTATTCATATTTAATACAAACACTTTATACACAAAAACCTATTTATATAAAGGAATGTATTTCGATTGACAAGATGATCAGCTGTCAATTCATACAATTACAGATTTAATTTTATTTAATATAGGAGGCAAAATCGCATGAGCGCCGCCAAGATTATTTTCAGGGGGTGCATCTGCATCTACACACTATTATGATCTAATATATATATATATAGAATGTAGAATGATTTGGACAGCAACCGCGACGCCTTTAGTTTTTATTCAAACAATAATTTAATAAAAAAATTAAAAAAATATATAATTTTCTGGTAAATTCAGGTATTTTCTTTCATAGCAGGGGGGTGCAAGCGCACCCTCTTGCACCCTGCTGCCGGCGCCCATGCAAAATCGTGTCAGTATTAGGTTTTGTTTCCGGTTTCTGTTATTAGAATGACGTCACGTCCGTTAGAATAACTTTTTTACTCCTAGTGTCGCTAAAGAAGTTTTACTTCAAAAAGAAGAACATCAGGACAATACAAGTACTTACACTGCCCAAAAGACAATCGAGTTTTTGGAGCTTCAAAACAGAATCCCTTCCTAGGTGTTAAAGTCTTCTTCACGTCCCCAAAGATTGAGATTTCAATACAGCGATTCCAGCGTCAGAAATATCCATCAATGCCTTTAAAGCAGCGATTTTGCAGGGGTCAACTGAAGACTGGAATAACTATTTTATGAATTGGTTTGAACGTATACAAAAATGTATCGATCATGGTGGGATATATCTTATATATATATATGTCCGGTTTATAGCGTTCGCCGCCTTCCGGTTCCTTGCCTCCAGCCCCGTCGGTCATTCCAGTCTCCTTCTTGAAGGTTTCTTTCCGACATGGCTTTTCGTACTCCTCCTATCCATGTAATTTTTGGCCTTCCACGTTTTTTCCTTTCCGAGGGTATCCATTTTAATATCTTTTTCGGTAGTCGTTCATGATTCATTCTTTGTACATGTCCGTACCAACAGAGTTGCCGTTGTTGTATTTCTTCGATAATATTTGCTTCGACCTTCATGATTTCCCTAATCCGTTCATTAGTTACTCTTTGTATTTTAGATATTCTGACTGATCTTCGCCAATAGTCCATTTCTAGAGCAAGAAGTCTCTGTTCCATTCTTTTTGATATTTGCCAAACCTCACAGCCATAAAGAAGTGTACTTTTAAAAATAGAATTGTACAGCTGGTGTTTTCTTTCGTTGGATATACTCTTAGACCATAGGAATGAATTCATTGCTCCAATTATTTTTTTGGCTTTAACGATTCTCTCCTCTATTTCTTTTTCTGTCCGACCCGAATGCTCTATTCTGGTTCCTAAGTACGTATAGTTTTCACATCCCTTTATTCGCTCTCCTGTGTTTAGTACCATATCTTGCTGCTGACCTCCTATACACAGATATTTTGTCTTTGACATATTTACTGAGAGACCCCAGTTTTCATATTCTTTTAGTAGTTTTCTGGTCATAAATTCTAGATCTTCTAGGTCTTGCGCTACCACCACCTGGTCATCAGCGAAGTGCAGTGTGTAGAGTGTTGTTTCATCATCTAGTTCTATGCCCATGCCACTACATGTTCTTCTCCATTTTCGGAGGACCCCATCCAAATAAATTTTAAATAAAGTGGGTGACAGACAGCATCCTTGTCTAAGTCCCTTAGTGATCGGGAATGCTTCAGAAAAATTATTATTTAGTTTTACTTTAGAATATGAGTTCTTATATAGTTGTTTAAAAGCGTCGATTAAAGTATTATTAAGATTAGTTTGCTCTAGAACCTGCCATAACCTTGATATTGGGACACTGTCGTACGCCTTTATAAGATCTACAAATAACAGATGGATTTCACGATTTGTTGCAACTTTTTTTTCATATATTTGTACTATGCTAAATATGTTATCTACACAGGAGCGACCAGCTCTAAATCCTGCCTGTTGTTCGATTTCGTATGGTCCATATTCTTCTTCAGCAAGAGCTCTAAATATTTTGCCATAGATCCTACTTAGGGTACTTGTTACCGAGATGCATCTGTAGTTACTACAGTTATTTCTCGCTCCTTTTTTGTGTATTGGAGTAATCCATCCTTCCTTCCAACTTTCTGGTATCTCTTCACCATTGACGTATCTGGTATATATCTTAAATAGCAAAAAGTCTTGACTATATGCAAAACTAAAAAGACAACCCTCGTAGTTATAAAAATAAATTTTGAGATAAAATTGATAATCTCTTTACTATTAACTTTGATCTTGAAAATTAATAAAGACAAATTTCAATTGACCTCTATAAATATCGAACAGCATGATTAATACCGGTCAGAAATAAGTCTAATACTATTTCATCACAATCTCATTGTATTGTATTAGAAATTAAATTATGTTAGTGGTTTCGTTTGGGTTCAACCAATTTGTGATAGGTCATTCATGTCTATCTAATAGAATTGATATAAAGCATTCGTTCGGTTTGTTATATTTTCGAATAATGTCGTTCAGAATTACAAGTCATACAGTAATAAATATTTGTATAATGGAAATTTATGTTCCAGTGTCTTGAGTTAAATTAGAATTTAATGAACAACGTATCTCGTAAATAAAAAATAATTGTCATCGAATATAGTTAATAATTCTGCGGTTGTCTTGTAAATTTTTAATGTTTGTAATAGGGAAAATTAATGTTTAATTGGATATGTATGACAAGAATTTTAATAAATTAATTGTGTTTCTCATCATCGGCATCGTTTCTTTTCTCTTTCTATAGCGACTTTTTTCGACACTTTATTGCCATGTCATTCTTTTCTTTTTCGCTATTCTTCAAGGCATTCTATCTTTATTTAATCCTTCTAAATCTTTTTTGGTCTTCCCCAATTTCTTCTTCTTGGTCCATCTGTTGAAGAAAATAAGAAAAAGTTCACAAAAAATAAAAAAGTATAAATAAATTCCTAATAGATGGCAGAGTAATTTAATTTATCGATACAAATCTACATCATCGTTTGACATCTAGGTTGCGGAGACACCCGGTAGCTGGCGTTGTATTTTGATTTCCAAATCATACAGTTAGAAATATTATTATACAGGGTGAGGCATTGGAAATAAGTGTTTTTAGGATGGATAGTACACGGTCATTAAAAAAGTGCTCAACAAATGTTTGAACTTTATGAACAAAATGAAAACATGTCCTTAGTTATGAGTGCTGAAGCCCATTTTAATGGGGCCGTTAACAGACAAAATTTTCGTCACTAGGCTGGCAAAAATCCACGAGAAATAAAAAAAAAATAGGAGAGAAAACAAAAAACGAGATACATTGACAAATTTTATTTAAACAGACCACATACCCGAAAATTTCAATCTTTGTTTTCTTATATATATTGATATGGATCTTTCTTCATGGTCCACGTTCTTTCAATGGAATGTTGGAACGTGATCCATTATTTGTAAATTGGTTGTCTGGATTAAGTATTTTTGATTTTTACATTGTTTTTGTTTAGATTATAAGTTGTTTTGATTTTTGTTAGGATTATTATTGATTAGATTGTTATGAAGTGAATTACAAAATGTCAGAGATTGCCACGTATTTTATTGAATGTGAAAACAAAATCAAATTTAGAAAAATTAATAAAAGGGTAATCAATTAATTCCCATCTGAATCTAACTCCAACTGAGATCAGTAGTGGTTACACTACTGGCAAATTGTGCCCAGCTCAGCCGTAGAGGGTAAGTAACAAAATAAAGTGAGTGCGCCACCGATTTGTACGGTTAAAATCGGAAACCCCTGATGTTCCAGGCACTACTTCACCCACTGGAGTTAATTAAATAAATTTTGAATATTTAACAGTTCTAATTAAATTATTCAATAAAAGAAAAACGACGCTAAATTGAGCTAAATAAAACAAAATCTCAACTAGACACTTTCTTTAATAAATAAAAATAAGAAATTGAATATTTACACAATAGTCAAACCTCGTGCTTGACACGCTATCAATATTTAAAACAATAAATGAGAATATGTGAGAATTATTCCAAAAGAATATTAACAAGAAAGTGTGATCACACGCAATACAAATAAAACAAGAAAAATAAATCTTAACTACAATGGTTGCGACTTAATTCTAATTAGGCTTATCTGTTAATCCTCGGCGTGTCTAATACTTGGGTCGGTTCCAAAATCAAGCCTTCTCCAAAACCAATAGGTTTGCACCAATCACAATAACTTATGCTCGAACCAAGTATCAGGCCTGCTCTCAAAAGAAGCCTGTATCTAGGACTATAGCCGGTAACTAGGAATTTAGCCGGTAACTAGAAATTTAGCCGGTAACTAGAAGTTTAGCCGGTAACTAGAACCCTATTAAAATAGGGTTATTCTACTTCGTTAACTCGTGACACCTTAACTGGTAGTCGGGTAAAACAATTCTCTTCGTTGCTAACGGTAATAATGGGAAATTCTGCCCACAATTCAATGTCTGAACAGTTTCAAATTACCAAATTTCCCTACTGTCTGTTCTATGGCGGCCAACAGAAGATTTCATTAAATATCCGGACACAGTGCCGTATTTTCCACCGAATTCACAAAAATTCAGAAAAATCTCTTCCACAATATTCGATAGAAACAAATGAAGCTTAATTTCGTAAATCCAAACTTAGTTGTCCCCGATGAACAGGGATACAAATTAAACCCCCAAAAATCTTCTCGTTAACACGTGTTCACGTCGAAAGCTCTTAAATGAAAAAGGAGGAATCTTCGCACATATCCTTCACGAAATTTGACACACTTCCCAAAATAAAAGATGGCCTCTACTACTATAGGGACAATAACCGTAAATTTTTTCAGCCAACAATTCACGAACAAACAGTGGTCATTTGATACGACTAATCTTATTATTTATATAGATAACAACAAAAATCCCAACATTACTTAATTTTCCCATTTATTTTCGATTTTAATAATAAAGTTATAAATATGACGGAACACTGGCTACAGAACCGCAATATCCAAGTTATCAACGACAGAAAGAGGATGAATCAGATGAACTACTTGACAATGATTTCAAAACAATAACACTACAAGAATAATAAATTTACTTACAAAACCAATATTAGCAACAACTAGAAATAATTTATGGTCGAAAATAATAACAATGGTTGGCGATTAACTATAATCGAACTTAAATCAACCGGTTTTGCCTCGATAAATCCTACAATAATTACGAATTATAAGGTAAGAACAACATTTTGTTTACAAAAAGATATCTCAACGTTAACGAGAAATTAGCCCGTGACAAGATGAAATAAAATTGTAAAAATTAAATATTGAAATAAATACATAAATAAATAAATAAATAAATAAATAAATAAATAAATAAATAAATAAATAAATAAATAAATAAATAAATAAATAAATAAATAAATAAATAAATAAATAAATAAATAAATAAGTATCTAAATTAAAAGAAAAAAAATATATTGAAGAAGAAAAGAAAATTAGACTTCAGACAATAGAGGAAGCCAGAAAAGCAGAGAGTTGGAAATTTTAAGAGAGCAGTAAGGCAATAGATAAAAAGAAAGGCAACAGAAAGAAGGAGTTGGAAAATAGTAGGAAGAGAAAGGTATAGAGAAAGAGCTGAGCAACAGAAAAGAAGTGGAATAGGAAGAAGAGGAAGAAAATATTTTTTTTATGTTTATAATTTTTTTAGAATAATCAATTTAGAAATATTGGAATCCATGACCAATAATTACATTGAAGAAGGGTGTTCCAGAAGGAAGATCCATTTCAATATATATGTATATATATATATATATATATATATATATATATATATATATATATATATATATATATATACAAAAGGGGAAAATTATGACGGCTAATGAGCCAGAAACATGCATGTCTTTCTACCATTCCTACTCGTGGCCTTATTGATCCTTTTTGCTTACATGCCCAATAATTTTCCCCTTTTGTTTATATTAATACGCATTTTCTTGGCACTTTATTTATATATATATATCAATTTTATAACAATATATGCGTCTCTATGAACATTCACAACAACAATACTTTCTCATAAGCAACATGTAAATAAACGTTCATAAATTCCAATTCTAATGCTTCTTTACTCGCAACTCTACGCAACGATCGCGTACTTTCTCCCTCTTTTGCTTCTCATAACCCGAACAGGTTCATCTTCATTTGCATTTTTATTACTATACTGGTAACCGTATACTAAATCACGGCCAGAACAAAAGACTGTACCTACAAGTAACCAAAACAAAAGAAAAACGCAACATTAGCCGACTTGAATTTTAATTTAAAAATAAAAGAAATAGCCTGGGTATTTAGCAAATGCGACTGTTGAGTTGGTTTATATGCTCTTTTGCTGTTTTTTTTATTTAGATGTATTTTTTGTTTATTTTGGTTTTGTTCATTATGCGCGTGTAGTTTGTTTGTCGCTGAGATTGTAAATTCGTGAGAAGATTAAGGAATATAAAAACTTTCTAAAAAGAACTTTTTATAATAGAAAGTTTTTTACTGATTTAAGTGTCATCTCAACAATGCACAGCATCCCTGATATTGCAAAAATATTAAGTCATACAACGCTGTGATTGATCATAGAGAAGATTGTTTTCTTGTTAACAAAATCAAGGGTAGTTGTATCTAAAAACTTTCTAAAACACTTTATTTTATTACCAGTTAAAATAATAATTACTGTTTTCACATGTAAGAACAAAAAAAAAAACAAAAAAAACTTCTCTCTCGCAAGATCGATCCTATTACGATAACCCAACAGAATTGTCACAATCAACCGCTTATCCAAATAGGCCACCGCAAGCTTATATGAAGTCTTTCAAAATGATAATATGTATACATATTTAATTTAATAACAATTCAGTATAAATTTCGAAATCTATGTATATACCTAAACACACTTGAAACATGCATTGTCATCCAGTTCTTTTCTCAGAAAAGTCGTTCTTATATTTAATTTGTTAAAAGGTTGAACGCAACATAATATGATAATCAAATTATTAACAGCTGAAAAAACAGTTTTAAATATATATTTGTTTATATTGCAAAAATAACGAGGATCAATATGGCAATTTGTATTAGCACATCTGATAAAGAATCAATGATAAGTCAAATATTTAACTCGTAACTAAAAAACAAAGTTGATACCTCGAAGTTACTAGAAAACAAATACTAAATTGACATATGACAACTACATCTCGTACACTTACTAATTATCAATAATTAACATAATTATATCCGACAACATTGTCTGAATAAAATTCGTATAAACTCGTCCAACTGTCAAGACCCTCTAGCATTCGCGTGGTACGTTAAACGTTGATCTTTACCGATAAATCAGTTACCTCTGTTAGCAGCCAAGCTTACTACATAAGCTCTGAAGCTCTCGTTGTGTGCTTGTTTTATCTGGACATTTTTTTTTGCTATCTGATTGCATTGAAATATTTACTCGTTTATAAGACTTGTTTTCCTATAGTTCTACTCAAATCTATAAGAAAACAAAAAAGTATTAAAATAGTTTAACCGACTGTTTCAGAGTGTGTAGCGTAAAAAATACCCTTTGCTAGCTCCAGAGGGTTCTGCTGAAATTTTGCTTAGTTTTTTCCCCAATCAAGTTATTTAATAGGGCGCCAGTACTGACATACAAATAAAATATTAGATCAGTTTCAAATGATTTATTTCAATAAATTTGGTTACTTATTTTAGACAGTTAATGAAAAATTAATTTTATCTCTTATCTTATTTTGTTGATGGCTTGATAACGGTGTTTTCTAAAGCAATAGTTGTATGATTTCCACTGAAGACTTCTAAAACAAACAGCGGGCGATATGGAATTTTCCCTTCGGTTTTCCTGTCCGGAAAATCAGAACTGCAACGGACTTTCTGATGATAACTCTTGACGAATTCAAAATGTTGTTTTTGGTAAACCAAATATTAGGGCCCTTCTTTCAGGTGGTAATAACCCTGTCAATAAGGTTGGAATCAAAACTCCGAATTTCAAATACTTTTATTCGAACACAATAGCTATCAGTCTCTCCATATTTCGAGAAAAAATTACAAAAAATACCACAAAAACTAACCTAGTATTGAAATCAGCCATTGTATTCGAATATTTAAAATATTAGTAAAATAAATAAAATATTACATTCACCGCATTTTGGATTATTAAACTATTAAATTTAAAACCAAGGTAATAAGTAACTTACCAGAGACAGAAGGGCAAAGTTGGTCGGAAAACTTTGAATTAAATACAATTCAACGTTCAAATGAACAGAATAAAATCATAAATTGACTACGAAGCCAATAACTCTCCTACCAGTTTGCAGTCTCCCACTCGTTACAACGCCAAAACAATAAATAATTTAAAAATATTTATAGTCCAGGAGAACTGATCGAAATAAACGATGCAATCGTTACAAGTGTTTCATAATGTCATCAAATGTAGAAAAGATTTTCTGTTTTTCGTTTCAAGTTATACTTCTTTTGGTGCGTTAGCGAAAAATAATGAGGGTAAATTTTTACGATACACGCGCACACGTCACGAAAAACTGGACACACACAGTCACGAAAAAGCGATGTAACGAAAAGCCGACATCGACACTATGAAATTAGTTAGTTAACGTTTTAGTTTATATTCTTCCTTCACTTTAATAACTTTTCGAAGACGTTTTTGCATCAAGTCACACGTTTTTTACAGTCTTTTGTAACTATATCTGGATTACAGCCCCTAATATTTTTTCTTTTGTTGTGCAACCCATTCTGCGCAAACTAGCTTTCATAATCACCCAAAGATTTTGTATTGAGATCCGGTGAGTTTCCTGGCCATTCAAGCCATGGTATATTCTTGTCTTTGAAATATTTCCTCTTCATCTTGGAGATCATTTGAATTGTCTCAGCTCCTCTTCTAATATCTTCCCAACAAGTGTTTTGTATTTTTGAAAATTCATCATGCCTTTGATCTTCTTTAGAGGATGTTTAACTTTTTGATACAATTTTTAATCTTATAAATACATTCTAAAAGCTTTTCCTTAAATAAAGATTCTTAAAAAATACAATTTTCTCAGATTATATTAATATTTTTTTTCTAATTCTTCCATCTTCACGGAGAACTATAAGTCATACCAGTTTGGTTAGTTCTTTATTAGAAAACGCGGTCTCTGGGCATATGGGAGCCATGAATGAAGTCAGGATTGATGAAGGGTTATGGGTTTTGGAGTGATGGCTCTCTGAATGGTTATGGGATCGTTGGCAATCAGTATGGTAATTCGTACAAGATTTAGAATGACGGTAATCCAATCAAATGTAATTTATATGCCCTTTAAAGGAATTTTTATCATAGTTTTCAGTCATATAGATTTTATGGCTTCTGCAGGAATATTGAAAATATAATGTAAAAGTTGTAAAAATTGAACTACATTAAAAAGCGATACAATACCTACTTATTTGTGTAGAAAATCAAAAAAATTATTAACGATTTAAATCATCGAGAATAATTTTAAAATTTACGAAGAACTGGAAAAATGTTAAAAAATTAAAAAGAAAATGGATTTTAGTAGCGCCAGCTATGTGTCTATTAACGTTTCGTCCTCCTGGTAGTACTTAATGATAATTTTGTGAAACTGAAGTTTTTGGGATTGCTAAAAACGAAGGCAAAAACTTTATAAAATCTTAGAAAAACTCGGGGTAGAACAAAAACTTGTTAGATTAGTCAAAATGACGTTACAGCAGACTGAAAATCGAATCAAAATAAATGGAGTGACCTCAAGTAAATTTAATGTGGAAGTCGGACTGCGGCAAGGGAATCCGCTTTCTTCTGTGCTGTTTAACTTTGCCCTAGAGGAAGTAATTAGAAGTGCAAATATTAACAGATCGGGAATGCTCTATACGAAGAAGCACCAATGCTTGGGTTTCGCTGATGACTTGGCAATTGTATGCAGAAGTAAAGCAGAGCTTCAAAAGGTTGTAGTAGCACTGGAAGAAGCAGGTCGGGATTTAGGGCTTGAAATAAATGCGGAGAAAACTAAATATATGGCATGGACTGACAGTGACTTTCAGAGGGGTCGCTATATAACGATAAGGACCAGGCATGGCAAAGAATATAAATTTGAAGAAGTGGACAGTTTTGTGTATTTGGGTACGACGTTTACAAGAAAGTCTGATTCAAAAGATGAAATTAGGGCAAGAATATTAAAAGGTAACAGATGTCTATACAGTCTGAGTAATTTGATTAGAAAAAAATTAATTTCAAGAAAGTTAAAGATACGCATGTACCAGACTATGATAAGGCCAGTAGTAACTTACGCCAGTGAAGTATGTGTAATATAGAGCTATATTTATAAGGGTATTTATATTTGTAATTGTATTTATATTTATATTTATAGGTTTATGTATTTATATCTATATTAATTAGGAAACACTCAGTAGATTTATTACGATTATTGAGAAACTATTTAAGTTTAGTTAAGCATATTAGTATTTAGAAATAATGTAATTATGTCGTCACGAATTCCGACGACTCAGCAAGAGTTATGAACTCGTCGGAGTGAGTGACCGAAAATCGGGGCTTTTTAATAAAAACTATTAAACTGGTAAGATGTGTTTTTAATATAATTAAGAAGTAAAACTCATGAATAAATATATGAAAGAGATGTTTTATTACATGGCGATCCTGCCAGTCCAGCGTTATCACTTTGGTTAATGTTAATGGGCTACTCTGTTATTTTAATAAATAAAATGGGACAACAAGAATCAAAAGAGGAAGTTATAATTGCACAAGCTGGTAACAGTGGAGGCCAAACAAATAATACTCAATCCAATGGAGTAAAGGAGGTACTAGAAATTATATTTATTACATTGGCTTTCTTATGGTATTAGCATATTTATACCGTAAATGTAAAAATATGGTAGAAAGGAAAATCGACAGACATATAAGGGCGAGCCAAGAGTTAGTTTAAGAAGATAGAGAAGATTTTATTTTTAGGTTTTGCAATTAAGTATAAAATGAATGGATCTAGAAAGACAATTCCAAAATTTTGCTGAAGAACTAAAAGTGTTTTATAAGAACTTAATAAAAGACAATACCGAAAGAAGGACGGATGAAAGTGTTACAAATCGTAAGTTAGAAACTTTAGCTAAGTGTAAAAATAGTTATAAGAATTTAAAAGATTTGTTTAATAAATCAGACATAGATTTTCGTATTAAAACTAATATTAAAGAACTTGCTATTACAATAGAAAAATTAATTAATGCAATAGAAAATAGTTTAACAGAAAGATTACGGGTTTTGCAGCATACTGAGCAAATTGTACAGGGTAATAGTGTATCAAATTTAGATTGTTCAATTAATAAAATGACGGAAAAATTCGATTTGAGAACAGCGGCAAGTCTGCTACCGGTTATGGACGGTTCTGAAACTGTAACCAAACAACTTATTGATGGAATTGAATTGTATGATTCTATGCTTGATGCAAATGGTAAAATATTATTAACTACTTATATTTTAAAGAAAAGTTTAAGTGAAAATGCAAAAATTAGATTAAATAAAACTTACACTGATAATGGGGCTCTAGTAAATGATTTAAAGAAATATTTTATAACTAAAAAATCTGAAACATCCTTAGCTAGTCAATTACACAATGCTAAACAAGGGTCAAAGACTATTGATCAGTTTGGAAAAACGTTAGAAAAACTATTAGCAGAGCTAACACTTTCTCAAGCTGGCGATAATTTAAGTCATAGTAATATTTTAAATCAAGTTAACGAAAAGATTGCAATCAATACTTTTGCAAATGGGCTTAGAAATAATAATTTACAAATAATTGTCAAAGCACGAAATTATACAAATTTAAGTCAAGCAATACAAGGTGCAAAAGAAGAAGAACTTAATAACTGTTGCAAAAGTAATGACCAAATCTATCAGATAAGAGAGCATAGGAATTTTAGAGGTAATAGTTTTAGGGGTAATAATAATAGCAGAGGAAATAATTTTAGACCAAATAATGTTAGAGGAAATAACTTTAGAGGAAACAATGGTAACAGAAATTCTTATAGGGGTACCAATTACAGATCAAATAATTTTAGGGGTAATAATAATAATAATAATACTAATAATAATACGTTCAATAATAATAATAATAATAGAAGGGTATTTCACCTAAATAATTCTAATGCTAATACAAATGGTGAATATTCAGAAAATCCTCAAATATCTCAACCATTTTTTCGTGACCAACAATAATTCAGAAACATTTTATAATATTTTTGCTTTAAATGGATTGAATTTTATTAATTTATTTTATAATGGTACTAAACTTATATTTTTACTTGATACAGGCGCTAGTGTAAGTGTAATTTTTAAAAATAAAGTAGTTATTAGCGAAAGAATTAATTCATCAAAGAAAATGCATATTAATGGATTATGTGGGTCAGTAGTATCAGTTGGCACAGTACATCTTTCATTACAAATAAATAAAATAGAACTTTGTCAGGAATTCCAACTCCTAGACGGCCTTGCAAATGACATTGAAATGCACGGTATTTTGGGATCAGATTTCTTTTATGACTACGGAGCTACGATAGACTATGAAAAGTGCTTATTCTCATTTAATTTATATAAGACCAGACAAGTAATTCCTCTTGTGTCGGAACAACAATTGTATATATCAATTCCTAGTAGATGCGAAATAGTTAAATATTTTAAAGTTCAAACCAACGGAGATTATGTTGTTCTGCCGGGTGAACTGTGTGAAGGAGTATTTGTAGCGGGAGCTTTAGTTCGTGCTAACCAAAATATAATCCCTATTAAAATTTTAAATGTTAGAAATCAAGAAGTTATCTTAAAAAATTTTAATCCAAAATTAGAAACAATAGATTGCTATAATTTATGCGAATTTAAAGCAAAGCCAACAAATTCTGTCAGTAGAGCAGATAAACTGTTAAATTCAATAAATTTCCAGCATTTGAATTCGGACGAAAGAGACTCATTACAAAAAATTTTAGTAAAATATTCAGACGTATTTCATCTTGAAAATGATCCGCTCACGGTGTGCAATATTTATAAAGAAAAAATTATACTTAAAGAATCAACAAAACCACATTTTATTAAACCTTACAGACTGCCACATGCACAAAAAACACAAATTCATAATGAAATAGATAAAATGCTTCGCGACGGGATTATAGAGGAATGTAGGTCAGAGTTTCAATCACCTTTGTTAATTGTTCCTAAAAAGGGTTTTGATGAGAATGGTGTTAGAAAGGCTAGAATTGTGATAGATTATAGACAATTAAACCAGCAAATAGAGGATGATAAATTTCCATTGCCTTGTATATCTGAAATTTTGGACTCATTATCAGGAGCAATGTATTTTTCTCATCTTGACTTATCTCAGGGTTATTATCAGATCGAACTAGACAAAAATAGCAGGAAATATACAGCTTTTGCAACCGATAGAGGTCAATATCAAATGACGCGACTCCCCATGGGATTAAAAACAAGTCCCAGTTCATTTTCACGGGCAATGACAATCGCAATGTCGGGACTAAACTACGAATGTTGTTTCGTTTATCTTGATGATTTAGTAGTTTTTGCAAATAATTTAATTAATCATAATAAAAATTTGGTAAAAGTTTTTCAAAGATTAAGACAGGTTAATTTAAAATTAAATCCGAATAAATGTGAATTTTTGAAAAAAGAAATTCTTTACTTAGGTCACCAAATATCTTCAGAAGGTGTCTCTCCTGATTCTTCTAAAATAGAATCTATTCAAAAATTTCCACTGCCCAAAGATTCCCAAGAGGTTAAAAGATTCGTTGCTTTTACTAACTACTATAGAAAATATGTAAAAAATTTTGCAAAAATTGCTCAACCTTTAAATTATCTCACGAGAAAAAATGTTCCTTTCATTTGGACTAACGATTGTCAAAATTCTTTCGAAAATCTAAAAAAGGCTCTAAGTAATCCACCGGTTCTACAATATCCAAACTTTGCACCAGAAAATGAATTTATACTTAAAACCGACGCATCAAATTATGCATTAGGTGCTGTACTATCTAATTCAGATGATAGACCTGTTGCATTTGCAAGTCGATCTCTTAATAAAGCCGAGAAAAACTATAGCGTTATAGAGAAGGAGCTTTTAGCAATCGTTTTCGCAGTAAAACACTTTAGACCTTACCTATTTGGTAGAAAATTTTTGATCTTGAGCGACCATAGACCGTTAGTTTATTTATTTGGAATGACAAATCCCAGCAGTAGATTAATTAAGTTTAGACTCATTCTCGAAGAATACGATTTTACAGTAAAATATATTAAGGGTAAAGATAATGTTGTAGCGGACGCGCTATCACGTATCGATATATCTTCAGAAGAACTAAAAAATTTAAATAAAGAAGTGTGCGATTCAATTTTTGTTACCACAAGAGCACAATCAAAAAACGTCGAAAAAGAATTTTTAAGTAGTTTTAAAGATGATTCTGACGAAAGGATTGATCACCCTGGAGTTTTAGAATTATTGAAACCGCCTAAAGATTCGTTTAGTTTAAATATAATTTCAAAAAAGGAATTTGACAATTTAGTACGTAAAAATAAAAAAGGTAATTATATAGTTGGAAACTTAATATGTGATAAAGATTCGCGAATCATATATTTTTATCAGGATCCTCGATCATCATCAGACTTAGGTACGATGTTGAGAGACCTGAAATATATTTATAATAAAAATAAAATTCCGGAATTAATTATTTTAAAGAATCGGAAAAGTGCACAAGTAATTAAATTGTTAATGAAATTCCGTAACGAGATTAAAAATATAGGTATCAAAATATCTATTATAAAAGATGTAGAAAATATCTTAGATAATGAAACTAGACAAATTATTCTAAATGATTTTCATATTCTCCCTACTGGAGGACATGCAGGTATAAACAGGATGTACAATAATATTAAAAAGAGGTATTTTTGGCAAAATTTAAATAAGGATGTAGAAAGTTTTGTAAAAAGATGCGACCATTGTCAAAGGTGTAAACATTTCAATCCAAACAAAGAACCTTTATCTATAACCACAACTGCTTCATCAGGATTTCAAAAAATTTTTATAGACTTAGTTGGTCCACTCCAAGAAGATGTAGAAAATAATAAATATATTTTAACGATACAGTGTGAGTTAACTAAATTTGTAGAGGCATATCCATTAAAAAACAAGGAAGCTAATACAGTGGCAACTACACTAACTAATAATTTCATATTACGTTACGGCATTCCAGATGAAATTGTCTCAGATCAAGGTACTGAATTTATGGCGTGTATTTTTAAAGAAGTCTGTCAAATTTTACAAATTAAGAAACTTAATTCAACCGCGTATCATCACGAGACACTAGGCGCTCTTGAGAACTCTCATAAGAATTTGGGTGCTTATTTGCGAATTCAAGTTGCAAAATTTCAGAATGCATGGAGTTCTTGGGTTCCGTATTGGTGTTTCGCTTACAACACAACAGTACACACTGAAACAAAATATACCCCTTACGAACTTATTTTCGGAAAACTCGCAAAAATCCCCTCTAATTTAAATTCTTGGATAGACCCTATATATAATTTTGAAGATTACCCTCACGAACTAAAATATAGATTACAACAAGCATGTAATGATGCAAAACACAATCTAGAGGTATCAAAAAGCAAACGAAAATCTATGTATGATAAAGACATAAAATCTGTAAAATATAAAGTAGGGGATAAAGTAATGTTAAAAAATGTAATTAAAAATAAATTAGAACCATTGTATATAGGTCCGTATACGGTGATTGAGGAGAAAGATCCCAATATTTTTATAAAAATAGACAACCGTATAATAGAGATTCACAAAAATAGGATAAAGTTATATAATAATTAAAAAAAAAAAAAAAATATATATATATGTCTAATTGGTTAAGTAAAGAATATTTTTTTTTTCTCCTTCCCGTGGGAGATGTAATATAGAGCTATATTTATAAGGGTATTTATATTTGTAATTGTATTTATATTTATATTTATAGGTTTATGTATTTATATCTATATTAATTAGGAAACACTCAGTAGATTTATTACGATTATTGAGAAACTATTTAAGTTTAGTTAAGCATATTAGTATTTAGAAATAATGTAATTATGTCGTCACGAATTCCGACGACTCAGCAAGAGTTATGAACTCGTCGGAGTGAGTGACCGAAAATCGGGGCTTTTTAATAAAAACTATTAAACTGGTAAGATGTGTTTTTAATATAATTAAGAAGTAAAACTCATGAATAAATATATGAAAGAGATGTTTTATTACATATGGGTCTTAAGAAAAAGCGATATTAGTATGCTAGAAGTATGGGAAAGGAAAGTGCTTAGGAAAATCTTTGGTGGCAAAAAAATAGATGAAGTATGGGAGAGAAGAACAAATCAAGAACTATATGAGCTTTATAATGAACCAAGTATAACGGCAGTCATAAAGGCACAAAGAATTAGATGGTTTGGGCCCGTACTAAGAATGGAACAGGAGAGAGTACCCAAGTTAGTCACTGAGCGGAAGATAGGAGGAAAGATGAGAAGAGGGCGGCCAAGAGAGAGATGGAGGACTCAAGTGGAGCATGATATTGAAACACTAGCTATACAAGAATGGAGAAATAAAGTGATGGATAGGAAAAAATGGAGAGAAATAGTACAACAAGCCATGGGCCTTCTAGGCCTGCAGAGCTAAATATATATATAAAAACGAATGTGAAATCGACTGAAATTGTCTTCAGAGTACCTGAGAATCTTTTGGTGACTATTGAATACGTTTACAAATCTGAAACTGTTTCTGTAAGTGTACTAAAGGGTTTAAAAGTGCTTCAAAAATTTGAAACTCTTTTTGTGATTGTTTAAGATAAGCTTTTACGATAATAACACTGTTCAAAAGATTTGAGATTATCTTATTTTCTGTTCTAAGACTGTTTTAAGTAGGTACTTCTGAAGCTATTTAAACTGATTTTATCCCTTCATTGATTAGTCGTAAAAAATCTAATCAATAACAATTTTTGTATTCCGAAGACATTAAAACGACAGTTATTTGTTAAAAAAACATAGTAACTTCCTAAAACAATTCTATCCTCATAAAATACGGATATTATCCGCTATAATTCATATCGTTGTTCAATAAATATCGATTTCAATTTTAAAACAGCAACCCTGAAATTGAATGTAAACAGATAATAATCGGAAATAAATTCACTAAAAGCAAATTACATCCTACGATATATTGTAAATATATGTGTGTATGAAATTAATTATTATGTTTGCAATTGTAACGTTCTGATAGTATTGTCCAAATTTTGAATGTTCGAATTTAATCAGTGAATTTAATCGTTTCATAGCTGACGAAACCAATTGAAATTGTTCAAATCTAATTTTAATTATTGAAGTATTTGATTAAGATATTTTAATTTTCTACTTGAAGTATTAGGTAATTCTTAATTAATTATTTAATTGAGTACTGTGTATCAATTAAAATATTAAACACTTTCTTAGATTAGCTATAAATTACATATTTTATAGTCCAGGAAAATGAGCAAAATGTAGTAATTTTTTGACAGTTCTATGTAAGTATCCTCTACTTGGCATAAGTGGAACTCTGGGTGGCACTCCAACAGCAGCAATGGAAGTCCTGTTAGACCTTCCTTCTGTTTACGGAGCAAGGATGGGACTTCTACAGATTGGAAGAAAATTTGAACAAAATTTGTGTTAGATTAGTACATAACGAAATAAAGCAAGATATGGATGTGTAAGTCCTTGAAATCCCTTGTAAACAACTGTGAATTTGTAAGATGAGAACTACTTCACCTTCATCCTCAGTCTGATGGAATGGTTGCAAGAATGTACCGAACATTTTTTAACTATCTATCAAAAATTGAATCTGAGTATTAAAAAGAGTGGAACGAACACATTGCATTATTTTTAATAGCATACCGATAAGCTGCCCAGGAAGTCTTGTTCGGTAGAGAGATGAGACTCTTGTGATTTAGTGTTTGGATCTGGACCCGTGTCCGAAGATGAGTTTGAGGTTGAAGAAGGCTTATAAACCTAAGAGTAAAACTCCCTAAAGTGGTCTCCAGAGTTATACAGAGCAACTCTAGGAAGGAGTACCAAGAAGTACAGCCTTGAGCCGAATAAATGTATGGATCTGTGGACAATACAACCAATACTGGGAACGAGTTATCAAAGGATTCTTTACAGATCATGCTGCGGTCAAAAGGAGACCCAAGCTGCATAAAATCTGAAATAGTTAAACACATACTATACCATTGGATCGCAGGAGACAATATATTTTTCGTCCTCTACAAATCAGTAGGGGTTAATAACACCTCGTTGCAAAATTTCTATATTTTTAAGTTATTGAAACGAATAAAACTATTATAAAGCTTGTATATTAACTTGAATTTATGAGTATTTATGATAATTTTTTAATTCAAAACTCAACACAGCTTTATTTATAAACATAAACAAAAAAGTGTATTTCCCTGGTCTATCAAGGCATTATTAAAATGCCATTAAAAATCAGTATTTGCAGATTAAAAATTCCCAGCAAATAGGTATACATACCTATATTGTTACATTAGCACTGAACCGGAATTGCATTTCCGCATTAATATCAGGATTTTTCAACAGGTGAAAATCAAAGTGAATTCACATACTAGGTATTATTTCGCTTATTTTCGAAATATACTCGGTGAACGTACCTCACATAAAATATGATTGCAATATACTAAAAGCATCTTTTATTCAAATTGAAAACGCCAGTTAAATCATTAAACAGTAAAGCATGTTAATGCCTTATTTTACGGAGCTTCAGGACAATAGTAGTAGTGCATAATTCTATGCTGATATTTTAAGAGATTAGTTCGAGAAGAATCATAAAAGTCGTTAGGAGTTGTTTGAATCAAACAACAAGGCTGTTAGGATATTAACATCTCCGCCTACATTGAAAACGTTTTTTTTATTGACAGTTAAGTTGAGAAGTCGTTAATTTTTTTTAAAGAACAGCTAGTTACTAATTCATAAAAGAAGTAGTTTTAAAGTAATTATGACTGTGGTAACGATGTAGGTATTTAAAAAAGTAAAGTAATAAACTTTTCTACTGGAGTTTGTGTTCAATTCTTTATTTATTATTTTATGTAAATAAATTTTAAAGGAATAAATTAGAGAAAAAGGAAGAAAAGTCATAAATCTCAAAGTATTTTTGAGTAATTCGCCTGGTGAATGCTCACCATAACTTTCGCACGTAATCTGCGCGAGACAGAAAACTAATTCGAGTTATGCCAACGTAAAACCGCACAAAATCACAAAAGACAACATTTTGCACGTGTTATAATCTATATTTTTAGAATTGAAGATTTAATACGTCAATCACGAGATCCTGAGCTACCTTGAGACACACAACCTTTTAAGTGACAGGCAATATGGTTTTCGCCAACAAAGGTCAATAGCCGATCTACTAGCATATGTAACTCATGTCTGGAGTGATGCCATCCAACGCTATGGGGAGACTCAAATAGTATCATCAGACATCTCAAAAGCATTTGATCAAGTGTGGCATGCAGCTCTTTTGAACAAACTGCCTTCATACGGACTCTCGCAAAACCTTTGCAGATGGATATCCAACTTTCTCTCCAACAGGCACATCCAAGTTGCTGTAGATGGACATTCTTCCAACCTCTACAAGATCAACGCTGGAGTTCCCCAAGGATCGGCTCTAGCTCCTACTCTATTCTTATTACACATTAATGATCTACTAGAAGTCACTAATAACCCGATACATGGTTTTGCAGATGATAGCAACCTACACTGTAGCAAAGCGCACAACCGTCCCATACCTCTAGATATTCTGGAAGAGCACAGAAGATCCACAATGGCTTCTCTCAATCAAGATTTGAGAATTGTAGACGAGTGGGGAACAAAGAATCTTGTTAGTTTCAACGCTTCCAAGACAAAGACATGTTGCCTATCAAACAGGCAAACATGCGACTCATCCATTACAATCAACGATCAGACACTGGTAGCGAGCGACTCCATTACGCTGGTTGGTATAACGATTTCCCAGGACTTACTCTGGAACGAACATATTGCATCCATAGCAACTGCAGCAGGAAAGAAATTAGGCTTTCTGTTTAGAGCACGGAAATATTTTTCTTCGTCCAACTTGGCTACTCTTTACAAAGCGCAAATACGGCCTTATCTTGAATACTGCTCGCATCTATGGGGTTCGGCGGCTCCGTCAAGGCTCGGAGTTCTTGATGCAATACAGAGAAGGGCAGTTCGACTAATAAACAACACCAGTATCACCAAAAACCTAGCCCCATTATCCCACCGAAGAGCAGTGGCTGATCTTTATTTGTTTTACCGATACATAAACGGATTTTGCTCAGAAGAACTCCGCTCTATAATGCCTCTACTTGCCAGACCAGCCAGAGCAACGCGAGGTGCCAACTCCATGCACCCTTATACTGTTCAGTGCCCGACATCGAGAACGGATCGATTCGATCGTTCCTTCATCCCCAGGGTCTCCAGATTGTGGAACTCCTTACCTCCCCACGTCTTCCCCACTCGTCGTAACTTGCAGGCTTTTAAATCCCAAAGTAATAAATTACTTCTTCTGCCCCAATAGATGTTCTCGGTACATTTGTATTTACATCTATATCTACGAGGACATCCTTAATAAAAAAAATATCCTTCTGTTTTCTTCCTACTCGCTACGATCTAAAGCTTTAATGCAAAATTAGAGTACGTTTTTACTTCCGTGAAGCTACATTATCTTGCTAACAATGGATTTTAAAAATTGTCTCTATTTAAAAAAAAAACGAATATTCTAGAATTTCAATTACTCTTTTAACCAATCACCTTCATTAATTTAAATGACTTCTTGCCTGAAATAAGTACAGTCTAGCGCTCGTAATTTTAATAATTTTTATATTATTTGGATTGCACGTTAATTAAAAAAGTGACTACGTCGACAACTGCAGGTTTACTACCAACATGTAACTAAAAAAAACATCGCTCTGTCTACTGTATTTTCCTTCGTCATCGAAATAAAAGGATAGACATCCGGGGCAAATTATAATAGAATTTATCCATCCACAGTTATTTTGGCGAAGCAGATGGTAGGATGAACGGTTGACCGCGCCATGCAATGTTCGCGATTTGTACTCCGTTTCAAGCTTTATTTTATACATGAACAACCAATTACAGAAAATATATCAGAGACACAGTTCTATGTCTGGATTCAGTTATACAGTCTGCATTGTATAATTTATTGAATACAATGACTTTTTCTGCTGTCATTCCTGGAGGTCGATAAATCATTGAAAAAAAATCAAAGCCAATATGAAGTATCATCATCATTTCAAGCGTGCATATAAATCGCAGAGAGCCGGTAATTGAAATATCCCTAATGGCTTTTCTCTGTAAACAATCGCCTGCAGTCGTTTGGGGGGTGATCAGTCACTTAGCAGGCTAGCAGGGACTCGGATACGCATTTTGTTCTCGATTGGGACCGCAGAAGGTTATCCCGTGGGATATCATTTGTCTCCAAATGCTATTTTTTATTTAGATCTGAATATTTTCGTATAATTTTTACAGAAGTCTCAGTGGACAAATATTATTCATCAAATATAAAGAAGTTTCGTACAATAACTATAAATAATGCTACTGTCAATGTTTTTGGTTCTCCATTTTTAAATTTTTGACATTGTAACATTGCTTTAAGCATTTAAAAACGAAGAAGAAATTATAACATTAACTTTTAAGCATGCCTCATATCTAATTATTTTTAGTAGGTCAGTAAATTGGGTATCGCCCGAACAAGGGCTTTCTAAAAATTCTAATTGACACAAAGCAAGCTAGATTATCATAACAATATTTTAAGATGCTATTTTACGGAATTCCCAATTGGCGTTACGTAATGTAAATAAAAATTGAAGCCGAAAGTTAATTTTTTGTTTGAAAGGGAAATTTTCTGGTAGACAAATTCGCTGACAAAATTGTCACTTATACGTGTAAGCCGAGCGTTACATTACCAAATTGAACGAAGGGGAACATATCAAAGAAAAACATTCGTCCCCCAAAATCTAGGGAGAAGTGCAAACTTGTGTTTACTTTACCCCAGAAGTAGGATATGCCGATATTCAGAAGTGGGATGCAAATCATTCCGGGATGTTTTGAATTGGCAGTTTCAAGTTTGCGGTGCCATATTGTTCGACTATTCAAACTGAAAGTGAAACCTTACAAACGTTACCGTTAGAGAATAAGACGAATAAAGCAATGTACACACGTCGCACGATTTTCGATAGTTGATGCCTTGATTTTTGTATAAACAAAAAAATATTTTTGTACAACTGTCATTAAAAGTGACACTTTTAATGATAGCAAACAATGTTAAAAACGATTGTTTACATAGCAGCGTGTTAAAAATACTTTTAACACGTTGCCATGTAAACAAGTTTACTTTTAACACGGTTTAGTTTACTTTTAACACGGTTTGGTTTATTGTCATTGCAAATTCGCTCGTTTCATTATCAAAATAGGGAAGTTGTACAAAAAACATTGTATGGTATTTGTGTTAAAAGTGATTTTATTTTGTTCGTGAAATTGTTCAATTCGCTCCGCTCATTTCACAAACGTTTTCACTCACAAAATAAAACCTCACTTTTAACACTCATATCATAAATAACTATTTTAATTGAATAACGCTGTAATATGTCAATATTTATTCACAAAAACTTGATTAAAATGTCCATTAACCTATTTTTTATGTAGGCGGCACTCTTATATAAATAAAACGATAATAAAATATTATCGACACTCTAGATTCTCTATTTATGACAGTTTCGGTTATCCGATCGGTTTATTTGATCACTTGAAATTACCATTTCTACGAATAATTGGGTTTATTACACACATAAGGAAGTGTCTATACAAATGTAGTTTTGAATTTTGATAAATATGATCAGACCCATCTCTCAAAGAATATATATTTTTATAGCTACATAGGTTATTTATATTTAATTTTTATTTATGTTTCGGCGCGTCAATAGGGTATTTTTAAATTATCTGAGATCTGAGGTACCGTTTTCACAAACCAAAGTGTGCCAAGTCCTGGACTAAATTGGACTACTGTGGCTCGGTTCCAACCCCTACAACTGGCTTAATTTTTATGAAAATTTAACAGAATATCCTTAAAATAATGCTTAAACATATACCAACACTAAAAAATTATTAATAAATTAGGTGTACCTGAGACGTAGTTCGCGTGGCGTGTTGATTGTTGTTTAAAAATTTCTTTACTCACCCCGTTAAAATGTTATGTTGAAAGACGACAAATACATCTGTGAAAACCGCATTCGAATCGGATCAGTAGTTTTCATGTGATACGCGCACAAACATACAGGCAGACAGACAGACCTACAAAAAAATCTAACCACATTTTTGGGTTCTCTATCGATGTACCCGTGACGTCGTTCGCGTGATGTATAGATTGTTGTATTAAGATTTCTTTCTCCCACACCGTAAAAGAGTTGGGGAAGAAATTTTTATACACCAGATGTTAAGTTAAAAGAAGACAAATACATATGTGAAAACCGCATTCAAATCGGATCAGTAATTTTATTGTTATGCGCGCACAAACATAAAGATAGGTAGACAGACAGACACACGTACAACAAAAAATCTAACCAAATTTTTGGGTTCTATATCGATGTACCCGCGACGTCGTTTGCGTGACGTATAGATTGTTGTATAAAAATTTCTCCCCCACACCGTAAAAGTGGTTTTCCCAACATTTCTCTTCACTGCTCTTCTCCTATTGATTGTAGCGTGATGTAAAGTATCATATAACCTGCTCAGGAGTATGAAAATTAATTGTACCAAGTTTCGTTAAAATCCGTCGAGTAGTTTTTGTTTCTATAACGGTTATACAGATAGACAGACAGACAGACAAAAATTTTACTGATTTCATTTTTGGCATCAGTATCGATCCCTAATCACCCCCTGATAGTTATTTTGGAAATATATTTCATGTACAGAATTGACCTCTCTACAGATTTATTATAAGTATAGATAAAATCATTAAAATATGCTTTTTTAAACCATCTTATACATAGATACCAGTTTTATCTGAGTATACCAATATATCGAGTAGAAAATAGTTTTTCCTTGATATAATAGTAAGAAGAACGGTTAACCAATGTAATTAAGTCAACCGATTCATCTGAGCTTACGTATGTTACGAAGAGGGCTCTTAAGACATGATTCCCTTAATTACCTTAATTTATATTAAAAGATCGCTTAACAGATACGACCTCATACGAAATGGGTAGACCGTTTGTGAATATGTTAGTGCTTATAAATCGTGTTGCAATGATGCCACATGTTTAGAATAATACCTATATAGTGATATACATATTTGCCAAATGCAAATAACGTGGAAAACGAGGAAAATTTACAAATAGAATAAGGTTGAATCGTAGCGTAATCTTACCAAAGAATATTGTAACTTAAAGTTTTATTTTGAAGCAAGATGACAGACAAGTCTGTAAAGCATTATTACTAATACCAGATAAAACTTTGTTTCTATTTTTTATTTTCCAAATACATTTTTACTAAACATATTTCGATAGGTTTATAGTATTACTCTATGCCGTTAATTAACATTTATCACCATTTTAAACATAATTTATAACAAAATAAAATGTAAACAACCCTAATTCTTTATAAACAAAAATCGTGAATTTTATTTTGACATCGTTCAATGTAATTTACTATAAAAATGTCGATAAATAACGCATTTATGTCTACGTGTCATACCCTTTTGTTTGAAACACATTCAATTAACAGAAAATGCATAATTTAGGATCTATCCAGAGTCGAATCTATTGTTTTCCAATGTCATTTACAATATTTACCGAATGCTGAAAATCAACAAAGAATTATATTGGAATTATTTATGTTATTTGAACATATAAATTGATTTTGAACTCTATTCGAAATATCTTGTTGTGTTCAATATTTAAAACATAATTCTTATAATTCTAAAAATCCGGACTTTAATTTAATTCCACATCTTTTTAATGTAAGCAGTTTCACATTCGAAACGCAAAACGAATATGAACAGTTTCGTGCTTCACATTCGCGCTTTAAGTGTTTGTCTTGCAAACATCAACTAAACTTGCTGATCGAAAACCACGCAAAGTAATTATGTTCGCATTTTTTTGTGTTAGAAAACTATTTAGTTTTATCGGTCTAATATGTACAAATCAAAGCACGATTGCGAAATAATTAAATTACACATTCCAATCGGAATCAAACAGAGTTAATACTTCGAAAAAATGTTTTATTTCGAAAGTAATACCTTATAAACCATATTTTTTCATTCACTTCTCGTTTGTTTTTGTAGAAGTATTTAAATTCGCATAGAAATAATACCGAAAATGATATAATCCAATCGTTCTTGTATGGTGTATCCACTTAATACGGGTACGATAATATGCAGTCACCAGATGGCGGAAATATTGGACCCTAAAAAACGATTGAAACAATAAAAATCGTAATAAATAAGCACCATATTTGGTATAAATTTCATAGAAACGATGTAGTAACTGTCTGCCGATTAGCAGATATGGATACAGGGCAGTAATTTAATATTTAGATTCTTTTACTTAGTGTAAACATTTACATCGTAATAACTTTAAATATTACACCAATTACAAATACACAAAAATCCTTCAGAACCACCTTACTGGAGTTATTCATAATGTCGACCTGCTCATTGAATAATCAAAGCTTTACTAACATAATAATAATAATAATAATAATAATAATAGCTGTTTATTGTCAAGATAAAAAATACAAAAATATAACAATCTATGTGACATGATGGCAGTCATAATTTAGTCTATATATATAAAAATGAAACCCGTTTTCCTTGGTCATGGCATCACGCGTGAATGGCTGGACCGATTTTTGTAATTATTTTTGTGTTGTATTTGTTATTATTAGGAGAAGGTTTTTACGGAAGAAAATATTAAAAAAATCTCTCAGAAATATTGAAAAATAGACATTTAATTTTGCATATTTTAAAAAACGCACGTAACGAATGTCAATGTCATTCACAGCCATAGACTATATTGGAAGAGCATCGTTTGTTCGGAAACGTGGTTACTTAATTAAATAAAGCTTCCATGTTTTAAATTCAGTATTGATTAATAGATATCTATACGATTTCATATAAATATAAGTTCGAAAAATATATTTTTGGTGCGATAAGTGAAACAAAACTATCCTTCTTTATCTCTTCATCTCTTTTATTTTTCTTAAATTTATTTTAGTTGTTGGTGTAGCAACGCGCGCCGGGTACAGGTATTTCATATATTTAAAAGAATGATCCTTACTAAGACTCACCGTAAGGTGGCGCAGTTAAGATAGTATAAATTTACATTAGCAATTCTTGCGTAATTAAGTACTATGACGCCACCATAAGGTGGCGCAGTTAATATATGATATATCTAATCGATTATTTACAAAACCGTAAAAATTTGAAAAAATGGTAAAAACCATCAGTAGGCGGTACGAAGTTCGCCGGGTCAGCTAGTTTCTAATAAAAACATAGATTTTAATTGAATAAAGGTATTAAACTTTTTCATGACAATAGGTTCTGGATAGATGCACCTGCAACAAGTGCAGATGCCTCTCTCTACCCCCAGAACCCAAAACCCAAATTAATCCACAACAAAAATAAATTCTTAAAAGTAGGATATTCTTAGCTCACTGTCCGCTCTACACCCTATTCTACATAATGTAATTTAGATATATGCTTGAGCCACCAACACACAGACTCAAACGCACAGTTAAATCAATAGCATCATTCTCATTTTCCGATGAAATGCGGACGGACTCAATAATTTAAATTCAGCAGGGATATTGTTATAAGACGATGCGATATTAAATGAAAACGAACGGCGAAATAATGAGCTACCGTGTCGGGGTATAGTGAGAAGACCACGATGACGTAAATTAAGGTTATGAACATCCGTCCTAAATGAAATTCGATTAAACAGGTACGGTGGTGTTTTAAAGATGATTACCTTATGACAGAAAGAAAGAAAATGAAGACTCCTTCTGTTTTCCATGTTTAGCCAGCCGGACCACACCAAAGCATGAGATACATGCTGCCTCCTTTGTATGCCATAAATAAACCTCAAACATGAATTTTGGACTTTTTGTATCCGAGAATAAGTGTAAACATCAAGACATGGGCCATATACAATATCACAAAAATTAAAATGACTCAAAACGAGAGAATCACAGAGCATTTTTCGTACTGGAGGTGACAAAGAATGACGAAGAGAATAAATAGTTCTAAGAGAATTATAAGCACGATTAGTTATTTTAGCAACATGTTCTCTGAACCTGAGCTCAGTGTCAATATACAATCCAAGGTCCCTGGCTACAGAAGAAAATTCAAGAAGATTACCATCCAATGACAAGCGGAGATTTTCTTGAAGAAAGTTGCGATCCTTATTGCTACAAAATAGCAGCACAGACGATTTTGAATGATTTATTTTGAGGCCATGTTTGGACGATACACATAAAAGATTCTGTAGATCTTTATTAATGACCAACTCCGCTGTAGCAACATCCTTGATATCAAAAGAGTAATAAAGCTGGGAGTCATCAGCATATAAATGAAACTTACAAACCTCGAGACAGTTATAAATATGACATGTGTAAATTGAAAATAAGAGAGGACCGAGAACAGAACCCTGAGGAACACCATGATGCAACATCAGTGAATCAGACAACTCCTCAGAAATCTTTACCCTCTGTGACCTACAATCCAAATAACTGGCAAAAATGGATACAGCATTGTCGGAGAGACCTAAATAGTGAAGAATAGCCAAAAGTAGATCATGGTCAACGATATCAAACGCCTTCGAGTAGTCTATCAGTATCAGAGCTGTGTTTCGATGAACATCAAGGGATGACATAACATCATCAAGTATTGCAGCTAATCATCGATCTTTGAGCATATTCTAAATAGAGGCAGCCTTCAATACTCTAAAAGATGGCAAAACGACCATTTGGTTTTTGTTGACAGAGACAGAGACCGCACATAGTTTTACTTTATCTCTCTCTCATTACTTGGTTTGCGTTTAGTTACAAAAAGAATCTTTTAAAACTTCTTGGTGGCGTAACTGATGATGTCGATCTTCTCGTTAAATAATAAAAGCCCTTACAAGGTCTCGATATATTTTAATCTTCAGCATATACTAACTAGAGGCAGCCTTCAGTGATGACCCTTTTGGGTGTCTCTAAAACAGACCCTTGGGTCTGAGCCTTTGTGACTCTTGACGTATGACGTATTTTCGTGATTAAATGCCACCATATAGTTTTATTTGATAAGATTAGTTAAAATTATTCCTTATTCATATTTTAATTAATTGTTGTTATTGCTTGTTTCTTTGTTAACATATTTATTGTTTGTTTCCTGTTGTTTATCTCATCTTCCGCTTGGTTAGGTTTCTGCCTTCAGCAGGATACCTAATCAGAGGGTGAGATAGCCACGACCGTTGGGAAGTGTCTTTAGTAAAGCTACTCTTCAACCCAAACCACTAATGCACATTCTCTATCCTTCTAGGCATGACGATTTGGTTTATGGTGCATGGAATGCGAATGCACTTCATCCGCCAATAAAAGCAAGGTGCAAGAGAGAGATAGCACATAGTTTTATTTAATCTGTCTGTCGTTATTCAGTTCACATTATAGGCTGCGTGTAGTTAGTCTATACCTACTCGAAAATTAAACAAAAATTGCTAAGCATGTAAATATTTGTAAATACATTGATATGAAATGTTAAGTGAAAAAATTCACTTGGAAAATTGGCATTTCACGTGTAGCTACACATTCTTGAATAATATCCAGGAACTTTTGCCTTAATTTAAAAAGTTCCGATGTAAAGTAGCTCGTTACTGTAAAAGCTTGAAACTTTTTAACACCCCATCGTGGCAAGTAGTGTCACTTCAAAGCATTACTATTACTTTTTAAAGAGGTATTAAAGACATTATGAGAAAACTACAAAGTATTAAAGTTTCATGAAATTGTTAGCAATCCTTTTAGTAATAAAATAGTTAAAAGAGATTCAGAAACTGCTTTTTTGAAAATTATGATCATGATCTAGGAAAATTGAAAATATACTAATTAATATTTTCTGATTACACACGATATAGCCGCATTGGTTCCGAATTCCGATAAGTTTCTAGAATATCAATGAAGTCGTTCTACCGAAAGTAATTTTCAATTTATTAGATTAAAGTGTTGATAAATAACTAAACAAAAGCCGTAACTCTATTGTACTCTCTAAAAGTTGATGTTAAACTGCGCATTAGCTACGACTATAGGCGGATAATTTTAAATTCAATTTCAAACTTTGTTCTCGCAAATGAAATCCAAACATTTGCTCGATTCGGCACTCAATGCATTTTTAACAGAAACTGAAAGATTGTCTCTGTCTACAAAAGCTTTTCTCACTGTTGCTTTTTTTGGATTCAAGAGTTAATTATCCCTGAAGGCTTTTACTCCATCAAAGATATGATAAATAGAAGGTATTTATTTTAATATTCTATAGATACGATTATTGCAGGTATTGTAATGTAAATTCATTTCTAGACCACCACTGTTTCATATAAAAATAAAAATGTATCGGTTTACTTTTTAAAAGCATGTAGTAAAACAACATGTTTAAAACAACAATAAAACGAAAATAAAAAACGTAAACCGTTTTATTCTGTATATAAGTTGTCAAAATGGTCTCTACCGCTTGCTCAGCATGTAAATTTATGCTAAATGGTTGCGTTTTTGTAATGCAGGAGCTTAATTGTTATATGTATATTCAAGGCGCCATGGGAATGGGTCAGAACGTGGTCATTTCAGACTATCGACTGATCGCAGAGGATATATAGATAGCTACTTTTGGGACTCAATGGTTTTTTTAATAAAAATAATGTTATTCTGCCATTTACATTTATGTAAAATCAGTCTTATGTAACTTTTAAGCGGGACATCAGAAAAACACGATAAAATTTCGCATCGACTGTTTGATGTGAACTGCTTTAACCAATCAACTGGCATTGCGATAGCATAATTACCTAAAAATGTCTTTTAATATGTTACTTTGCGCGCTTAATGACTTAAATCAGCATTTTACCTTTCAATACATTAAAAATAACTGTTTATGTTAGCTTTTTGATTTTTTATTCCACCTTTAAATTCACAACAAATATCCATCTCGTTTTCAACATACAATAAATTTCACATCAACTTATTATGACAGAGATAAAAAACCATTATCTTTTTACCTACAAAGAAAACATTCAAGAAAACTGTCAAGAGAGCGAGAAAAATAGATTGCAATTTGACTGAAATTCTTCAAAAAAATAAGTCCCAGACAACAAATCGCCCGCGGTATTACATTCGCGTTGTCGTTGGTGCGTTTATTTATCTCTTTCTAAATGATATATGGGACTAAATAATTATTTCATATGATAAATGAGTGTTAGTTTTAAGATTTGTGAACCGCAAGGAATTTTTAAATGAGATAGATTAACTTGTTAGTTATTTTGACAACATGACACGAGGTCACCAAAGTCAGATATCAAATTAAGTGGTTTATATATACAAGCATTTAATCATTTAATTTTCTTTCTAGTCAAATTTTTACATACATCTATTAAAATATTACTTGAAACCGGTATCGCTTAACAGTAATAAAAATTATAAAAAAATATTGCAAAATTCGCATAAACGAAGTAATTTTATGTAGAAACTAATCAACATCAAAAAATAAAATCTTTTGTATAAAAGACGATGTAACACGTTTAAATATGAGACAAAGGACCCCACTCAGATCATATGGAAATCAGGTTTCTGTTAATTGGGCTGAAATTGAAATATTTTATGTATTTTCAACCCTGATCAAGAGTCTCAAAGGACACCAATGGGTGCTTAATACATGGAGGAGATTTTAGCACCTTATGTGGTATCTTATGTTGACTACATACTGCAAAGATCGTGCAAAATTACACTAAAAAACTCGGTTTTCGAGTTATGGAGTGGCCATCATTCAGTCTACATCTAAATCGAAATAAATGAGCTACACTTCTAGCACAAGTTTATATGTTTTATTTTGTTCTAGTAAAACCCGAATTATACTTATGTGGTTTAGTTGTTGCAGTTTTTCCATCTGAATAATCAATTTGAAAATAGAATTATTACACTTGAGTAGTTAAGAACGTTGACTACTACCTAATGAATTTTCATATCCTGTAAATCGTCCCACAGGATGTGTCCAGTTCGGACAATCACAAACCGGGGGTGGACACATCTGGTTCCCGTATTGTTAGAGCGGATTAACCCATAAATCTGGGATATATGGGCATACATGGATGGTGTCACACCCACTTTATGTACATACACAATGTCAGTGCAAGTTAATCTATAACGATATGTGACACAACAGATCAACTAAGCAAATCATGTATACGTCGGTAAAAACAATAAATGGAGTTACGTCTGCTGGAATAAATTGAAGATATATTTAAATAGGACTTTTGTGACATTTTTAGACGTAGAATTTATTATGTAATGGGTAAGGTACTTACGCCTAATAAGGCCCAGTTCTTAAGATGGCCCATTTTCAATATTTTGTACGTCTAAAAGTTCAAATGAATTTAAATTTTGCGCCCATGTTCGGTTAGTGCCATAGACAAAATTGCAACTTCATAAATAAGGAAGACAGTCGTCATTTTTGCAGTGGTTGCCAGTTTTTTAGTGTCGTTGCAAAGTGCTGACGATTTATAATCTTCTAATTTAAACCTTTTTAGTATTTTCTTAAGAAAACAAGAAGTTTTCGTGTTTTTTTTTAAATATAGCGTTACTTGGGTTTATGGGCACTTGACTCAACGTAAGAGTTGTTTATATTATTTGTTAATTTTCATTTATAAAAAATAGTTCTTGTGGCGAGGTAAATTACCCTATAAAGGCCCATCACATCCTATGATGGCTCGGGCCAATCGAAGATATGAGACAATTCAGATGTTTTTGAAAAAAATATTTGGTCTTTAAATAAACATGTTTTTTTCCAAAAGTGATTATTAGAATAACGCCACAACATTGTTATTTGTTTAGTCTATGTAGAGGTTTTTGTTTATTAGGTAAATTAAATTTTGCTAAGTCGAAGATGGCCCACCGTCCAATTTGTGACCAAAAAAAACTTTTGTATCAGACTGATTACCTAAGAATATCATATAATATTAGGTCAAGTTTTACATAAATACTTATTTTTTGTTTTGATAGGGTTTATTGATTACATAATTAATATCGGGCTATGATAGGTGCCTATGTTCCTAAAAAAGCCCACATTGAAGGTTTTAAAAAACAATTATTATCTTAACGAATTGTTTTCAAACATGTTGATTTGTATGATTACTTTATTCACAAATAAATGAACTATGTTGTGATAAAGGCAGTTTTCACAAATTTATATTTCTTTTCCAGCTATTAAAATTTAGCAAAAAGTGGGCCTTACAGGGCGCATGTACCTTATACCTTAAAAAATAGCCTTGATCGGTCCCTAATATTGGAGAATTAATAATAATAATAATAATAATAATAGCTGTTTATTGTCAAGATAAAAAATACAAAAATATAACAATCTATGTGACATGATGGCAGTCATAATTTAGTTTCTAATAAAAACATAGATTTTAATTGAATAAAGGTATTAAACTTTTTCATGACAATAGGTTCTGGATAGATTCACCTGCAACAAGTGCAGATGCCTCTCTCTACCCCCAGAACCCAAAACCCAAATTAATCCACAACAAAAATAAATTCTTAAAAGTAGGATATTCTTAGCTCACTGTCCGCTCTACACCCTATTCTACATAATGTAATTTAGATATATGCTTGAGCCACCAACACACAGACTCAAACGCACAGTTAAATCAATAGCATCATTCTCATTTTCCGATGAAATACGGACATACTCAATAATTTAAATTCAGCAGGGATATTGTTATAAGACGATGCGATATTAAATGAAAACGAACGGCGAAATAATGAGCTACCGTGTCGGGGTATAGTGAGAAGACCACGATGACGTAAATTAAGATTATGAACATCCGTCCTAAATGAAATTCGATTAAACAGATACGGTGGTGTTTTAAAGATGATTACCTTATGACAGAAAGAAAGAAAATGAAGACTCCTTCTGTTTTCCATGTTTAGCCAGCCGGACCACACCAAAGCATGAGATACATGCTGCCTCCTTTGTATGCCATAAATAAACCTTAAACATGAATTTTGGACTTTTTGTATCCGAGAAGAAGTGTAAACATCAAGACATGGGCCATATACAATATCACAAAAATTAAAATGACTCAAAACGAGAGAATCACAGAGCATTTTTCGTACTGGAGGTGACAAAGAATGACGAAAAGAATAAATAGTTCTAAGAGAATTATAAGCACGATTAGTTATTTTAGCAACATGTTCTCTGAACCTGAGCTCAGTGTCAATATACAATCCAAGGTCCCTGGCTACAGAAGAAAATTCAAGAAGATTACCATCCAATGACAAGCGGAGATTTTCTTGAAGAAAGTTGCGATCCTTATTGCTACAAAATAGCAGCACAGACGATTTTGAATGATTTATTTTGAGGCCATGTTTGGACGATACACATAAAAGATTCTGTAGATCTTTATTAATGACCAACTCCGCTGTAGCAACATCCTTGGTATCAAAAGAGTAATAAAGCTGGGAGTCATCAGCATATAAATGAAACTTACAAACCTCGAGACAGTTATAAATATGACAAGTGTAAATTGAAAATAAGAGAGGACCGAGAACAGAACCCTGAGGAACACCATGATGCAACATCAGTGAATCAGACAACTCTTCAGAAATCTTTACCCTCTGTGACCTACAATCCAAATAACTGGCAAAAAAGGATACAGCATTGTCGGAGAGACCTAAATAGTGAAGAATAGCCAAAAGTAGATCATGGTCAATTTGTTCTAGGTTATTCCAGAAATGTGCACTATGATATTTTAAAAAAAATAACCACATGAATTATCAATGTGTGTTACATTCAATTAAAGCTATTTAAAATCTGCACTAAATAATACCTAGCCTGATTGTAATTGATTACAGTGTCTATAGAAATCTATTAAAAAAGAACCAAAATCTTTACTGACCTGTCGAAAGAAGAAAAATAACTTTTTAATTCAACAAGCACCCTATCCTTAAATCTACTCCATATTTTAGCAATCTCAGCGTAATTGACAAAATCCCGAACACCTTAAATGCCGACTTTTAAAAAACTCGTGCTCTATCTTTCGATCTCCCCTACAACCAATTCTTTCTCACTTCGATTGAAAAGTCTGTTATCCATGGAATTCTTCCAAATGTCAGATAGGATCTATTTCGCAATGTGTTAGACGTCGATGTTCATTGCTCTTTACATAAAGAGAATGTTTATTTAAAACAGGAAATATTTTAGAAAATCAATAAAAAAATGCAAAACCTCTGCTACATAATAATTGCGGAAATGGAACACAGACAATAAGAAGAAGACGCTTTAAAAATAGGTAACACATTAGAGTGTAACTGGACGAAAGTGTAATTTAGAAATTTAAGTAGACTAGAGTATGGTAAGAAGAACCCATGAGGATAGAACTGTGCCATAAAAAGTTATGAGTTAACTACGAAACTGAACAGTTACACATTAAGGATCATTTAAAGATGAAGTAGATGAGGATACAGAAAAAAGAAACTTTAATAAGTTTATAAAGAAGGAAGAATAAAGAGATTGGTTAAGATAAGACAGACAGACTCATAAATACTCTTACATAATTCACTATCACTCAATATTAAGGATTTTAAAAATTTATCTCATGAATGTTGATAAAATTACAGTTAATTTGTTTAAACAAGACCAAAGAATGTCTAATGTGTGCGGTTATTCAAATTTGTGTAGAAGGCAGTAAAATTTAACGACTGGCCGAAAGCAAGTACCTATTTAAAATGATGTAAAAGCAAATAATTGACGTAGTGTACACGGACTCACGACAAGTCCACAAACATTATTTATACAATCGAAAAGTGATTGTTTTATTGTTGGAACAAGTTCGTCATTATTTATCTTATGTAACATCTAAAAATTGTTGGGAAGAAAAAATACACCGTTTACGAGAACCTGAAAATGTTTTACAACAGGTTTTAAAGCTTCTCTAAGGTATATTAAATTATTAGTTTATTTAAAATTACTTAAAGAATATTGCTTGTTTAAGTTCAGGCTTGTGAATTAAAATTTCATCGATTATTTACTCTTGAGGTTCTCTGAAAACAAGAAAAAGTGTGCCAAGTATAAACTAGGTATTTTTAGGAATTTTTTTATTCAACTGGTCCAAAAGGTTGAAATAATTGTTAATTGTTTTACCTTTTTCAAGATAATCAATCAATAAAACCTGTTTTGCATACCAAAAAAACTGATGCCATAACCCTTTTTTTCAAATATTTCTTACTATAACTGTTTTGGAGGTGATGAACCATTTCCAGACAGGATGGTGAAGATCACAGATCTAGAAAAGCCATACAATGTCAGTATTACTGACAGGGCTGCCTGGGAGAAAGGTGAACCTGATTACATGAAAAGGGGGATCACTTGGGATACGGATGGCTCGAAAAAGCCAACAGGCAGTGGGGCGGGAATATATGGAGTCAGACCCAAGGCGCAGTTTTGCGTAAGCCTGGGTAAACTGGCTACTGTTTTCCAGGCTGAAGTTGTTGCCCTATCCGAGTGTGCAAAAGTGTGTTTGGAGCGTGGTCTGACAGGCCACACCATATACATAAACTCGGACAGTAGAGCAGCGCTAATGGCACTTGACAGTTTTGACTTTACCTCTAAGGCAGTATGGGACTGTCATCAGGCCATGAAAACCCTGGGAGAGAACAACAAGGTTATCCTTAGTTGAGTTCCGGGGCACAAAGGTATTGCTGGCAATGAGGGAGCTGACAAGTGGGCAAACAAAGGAGCTGAAAGCCCACTTATTGGTCCAGAGCCGACGTGTGGTATTGCTTACAACACAGCACGAAGAGCTGTTCGCCAGTGGATGGGCATAGAACATCGAAAGAGCTGGGAAAGAACAGAAGGCAAAATACAGTCAAAGAGAATGCTGCAGACACCTACATTATTAAAAATTGATAAAATCTCTTATCCTACAATTTCTGGTCCCTAGAAACATAACGGATGTTTTCTAAGACCTGCTAATAGCACATGGCAACTTTTGCGTAGATGTGTCTAAAGATGATTCTAACGAAGATTTTAAAAGTAAATCTATGGGACTTCTCAATTGATTTAAACTGGTTCTTCGAGAGAAACGACACAAATCAGCAATGTGGAGTTTATTAAAATAGTCCCCGTTTAGTTGTGTTACCAATAGCCAACACCTTCGTTCAATTTCGTTTGTAACTATTTTGTTTTTCGGTATGTCACAGATTTTAAAATTTTTTAAAAGTTGTAAAGATCACCAAAAGAAAGCGTTTGCATCATTCTTGGTTGTTGGAATATCACGTATTTTATAATTATTATTAAAAATGTTCCTGAAATTAAATTCAGAACAAATTTATTACTTTTTACTCGACTCCTACAAGTAAATTCCTTACAGAGTTCTTGCGGCTTTGCAAACACCGTTATCAATTGACTTATTTTTGTATTCCGTGGCATTTTTCGGAAGCCACAGCCCCAAGATGTGTAATAATTGAACAATCTCAGTTTACTATTAGTCACGATTTGTAGAGATCTTTAGTTTATGACTTCGGGGCATCGATTCAACCACAGAAGCTGGCATTTCGAGAAGTAGCAGAAAATATGAACTGCCTTTCTGAATTTATAGCCCCTGAAAGTATACGGAACAATCAAGATATATACAGAGAGATTTTAATAACGGTACTGTTATTAAATATTTCTATATTAATTTATACATTCTTGATTTTGTTTTTTTATTAAAATCCAAGATTAAGACCAAAGACCTTTGCGTATAATAATGCAGACCTTCAATCTTGAGAATAATGCTATTTTAATTATAAAAGAGAGTTATATATCTGTACCAAAGAGGCATTTATTATACTTGTCTAATCGTTGGACAGATTTATAGTTTCAATGTTTCGAGAAAGTTCCTAGTCATGATCTTAGAAGCGAATAACTTTTTTGTATAACAAAAAATCTGTACGTTTCAGTGAAGGAGTATTTCTAAAAATATAAGAAAAAAACTGAACCCGATTGAAATACCCTTAAGTATTGAATTAATTATTTCTTATAAACACTACCGTTAAGGAAAATCTCTGTTAATTTATTTTACTAACAACAACCTAAGACTTAATTTTACGCATTCGTAACAGTATCCACAAGCCTCAGGGAGCAATTTGTTTTAATTTAACAACGGCAACAAAAGGCTTAATCAGCGATTTAAGTAATAACAAGAAATTCCGGAATTTCTCTCGAGAATTGTACATCCATCTCTTCAAAATGTGTAAACAGCTAATCAAGAAAGCCGCTTACAAAACAACTCACTACCTATAGACTATTTTTCCTTTAACTTAAAAGTTTTCACACAAAAAAGCTTTGTTAGATAAGAATCAATTTCTTTGACAATACTGTATAAGGTTTAAAATAAAAAAGGTCTTTTGCAAGTATAATATACACCACTTAGTTTTAAATATTTAGAAATTATACAAATAAAAAATGACATTTAGGAGAAATTGATAAAAAATACACATTTGACAGGATATTCGATATTTACCTATCTCTGGATCTGGAAATTTGGGAGGGGCGAGCTAGTGCTCAGCCAGCACTGAGGCCACATATGACCCATTGTGCATCCTCCCGTATTTAGGGATATCTTCACCTCAGGCTGTCACCAGGCCTAGTGATTTAAAATAGGCGATGAGGCTCCCGAGGGGGATCTCCCTGACATCGGCTGGTGTAAGCCAATACTCGCCTAACACGGATCTTCTGATTTCAGAAAAAGCAGAGCAGTCATACATAGTGTGTTCTACTGTTTCCTCTTCTTGTTCGCAACCTCTGCATAGCGGCGATTCTGTTAATTTCATCCTAAAGAGATGTCGCAATTGGCAGTGACCTGTCAAGATTCCCACAGCTGTTCGGAGATTTTGTCTGTTTCCTCGCCAGGATGAGGTAATAAACTCTCTGGCCAGTCTACAGTTCGTAGTTTTATCCCAGCACTGTATAAATCTTTGGTGAGAGTGCTGTTTGATAAGGTCCACGACTGCGGACAATGTTAGCTTGGTAGATGGGTGAGGGCTAACATATTTGTAGCCCGCAGCCCTCCTTGCTAAATTTTTCGCAATGCGGTTGCCTTTAGAGTTCCCATGTTCTTTGATCCAGCTGAGAGTGACCACGTTATTCTGGCTGGCCTCAGTTAGAGATTGGTGACATTCTAATACTAAACTTGAAGCGAAACGTGGTCTATTCAAGGTCAGTAGTGCTTGTCGGCATTTATATTTACCTATATAAGCACTTAGAAATCGTAGGTTAGCGTCCTGACAAGGACAATTTTTATGGATTTCTCTTTACTGCGTCGTTGATTGGCTGATGTGGTAAAATGGCAAAAATACATATTTTATTTAATTTTTTTTTATTACAGATGGAGCACTTCTCGAAGAACCATCAACCCCTAAACCAACCCCAGAACAAGACGAGTCACTTCTCATCAACACCGATTTACCAATTTTTCTTGCTGAACCTCAGAACGCGTTTGTAGTAAAAAATCGTCCAACAACACTACAATGTCGTGCAGCACACGCTTTAAATTTATATTTTAAATGTAATGGTGCGAAAAAAGTGGAAACTGTTGAAAATTGGTTTGTGGACCCACAAACGGGAGTGCGAATCTTTGAAGCTGAAGCTAATGTGACTAGAGATATGGTAGAAGAATTTTTCGGGAAAGATAAGTTTAAATGTGAGTGCCATGCTTGGAGTGGACGTGGGATCATCAAAAGTCAGCCTGCTACTGTTGAGGTTGCATGTGAGTATTAAAATTTGTTTATAATATTAGATAATCTTCAAATAAGAAAGTGATTTCGAATGCTTATATTAGGATTTATTTGATATAGTACCCCAAAGATGGTCTGAGTATGAAAAGTTAAGGAAGAAGGCTATAATTTACCTCTTGTAATATTTCATTTAAGCACATTTTAAGATCAGTTGTCTAGTTGATGGTAACTATTCTGTAGGATTTGTCAAAGACACATTTTAGTGCAAAAAGTTCCTCCACTACACTCTCTATCGATCACAGTTGTTTAAAATTGCAAATTCAAAGCTCGATGACTTAATTTGAGCGATTCTATCGATTTTGGTACATTTTCTTTGTCCTGAATACGAATTTTGGAATAGTATATTGTAGTTTCCTGTTTTAATATTTGGTAATACTTTGCCGATCTGTGTAATTACAATTTTCTAGTTCACCCCATACTTCTAGAAAAAACTTTTAACACATAACCTCTGTAAACTAGATTCGAGTGTTTTTTTATCTCGATACGTTTGTGTTTGAAATCTTCCTTAGGGTAAATCTAATTGCGGATAATAGTCCACCCTATATTCAAACTGAGGGTAATACGGTTGTTTATTGTTCCATAGATCTGATGACGCGGTAGTAAATTTGGCCGATTCATCGTCTAGGAAACTGGTCTTGTGATCTTTGAACTGGTTAATTTTGGCAAGCGGGAAGTCTATATAATGGTAGGATAATGATCACTCAGTAATTTGCTTGAGAAGTATCGATATCAAGGGATTCATTAAATTCTATTGAAAGTTTCCTCCGTTTTTCTGTTTAAATATAATGTTGCCCAAAAAAAAGTATTCTACCAAATATACAAATTAGTTCAACTTACTGGTTTTGTGTAATAAACATATAACATTAATGTATATAAATATTTCAGTAGGCGTTAAAAAACCTGTTTAGAGACTCTAGTCTGTGAGTAAATAAGGTAGAAACGACTAAAGAAAAATTGTATCTATCAACTTTCTACATAATAATAAACTTAGCTTCAATATTGATGTTAAAATTAGTAATAAATTAAATAAATGCGGCCATAAACTTCTTTGATTTAAGGTTACAATGAAGTTTATTGTTAATATGTTAAAACGTAATTAATTTTTCACGTTTGAACCAAGAATTTCTGTAAGCAAATATGCATGAAATTAGATAGAAATCATAATGTATTTGCGTATCTATTGGAAATTTTAAATTAACAATTCTTTAAGGAAAACAGTTTTGCTGCTTTTTACACATCTATATAGCAAAAAAAACAATCAACATGTGAGTTGCAAGGGAATAATTGTCTCATAGTATGCTGTTAACGCGAATTAATAAGATTTTCCGCTACCAAAAGTCGTCTAACGTGGCTATTTTTTTTTTATTGTCAAGCACAAGCACTGCAGGAAAAATCCTTTAAGGCGCTCTGAGAGCGGTGCGCGTGCGAAGAAAGCGATTCACGTTGTTCTTGAATCGTTGAAGGTTATATTCGGTGGGAAATACGGCCTCAGAAAGGCCGTTCCACAAAGAGGATGTCCTCCAGAAGAAAGAGTTCTTAAACAATGATGTTCGAGGAGTATTAAGTTGAACCACATAGGGATGGGCGGAAGTGGTTTGTCGTGTATTTCTGCTATGAATTGCTCTAGGTGGAATCAAGCGGGCAATGTCAGTAGAACACTTGCCATGGAAATATTTGTAAAAGAGGGTCAAATCACCAACCTGTCTTCGATGTTCTAAGCTGTCGAGGTTCTTGGTTAGCTCGTGGTCACCGATCAGGCGAATGGCTCTCCTTTGGATGGAATCCAACAACCGAAGGGTATGCTTCGGTGCAGAACTCCAGACATGAGAGCAGTATTCCAGTGATGGTCGAATCTGGGCTTTGTAGAGTGTCAAAAGTTGTTGTGGTGTATACAGCTTTTTGGTACGAAAAAGTACACCGAGTTTCTGAGAAGCTGTCCTGGCGATTGTTACCACGTGATTATGCCAAGACATATCTCCTCCCAGATTGACACCCAGTAAGTTAATAGACGAAGCCAGTGGAATTGCGTGTCCTGCCATGACTATATCTGGTTCTGCAATGTTAACCTTCTTAGAGAAAACTGCTGCCTGGGTATTTTTAGCGTTAAATTCGACTAAAGCTATAAATTGGATTTTCTGTCTTCGCTAGAAGGTCGTTAATGTATAGTAAGAAGAGGGTTGGGGATAATATGGACCCTTGAGGAACACCAGCATTGATGGTAAAGGTGTCCGAGAGAAACCCGTCAATCGCCACTTGCAGAGAACGGTCCTGAAGAAAGCTAGAAAGCCATGAACAGAATCGACCGGGCATACCGTAGGATCGCAGTTTACTTAGGAGCCCCTCGTGCCAGACACGATCAAATGCTTTAGAAATGTCTAGTGCAATAGCCCGGGACTCCCAATGATGTTCGACTGCGTTGCTCCAAAGATGGGTGACATATGCTAGGAGGTCTTCTGTTGATCTGGACTTACGAAAGCCGTACTGATGGTCGCTGATAATATTAAGGCCCTCTAGGTACTTTAGAAGTTGTTGGTTAATAGCTTTCTCCATCACTTTTGATATAACTGAAAGCAATGCGACAGGTCGATAGTTGTTTGGCATGGTTTTCTTGCCTTTCTTTGGTATAGGCTGAACTCTTGCCTTCTTCCAGCAAGATGGAAATATTCCTTTTTTGTAGGATAGGTTAAAAAGTCTACAAAATATTGGTGTTAGCTCATCAGCGCATTCCTTGAGCACTATAATAGGAATTTCATCTGGACCAGAAGCCTTCCTGACATCGAGCCCTTTAAGAATTCGTTTGACAGGACGCTGACGGAATACGATATCAGTCATTTCCGATTGAACTGCTGGAATGTTCGGTGGTGTTTTTCCCTGAAAGTCTACGTTGGAATGAGAAGAAAATAGTTCTGCCAGTAAGTTCGCTTTATCTCCGGCTGTGGTTGCTATTGTGCCGTCGGAACGTGTTAGAGGTGGAATATTTGATTTGGTAAAATTTTGACTGACGGCCTTAGCGACTGACCAAAAAGACCTCTAGATCCGTTAGGACTGGCAAGAAGTTTGTTTTTGATCCTCGTGTTATGCGTCTCTTTGCTTTGATCTATAGTTTGCTTACACTGGTTTCGAGCGGTAACAAGGGTGGTGCGATTCTCAGCCGTTGGATTTTTACGCCACTGTCGGTAAGCTAGATTTTTAGATCTGACTGCGCGCTCGCAGTTTTTGCTAAACCAGGGCTTGCCGTTAGAAGGGCGCTTATTGGAATAAGGAATAAAGGCTTCCATGCCAGTTAGAATGACATCGGAGACCTCTTGAGCACAAACGGATGGATCATCAGAAGAAAAGCACACGTTCAGCCAAGGAAAAGTGTGAAAATGGTTCTTCAGGTCTTCCCACCTGGCTGATCTGTAATGTAATGTAATGTATAGAAGTTTTTATTGGAATCTAATATTATGCTGATATAAACAGAAACAGAAATGAAGTCTGATTTCCTAAAAAAGTATAAATTATGGATTCAAGAGACTTTATCGAATCGCAGCATAAGCATGTTTCATAAATGTTTGTTGAAAAAGTTTAGAATGTTGAATATACTTTGTAATACAATTCAGTTAGAAATCTGTCAACAGTAATCTCATTTGTGCCTTTTTATTATCTTCTAATCCTACAGATTCCACTGTAAAAAAAAACATATGTTATATACCGCAGAATGTCGCTTCTTCTTTAGTAAATTCACTCTGTATACGTAGCAGTATTTCATTCTGCTCCCGCGATTAATCCCCTTTATAATAAGCAACTATTTGCCTTCCAATTGATGCCCTTACAGCTTCATTAGAGACTGTTGGCCTCACCGTGGCTAGGATCCCGTATGGGGGTGGCTAAAATCACGTATGTGAATTGATGTGTGTCGGTCTGTACGTGCGTGTTGTTGGCATCGCGTTAATTATATGATGGATATTCCAGATAATGGTCTGGGTCATCATTTCGCTCATTCGTGAACAACAGGAACGGCCTAATAATTTATCAAACTTTAAATTTAGAAACTAGACTAATTTTAGTTAGTTATAAAAGTAATAGTCGCTCAATTTATTTTGACGACTTCCTGTGTTGCAGTTTGATAGTTGAAAAAGTTTTCGTTGCGGTAATAACCCACAAGCAACGCATTTAAATTCGGAGTAAGCACCTGAAAAATGACGACCCCTTCCTTAATTTAATATACAAAACTTAGAAACTCGACTCAGGTCAATATAAAAGGGCTCCTATAAAATATTCACGGTTTTGAAACAGCATCGCGTTGCTTCCCTCTGAATGTTTTCAGACGATATTTTCGTAAACAACTTGGAAACTCCGTAAGTTTGCCAACTTTTAACTCTTGCTTGCTTACCTTTCTTGAGGGGCAGAAATCTCGGTTGCCACTCGCTGATGTTTATATTGTGGAGACAAAAGATTTTTATTTTCTGCTTTCGGAATTGTTTATGTTGGATTTAGAATAACAACTTAAGATCTTATTTTAAACTATTTTTATACAAATACAAATTTAACTGTAAGCGTATACTAAACTAAATTTTAAAAGTCGTGCACCACCCTTTCAAACTAAAATGTTTACTCAAAAAGTGTAGCTGTTTATTTCCATTGTAAATCCGCTTAGTAATGAACGTCGTTTGCGAATAATCTTCCTTTATAAAGAAGGTCTTTCACATCGAGAAACAGCCGAGAGATTAGGTTATGACCACAGTACGGTCACCAAAGATGCATTAAGATGCATTCTGTTTAAAGTAGACTTCGAAGTGAGCGTTCACGAGTTACAAACGTAAGGTCTGACCGATATGTAGCTCAACTAGCTCGAAAAAATAGGTTTTTAACGGTTAACAGGTTTCGAAGGCAGTTACTGCACACATACCACTAGGTCTTCCACTTTGTCCACCAGAAGACGCGCCCTAGCCTTGGGTTTGCTTTTTAGAAGACATCTAGAAATTCCAATGTTATTACCTAAACACAGAGAGTTGCGGTTAGAATAGGCTTGTGGTCACCAAAAATGGCTTTTACCTAAATGGTCAAATGTTATGTTCTTTTAGTAGACATTGATTGTATTGGTCAGTGATGATCGTTGCTGTAGAGTTTGGTGAGATCTAAGAACACCACAGTGCCAAAAAAGCGAACCATTAGAAGGCGGGAATGTTATATGTATGGAAGGACATCCTTTTTAGTTCATGTTCCTGACAGGTTAGACTTATTGTGCAACAAATTCGATATGAAGATGGTCTCATTTTCATCTTTATGGACGATAACGCTCGTCAACATCGAACTCGAAAATTTCAAAAGTTTCTGCAAGAGGGTGAAATTGACAGACTAGAATGGCCACTTTGTTCTCCGGACATCAAGCATATCTGGAACCTTATATAGATCTATTTGTCATCGTTTGAACTCACCTATGAACATTGAGCAGCTCATTGTAGCGGCTTCTGAGGAATGGAAGAATAACTAAATAAACTCATTCGCACAAACTTCTTAAAACCTTGCTAAAGAAGAGGTGGCAATACAAATTACTGACAAAACTTTTAATACTGAATATAGAATTATCGATAAATAATTACATATAATTATAATTTGCCACAAAATAATTCAGTTTGATATTTAGTACTTGACTTCAATATTTTGCAAAGACAAATTCTTTTATATTACAACTAAGAATTCTAAAAAAATAACTTTATCTACTTCTTCGAAGCTATAACAAGTTTGTTATTCATAGAAGAAAACTTGCACCATTCCATACATTACTAGATGCAAATTTCTTGCATAAAACTACAATTATTTTGATAAAACTGATAGAGGAATACTCATTTACATCGTTTAAATACAGTAACTGGATTCAAACTTTTTTCTTGTTGACATTATTTGCATTTATAATCATAGGCGGTGTTAAAAATCTTTAGAATATCTTACGCCAACTAGAATTGTTAAACATAAAAATCCAAATTTATAATCAATTAAAATTTTGTATCTCAATTAGTAAGTTCAAAAGGAATTTTAATTTATTTTTGGTTGTGTTTGTTATTATAAAAAAGCCATTTAAACCCTTTACACCTACCTAAATGAACTTCTATGAACACAGACCGATACTACATTAGATCCTAATCCTATCTCACGACTTGTAACCCAAAAATAATTACAAAACGTGTATAATTGACTCACTATCCCCCCTTTCATAAAAATAATTACAAGCTAGGATAATACTAATGCTTCTAAAAATAAATTTTCGTCTATATCGTAACTATTTTCCACGCGTAGGAAATAATTAAGTCCCTTCAATCCATAATTACTAACTAGAGGTCTTTATCTGGAATGCATATCTTGTATACGAGGGATAGGGGAATATATATCTAAATGTTTGTAATCTTTAATGAGATTCATTTAACTTTTTTGTAACATTCAGAGTTAATGTTTCTGTTTTTATTAAAGATATGCTAAAATAATTCAAAGAAAACGGAATTTGAATTATGCTGAGGTTTTGGTTATCTGCTTCATTAATTTTCAATATCATAAAAAAGTTTAATTAAAAAAATGCCAGGTAAAATTGTCAATTCTTCTTTGCTTCGACCCTTAGAATGTCAATTTAGATTTCAGATACTTAGTACTTGTTAACCTAAAGTACATGGGCGACCGATCTCCGCGCAGGTACTATTTCATATTACCATCTTATGTGGGAAAATGATTTTGGGCGAAAAAATGAATTTTCCCAGACGTGGTACCCAGCTAGATCCATTTTTTGTCTCCGTCTGCACCTATGTTTCAAATTTCAACGAAATCGTTAGAGCCCTTTTCAAGAACCTATAGCAATACACGCAGACAATTGCTCGTTTAATATTATAAGATAAGATAGGCATTTTTCAGAGCCATCCTCCCTATATGTAAATGTAGTTCCTGCAAAATTTACTGTGGTCTGCCTATCTAAAGATTAAAATCTAGAGGGAATTTATTGAATTTTAAATAACTCTTGATAAAAACCTGCTTGGTTTATGAGACGATATAAAAATAATTGTTGTAAGCTTATTGAAATGGCAGTAACAAAATGATAGCAATTCCAGCTAACATTTCTTGTATAATAAACTTATAAAAGTACAGGGCTTAATCTAATTAAATAAATTAGTCCACTTTGCAAATTCAATTAAATTAATTACGTCTATTAAGGACAGAGATATAAGTTCATTTGCATCGCAGTTTACGTTTGACCAGCGGTAGTGATAAAACCATGTCAGAACAGACGTTTTTATTCAACGTTACGGATTTTAATGTTTAATCCGTACATTAAAAGTTATTTGTCGTAATTTTTACTTTTATTAGGTATTAAAAAAAATATAAGATTCAGGATTCGACATCGTGAAATGTACAGGATGTTCTTAAAAAATCTTATAATACGTAACGTGAGAAATAAATATTAGATCCACTGGTATAATTAATAAAACCGAAAAACAATGTTTAAATGATTTTGCTTTCCTTTCACTAAGAATCGTTCTAGTGTATTAAGAAATGGACCTTTCATATGAAATGTTTCCCGCAACAACAGAACCTCTTTTTCCTTTGAATTGGAAGTAAACGATTGTTTGAGAGCCCATTCATAACATCAATCAATTTATCCCGCTACCATTTTTTTATACGGAGATGCCGCAAGATTTTTATTCTCGTGCCAACCGATTCCTTTTGGGAAACTACAGGTTAAAAAAACTATGATTTATCAAAAATCTATTTTTTTTTTACTAAAATGAATACATATAGTGCAATAAGAAGTCCTGCAGATAGTTTCAATAATGTGTTGGATAGCTTTTTTTTTTTTAAAGAGGGTTAGGCTCATTCACAGGTCCTCATTCTTCGTCAAATCCCAGGTTCTTACTGAACCAAGAGATTCTTTTGACTATGGTTGCCCGTTCTTCCCTTTGATCTCCAGTCGGTGGGCCAAGGGATCTCATACGCAGACCTTGCAGGGCTGGGCACATGAATATCACGTGGAAGGCTGTTTCCTCCTCCTCACCGCATTTTCTACATAGGAGGTTTTCAACTTGAATTCTCATCTTATGTAGGTGTCCGCGAAATACCCAGTGGCCGCTGATGAAGCCAACCACTTTCCGCAGGGTCTTCCTCCTCAGCCCAAGGGCATCTGCCGCTATAGCACCAGTAGGTGTCTGCAGCATTCTCTTTGACTGTATTTTACCTTCTGTTCTTTCCCAGCTCTTTCGATGTTCTATGCCCATCCACTGGCGAACAGCTCTTCGTGCTGTGTTGTAAGCAATACCACACGTCGGCTCTGGGCCAATGAGCGGGCTTTCAGCTCCTTTGTTTGCCCACTTGTCTGCTCCCTCATTGCCAGCGATACCTTTGTGCCCCGGAACCCAACTAAGGATAACCTTGTTGTACTCTCCCAGGGTTTTCATGGCCTGATGACAGTCCCATACTGCTTTAGAGGTAAAGTCAAAACTGTCAAGTGCCATTAGCGCTGCTCTACTATCCGAGTTTATGTATATGGTGTGGTCTGTCATACCACGCTCCAAACACACTCTTGCACACTCTGATAGGGCAACAACTTCAGCCTGGAAAACAGTAGCCAGCTTACCCAGGCTTACGCAAAACTGCGCCTTGGGTCTGACTCCATATATTCCCGCCCCAGTGCCTGTTGGCTTCTTCGAGCCATCCGTATACCAAGTGATCCCCCTTTTCATATATTCAGGTTCACCTTTCTCCCAGGCAGCCCTGTCATAGCTTGATACTACTCTTCTTTCTCCTCAATCTTTGTTGACTGCTGGAGTCTTTGGATTTTTTCTCATTATACACCTGACCATAGTTTGGATAAATATCCACTTTTCCTCTCTCCACCATTAATCGGAAAATGTTGTGTAGGTACCCTAATTACCTCTTATGGCCTCGAGTCTTTTTCCCTCGAATCTAGCTCGCCTTAGTATCGTGAGCTCTGGAATATCGATAACTTCTTCGCAACATCTGCGTTTCTTGCTTTGGCTTTTCCTTACTCTTTTCATGGTCTATGCGACGAGAGGACCTGGGTTAGGAAATGGTTTGTTATGAGAATTTTGCGCTATACCCATTCTTTCAGATTTCGTATCAGGGTTGTTACTTTTCCATATTCTTATCCATTTTTTCAGTGTCGACACTCTTTGCTTTATTTTTACCCGTTGATTGATTCTGTCCTCCTTGCTGTGTAGAAACAGATCCACATGAGGAACTTCAGTAATCACTTGTTTTGCTCCTGTTGGTATCCTAAACTATCCTGAGTAGTGCCTTTCGGTGGGTCCTGAACAATATGTTTCTGAATTTTTAGGTTTTTTTCATATTGATGCTCCATACGATATCAGAGCAACTGAAAACCAAAACTCGATTAAATTTTAATATAATAACATTAATAATGTCAACAAAATAGTACCAAAAAGTAATAGATAGAACATCTGAAAACCTCATTTCTACCACAAAATAATGTTTGTGCTATAAAATTCCAGCTTGAAAAACCAATATGTCATAATCAAAACTGATAACAGCTTGTTTTCTGAGTCTGTTTAACACTATAAACTATAAAATAATATATAGTTTGATGACATACTAAGTATATTTTTGTACAAAACACTAATATTTAGTCATTGAAATTTGTATTGAAATGGTTTCAAAGCTTAGTAGGGGGATATAAACAAGAAAAGGGCGCTGAGTGTAGCTACAGCTTGATAACATTATGATGAATGGTAGAATACAATGAAAACGTTTTAGATTCGCGACGTACATTAGTTTACAGCATTGAAATTGACTTTCGGATTGTTGTGTTATATTCTGTCTGACAACATCGCACACCAGTATTATGGAATTCTGATCGTTGTTTTAATGTCACACCATGTGAAATGATAAACGTGCCGAGTATGTGCAGAGGGGTGATGTTTGTGCATAAACACAGGAATAACTCGGATAAATAGATAAAATGATTAAATCAAAATATTAGTGTATACAGGGTTAAATCTATTCTTATAATTTCTTGTTGTGTTTTTAATTTAAAGTTTAAGTTTTATTTAGAACTTGTTTTGATGAAGTAGGTAACAAAAAATTAGCAGTCGTTCGACTGATCGATAGAACCCATGCTTCTAGTCTGCATGGAAAAATGTGTTAGAAAAGTTTTATCCCGTATGGTTGGACAATACAGAGAAACTGATGAGATAAGCATATCAGAAGAGCTGGAAAATGAAAAAATTGATGACCCCTTCTCAAGATTTGGAACAACAATCTCAGCTTTAAAACTTACATAGACTTTAATTAATATTCGACAACCACTTCTAGAAGAAGCTTTTACTCATTGAATTGCTGCATGATGTTAGAACTCAAATGTTGCTTTTAAAATTGATATAGACGACTATATGTTTTTAGAAGGCCAGGTGAATGATACGCAGTATGTAATATGGTGAATGCCATTTTATTCAGTAAAGACTCTGTTATGGTGTGTGGAAGCATTTCGGTTATTGGCACGCACAAACTTGATCGTAAAATTAATGGCAATTTTAATCCTGAACGCTTCATAATGGATATCCTTGAAAAATATTGTGTAGTTTGCGTTTATATAGGTCAAACATTTTTCTGATGCAAGAACTCTGATTGGAACTACGGCTTGGTCGTCACAAAGCCCCGACCGAAATCCAATAGCAGAAAGGGCAAGAAGAATTTGCGAACCCGGGGCACTAAACGCAGAGCTAACTCATATTCATGATGCTTTAAGGGCCAATGGTTATGCAGAACGGGAAATCAAAAGATCGATTGGACCAACAAATCGTAGACCCAAGGAAAATGAGCAAATCCAACCAGTGGCAAAAGCATTTCTGCCTTTTATTCCGAGAGTGACAGACAGAATTGGTCGATTACTAAGAAAGAAAAATGTGAAGACTATTTTCAAACCAACGAGAAAAATCAAAGAATGTCTTCGATCGGCAAAAGACAGAAGAGATCCACTGTCGGCTTCGGGAATTTACCGCATTCCGTGCACATGTGGAAGCGTGTACATAGAAACCACCAAACGCTCGATCAACACCAGGATTAAAGAGCACAAGGCCGATTGTCGTCTGGGGCAGACAGACAAATCCGCCGTAGCGGAACATTCCCTCACTATGGACCATCGGATTAAGTTTGAGGAGACCCAAGTCCTCGCTACTACATCAGCATACCATTCCAGAGTCTATAGAGAAGCCATAGAGATAGAGAAGCACCCCAACAACTTTAATAAAAAAGAGGAAGCAGTCAAGATTCACAAAACATGGGTCCCGATAATAAAGAGTGCGAAAACTCTACCCTTAACGAACAACACCGACCAGAACCGATTGGAATCGAAAGCAACTGTGGCCCCGCCCACTTCCTTCCCGACGTATAAATATGAGCTGCGATCACGCAAAGCTTAGTAAGTCGCAGACTGTCAACCAGGAAGCAACTTCTGAAGATGCCAACCGCTCGTGTTGGCGAAACGTCAAGTCAGCAAGACAATCGACGCCGGCCTAATAGCCCAAAAACCATTGATACAAGAGAGGAGTTTACTGACATTGTCGCCAACCTTCAGTAATAAAGGAAGAACTTAAAGAAAAAGAAATATATAAGAACGTATTTACTTCTCTTTGCTTATATATGGAAACTTTAATTTGTTCTTAGAGTTTTAGCTAATTTCATTGCTATTGTCGATTATGAAACTTTCATATGTAACGAGGTATAAAATCTGAAAATAACTCCAACAATCCTTAAAAAATCAAATCAACAAATAACAGCAGGCCTACAAGCATTCACTAACATTACTCTTCTCTGCTTTTCATTACCTTTATCGATAATGCAGATCTCATATTGACTCAACTCTCCTGACTGGAAATTATTACTTAGTATATGATGTTCGTATAGCTACTTACTTTAATAAAATTAAAGAATTATGTATTAAAACCAGCATCAAAACTACCTAACTGTGTCTTCCCACACGCATTTAGCACGCCTTTTACTAAATAAAGATATTTAACGATAGCTTTAATTAAGAATTATCGCCAGTATCGGGACCAATAAATATTCTGCAAGGAGTAGTTAAAAAGAGCAAACCTCGAACTGAATACGCATCCCACCGTATCAATTTTTTTTCATCTCGTGTGATTGGCTGAGCGACCAATTATACTTGTTTTTATCAAAAGAAGAATTATACCTCCATTTAATTGATATATGCGAGCTTATCTGTTAAAGAACAATTGTGTCTTTAATTAATTATTATATACTATCGAATAAAGGTTATTGGTAATTAATTAATATGTATACAGAATGTTGTGATTTTTATGATCGATGACTTTTATGTTTATTAAGAAATATGTTTCTTATCAATTAATTTATTTTATTATCATATAATGGTACCAACAACAATATAAATCTATATCCAACAAAGACATTATTTTATAGTTTTTTTAATTGGTTATTTGTACATTGATAACTTTAGATAGGTTTGCTAAATAGGATATCTCTTTAACCCACTTTTTTCCTATTCTTACATTTATTTTCGTATTTTCATTTTTTTGCTGTGGAGTTTAATTATTAGATTGAAAATTAGCTTAATTTGTAGGCTTTCGCGTTCTTCGACCAAAATTGCCGCGCCTGCAGGAATTTTTATTATTTCCCCGTAATTTTTAACGTTTTTCTTTTCATAAGACCCTTATTTTTCCTTAACAAAAGTATGAAAAAAGATTAACCCGATTGTTCGAGCCGTTCTCAAGTTTTGTGCTTAGCAACCCATGTGGCGATAAATTTTTATATAGATGTAAAAGGATCAAGAAAGTTTCTTTGGTAGACAAAAAAGGCACTAAACGCATTCTATCATATTTTCAGGATGATTAATTAGTCTAATCGTTTTTACAAAGATACTAAAATATTTGTGTTGAACATTTTTCTGGATCTGGATCCGGAAATTTGGGGAGGGGCGAGCTAGTGCTTAGCCAGCACTGAGGCCACATATGACCTATTGTGCATCCTCCCGTATTGTAGGGATATCCTCACCTCAGGCTGTCACCAGGCCTAGTAATTTAAAATAGGTGATGAGGCTCCCGCGGGGGATCTCCCTGACATCGGCTGGTATAAGCCAGTACTCGCCCAACACGGATCTTCTGATTTCAGAAAAAGCAGAGCAGTCATACATAATGTGTTCTACTGTTTCCTCTTCCTGTTCGCAGCCTCTGCATAGCGGCGATTCTGTTAATTTCATCCTAAAGAGATGTTGTCACAATTGGCAGTGACCTTTCAAGATTCCCACAGCTGTTCGGAGATTTTGTCTGGTCAATGCCTTAAATTTTTTTGCTGTTTCCTCGCCAGGATGAGGTAATAACTCTCTGGCCAGTCTACAGTTCGTAGTTTCATCCCAGCACTGTATAAATTTTTGGTGAGAGTGCTGTTTGATAAGGTCCACGACTGCGGACAATGTTAGCTTGGTAGATGGGCGAGGGCTAACATATTTGTAGCACGCAGCCCTTCCTGCTAAATTGTTCGCAATGCGGTTGCCTTTAGAGTTCCCATGTCCTTTGATCCAACTGAGAGTGACCACGTTATTCTGGCTGGCCTCAGTTAGATTTTGGTGACATTCTAGTACTAAACTTGAAGTGAAACGTGGTCTATTCAAGGTCAGTAGTGCTTGTCGGCAGTCTGTGTATATATTTATATCCCTGCCTGTGATGTTCCTTTTGATTAATTATTTTGCAGCTATGGTTATGCCTGTGAGTTCTGACTGAACCACACTTGACAAGCCATCCATAGCCCATTTTATTTTTAGGTTCAGAGCGTTCACTACGTTGGGGTCTGCTGTCTTGTTTGTTAATATTTTGTAGGGTTTGTCAAAGACAAATCTTGGTGCGACGGCATCCGTGCCTGCCTGTAGGAGTGGTATCACTTTTATCGATTCCCTCCACAGACTGCCCCTATGGGTGCCAGTCCCTACAGTGGGTTCGATACCAACCGTGCGAAAGCATACCATGGTCATCAATGCGACCTCCTTAACAAATATATCAAAGGGGGTGAGACCGAGTATGACTTCCATTGCGCTGGTCGGTGTGCTTTGCATGGCTTCTGTTACGAGAAGGCATGCTGATCTTTGGATTTGGTTTAATTTTTTGATAGCTGTCGTTTGTTTCACTTTAGGCCACCACACGAAAGCACCATATGTTAGCATAGCTCTTATGATTGCCGTGTAGATCCACATGGTGACCTTGGGGGATAATCCTTAGGTCTGTAGTATGGTTCGGCAGCATTGCTCATAAGATATAAATGCTTTTTTAACTCTTCTTGTTATCTGTGAGTTCCACGTCAGCTTGCTGTCAAGGATAACACCTAAGTATTTCATTTCTGTAGCAAAGCTTAATTTAAACATTTTTTTTAATTCTACCAAATTAAAAAGTTAAGAAGCAACAGTATCTTCATCAGAAAATAACGTTGAATTTAATTTATTTTCTTGCATATTACAACATTTACATATTATTTAAACCTTCCTGTATATCAACTCATCAATTCCTAAAAGACCAATGCACCCATTACTTAAATATCTGACACTTACAATTAAGAAAATACACCAGATCCAATTAGTTTTTTTTAGGTATTCCACTTTAATATCAGCTATTAAAACTTGAAATGAATATAAAACTCGTTATAAATTCATTGCACGAAAACCATAACCAGCCCCTATCTTTCACCCTATATCACCTAAAATCAAAACTGATCTGTTTTTGATCTCGAATGTCACATGTTAAGAATAACAAATTACCTCCAGCCGGATCGGCGAATCAAGAAGTGATGGATGGTGTTTTAAAAAATTTTAAAAGCTTGCCACCATCATGGACGGTACAAGAATTTAAGTAGCAAGGATTTTATCTGATAGTTTATACCAACGTTGTTATTTATCAAACAATTTGAAAATCGTATCTATTTTTTTTTTAAGAATTTCGTATATTTTTGTAAGCTGCCCTTCTTATCGAATAATCTAGTGGACATTGTTTATTATAATACTTAATTATGAATAATTACAAATTTATCTTTTAAAATCAGAAAAAAAAACAGAGACAATCATGAAAAATTGAAAAAATCGAAATTCTAACTGCAAACTAACATCAGATAATAGCCTTTACCTCTATGGGAAAACGTATAATCCTGTAAGTGGGAAAATTTCTATATTGTCAACACCCATAAGTACCGCCTCTGGTAGCTTGTATCGAGCTTTCATTAAAAACGTATTGAACCCTAATTCTGGCCCATATATGTGGCCGCTGTAGTTAAATTTTTCCCTAAAAATGATCGTGGTTTGAAAACCACTAATTTTGTTGTCCGGACTGTAATTCTACCGAAAGTAACGATAATTACCTACGATCGAAACATTTTTTCACCTCACCAAACCCCGGAGCAATGTGGTTGAGCGTGGAATTTAATAAACGATTTTTTATACCAGGGATCTTTTAGAATTTAATACCGAAGCATAAATCAGAAGATTGTAACAATTATACAAATATTACTCATGTGTTTTTACATTCTATTTTTTTATATAACTTTATGAAAATTACATGAGAAAAGGGGGGAATATTCTACAAAAATCCTCCGATTCAGTTTTTCGATAAAAGTAATTGTTTTATTAAAAAACACAATAAATTCCAGAGACATCTCGGTTTATGTGGAATTAATAAAAAAAACGTCAAAGTGTAGAGGAAATATATTCTACTACAAATCTGTATACTGTTTTGGATAAAAAGTTTTTGAGAATACATTGCGTTTGGTTGAATTTAAATTTTTTTAACAATATCTTAATTTGGGTGAGCATGTATTTTAACAAAGTTAAGGAAAAGATAATTTCTTTTAAAAGATTCGAAACATTACTTAACATGTGTATTAGATCTTCAAGTAGATCCCTCGTATACGAACTTCTTAATTGCTTATGTGAAAGCTTGCAAGACGCAATTTTTCCAGTTGACGCCCGAACTGCCCTGTTATTTAAAAATTGCTTAATATCCTGGATGCCTTCAGGCGACCAGAGCTCTTCGTTCCTCTTTTGCTGCTCTGTTCTTCTCGGTTCTCTTAATTTGAATCGCCCACCACACATCACGATAGGGTCCTCCATAACTTACGGGTCCTTGAGTGACAAGAGCGCAATTCCATCGCCAGAGGGTTGACACTGAATTGGTTTTTTAACTTGTGGAAAATGTTTATACATGCTGTTAAGGTAAACGAAGCAACATGTTTCAATAACACTTTTATTTTTGGAGAGTTTATAAAAATTTAATAAAGTGTGGGATTTTATGCTCCATACACAATACCAACTCCCAACGTTAATAAAATGATTTGCTGGGCGGGATAAAGACTTGTTCACAGTCTAACTTCCTGTAGAAAATTGTATGCTTGTTCGGGTCGTTTTTAACTTACTATCGAATTAGCATTCATTTCCACATCACTCACGAGTGCCCAGTAGAATTAGTTGTTAGAAAATCCTCATTTAGTATAGAAATTGGTACTTTTTTATAAAATCAACCTATAAAAGAATGCTAAAGAAATTAATATTTCAGTTGATAATCACTCTAAGAATAAACTTAGTAATATTGAATATGCAATTGACGAAATATGTTCAGTGAAAGCATTTTCGCCCACGTGTGCTTTATTTTACCATAAAAATCGAACGCTCTCATTGAAGATAAGGCTAATTTCTTATTTATTTTTATGAATAAACTAAGACAACCGCTATATTATTATTTGTTAAACAAAATAAGATGATAACCATCTAATAAAGCTCTATTTGACGACCAATTAATTTAAAAGCAATCACTACTTGTCATCTCAGAACTAATCTCTATATTTATTGACTTTTAGAAACGACAAACAAGTTAAAGAGTAGATTTTCGATAAAACATCCACACAGGAGCAATTATCGTTTTTGATTTTTCTTGGGATAATGTATTGCACATGCAAATTTTTCGACAGCAATTAACATATATGTAAATTAAATTAATGCCTATTTAAGTTAATACAAAAAAATGTTATATGGTAACTTGTCAACGATTTTTCAGAATTCATTTTCAAGACAAGTCAAGTGTAGGCCATTTGGGTCAAATATCATTCAGGGCGAGGCTATGGCAACTGCTCACAGACTGCTACCAGGCCAGGCCCCCATTACCTTATTAAAAGGTAAAAAGCAAGCAGAGTTATACAATAGGGTTAAGGCAGATCAAATAATGAGTATGCCTCAGGACAGGATAGTCCCCAGGTATAACTTTGTGAGAAACTTTCGAGTAGAAATACTGGAAAGGGACTCATGGAACAATGGCCCCCCAATCCAAGGGGCGTCAATTTGGTATACCGATGGCTCAAAGACTGAGAAAGGCACAGGGTCAGGTATATACAGTAGAGGACACAGGATAAAAATCCAACTAAGTCTAGGTGCGTATGGCACAGTGTTTCAGGCTGAATTAACGGCCATACAACACTGTGCAACGGAGATCGTAAGTCAGGGTATAACGGGTAAAACCGTAGTCATATACTCGGACAGCCAAGCAGCTCTAAAGGCGATAGTCTCAGCACAAATAAGCTCACAGCTGGTGTGGGACTGCGTTGGGGCCCTGACACATGCCGCTAGTCAAAATTCTCTGACACTGGCATGGATACCAGGACACTCAGGGTTTCGGGGCAATGAGAAGGCTGATGAATTGGCCCGTGCGGGAGCTAACACTCCAATGATTGGCCCGGAACCATTCGGCGGAGTTGCTAATACATTCAGAAAGGCAGCCATTGAGAAATGGAGGCTAGAAAAGGCCCAGGAGTGGTGGGAAACATCACCGGGCAAGCGACAAGCCAAACTCTTCATAAAGGGATACTCGGCGAAGTTTACTGCAGAGCTGCTATCACAAAGGCGAAATGATGTCAGAATGATTGTCAGTCTCTTGACAGGACATTGTAGGCTCAGAAAACACATGAGTCAGCTAAACTTGGCAGATGAAGACATTTGTCGATACTGCCAAGAGGAAGAGGAAACTGCATTTCATGTCCTATGCCAATGTGAAGGCCTTGCAAGGACGCGGTATCTAGTACTGGGAGAGGAGAAACCGGCTGCTTCAAGTTATGCGGAGTGGCCACTGTCAAGGCTATTAAGTCTCATTAAGAGGGCAGAGCTGGACAAGGTGCTCTAATCCTATTCCACAGATAATGGGTGTTCACAATAGATCTGCAAAGGTCGCAGTGATATAGGCTAACAGCCAACCCCAAAAATATCTAATCTAATCTAGTGATGAATATGGAATGTACATTACCCACGATAAGTAGAAAGCTGTATTAGCAATTTAATTCAGTTTTCCACTATTCTCTAACTAAGGGTTTTCTTAACAACTGTTATTCTTCTTAGTGAATCGGTAGTGTAGATTCTCTAATTATCGTCAATTTTTTTTAAGTGTGTGACACTTGGGTAGTACAAATAGCAGTGATGTTTAGGCCTTTTACTCTTATTTTTAGAAAAAAAAACTCTTATCGAAAAGATTGCCTAGTATCACTGAATTGTGGCATCACTGTATTCGTGTACATTTACTGCCTAATATCATAGAAATATTTTGAACAACATGAGATTTGAATACTTTAGTATTTCCAAAACTTTGACTATTTTTCTAGGTCTTATTATTAGCAGTGATATTTATTCATTGGTTCTAAATTGCACCGAATAAATAATGAAAATAACGATAATAAAGTTCTAGTACCAGAAACTCCATCAAATTCCCTAAAGTTTTGCATTAACACTATTAGATGTAACTCTCTAAGATCCACTTCCTAAACTGACTGTACATTAAGTTGGCTCCAAGTTTAGTGTAGCATAAACCATTTAACATATATATATGACAAAGTTAACGTCGAATATCTCTTGTCTCACTCTGCGTGTATAGTGTGTGTGTATGTGCACATTTGGTTAGGGTTAAGCATTCCGAAGCGATCTACTATAGAGCATTCTATGCTTCATGTTCACTGCGTCTATAGTTTATCTCTCGAATTAAACTCCGGGAACTGTAAAGTTTGAAATTTGAGTTGATATATGCGGAGAATTGCAGGAATAGGTAGATTTTCAACAGATTGATGCGGAAATAATTGTTAAACAAAATATACACATTGAATCGGATATTTGTATGATAATATTTGTATATTATAAGCATATATGAGCCAATATTTGTTAGATAGATAAGAATGTTAATTTGTTTGTTTTACTTTTTCTCCAGCTGTCAGTACCTTTGATTTTAAATATTTACTACCACTTCTTATACTTTATCAGGTGCCTCAAATTACCAGAAGATGTCTATAATGTTACTAGTTACTGTCTCGAGTTTTTTTTGACTAAGTTCAGTTTTAACCTGATTAGTCTGAAAACGAACGTAGATAGATAGATAGGGTAAAACAGGATCTGTTTAAACCCATTTCAGCCTGGTAGAGCCCATATATATTCCAAATATAGCTCTTTTATTATGTATTGTATTTTATTATCTCTTGGTTGTTCCTCTAACACTTCTGATCTTCCTCTTGTGTTGAAAAGTTTTGAGCCTTATAAAGCCAAAATTTGTAGGTACTAAAAAACATTCTTTTGATTATATTGCTTCTGATTTAAGATGTCAGATGGCTATTACTCCTATTGGGGATACTTTTGGTCATTGCCTACAATTTCTAACATTTTATTATTTAGAAGAATCTTGTAATATTAATCGAGCAACTGATGTCTGCATGTATTGCCATAGGTACGCGAAAAGAGCTCTAACGATTTCGTTGAAATTTGACATACAGGGAGGCAAAAAATAGATCCAGTTGGGTACCACGTCTGAGACAATCCGTTATTTTTCATTTTTTCAACCAAAATCTGTATATTAACCTGTAAAAATACTTTTACTAAAAGAATTGGAAGAACTGATTACTACAGCGTTTGACTTGACTTGAACTTCTACTGAAACTCATCCATTGATAGGCTTTGGGTTGCTTTTCATGGTATAGTTCTGATTGATATTACAATTTAAATTTTTCGAACGGTTGCATCGAAGTGAAAACAAAAAAGCTACTTTTCCACAAATTTTCCAACGTTTCCTTCCTAATATCAATTTCCATTCGACTTTCGACCTATAATTTGAATAATTGTGTGGAAAAATTCTGTTCTCAACCCTTTTTTGTATCTATCGATTTCCATTTCACGTTTCTCGAATTTACGCGCCGACTGAAAATCCCAGCCCGCTATAATAAGATTCATTTGAATTGTAAAATGTAACTCGGCCAGAAAGAAAATAAAACCAAAGCAAACATATTTTAATTGAGTCAAAATCAAATTTGGAGTCGGAAAATCTATCCTTTCCTCGCTTTTCGCTGATGGTCATTAACATCGAGTCAACAGCGCGTTTGGGAATAATTTTGTGGATCGTTTATTTTACGTATCTGGTGTCTAAATTAGATAATAGTTGAATAGTGAAAAGGGTATGAAATGGAAAATTTAAACACTTTAACTTAATGAATGAAATAAAAAACTAGTCTTCAGTGCGTTGTTGAATAAGTTTAATTTTTACTACAATTTTTGATTTTCGGTTCTTCTATTCTTCAAACCCGATGTTCTTCTCCATTTTAAGCGATTTTGGTTCTTAAAAATATTTTTTTGTATTTATTCTGCGCCTATGACCATAATTACAAGATAACTGTCGAGTTTCGTGAGATGATGGGAATAGAGGCATTTCTTATTCAATAGTAATTTACCGTGTATACCAGAAGATTGAATTGTTAGATACATATCTATAGATGTTTATCTTTTTATTAGAACCGTTTATTAGGTTAGTACAACACAGTTTTGTTTAAAAACATTCCTACGGATAAAATCACTTTGGATCAGATAGATGAATTTTTTTAATAGCCAATAATCCTCCTAGTCGAAATTGATGAAATAATTTTAAAATTACTATAATTACCTTAGGCGTTATGTTATCTTATATTGATCTTCAAGTTTTCAGTATAAAACAAATTGAAATTAAATAAATATTTAGTTAGTATAAATTTTAAATAGATATTTTATCAGAAATCAGAAATTTTATGTTATTTTTATTGGTTCTTGATATTGTTTTTTTATGCTACTAAAGCAGTATGGGACTGTCATCAGGCCATGAAAACCCTGGGAGAGTACAACAAGGTTATCCTTAGTTGGGTTCCGGGGCACAAAGGTATCGCTGGCAATGAGGGAGCAGACAAGTGGGCAAACAAAGGAGCTGAAAGCCCGCTCATTGGCCCAGAGCCGACGTGTGGTATTGCTTACAACACAGCACGTAGAGCTGTTCGCCAGTGGATGGGCATAGAACATCGAAAGAGCTGGGAAAGAACAGAAGGTAAAATACAGTCAAAGAGAATGCTGCAGACACCTACTGGTGCTATAGCGGCAGATGCCCTTGGGCTGAGGAGAAAGACCCTGCGGAAAGTGGTTGGCTTCATCAGCGGCCACTGGGTATTTCGCGGACACCTACATAAGATGGGAATTCAAGTTGAAAACCTCCTATGTAGAAAATGAGGTGAGGAGGAGGAAACAGCCTTCCACGTGATATTCATGTGCCCAGCCCTGCAAGGTCTGCGTGTGAGATCCCTTGGCCTACCGACTGGAGATCAAAGGAAAGAACGGGCAACCATAGTCAAAAGAATCTCTTGGTTCATTAAGAACCTGGGATTTGACGAAGAATGAGGACCTGTGAATGAGGGTGCACAATAAGCTGTACTAGCTGCGATGCAATCCCATGGACTACCTCTAAGCCTGGCCCTCTCTAAAAAAAAAGGTACAGTCCTAGGATGTAACAAGATCAGACTGCTGCATATGTTACCCAGTCATACGTGAATGATTCCAATTTCTAGAACAATGCAATTTCTTAGTCACTCATTAAAAAAATCAACTACTGAATAATATGGCCTTACAGATAGATAGGTTTTCGACATTTTTCGAAATTCCAGAAAAGATTTTGCGGATTTAATTTTCAGAGGGAGATGATTATAAAGTTTTTTTGCAGAATATAATAAAGATTTCTTTACTAACTCATTTAATGGTGTCGGTAAGTAAACATCATAATTTGAATTTCTAGTGAAGTAGCCATGATTAGGTCTTGCAGGAAAGAGATGTAGGTGTTTACGAATTAAACGAACAGTTTCTAAGATAAACAACGAGGGGAGCGTCAAAATTCCATGATTTTTAAAGTAACTTCCGCACTGAGTTGTTTCATTGAGACCAAACAGATAACGTATTGCTCTTTTTTGCAATTTAAAAATAATATCAGATTGAGCAGCCGTACTAGAACCCCAGAAAGGAAGACCATATCGAAGATGAGATTCGAACAACGAGAAATATGTTATTTTGGCCGATGATACATTGACTTTTTTAGAAACAGATCTTATTGCATAACATGCTGAAGCTAGCTTTTTACTTAACGACTCGGTATGAAGGGACCATTTAAGGTTGCTATCCATAAAAATACCAAGAAATTTTACCGAATCAACGGTTCGAATTTGGCTATTATTTAGAACCAAGGGTTGAAGAGCTCCTTTATAGCATAAAGCTACTGTCTTATCTACGTTGAAAGAGAGTAGATTCGAGTCAGACCAGGATTTTATTTTAAGCAAATCAGAAGTTATAGTTGCATGAAGAGTTGCCACATTAGAGTTGCTCCAGGTTATACTGGTATCATCAGCAAATAGAAAAATTTTTCCATCTATTTTCAAATTAGTGATGTCATTAATAAAGAAAAGAAAAAGTAATGGACCCAACACTGAATACTCCACAAACGATGCTTTTATGATTAGAGTCAGTACCATTTGCTCTTACCAGTTGTTTCCTATTGCCCAAGTAAGATAAACCAGTTTAAACAAATACCTCGAATTCCGTAGATATTAAGTTTTTCTAACAAAATATCGTGATTTACACAGTCGAAAGCTTTGGCATAGTCACAGAAAACCGTGGTGGTGTATAGATTATTATTTAGCGCTTGGTAAACCTCATGGAGCACAGAAAATATGGCATCACTGGTACATTTATTAGACAAAAAGCCAAACTGGTTCTGGGATAAGATATTGTTTTTAACGATGAAGGGTATAAGTCGGGCTTTCATAAGTCTTTCAATGATTTTGGATAGTACCGGTAGCAAGGCAATAGGTCTATAGTTACCGGCACTAGATTTATCACCACCCTTATGAAGAGGAATAATAATGGCTGTCTTTAGGCACATTGGAAATGTACCAGTTTCAAAGGAATTATTAATAAGTGAGACCAAGACTTTTAACACATATTATCTGGGAGGTTTGAGAAAAATTTTATGGATAGTCCATCAAGTACTACAGAAGGATTTACTTTTGATACTATTAATTGTTTGATTCAGTTCAGCTTTATCAACTGGTCTTATAAAGAAGGAATCCGATACCTTATTTGACTGAGAAAGATAAGACATAGGATTATGCTGTGGCTGTATAGTTGATGTTATATTTTTACTCACATTAATGAAATAGTCATTTAGAATTTCGGGGTTTGGAAGAAAGAGTCTTTGGGCTGAGTTAGTTTTGTTACGAAAATCATTTATTATTGACCAAGTTTCTTTTGATACACTTTTAGCACTTGTCAGACGATTTTGATATATATTTTTTTAGCTATTTTGATAATTTTTAGGTAGGTAACTCTGTACTTGTTGATGTATTCAGTGACGGAGACGTTCGTGGTATATTTTTTGATGTAAAATAGTGAACGCATATTTTTGGCTGATACGCGGATACCTTTGGTAGTCCAAGGTTTGTGAAGTTTTGGCCTAATGGTGATTAGAGGAAATGCCTTATTAAAAGTATACACCAACTTATATAAAAAATCATTGAAATTACAGTCCATGATGATTTTAATCTTTGAATTCTTATTATTGCTTTTCTGATTTGGTTGTATGCTTCTTTAGCTTGATTAAGTATTCTTTTCTTTTAAAGAAAAACGTTGTCTTCATTTGATATCGTATAAACGATTTACTTCGGAACATAAAAACTAAACGAAGTAATGGCGAATCTATTGAATTCAGATATGATAGATACATTCTTGCTAAAGAATTTATTTCCACGAACGTTAATTTCAATTTATAACGGCCATAATTGCGTAACTCTGATCATAATTTACGTTTACGAGCAGTTTCTAATTAAAACATCTGAAGACGGATTTAGTGTTGGCAATAAACTTTATATAGATTTTTTAGTGCAAATTGTATCTGCCCTTAAGGATTAAGTGTTATAAGAATATAGGTACATATATTCTGTAATAAAACCAATATATAAGGTACTAGTTGTACTCGCGACGTCGGCGTCGTTCGCGTGGCGTGTGGTTGTTGTATAAAAATTTCTTTCCCCACTCCGTTAAAGGAATGGGAGAGAAATTTTTATACACCAGATGTTAAGTTGAAAGAAGAAAAATACATCTGTGAAAACCGCATTCGAAATGGATCAGTAGTTTTCATGTGATGCGCGCACAAACATACAGACAGACAGACAAAAAAATCTAACCACATTTTTGGGTTCTATTTCGATGTACCCGCGACGTTGTTCGCGTGGCGTGTTGATTTTTGTATAAAAATTTCTTTCCTAACCCCGTTAAAGGGGTGGGGGGAGAAAGTTTTATACACCAAATGTTAAGTTGAAAGAAGACAAATACGTCTCTGAAAACCGCATTCGAATCGGATCAGCAGTTTTCATGTGATGCGCGCACAAACATACAGACAGACAAACAAAAAACTAACCACATTTTTGGGTTCTATATCGATGTAGTAACACCCCCACTAATTATCTTTTAAATATCTTTAATGTACAGAATTTTCATTTCTACAGTTTTATTATATGTATAGATTATCATCCAATATCTAATATTAACTAGACTTGCTCAATATTCATTTACATAAAAACTTTAAAAATATAAAATTGCAAACCTTCTCCTATCTATCCATCCTCGCATTTTTCATTACTTTATACACACAATAAAAATTCATTAAATTCCTCTCGATCTAGATATGAAACAAAAGGCAAATAGATTCGTTAAAAATGCGAAGGGAACCCATCTAGGTTGCCTTGATCGTTTTGCTCGCTTTCTGCCACAGAAATGAAGATAATTTGCCGCAATTTCCTATAATAAACAAAATAAGCCTGCATTTTAGAGATGGGAATAAATAGCTAGTAACTGTTACTTTATTATCATAGGAAATTACCTATATTAACCAGAAATTCATCTATTGAGTCACTGAAATTTTTTTACAAACACTTAAAAGTTTCAAGTGTTTACTACCTGGAAATGTAATTATTTTTAAATATTTATTATTTATTTCTATACTACGATACCATCCTTCATTTAGTTCGTAAGTATTAATATCTGTGTGTTCCTTGCCCAACGGAGTTCTTTTAACGCAAACTCTGTCTTCGTCAATCTTATTCTTGCTGACCATCATGATTTTTATTTTCTTTTTGTTCAGTGCCATTTCATACCTCTCGCAATATTGAATAATGCGATCAACCAAGATCTGTAGTCCTTATTTTCTGTCTGCAAAGAGTATTGTATAGTCTGCATATCTAAGATTATTCAGGAGTATTCCGTTATTTTACGCCTTTTAATGCCTCTTTAAACAATTCTTCTGATTAGATATTAAAAAGTAAAGGAAAGAGCACGCTTCCTTGTCTTACTCCTTGATTTATAGGTATCCTCTTTGATTTTTGTTGATCTACTCCTATTATGGCTTTCTGGTTGTCACGTGCCAAATTTGATTATTTACCCAAAAGGGAAATTTAAATTTGTATTGATAATCGAAACACATTTAAGTACTATAGATTCCGCGAGCGACCTCTAGTTGACGTCTGAAGAAATTTTCGTGACCTTATTTTAGGTGTTAATCAGCTAATATAATAACTAATTTAGCAAATAGTATGTCTTCGTGACTTATCTAATAATCAATACATATAATTTATTAAGTTTAAATTAATTTTGGCATGTTCATGTTTAAAAATTTAATATTCAATTAGTCATTGTAATAATAAAAGCCAGTTGGAAACAAAACGTACTTCATCCCCTCCCGGAAGTTCGGTAGTCAATTTTTCGGTCTTGATACGCATAAAATTCTCTCTTTTACAATCTGTCCGTCTACGAATCAACAACTGATAATATTTGTTAGTGAAATTTACTCGTGAAACGCCATAAAGTGTGCGCATTTGATTCTTATCACATCGTGATTGCTTTAATTGGATTTGGAATGCTAACACAATCAATAATCTAAGCCTCATTTGGTGAATATTCCGTTGGTGTTATTTTCTTTTGGGGAGGCTCAGATTGTTTCCATTTTTTTTTTGGGATCTGTATTTGGTTAATTCACGTGTTTGATTCGCTAAAATTTCCATACGTGGATTCGTGGACTGCCGAAATCGGATTACGGAGTACGATACAGGGTGTTGGGAATAAACATCGTCAGACTGACTGCTTTAACCCCTAATTACATAAAGGGGTTTTTGGACCTGGCGAGTAATTTTTTTGGACCTGGCGAGTAAATTGTTTTTGGACCTGGCGAGTAATTTTTTTGGACCTGGCGAGTAAATTGTTTTTGGACCTGGCGAGTAATTTTTTTGGACCTGGCCAGTAATTTTTTTGGACTGGCTAATTTTTTTGGACCTGGCGAACATTTTTTGGTCCTGGCTGAACTTTCTGTTGGCCCTGGCACATATAGTTGGTAGTGTCGTAAGATCTGTGCACTATCGAGGACCAACGCTGCACCTCACTGCCATCGGAGCAGCGTGGCTAGTACAGTTAGCCTTACTACAAGATCCTCTGCGTCAGAGAAGTTCAACAAACAGATAAGCCAAAATTTAATTTTAAGCTCAAGACATTGTAACGGTCTTCCTATTCAATTTGTAATTTTGTTTAAGCGGATGTAACATTTTATAGTTTACATTTTTAGGTACTAACTATTTAGTAAATTTTTTGCGCTGGGTGATCACTCTGTTATTTTATACGCCAGTAATTAGCGGTATCATATTTGATTATTTTTCAGAGATTGTTAAATTGAACCGTTGGGTTTATATTCTTGTAAAATATATAGATAGATCTAATTTTGTTGTCTTACTCAGCCAATCACCCACTCACCGTATTTGCTATTCAATCAATTTTTTTTATTTTTTTTTTAAATTAAGATTCTTAAATTCATTATTTATCTCCAGTAAGATAGGTCAGTGCCTGGAACATCAGGGGTTTCCGATTTGAACCGTTAAAATCGGTGGCGCGACTCACACTTTTTGTACATACCCTCTACGGCTGAGCTGGGCACAAATTTGCCAGTAGCGAAACCACTTACCCATCTTAGCTGGAGTTGGAGATTTCAATTCAAACCATTTGAATAATTTTCCAAAATTTGATTTTATTTTATTTTTATTAAAAGTACGTGGCATGGTGTCTGTATATATTGGCAATGATTTTCATGTCTTCGTCATCTAATTTTGTATTGTGGAGTATTTTTGCCACCCTTCGGTGTTGTACTTTATCAAAAGCTTTTTCAAAGTCAACTAGACATATAAATATGTCACAATTGACATCTCGACAGATTTTCTAATTTATCGAAATATTCTAATATGGAACTTGTCCGCAACACAAATAGTGCAGATTTTCATAATTTTTAAAATTTTAGAAAGTCAATAAATCTTGTTGTAATTACAATTTAATTTATAAGATAAGTTATAAATTAAGTTATCGAACGGAGTTATTTGTCCACCTCTATCATATTATAATTGTGAAGATGGAAAGAGGCGTTCAAAGAGACCTTAGCAGACGTGAAAGAGCAGCAAGGAGGTTCCCGATGTCAAGCAAATTGTTGTAAGCACGGAAATACAAGACTTAGCTGAGAAATATGAGAATACACGAGAAAGAGAACAAAAAAATAACGCCGTTGAGGTACAATGAATAATAGGTTTTGGCAAAAACGTACCTTGAAATAATGATACACGAGATGAAATATTTTTTGTTTGTTAATGTGGTAGATGAGAACTAAAATCTGTACGTTTCTCAAGATAAAATTCGTTCTACTTTTTATACTTATTAGAAAATTTTTAAAGTTGTGCCATTTGAAAACATTACGCTTTTAGAATTCATAAAATTATATCCTGCAATTCAAAGTAGACCTTTTTTCATTACGCATTCAATGCATGGCAATATTTTCCTTTTAAAAAAATTTCAACATATTATTATCGACAATATTATTAAATAAACTTCCTCTTTCTTTTGACAAGCAATAAACCACAGAAAGGATGTGTTCGTGTCAAGTAAAACGTGTAGTTATCAATATTTATACGCTCTTCTAAAAATTTCACTTACTTACTCACCTGAGGTGTCTGGTTTATAAATTTTTTATACAAACAACATTGTTTAAAATTCAAAAAGTACGTGGAAAGTATACTAAAAGATCTATACTTATATTGGCATATTATTTTAAATGGGCATTAAAAGAAAAATACAATAATATATACTTTAAGAATTTATTCACAATCAACGCCAACGTATACTGTAATTAACGAAATTCTGTATAGGTCTATATTTTTCCACGTATTTTTAATGAAATTAAAAACCAAAATGAAATTTTGAAAAATTAATAAAAAGGTTAATCAATTTATTACAATTTAAATCCAACTCCAGCTGAGATCGGTAGTGGTTTCTCTACTGGCAAATTGTGCCCAGCTCAGCCGTAGAGGGTAAGTACCAAAATAAAGTGAGTGCGCCACCGATTTGTACGGTTAAAATCGGAAACCCCTGATGTTCCAGGCACTACTTCACCCACTGGAGATAATTAAATAAATTCAAAATATTAAACAGTACTAATTGAATTGCACAATAAAAAAAGCGACGACAAAGTGAGCTAAATAAAACAAAATCTCAACTAGACCCTTCTTTAATAGAAATATTAAGAATTACAAAACTGTCAAGCCTCGTGCTTGACAACGCTATTGATATTTATATAAAAACAAAATGAATATATGAATAATATTAAAGAGAATTTTATCCCAAAATTTGTGATCACACGCAATATAAAAAAAAATATAAACATAAACAAGAAAAATAGATCTTAACTAACTATAGTTGCGCCTTAAATCTAATTAGCTTATCTGATAATCTAGATACAATTCCTCGTCGTCCCAGGCTTCTCCAATACTTAGGCTGGTACCAAATTCAAGCCTGTACCCAGAACCAATAGGCTTGCACCAATCACAACTAACTTAAGCTCGACTAAGTATCAGGTCAGCAATCAAAACTCAATCAAAAACTAGGACTTAAACCCTTAACTAGGATTTATACCTGTATCTAGGATTTCAGCCTATAACTAGGACTTAAGCCCGTAACTAGAACCCTAAAATCGTAATTTGGAATTAATAATAGCTCAAACAAATTTTAATGACTCCTCAATTAATTGACTTACTGACTTTAATACAATTTGAACACATTAACTTAAATTTGTACTACAATTTTAGAATAAAAATGAATTTAAATGAATAATACAACATTTAGAAGCTGACTTTTCTGAATTTACAATTAATGATCAAAACTAATGATTTAAATGTACTTAACAAACTTAAATTTGACTTGCTAGTCACGACAAAATTATAACAATAAATTAAATCAAAATTTAACATAAAATTAATTTATAATAGTAAAAGAATAAGCAAAAGGAGTCTAGTTTCACATAAATAAACCTACATACGATACACAAAGAAATACACATGTAAAATCAAGATATTAAAACTAAAATTGCGTCTATATGGCGTTATTAATCTTATATATAAAAAAAAATAAAAAATATAATATAGTACCTATTAAGATAGGGTTGTTTTATTTCTTAAAACTCGTGACACCCCTGGCTGGTAAACGGGTGGAACAATATTCTCGTTGCTAATTGCACCAATCGGGAATTCTACCACAGTTTACCGTCTGAACGGTTTTAAAACACCAAATCTACCTACTGTCTGCTCTATGGGCTACCTACACTCATAGGGAACGAAAAAACCATAACAATCGAACAACCACATGAATAAATAACGTGTTACTCACCACAGAAGATTTCCTAAAATCCGCTAAACCGATTTCCTTACGAATCCAACAAAACTACTGAAAATCTCACTCCAATACTGTTCGTTAGGAAAACTGAGGTTTAATTTCGTAAATCCAAAATGAATTGTCTCCGATGAATAGAGATTACAACTTAAACCCCGAAAATCTTCTCACTGCCACGTTCTCACGACAAAGGCTGGTAAAAGAAAGGACCGATTCTTTCATATCACATACACGAAATTTTGACACACGTCGAAATAAGAGGTGGCCTCTACTACTATAGGGACAATAACCGTAGGATCTTCAGCTACCAATTTACGAACAAACAGTAGTCGTTAGATACGACTAATCTTATTATTTATCAAGATATCGATAAAAATCTCAACATTATCTAATCCCTCGTTCATTTTCAATTTTATTAAGCAAGATAGAAATATAACGGAACACTGACTGTAGAACACTATACGTCAAGTTATCGACAAAAGAAGAGAAATAGTACCTCAAGGATTCATAAACGTAATTTTAATAAATATACTTCTAAAAATAATTCCAGCGATATCAGGAATAATTTATGGCCAGAATAATAAATAATAGCTGGCGATTATCTATACCGAACCAGATCAACTGGTTCCCGACCCAAGTAAATCTTTTATAATGGGAAATTTGAAGGTAGGAAGACGCTTATGTTTACACATTAAATATTTATCACTTGCGAAAATTTAACCCGTGACAATTTGTGTTTTCAGATTTCGAGTACGAGATTAATTTATCCCTGTACAATTTTCATTTACATATATCCAAACTATATTCATTTCCATAAACTGTCCAGTGCCAAAATTAACGATTGAAATTAAAGCGAAAACAATGCAAAAACGAGTCTCCAAAGACTGGTATGAATCTGTTTTATTCGAATTTATAATATCTACGTTACAGATCCATTGATATTGAAATTAATATCGTGAAAAAGAAGAAGAGTCCGATGTTTCATTTCCGTTTTACAGATTTATCGGCTCCGCATTCCGGGAGTATTGAATTAATGAATTTATTGTAGCAATTAAATTGTCTTCGAAGGGTTTATTGATGGTGTTTACTAAACTTTGATGATAAAGATGTTTATCAGTGTTTTCTATGTTTTCCTTTATTGATTCTGTTGATAGATGGATGGTGTTTGCGTTTAATTAAAACCGTTTCATATATGAATTAATCGAAATTCATTACTTACTTATTAAATATATTTTTCTCAATAATATATTTTCTGCGTTTAATTAAAGATACTTTAAGAATGCAATGAGGATGTTTTTGTATTGTTTTTGAATGATTTCTAGATCTAACGAGATCAAATAATCTGACCTACTTTATAAAAGACTTTTTTCACATGTCGTGTTTTGTCGCAGCAAAGAATTTTTCTATTTATTCTCCTTCTGGCAGTGTACGGGCCCATATAAAGTTGTGATTCGATTTGTGCCCCACGCTAAAATCAACACATTTATTATTATTATTCCTCGCAGCGCACCTGATCACGTTACTTTTTTTTTTCGACGGCCACACCATTACGAAATTCGATTTTAGACATATTGGCATCTTGAGAGAAAACGACGAACGAGAGTAGTGGAGTTGAGTGTCATCTGTACGTGTTTTCTTTTTAAGAGAGCTTGATTGTACTTTTACACGTGTTTTGGATAAAAAAAATATCCAATAAGTATCATGAATGCACCACCGATTATTTATTATAGGCTCCAAATTGTACTTTAGTCGGTATAACGATGTATATTTGTTAAAAATATAATTTCTAATCTAAGCAGGTTTTATAATGTAAAACCAAAAGTTGTATTAATGCGTAAATATGATATCTTTAAGATTAAGTGTCTGTTATTTTATTTATATCCTGGTTATAAAAAACTATTACATTATAAAAAACCAGAACGCCTTTGGTCTTATTTGATACACTCCAAGAAGCAGAACGTCTTTTCTGATATGAGATGCGCATAAATTTATCGAACTAAACACGATAACCTAGCTTTTGATGAATAAGAAGTCTACCAAGTTATTCAATATTCTCTCAAAAAGTTACAATTCTATTTGTCAAATACCAAACGTTTCCGGAAAACGTTCGAATCGTGCATTTGAAATTCTATTTCTTATATATTTATATAAAAGTGTCGACTGCTATTTGACGTGTTACTATTTTATAGCTACAGTTAAACAGTAAATATAGGTATTAAACAAAAATAATGATCTGATTGTCAAAATTATCAACTATACAAAAGAATCACCAAAAGCTTTTTATTTTGTTTAGGCCTATCTTGACAGTAAAAAAAGCTTATTTTATACTGTTTTTTCTGTTGCAAACAAAGATTTACACTACTTAGACATGCCCTTAGATCATATAAAAAATGAAACTCTCTTCAATTTTTTGCGACCCTCATATACTAGGGATCTGGATCTGGAAATTTGGGAGGGGCGAGCTAGTGCTCAGCCAGCACTGAGGCCACATATGACCCATTGTGCATCCTCCCGTATGTAGGGATATCCTCACCTCAGGATGTCACCAGGCCTATTGATTTAAAATAGGTGATGAGGCTCCCGAGGGGGATCTCCCTGACATCGGCTGGTGTAAGCCAATACTCGCCCAACACGGATCTTCTAATTTCAGAAAAAGCAGAGCAGTCATACATAATGTGTTCTACTGTTTCCTCTTCTTGTTCGCAGCCTCTGCATAGCGGCGATTCTGTTAGTTTCATCCTAAAGAGATGTTGTCGCAATTGGCAGTGACCTGTCAGGATTCCCACAGCTGTTCGGAGATTTTGTCTGGTCAATGTCTTAAATTTTTTTGCTGTTTCCTCGCCAGGATGAGGTAATAACTCTCTAGCCAGTCTACAGTTCGTAGTTTCATCCCAGTACTGTATAAATTTTTGGTGAGAATGCTGTTTGATAAGGTCCCCGACTGCGGACAATGTTAGCTTGGTAGATGGGCGAGGGCTAACATATCTGTAGCCCGCAGCCCTCTTTGCTAAATTGTTCGCAATGCGGTTGCCTTTAGAGTTCCCATGTCCTTTGATCCAGCTGAGAGTGACCACGTTATTCTGGCTGGCCTCAGTTAGAGATTGGTGACATTCTAGTACTAAACTTGAAGTGAAACGTGGTCTATTCAAGGTCAGTAGTGCTTGTCGGCAGTCTGTATATATATTTATATTCCTGCCTGTGATGTTCCTATTGATTAATTCTTTTGCAGCTATGGTTATGCCTGTGAGTTCTGACTGAACCACACTTGACAAGCCATCTATAGCCCATTTTGTTTTTAGGCTTAAGGATCTAGAGTAAATTCCACATCCCACACCTTGCTTTGTTTTTGATCCATCCGTATATACGCTCAGAGCGTTCACTACGCTGGAGTCTGCTGTCTTGTTTGTTAATATTTTGTAGGGTTTGTCAAAGACAAATCTTGGTGCGACGGCATCCGTGACTGCCTGTAAGAGTGGTATCACTTTTATCGATTCCCTCCACAGACTATCCCTATATGTGCCAGTCCCTACAGTGGGTTCGATACCAACCGTGCGAGACGTACCATGGTCATCAATGCGACCTCCTTAACAAATATATCAAGGGGGGTGAGACCAAGTATGACTTCCATTGCGCTGGTCGGTGTGCTTCGCATGGCTCCTGTTACGAGAAGCCATGCTGATCTTTGAATTTGGTTTAATTTTTTGATAGCTGTCGTTTGTTTCACTTTAGGCCACCACACGACAGCACCATATGTTAACATAGGTCTTATGATTGCCGTGTAGATCCACATGGTGACCTTGGGGGATAATCCCCAGGTCTGTCCTATGGTTCGGCGGCATTGCTCATAAGATATAAATGCTTTTTTAACTAACTTTTATATAAAAGTGTCTGCTATTTGACGTGTTACTATTTTATAGCTACAGTTAAACAGTAAATACAGATATTAAACAAAAATGATGATCTGATTGTCAAAACGTTATCAACTATACAAAAGAATCACCAAAAGCTTTTTATTTTGTTTAGGCCTATCTTGACAGTAAAAAAAGCTTATTTTATACTGTTTTTTCTGTTGCAAACAAAGATTTACACTACTTAGACATGCCCTTGGATCATATAAAAAATGAAACTCTCTTCAATTTTTTGCGACCCTCATATACTAGGGAAGATTAATATCTTGGTTTTCCAACCACCGAAAGTTTTCCATCGGTTTTTTCGTTTGTAAACTTGGATTTACACTACTTAAACATTCCCTTATATTATAACAAAAATGCAACCCTCTTCAATTTTTTGCCAACCTTGTATACGAGGGAGGATTGGTATCTACATTTTTCGACCACCAAAAGTTTTTCCATTCTTTTTTTTTTGTTGTAAATTTGGATTTAGTAAGCATACGGATACATCGGAAAATGGAGAATTATTAATAGATTTTGCGAAGGAAAAAAACTTAATTATTAAAAGTACATATTTTGAAAGTAAAGATATCTATAAGGAAACCTGGAGGTCACCCGACGAAAAAACAATGAATTAAATAGACCATGTGCTGATTGAAGAAGACGAGCAAGTGTGTATAAAAAAAGTGAGAAGTTACAGGGAGCCTGATGCAGATAGCGACCATTTTATGGTAGGAATAAAATTTAAACCCATAATACCAATAGAAAGAAACAGAAGAAGAGAAAAACACTCACGGAAAGGACCAAGTAGACTGAGTAGTGAAAAAGAGAAAACCGAGTACAAAAATATGCTAAATAAAGAGCTAACCGATCTTAATAATGTGGATGAAAGTGCAAGTTATGATCTGAACGGAAGGTGGGAATTATTAAAAGGGAAAATGAAATTATGCTGTGGAAAATGTACAAGGAACAACAAAGCAGGTAAAAATAAAAAATGGTATGATGAAGCATGTGAAAAGGAGCTCACGGAAAGAAATAAGCGGCGTCTGGAAATGCTAAAGCAAGGAACGGCAGAATCAAAAAGTAGTTATGACGAGCAGAGAAGGAAGTGTAAGATTCTACTAAGAGACAAAAAGCGGAAATTACAAGAACAACAAGTAAAGGAGATTAAGGAGCATTATAAAAGTAAGCAAATTAGAAACCTGTATCAAAGTATTAAAAAAGAAAGTAAAAGCCAGCAAAATAATATAACAGTCATCAAAAGCGAAACGGGAGAGCTTCTCACTGGAGAAGAAAAAGTATTAGAAAGATGGAGAGAATACTTCGAAACATTACTGAATGGAGGAGAAGAGGAAGAAGATGAATTTGAATTTGTAGAAAACCAAATAGAAACGGAAAATGAGGTGCCAACGATGGAAGACGTCAGAAATATCCTAATGAGCCTGAAAACAAATAAGAGCCCAGGAGGAGACGAGATAACCACTGAAATGATAAAGTATGGGGGAGAACAGTTAAAAGAAGAAATGTACAAACTAATAAAGGAAATCTGGGCCAAAGAAGAAATGCTGGAAAGTTGGAGCGAAGCATTGATTAGTCCCTTGTACAAAAAAGGTCAGAGAACTGACTGTCAAAATTACAGGGGGATAGCCCTGCAAAATGTAGCATACAAAATACTTGCAAAATGTATAAAAAATAGGCTATCCAAAAAGATGAATGACATAATAGGGGAATATCAATGCGGTTTTAGAGGGGGCAGGAGAGTTGTTGACCAAATATATACACTAAGAGAGCTGCAAGCGGAAAGTTACCAACATCAAAAACAAACCCACGTTTTATTTATTGACTTTAAAAAGGCATATGATATGATCAAAAGGCAAAAACTTTATAAAATCTTGGAAAAACTCGGGGTAGAACAAAAACTTGTTAGATTAGGCAAAATGACGTTACAGCAGACTGAAAATCGAATCAAAATAAATGGAGTGACCTCAAGTAAATTTAATGTGGAAGTCGGACTGCGGCAAGGGGATCCGCTTTCTTCTGTGCTGTTTAACTTTGCCCTAGAGGAAGTAATTAGAAGTGCAAATATTAACAGATCGGGAATGCTCTATACGAAGAAGCACCAATGTTTGGGTTTCGCTGATGACTTGGCAATTGTATGCAGAAGTAAAGCAGAGCTTCAAAAGGTTGTAGTAGCACTGGAAGAAGCAGGTCGGGATTTAGGGCTTGAAATAAATGCGGAGTTAACTAAATATATGGCATGGACTGACAGTGACTTTCAGAGGGGTCGCTATATAACGATAAGGACCAGGCATGGCAAAGAATATAAATTTGAAGAAGTGGACAGTTTTGTGTATTTGGGTACGACGTTTACAAGAAAGCCTGATTCAAAAGATGAAATTAGGTCAAGAATATTAAAAGGTAACAGATGTCTATACAGTCTGAATAATTTGATTAGAAACAAATTAATTTCAAGAAAGTTAAAGATACGCATGTACCAGACTATGATAAGGCCAGTAGTAACTTACGCCAGTGAAGTATGGGTCTTAAGAAAAAGCGATATTAGTATGCTAGAAGTATGGGAAAGGAAAGTGCTTAGGAAAATCTTTGGTGGCAAAAAAATAGATGAAGTATGGGAGAGAAGAACAAATCAAGAACTATATGAGCTTTATAATGAACCAATTATAACGGCAGTCATAAAGGCACAAAGAATTAGATGGTTTGGGCACGTACTAAGAATGGAACAGGAGAGAGTACCCAAGTTAGTCCTGAGCGGAAGATAGGAGGAAAGATGAGAAGAGGGCGGCCAAGAGAGAGATGGAGGACTCAAGTGGAGCATGATATTGAAACACTAGCTATACAAGGATGGAGAAATAAAGTGATGGATAGGAAAAAATGGAGAGAAATAGTACAACAAGCCATGGGCCTTCTAGGCAGAGCTAAATATATATATATATATATATATATATATATATATATATATATTTGGATTTACCCTACTTAGACACGCCCCTACATCATTTCAAAAATGTAACTCTCTTGAACTTTTTGCCACACTCGCATATAGTATGGATTACTGAAATCTAGTTTTTTTTTCGACCATTAAAAGTTTTACCATCCGTTTTTTCAGTTTCAAACTTAGATTTAAACTAGATGCCTTCAAATCATATCAAAAATGCAACTCTCTGTTTCTAATTTTTTTTAATGGTTCTTAGGACTTCTTTAAGGACTTAATTATATCCAGATACTTTTTCTGTTTGTTTTGTACATTATTGAATTATCAAAAACTAAAAAATATCAAAATAATATATCCAAATTGTTCGTTCAGTCACTTCTAAGTTACTTTTTACTTCTTCTAAAAAATGGTCGTATAGGTAATTTCTTAAAGTGTTTTCGTATACTTCGCGTTGCTTTTTTTATAGCTTTTTGTATTTTTTTTAACATGTCCTTTAAGTTCTTGAAACAAAGTTTGCGTCGTATATTTGCATTCGTTTAATTCTTGTGAAAAGAGTTCATCTAGTTAATCTAGTTTATAGACAAACTAACAATTTTCTTATTTTTTATAGTTAATAATATATTAAAAAACTAGTGTTTTATACCGTAAAATGTTTGATTATTATTTCACCATCTCTGTGAAAAACTCCACCATGCTGTGACAATAAACATATATAACAGTCGGAAAAGTCAAAGACACCCTTTCGTCAATTACTCAAGTGTCATACTGTCGGCAGCTTGTGTGTTTCTCTCGATATAAAGATCCTTCTCTTTCTTTCCAGATGCATTGTTTTGTTTACCACGGGTGGGATTTTTATAACAAGAGGGTGCTTGCTTAATTCAGAAACGGATTTAATATATTTTTAAAACGTATTTTCTATTTGCATAAAAAATTTAATATTTTCTTTTTTTGTTTCAGGTAAGTAATTCTTCAATTCTAAAATGCAAGATTTAGTAGGTATGTATTAATATTATGATTTTGTTTGTTTAATATAAAATGAAGGTTTTCTCTCGTTTTTTACTGAAAAATTAAACACGCAACAGTTTCTGATTTAGAAAATTGATTTGTTCAAAATTTTTTCACCCCAGATACAAAAAAACAGTCCAAAGAGTGGACTGCTAAATGAAGAATTAGCTCCAAAAACGACTGTTATATAAAGTTATCGCAACAATTTATTTTGGAGACAAAAGACATATTATTATTGGAACGGTTAAAGAAATGGGAATAGTATGTAACTCTGTATTATATCTTTTTTCTTTCTCGCAGTAAGCGAACAGGTTTGAATCGTATTAGGTATTATAATTTTATGCAGACAACAGCAATTTTTGAACTAAAATTAGAATATCTTTAAACCCTGACATAATAGAGTTTCTACTATGGACAGATTTGGAAAATTTGGGAAATCTTCGGAAAAGTAAGAGTAGCAAATGAGAAAGACAAAAAAAGACAACAAAAGCGTTGGTTAACTGAAAAGTGAAAGCAATGTGATATAGATAGACAGACTAGTAACTCATTTTTCTGTAAATTTTTCTTTCGCAATACCGTTTATTCGAATGCAGAGACGATTACCGTAGTAAAAAGACACCGACTAATAATTGGGCAGGTTACAGAAATGAGATGAAAAAATATCCTATTTCTTGGTTAGAACGGAAACTTTTTATAGGCGAGTCTTGTATTTATTATAAAAAATAATAAAAAAACGCAATGTAGAGACGCCCATGAGTTCCTGAATGTTAGCAAATACTTTCAGGAAGTGCCGTCAACATGAATAGGACCGGTTGTATATAGCAGAGAGAAATAAAATCCGTAACCCGTGGTATATGTGGAATTTCTTTACGAGATCAATGGCAATGTCTCAATTTAATTTTATAATTATTTCTTCCTTTTTGAGGAATATTTATGCCTTTATTTACGACTCAACTTCGCATTTGAGACTCGAAATTGAGGTTAGAATCTGGTTTTACGGTTATTTTTCAGTAGAATGCATACGAAGAAGCATTTTGTTGAAGGTAGTTTTAGTGGAATATTTCTGTCTACATTGTAAATATTCCTTTTTTTTAAGTTTTTTCCTCTAGAAAGATTATATTCAAAAAAATATCTGTGTTAGAGTATTTCTTTTTGTAACTTCTTTCATCATTTTTGATTATATGATGAATATAGTTAAAGATAAAAAAAAGTGTGTGACACTTGGGTAATGCTGACAGAAGTGAAACGAATTCTCGGCTTCACATGGTTGTGCTCTTCTATTTTTTTTTCGAAATTTTAATGTCTTTATGTTTATTTTGAGAAGAAGCACGCAAGGTCCGTTATGGACGTAAGAAGCTATAGAGGAGCTGACGCGGACAGTGACCATTTCTTGGTGATAGGAAGACTAAAACAAGTAAGACCAGATATAAATAAAAATAAGGATAAGAGAAGAAGGAAGAAATACGATGTAAAAAAAACTGAACGATGTGAGAACAGCGACACAATTCAGACAAGAAATCAAGAAAGAGCTGAATAAACAACCGCAAAAGAAAGAGATAGATGAAGAATGGGTTCAGATAGAAAAAATAATGAAAGATGTCACGGAAAGAACACTAGGAGTAGACAAGAAAAAACCAGCAAATAAATGGTTTGATGAAGAATGCGAACAGGTTTTAGAAAATAGAAGGAAAATGAGATTAAAAGTGCTGGAAAAAAACACGGTAGAAAATAAAACTAACTACGAACATGCAAGGAAGGTAGCAAAAAGAGTCTGCAGAGAAAAAAAGAGGAAACAGCTAGAACAAGAACTTTATAATATAGAAGAATCTTATAAGAACAAGGAGATCAGGAACTTCTACCAAGGAATAAAAAGTTCACAAGGAAAAGAACAGAAAGGCCCCCGATATGTAAAAAGTTAAGATGGACTCCTGGTGGGGGATATAAATGAGAAATTAAACACTTTCGCACAGTATTTTAATAATATATTGAATGAAGAAGAAGAAGTAGTAAGAGAACAAGAATACAGTAGCAGTGAAGAAGAAGAGATAGATGAGGACATAGAATTAAACGTTCCAACTAAAGAAGAAATAAAAGATTGTATACTTGAGCTAAAAAATAATAAGAGTGCGGGAGAGAATGACATGACAGCTGAAATCCTAAAGCAGGAAGGAGAAGAGCTTCAAACAAGATTATGGAAATTGATAGTGAAAATTTGGGAAGAAGAAAATATGCCGAAAAACTGGAATAATGCACTTATACATAAAAAAGGACCCAAAGAAGAAGTTAATAACTACAGAGGAATAGCACTTTTGGATGTTACATACAAAGTTTTAGCAAAGTTAATAAAGAAACGACTAGACGAATTTCATAATATACAGGTAGGTGAATACCAAGCAGGATTCAGGGCAGGAAGATCAACAATCGACCAAATTTTCATAACGAAATTGATACAACAAAATACGTACGAACAAAATCTAAGTCTACACCTAGTATTTATTGATTTCCGCCAAGCATATGACTTGATCAACAGGAAAAAACTAATGGAAGCTCTGAAAAAATTAAACATCCCGAAAAAACTAAGAAAACTAGTAGAAATGACATTGAAACAAACAGCAAATAAGGTAACAATAGAGGGAGGAGTTTCAGAAGAATTCGAAGGAAAAAAGGGTCTACGTCAAGGTGACCCAATGTCTACAGTTCTCTTCAACTTGGTCCTAGAAGTGATTTTGAGAGAAAGTGGAATAAGAACAAATGGGTTAATATATGGTAACAGGCACCAATGTCTCGCATATGCGGACGATATAGTGATAATGGCAAGAAACAAAAAGGAAATAAAGAATGTTTTCAAACTATTAGAAAGTAAAGCAAGTGAGTACGGGTTAACAATTAATGAGACGAAAACAAAGTATATGGTAATGAAAGACAATAACAAGGAAGAAACACCCACCCTGGCAATCAATTGTTCAAGAAACAGACAATACATTATAGAAAAGGTAGAGGAAATGGAGTATCTAGGGGTAACGGTAACATGCAAGGGAGAGGAAGAGAAGGAAATAGACAAAAGGTTGTCAAAAGGAAGCAAAGCGGCTGGAATGTTAAACAAGATACTAAGGTCAAAAACGATGTCACGAAGACTAAAGATAAGAGCTTACCAATCTATAATAAGACCAACAGTGACCTATGCTTGTGAGACGTGGACAATGAATAAAAAATTAATAACCAAACTAGAGATATGGGAAAGGAAGATATTAAGGAAAATATATGGAGGAATCAAAACAGAGGAGGGAGAATATAGAAAAAGAACAAATAAAAATTTGGAAGAACTATACAACCAACCTAATATTGTTCAGGTAGCAAAAGCACAAAGAGCTAGATGGCTGGGACACATAGCTAGGATGCAGGATAACAGATGGGTTAAAAGAATATTAATGGAAGGAGAAGGAGGAAAAAGGAGAAGAGGAAGACCCAGAAAGAAATGGCTAGCAGAAGTTAAAGAAGATTTAAGAAGTGTGGGAGTTCGGGACTGGCAAATGGAAGCGAGAGATAGAGCAAAATGGAAAAGAAGAGTGAAAGATCTCGAAGCCAAAGGCCACTAGGCCTGTAGAGCTGATTTATATATATATATGTTTATTTTGCTAGCGTTCTTTTTCAAAAACCGTTTGCAGAAGTCAAAAGTCAAGACAATGTTGTTTGTATCTTCGATTCAAAGGGAATTTTTTACACAAAATTCGTTCCAGCGGACCAAACGGTTACCTAATGCTTTTTACTATCTTGGTGTTATCAGGCGTTTGCTTTCGCGTATTCAACGTGTTCGGCCAGAGTAGGTCTGTTCCAACAGACCACAAAACCGTTCTAGATCGTTACTAAACAACTCAGTACTTCAAATATAACGAGAATTCATCCACTGCGCAGTTACCGGACGGTTCTAGAATGGTTCTTTGGTCTGTTGGAACAAACCTAATATCGCAAAGAAAGAAGCTGGCGCTTGTTGCACGATAATGCACCATTAGGTAGATCTATCGACACTTGGGTCCGATTTTTTGACAAAAAATGACATTATAACCATCAATCACCTGGCGATTTTTTGTTAATTTTTTTTCTTTGTCCTGTTTACTTTGCGACAGACCTTGTACACTATATAAAAAAAATATGTGATCCTTGGAATCCACGTTTAATACTTGTTGGAGTTAATAAACAAAGATAAAATACGAAATATATAATCGTTCCGTAATGACAAAGTTACAAAATTTATTAGGAACTAATATTAAGTGTTTGTTGTCCCCTTGTATATTTTCATCCACAAATGACTGCAATTCTAAACATACAATTCTGAAGGGGGAAAATTGAAATACGCTGATAATGTATTAATGGGAGACAAGAGAGTTTTGATTAATATGGAGAATTGTTCGTCGGTTTTTGTTTTGACAGATTCAACCCTCATGTATCATAATTAACTTTTTCGAAGTTCAAATCTGCGTAGATGAAAGCGGACGCTGCTGATGTGTTTCGGCTCTTTTATATGTGAATCATCAGTCATATAGTACGTTCGAATCGTTTGTTAATAAATTTATATATGCGGATCGTTCCAATCAAATAGATAATCAATATTAAAATGAATTATTCAGGTATGAAGTATTACTTTTCAGTTCAGTTTAGTACAATAACCGCAGTAAACAATTACAAAGTGTATATAAAGAGATGAAATTTAATATTAAATACAGCAATTGCTAAAATTCGGATCATTGCTGTTATATTAATTATTATCTCTTCTAGTGAATTTATTTTCAAGAGAATTTCAATATATAAAATCCTGCTGATATAGTACATTTGAAACGAAATTATTTTCCAATCTCCAAAAGTAATTTCGGGACATACATTTCAATCCCTTTCATGAGCATCTGAAATCAATCGGCTTACGCCCATATTCTATTCTATAGAATATAAAAAGTAAGAGCGGACAAATTCGCCTTACGGTTCACGGATCCTTTACACTGAAATTCATCTTTTTTAGGTTTTAATTTTGAAAAATGCTTGCTACGAAACACACAGGGGTTCGCCATGTAAGGGAGATTTTTATTAATCATAGTAAGCAGCTTGTATTTTAGATTTTTAATTAAGGCTGCATTACGAAATGAAGATTAGTTAAATTTGTTAAATTAAATGGATTAAGAATATTAATGTAGATTAATATTGCACCACATTTCTTAAATATTAGGTGACCCCTTTTTGGAAATTTAAAATTTAAATTTTAAAAAATATTACGTTTAGAATGTGTGATTTTGTAGCTGTATCTACATTATTGTAATACAACACAAGAGCCTTCGATAGTTAGATAACCAGTTCATTTTGTAGCATTTTATAGCATATTCCATAAAATTTAAAATCCTGAGTTAAGTTTGTTTCCTTCACGTCTACGAAGGATCTGTTCTTGCTGGTAAAAGATCAGCCATCCTGACTAGTGGTTTTATGGCCTTTAGCTACCTAACCAAACCTAAAATAAGTATAAGAAAGTGTTAAAACATTTCGAATATTATTATTTTATGAACAAAAACGTGCAACATGCTTCTTTACTTAACGTAAAGCTTCCGTATAAACAATTATTTACTATCATAATATGTATGTATGTATATAAACTTACTTAATCAAATCATAATGAATGTCGCTGTCTCGTCCTTTTTTCATTTTTGTCATTTTTCTTCAAATCTTTCTGGCGCTTATAATATGCCCTTTGACGTTCACAATTTTTTTTTCTTTTTTGCTCTTTAAGTCTATAAAACGAAAATAGCTAGGTATAAATAATAGGTATAAATAATTAGGTATAAATAGTGTAATTACACACCAAAAATAAAATGTATGCATCTAGAGTATAGGACATAGGTACTCACTATTTTCATTCAATATTTTTTCTTCATTAATAAATCCACTTTGTTTATTCATATTTAAGACAAACACTTTATACACAAAAAACTATTTACCAGTAATGTATTTTGGTTGACAAGATGACAAGCTGTCAATTCATACAATTACAGATTTAATTTTATTTAATATAGTAGGCAGAATCGCATGAGCGCCGCCAGGATTATTTTCATCGAGGTGCATCTGCATCTACACACTATTATGATCTAATATATATAGAATGTAGAATGATTTGGACAGCAACCGCGACGCCTTTAGTTTTTATTCAAACAATAATTTAATAAAAAAATTAAAAAAATATATAATTTTCTGGTAAATTCAGGTATTTCCTTTCATAGCAGGGGGGTGCAAGCGCACCCTCTTGCACCCTGCTGCCGGCGCCCATGCAGAATCGTGTTAGGTATTTTGTATTAGGTTTTGTTTCCGGTTTCTGTTATTAGAATGACGTCACGTCCGTTAGAATAACTTTTTTACTCCTAGTCTCGCTAAAGAAGTTTTACTTCAAAAATTGTATCAGCGTTATCTATCACAAAGGACTGAAGCATTGAATCTACGCTGTATCAACTGAAACCTGATGGTACACGGACAGGTACAAAACTCTTGAAGGAACTGGATGGGAAGTTATGGGTCTGGGATTGTCAAACCAAACTAAATTAACCAAGTGAGAACAACAAAGTTACCATCATCTGGGTAAGGTCAGGTGGGCGTCGAAGGAAACAAGAGAGTAAATTCCAGCAAGAAAAAGGGCATCTACACCCTTTATTGGACCAGATCATTTTCTGCGTTTAAAGAAGAGCTTAAAAAGGACGACGATAGTAAAATTTTGAATTCTGTTAAGGTCAGGTGGGCATAGAAGGAAATAAGACAGTACGTGCTAGCAAGAAAAAGAGCATCTACACCCTTTATTGGACCAGAGCTTTTTTTGAATTTTAAGAAGAGCACAAAAGGTACGAATATAGTAAACCTTTGATTCCTTTTAAGAAGCTAAATCGAATACGACAGGCCAAAAGTTTACTTGGAAATGATTTTGTAAAAGATTTAGAACCAGTATTAAATTCGGTTAAGTAAAGTAGAAAAATAGTCTAAATCAATAGCCAATCTATATTTTTTCTAATCTGCAGGAATTTTTTTTGGTATAGGTACTTTCAAATATTTCTAGAAATTTTTAGTAACACCCTGTCTTTTAATAAATGGCAAATTCAAATGATTATGCCCACGATTAGTCTAGTCTAGCCAATCACTCACTCTTATGTAAGAATATGAAATAAATAAATTCTACCCACATTCTTTTGTACTTGAATGCAGAGAAAGACAACAGACTCCATATAGTGATACGACACATTTTGACTTATTTATATTTATGCGTTCGTTACCGGCGTAACCTAATCTGTATTATTGCTTAATGAATCACCTACGGTATCACATGTCTCGAATTATCATGTAGAGGGTGTTGTGTATCTGGTTGACGCCAGAAGTGGGTAGTTTAAGCAGACAATCAAGGTTTACTCAGTAATACTAAGTTATTATGAATTAAAATTTTATAAAAATAAAATTCTTGGATTTGAAGGGCCATTTTAATTATAAAAAAACTATTAGAATTACAAAGTTCAGTCTCTGTATTAAAAGTTTGTGAACTGCGACATATAATCTACATAATTTATTTGATAAAAGCGTTAAAGTTTTTAATAAATTCAATCTAGATATTTTTCTAATTACCTTTCATTCTGATTATTGTCTATGAAGTTGAGATGCACCTAAAATCGATATAAACTTTACTGCAGCATCCACTTAATGCGGATTAAATAATAATTAAGGAAGTTGATAAAGAGCATGCTGCTCATCTTTTGCAGTTTTCGAAAGCTTCGACAAAAACTAATTAATTTGCTATGGAAAGCTTAAAAAAATCGACTAAGAGGTGCATTTTTTTAAAAACTCCATTAGAAGCAAAGGAAATTAAATACTTAATCTAAAATTGTAATTAAAGTCTATTCTAACTAAAAACTAAATTTTAATATATTGTTTTATTTAATTAAAATTAATTTATCATTTTTTCCAAATAATTTGACATTCAATTTAGCTATATTTTTTAATTCTACTACAATAAATTGCCCTTAACCATTCAATCCTTAACGAGGTTAAACCAGGTCCAAGATAGGATCCCTGAGGCACTAATTATCGCGTGGTCGGAGATATATAGGGCGGCACATTAATTTAAGAAATCATTTTTCTCTTCACTTTGGACAGTAGAGACTAATGCAAGCTGCTCCACCCATACATTAAGGTTCAAATACAATCGTTCTTGCTATTCAATCTTGTTGACACGCCAATCTACATAGAATGTAAAGTCAATGGTGCGTACTAGTGATACCACAGGCGTGATGTTTAAGTGATTTATTGGTGTGCCGTGCTACATGAAATGGTAGTGCTTAAGTTGCTTGTTATAGCATTCTTACTATAAAAATCATGTTGTTGGTATGTTCGTAATGTTGTATTTAGATTTATTTTAATGTTAAATGGGCGATATTAAGAAAGTATATATTGCAGCATCTTCTGCACAAATTAAAAACCAGGGTTAAACTATACAGGATGATATCGAAAATATAGAAAACAGGAAAAATTTACAAAAATATCATATAAAGAACTAAATGGGAATAGAAAAAAGATTCGTATTTAGCTATCTCAAATATCCCGGAGTAATGATTGTCGACTAATTTTGAATGAATGTAAGATTAAACTTTAGCCGAGGAGTTCCACTCTGGGAACCAGGTACCTGCGAGGACTGAGGAGGAAGACCCTGCGGAAAGTGGTTGGCTTCATCAGCGGCCACTGGGTATTTCGCGGACACCTACATAAGATGGGAATTCAAGTTGAAAACCTCCTATGTAGAAAATGCGGTGAGGAAACAGCCTTCCACGTGATATTCATGTGCTCAGCCCTGCAAGGTCTGCGTGTGAGATCCCTTGGCCTACCGACTGGAGATCAAAGGGAAGAACGGGCAACCATAGTCAAAAGAATCTCTTGGTTCATTAAGAACCTGGGATTTGACGAAGAATGAGGACCTGTGAATGAGGGTGCACAATAAGCTGTACTAGCTGCGATGCAATCCCATGGACTACCTCTAAGCCTGGCCCTCTTTAAAAAAAAAAGGTACCTGCGAGACCATCGCGGTCAAGAAGTTCTTTTTCAGCGACTCCCAAAAACCAGTATTGATTATCGACTGATTTTGAATGAGTTTAACATAAAATCCTGGCGACGAGTTCCCATCTGGGCACCAAGTAGCTCGAAGACCTCTCGACTAATTTTGAATGACTAAAAAGGCGGCTACTCACTACTCGGAACTTGCCAAGTACTTGCAAAGTACTTAGCAAGTAGTGAGTAGTGTGTATGGCGACTCGCACTGACTTGGAGAATTACTTGTACTTCCCATCGGTTGTCGGAAACCGGGTCCACGTCAAAGGAGCCGAGTCGATTACTTCCGAGTTGGTTTTATCTGCGCTTCACTACGTGTGCTTTGCTTGACGGGTAACTAGTAGTTGTTGCGTGTGCGTTTTTAGGTTAAAAGTTGAAATGGCGTGTAGCAATGAAATTACATTGACGTTTCTGGATATTTATCAGAACGAATCAATAATTTGGGACCCATCACATAAACAACATAAAGTGAGAAACGACGTATATGATGCTTGGAAACGAATTCAAATTGAGTTTTCAGCACAATGTAACTTGGCATGCAGCATTGACGAATTAAAAAAGAAAAAGGACTCTCTTATGGCCACATTTCGTAACTGCAAAAGGAAAATAAAAAAATTCAAGATATGCTTTCTTTATGCGTTCAGTATAAGATGTTTGGGGAAAGCATAGAGAGAGAGAAATGATATTATTCTGTTTCACTGCGCCTGCTTGTAACACTTTTCTCAACGTAACGCGTAACGCTTTCGCACGATTTTACTACTCATATTTTTATTCATACCAGACGCCTTATATATCGTTTCTTAAGGAGTAAACTCCAAAAAAGGTGAAAAAATTGGTGCTGGTTTGCTCTTTTTCTTTCTATTTTTTAGTAAAAGAAAACCGCAACTTATCGTTACAAATGCAGCTAAAGGTGTAGGTATATCACTATCGTCCATTTTTTAACTAGTACTTGCCTATTTACTTGTATTTCCCGAAATAAATGGACACTTGCAAGTACACACGTAGTGTGTACAATTTACTTGCACTTTGACAAGTACTTGCCAAGTCAGGTAACTTGGCAAGTCCCGCGTAGTGAGTAGCCGCCTTAGATAAAACTTCAAGTGACTAGGTCCCCGGCACCAGGTACCTGGAAGACCATCGCCGTCAGGAAGTTCGTATTAAGCGACTTTTGAATAAAAAACTGAACTCATTTTCGTCGATATTTCTCTTCGTGATGCACTTTAAAAATACATTTCTGTTTTGAGAGAACGGGACGAATAACTCTTCACCAATTTACACGCTCCACATTTTCATTCAAATCTGTTTTAATAAACGATAAAAAGTAAATTTTTAGTTAATAAATTATATCTTAATGTTCAATAATGTACACTTTTATAGTACAAAAAGACCATTGTTTACATTTTTAATGTTTTTTTGTTAAGATTTATTTAACAGCTACATAAATTTCTTAATACAGCTACAATTATGTCATCATCAATAAACATCGAATAAGTTCACTTACTATGTTGTAACATTGTTTAAAATTGTTTGTAAAATGTGTGTTTACAACGAAGGCACCCTGATGGGTTAATAACTTAATATATTTAACACTACTTGACTCCTGGTATACACTTTCGCAATACTTTATGATTTCGGTTCCAAGAAAAACGCTTCATATAGGTTATTTTTAGGCCATTAAGTTGTCTAAAGTATATATCGTTGGATTTTATATATTTTTATACTGTTACTGATATGCGGCATTCTGCTCACTCTAGTGGTGTAATAATAATTAAAAATAAGAATCTGAGATAATCGTTTACAATTTATGTTTATTGTTATTATGCTTTTAGCTTATTCTGGTTTTAAGATAACTTTGTAGATCACTATTTAGGTTTCCTTTTAGAAGATAGCTTTTAAGTTTCATAAATATTTCCGTAGAACAATCATAATTTGCAAATCCATTTTTACTTTTTATATCACTGAGCTAAATTTATTTGGACAACCACAACACGATTTTATACAAAATTTATTAAAAAGCAAAAACATTTAATAGTAAAATCTAATTCCATACACGAGAACAAATTATTTCATTTGATATGATGTATGTTGAAGCAAACATATATTTTTTTGTAGGTTTTTGTTTGTTACAGCACTTTTAATCTCAAATTGAAATCTGTGCTGGCCGAGTGTTAAAACAACTGTTGTTTCGAGTTCAAAATTCTGTTTAATTCAATTACGCGAGCGTGTGAACATGAATTTTTGCACCAGAATTTGATTATGCGGCTTAGTTTTGAAACTTTAAATGAACTAAATTCTGGCTAGTAGATGTAATAATAGCGTTATATCCTGGTAATCTGTCGGCGTATTAACAACAACGCGTTTTGGAGTTGAATACGATTGATCCCATCGTTTCATCAGAGAGTTATTATAATGAAAATTTAATTAAAAAGATAATCTAGAAGAATTGGTATAGTAATTAAGTAAAAATCAACTAGCGATGTTGACCGAAGTTAGTCGAGCACGACAGTGTAGAAAGATACTTCGTATGATTTTGCTTCACTTCTGTGTCGGTTTTTTCGCTACGATAAACTCTATTGGAAACTTGTATTGTAAATGTTTGTCAGATGTCAAAACCTGAACATGTCACCGGTGCCGCATTTTCCTCACAACAAAATTGAATACCTACTATGGCTATCTTTCGGGAAATTACAGTTTCCTATTTACACACTAAATAATTCAGTTTTCTGTTGGTACACACCACACATTTGCCAAATTGTTTCACTGTTTTAAAACATTATAAAAATACTGTTTTCGAGATTGGTTGGGTAATTCTCAAATACTTAGTGTAAACCAGTAGGCATATCATTCTGCACAAATTACTTTAAATTCGTTAAAGTCCCATTTTTTTTAACTAACTTGGCTTTCTCTACGATCTTTTTCCACTATTTTCTATTTGTGCATATTTCCCTCCATTTTCTCACTTTCATGAATTTAATATCTCTATCGACCTGCTCCTCCCATCTTTCTTTCGGTCTTCCTCTCTGTCTTTCTTTCTCTGGTTTTTATATCTAACGTCTTTTTTTGATCAGGAGATCTTTTTTTCTTCTCTCTATTATTGTATTTCCAATTTCATAATTCATTTTACTACTCATTTTCCCGTTTTCCATTTGTATTGGGCCCGTGATTCACCTTCTGATCTTCCTCTCAAATATTCTTAGTCTCTCTTCGTCCTTACTTGTAAGGCACATTGTCTCAGCAGCGTATGTAGTTATAGCTGATTGCCACTTTGTATACTTTCAGCTTTATATTTTTAGATACGTTCTTGTCCTTCATTAGGTTATGGTATCTCTAATATGTTCTATTGCCTGCTATTGTTCGTTTAGGGTAAAGTTCCTTTAATCCCGCTGGCCTTTACTGCTTTCTCTAACGCTATGTTGTGGTGCCTTCTTCTGTTCCTATTTTTGCTCTGGACATGGCCATAGTCATTTTTGTTCGTTTCTTTATTTTATTGCCTCTTTTGTCTTCTGTTACATATTCTCCTTTTTCCCGGATTTTTTTTGCATCTATATAACTAACAAAATTACTTTCCTTTAAATATGTAACAAAGATATATACAATGTTCCAGTTTCTTTTGGGCGGATCACAAATCATTAATTCTTGCAAACTCCTCCTTTTTTCTGTCATATAAAAATTAATTTATTTCGACAAATATTTTGATTGGCAGGTTATTAAAAATATGTAACAAGGCCACTTAAAATATAATTTATACCAAACACCCCGGTTTTCTTAGAAAGTTTAAGTGTAAATTATAAATACACTTAAAGAGTTTCTCGAATTCTCTTTTCATTAAACCGAAATGAAATATTTTAAAACATTAAAATTCGAATTTAATAAACAAACGATCATAAAATTAGCTTTAATTCTAAAAGAATGACAGGTAGAAGGAAAAAATGTTAAAAGAAAAAGAAAACCTAAAATAAGGTCGAAAAATTTGTAAAAAATCGAGTTAACAAAGAACAGAAACCGAATTTCATAAGGCAAAAAGATATTAGAAAAAGTATTATAAGAGCTTGTAAAACATTGGCAATAATTTGTTTTGCATAAATAGATTAATGTATTTGGCGGTCTTCAGATTCTAATATTCGAATGAGTTAGTGAGATAATTCCATAACAGAGTATTTAAAAGGGATTATTTAGTTTTACAGGTGTTATCAAAATGATTTTTACAATGAGACACTATATTTGTGAATATACTTTACTTCTTCAATTTTATGTTGTTTATGATAAAAAATCATTCATAGGTAAGACAATCATAAAAATAAAATAAAATCATAGAATTTGAAAGGTGCTCTAAGAAAATAAGAAGAAATGCTTTAAAAACTTATGAGCGAAGTAAAATTAACAAAAGATTATTTATCTGGAAGACCTGGAATTGCACTAAAAAAATGAACCACATAACGAAAATTAGAAAAATTCAACCAAATCTCGGTCATAAATTTTATATTATCTACTTCTATTAGTTTATAAGCTTGGTTTATCCCTGAAAGTAAATTATACATTTCTGTTAGATAGAAAATACACAATGCAAATGTAGAAGTCCGATACCGGACACCGAGCCACTACCTGTATATAAAACGATTTGCATGAAACTCGCGTTAGCTATGACAGGTTGGCAACCCTGATGAAATATGTAGTTACAGTTGGTAATTCTGGAACATGAAACAACTGAACAACTCGTAATTTGGTTTACTTCATATCAAGACACCTACGTTGTAGTGAACATGTAGCGCCATAATATTTTATGTAGTATTGTTTTATTTTTTTACTTTATTACCGTAGAAATTTGAGATGCAATCATAATACAATATGAATACTTGAAATATTAAGGAAACTGCGATATTCACCTGATAATTCTCATTAATTTGGAATTAGTTTCCAGAGAGTGAGACAGGGAGAGAGATCCTAAAAGCATTATGTGTCTCCACACCCCTCCTTCCATTTCATAACTCATGTCACTCATCCCGGTTGGTATTTCCGGTCTCAGAAACAGGCTTCGGTGGACCCATGAATTCCCATTGTTTTCGGGACGTTTTCGGCTCGTTAAATTTTCAGCATAATAGCCTCTTTATTGCGTTATGATTTCTGACGATCCAGACTGTTTTTTACTTACCTGAGAATTTACAAGATGTGAGAAATACAGCTGTTTTCACATCCATAGTGATTCAACTCAGTAAAATGTCTTCTGCAGAACAAAAATATCTAATTTTCATTGGCTTGAATCGATTCGGAACAACTCTAATGATTATTTAACTTTTGAGTTAAATTTTCTGTTGCAAAGTCTCAATAATGTTTATCATTCTAAGTTTTGGCTTTAAAAAAATTTGTTCTTGAACTAATGTTCCAACAACTGTACCTTGTAAAGGTTTTTTTTTTTTTTTTATTAAGGATGTCCTCGTAGGTATAGACCTAAATACAAATGCACCGAGAACATCTATTGGGGCAGAAGAGGTAATTTATTAATTTGGGATTTAAAGGCCTGCAAGCTAGGACGAGTGGGGAAGACGTGGGGAGGTAAGGAGTTCCACAATCTGGAGACCCTGGGGATGAAGGAACGATCGAATCGATCCGTTCTCGATGTCGGGCATTGACCAGTATAAGGGTGCATGGAGTTGGCACGTCGCGTTGCTCTGGCTGGTCTGGCAAGTGGAGGCATTATAGAGCGGAGTTCTTCTGAGCAAAATCCGTTTATGTATCGGTAAAACAAGGAAAGATCAGCCACTGCTCTTCGGTGGGATAATGGGGCTAGGTTTTTGGTGATACTGGTGTCGTTTATTAGTCGAACTGCCCTTCTCTGTATGGCATCCAGAACTCCGAGCCTTGACGGAGCCGCCGAACCCCATACATGCGAGCAGTATTCAAGATTAGGCCGTATTTGGGCTTTGTAAAGAGTAGCCAAGTTGGATGGAGAAAAATATTTCCGTGCTCTAAACAGAAAGCCTAATTTCTTTCCTGCTGCAGTTGCTATGGATGCAATATGCTCGTTCCAGAGTAAGTCCTGGGAGATCGTTATACCAACCAGCGTAATGGAGTCGCCCGCTACTAGTGTCTGATCGTTGATTGTGATGGATGAGTCGCATGTTTGCCTCTTGTTGGATAGGCAACATGTCTTTGTCTTGGAAGCGTTGAAATTAACAAGATTCTTTCTTCCCCACTCGTCTACAATTCTCAAATCTTGATTGATAGAAGCCGTTGTGGATCTTCTGTCCTCTTCCAGAATATCTAGAGGTATGGGACGGTTGTGCGCTTTGCTACAGTGTAGGTTGCTGTCATCTGCAAAACCATGTATCGGGTTATTAGTGGTTTCTAGTAGATCATTAATATGTAATAAGAATAGAGTAGGAGCTAGAGCCGATCCTTGGGGAACTCCAGCGTTGATCTTGTAGAGGTTGGAAGAATGTCCATCTACAGCAACTTGGAAGTGCCTGTTGGAGAGAAAGTTGGATATCCATCTGCAAAGGTTTTGCGGGAGTCCGTATGAAGGCAGTTTGTTCAAAAGAGCTGCATGCCACACTTGATCAAATGCTTTTGAGATGTCCAGTGATACTATTTGAGTCTCCCCATAGCGGTGGGTTGGTACTAAATAAAAATCATATGAATTTATTTCTATGTGTCAATTTACAAACTTTTTAGACCATCTGATAATTATCCCCCAATCTTCATATTTCACGTACCTAAATAGTATAAAAAAAGTTTCTATATACTTTCTACTCTTGTATTATAAATAAAACTATACATTGCACTCGTGTATATTTTTCTAATTGAAAAAGTTATTTTTCCCGTTTTTATTCTCGGCGATGTCATTCAACATAAGACCCTATTTCTCTTTTAACATCCATTTTTAAAGAGACATTTAAACGGTGTGTCTGGATGGGAAAAATGAGCAATGTTTTGTCTGTTTAGAAAAAAAGAGACAATTGCTTGCTCTGATGTTGTGTATCTTTGTACAAATAACTTCTTGAATACATAAAATGAGAAAGAGAATTGCTATCGCTACAGTCGGAATATTTTCCTTCAATTTGTGCAAGAAAGTTTTTAATTTGGACGAATCACTATATGTCTGCGTCTGAGTTGTTTCTTGTTGTTTTGAATTTATAAATAAAAAGTTAAAAAGCAAATATGTTTCTATATAATTGGCAAAAAATATATACATATTCTTTACTTGTTATAACATTGTTAATATAATTTTATTATTCAGGCGGATATATTTATTTGACTAAGCACGCCTATGTTACATTTAGGGTTTCACAATACTCCATATAGGGAAAAACAAATGTGGAGCATTAAGAGAATTGCTTTTAGTGTGGTTGATAGATCTTCTGTCACGATTTTTGATGACCCATTTATAATTGAGTATCAGGGATACCAACATAGATATATTTTAATAAATGTAGGAAGTTCTATATGATTGAAGTTTTATATAAATTTAAACTGTCATGGTTCATATTTTTAATCATGGAGATGTTTTTAATATTCATTGACTCAATCTATTTTTTTTATTTAACTCGTAGGTAGAGTTTTATTCAACAGAAGATGCATTCTTACTCTTAGAAGTTGCGTTAACGATCTTTTAGTGTATATTAATATTAGTTAATTTATACGAAACAGAAATTCGAATATATCTAATGATCTCTTATGGTATTCTATCTGGTACATAAATAATATTTCCTCTAGAAATACTAGCGAAACCAAGAATTATCCGCTAAAATCCCTAGCCTACGGTCGAATTAGAAAATACTTTACATTCAATAACTCTAGATTTAGTCCTCCCCAGCTAGACCAAATTCAATTAGAAATCCTCTATTTCGATTTCGAGGATCTGTCACCGTATTGATCCTAACTACTTATTGGACGACTCGAACATCCCTCTACACTGATAAAAATAGTTTTCTCACTTGTGAAAGGACGTGAATGCGAGTTAGGGTACTTAGCTTGTTTTCCCGATCAGAACTGGTTTTGTATCTCGCGACAATGTATTGTCGACTTACTGATTTGAGCTACAGTATAGTAATTTTGCGTCTTCACAATTTCATAATTATTTAGAAACAAGTGTAATGTTTTTAGGGACTAAATTCTTACAAATTATAGATATTAATTTGATGTTAGTCTATTTGAAGAGGTTTACACTGATTAAAAACAACAAGTCGAACTGATCACATAATCAGCTGCAAATGTAATAGCACGATGGCAGAAGTCATTGATACTGCTAGAACTTGAGGAATCAACAGTCGACAGTTTCTAGAGTTGTACAAACATACCGATAGACTGGTGAATTTAATCGGTGGTCAGGACAAAGTCACAGACGGGTCACATCTGAAGCTGATGGCCAATCTGTTAGTTTAACATTATTGGGAATTAGACAGAATGTGCTTTATAATGCCAAAAATGTTAAAGTGAGTGAGAGAATAATTCGAAGATGACTAAAAGATTACAGTTTACCCAACAGAAGACCAGCAAATAGGTCCTTATTGCTACCATATCACAAAATTTGCCAAAAATCATATTCATTGAACCCCTGATGACCAAAATTGTTCTAAATTTACCCGATGGTTGTATTTAAGTAAGGAAGAAGACAATTTTTCAGAATGAACAATGATCGGTAGAAAAAATTTTGGTAGAGGATCCCATAATACTCTGGGAAAGAAGTTAAATCAGATCTTGTTCCTGTAGGTCATGACTGGCCTGCAAGAAGCTCAGAATGTAATCACATTAAGCACGTCTGGAACCAACTTGGGCGAAGAATCAAAGCGTGCAGTAATCGTCCACAAACGCTTGACTAACTTCTTGAGGCTCTTAACGAAATGTGGGAGTAAATGGATCAGGTAGTGATCCAAGAATTGATTCAAAGCATCTCTCGTAAAATTGTCCAAATTATTCAAGCCGGAGGCGGGCATTTTAAGTACTAAAAGTAGAACTTAAATAAAGAAATTTCAATTAGAACGGTTAGAACCAAACATTCATTTAATAATAAATTAATATTTAAATATGTTTTAAATAATTAATTAGTATTGTTATTGATTCTTCATGTTAATTTATTGTTTTCTAGCTTTATTTTTTTTAAATATTAAAATTTTCAATCATAAACGAGCAATTTTATTATCGAATCAATTTTTTTATGTGTAACGATATCCTCGAAATAATAGGACAGAGTAGAATTCTCCTCCGTATGTCCACCCTAATGACATACTTAGACTGTGGATTACTGGCTCGTTAAGAGATTTAGAAAATCGGTTAGTAAATGCACATGGATCAGCTAGGACTAAAGACATGTCGGGGAACGTAAGGCTAGGATTTTCTTCGCAGGTCCCAAGTAATCAACCAGAGGGGTCGTTAAATAAATAGGGGTGCAAAAGAAATAAAAAGAACAGGAGGTGGCTATATGAAGCACGTCGTATGAGCGTGTGAATGTAGCAGGTTTTTCTCAATTAAACGAAAAAGAAAAAAAGCTGGAGGTTTGTATACGCAAACATTGTCAAATATTTGTTTTTGAAGTTTTGTTATATTTTATTTGAACGCGGTTTTCAATTCCTTTTTAAGTGATAGGTAGCAAGGCTTTGTTGTTGTGATTATATTTTGAACGCCTCTGTAGTTTAGAGGGAAGATAATAATTTGAAATTTTAGATGAAATGGCATGTAAATTCGATTTACATTGAACGCGCTTAATGAAACGATGCCAGCGATGCTTTTATATAGGGTTAGGGCAAGTGTACGATGATGTATAGGACCTAGATAAAGGGTTGTGGTCGCGCCATACATTGTCAAGTTATGGAATCTATATCCATATATGCGCATGTGTCATTGTTATTATCGTAAATCATATTGAATATATATACTTATAATTTAATGTAAAAATTATTTTTAATGCAATCACCTTTTAAATTTATTATCCAAATCCCTTGAAATGTTATATGAAAAGCAAAAAAAAATCTAGTAGATACATTCGTTGACCTGTATAAACCTTACATACATAAAAAACAGTACGTGCAACTATTTCTATTTGCTCTAGTACCTTCCAGCTATAATAAATCAACGTCCAATCACTTCAGAATCAAATCACGTGACTAGTACCAACCAAATGTGCTTATCAAGATCAAGAAAGCAATTTGGTATGATGGTCATTTGTCATTATAAATACATTTTATTTTTGATTACCATTTCAATAAGTAAACAGTTGTAAAAAAATATTAATGTGGATGAGTATGTAGAAAAATGATCTGCTATCGGAAACTTAGCCATTCGATTCACATAAATTGCGATCGAAGAAAACAAATGATCATTATTAAAAAATGGCCATTCAGTGTCAGCAGGACGTACGATTTATAAGTCATATCCTTATTGTTTTACCAATAATTGACATTAATGGTAGGAGTATAGGCGTATGATGAAGGTTGTCAATTTTGATAACCCACTCGAAGAGATTTATCAAAGGTAGACACCGAGGTTATTAATGTATGGTTCAAGTTTATCTAAAAGTGTTTTTAAACCAGTATGATTTTTATTTGTAAATCAGCTTTTTTGTTGTTAATTGGTTACATAAACTATAAACTAATGAATTATTTTATAAAAAAATTTAATTACGTTTAAAATAATAACAGGAGTCTTTAAGCCGAATTACAAATATGTGACTGGATAGTTGTTAATCCCCAATTTTGTGTTGTTTCTAATTGTTGATTAATTAAATTTCCCAAATTTTATTTTTTTGTATTTCAACATCATCTTCTAATTTCCGCACAGTTAAACGTCGGTCTTCTTCAATCGCTTGTCCCACGCGCTTGGTATTATCCGGTGTTGTCACTGGAAGGTGGGTCAGTACGAGGATCACTATCAACAGATGTGCGACCACTTTTAGAACTATTATACCGCTCTTTTATTTGTGTTTCGCCTATAAACTTATCATTAAAATTTTCTAAATGATTTAAATAGTTTCCGAACTAGTTTTTCCGAGTTTAAAGAAAAATTCATTAATGTAATCTTTTCGTTATTTTTAACAACAACAAAATCCGACGAACAAAAAAAAGTTTGTTAATTCATAAATACTGCGCTTAACCTGAGTTTCAGCGAATGAACAACAAGTTTCTCTGGTTTTAATTGTAACGTTTATGTCTCGCAGAGGAAGGAAAGATAATATAAGAGCTGTCCGATAAGTTACCGCTCGAAGAATTCGTTATTGCAAAAAAAAATGTTTAGGCTGCTCGCAAACACGACCACTTGTGGTCGACACTGGTGGTCGCCACTAGCAGCTCTATACGGCGTTTTAGTGGCTACCACTGGTGGTCGCGACAAAACGCTTTGTGTCGCTATCGCTACCAGTGGCTGGGCCAAGCAGATTTTCTGGCTTCAGTCTCTAGAAATTGTTTTAGTAAAGTCACTCTAGTTTGACAAAATGGATATGTTGGTTATTTTGTTAATATCAAGACGAAGACGCAGACGATGTATTTTGCAAAGAATTTGACGTTTTTGGGTGCATCCCATATTAACAACTTAAGAGAGAAATGAATTTTATAATTTTTTCGAAGAATTGCAACTTTAAGATTACATTTTTTTTGTATTTTTGTAATGAGATGTAAATATTTCAAAGAATTATTATTATTCCTTTAAATCATTGGACTACTAACTAAATCTATAATTCTGTTAGTGTGTGTGTTCTTGCAACGTCCATTTACTAACTACACCTATAAACGCAATCAACTGAAGTGGCTCAAAGAAGTGTCTGTGTTTACACGGGGAAAAAGTGGCCGCCACCGACCACTAGCAGCGAGAGTCGACGGTTACCGCAGGTTGTCGCTTGGATTAACCACTTCGGAAGCCGTGTGTGCGCCGGGTCCATATATATTCCATGAAAGTTTCAGTCCACAGCCTAGTGGCGGCCACCGGTGTCGACCACAAGTGGTCGTGTTTGCGAGCAGTCTTAGTATATTCTCGTAGACAGCTACTAAAAAAGTTTTAATCTGATCGGATTCGTAGTTTTGTTTTGCATGCATGATGTGTGAGCCGCCATGTCCACGGATTTTAGAAAATGGAAATAGAACAAATTTGTTCCAGTGATTCGACTTCTGGAGTGAAATCAAAGAGCTCTTGAATGCTGTGTAGGTACGGTGACACTTTGAGGCCGACCATCAAAAATCTCTTGAACCTGGCCGCACGTCGGTTATTGATAAGTGTCCCGAAAACGACACGGGAGATAAAATGACAAAAATCCATGCTCTCGTATTGGTAGACCGCCGATTAAAGCTACAACAGATAGCGAAGTATACATTTTAAAAGACCTCGTGGATCGTAATATTCATGAAATTTTGGACATGAGAAAGATGTGTGTGCCTCTTTTACTCACTGACTTGCTATCCGATAAGTACTTAACCTCACCGCTTGAAGGCAAAACAATTTTATTTTTGTGTAGTAATTATTTAAAATTAAGTTTTCATTAGAAATCATTTTGTTTGCGTGCAAAGTAGGTAAAATTTTAATAGAGTTCCTCTGATTGCATCATGATTTATTAAAAATTGAGCATTCCGACACTATTAAAATATATACATTTGTGATAAAATCCGAGAATTGCTGTATACAACTTTTCAATTAAGCTTAATAATATGTTGTGCTTGTTAGCAAGCTAGCTCATTAAAAAGTTTTAACATGTTAATTATCGTTTTTGGAGTTGTGACTAACAACATTAATTTTGATGCTGAATGCGGTCTAAATGAAATTTATGTTTTTGTATGAATATGTACATATAATCTTGTTTCTATGTGTGTTAGTAAATGTATATATACACTAGGGTATAATTAGAGAAACAGAATAGACATCGAACTTTAATAAATATATGATAAATCAGCCAAAATAGTAATTTAATTAACTAATTAGTTTTAAATAAGGTGAAATAATAATATTTCACTTCGATATACCTATACAGAGTATTGAGCTGACACGACATTTCGTTGAAATCGAATAAAATCCATTCAAAAATTGAAAACAATGTATCACACGCCTACCTATCTGCACGAAACATGCACTGATGTGTCCAGATCAGTATTGATAACACCTAATCGATAATGCACAATGAAAAAATAAAACAGGGAGGGCCCAAAACGCCATCAATCTTCATTGTATTCAAATTTTTCTTTTCGGCTATAAGACAAATTAAAGGAGAGTCGGATTCTATGTATCTTTGAAGACAAATCAAAAACAATGCATTGATTACATGTAATATAAATTTATACACACACATACATCATTATAATAGTTTAATTATGAGAACACCAACAGAACCTTCCCATTACATTACTTTATTATAAACTCCCTGTAAAGGTTCTAAACTTGGTAGCTGTGCTGGTCAATTGGTTCTCTGCACGTTAACTTCTCATTTATTTGCAATGGACAGTGTATGGACATATCCGCTGAAAGAGTGGACATCTTCTCATTCACCTCCATAGACAGGGACATCTCATTCTGATTGTAGATCTACGTGGAAATCATGGCGATATTTTTGTTCTAATTGGATATCTGCGCAGATAACTTCTCATTTTGACTGGACATATCGGTGGAAAGCATGACCACCTCCGCATTCATCTGCGCTATGAGAGTAGAAAGTTGGGTGTTTAACGCTCGTTGGGAGTCCTCAAGTTTGATGGACTGGGGATCAACTCCTTGATTCATGTAGTGCTCCTGTAGACGTCTAACTAACACTGTTTTAGGCCCAGTTGATTTTAAAAAATTCGATGGATTATCAAATATTCTGACAACTCTCGATTACTTGATAAAAGCCTTGATATTGATTACGCAATTCTTAAATTAAAAGAAGAATCGATGACCACAACAAATCTGCAAAAGTATAAGAAAAATTATAATTTTCTCATGTTTAATTATCGTCATCTAAAATAAAAAGAACATAAAAAATGTTTCCCAAACGATGCAATTTTGTTTAACAACTTTTTATACTTTTGCAGAAGAACTCTTTGTTCTGATTTAATTTCTAGAAATAAATCTGATTCGTATTTTATTGTTGCAATATCCTGCATTTATGCAAGCAGCGTTCTGGGTAAATACGGCAAGGGGATTATTCACGAATAGATTTTATAGGGGAGTTCCGACTTTTACGATGGAGAAATCGATAAAGGCGATGATAAGAACGAACTTGAGTCATATCAAAATGTCATCTCAAGAAAAACAAATCACTAACAAAAGTGCACAACTTTTTGTGCTAGTAAGGGACTCTACGTTCCGGACGTTTAGTTCATTCTATTGAAAATTGACGGGAAAAAAAGGGAAAATACAGGACAGTATTAAATAGAAAATATTGGAAATTATAATATTAATTAAATAAAAAATACAATGATTCTTTTGTGTTGCTCTATAAAATAGTGAATTAGATGATTTGGTGGATTACAAGTAACTACTGGTTTAAAAAAGTTCAAAAATTTTTTTTCTAATCTGTTATATTAAAACTTTTTAAATATATAGCATGCACACATTTTTTTTTGTATATTTGGATTTGTCTTAAATACAATCCTGTATAAACGTCCCCATAAGCTAGTGTAACGACATCATCCGCAGGGTGGCCCGTTCCATAAAGGAAAAAAGTAGTTAGCGAGCTGCATCACGGGGCGATCCACCCCCACACACCATTTGTCATTGCTAGTGATGTTTGATATATTTATGTTGGTAAGCTTGTCTGCAACAAAGTGCTGCCTGCCTGTATCACTGCGCTATTAATCGCCGTTGCAAACAGGAATCAGTGTTGCCAATTCCATCGACAATAGAACATATTGGAATGGAACTAATTCCAAAATAAAAACAAGAGGATAAATACAGATATACAAAAGATTAAAACCTATTTTTTCATATTTCCACTGTTTATTCATACAAATGTTTATTGTAAACTATAGTTCAGTAAAAATGATGATTCCCGGTTGTCATATTTGTATGATAGATGCGGATTATAAGGCCATTTGCCAGATTTTTTTAAACATTGTATAGTAGTATTATATTAATATTAAACTTTGTTGATTCGAATAACTATAGTTTTTATTTTATATAAATGCTCCCTTAAATAGGCCATATTACCCGCACCTTTCCATAGTTTTTCCAAAAATGTAGTGACACTGGTCCAATTGGTGTTAACTTTGCTAATGTCCTTCTAAATAAATAGATTTATAATATCTTTGAGAAGCAAGTTTGTAAAATAACAGTAGCACAAATACAACTAGACTCTGAAGTACTTTAGTGATAGATAAACTATCGAGTTAATTACAGTTCTTATATATTTAAAAATTGTTTGGATATATTTAATTGGTTGTAAAAGGAAAGTAGTTCATCATTCTATCGGGAAAATGTAAACTGTTAACGTGACAACCCTGTCGGATAAATTGCCTTATCCCGTGTGCTTTTGTCCACGTTCAGTACGCTCGAGAGGTTCTCTTTTCTGCTTGAGTGCGTTCTTCGAATTATATCCTAGTGTCACGCCGTGGAAAAAATCATTTCTCATGAAATGGAGACGTGGAGAGAGTCAGTTGTGACAAGTGGTGATGTATCGTGTCGGACGTCTTTACTTTGAATGCCTTTTCACCTTAATAGACCGTGCTCTTATACTCCAAGGTGTCAGGGAAACATTTTTCAGAAGCCACAGACCTTAGAACTAGTTTTCAAATATATTTTTTTGTATCATCCATTACAATTTCTTTAAGGCTTGTATTGTCAACCTAGTTATTTCTAAAGTATAGAGGAATAAGAGTTATAATAAGCTAAAATTGTTATAAATTGCCATTAAAGTTTAAAAAGTTTCTTGTTGGAATTAGCTAGAAAATATATGACTTCGGGCCATAATAACCCCGTAGAAAGCCGAAAGTTGAACAAAGCTTTTTATATAGATGAGTTATTACCCGTGTGTGGTTTTGTGCTCAGATAATAAATCGACAATTTTTTTCATTTTTCCCTTTTTTAACAGAGGATGTTCGCCTGCATTTGTCACTTTTATTTTTCTAAGTTCGCTGAGTTTTTGCATAATACCTGCGTCCGGAACTTTTGCCATTTTGCTTTTTTTCAACTTCCTTTTTCTTTTATGTCTTTTCCCCAAACGGAACGATGTTTTCAGAGAAAACCTTCAGTTGAATTTAAACAATAGATGAGTAGCTGGCGATATTTTTCGTTACTTCAGTTTTCCAGCAAAAATATAAATATGTATTTGGTACAAAATTAAAAATTATGTAATAACGAAATTTGTGTTTGTCTAGCTTTGCATATCCAATTTCCTACGTAAAAATCACATTTTAACAAAAGTTCTCGAAAAGTTTTTAATACTGATATTACATCTATATAAAACTCAAAGGTGACTGACTGACTGACTGATTGACTGACTGACTGATATAGGGATCTATCAACGCAGAGCCCAAACCGCTGGACGGATGGGGCTGAAATTTGGCATTCAGGTAGATGTTATAACGTAGGCATTCGTTAAGAAAGGATTTTGAATAATTCCACCCCCAAGGGCCTAAAATAGGGGATGAAAGTTTGTATGAAACTTTGTCAATTTTAAACCGTTCGGGCTGAAACTTTGCATGCATATAGTTACTATGACGAAGGCATCCCCTAAGAAAGGATTTTGATTAATTCCACCCCTAAGAAGATAAAATAGGGGATAAAAGTTTTTATGAAACTCTGTCAATTTTAAACCGATCGGGCTAAGATTTAACATGCATATAGCTACTATAACGTAGGCATCCCCTAAGAAAGGATTTTGATAAATTCCACCACTAAAAAAAGGAAATGAAAGTTTATATGAAACTTTGTCAATTTTAAACCGATCGGGCTGAGATTTTGCATGAATGTAGCTACTATGACGTAGGCATCCCTTAAGAAAGGATTTTGATAAATTCCACCCATAACGGGATGAAAGTTGGTATGAAACTGTCTCAGTTTTAAACCGATCGGGCTGAGATTTTGCATGCATATAGCTACTATGACTTAGGCATCCCCTAAAAAAGGATTTTGATAAATTCCACCCCTACGGGATAAAATAGGGATGAATGTTTGTATGAAACTTTGTCAATTTCAAACCGATCGGGCTGAGATTTTGCATGCATATAGCAAGCAAGTTTTTAAAGTTTTAAAATAATAATAGTCTAATACTACTCGCGCTTTACTGAGCGGGGTGTGTGGAGCGGTGAGACGGTAGCACGCTGCTGCTGGCCGACATGACACTGTCGATATTCGAGAATAAATTTGTTTTATTACGTAGTGGTACTAAGAAATTACTTTTTTAAATTCCATCCTTAAGGATTTAAAATAGGGGTTGCAAATTTGTATGAAACTCGGTGGCAATAAAACTAAAGTCCACGCGGATGAAATCGCGGGCGGCCGCTAGTTAACAACAGTATTAATCACTTTTTTAATAAAAATATTTGAAACAATTAAAACCAATTAAATTAATTTTGGAACTATATTTATTTGTATAGTCATTCAATTCCCCAAAAAATAAAATGATTTTCGACTTCCTGTCACCAATTTAATCTGTTAATTGAAAAATTCTGTTAAAAACTAATTGATACGATAAATCCATCATTTGCCTATAGACTTTACTTCCGGTTTCCGGAAAAAACATCCATTCTATTCAATACTATTTAAATAATGTTACATTCCAGGGTGCACTGCACTCACAAGAGGGGTAAATTTTCGAATAAAATCAATAGATACAACAAGAAATGGTGATAATTTCTGTTATACCACAAATTAAACTCTTTCGTTAATTGTTTAAGGATGCTACCTGTAAATTGAGCTTACTATGTCATTTTGTAAGAATTACTAATTGTTTTGTTTTTGGAATTCCAAACAAGTTTTCTTGTAAGTCAATTTTAAGTTTTATACTTTTTATACATTTAACAATCGTTAAAGTGCATACTCAAAAAATAAAAAATTCAGCTTACAAACGAAGTCCGAAACAATCATTGAACGGTTGTAATTCCATCAGCCGGAAATATTACGACTCATATTTTGAAAACATTCATCGGTGTGGTACATTCTATTGTTTTGTATCTAAATAATCGTTCAAAACAACAATGTCTTTTATTGTATTGCTACTTGGAAATCTGAAAGACTATATATCACTATATTGTCGTTTTCTATTATTTGTTTTTGCCGTCGTTATTACGTTAGAGGTGATTTATTTTCTTGTTATATTATTTAGAACAACAATGTACTCAAGATCAACAAATAAATGCCACATTCTTTTCCTCTATACTACACTTAAGTGTAAAAGAATCTACTTACTAGCTAGCTAATTAATTTCATAAAATTTTTTTGAAATGATTTTTGACTGCACAAATTTTGAGAAACCAGACCGTTCCATTTTCTGACTGGAACTCTTCGTTTAAGCTCAACAAACATACCCGCAGTTAACCTTCTCTACGTCCTCCAATCCACAACTCCTTTTATAGAAATGCCATCCTGCCTTCATTTGCGACTGTTTCTCATATAAAAGATATAGCAAATCGCTCGCCGAGCCTTCTATAGACTCGACGTGTCTTGTTACTTTAGTCTCACATCTCCCTCAAGTCGGAGACCAATACTTGACTCCATTGATCTTCAACCCACATTGGACCAAATTGTAATCTCCTTGGCTAATGGACTACATAGATAAGGACATGCAACTGTCCTCTTTGGCGTCAGGTTAGCTGCCTTCAGTCCTCTTTTAACGATCTAAACACTAGTGAACACACTTCAGACACCTCCATGAAATCAGCGCCAGTTAAATGTCGATTTCTAAGGGATCTTGAGACAAGAAATCGATTTTCTCTCTGCATTTTTAAGCGTTTCCAGCTTAATCCTTGTCAGCTATAAAGTCGATTTTTTTGCACTCAAGGGCCGGGAATTTTGGAGTGCGAATTGAATTCATATTTCCTTTGTTATTATTTCCAAAACATTAGTTAAGGACCGTATTCGTATCGAACATTAATAACACTTACCAATCCATTTATGTGAGAAACAGAAAACCTCTTAGTATAAATCCCAACGACAATATTAATTCAAACATTCCGGATGGCATGGCGTGACCCATCTACATCCAAAATTAGTAAATATCGTTTCATATTAACGTAGATAACCCCTGGGGTAGTGTAAAATATTACCTCAGGAGCAGAAAACAATCAACCACATTCCGCCCCCTCCTGCAAGAAATTGAAATTAATATCAAGAGAATCCGACATCGTATACACGTTGTGAAATTATTCCGGAACAAAAACCGAGAACAATAATAGTAATCTGTGCAACGGACGATACGTATTTGTTTGAGCGGTAATAATCTTACACTTTTGGATAAATTATTGTTTGTATTTAGTCTATAGGCCCATCTAAACTTTTATAAAGTTTCTGCTACACTATGCCACGTATTTTAATGAATTTAAAAACAAAATAAAATTTGGAAAAATAAATAAATTAATCAATTGAAATTCGACTCCAGCTGAGTTCGGTGGTGGTTTCTCTACTGGCAAATTATGCCCAGCTCAGCCGTAGAGGGTAAGTGCCCAAAATAAAGTGAGTGCGCCACCGATTTTGTACGGTTAAAATCGGAAACCCCTGATGTTCCAGGCACCACTTCACCCACTGGAGATAATTAAATAAATTTTGAATATTTAACAGTTCTAATTAAATTATTCAATAAAAGAAAACGACGATAAAGTGAGCTAAATAAAACAAAATCTCAACCAGACCCTTCTTTAATGAACAAATATCCAGAATTACAGACTGTCAAGCCTCGTGCCTGACAACGCAATTGATTTATAATAAAAAAAATATTTAACTAATATTAAAAGAGAATTTTTATCCAAAAAGGTGTGATCACACTCAATACAAAGTAAACAAGAAAAATAAATTTTAACTAAAACTATAACCGCGACTTAAATCTAGTTAGCTTATCTGAAATGCTAGATACAGTTCCTCGTCGTCTTAGGCTTCTCCAATACTTAGGCCGGTACCAAATTCAAGCCTGTTCCCAGAACCAATAGGCTTACATCAATCTCAAATAACTAAAGCTCGACTAAGTATCAGGTCAGCAATCAAACTTCAACCAAATAACTAGGACTTAAACCCTTAACTAGGATTTACACCTGTATCTAGGATTTACGCCTGTATCTAGGACCCTAAAATCGTAATTTAAAATTAACGATAGCTTAAACGGATTTTAATGACTCCTTGAACTAATTTTGATTTAATAACGTTACTCTACTTCTGACTTTAATACAATTCGAACACATTAACTTAAATTTGTACGACAATGAAAGAATAAAAATGAATTTAAATGAATAATACAATTTTTAGAAGCTGACTTCTCTGAATTTACACTTAATGATTTAAACTAATGATTTAAATATGCCTAACAACTTAAATTAGACTTGCTAGTCACGACAAAATTATAACAATAAATTAAATCAAGATTTAACATAAAATTAATTTATAATAGTAAAAGAAACTAAAAGGAGTCTAGTTACACAAAAATAAAACCTACATACAATACATAAAGAAATACACATGTAAAATCAAGATATTAACTAAAATTGCGATTATATGGCGTTATTAATCTATTAAAAACATAATTACGCAACTCACCTATTAAAATAGGGTTATTTTACTTCGTTAAACTCGTGATACCCTAGCTGGTAGTCGGGTAAAAACAATTTCCTCGTTGCTAACTGCAATAATGGGGTAAGTTCTGACCACGATTTGCTGTCTAAACGGTTTTAAAAATACCAGTCTTCCCTACTGTAGGAACCCTTCATAAGGAACAAAAGGACCATAAGAATCGAATAATTACATGAATAAAGAAACGTGTACTCACTAACAGAAGATTTTATTAAATATCCGGTCGCAGTGCCGTATTTTCTACCGAATTCACCAAAATACCGGAAAATCTCTCCAACAATATTCGATAGAAACAACCGAGGTTTAATTTCGTAAATCCAAACTAAATTGTCCCCGATGAACAGGGATTACAAATCAACCCCTCAAAATCTTCTCGCTGACACCTTTTCAACTCAAAAGCTGGTAAATGAAAAGGAGGAATCTTCGCACATATCCTTCATGAAATTTGACACACTTCCCAAAATAAAAGATGGCCTCTACTACTATAGGGACAATAACCGTAGATTTTTTTCAGCCAACAATTCACGAACAAACAGTGGTCATTTGATACGACTAATCTTATTATTTATATAGATAACAACAAAAATCTCAACATTACTTAATTTCTCCATTTATTTTCGATTTTAATAATAAAGTTATAAATGTGACGGAACACTTGCTACAGAACCGCAATATCCAAGTTATCAACGACAGAAAGAGGATGAATCAGATGAACTACTTGACAATGATTTCAAAACAATAACACTACAAGAATAATAAATTTACTTACAAAACCAATATTAGCAACAACTAGAAATAATTTATGGTCGAAAATAATAAACAACAGTTGGCGATTAACTATAATCGAACTTAAATCAACCGGTTTTGCCTCGATAAATCCTACAATAATTACGAATTATAAGGTAAGAACAACATTTTGTTTACAAAAAGATATCTCAACGTTAACGAGAAATTAGCCCGTGACAACTACGTTTGTCGCCAATTCTATTAGGGTCTTCAAGAAATTTGAATTGAAAAATTGAATAACAATTTACACCTTTAATTCATTATTCTTTATTTTAAACTATGGTATATTTGTGAATAGACCTCTGATCTCTTTAAAGACGAGTATAGGTATGCAACAAAACTTCGTATTGCGCAACATTTTTTGTTACGGATTGAAGATACAGCGCCGTCGTGTCAGAAATATCTTATCGTTGCATAGCCAACAAACTGTCGTGCAATCGAAAGTTTCTTTTTTTAATTGTCTAGTACGGTTAATGAAGATATTAGATGAAGAAAACTAATTTCTGTCCTAAAAAGATTGTACCTAACTAATAAAAAAAACTATATTTTTTACATTTATCTACTATCGATAGAAATTGTAGAGCAAGTTCTTTCACAGCTTCATACTTTTATTTTATCATAATATTTCGGATGTTTTGTATTCAACAATGAAACAGAACAAACATACAAATAAGTGGCAGATTTTCATAACTAGCATTTTTGGTTAAAAAAAAAAATGTTATACAACAGTTATAGATGACAGTGGCCCTTAAAAAATTAGAAAGACTAACAACAGCAATAAATATCAATCATATACAAGCTTTCGTTGTGAACAAATTTCTGTGTGAATAAAACCGGTATCAAATAACCCTTCTTCTGTGCTTTGTCAGGATATCAAAAAACATTCCCAAGTCAGCGAAAAGCCGTCGTTTGACAGAATATTAATCTTCAATGTCAAAAATGACACGAAACCGCTGCAACTTACCCTTCCGGTGTCAACTTTTTAACACTGGCTTGTGATAATAGGGTATAAAGGGAATCCCTTCGTATTTGGTTAGGGGTTTAGGGTCACGCTTATCATGGCGGATTAATCTTGCTAGATTATCAATAATTGTATTAACGTAAGTCCGGAACGGTTGTAGTGTTGACATTTGGGTTTAACGCCCGTGAGGAATGTCATTATTTTGAATAAATTTAATGTTGTGAGAAAAACTAAGGAAGTGGAAGAATTTTATTCATTATATTATGTAGCCCAAATTAAATTCGTAGAATTAACAAAACATCCTTCTTTAATGTATATTCTAACAAATTTAGCTTTAGCAATAACCCAACAAAAGATACCTTTACACATATTATCTTCATTGTGGCTCTAACTAAATATACAAATCAATTTTTGTTATGCTAAATTTATTAGAACAGTTTCTTCAAAGTATTGCAAATTAAAAAATAATGAAATATTGATTTTTTAATAACGCTCGATGAGTAATAACACAGCCAGTAATTTAAATGAATTATGTGGGGCTCTCAGAAGGAAATGACCTATGAGTCACGTGTTGAAGGGTTTCTTAAAAACGTTTTCTTCTAGCTGGCGCGGTTACAGGAAATTATTATTAAGCGATATTTTCTTTATGCATTAGATACTGAAAAAATACTAAATTGTTCAACAAAATTTATGTTCTATACGTAATTGAATCAGAATTCAATGTACCGTTTCGAGTATACAGAAACGCCATTTGGTTGTAAATCAGAACAAGTATACATTCCCACTTTTAGAAAATCAAATTACGCATACCTAAAATTTTGGAATAAATCAAATTCATCGTCTTCCATTGTGTGTATGTCGTTAAAAAGAATGTAAGGTCTCTATTCACCACTTCCCAGTTTTCATTTTCTTTAGATTTGACGCCTATTTGCCACAGTGGCGCCTCAAGGAAAAAACAACAACAAGGAAATCTATAATTTGAATTTCACCAAAAATCGACTTCTCTCATTAACTATTCCTTATTTCATCTTTCCTTCCTAGAAAAAAATACCTGTGTACTTCTAGCAGAAAACTCTTTGCTGCCTTTGTTAAATTGCCAAGCTCTGCTAGCACGTCGCACGACATTTTTTAATTTCAAAAGGTAGAATAGCACTTTTTGCTTTTAATACACAAATAGTTATGGAGGACAAAAAAGAGAAATTCACTTCATTTGATGTAATCTTCGATATTTCTAATTCTAATTTTATTATGGTACACTGTGTACGCCTCTGATTCACATTTCCTCCATACGCATCTTCTGCATAATTTATAGGTTATTTGAGGGGGAGCCAAGGGTTCCCCTCAGTTTCATCAGTGCTTAAGTTTTGTAATGGTTTTCTGAATGATGCATAGCAATGTTGGACCATCTGGGTACGAGAAAAGCGTCAGTTTATACTTATTATTAAAAGTGTTTAAAACGCTCCTTGATTTTTAACTAAGCCATCAACATCTCGATGGGAAGTACAAAAACTTTTAGTTTTCTCTAGAAACTTTTTTTTGATAGATGCTCCAAATGTTAAGTGGTTTGTTAACAGAACATTAAGTATCCGTTTTAATCACTTAATTAATATTCTTTATTATAAATGGGAAGCCTTAAATATTTAAGAAGGCTTTGTAATATTAAGATAATCTTTTTAAGAGGCTTTTCAAACTTTCTCTCAAATTTTTTATGTAGAACAAGATTTATCCAGTGTTTTGCTTTCATCAGAATTAATTACACACAGGATAAAATTTTCTACACACAGGTCTGGATCTTTTAAAAATTTTATTTCGTTTATATAGAATTTTCATTTCATCAATAATTAAAAATAAAATAAAAGGAAAAACCAATCTGAAAACACACAATAGATTTGAAAAGATCGCATGTCAAGCCGAAAATCCTCTAAAAGCAAAAAGGCCATACATAAGACGTTGTATAGGTCGTCAGATTACAAGTCTGAGAAGCCTCAATGGCCGGATTAGGGTTGCGAGGTTGGTAACCCTGGCTTCTTGCTCACGTTGGCACGCCTGATGTGTCACTTTAAGGCATTCAGTGTCGTCGTTAACAAGAATATATGATTTCATGTAAAAAAAAAATTATTTAACGTTAAAACTTATTTGCTACATCAACTAAGGTAAAATGTTTTTAATAGTTAATTAAATATACTAACCTATGAAATTGTGTTGAAATTTATACGAGTATTCCTGTAGGAAGGAAAAAATTGTTTAATTGTCACTATTAGGCAATAAAACAGAAAATTTGATTGACCTCAAATTTTTGTCTCACTTTAACCTCGTTAGTTATGAATAATCGTAACATTAAATTAGCTCCTAAGATCAGACAAGTGGTCTATTATTGGTTATGAAACGCAGAAATATGAGTCAGAGTTTTAAAATTCGTTGTAGCTTTAACGATCTCCAAGAAATTAATCTCATTTTAAAGATGTTCAATTTGAAATCTAATTATTAATCATTCGCAGAAAATAATTTGATTAGATAATTATCTGTTTGAAGACGCCACTGTTATTGTCACACTCTACCACCCCCGACGCCATAATTGGATGACTGACGTCTTATTCTTGGATCGTATCAGATATCCAATGTTGGTTATTAGTTTCTTTTCCTTTCTATATCTTATTAGACGCTTAATCAACTTAGGAGATTTCCTTTTTCGATCGGGATTGAGGCCTGGATTATTATTTGTTGTTCTTTTTTTCGCTTGAATAAATTCTTGTGGATTAACTGAGCTGTAATTCTTTTGTGAAAATAATTACTGGATAATATGGTTATGTTGCTTTGTTTGGAGTTGTTTATTATGATTCTTAACTTGGTTTTTCTAAATTAGCGTCGATAATAAATTTAATTAACTTAATGATCATCTTCATTAATTTAACTTGAACGAATTTTTAAAGATAATTCATAGATACATGAGTTTAAATGTGGAGTAAAAGAAGGTAATTACCACCAACCAACTTTGACCGCTCTTCATACCTTTGGGATGTTGTCAGAACTAGAGAAGCCGTGAACATCATCATCAGACGAAAAAGAAGCAGCTTTGAAGTAAATACCATTGGGTTTAAGAGGTTTACAGTACTTCTGGTTTCCCCCCAACCTGTTGGGATTTTTCTAATTAACATTTTCTTAAGTCGAGATCCTCGTATCCGATCCAAAATACGAAGAGATCCTCATAGGTATTATTTTTGTTTCTTGTTGAAAAGTGCGTAATCCATACAGGTTTAGGTTATTGGTTTATATCCACTCAGGCAACGTAGGTGCCTTGTTTTCGAGTATCTTCATAAAGTTGGCTTTCGTTTTTTACTGAAAATTAATTAAGAATTGATGATAAATTTGTCAAGAAAAAATCCCTGCAGCATACTCATAATATTCTACTACCAAAATATAAAAGGAGCTTCTCTAACTGTTGAATAATAGTTTACTCTTCTTTACTATTTAAAAATGTTATAAATTCGATTGATAAATAACGTTAGAGACACAACGCATGTAAACCTTCTCCTCAGGGACCCCTTTATTTTCTCGACTGTCACAACAACTGGATCACTAATAGAATAGCTAACCGAATCCTGCGACAATTTCCAGACTGTAATACAGAATTGGAAAAGCACCGTATATAATTTTCCAGGCAACAGACAACCGTATATTTTCACTAGGATAATCCCAGGGATGGTTTTCATCTTTGCTGTCTCTTTTTCGTGTGCATGAATATGTAGGCTGCTTTTAAATAATGCACAATGCTCAGAATATTCTCCTTTAACTGCGAAGTGGGGATTTATATTTCTAGCATGCACTGCTACCGGGGTTTTCCTTTGGGACGGATTAGATACGGATACTGGGACATTGCTTGAAATAATAGCGGCTTTTGTTGGAATCTCTATGCCTGTTTTAGTAGAAAATTTACTGAAATACATAAGGGACTAAATGGACTTTAATAATTACATTTTTTTATGTGATAATCTATCAAAATCATAAGATTTGAAATATTCTCTAGAAGAAAATTACTTTTTTAGTCTCACACGTTTAAATTTCGACGCAGGGAATTTCCAGGTCAACTAAGATATGTGTAGTCTGTATTTTTACTTCAAGGAATTCACCATATAATCTTAAATTACCCACAAAATCGGCATCTCTCCTAAAATTCTTCTAAAAGTAGAGCGAAAATACTGAGAAGTAAGTGGGACATCAATTTGAATTACCTAACACTCTACGCTAATGGTAGCCATCAATACTGGGTTAATTAGATAACTTCCTGTCGATTCTCAGAAATTTCCTGCTGAGGTCCTGAAGGAATTAATCGAGATAAGTCCCTAAAGGTCCTAGAATGACCTAGATTTGTACGTATTCTAATAGAAAGTGAATTCTTTAATACTAAAACGAATTAGTAAGATGATAAGTAAGCACTTGTTTTGAAATATAAAATAATAGGGTAAAGTTATTCTAATAAAACTCATTAGATATGCCTAAAGGTAACAAAAAGGAATAAGTAAATATGTAAAATTAGTCTGTAATAAAAAAATGTGTAGGTCTGAGAGGATACATGAATAACAAGAGTTCAGCCTATACCAAAGAAAGGCAAGAAAACCATGCCAAACAACTATCGACCTGTCGCATTGCTTTCAGTTATATCAAAAGTGATGGAGAAAGCTATTAACCAACAACTTCTAAAGTACCTAGAGGGCCTTAATATTATCAGCGACCATCAGTACGGCTTTCGTAAGTCCAGATCAACAGGAGACCTCCTAGCATATGTCACCCATCTTTGGAGCAACGCAGTCGAACATCATGGGGAGTCCCGGACTATTGCACTAGACATTTCTAAAGCATTTGATCGTGTCTGGCACGAGGGGCTCCTAAGTAAACTGCGATCCTACGGTATGCCCGATCGATTCTCTTCATGGCTTTCTAGCTTTCTTCAGGACCGTTCTCTGCAAGTGGCGATTGACGGGTTTCTCTCGGACACCTTTACCATCAATGCTGGTGTTCCTCAAGGGTCCATATTATCCCCAACCCTCTTCTTACTATACATTAACGACCTTCTAGCGAAGACAGAAAATCCAATTTATAGCTTTGCTGACGACAGCACACTTATCTCATCGTTTACTTTAAATTCTCGAACATCGGCTGCTGACGCACATCTTCGCAGACAGCGTGAAGTATCACGACTCAATAAAGACCTGGAAGAAATTTTGTCTTGGGGTGACAGTAATCAAGTCGAATTTAACGCTAAAAAAACCCAGGTAGCAGCTTTCTCTAAGAAGGTTAACATTGCAGAACCAGATATAGTCATGGCAGGACACGCAATTCCACTGGCTTCGTCTATTAACTTACTGGGTGTCAATCTGGGAGGAGATATGTCTTGGCATAATCACGTGGTAACAATCGCCAGAACAGCTTCTCAGAAACTCGGTGTACTTTTCCGTACCAAAAAGCTGTATACACCACAACAACTTTTGACACTCTACAAAGCCCAGATTCGACCATCACTGGAATACTGCTCTCATGTCTGGAGTTCTGCACCGAAGCATACCCTTCGGTTGTTGGATTCCATCCAAAGGAGAGCCATTCGCCTGATCGGTGACCACGAGCTAACCAAGAACCTCGACAGCTTAGAACATCGAAGACAGGTTGGTGATTTGACCCTCTTTTACAAATATTTCCATGGCAAGTGTTCTACTGACATTGCCCGCTTGATTCCACCTAGAGCAATTCATAGCAGAAATACACGACAAACCACTTCCGCCCATCCCTATGTGGTTCAACTTAATACTCCTCGAACATCATTGTTTAAGAACTCTTTCTTCTGGAGGATATCCTCTTTGTGGAACGGCCTTTCTGAGGCCGTATTTCCCACCGAATATAACCTTCAACAACGTGAATCGCTTTCTTCGCACACGCTCCGCTCTCAGAGCGCCTTAAATGATTTTTCCTGCAGTGCTTGTGCTTGACAATAAAAAAAAAAAAATTCTAAAATTACTTTCAGCTGTCTTGTGTCTTTCATTTATAAATTAAATGACATGCAAAATATCGATGGTTTAATATAAAAGATTTATTGAATATCCTTCGTATAAGTTCCTACTTAGTAATTTGTAGTATCTTGTCTTCCATAACAATCACTTTTTTTAATTAAATATTTTTATGCAAGCTAATAATGATTTCGTGAAACGAATAATCGAAGTCTATTAGACATAAAACCCGTTGACAATACCAATTATTATAAAATTAGTGTTGGTCACTGAACTCCAAATGAAGAATTATACACATGTATTATATTCTACTTGTGTACAGGATGATCAAATTTACATAAGTTTGTATAAAGTTTTAGACTTTTAAGTACTGCAAGATTCATAAACAGATTTATCGAATAACATTTATATACAAGTTAAAAACATAATTTAAAAGGTGTATGGCACTTCGATACTGCCGACAGGAGTGAAAGTTTTTATGTAACTTCGTAACACCCAGTTCTTCTTATAGGATCTTTTGGATCGAGGTCTTTGAAATGCCCAAAATATGCTTCTATCTTCCGGTATGTTACACGAACTGCATAAATGTTTTGCTGTGTGAAAAAAGGAAGATTTGTGGGAGCAGTGCCGATGACAGACAGATGCTAACTCCTTCCCAACATTCCATCCATCCGCTGAAAAGGCCGCAAGTCCTACAACAGGGTCCTCATACGCACCAAACTCCTAAAAATCTCCATATTTTTCTTCCAAAGAACTCATTCTTTAACTTTAACTTTTTAACTGCTGTTTTGGGTTGACCTAGCCTGGATTCGTCGACCACGTTCAAATTCGCAATACCAGCGGAAAATAGTTGGTTGATTCATTCCGAAACACAGAAACCATTTCAGCGAGAAATTGCTGTTGGGATAATCCTCTCCAAAAATTGTAAATTGTTCTTGGCTAAAATCCATTTTTCGACTGACTTCCTAACCTCAAAAATTCACTATATCCCCACGTAGTATTGCAATGAAACTCCGGATGAATTATGTCAACAAAAAAAGGTGAAATTTGTGTGTGAAGGTTCTATTGGTGGTGCCTTCTAGGAGGCGTTATGCAAAACTATAAAAAAACTCGTATTTTTTGGACTGGCTAATGAGGTTGGACAAGTGTGCAGAGTAACAAGGAGACTAAGTATGTTGAAAACCCAAAAAATGTCATGTTACATCGGACACTTTTCAATTCACTGCCGCAAATCCGTATGAGAATTCCGGCACCTAACAAAACTTAATCCCGTAATTAATTAAAGGTAGCATCATTTTTTCTCCAAATACGCCATCATACATGTACCGCATTAACAAGCTAATGTGTAGAAAATTTAAATGGGAGTTTGCGCTTTTCTATGGAAGTGTGAGCTAATTAAAACCACAAAATTATTTGTTCCGGTTCGTAGCGGAATTCTAGGGTGGGTATTTTACGTAGTAAGCAAATCTTGTGGCGGATCTCAAGTACACATAAATTCAGACCTTCAATAAATCATTTTTTCACTTAAAATTTATCAGTTTTTTTCTTACGCATATTATTTTAAATTATACTGGGTTTTAAATCAACAACGTTAATTCAGCGATCTGAATTTTCTAATGTTATCTGCATAATGCTAGACATTTCTCAACAATGCTGAGACGTATTGCACCCAATAATAACATATTTAGTAGATACAAACCAATTATTTGTTGGTAATTAGGTAGATTGTCAATCTATTCTTATTGGGCTAAATCTAACCCTGTTCTGAATAGTACCAAATGGTGATTTAGTATCAGAGCGTTTAATGTTTTAATTCTTGCGGTCCATCAACTTCATCATGCAAAAACTACTTAAATATTTCATTAACCGAAATTCTTGGAGAACTCCCAACTCTTAATTTACCATGAATTATGCATGAATTCAAATAAAATCCCGAAGAGAAAATTTTTATAATTCGTTAGGGATATTTTAATGAAGATCTTCTACGAATTATTATTCAAAATGTCGACTGCTTAGAACGTTAGAGTGAAATTAATGAGGCCTACAGAGTTATTTTCGTTATGTGTGTCGTGTTTATAGCATGAAATTAACGACATCTGTGGATATTAGTGATGAAAATGTACAGGGACTATAAAATATTAATATTACAGGAGATCCCTTTGCTAATTACTATCAAATATAATTACCACGATGTTTTATAGGGTACTTAAATAATTTCAAATGAATATCCAGACTCTCAAGAATCTCTGTTTTGCTCAAAACTATCCAGCGTTTATCCTAAAGATTTTTTCTTACAATTATCTGTTTATATATGATTTATATAATCATGCTTCAGTCCTTCTTTTTAGACTTAAATTGTTAAAAGCAAACATAATCAGCTTCTAAAAGCTCTTCTTCTCTTGCAGCAAAAACACGTTTTCCCAATTTAAATGAAAACAAACTTTCAGGTGCTGTATTAAAACAACATGCTTTGCAAAGAAAATCTAATTCAGTTTTAGTGTAAATCCACCCTGGGATCTTGTCAAAGATCTGGGGGTGGACTTTAACTTTAAGGGTGTTTTTGGGGGTGTGCATCTGCTTTAAGTGGTCTGTTCGGTTCTCACCGTTAGTCACAGAGTAAATAGTAACCTTATCTTAAACACTATTGCAAATAGAACAGAAAGGATAATCAGATGTGGGATAGGGTATTTATAAAACGGGAAATGGCCAGGGTTAATGTTCATCCACTGTTATCAAAGTTTCGTGTATACGTAGGGCTTGATTAAATTCAGATTATTACTGGGAAATGTAAAGTTTATGTTTAAGCATACAGGAAATGCAAAGTACAGATTCAAGAAAGGATTTTTTATTGTTAGAATGACTATAGTTTCTTGAATAAGCAAAATTTTGTCAAGGCAATTATTTACGTTCCTTGACGAAAAAAAAATCAAACACTTTAGATTTGTATATTATTTTACCCACGACTCAAAAGTAAATTGCCTATTTTTTAACCTATATCTCTGTCAGTAAGTGTCAAATTATTGAGGAGTTGTCTTATAGTTTTATTTACTGCACTAGTGGAGTAAGTAGATAGAAACCTGCATTATTATGTTGGTTGCCTACTGTATACATTAAATTAAACTAACATTTGACATTTCTCAGACAGAACTGTCTGCGGAATCGAATATTTTTGACAACTTATGCCAAAATTTTAATTTTATGTGTGTTATTTTTAGTTTTATACAAAACCATTTGGTAAGTCGTGGGTAAAGCATAGTACTTTACTCGAAGAATAAATTGCATATTTAGCTCGTTTCTTTAGTCCATTCGCTCGCAAGCTCGCTCATGGGCCAAACACACTCGCTGTAATATGCAATTTACTCCACTCGTAAAGTAATATACTATCATTTTTTCGTTGTTTAGTAGTTTAAATAAGAAGGAAGTAAACTTTAATAATAAAAAAGGCTTATTTATAACAATAAACACTGTATTTGTAATGTTTTTAATTTTTTAAAACAACATTTTGCCACTCTGTCGCGTTTCTTATTAACAGATTTATTGTAACTTTGCATTTCTGATAAGTGCTAGGTTTATTCTTATATGCTTAGATTACTTTTTAACCGACTTCAAAAAAGCAGGAGGTTTCTTAGTTCGAACGTATATATGCTTTTTTATGTTTGTTCGCGGATAACTTCGTCGTTTATGAACCGATGTTGATGATTCTTTTTTTGTTCAAAAGAAGATATTGCAAAGTTGGTCTTATAATAAAGAAATCAGGGTCTGATGATAGCAGTTCAGAGAAATCGAGGTGAATTTGCACTATTAAATAATTGGTGAGAGCAATGCGCATTCACCATTTATTAGAATAAAACCTCAATAATTTTTAATGAAATAAATTCAACATTCAAACTATTAAACAACAAGTATTATAATAAAAATTTCTCTAACTACTCACTTCCTGAATATCTGTGGCTTCATTTTTATAGCATTTTTACAATATTATATTTTATATTTCCTTTTACTCGTAGACTATATTTTGCTTTACTTATACCTATCTCTCCTTGTAAGAAAATGATACTCTAAACCGTATTCTTTCTAGAACACACAAAGAATCCCATTTTCGTTGCAAACACGTACTGGCATCATGTCGTACAATTTACCACACACTTTACCAGTCCACAACTCCATAAAATAGACTGGTTATATTCCCTTTTTTTCTCTTTTTTAACATCTACTTTCAATCGTTTAAGTTTTTCAGCCTTAGGCTAGCTGCTCGTTGGCTCTCTGTAAATATTTAAAAATGTTTTTTTCGATTTTCGTTTAGCGTTGTTGTTTTTTATGAACAACGTGATAAAAATCAGAGTTAAAGCGATTAAGTCAAAAAAACGACCTCGAGGGTATTAAAAAAAATTAAATCTAACACCAATCTGTTTTAATTTAAAAAACATTTTAAATATTATTTGCTTCGTTATTCTAAAATCCTGTTAGTGTATTTATACTTATTTAAATATTTCGCTTCCCGTTGATTCCCAAGAAAGTTTGTAATTCCTAAGATAAGCGTTAACTTTTCGAAGTGACTTGTTGATTAATAGACGTGTTAACTTCTTCTTAGTTGACTCAAGTTTCTAATTATTCGAAAAGCAAATACCTTTCTGTATTAACTGCTGCCGAAATTATGTAGACGAAATAATATAGAAGAAGCTTCTGAAACTTTAAAAACTAATAGATTATAATTAATGGTAAAGACGTATAAGTAATGTTAATGAAAGTTTAAAAAAACTAGTCAACTAGACAGCGATAAATAACATCGATTAGGTTTACATGTAAGGTTAGAATTCTAATTGATTGAACGGCTAATTAATTTAAAACAAGCCTGTTTCACGCCTTTTGGAGTACCTAAATTAATTTTAAATTATATACTTTATAGACACCTTACACTAATTAATAAAACAAATAGTTAATATTTAAACTGTGAAAGGCTTTCGCGGCCATTGTCTATTGTATCAATGGTTTTTGGGCTATTAGGCCGGCGTCGATTGTCTTGCTGACTTGACGTTTCGCCAACACGAGCGGTTGGCATCTTCAGAAGTTGCTTCCTGGTTGACAGTCTGCGACTTACTAAGCTTTGCGTGATCGCAGCTCGTATTTATACGTCGGGAAGGAAGTGGGCGGGGCCACAGTTGCTTTCGATTCCAATCGGTTCTGGTCGGTTTTGTTCGTTAAGGGTAGAGTTTTCGCACTCTTTATTATCGGGACCCATGTTTTGTTAATCTTGACTGCTTCCTCTTTTTTATTAAAGTTGTTGGGGTGCTTCTCTATCTCTATGGCTTCTCTATAGAGTTAAAGATTCTTGAAGAGAATGATATATTAGTAAGTTTTGATGTAGTATCTCTCTTTACAAAAGTGCCCCTAAGCAATGCAATGGAACATATAGATGATAAATTCCCAGAGGACATCTCCAATTTGTTTAAACATTGCCTCACCACCACTTATTTTTCATGGGACAATAAGATTTACGAACAGATCGAAGGAGTAGCAATGGGAAGCCCTCTCAGCCCGGTAATAGCAAATTTCTTTATGGAAAAGTTCGAACAACTTGCGTTGGACAGTGCCCCATACAAGCCAAAAGTTTGGTATAGATATGTAGATGACACATTTCTAATATGGAGCCATGGGCAGGATAAATTGCAAGAATTTCTGACACACATTAACAGCATCCATGAAAAGATACAGTTTACGATGGAAATCGAAGACAACAACAAGCTGGCGTTCCTTGATGTGTTATTATCACGAAAAGGTAGATCATTGAGCCACACAGTGTACAGAAAACCTACACATACGGATCGGTATTTACATAGGGATTCCAACCACCACCCATGTCAGAAATATGGAGTCATCAAAACCTTAGCAGAAAGGGCAAGAAGAATTTGCGAACCCGAGGCACTAAACGCAGAGCTAACTCATATTCATGATGCTTTAAGGGCCAATGGTTATGTAGAACGGGAAATCAAAAGATCGATTGGACCAACAAATCGTAGACCCAAGGAAAATGAGCAAATCCAACCAGTGGCAAAAGCATTTCTGCCTTTTATTCCGGGAGTGACAGACAGAATTGGTCGATTGCTAAGAAAGAAAAATGTGAAGACTATTTTCAAACCAACGAGAAAAATCAAAGAATGTCTTCGATCGGCAAAAGACAGAAGAGATCCACTGTCGGCTTCGGGAATTTACCGCATTCCGTGCACATGTGGAAGCGTGTACATAGGAACCACCAAACGCTCGATCAACACCAGGATTAAAGAGCACAAGGCCAATTGTCGTCTGGGGCAGACAGACAAATCCGCCGTAGCGGAACATTCCCTCACTATGGACCATCGGATTAAGTTTGAGGAGACCCAAGTCCTCGCTACTACATCAGCATACCATTCCAGACTCTATAGAGAAGCCATAGAGATAGAGAAGCACCCCAACAACTTTAATAAAAAAGAGGAAGCAGTCAAGATTAACAAAACATGGGTCCCGATAATAAAGAGTGCGAAAACTCTACCCTTAACGAACAAAACCGACCAGAACCGATTGGAATCGAAAGCAACTGTGGCCCCGCCCACTTCCTTCCCGACGTATAAATACGAGCTGCGATCACGCAAAGCTTAGTAAGTCGCAGACTGTCAACCAGGAAGCAACTTCTGAAGATGCCAACCGCTCGTGTTGGCGAAACGTCAAGTCAGCAAGACAATCGACGCCGGCCTAATAGCCCAAAAACCATTGATAAAATAGTTAATATTTAATTAAAAATTATGTAAAAATATACCGCAGGTCTGTGGGGTTGACGCGTTATGATAGAGATCGCAGGTTTGATTCCTGTCGGATGTAAATTGTTTTCAATTTTCGTTAATGTCAGTTTGTGTTTGTCTAATTTCTAAAATTAAATTACTATAGACAGATGTGATATCAGTTTTTAATTTTAAATAATTATATGAATTGTTTAAAATATTTCTATTTAAAATTACCATAGGTATATAATTTTCCAATTTCAGATATAATAGTTTACCCATCAGTTACAGTTTGACAAACAATTGCTCCAACTGGTCATTAAAGCTAATTGGAAATTTATGTGCGTAGGTGTAATCTAATTAATTAATTATCTATTATAGAGTCGAAAAATGACATTATTGTTTATTGTAACAATATGTGTCAATTAATTAAAACAAATCGTTGTAACCTAAACAAAATTCTGTTGAGATTTATTAAATATATTATACAGACTGTGTAATGTTATTTAATTAATCATATGTTGCTATATAGATCATTTTTTGGTAATAACAAAAATAAAACAGCTTAGCAAGAGAAAATGGTATGAACCTAGGGAAAATACAGACAAATGGGATTTAATGAGCCAGAAAGAAAAAGACAGTTTGAACAGCAAGTAAGTGAGAATATATCCAACCTAACGAGCAATTTAACAGATGTAAATGAACGATGGCAAGAAATAAAAAACAAAATAAATACCGCAGCAAACACAACAGTTGGGAAAAAGAAAAAAATCAAGAAGAACAAAGACTGGTACGATCAAGAGTGTGAGACAGAGAGAGAAGCAAAAAATTCCGCCAGAATAATATGGTTAAATAACCCTTCAGAGGAAAACAGAAAAAAATATGAAATAGCAAGAAATAAAGCCAATGCAATAAATAAAAAAAAGAAAAACCAATGGATAAATAAAAATTTAGAAGATATTGAGAAAGATAGACAACACTACAAAATAAGACAATTCTACAAGAAAGTAAAAGTGACTAAGAGCAAGCCGCGCACAAAAACAAGAGGGCTAAAAAATCTAAATGGGAAAACCGAGTTTGAGCCCGAACAAATTAATAAAATATGGGAGAAATATTACGAGAAGGAATTATTTAACAATGAAGAAGAAATTAAAGAAAATGAAGAAAGACCCAAAATCCATGACAGAGTTGAAACCGAAGGACCTACAGAAGAGGAAATACAAAAAGAAATCAAAAAACTTCGCAATGGCAAGGAGCACAATTATATAAAGAAATTTTCTTACTAATAAAAGAAATATGGTCACAAAATAGGATGCCAAAAGAATGGAACAGCGGAATTATAGTGCCAAAGCATAAAAAAGGAGATCGGGAAGAATGTAAAAACTACAGAACAATATCCCTCTTAAACATTACATATAAGATACTAGCCAATACAATAAACTCCAGACTGAAGACACAAGCAGAAGGAATCCTAGGAGACTACTAAAATGGCTTTAGGCCAGGCAGATCAACAGTTAACGCCATACATACACTAGAACAAATAGTACAAAAAGCAAGGGAATACAATAGAGAACTACACGTAGTTTTTATAGACTTCAAAAGCGCTTTCGACACTGTAAAAAGACAAAAATTGTTGGAAGAACTAGAGGAATTTGGAATCCCAACAAAAATAAGGAAAATGGTAGCAATGACTCTTAAGAATACCACCGCCAAAGTCAGATTCAATGGAACAATTTCCAAAGAAATAAAAATAAATAAAGGAGTGAAGCAAGGAGATGTTATATCACTGACACTCTTTAATTTAATTTTAGAAGTAATAATTAGGAAGGCAAAGCTAGACAATAAAAATATCATCAGAAATCAACTACAAATAATAGCCTACGCAGATGACCTGCCCATCATTGCAAACACAAAGACAGCACTAATAAAAGCAATTGAAAAACTAGACAAAGAGGCAAAACAAATGGGTTTAGAGATAAATGAAAACAAAACAAAATACATGAAGATAGGTAAGGAAGAGACAACTCCATAGGAAAAATTGATTACACAAAACTATAGGCTTGAAGCGGTACACACCTTTAACTATAGGAAAGACCGGGAAGGAGAGAGTGGAAGAAAGAATTTTAAAAGGCAATCAGGCATTCGGTATGAACAGAAACCTTCTGAGAAGTAAAATATTGACTAAAAAAACAAAAATGAATCTGTATAAGACCCTAATACGACCAGTAGTTACCTACATACGCATTGGAGACAACAACACTAAATAAAAAGGAGGAAGACAGTCTACTAAAATTCGAAAGAAAAATAATGAGAACAATACTAGGCCCTGACACAACAAGCGAAGGAAAAAGAAGACTTAAAACAAACATTACAATAGACAGGGAACAAAATGGTGAAAACATAGTTAGATATACTAAATCTAGAATGGATTGGGCATAAGCTCGGAAGGCCACACAAAGAAATGCTTCGAAGAATAACGAACTGGACACCGTTATGGCCCAGATGCAGAGGAAGACCAAGAAAAAGATTGTTAGATGATGTGGAAGAGGACGTAAAGGCCATGAACGTTGCTGATTGGAAATCTCAATGTAGGGACCGGAAACAATGGAAGAAAATTACAACGGCAGCAAAAACACACAACAAATTATGAGAAATTTAAACGAATCCACCTAAAAAAAAAGGATTGTTAAACGCCCAGGCGTTAGTCATAATCTTAGAGATTGTAAGGCTGTGATGATGATGTTGCTATATATATTTTATAATGTTAATGATATTAATATTAATTTATGCGTGAAAAAAAAAATTGTGCGACTTTTTCGTACTAATCTATACGCTGTTTTATATAGATTTCAAATCAACTAAGAGTTTAAAAAACTTATTATTTTTTAACAAAATTTAGAATCATGAACTAAAATATGCTATTAAACAATTTAACTTTGTTAGATTCTGCGACAGAGTTGGAAAAACTTGTTTGTGTATGTGTAGTATTACAAAAAAACTTAACTTTCCCACTTAAATTTACAATTGTAAATTTTACTCTATATAAACTGGAAATATTGTTTATAAATATTTATACTTAAGAGATACATCTATTGGCGGAATGTGTAGATTTCAATATATAAAGGGTGTCGGACTTGAGTATGGACACAGACGTGATATGTCAAACTACGATAATTGTTCCACAACAAGACTTGAAGGCACATAAATTATTACAACCAAATGGACATTTGGAGTGATATCGAACATAACAAGCGGTATGTTAAGTGAAGATAATTAACAGCGATCGTTGGTTAAAATAAACGATATTCAAATCTGATTGGCATCTGTTGTAGTTAACCTTTAATCTGGATTGGATATTAAATACGTCATTGTTTTTATACGAGGTCTGTCCGAAAAGTATCCACCGTTTGTTTAAACATCCTCTTCGAGCCATGAATATCAACAATAAAACCTTACAAACTATTGAAATCATGCAGAAAGCTTTTGGGAATGATTTTATGGACAAAAAATAAATAAAAGCATGCCGTAATTGATTTAAAAGTAGCCACACATTCGTTGCTATTTGACTGCTTTTTCCAGTACGACAAGACGCCACAAACAATCTATACTATCTTTTACTACTTCTTATTCTAATAAAGATATTCACATACATATATTTTCTATTAAATTTTCTGATCTCCTTGTAGGAATCTAAATCTTCTTGGCGCTTAAAAGGTAATAATATGTTGATGGAACGTCGGTACGAATAACGAGATTAAGCATAAAAAACCTTTTACCAAGATATAACTGTATCTATTTTGATTACCAGAATAAGTTGTTATAATCTTCAATTTCTCAACTATAAGAGTGCTTTAATCTACCATATATGTTTTTTATTACATATCTATAGAAAACGCATTAAAGCTAATACTTAAGACACACATTTAAGAGATGAAATTATATTTTTATAAAGGCTTCTATCAACTAATCAAATAAATTTATACAGGAGTATTCCTAAAGAATTAAAATTTGTTTTAAAGTAGAATTTGATATTTTATAGCTTGACATATTATAGCAAAATAGATAATAAAGATAAATAAAACCTAGATCTGAAATATATACCGAAGATGTGGAGAGAAGTAATGGTTGTTTTCATACCATGCCACGTATTTTAATGAATTTAAAACAAAATCGAATTTTGAAAAACAAATAAATCAACTAAATAAATTCAACTCCAGCTGAGTTCGGTGGTGGTTTCTCTACTGGCAAATTATGCCCAGCTCAGCCATAGAGGGTAAGTGCCAAAATAAAGTGAGTGCGCCACCGATTTGGTACGGTTAAAATCGGAAACCCCTGATGTCCCAGGCACCACTTCACCCACTGGAGATAATTAAATAAATTTTGAATATTTAACAGTTCCAATTGAATTACACAATAACAGAAAATAACGATAAAGTGAGCTAAAAAAAACAAATTATCAACTAGACCCTTCTTTAATAAAAGTTAAATTTAAGAATTTACACAACTGCCAAGCCTCGTGCTTGACAACTCTATTGATATTTATATATACTTATAAAGAAAAACAAAATGAATATATGAATAATATTAAAGTTAAATTTACCAATCTGTGTGATCACACTCAATACAAAAAAAAATATAAGAAAAATAACTCTTAACTAACGACTTAAATCTAGTTAGCTTATCTGTTAAACTAATAAGTTCCTGCAGTCCTTTGCTTGTCTAATACTTGGGTCGGTTCCAAAATCAAGCCTTCTCCAAAACCAAAAGGCTTGCACCAATCACAATAACGTATGCTCGAACCAAGTATCAGGCCTGCTCTCAAAAGAAGCCTGTCTCTAGGACTATAGCCGGTAACAAGAACTTATGCCTGTATCTAGGACCCTAAAATCGTAATATAAAATCAACGATAGCTTAAACAGATTTTAATGACTCCTTGAATTAGTTTGACTTAATTACTTTAATACAACTTAAATACATTAACTTAAATTTATACTGCAATGAAAGAATAAAGTGAATTTACATGAATAATACAACATTTAGCAAATGACTTCTCTGAATTTACATTTAATAAGCAAAACTAATGATTGAAATGTACTCAACGAACCTAAATTTGACTTGCTAGTCACAACAAAATTATAACAATAAATTAAATCAAAATTTAACATAAAATTAATTAATAATAGTAAAAAAAAAATAAGCGAAAAGGAGTCTAGTTTCACATTAATAAAACCTACATACGACACAAAGAAATACATATGTAAAATAAAGATATTAACCAAGATTGCGATTAAATGGCGTTATTAATCTTATAAAAATAAAATTTCGTAACTCACCTATAAAAATATGGTTATTCTACTTCGTTAAACTCGTGATACCCTAGCTGGTAGTTGGGTAAAAACAATTTCCTCGTCGCTAACTGCAATGATGGGGCAAATTCCGACCGCGATTGCTGTCTAAGTGGTTTTAAAATACCAGTCTTCCCTACTGTCTGCTTCATAAGGAACAAAAGGACCATAAGAATCGAATAATTACATGGATAAAGAAACGTGTACTCACCAACAGAAAATTTTACTAAATATCCGGACACAATGCCGTATTTTCCACCGAATTCACCAAAATTCAGAAAAATCTCTTCCTCAATATTCGATGGAAACAAAATGAAGCTTAATTTAGTAAATCCAACCTGAGTTGACCCCGATGAACAGGGATGCAAATTAAACTCTCAAAAATCTTCTCGTTAACACGTGTTCACTTTGAAAGCTCTAGAAAAGACAGAATCTCTCCCAAATATCATCCTTCACTCGATTTGACACACTTCAGCAAGAAATAGATGGCCTCTACTACTATAGGGACAATAACCATAGCTTATTCAGCCAACAACTTACGAACAAACAGGGGTCATTTGATACGTTTAATCTTATTATTTAAATAGCTAACAACAAATATCCCAACATTACTTAATTTCCGTATTTATTTTCGATTTTAATAATAAAGTTATAAATATGACCGAACGCTGGCTGCAAAACCACAATATCCAAGTTATCGACGAGAGGGTAGATCAGATGAACTACTGTCAGTGTTTTCAAACAATAACACAAGAATAATAAATTATTTACAAAACCCATATTAGCAACAACTAAAAATAATTTTTGGTCGAAAATAATAAACAACAGTTGGCGATTAACTATTAACGAACCAAATCAGCCGGTTCTCGACCCAGTAAACCTTTAATAATAGGAATTTTCAAGGTAAGAATATACTATGTTTATAGATTAAAATATCTCAGTGTTAACGAGAAATTAGAAGAATGGATTACTCCATTTCAAAAGCTTACCGACCTATAAGCCTAACATCATTCTTATTAAAAACGCTACCTTACCATATTCGAATTAAATTAAGTTATCAAAAGCTTATTTTTTTTATTTAATAACCAATTATAAAATATGGACAAAATATTTTGAAGCCATTTACTAACATAAAATTATTTTCTGAATGTATGGGTGTATAGGTGATAAAATAAGATGTTTTGTTACCCTGTATAATCAACCATTTAGGAGCTTAATGTAAAAACAAAAGCTAAAAAACTCATCGATATCGATACGATCTAAAGTTGATTCGAGCATTTTGTGCCTCGCAATGGCCATTAATTTTCCTTCTCCACGTGTTGTAAACGATAATCTAAATTAGTTTTGTTAACATGGCAACGCCGTATATCGAAGCCTTATTTTCTACTCACTTACAGCAAACACCGATGTTTAGATCTAATATCTGCAATTAACATGGTACGGAAAAGTTATAGAGCAATTTCTGATTGTTTTATCGATAAGATTTAATCGCGAAGATCTCGATACAAACGCATTTTTCGATTAAGTGTTAAGGGTTAAAAATTTCGTCTAATTAGAGAGAAACACGTATATTCTATAGTAGGTACAAAAAGAAGTAATATAAACTACCAGCTTGGCATTTTCAGTAGAATACCAAAAGTGAAAAGCTTGGTAAAAAGAATCATCACATTTCTATCAAGAGTAGATCAAAACTAGGTCCATATATTTTTTAACAAATATTATAAAAAAAAAAAAAAAACAAAATATGCATATTTCTTTGGTTGTTAACGTTTAAACTCGCCGAACTCACAAACCAATTTCGTTTCCTTGTTCTTGATTTGACACGGTACCGGCTTACAGGACACAGATGTTGATTTTTCGCCCCTTTTCTTTTTCAAGCTCCAAAAATACACTTCAAAGGTTTGAAAAGGCGCAAGCGTGAAGCGTGCCGAATAACAGCGCATGAAAGTTTGTCTTGTATTTTTTTTATTATTTTTTCGTTTCTTAAGAACCGCGTGTGATTCATTGCGCTTTTGTAACCGTGAACTTTATGTTTTCATCTAGGATGTCATGGAAAATTAGAGAAGAGAAAGCAAAATTTAATAAATTCATTAGAGAGACATATGTTTATACAGAACGTATATTTTAATAGGTTTATAAAATCATTTTAGTGCCACACCGAATTGTCGAAAAATAAACACTTGAAATGATTGCTTTTTACTACAGAAACATAACATTTTCCTCTTAAATAATAAATCGCTTTAAACTAATACTCTTAGTTCGTTTTTAGTTCCACCACGCAGTCTTATATGCTCTAATAACTAAATCGATGAACATAAGAACGCTTTTAAGACGTTTTCCGCAAGCACAAAATTCCTTGAAATTGAAAGATCACAAACTGTAACCTGGCCGGCATCCAAAGTATCAAAAACATGAGACTAAATTCGCAATTTAGTTCAACCGGATTTTTACAACTCAACAAAAATCTTGCAAAACAAGACTGACTCAATTTATAACAAAGAGATTCACAAAAAGCCGAATAAATTCTTTTACTGAGTATAAACTTATAGTGGGAAACTTCGCTAATACGTTTTTCATTGATGTAAAAAACAATCAAATCTAGAAACTTTTATTAGGTAATTGGAATCATATTGAATTCAACGAAAAAATCAGGATAAAAGTGTCAGTGATAACATTTTCAAGAATACAATACGGTAATACTTACATAATTAGAAAAAAAAAACTTTTTACACGTTGGTTGGTGTTTAAACATGTACAGTAAAAATTCAATATCATATTGAGGACCTCTTTCTCCTTTCCTATGCTTCTCAGCACTTCTGCATTGGTAACTTTATCCGACACAATGCTACTTTTTGGATTCTCTGGTACAACCACATTTTTAACGCTTTAAGTTTGGTGGAAGACGTCTTCATAAGAGTCGTCGACGATTAAATTCCAAAAAAAATATCGAGAACACCGCAGTAAGCGAATCGTAACGAGTCGTTGGTCGTGGCTTGTAAAGTATGAAGCTGTTTCCTATTTCTATTTTCTCATCCTTCTTAGCACTTCTGTATTGCTAACTTTATCAGTCTATGGCACTCTTTAGATTCTCCGGTACCGCCATATTTCAAACGCTTTAAGTTTTTTGGAACACGCTTCTTTAAGTGTCCACGATTCGACTTCATAAAAAAGTATCAAGAACATATAAAGCCTCTCTGGTGAGTGGTGCCTACAGCGTTTTCAATGGTAACCCTACACGAAAGTACCTATAGAATATCATTTACAGTTAAATTTATGAAGGAAAACATCCTGTAGTTATTTTTTCTGTATAATAATATTATTATAAATATAAGATGATCTAGATCTAGATTTATAAGTATATTTAACATATTTTTTTGTTTCAGATCTTAAAAAACAGTTTGAAGCTAATCCAGAGCCTACATACATGGCTCAAATAGGCCACCAAGTTGATTTAAAATGTGTTCCACCAGCGGGAATGCCACCTCCTCGAGTATATTGGCTTAGAGGTGGTCAAGTCCTCCAATCTGACACTGATGTACTGGTTACCAGTGAAGGTCATTTATTAATAGGACAAGCTAGACCTCAAGATACTAATAATTATACATGTGTTGCTGAGAACATTGCTGCTAAGAGGACTGCTCCTACATCGCAGATTGTTGTTTATGGTGAGTACTGATTTATTTTTTATTGAAAAAGTTATTTAGCTACCACAAAAAAATTTATCGTATAACAGTTATGCTAAGCTCTAAATAATGTCCGGTGATCTGTTATCTCTTGTGTTAATTATTATCAAAACTTTCTCCCGTAAACTAGTAGGAGCCACAGGTGACATTTTCCCAAAAACTGAAACAAAGGGACAAACAAAGTTTCATCCGTGACTCTGAAATTTATAACGTAAAATTCATAATTTCACCTACACCCGCCTGTTGAAAAGGGACCCTATTAATCATAAAGTAATCCTCAACAATCTTCTCTTTTCCCTCTAGTGGATTACATACCTAAATTGTGGATTCCAAGTCTGAGATCTTTATAAGTAGTTGTAAGCTTGAAATTTTGGTCTAGTTCTACTCAACAAGTTTTTTTTTTTAAATCAATAGAACAATAGATATTATATTATGTGACTGATAAAAAGATAAATTTAGTTCACAAGATTAAACGTAATGTTTCTAATTTAAAACGTTTTAGAACCTCGTTGGATTTCTCATCTAAAATAATTATCTGTCAAATAAGACATCTGCTCATAAATTTACTAATTTTAAACGGCGCGTACGATTCAAGATGCGGTAATTTGTGGGCACTTCCTAAGATTTCTTGTATGATATACGCCGACTAATTTGGAGGTTAAAAAGTCAGTTTTAAAGCCGCGATCTTACAAAGGAAACACTTTCGATCTTAATTTGTCTTCGAGTGACTACACGCTTGATTATTTTCATCTCTGATGCTCTGGGAATGCATACGAGAACAATATATCGTAGCAATAATATTATTGAATATTAGAAATTAATTGTAAAGTATTTCCAGTCTTAATTGGCATGTCAATCATTATTCTGTACTGTAACCGTCCCAAAAACAATTGTTTACGTATACATGTAATAGTTCAGAAATGTGAATTTGAAGGGTCAATCAATCAGTAATGACAGAGTTTAAATTAATTTTTGTAAAGATACATAATTTTCTCTTTTTATAATAGTAGTTTACGTAACAAGTCCCGAAAGTAGTCTTTTACTGGACGAGTGGGCAATTGCAGGCGAGTCCTGCAAGCCTGCAAGTCCAGTAAAAGCACTTTTGTGACGTATTATGTACAATATTTTTTTTTAAACCGGCCAGAATTTAGTAATTTTCACTTTATTTTTAGGTCAGAAAATCTCATTTTGTCGGACCGGGCCAGAAAATTATTGTGATAGTCCAGTAAAAGCTTTTACCGGACTCATTTTTATTTTCTGGCCTTGTCTGACAAAATGAGATTTTCTGACCTAAAAATAAACCGGAAAGTACTAATTTCTGGCCGGTTTCAAAAAAAGTAGTTTTGTTTTCTCTTATAAAAGATAGTTAATTTGAGCAAATAATTTTAACGCAAATCTTAATTCTTATTCAGTTTTGTTCTAATATCTGATACCTTTATATAAAGTTACCTTAAGTTTTCTAGTTTTCTATGCTTACAAAAAAAATATTTAACAATTAAGTTAGTAGGTTGTCTAGACACTCCAGTGACTCTTAAAATGAACGAAGGTTCCGTAACCGAATCCGCTTGAGCTTCCGAAACTAATTATTTTTAAAAATAACTTGAAACAACTAAAGGGCGTTCGCATATCCTCTTCTTCTACTCTTCTTAAATCTTCTTCTTCTTTTACTTTTTGGTTAGGTAGTCGCAATTAAGGTGATTTTACTCTCTCATGCTGGGTTGACAGTTGTTAATGGTTTTTCAGACAGTAGCGGACAATCAATCGTTGAATATATTTTCTTCAAAATAGATACCAACGGTAATGGTGATTTTAGTGTTGTTGGTAAGAATAGAATCTGTTAGTCCACTCTTTCTAGTATATTTCACCATTTTCGCTAGAACTATGTATTTGCTCTAAGCGTCTACAATTTTTCAAGATAACCAAGCATGCTCAAATAGGAATAAGCACAATTTACAAAAAGAACTTTTTATAATAGAAAGTTTTTTACTGATTTATAGGTCATATTTTGTGTCATCTCAACAATGCACAGCATCCCTGACATTGTAAAAAGATTAAGTCATACAACGCTGTGATTGATCATAGAGAAGATTGTTTCCTTGTTAACAAAATCAAGGGTAGTTGTATCTAAAAACTTTCTAAAACAGTTTATTTTATTACCAGTTAAAATAATAATTACTGTTTTCACATCTATAAACAAAAAAAAAAAGAAAAAAAACTTCTCTCTCGCGAGTTCGATCCTATTACAATAACCCAACAGAATTGTCACAATCTACCGCTTCACCCCTTATCCAAATAGGCCACCGCAAACTTATATGAAGTCTTTCAAAATGATAATATGTATACATATTTAATTTAATAACAATTCAGTATAAATTTCGAAATCTGTGTATATGCCTAAACACACTTGAAACATGCATTGTCATCCAGTTCTTAGCTATCCTGAAAATTTCAGAGCTCTAGGTAGTCGGGAAATAGGTTTAAATTCGATTGCAAATTCCACGGAATGACACAGAGACACAGAACACGGCGAAAATATAAAAAACTTTCTAAAAAATAGACTTGGTACCGCGATCTTCTCTCCCTTTCCGACCAAGGAACAGCTGTATTTTTGATTGCCGTTCTCTATTTATAATGCTTTTATTAAAATATTGGGATATTATATGTCCATTCCGTTTGTATTATTTAAAAATAAAATTTCAATTAACGATAATCTTCATCTATTTAACTGGTTATCCCACGTTTCTTTTTTTTTCTATTAAACTGAAAATTTAATAAATCCTTCAAACTTAAGAATCCTTTATTTTTAACATTTTTAATGGAACGCCTCTGATAACCCATAAAGCGGTTTCTGCTAATTCTGTACTTCTTAAGCAAAAAAAAGGAAAAACAAATAAAAGGGGGACCCACTTAATTAGGGACTTTTGTGTACATTTGTGAAGATAAATGATGCGTAAGATGAGCTTCGGCATTATTTCAAAATCTGGAAATGATTAGACAATTCTTTGATCTTGAGTGTGCACGTTTTCGTTAAATGTAAATTTAATAAGATAATCTGAATCAAATTGGAACGAGTTTCTTAAACCCAATTAATTTTTGAAACCGTCTTTTCTTATGGGAATTGTAAATATGTTTAATTTTATTTTTTCGTTATTTATTCAATATTGTATCATCCTGTAAAAAGTCAGTTCAACTTAGATCAGACCTTCAAATACCTTCTATCATAACTTTTTAATATTGCGAAAGGGATCTACACCCCATTTATATTATAAATGACTTCTGACTGTCGGGGAACACCTGCCGAACGACAGGTGAAAGCTTAGACATCTTTCGGTGTGAAAAGGTGGCATTTCTTGAATAAACAATATTACCAACATACTAGATGTTAAGTCGATAAGACGCCCGGTTTAAAAATTCCATTCAGAAAATAAATTTGAATCAGATCAAACATAAATTAGAATAAAAAGAAAACGACGATATTAAAACAAACCATCACCATACTGTGAACCTATTTCTTGACATAGAATAACAAATAGACAAAATTACTGACATAAATGAAGGCACCATGGAACTGAAGTTGTCTAAACAGTAGCGGCATCTCTTGTTTTCTATGCCTGGTTCCCATAAATAACAAAAAGAGTAAACAAAGTGGTAAAATGAAATACGAAAGTGTATATCGACAACAGGCACGTAAGTGTAACACTTTTTGACATGTTTGCGATACCCTAGACGATAGACCAATCACAAATATTTACTTCGAGTAAATTTAATCTCTGCCACGATGAGGCAGAAAACGCCAACAGTGGTGTACCGGAATAATACTCATATATAGGTTAAATAAATGTTCCAATAAAACAAGTTAGGCACTTTCCTAAGTCAAAGTTTATTATTTGTCTTTAGGTACTTGGGGATTTGTATTACTTTGGACCTCCATTGATCTCTAGATTTACTAGTTTAGTATTTCCAATTAACAATTTCTTTTTCATAAAGTTATGTTCCATATATCCACATTTCATTTACATTCTACTTTCCATATATTTTTTTATTGTATTTGTAAATAAATTTTTTAGTTAACTGTTTATTTTTTTTTAATGAAAGTCACCGTCACCAGTAATACTGCCCAGGCTTTCATTGGTTCTTGTCTCCCAATCCAGCATCTTGGCACCCTCTATACTAGATTGTACAGGACTTAAGCATATGTGTCTTTTAGAGTCTTCGAAAATTGAATGTCTTCTGCAATTCAGTGTTTAACTGCCCTAACGCATAATCTGCAGCGAGAATTTCCATTAAACAGTCCTTTGGATGGCCTGAAAGGAATCTTGTAATGACTCGTAGCTGACTTCTATAAGTTTTGCGCAATGTTTCAGCACTTCTAGTACACGTCTGTTCAATATACCTTCTACTATGTGCTTGGTCAGAGATATGTTTCAGAATTGGTTGTGTTGTCTACGATCCATGCTTTCATTTGGTACCGGAATGTACTATTTACCCCTAGAACTGGCTGTGGACCGAAAAAATATTATGACTCATCCTTTTCTTGCTAGTTTATTAGCCTAATCGTTGCTTTGGATTCCTCTATTTCCTGGCACGCTCTGTTTAGAATGAAAATTAAACTAAAACTTTAGCAAGAAACACCTCGATAGCAAATGCGTAAAAAGTACTATAAATAAATGGGTGCCTTAAATTTGAAGTATATCTAAATTTAGTTAAATTTACGATAGAGGATTTTTTGATAGAGATGTATATCTGTCTCTATTTTTTTTATTTTAAAATGACTTTTATCTGGGTCAAAAGGGCATCTTGTATTAAGGAAGTAAGAGATGTGATTTATTATCAGACTTTTTTGAAAAAGGATGTTTTTAAGATGATTAACGGCTTTGTAGAAAGTGATTTTTTTATATAAAAAGGGTCAGAAATGTTTAACTTTTTATCTTAAAAAGATTTATCAGCTGTTCTTTTGAAGTTAGATATTAAATTATACGTGTAATACCTACGACAATAAATCTAGTTACACCAAAAGCATAAAACCTTGTTCACGTATAAACCAACCACACACTAACAATTACAGACAAAAATTGAGCCTGGTCTTTGGCCCTAATTGGTTTGCTAGTGCTTCTGTAAGAGAGAAAAGCTCCATTTTCTAATACGAAATTTTCCGCTGGTTTGCTTTTGGAAGTGATTCGTTTCAATTAGTGTTTTTACCTTTCTGCTCTGATTAACTTTAGCAGGCCCATCAAAGGGATTTAAAGGGAAAACGCTTTTTTAGAACTTCAAGCACAAAGAGATTGAATGTTAAATACTGTTCGCTGATGGAGAGGTGTCTCGATAAGAAAAAATCGAATATTTCTTATGAAAGTACTTAATATTAAAATTTAATTTCTTAACATAGTGTAGGTACTGTTTTATAATAAAAAAAAGATGTACGGTGCCGACAGAAGTGAAACTTTTGATGTTTGGGCCTGTTACTCTGTGAGTTTACATACAGGGTTTGTCCGGAAAGTAATAGGACTGATTTTCTTCCGCCGCGACTGTACTTTGGAGCGTGTACGCGCCGACTGGATTCGGTAGAGGGCGTTCCTAGCTAACGAACGAGCGGCTGGTCGGTTGTCTTCGAGCACCTGGAGAGTCAGGACAGGCATTTTTGCGCGACGTGTTGCTGTGAGTGGTGCAAGCCGAAAATGCAGTGTTCGTTAGAGCAGAGTACGCGATTAAATTCTGTGTGAAACTCGGTAAATCTGCGACAGAGACGTTTGATATGATCAAGCAGGCTTACCCAGATGTTGCTTTAGCAAGAAGTGGTGTGTTTCGGTGGCACCAGGCCTTTTTGGAAGGCCAGGAAGAGGTCGCCGATGAAGACCGTGCTGGAAGACCTTCGACTTCGACAAACACCGACAATGTGACTCGTGTGCGCAAAGTTTTGAACTCAGACCGTCGACTAAGTATTCGTTTAATTGCCCAGATGTTAAATTTACCAAAATCTGTGGTTCATGACATTGTGACGGTGCATTTGAACAAGCGCAACGCCCCGGCTCACACCGCCTTTCTTGTGAACAGCTACCTGACCAAGGCCGGCATCCCACCGGTTCCGCAGCCGCCCTACAGCCCAGATGTGGCCCCCCCAGACTTTTTTTTGTTTCCTCGCCTGAAAAGGCCGATGAAAGGCAAGCATGGCAGAGGGGATACAAGCAGCATGCACCGCGGCTCTCAAGGCTATTCCGAAGAATGCCTACCGTGACGCCTTCAATGCTTGGAAATCGCGCTGGCAGCGCTGCATCGACGCAGAAGGAGCCTATTTTCAATGTTTTTAAAGAATTGTAACAATTGGCTCAATAATTTTTTTTAAATCGACTCAGTCCTATTACTTTCCGGACAAACCCTGTATATATACATATACAGGCCCGTATAATGCAACTGAAGAAGTTTGAGTTCAAAACATCCAAAACTAAACTATGCTTCAGGATGTTACCATTGTGTGTCCTAAGAAATTTTGATATTATTTTTAAAGCAAATAAAGAAAGTTAAGACCTTCTATATTTCCGTTTATTTTATGGTATATTTCCGGCCACCTTGTATAATCATTTAAATGTTGCAACTGTTAAATAACAACGATTTCATTCACCTCACAACATATTCTAAGAATAACTACTTTTGCTCCCTGTATTTTAGTGCTTTTTTAACTTATCATTTTTATAACATCATAATTTCACCGCGTAGGGGGAGTATAAAAATAATTTTTATTACAACCTTATACATGTTGATGTTTACTACCATTTTATAGATGTTGTTTAGTTGTTTCAAATTTTTTTATTGACTTTTTATTCGTTGAGAAGAAAGACAGATTTTCATTTTATTACTAGATAAATTTCCATAAAATGTTGAAATGTAAGAAAGTTATTTTAATATTATGGCAATTTTACAGTAATAACAGATTGGGGAAACGAAAAGAAATTAATTATTTACTAGGACAAAAAAGTAATAACTTTCAAGTTAATATCGATAAAAAAATGATATATCAACATCAGACTAATCCTCTCTTATTTCCAGCTCCGTCTCGATAATTTTCATCTCGGTTCTACATCTAATAACACGCTATCTAACGTCTATAAATCATTTTCCGAGACGAGACGTCATTAATAATATCCTAACCTTAAAAATGTGCATTCATGTGTCCTAAAAAAACTCGTCTAATCCTTTACAAAACAGAAAAGTTACAGGGTGACAACAACTTTTACATTTAATGTCGATTAATCATGTTTTGGTATTATTAAATAAGTTATGTATATTTTTAGCTCTAGAATAAGTCGAATGAATATTAAATAAATCGTATTAACCAAGGTATTTAGTGAATAAATTTTGTTGGTATAGATTATAAAAATTCTCTCTACTAATCCTGACCCAACGGACGCACTACAGGTTTTACTCAACCTACCACCATTGCACATTTACATTCAGGGCGAGGCTATGGCAACTGCTCACAGACTGCTACAAGGCCAGGCCCCCATTACCTTATCAAAAGGCAAAAAGCAAGCAGAGTTATACAATAGGGTTAAGGCAGATCAAATAATGAGTATGCCTCAGGACAGGATAGTCCCCAGGTATAACTTTGTGAGAAACTTTCGAGTAGAAATACTGGAAAGGGACTCATGGAACAATGGCCCCCCAATCCAAGGGGAGTCAATTTGGTATACCGATGGCTCAAAGACTGAGAAAGGCACAGGGTCAGGTATATACAGTAGAGGACACAGGATAAAAATCCAACTAAGTCTAGGTGCGTATGCCACAGTGTTTCAGGCTGAAGTAACGGCCATACAACACTGTGCAACGGAGATCGTAAGTCAGGGTATAACGGGTAAAACCGTAGTCATATACTCTGACAGCCAAGCAGCTCTAAAGGCGATAGTCTCAGCACAAATAAGCTCACAGCTGGTGTGGGACTGCGTTGGGGCCCTGACACATGCCGCTAGTCAAAATTCTCTGACACTGGCATGGATACCAGGACACTCAGGGTTTCGGGGCAATGAGAAGGCTGATGAATTGGCCCGTGCGGGAGCTAACACTCCAATGATTGGCCCGGAACCATTCGGCGGAGTTGCTAATACATTCAGAAAGGCAGCCATTGAGAAATGGAGGCTAGAAAAGGCCAAGGAGTGGTGGGAAACATCACCGGGCAAGCGACAAGCCAAACTCTTCATAAAGGGATACTCGGCGAAGTTTACTGCAGAGCTGCTATCACAAAGGCGAAATGATGTCAGAATGATTGTCAGTCTCTTGACAGGACATTGTAGGCTCAGAAAACACATGAGTCAGCTAAACTTGGCAGATGAAGACATTTGTCGATACTGCCAAGAGGAAAAGGAAACTGCATTTCATGTCCTATGCCAATGTGAAGGCCTTGCAAGGACGCGGTATCTAGTACTGGGAGAGGAGAAACCGGCTGCTCCAAGTTATGCGGAGTGGCTACTGTCAAGGCTATTAAGTCTCATTAAGAGGGCAGAGCTGGACAAGGTGTACTAATCCTATTCCACAGATAATGGGTGTTCACAATAGATCTGCAAAGGTCGCCGTGATATAGGCTAACAGCCAACCCCAAAAATATCTAATCTAATCTAATTTACTAATCCCGATATTTTAAGAATTTGTATTAAATATGTCTTTATAAACGAAAGTCAATTTTTTTTTAATTTTATCTGTTCGGTTTTCCGGATATTTCTGTTACTGACCGGTCTCCAATGAGGCTGAAATTCCATAGTAAAGAATTTATGTCCGTCGGGAGTGTCAAAAATGTCGGTCAATACCGGAACTTTGTTCCTTAAGATTTTTCCGACTTGGCATGTAGGAAGTTTTCATGTTCTCGGTTAATGGGCCAGAGAAAAGGTATTTTTCACGGTGAATTGGTAGGGATGCTGCTCTGAAGTTTTTTTCTGAACGTATGAAACAGGATTTATTGCGGAGATGTGCCAAAAAAATTATTAAAATCTATTCAAGCTTTCTTTAACATAGGGTTTTTTCTATTAAATGTTTTAGGTATTTGCACTTGATTTAACTTATACACACATCAAAATGTGTGTAGGGAACCTGATTATTTTTATAAAGATTTTATTGAGTCGATAGTTGACTGCGTGTTGTTTGAGAAACCTGAATTGTTTGTGTTTGATGAAGAATTTCTTCAAGGTGCTCTTAAGACGATTCGTGGCTTCGTGTTTCTTTCTTCTGAGGCATTCTTAATAAACAATTAATTTAAAAAGAATCATTTTTATCATGTGCCGTTAAGCGCCAGATTTGGTAATCTTCGAAAACCCTTAAATTGGCTCAGACGTTGCTTCTGTCTCGATTGTATAGGGATGATTTTTTATCCAATTTTCCCAAGTCGGGACAAAATTTGGAATTTCTCCACAAAATCGCTGGAACTTTTTCAATATCGTTATAGCTAAATAGCTCGGGTGGACCTCTTCAAATAAATTTGGATGAACCTTATATTTCGAAGAGGATTTACACCCAGACCAGATTGTTTGACGTACCAACTTGAAACGCTAATCAAAACCAAAAAGTCGAAAATTATACTGTAACACCGCTCACGGCACATTTTTGAACAACAACTATCAAGGAGAAAGTGAGTGAATGTCATATCTGACGGGATCTAACCACTTGAGCATCCAATAGCTTAAGTGGGTAAAGCAGGCCTGCGTATAAGGCAGTGATGGTGGGTTCGAGTCCAACTGGATGTGACATTTTTTTAATTTCTCCTTAATGTCATTTTTATAATTTGTTTGTATAATTTCTAAATTTCAAAAACTATCAAACTAAGTAATTCTTACGGTAACAAAAGTCTGGTGAAATTATCATATATACAAAACGTTCAGGTAAATCGTTACAATCAATAATATTAGTAAACAATTAATTTTCTTGGTCTTATCGCAAATACCATCTATTAAAGTAGCTTTAGTGTCTTCGTGTCGGTAAAGCAGTTAGTTGTTACCATACAAAAACAGTAGTAGTAAAATTGCTCTTTTACAGCTTATTCGATGTGTGCAGGATTGGTCCCCTTTAATAAAAACAAACCCATATACTTTACTACATATTGTATATTTGCGTTACACACAATGCCGCGAATACTTGTATATTTTATATATTTTTACTATCACTATTATGTATAAAGATTAATAAGCTCGTAATCAACTTAAATTTTTATTTTTATCTGTTGACATAGATCTTATTATAAACTTTATACAAATAGCGCGATTATCATTATAATTATTATAAAATTTATACATCACAAGATAATTTAAAATTGTTCACTAACAAGTATGTCTCTCTTTCTTTTTCGGTGGTATTAAATGATCAGGTAGCTGAAACGGAATATCATTTCCTTGTAGTTTAACGCTTATTAAATGCATGGCTAAAGCAAATTCATCTTTATCAAGATACCCATCTCTGTCTACGTCAGATAGTTTCCAAATTTTTGCTAAAATTGCATTAGGAAGTTTACTTTTTACTAGTTCGTTTTTTACTGCTGCTCCTGACAATTTTCCATTAGTAGGACCTAATTGTTCAAATAAAGCATCATATGTAGTTTTTTCTTTGTTAACTATCCATTCTGGTTCACCAAAACCAGCATTACAACCTTCTCCACTTTTAAAACCAAATGGAGTTAATTTATCTTCGACATTAGCAAAAGCGCCACCTTTAACTTCAGTTTGAGTTGATGGTGAACAATCATGTGGTATCATAGACATTAATTGCGAAATATCATGAGTTAACATCTCATCTACAACTTCCAGTAATTTCGGTTTTAACGAATGAAATTTACTAAAATCATGCTTTGTTAACAATTCCTGCATTTTATTTATTTCTGGAAAATCTCCTATAGAAATTTGGTGCTCTTTTTGAATTTTTTCGTATATATGAGTAAGATTTTTAATTAAATCCTTCTTTTTGGTATCTTTACCAAACATCGGCATTTCTTTTTTAATTTCAGATATGATATAAGCATGGACTTTACATAATCGTGCTCGTTTAATTAGATCATTTAATTTCCTTAACGCTGAATTTTTCGGTAAACTCTGTAGATCACCAAATAAATCTTGAGTTTCAGCCTCAAATAATCTTCGGTTAACATCGTACCTCAGTGGCTCATCCCAGAAAGAACCAATATACACTCGAACCACTTCTGGTGTTTGTAAAACTTTTCCTAACGACCACATGAGGGCACCATAAACTCTCATTAGTTGCTGATGATCTATCATATCCGCTTTATTAAGTACTATTCGAATTTTATCATCGTGACCTCGAAGAGCTTCTATTGATCTACGAAATTCATCTGAAATATCTAATTTGTGTGCATCAAACAAGAGAATAATTCGATCTACACGTTCAGCAAACCATTCTAAAACACCGGTAAAGTCGTAGCCGCGATCTATTCTTTGTTTCTCACCTGAAACAATAAAAAAATATATTCATATAATAAAAATATCCCTTTTTAGTCAAAATTTTTTAAATTTCCATTCAGCATAACAGACCTCAGTAACAGGTTATCATTTTTTCCAGTGCGATTTCAACCCCAAGTATTAGTCCTTCAATGCTATAAGGGTCGTGAGTTCGTTGAAAAGGCTATTTATAAGACACCTTTAGAGGAAGGGCGTCGAAAAGTAGGTTCCTTTCAAAAGTCGGATATCCAGATATATATTCCCGGTGCATGCTGAAAATTGAGGTGTATTTCCGCTAGAAATACGCCTCGAGGAACAATAATTCTAAGGCAACGCTTCAAGGATTTCGGTGAATGGTCGAGCATAAGATTCTTACTGAATGATAAAAGTATTAAAGAAATAGAATTGTTCTATTTGAAACTAGAAAATAGGTAATGATCGTCTATAAAAAAATCTTTATCTTAGCAGAAAGAGTTTTTAACAGGCCAATTAAATAATCATACTTTTAACACCTGTAGAAAGAAAAAATTGCCCACTTTATTACAAAATTTTTGTTATTACCCAAAAAAAAATATTCCTAAACGTAACCGCACACTTTTTCCGCAATATTGTTACGTCGACCCATATTTCAAAGAGATCTCGACCTATATATCAAGTGGATGCCTTTCATAAATCATGTGCACCCCTGTAGACGATATATTTTGTCATAATCTTACCTTGTTTTATGCCCCGTGTACCAATAATGGTCATACCCTCGAAGGGATGAAAAAGATTTCGGGAATGAAAGAGAATGGCACGTCCGGAATGTGTGATTGAATGCTACGTTAGGGGAGAAATGGTGGTTTTTGATAAAACTTTACTGTTAAATAGAAGCATTTGTTTTAATACATTAACATAAAGAAATATTGTTAACTGATCAAAATTAAAAACGTTCTTTAAAGAAGTACTAATATACAGTTTAAAGAAGTACAAGAAATAGATAAGCGTTGAATCATAAAGTAGAAGCTATTAGAAAGAAGAAGGAAAAAACTAATGTTATGGAATGGAGGATGCTATTAGTATCCTGTTAAAGAAATGTCAGACTAGAAGCTACTTCAATAATAGAAAAAATAGTAAATCTTTAAACAAATACTTAAAAACAGTTCCAAATAAAAGACACAGTGAACTATGTGATGTGGATAATACAAGAAGGAGCTTATTATATTCTTATATGTTATGAATATACCTGATAGTATCCCAGGTGTATCAATTATGGACATCCCTTTTAACACGGAAGACTTGACTAGTGAACACTGAAATCTGTTCAGAAACGCGTTTCCAAAACAAGATAAAGGCCTAAATTGCTTTTTTGGGTCCACAACTAGTGCATTTCCTGGTATTACACCCTCGTTTTCTGCATACATAACAGCAATAAACCTGAAAAGAATTTCTAATGTAACAATGACATTTTAAATTGGAATAAATTACCTATCAGTAGTCGGTTCTGGACCGATTCTCATACCAGGGAAATCCCTTTCCAATAAATATTTAATAAACGTAGTTTTCCCAGTAGAATACTGTCCCACAAGCAGTATCATTGGTTTAGCATCGAAATCAGCATCATTTAATGGTGGACTGTGGAACTCGTTGAAGAGATAATGCTGTTCTAGAGGAAACATTTTGTTCTTGTAAATGCTTTTTAGACCGTCCACTACGTTGTCGTAACATTCTTGACGAGATTCATGAACCCGATTTAACCAACTGAACATTTTTCTGGAAGATAATTACATTACATTAAAAGGGGTTAGATTTGGCAAATCGTTGACAATAATTTTGAGTGACGCAAAATTGACAATTGAATTATGTATATTACCTTAATCTGTACATAGTCTAGGAACTTTTTTTAATACGTATCTAAATATTAAATTAAAATTCAATCCTTGAGGTGGTTGCTAACAATAACCAGACATAATAAAAAAGGCTTCATAAGATATAAAAGAAGTAGGACGGAAACCTAGAAAGTATTTTGATTGCATATTGAGTGATAAATGTTTACTGTAGTAACCAAAAGTTGATACAACTTCTTATCTAGCGTACCAATTCAGGTTTGATAATAGATGGCTCGTCTAGTTTTATAAAATTTCGTACTGTAAAAATTTTACTTACAGTCTGGTTGGACTTGCAGATAACGTTGTACGACTTCTTCTCAAAACTGTGGATTTACTTCTTTTGGTTCGAATAGCTTTAACAGGTGTAACTAATTCCGTTTGACTGTCAGCACCAATGTAGTTAGTAGTTTGTGAACATGCATTATAAACTGACACAGTATTTTCTCCACTTTGCTTATTATGCATTTCTGTTATATTTGTTATAGAAGTACCAATATCTACATCGTTTTGAAAATAATTTTTAATTTTAGGTGTAGGACTTTCAAAAGTTTTAATTTTTTCAACAGTTGGTTCGGATTGTGTAGCAACGTTTTCATTTTGTTGTACTTCTGATTCAATAGTATTGTCTTCTTCTTCAAAAGCAGTACCACTAGTGTCAGTATCCGACTTGATATAATCTCCCGCACTATAATTTTTCTTATGATCTTTTCCTACCCAGTCTCTTTTCTTAGCAACTGTCATAGCTTCATGTTTGACACCTTCTATTAATAAATTTTCCTTTTCACTAAACGCACTCATGGTCTTCATGTACAATAAATTTTTCAAACTATAACTATTAAACCGATTTGGAACTATTTCTGTAGAGCACAAATGGACATTCGTGGGTTATGTCACACAGAAAAACAAATGAAGCAAATAATTTCGTACCAAGGACGCAGATTGTTAGAAAATGGGATTGGTTATGCTATTGAAATAATTCGCTAATATGTTAATTTCGGAAATGCAGTTTAATGCGGATTTATTACACTAGTCGTTGATTAAAGATGACGTTCAAGACGTTGAGAAGATATGTCAGAGACGGATCAAATAATCATAGAATAATTGTGTATTTATTTAAACTAAGAATATACCAGAGGATGAAGTTAGACGATGTTTAAACATTAAACCCTCAGTAAGAAAAAAACGTTTAATTGTAAAGTACTTATATAACTCTACTCTCGTTTTGGAAGCTTATTATTTGTGGTAAAAACAAACAATTCCTTGGGTATAAAGATAATTGGTGAATATACTAACCAATCTTTGCTCTTTTTCTCTTACTTTCACCACTATAAAATCAAAGTTATTTTATTTTTAGATATCTTACAAAAACTGATAGAAACTTATATGTCTCATTATTTTTCCTTTAAGTATCTGCAGCACATGTTCCGGTAACTTTTACACGGAACAAAACAAAAGAAAGAAAAAATGCAGTAAAAACGGCGAGTGAAAAACAATTTCGAAGCGATTCGAAGTCTCCCAAAGAAACAAAAATATAATCGAATCTCCCCAGGACATAGAAAGTATGTTGAGTGAATAAAACAATCCGAATCGACTATAGCGACGCAAAACTTTATGTATAAGACTTTTTAAGTTAGGTGGGTGGGATACAGATACGGCCTTTGGGTATTATTTAAGTTTGAATAGTCAAAACCATTCGTGTTTGTATATTTTAACATTTATACCTTCGTACACCAGTTTTTAGTTGCTAAGGTTTGTGTTTTTAATCAAATTCTTTCAGTTTAATTTTTAATAGCAGAATAAAGATTGATAAGGTATTAATAATAACCAGGTAGGGACAATGGAATCAATATGGCTAACTTTTACTAAATTTTACTTAAACCTGGAGTAATTAAACAGAATAAGGCGAAGTCTGAGGTTGTTTAAAGAAGAGACCTTTGACAAACTGGCACATTAGGAATAGTGTATTGGCTTATATCACAATTCACCAAGACCAGTTGGAACATCTACAGAAACATCTCTACATTACCACCGACAAAGAGTAGAGTACGTTCTGGTAAAAGGAAGTGATATTGGGCGCCTTTCTTGACATAGAGTTAGCTTTTGATAACACTTATTTTAAAGCAATAAAAGGGGCTATTCGTCTAAAAGGCATAGACAAAACAAGCTGCAGGTGGATAGATTACATGTTAAAAAGTGTTGAGATAGATTCCTAGGAGACATATTGCTGCACTGCTAATCCAAGGATACCTTCAGGGAAGAGTTTTATCACCCTTTCTGTAGAATCTGGCCATGGACAAGCTTGTAGCGAGACTTAAAAATGAAAGACATCGTGTAGTGGTTTATGCGGATGACTTGGTAATCCTTGCTCATTGCAAATTTATAACTACGACTTGCTCTAAATGTAGCGATAGACTGGTCCTTGACTGCAGTGCTTAGAATAAGTTTTTTAAAGTCTGAGTTTGTTCCGGAAAAGGAAATTAAAAGGTGCCGTAGTGGTAAAAATAAATAAGTGGTGGGAGAAGTTAAGCTAGCTACTAGATCGCAAGAGTCAATTAATGTTTAGAGACTTTAGAATGCCTCATCCATAAATATATGACACCCATCCTTAAGAGCTGGACAAACTAGTACCAAGATCCGCGAATGGATAACATGAATATGAACAATTGCATTAAGCCTGTTACCACTTGACACCAGTCTAATTTTTAATTGAAAAATACTTCCGTAAGAATATATTTTGATCTAAAATTTTTAAGACCGTCCCCGTATAAATCGTTTAAAAAGTGAGGTTAGAACACATCCAAAGAAGTTGGTGGATTAAAGTAGAAACAACTGACAAACACAAAGAAGGATTGTTAGAAGAAAAAGTGGACTTCTAAAAGTTTAATTCAAAGACTTAGCTTCACTTTGATTTCGAGATTTCACCGCCGCAAATTGGATGACGTTCTCAAAACTTCTCCGGATATTTCGGATCTGGATCTCGTTATAAACTCTTAAATTTTAAATATCGTTTTATTTTAAGTAAATATGTTTACTTTTTTTATCTATCAGTTATTATGTTGTGATTTCCTAAGCAAAGAACTTATTCTTCTTTTTATGGGGTATTACAAAGCCATTGTGTGAACATTGAATCTATCTGTTGTTCTCTAATTAACCTGTGTCAAGAGATTTGTGAGCATCGAACTAAAAAGACAGTGTAAAAAGCTTACATTCACGTTCGTACTGTTTTTGTGGTCACGATCAAATATATTGTAGTTTGTAAATTGATTCCCATACCGACGAAATTAATTTTCTTTTCGTTTCTACCAGTCATGTCCAACATTTCAGACGTGATTCTCGTACCTGGAATCATTTTTTTATACAATAGTGACAGTACGGTTAACAAGTTGACTTCTAACGAGAAACTAAGAACCGTAATCAATATTCTAATAGCTATTTACGGTACAGTTGATTATTTTATATAAAAAAATATCATCAGTATAATACATATGATTATTTTTCTTATTAACATAAAAATTACTACTATTACAAGTAGTTAAATTTCCACTTATGTAAGTCCACTCTGTATATTTCTGTAATGGTTAGTAGAAAAGCTCTGAATTCCAATGAAATCTCTTAAGATAGTTATCAAAATATTCCCAAGTCAAGTGTTCCGAGTGTAGAAACGACCCAAAACCCCTATTTTGGTCAGTGTAACGTCGATAAAACTGAAGTTATTTGGATTAATTAAGAATTCTTTGGACCAACAGATTCTCGCATCAACCGCCGGGAAAATAGTCGGAATATATTTAACAGATTTATAGCCAGATAAATGTGTCTTAAGAGCAGAAATTAAAACCAAAATGTTTCTGTATAAACATTAATTTTGTTAATTTATATTCTTGAAAAAGTATTTATATTTAATTAATTCTTTGAAAGTGGGTAATAATAAATTTATTTTATGATCGGTTTAAAATCAACAAAAAAATATAGCAAATTAATTTTTATACATTTTCTAACACATCAAAGGACAATGCTCTCTCTCTCTCTGTAGCTCTTACAACCCAGGATGGGTCTTGGCTGACTCAACAATTCCCCTCCATAAGACTCTGTCCATCATTAGCTCTTCTGCTTCCGTGATATTCAGAGCTCTAAGATCTGATGCTATGTTGTCTCTCCACCGTAGCCGTGGTCTTCCTAATGGTCTTCTACCGGTCGGGGCCTGCTCCCATACTAATTTGACAGCTCTTCCATCTTCCTGTCTTTTGACATGGCCGGCCCATCTCAGTCTTTCCGCTTTAATTATTTTTACAATGTCCGGTTGGTCATATAGTTCTTCTATTTCCCTGTTTTTTCTACTACGATACTGTTGCGTAGTTTCATCCCGTGTAGGTCCGTATATACTCCATAGGATTTTCCTCTCTGCAATCCTCAATCTGTTTTTGTTCTGTTTCGTCATGGTCCAGGTCTCACAAGCGTACGTCATAATCGGTCTTACAATGGAGTGGTATATTCTTATTTTAGTCGTCCGAGATACATTTTTGGATTTTATTATTTTCTGTAATGCAAAACAGCAGCGATTGGCACTTTGTATTCTGATGTTAATTTCCTTGGTCATGTTATTGTCTGACGTGATAGTGGCACCTAGATATTTAATTTCATGGACTCTTTCGAAGTTATATTGGTCCATCGTCACATTTTGTCCTATTCGATCCCTACGCTCCGTTCTTGATGTGGTCATGTACTTGGTTTTACTCTCATTTATTTTTAGGCCTACAATTTTTGCTGCAGATTCTATTTTTAGAAATTCTTCTTTGACGTTCACAGTTGTGTTTCCAATGATGTCTATGTCATCTGCATAGGCCAATATGAGACGTGGGCCCCGATTTCTAAAAAGAAGAGTCTCCATTTTTGCCTCCCTCACTACCTTCTCTAAAACTATATTAAAAAGGAGTGGGGAGATGGCGTCTCCCTGTTTTAAGCCATTATTTATAGTGAAAAAGGTTGAAAGCTTCCCTCCGATCCGTACTGCACTTGCGGAGCCTTCCATGCTGATCTTTGTCAAACTGAGAAAGAAGTTTATTCGGAATTCCTAGTTCTATCATAGCATTCCACAACTCCACTCTTAGGACGTTGTCATACACTTGTTTAAAGTCGATAAAAAGTTGATGTAGGGCTTTATCGTATTCCCAGCTCTTCTCCATCAACTGACGGATTGTAAAGATCTGATCAACGGTCGATCGGCTTCTTCTGAACCCACATTGGTATAGTCACCTAGCAGATGTTCTACATAGGGAGTTAATCTTTCGAGTAGTAATAGGGACCAGACCTTATATCCAGTATTTATCAATGATATTCCCCGATAGTTGGAGCACTGTAGTTTGTCGCCCTTCTTGTGTATGGGCACGATGACACTCTCTTTCCAACTACTTGGTATTTTTTCATTTTTCCAAATCTGGAGTATGAGGGTGTGGAAGTGTTTGAGAAAAGTTTCTCCTCCATATTTGAGACACTCTGCTGATATTGTGTCGTTACCCGGAGCTTTGTTATTTTTCAACCTGCTGATCGCCTTCGTTACCTCCTCAATAGTGGGCTCTTCGACCAGTGGATCTGCGGTATAGTAGGTGACCATATCTCTCTCTTGGTCCTGCTGTGCGTTTAGTAATTGGTCGAAATAACTTCTCCACACCTCCATCACCTCGCTATTATCTGTCACTAATTTTCCGTTATCTGTTTTAAGAAACATGTCAGTTCTCGGTCTGAAACCTCCTTTAATGCTTCTCACTTCTTGAAAAAATTTCCTCGTTTGGTTACGTGTTCTACTTGCTTCCAGGTCCTCTAGCATTTTTTGTTCGTGTTTTCTTTTCTTTGCTATATATGTTGTCCGTGCTGTTTTCCTTGTTTGTCTGTATTTCTCCCTATTGTGTTCGTTTGGGTTTTGCAGCATCTCCAGTCGGACCTTGTTTCTTGCCTTTATCTTCTCTTCACACTCCATGTCGAACCAAGAGTTCCTCCTTCCAGTCTTTTTCTTTCCCACTGTCGTTTGCGTACTTGCCATTAATGCCCTCTTAATGTTCTCCCATGTTGTCTCTACATCCTCCTGTCTGGATGTTGACTCAAGGTGCGCTGTTAGACTCCTCTGATATTCTTGTTTCTTGCTGTCCTCTTTGAATGCTTCAGTATTCCATGTAGAGGGCTGGCCTGTGTTGTTATACTTTTGGCTAGATATTCTTGCTCGTAGTTTAGCTCTAACCAGAAAATGGTCGCTACCTGAATCCACACCCCTGAGGCTTCTTACGTCGATTATATTACTGCTGTATCTTGCATTAATTAAGACATGGTCAATTTGGTTCTTTGTCACTCCATCGTTAGATATCCAGGATTGTTTATGAATGTTCTTGTGTTCGAACATTGTTGATTTTATCACTAGGTTGTTCGATGTTGCCATGTCTACAAGTCGGATTCCGTTATCGTTGCAGTACTCGTGTAGGCTATGCTTGCCAATTACTGGTCTAAAGGCCTCCTCTCTTCCTACCTTAGCGTTGAAGTCTCCCAGCATTATTACCATGTCTTGTTTGGGTATTCTGTGTAAAGTTCTTTCCAATTCATCATAGAAGGCTTCCTTACTTACGTCATCTTTTTCTTCAGTTGGGGCGTGTATAGATAGCATAGAATAGTTGTACCACTTGCCCGCAAATCTGATGTGACAAATCCGCTCATTAACTGGTTTAAACTCGATAACAGATCCTATCAGCTCCTCTCGTACGACAAAGCCAGTTCCAAATTCGTGGTGTTCGTTCCGACTCCCGCTATAAAATACAACAGACTTTCTTATTCTCTGATGCCCTGAGTCCGTCCACCGGATCTCCTGTATCGCCGTGATATCCATACCGATTTTCTCTAGCTGTTCTATTGTTTTTTGCGCTACACCTGGCCTGTACCAGCTAAGTACATTCAGGGTTCCAATACTCATGTCCTTTTTACATAGCCTTGGTCGTCGTCTTAAGTCAGTCCTATTCCGAGGCAAAGTGTTGGTTTTCATAACAGTCTCTTTTTTACAAGAGAGGGTTGTTAACCCTATGCTTAACCCTCCTCCTTTATCCGGGCTTAGGACCGGCAAGAATGACCCTTAGACTACTCAGTTCATCCAAAGACCACCCCAGGCGGAGGACAATGCACGTATTAAAAATTATATTTAAAACAAACCACAGAAATCATTCTCATTTCAAGCAAATACGATTTTTTGTTCGCCATATCAAACAACTGATGCTTCTTGGGGCATATGATTAAACAATATTAAAATTAATTTCCTTCCATTTATCTAAAACCAGATTTAGGATATCTACTATAAGGGAGTTTTTTAATATTGTTATCCAGTTTTCTTTTGTCTTATCTTAAGAGAAAACATAATAAGATTTCAGATCTAATTAGATTAATGTCAGGCCTATTGTTCTTATTGCTTATAAATACTCAGATGTCTGCAAATTTAAATTACAGTCGAAATATAGGGGTCTTCTTTAATCAAATTTCAATTTGGGTTCAGAGATTTATAAAGGTAAAAATAAATAAATAAGAAGGGGTTCAGCTATAATTGATGGATTTATAAAAAGTAAAAACAATCACATTCTCGCTTAGATAACTTGCTCTCGCCACTGTCAAGTAGTTTTAGCCATTTTTTAACCTTTTTATTTGACAGTTTAAGCAAACTTTTGCAGGTTACGTCATGTGTGATGTGTTGGATTAAGTTATTCCTTCTCTACTTTTCCAACAGTTTTTCATCAATTAACAACAATTTTTAACCTACCTTTGATTTACTTCCTGGTTTAATGTTTTTACTGTTGTTACATCTGTTTAACGGTAAGTTTTTGTACTTTGCTCTAACTTTCATTTTTGTAGTTTCTTTCCTAAAGATGTTAAGGTTCTTTTAATAAAATATTGGATTAAAACGTAAAAAACTACTCTTTGCCTTTTTAGCAGTTATTCAAAATATTTATTACTTTGTTTCTGAAGTTGCAGCTACGACTCAAACAAGGTATACTTAGCGTAAAAGTTTATTTTTCTACTTTTTTTTGATACACCTTGTTGGTACATTTTGATCTAGTGCTTGATAACGAACTGTGTATTTACATATATAAAATCCGACCTACCTGAACCTTTGGGTTTCGTTACGTTTTTTTTATGTTTACTTTCCTGTTTATGGTTGTTTTTGCTGTGTGGTCCAACTATATTATTTGTAATGTTACAATCCGAGTAAACTGGTAGCTAAACATACGAGAAACTTTTATTTGTGGTGACATTTAATCAGATAAAAAATGGAATGCGTTTAGTATAAGGATAAGTAAAGTGATGGATTTTATTTGTAATTTTTATAAATGATTCATAAACTACAACGGATCATATTTCTGAGTAGATTAAACAAACAAAAATTTTACACTACACTTCAACGAAAATGCGATACATGTAAAAACAATGGGTGTACTAGGCCACCAACTGTTCTTTCTTTTTATCTCTGTGTGTTATTTTTTAGTCCTTTTGTTTGAACGAAGAAAAACGTTGTGACAGTCTCGATGGGTCTTTTTCTCGGTGAAAAAACAGACCATGTTGTCGTTGCTCATGTTAAATGTTGCTCTTGACTTTATTTATTATAGTCTTTCTTTCGAATTGAGTATGTTATGTGAAGGTGTCCTAAAAGCTACAGGAACGTACTCAAATATTTTTTCAAATTATTTACCTATTATCTTTTCAGAGACGCTTCCAAAGTCGGAGTTTGAATGTAGCAATTAGGATTTATTCCTCACTTACATTTCAATATTTTAGAAATACAATATTTTTGTTGTTGAAATATTATCTTTTATACACTGAAGGACAAAAAAGTGGCGCACCCAAAATTTTCAGAAAATATAAACCTTTAAAACTTTTGAGTTGGTGGTCCGATTGCAATGATTCTTTTTTTATTTTAGAGAATGGTTCTTTGTATTACGAAGCGGTTATAAGAGTTTTTAATAATTTTAGGTTTGTAGCCAGGATTGCTTAAATAACAAGTACACGTTTTTTACGCTATTTTTGAAACACCATGTGGACGTTGCTGTTACTCTAGTCGTACTAAGTCTTTTATGGGCATGTTGAGTAGAGCCTCTTTTACATTTTTGGTCCTTAAATCATGTCTCTATCTTAGATGGTTCAAAAGATAGAGGCTTTCAAGCAAAGTTTTGCTTTTATTAAGAATTTTATTAAGTTTACAGAACAACAACAATAATAACGACAACATAACACAAACAACAATAATTAATATCGGGTATTGGCTTCCCTTGATCTTTTTAAAGACTCAATTCTTTTCGGCATGCTATGAATTAGGTTTGCAATCCTTTCCTGAGGAATATTGTTCCACTCTTCAACAAGTGCATCACCCAAAGCAACAAGATTTTGTGGAACAATCTGACGAGACCTAATTCGACGCCCTAAATCATCCCACAAGTGCTCGATAAGGTTCATATCGGGGCTCTTGGGAGGCCATACTATGGTTGCTATACCAACTTGGTTCAAATATTCACAAACCTTTTGGGCAGTGTGTGGCCTTGCATTGTCGTGCATTAATAAAAATGCATCTCCAACGAATGGTGCTAATGGTAGGTACTACGTGCTGCTCTAAAATGTTCTCTATGTACATATTGGCCGTTAGAGCATTTCTTGGAAGCGTGCAAAGTTCTGTACAGGCTTACATTGAAATTCCTCCCCAGACCATTACGTAACCACCTCCAAAACTCTTTCGCTCTCCAATCATATCCTGTTCATATCGTTTCTAGGTCTTCTTCATACTCTTTGACGACCATCACTTGAATATAAACAGATTCTTAATTCATCGGTAAATAACACTCTATCCCGTTCGGGATCACGCCAATCCCCATATTCCCCGACGAAGCGACGACGAGCTTTCCTATGTCTTTGAAGTAATCTTGGTCCTATTGCTGATCTCCTAGCTCTTAGATTAACTACCTTCAATCTTCGACAATTCGTTTTATCACTTACATGCGTCTCGCGTACCTCTCTTAATTGATGGTTTGTGTTAACAACAGTTTGGAAACGATTGCGCAAAGTTTACAATCTAATAAATCGATCATCAATATTGAAGGTACTCCTAGGGCGCCCTGAACCAGCTCTTCTATGACATTGGCCAGTTTCTTGATACCTCTGAATTGCTCGCTGTCCAGTTGATTCGGGAAAACCAACCGCTCGTGCTGCATATCTTTTACTTTTACCATCCTCTACAAGAGCCATCATTCGTGTAACCTGCTCAAGTGTAATTTGTTGAACCTTTATAAATTTTCGCGAAAAACTACTACACAAACTACTGACAGTCAGGATTTTAATCAAAATGACACTGTCACAAATAAGCGGTTTCACGGCCTACTTTTTCCTATTGAAAAAAATGGATTTTTGTGTTGGGAGTAAAACTTTGCTTGAAAGCCTCTATCTTTTGAACCATCTAAGATAAAGACATGATTTAAAGACCAAAAATGTAAGGGAGGCTCTACTCAACATACCCATAAAAGACTTAGTACGACTAGAGTAACAGAAACGTCCACAGGGTGTTTCAAAAATAGCGTAAAAAACGTGTACTTGTTATTTAAGAAATCCTGGCTACAAACCTAAAATTATTAAAACCTCTTATAACCGTGTCGTAATACCAAAGAACCATTCTCTAAAATAAAAAAAGAATCATTGCAATCGGACCACCAACTCAAAAGTTTTAAAGCTTTATATTTTCTGAAAATTTTGAGTGCGCCACTTTTTTTGTCCTTCAGTGTATTAATTTTTAGAAAAATAATTATTTTTAATAAAATTATAACCCTTAAATGAGATCCTCTTTTTATTTCAGTTGATGGGGGTTGGTCACCCTGGTCGCCATGGCAAGACTGTCGTTGTCCTGGTGCTACGCTGGCAGCCGGTAAAATGAGCACGAGAACGTGTACTAATCCTCCACCAAGTAACGGGGGAAAAACCTGTCAAGGATCTGCAATCAGGAGGACAAAAGACTGCATTACCTGTCCGCAAGGTAAGAATTTATCTTTTGTTTAACGAGAGAATTAACGGGAAATAGGAAAACAAGAGAAAGGAAATTTTCTTGTAAACAGGATGATCGAGTTAATTAATCATATATAATATAATTATGCCGGTAGCAAAATATTGAAATATTTTTTTTCTTGATCTATTTTGAGTAGTCATTTTAAATTTATGTAAAAATAATTTTCAATCAAATCTTCTAAAACCAATCTATGATATAAAACTGCACGTTTATGTTTAGCTTCATTTACTTCTATGATAAAAAAAATCTCAAAATTTTACAAGAAAATAGTATGACTAATTGTAAATTCTAACCTTGCTTTTATCCTTTTTCTCCTTCGCCATGCTTACGTAGAAGAGCTCGTTCTGGATAATGCTTACGACTACGATAGCGATAATGTATACGGTAAGAGCTTCATAACGCTTTCGTAAATCTATTGCATCCTAAAATGAATATAAATATAATTTAGTATATTCATTTTTGGAAGTATTCGTGTGACACTTTTTTTGTGTAGATAGAGTTGTTTTTATTTTTTGTAGTTTATGTAAATGTTGCATTAATTATAGCTTTGTTACAAATATACACTATCCCTGACACTGCTTTTATACAACACAAAATCGAACTTTATCAAAAACAAATTCATTACAAACATAACTAAAACAAGAATAACAGTTGGCAACATTTTCGATAGTTATGTCTATACTTTGCCTGGGAGATATTTAATTTTAATTTTCTATAGTGGAACCTGCAAGATGGTCTTCTTGGTCGGAATGGTCTGAATGTAATCAAGATTGTACTAAATTCAGAAAACGTCAATGCATTCCTGGGAGTGATGGAGGACGAAAAACGTGTACAGGAAAAGACAGTCAAAGTGTTAAATGTTCTAGTGAGCAGTGCAGATCTGTAGAACTCACCAAAGTTAGAGAAGGTAAGTTTATTAAAAATTAATATTTTTTTTATAATCATATTAAATTATCATAAACGATACTATTTCTCTATATTAACATATTTAGGTATATAATTTTTTAAATCTACATATGTTTATATAAACTTAACCAGATGCATTTATACTTCTGTGAATTCTACTATGTAACTGTAACCGGAATTTAAATAAATTCTAAAATCCATATGACACATTCCCTGAGTGGGCCCTTTGAAATTAAACTACTATAAACATCCCTTCGTTTGATGTGTACCCTACAATTCAATTTTTTAGTAACCGTGGCGTATTGCATTTTTTCCCAGAGAACCGACTCTCGTGGAATTGATTTTGGAAGGCATTTGATACGGCTTGTGAGTTCTTTGTGCATTTAGGTGTCAATTTCCGGGTAATTTTAAATCCTAGCACCGCGTCATGTCACATTGATGACTGATTTAGATGGAACATACTTTATGCCAGTATTTAATACTAAAATTTTTGTGTTTTTTGAATATATTGTTGAGAATGTAAAATCACGAAATATAAATAACGGTTGAGAAATATTGAAATTCCTAAAGGCGTCAGTTTACAAACAGAAAATTAGATGATGATAAATGCAGGGATACCATGGTTGTCTTTTTAGTTTTGCATATCGCCGCTTAGAAGGCGCCACCAATAGAACTTTCAGACACATATCTAACTTCAATCTTTTGTTGACAATAATCCAGAAGAAGCCATCGATAACTTTAAAAGAGCGATTTTGCACGTATCAACTGCAGACTGGAATAACTGTTTTACTAATTTGTTTGAACGTATCCAAAAGTGTATAGATCTTGATGAAAATATTCTGAAAAGCAATATATATTGTAATGGTTTCTCTTCTTAACTCCGGCTTTCTGGGATGGGTTCCTTCTTATTTCTTTTATTCTTTTTTAATTTTATTTAAAAAAATTCACTATTCAATTAATTATAACTCTATATTAAGATCAACTTTAAATACAAAATGACAAGTTCAAATTATCAATCAAAAATCAGAAATCAATTCATAATCGTTTCCATAACATTTTCCCTCATATTTATATCAATTATCAAAAAAAAAAAATAGTCACTGGTCTATGTCGTCACACTATACAGTAAGATATTTTAATTTATACAATAGACACAGTGATACCATAACAATATATTCTTTTGTCTGTATGGCTATATGCAAAGCTAAAAAGAAAACCCTTGAATGATAAGCAGAAGAATGTTATTGTTTGTTAACTTACAAACAGAAAAAAGGCAATGAAAGTGCTAACTTATTAGTTGACTGATTAAACTTGACTTATAAAGAGATGCCTCAGGACAGGATAGTCCCCAGGTATAACTTTGTGAGAAACTTTCGAGTAGAAATACTGGAAAGGGACTCATGGAACAATGGCCCCCCAATCCAAGGGGAGTCAATTTGGTATACCGATGGCTCAAAGACTGAGAAAGGCACAGGGTCAAGTATATACAGTAGAGGACACAGGATAAAAGTCCAACTAAGTCTAGGTGCGTATGCCACAGTGTTTCAGGCTGAAGTAATGGCCATACAACACTGTGCTACGGAGATCGTAAGTCAGGGTATAACGAGTAAAACCGTAGTCATATACTCGGACAGCCAAGCAGCTTTAAAGGCGATAGTCTCACCACAAATAAGCTCACAGCTGGTGTGGGACTGCGTTGGGGCCCTGACACATGCCACAAGTCAAAATTCTTTGACACTGGCATGGATACCAGGACACTCAGGGTTTGAAGCAATGAGAAGGCCGATGAATTGGCCCGTGCGGGAGCTAATACCCCAATGATTGGCCCGGAACCATTCGGCGGAGTTGCTGACACATTCAGAAAGGCAGCCATTGAGAAATGGAGGCTAGAGAAGGCCCAGGAGTGGTGGGAAAAATCACCGGGCAAGCGACAAGCCAAAGTCTTCATAAAGGGACACTCGGCGAAGTCTACTGTAGAGCTGTTATCACAAAGGCGAAACGATGTCAGAATGATTGTCAGTCTCTTGACAGGACATTGTAGGCTCAAGAAACACATGAGTCAGTTGAACTTAGACATCTGTTGATACTGCCAACAGGAGGAGGAGACCGCATTTCATGTCCTATGCCAATGCGAAGGCCTTGCATGGACGCGGTATCTAGTACTGGAAGAGGAGAAACCGGCTGCTCCAAGTTATGCGGAGTGGCCACTGTCGAGGCTACTAAGTCTCATTAAGAGGGCAGGGCTGGACAAGGTTCTCTAATCCTATTCTTGAGATAATGGGTGGTCACAATAGAACTGCAAAGGTCGCAGTGATACAGGCTAACAGCCAACCCAATAAACATCTAAGCTAATCTAATGTCACAGAGAAATTAAAAATAAATAAAAGACATTAGACAGGATATTTGATATTCTACTCGAATTTTAGTAAAAAAATGTTTTTATACTAATCTTGTACTAGTTTTATATAGAACTAAACTACTGCCATCTGGTTTACTCATCATATGTTTTGTAACTGATTTAGATGATATGCCTATTGGGTGTATTTGGGTCCCTCGGGCTACGTTCTCGCTATTATCTGCGGAATATTGGTGTTGGTGTCGTGTATATGGGGTTGTTAACTTGATGAAATTTTGATATGCAATTACCAAAGTGCTCGGTATCCACATATCCACGAATAATTTTGCTAGCATATTATTTATTAGTAAATCTAATAAAATATTATACCATTTATCGGGTTTGATATAGATGATTTGAATTTTGTTCCTGTTTGTATATACAAAAGATTAAATTATTGTGAACGTGGCGATAAATTAGGTTTGGGTTCAAAATATGTATGTTTAAATTTAAATGGCATATGAAAGTAGTTAACTTTTATTTATATAATTTGATTAATTATTATATATTTATTCGATAAAAATAAAAATTAAAACATATTAAAACAGATTTTTTAAAAACAGAATGACGACTAATGGTTAGAAACATTCCGTATTCGCTATAAGCTTCTGCATTATAAATTTAGCAATTCAACTTATTCTAAAAAGCCTTCTGTGTTGAAATTCCCATCGAAATTTAATATTCTTTACGCTTAAACCTCATCCGATGTATTTTCTGGTTTGAACATGGCGCAGTAAGGAGGATCTTACCAAACTATTTCAAATTTTCCTGTGTACGTGCTGTTAAATACTTGAAGGCATGGCTCAAAGGATAACTTTGTTAGAATATAATAGTTTTAGGAGCTATTCAACTAGAAAATTGAAGCGGAACGCTCCAATAAGTCGCGCTTTACGGTCATAACTCAATCAAAGAATGCGCTTCTTTTGAAAAAAAAAGAATTACTTATTGATTTTACATATAATACTTTAACGATTATATATTTCTATTTGAAAACTCAACTTAGATTTATTCAACAGTATAATCCAAAAATTTAATTACTGAAATGCTAAGCAAGTCAAAGATACAAACTGAGGTTGATCCTGTGTTTTTCACACCCGCGAAAAACATGTAAATTTCTCGTTTTTGATAAATTTGGGTCGAGCTTAATATGCAATATGGATGTACTTTCACATTCTGAGCTCAACGAGCTTGGTAGCAGAGTTATTACAGCTGCTTCATATTGCTAAGTAGCTTGGGCCGAATATTAAAATATGAAACTCTCGAGAAAGAGAATAGATACTACTCAAATTATTTTCTGGGGTTTTCTCTGGATCTACAATGTAATTGGGTATTTATACCATGAGAAATAAAAATCGCTGAGCAACGAATTATTTTGTTATTGTTTTAAAATGCTCTATTAATAATATAGGTATTATTTTTTTGAATATTTCCTTGTATGTATGTATGGTGTTAGGGGTAACAGATACACCTGCGACCTATAAGATCTATTGTGTCCCCCTTTTCTTGCTATATTTCTGATGATTCCTCAGACTTATAGCAGCTTTTTAGTCCTATCTTCCTTAGAAAGTTTAGGATATCATTGGGTTTTAAATTAGGTAGTTCTTCAGTTTCTATTTCGTATGACCCTAGGTATTGTCATGCCTGGGGGGATAAGGGAAATGTGCCATAATGTTTTGTGATGAGAGGTAAGTTACTGAAGGCACTTCCCAACCAGGTCGTGGTTATCTACCCCCTGGTTAGGTATCCTGCTGAAGGCAGAAAACTAACCAAGGGGAAGATGAGATAAACAACAGGAAACAAACAACAAATATATTAACGAATAAATAAGTAATAACAATAAATAATTAAATATGACTAACGAATAACAAAATACAAATCTTAACTAATCTTACCAAATAAAACTATATGGTGGCATGTCACACTTACTCACGAAAATAAGTCAAGAGTCACAACGGGCCAGACCCAAGGGTCTGTTTTAGGGATACCCCAAAGGGTGACCCTTACAGACAACCTCAGACTCCGAACTCCTCGAGTACGACCTCAACGACGCTCTTTTATAGCCAATTCTTACGCTACGTGAGAATAAGAATTAAACTATATATACTGACTTTGGCCTGGATAATTACAATACAAAATAATACAATGAAATCTAAAACAATTAAACAATCCTAAAATCGTATGTGACAGTATTTGACCCTAGAAGTACTTAATGCCATGCATTCTGAGTATGTGTATTGAGGTTTCATCCTCTACTTCACAGAATCTGCAGTTTGCTTCATCTACTAATCCTAGTTTCTTCATATTTCCTTACTTTTATCTGATTTGCTTCTACAGTGATTTTTATGTATAGTTTATCCAAAATCACTTGAACGGGCGTGGTCAACGCGCTTTTCGAATTTCCAAGAATTCTCTTCATGAATAGATATTTTACTAGGTTCGTTCATATAATGACGTTCTTTTGAGTTTCCCCTGGTAAAATCGTAAAAATAATTCCTATCAAAGTGGGTCTAGTTATACTATATAAAAATCTCTTCTATTCGTTGCGTTTTTGGTGCGGATTAGAAAGCTTCATTTCTTTTACGTATTGAAACCGAGAATTGTAAAAATTGTTGATTTGACTGTACATTATCAAAAACCAAATTTTATATTTATTTATTATAAATAGCTATTTCTGTTGTTGTCGATTTTCCTGTATAAAACATATACAAATATGCATCCAGGTTTTAAGTCATCTACCTCTTGCCAAGACGTAGAAAAGAGGTTTATTCCAGTCGAACGCACCTATATGAAAGTCTTTCATCAACTGTTCGAGGAAATAGGAAATCCTGGAAAGTTTCCCAGCAGTTTCTCCTCGCTCAAATTGTCGTTTATTGTCAGGATACTTCCTGTTAGGAACGAAGGACTATGCAGGGATAGGGAATTAGAGCATTTTAGTATTATAACCATATTCTGTAAAATATCTACAAATTATCGGAGTTTCAGAAACAATAAAATGTTGTAACAGATTGTTAGGTTCTTCTACATGTATTTACTCTAAAAGAGAAATTTAAATTTAATGCAAAAAAGGATAGAGGCTTCTGGTTGTAAAATTACTAAAGAATGCAGAAAAATATAAAAAAAGAACTAGAAGAGAATGGGATGTCATTGGATAGATCTTTAAATAAAAAGATAGAAGAGAATCTCCTTTCCTTATAATACAATCCATAACATGGAATCCATAAAGTGTTTTCATCATATTTGTAACTTAGAACACATTTATATTTTATTCACATTTCTAATTATAAAGATTTTGAAAGGTGCGCCAGTGACATTCCCATCTATCTTGTCATTACAAAGAGCGAAATACGTTCAGGATAATGCAAATATCCTTGATTTAACTTGCACAATAAGACGGTTTTAGTTGAAGAGCTTGAAACACTTTAGTTTGTTGCGAAATTGAAGAATAAAGAGCCTCTTTTGGTGTCCTTCAGTATTCTCCAATTATAAATGCACCCTACGGAGTTTCTAGCTCTCCCTCGAAACTACCACCTTTCCATTTCCAAGCAGTTTAATTGTGTTTAGATAGAATATGCGAAAATTGTTACTATAAAATTTGTTAATGATTAAGTTACATAATAATTCTATCAAACACAAAATTTGTGTGGTGGATCAGAAAATCTTTAATAACTATATTTCACTGTGCATTTATGTATGTTCATATCCAATGTAATAACATCCATTAAAACTTCCTACGATAATAAAATGCGTATCTGTACGTGTTTGGCATCAACTTCTTTATTACAACTATTAACAATTATTTTCAGTCAATTATTAATTTTTTATATCAAATTGACTATACTTTATAATGTCCAACACTTCATGGCGCCTCGGGTCTATGTTGTACAGGGGTATCTTCGATGTCTATCTCATTTAATTTTCTAATTAAATGCCATAGGAAATGTGCCGGTAGTAACTTCCTTTCCCTACGAGACACGTGACTAATTGAAACAAATGAAGCACGCTCCGGCTACTCACTAGATCTAAGTGCTACGATAAGCTTTTGTCTTGGCAGGCCATGCATTATAAATCATAACATTCATTGCAAGAAATCGGAAATTACGCCACGAGTCATTTAACCCGAAGGTATCTAGATATGTGTTATATTAAACTACTTTCAGTACTTTGAAATGTTGATTACTTTGAAGGGAGCATGTTGTCAAATATTTGAAATCCTTCCAACCGCGCCATGTGGATTTCTGGCACCCGGAATTGTAAACACCACATAGGCAATAACTCCGGATTATCTTCGACGTTTTAGCGTGTGGTTATGACGCCTAGAAATGTTAATATTGACTGCCATCGGATTGCCGACCCTCAGTCCCCAACTCTCTTCCTAGTCATTTCGATAATTTCAGGGCCGTACTCATGACAGTAATAAGCTAGTTCAATAATTAAATATAGAAAAATTGTTCAAAGCTAATAAACTTTTGACGCATGGGAACATTCGTTTTAGTGGCTGAATATTTTCTAGAAAGTTTTTTACCTAGTAATTCTATTTTTGATACAAAGCTTTTCTTTATTTATAAAAGATATGACAATATTTTAACATCGAAATATTTAATAATATTTAAATTTCAAATAACCGGGCATGGACCATTCAGACTACACCTTCGGAGGATGGGGATTCTGACACAGGAACCCACCTTGTGCCGATTGTGTGACATGGACGATGAGACGGCAACTCACATTCTATTCGAGTGTGAGGCCTTGGACTATAAACGGTTCCTCATCTTCGGTGACACGAATCCTGAATCCTATCACCACCTTGAGGAGCTGGTCACAGGACTCAAATCTCTTATAAAGGGAACTGCCCTGTGGCAACAGTGACTCAAGGAATTTCGGACAACTGGATTCTAGCCTTCCTGAGGATCAGCGGGATGCTGATTTTCAGCTGAACAAACTAGAGTCCTGCAAGCACGGGTGCATGTAAGGACTCTTGGTGCCGAACCTGGTCACAATATTCCCATAGGAAGCAGTGCTTAAAACATGGGGATAGGTGAGACCATGCCAGGTTACTTAGATTAGATTAGATTAAATTTCAAATAAGTAATGTGGTCAACCTTATTTTGTACCCTTTCATGAAGAAATCGGGAGTAAAAAACAAAAAATAATTGTTTAATATCGTCTTCGAACAATTATTTTTTAACAAATTTTTCTAATCAATATCAATTATATTATCAAAACTAAAAAAATTTAATGTTTTTCAAAATTTTAATTTATAACATAAATATTTTTCTATATAAGAACAAAAAAACCTTTACGCAATGCAGGTAAAAATCTAGATGCTGTCCTGATGGATCTTATTAAAGGATCTAAGGGCACCACTTGTGTGCTAATTGCGGCCCTTATGGGCATGCAAAGGATCTAACGGCGGATAAACGACGTTAATATCGGAACGTTACCGGGTAATTAAATTTTCGAGTTGAGGTTGGTAGTATTGACTGTCAGCGGTTAAAGAGCGAATTCACATACCTACAACGAATAGCAGCCCGATTGAATTTAGTACAATATGTCTTCGTTAGGAAGTGAAAATTAAGGTTTGATTCAACAAAGATGTAAAAAGTTGGTGTATTTAATGAAAAAATATAGAAATCTGAAAACAGCATTTCTGTTCGATGCCATTTCCAGTCTGTGAATAAATATAATTTTATAAGAATGTCGTTGAAATAGTTAGGGTGAAAAGTTCGTAGGCTAACTTAAGAAAAAAAAAATGTTTTTAGTATTCAATGTAGTGTCCTTCGAGGGCGATTCAACGATTATAGTGGCCATACAAGGTCAGAGAAGAGGAAAAAATCTCTGGAAGTCAGGTCTGGAAAATACGGTGGATACGGAAGTAAATCGTAGCCCAATTGATACAATTTTGCCATCGTTTTGAATGATTTGTGACACGGTGCATGGTCATGATGCAATACTACTTCCTCTTTTTTCAAATGAAGTAGTTTTTTCGCAATTTCGTAGGGTTAACTCTTGAGTCTAGTCAAAGTTGACATTTTTGGCAAAGTTGATATTTCGGTAAAGTTGAACAAAATTAAAATCGTAGATAGAACTGACGCTATTGTCACAGTTGACATTTTCGGCTAAATTGACACTCTTAACAAAATTGAAAAACTTATACTATGGACAAGAATGATTGTGCAAGAACAAGGTCACCAGGACATAGAGGGAACTTGTGAAAAAATAAAGACAGCTATAAATGAAGCTAACGCTGAAGTCGCAAATAAGATAAAAAGAACCAACAAAAACGAGTGGATGACGAACGAAATTCTTGATTTAATGGAACAACGTAGACTATACAAAATCCAACAAAACCAACAAAAATACAAAGAAACGCAACAAATAATAAGAACAAAAATTAAGGTAGCAAAGGAAAATTGGATAAAGGACCGCTGTGAAGAATTAGAGCTCTTACAAATGAGGGGCGATAGCTTCGGACTACACAAAAAAGTTAAGGAGTTCTCACATGTACACAAGAAATATCAAACCACCCGCCTAAAAAATGACCAGAATGATTTTATAAATACCCGGGAAGAACTGGCCAAGACATGGAGGGATTACGCTTCATCTCTATATAGTGATGACAGACCAGAACATCCTAGCATAAGCATACCCACTGAAAATCTATCCGGCCCTCCCATTATCCGAAGTGAGGTAGAACACGCCATAAAAGTAGCAAAGCTGAGTAAAGCTACTGGACCAGATGACATTCCCACCGAGGCTATAAAGCTGTTCGAAGACGATAACATTGACACGTTGGTAAATCTTTTCAACGAAATCTATAGCACAGGTCACATTCCAAACGACTGGCTCTACTCAACTTTCATAATGATCTCTAAGACATCAAAAGCAGTAAAATGCAAAGATCATCGACTGATTAGTTTAATGAGTCATATGCTCAAGCTATTCCTCCGGATCCTTCACACAAGGATGTTCAGAAAGTTAGAAGAGCTAAGTGGAGTGACCCAGTTTGGTTTCAAGAACGGTATGGGTACACGCGAAGCAGTTTTCTGCCTAAATACCCTCATTCAAAACTGCATTGATCAACGAAAAGATGTTTTTATCACATTCATCGACTACGAGAAGGCGTTCGATACCGTCAAGCATGACATTATGATAAAAACACTGCAGAGCGCCAACATCGACAGCAGAGATATAAGAATTATCCAAAACCTCTACTGGAACCAGAAAGCACGGGTTAGGCTGAATCAGTCAACCAACACAGAAGACTTCGAAGTTTTAAGACGAGTACGCCAGGGATGTATTTTGTCCCCTATGCTGTTCAACCTCTATGTAGAAAATGTCTTTGCTGAGGCTCTTGAAGGTTATGATTATGGCATCAAAGTTAAGGGATACCCGCTGAATAATATTCGCTATGCGGACGATACGGCAATACTCACAGACAACGAACACGAGATACAATTATTAATAGATAGAATAAAGAATGTTGGGAAATCATATGGCTTAAAAATAAATGCAACGAAAACCAAGTGCATGGCAATAAGTAGAAATGCAATTTTAAGTGCCCAACTGCATATAGATAACACGCCTATCGAGCAAGTGAAAACGTTTAAATATCTAGGGACAATTATAAATGAGCAATGGGACCCTCAGCAGGAAATTAAATGCCGCATTGGAAACGCAAGACAGGCATTTATTAAATTTAAACCGATGTTATGTAACCGTAATCTCTCTTTTGACCTTCGGTATAGAATGGTTAAATGTTATGTGTGGTCAATTTTACTGTACGGCATGGAAACATGGACATTAAAGGTATCGACCATCAAAAAACTAGAAGCCTTCGAAATGTGGACCCTTCGAAGAATGCTGAGCATATCATGGATAGACAAAGTGAGGAACGAAGATGTACTAAGAAGAGCAGGGACTGAGAGAGAGTTGTTCAACTTGATCAAGGTGCGAAAGGTTGGATACTTGGGTCATGTTCTTAGAGGAGAAAGATATACAATACCCCAACTGATCATACAAGGAAAGATCGAAGGAAAGAGAGGTATAGGCCGGAAACAAATGTCATGGCTACGCAATATAAAACACTGGACTGGTATAAATAACACCGGTGAGCTGTGTCATGCCGCTAAAAATAGATGTCTGACGATAAGATAATCGCCAACGCACTGTAGGTGCACGGCAGCAGAAGAAGAAGAAGAAGATTGTGCAAATAAAACAAGTATTCAATGAATTTTATCACTTAATTTTTTTTTTCTAGATTACCATTCTCACACAAAAACTTTAATTTGTTGAAAAGTGCAAAAAAAAGATACGTTCATCACTTAACACTTTGTGAAAAAGGTCGAGTAATAGCAAATATTTTGATAACAATTCAACACGTGTCAAGTCAAAGAAGACACCTAAGTAAACTTGTCCCAGTCGATTTAAAACCTGCATCAAGTAGGCGGTATTTTCATAAACGTATTTTGAAAATAACAAATCTGTCCGCGTTTCTCTCGGAGGAATATTAAAAAGATCACACACACTCGAGTTTAAGGTTCAACAGAAACAACATATACGTGTGATTTTGTTTTAAGTTTAGTTTGTTGATTTAGACGATGTTATTTGCGTTTTAATGAAATTTGTTGGCTGTCAACAGTTTAATTATGTGTGGTTACTATCTTTGTAAAGCAATTTGTTTGGATGGAATGGACTTGATTGGTTCACTTATAAATTCAAATTATTTAAATCGATTACAATTTCCTCTAATCACTCATTTCATTTTTTGTTTAATAATTTTAAAAATTTTGATCGATATCTATGGTTAATGACCATTTCTCTTCTTTCTCGTTCAATATAGCTTTTTACTAAAGAGAAAATGAATGGATTAGATAAAAATAACTCGTGTTTGTATACAGAATATAAAGTCCATTTTCTGAGGAAAAAGTTATTTACTCTTTGATGTGAAGACTTTAAACGAATTTCTATATTGTGAAAACAACTTTGATCATGAGTTAGAAACGAAATTGAAGTAATTTGTTATAAATATTTATTTGTTTTCAAAGCCTTTTGGAATACATCTTTAAACAATAAATTATTTTCGGTTCATTGGTGTTTTATCGAAGAGATAATATGCTTTTATATTAAAATTCCACTTAGAAATCAATAAAAATATAGAGTTTTGACGCATAAAATCTTCTATTTCTATATCTGACTGTACAAATAAATTTGATAAATATTTTCTTTTAGTATCAAAGTCTTTCCAGTAAATGTATACGTAAGAATGCACTTCTATCGGTTTCTTTTTTTATAAATTCCGATATAGAGAATTGTAATGGTATTCCATAAGTATTCACCCTTGTCACATATGGAAATTCTTCCTTTTCTAGAACCCTTCAAAGCGACAATAGTCCTACTGGAATACGAACAGGGTTGGAATTGTAACATTATTTAATAGATTCCTACTTATTTTTCTGAAAACATACCTACTTTTATGGATGTGCTATAAAAACTTGAAACTCTTTAATGTTTAACACAATTTTTCGTTATTGTATAAAAAAAAGTGTGAGGTGTCAAGGGACACCCGGATGGAACGAAGTTCCTTTCGATTAATTAGTGAAGGAATTAGTAATTTGTAAACACAACAGAGTGTTTATACATACATAAGCATTTATTATTGTCTGTATAAAATCTCTACTTACCTAAGAGTTCGTTTCTTTTAACAAAAGTGTCCATTTATACAATACCAGAGCTTTAGATAACACATCTTTTTAGAATTACTTTTTATCATTTAAAACAGGAATTAACAATTCAATACAAAATTTAAAAATTAAAATATTTGACAGTAACTGACAGTTAAGGTAATTTGACGTAGGTACCTAAATAGTCAAGTTACGAACTATGTTTAAAATGTTTATGAATTTATTAATTTATAAAAACAGGATGAAATAAAATGTCATACTATTATAGTTAATTATTATTTTTTCTACACTATTTTCTTTTTAATGTACATTTTCTTTTAATTTAAAATAGTGTCTTTTCAATTGTAATTTATCTATCTATGAGAGAGAGGGAGAGAAAGTTATTTATTTTTTGGTCTGTGAGAGAGAGAAACATGCGTGTGTCGTGTCATAGTGTCGTGACAACTTTTGGTATGAATTTTTTTTGGCTAGCTCCTAGCGTCTGTCGTAACTGTTCGTAACGCGCGAAAGGAAACTTCGTTCCAATAATTTTTAAATTGTAAAATAAACACTTATTCCCAAGATTATTACAAACATTTGTTTAAAAATTCAATCATCTTAAGGGCTATGTAAAATACATTCGATCCTTATCTTAAAATAAATGGTATTTGTATAATGGAAAACTTTTCCTTTTATTTAAACTCAAATTAAATAACAAAAATATACACTCCTACTCTGTTCAATTCTCTTCAGAGTGACAAAGGCTACCGCCCCTTTTCATTTGATCACAACGGGGCGCATTATTTAAATCTTGACGAAAATACCTTCGAGAATCCCTGATAACTACCACCCTATATACACCCTAACACATTCCTGCAAGTCAATCATTATCCAATATCCAGTGATTATCCAATATTGTAACTGAGTCAATCAAGTTCTCGTCACAGTCATAAAGGCACATATGTGTAAAACACGATAGAAAATGATTGGAACCTAGCTTAGAGGGGTAGTTCGCGGTTAGGTTTTAAGGGTGCGAAATCGATGTATGGTTTTAATGAGGTGTCATAGTTCGTTAAGCAGGAAACATTTCTCTTCACACTTTACTAGTTGCTTATAAAAAGAAGTTTATTGGATAAGTCACCATCCCCAACAGGAACAGATTGTTAGTGTACCAAAATAAGTGTGGTGTGACACAAGCAAAATTTGCACGAGCTAAGGCGAGGCGAAGGAACAACTTTCGTGTACTAGCTGAGTCTATTAGGAATGAACTACGATTCATTAGGGCCATGCACCAGATGAGAAATACCTGTAAATAATGGAACTAATAAGTAGAAACTCGAGCTACGATTATATAGGAAACTAAAACACATTTCGAGGAACTGGATCGCATGAGTCTGTTAGTTTTTGGTGCTTCCACAAACAATTGGCAATCTATTCTTTAGTATAGGGTACCAAAATCCTGAACGAGGAAACATGAATCAATGAAAGAAGCCTTATTAATCTGCAGTACCACTGGTGACTGTAGGTCTTTAAAAAAACAGGATTCATGTAAAAATTCTTATAATCAAAATCAATTTCTTCTTATTTAATGTTTTATAAAAATTGTAAAGATAGGCACAAACACTTCCACACAGTCAGTGGGATTTCTCTTTAAAAAAAATGGAAAACAAAAATCAAGCGTACGGCAAGATTATTATAATTTGATTACCAAAGATTTTTAATCTGTTTGTTTCAAAGCATAGAACACAATAGAAATATTTTCTTCTATTATGTTTTGTGTATAATAAAGAAGTGAATACATTACCAGTTGTCAACAAGGACACAAAGTTAACTTATTTTCTCATTTCCTCTCGTTTCTTGACACTTCATTAAAAAACGCGATTATGTAAAGTAGGTAGAAACGAGGCAACGTGGTACGAATCTAAATTGATGATGTTTTGATTATACTGAAACCTGCTACGTTTTAGAAAGGTATCAAGAAGATGTCGAGCGATAATAAATGTTAAGTATTTAATAAGTGATATTTCACGAACAGTTATTATAAAATAAAATTTAATACAAAGTAATTTCAAGAGTTGATGCTGTGTTCTGAATTAGAAAATGAATTTAAATTTGCTGCTGAAAAAGCAGAAAAGTCACTAGACCTTCTTTATACTTATAATAAAGTTAAACAAAGGTAATGGTGTACAATTCAACTGTCAAAAAGGCCGGCAGCCGCTGTCAGATTGCTAAACAGGACATGGCTGCCCATTGCGAATGCACCATACTGATTATTAAAATGTAATTTGCAAGCTCTTTTGGAGTCGATTCCCATACGAAATCACATCATCATCGTGACAAGGGCCTTTTAAAAACCAAATACAAGATTTATGACATATGAATACGGATGATGTTAAAGAAAATAAAAAAAATCGATTGGGTATTTAAGATGTAAACTTTATATTTAGTAGTTTAAATCATCTAAGAAATAATTGTGTTCTTAATGAATTTCACACATATAAATGAATTTCAACATAGTTGCTTTTCTCGCCATTATCCTGCACTTAAATAAACATTATACCATTTTATTATGACAAGCAAATTTACAACTTACGGCTTACTTTGACTTGACTCGGCTTGGGAATAAATTCATCTGGATCTATATTTAGATATACATGGTCGCACAAAGATAATTTATTACGAAATAATAGTTTCTTATCGTTTATTAAAAATAATGTAATTTTTCTATAGGTACGTAAGCAAGCTTTTTTAGAGTAAATTAATCTAAGTATTCTTATTTATTATAACGTCATTTAGATATTGATATCACATTGAATAGTTGCGTTTTGACTTTTCTTAGTTTTTAAACATCGACCTGTTTTTGTTCTAAAAAAGATTTTGTTTTAAAAAAAAAAGTGTGAGGTGTCAAGGGACACCCGGATGGAACGAAGTTCCTTTCGATTAATTAGTGAAGGAATTAGAAATTTGTAAACACAACAGAGTGTTTATACATACATAAGCATTTATTATTGTCTGTATAAAATCTCTACTTACCTAACAGTTCGTTTCTTTAAACAAAAGTGTCCATTTATACAATACCAGAGCTTTAGATAACACATCTTTTTAGAATTACTTTTTATAATTTAAAACAGGAATTAACAATTCAATACAAAATTTTAAAATTAAAATATTTGACAGTAACTGACAGTTAAGGTAATTTGACGTAGGGACCTAAATAGTCAAGTTACGAACTATTTTTAAAATGTTTATGAATTTATTAATTTATAAAAACAGGATGAAATAAAATGTAATACTATTATAGTTAATTATTATTTTTTCTACACTATTTTCTTTTTAATGTACATTTTCTTTTAATTTAAAAGGGAGAGAAAGTTATTTATTTTTTGGTCTGTGAGAGAGAGAAACATGCGTGTGTCGTGTCATAGTGTCGTGACAACTTTTGGTATGAATTTTTTTTGGCTAGCTCCTAGCGTCAGTCGTAACTGTTCGTAACGCGCGAAAGGGAACTTCGTTCCAAAAACTTACATGTTCACAAAAAATACGATGATAACTACATGTTTCACTTTTATTGCTGATTGCATGCATAGTGCTTTAAACCTCATAACAACATACTTGGTGTTCGAAAAAAGGACTTTTAGTCAATCCTGATTATATTTGTAACTTTATGGTTTACACCAGTGATTTTCAATCTTTTTGATTTCGCGACCCCTTTACAAGTTGAAAAATTCTGGCGCCCCCCTTGTGTAAAGTATAGAAAGACAAAGATAATAAAATTTAATTAAAACACTACGTTAATTATTTTTTTCTATTTTGGTACATTTATCTATTATTACGACGACTCGTTGCGAAATTAAAATCGATAATGCCAAACATATCCTGGACACACTGTTTTCTTCATCGACAGGCTCTAGCTGCTAAGGTAGTACCTTCTGATTTAAATGACGTGCTCAAGGAGATAATAAAAATTGTGAATTCTATAAAAGGCAAAGTCTTGCGAACCCGGCTATTCAGAATCGTTTGTGAAGATATGGGCTCGCTTCATCAAAATCTTCGTTATCACACAGAGGGCATGTGGCTATCCAAAGGAAAGGTATTAACAAGAGTTCTAGAACTGAGAGCTGAACTGTTATTGTTCTTACAAGATGCAAAATCTGAATATGCTAATCGCTTTTGTGGCCCTATTTGGCTCTTTAAATTAGCATTTTTCGCAGATCTTTTTAGCCACCTTAATAATTTGAACAAGAACCTCCAAGGTCGAGAAGAAAATATTTTAACAGCTAAAGATAAAGTCAAAACATTTCACGTAAAACTTCGTTTATACAATTTATTTGAGTCCTTCCCATGGTTTCAGAAGATTGTTGAAGATAACGCATCAGACCAAAGTCTTTTAGTAAAAGCTCACATTCCTTGCATGATACAGAGCTTGCATAATTTACAAGAGAAACTTTTGACATACTTTCCAGACTTGCACTCTGAAGCTGACAATGGGCGTAGATGGATTTTAAACCCTTTTTTGGACAAGTCAATAGATATGGCTGATGTCAACATAAATATCTTCTAGATTTAGTTGCTGATGGCATGCTTAAAATGAAATTTTATTCGCAAAGTATTGACGTATTTTGGATGAAAAGAAAACACGAATTTCCAGAGCTGGCAAGGGAAGCTCTAAAATTATTAGTGCCATTCGCCACTTCATACTTGTGCGAACTGACATTTTCTTCAATGGTAGACATTAAAACCAAAAAGAGAAAAAGACTGCAAGTAGAAAACGATTTGATTATTAATGCTTCAAAAATAGCACCACGACTTTTGAAAAAAAAAGTGTGAGGTGTCAAGGGACACCCGGATGGAACGAAGTTCCTTTCGATTAATTAGTGAAGGAATTAGAAATTTGTAAACACAACAGAGTGTTTATACATACATAAGCATTTATTATTGTCTGTATAAAATCTCTACTTACCTAACAGTTCGTTTCTTTTAACAAAAGTGTCCATTTATACAATACCAGAGCTTTAGATAACACATCTTTTTAGAATTACTTTTTATAATTTAAAACAGGAATTAACAATTCAATACAAAATTTTAAAATTAAAATATTTGACAGTAACTGACAGTTAAGGTAATTTGACGTAGGTACCTAAATAGTCAAGTTACGAACTATTTTTAAAATGTTTATGAATTTATTAATTTATAAAAACAGGATGAAATAAAATGTAATACTATTATAGTTAATTATTATTTTTTCTACAGTATTTTCTTTTTAATGTACATTTTCTTTTAATTTAAAATAGTGTCTTTTTAATTGTAATATATCTATCTATGAGAGAGAGGGAGAGAGAGTTATTTATTTTTTGGTCTGTGAGAGAGAGAAACATGCGTGTGTCGGTGCATTGTGTCGTGTCATAGTGTCGTGACAACTTTTGGTATGAATTTTTTTTGGCTAGCTCCTAGCGTCAGTCGTAACTGTTCGTAACGCGCGAAAGGGAACTTCGTTCCAATAAACAAGCCCATTCTTCTCACTAAAATTTTGTTTTTAATGTAGTGTTAGAACCTTGCTTTTCCTTTAAGTCGGCGACCCCCCGAATAAGATTGAAAAACACTGGTTTACACAAATCACAGTGTAGTGAGATCACCTGAGCTGAGACATTCGACCACACTTAAAATCTACAATCTACGTGTTTCACATAAAAATATACCATTTTGCACACATCCAATGAAAATTAAGTTTTGACTAAATTTTTAAATCATAAATTACCAAAGTATAAACGTCTTTTAACCAATTTTGTATTTTATGGGAGACGCCTTGTATGTTTTGGTAAAGGTGCAAACACGAATAAGAAGCAGCGGCTTGAAGCATGTGTTTCTATGAAAAGAAACAAAAATTAAACTGCGGCTTCAAAGAACTCTCCGCGTCCATAGTGATTATTTTGAAAAGTGATTTACGGGGTAGTAAAAGTCCGTTAAAAAAATTAGTCAGTGTTGTTTTAGAGGCCAGATCTAGCGTGCGGAACTACATTTACGGTTACACAAATATGAAGTTTATTAGGCAGAAAGAAATATGATGTTATGAGTAACGTGTCAACACATTTTGGTTTTCTAGTACGCAATAACTTTGTGAATGAACTAAAAATATGTTATTCTTTTACTTATATCAAAACGAACACTTTGTATCAGTTTTGAACTCTGAAAATAGGGGAAACTTAGTTTATTTAAAGGAAAAACTAAATTAGTTAAATCTCGTATAGTTTGCCACGTATTTTAATGAATATAAAACAAAATCAAATTTTGAAAAATTAATAAAAAGGTTAATCAATTTATTCCAATCTAAATCCAACTCCAGCTGAGATCGGTAGTGGTTTCTCTACTGACAAATTGTGCCCAGCTCAGCCGTAGAGGGTAAGTACCAAAATAAAGTGAGTGCGCCACCGATTTGTACGGTTAAAATCGGAAACTTCTGATGTTCCAGGCACTACCTCACCCACTGGAGATAATTAAATAAATTTTGAATATTAAACAGTTCTAATTGAAATACACAATAAAAGAAAACGACGATAAAGTGAGCTAAATAAAACAAAATCTCAACTGGACCCTTCTTTAATAAATGAATATTAAGAATTACAAACTGTCAAGCCTCCTGCCTGACAACGCAATTGATTTATAAAAAAAAATATATAAATAATATTAAAAGGGAATTTTACCCAAAATGTGTGATCACACGCAATATATATATAAAAAAAAATTAAACTAAAAAAAATAGATTTTTAACTAAAACTATAGTTGACTTAAATCTAATTAGCTTATCTGATAATCTAGATACAATTCCTCGTCGTCCTAGGCTTCTCCAATACTTAGGCCGGTACCAAATTCAAGCCTGTTCTCAGAACCAATAGGCTTGCACCAATCACAACTAACTTAAGCTCGACTAAGTATCAGGTCAAATTTCAACCAATAACTAGGACTTAAACCCTTAACTAGGATTTACACCTGTATCGTAAGTTTTCAGCCTATAACTAGGACCCTAAAATCGTTATTTGGAATTAAAAATAGCTCAAACAAATTTAAATGACTCCTCGAATTAATTGACTTACTGACTTTAATACAATTTAAACACATTAACTTATTTTTGCACAACAATGAAAGAATAAAAATGAATTTAAATGAATAATACAATATTTAGAAGCTGATTTCTCTAAATTTACAATTAATGATCAAAAATAATGATTTAAATGTACTTAACAACTTAAATTTGACTTGCTAGTCACGACAAAATTATAACAATAAATTAAATCAAGATTTAACATAAAATTAATTTATAATAATAAAAAAAAACTAAAAGGAGTCTAGTTTTACATAAATAAACCTACATACAAGACACAAAGGAATACAAGTAAAATAAAGATATTACAACTAAAATTGCGACCATATGGCGTTATTAATCTTATAAAAATAAAATACGGTAACTCACCTATTAAGATAGGGTTTCTTTCATTAAGCTCGTGACACCCTAGCTGGTAGACGGGTAAAACAATCTCCTCGTTGCTAACTGCAATAATGGGGAATTCTGACCACAATTTGCTGTCTGAACGGTTTTAAATTACCAAATTTCCCTACTGTCTGCTCTATGGGCTACCTACACTCATAGGGAACGAAAGAACCATAAGAATCGAACAACCACATGAATAAATAACGTGTTACTCACCACAGAAGATTTCCTAAAATCCGCTAAAGCGATTTCCCTACGAATCCAACAAAACCACTGGAAATCTCACTCCAATACTATTCGTTAGGAAAACAGGGCTTAATTTTGTAAATCCAAGATTAATTGACTCCGATGAACAGAGATTACAACTTAAACCCATAAAATCTTCTCACTGCCACGTTTTCAAGACAAAGGCTGGTAATAGAAAGAACGGATTCTCACATATCAACGTTCACGGAATTTGACACACGTCGAAATAAGAGGTGGCCTCTACTACTATAGGGACAATAACCGTAGGATCTTCAGCTACCAATTTACGAACAAACAGTGGTCGTTAGATACGACTAATCTTATTATTTATCAAGATATCATGAAAAATCTCAACATTACTTAATTTCCTCATTTATTTTAAATCTTATTACACAAGTAACTATTCCACGAAACCGCTGGCTGTAGAACCGCAATATCATAGTTATCGACATAAAGAAAGAGAAAGTACTTCAGTCAGATGAAAGTGCAAGATGACAGTAATTAAAAAGAAATAAACAGCTACATGAAATTCACTTCCAAAACAATATTAGCAACATTAGGAATAATTTATGGCCAGAATATATTTATAAGTTGACGACTATCTATTACCGAACCAGATCAACCGGTTCCCGACCCAAGTGAACCTTTAATAATGGGAAATTTCAAGGTAGGAAGACACTTATGTTTACAAATTATATATTTATCACTTGCGAGAATTTAGCCCGTGACAAATTTTAACCATAAATTTTTTTGTTATATTAAAATATAAAAACAAAAAATTCTAAAACCTATATTTTTCTTTCGTACAAAGATATTTAACCAAAATTCACTCCAGAAACTCTGTATAAAGTTTATTCAGAAATATTGAAAATACATATTATAAATTATTCCACAATTCTGGTTGGAAGAGATATAAATCGGCAACCGCTGAAAAAGCCAACGTTCCACTAGAAAACTTTCAAATTAAAGAAAAATAGATAAGGGTTTCATATTTCGCTTCAATAGTACTTTTTAAGTTTTTGGAGAGCTGTGGCTCCAGATTACTTGGCAATGGCAAGCGAAGCCTGGCGCTGACTTATCGATAACAAAACGAAGTATTTTATACAAATGGAAAGTTATGGAAGGCTTCCAAAGTTATTATCCAATGGAAAATTAAACAAAAAGAAAACAATCTTGGTTGATTGTCTACTCAAATTCGCAATTAAATTAAATCTCAGTTATATAAAACGATATAATGAAGTTTCTTATACTACGTTCACTTAAGTAGCTAAAAATATATTAAGTGTTCTTCTATTTTCATGTCATTTTATGTTTGACACTGATCTAACTGATTGAACATAATAATTTAATCAGATTGAATTGATTCAATTAGATTGAGAAGATAGTCTATTAGACGTTTGATATTGTTAATTGAACTGTTAGGAATAAAATGGTAAAACAAGTGTCAGTTTAATTCATATTTACATATATGAACATCCTTCGTCGAGAGGAAAATCGTGTTTTTCAAAATATAAAAAACCTACAGATGTAAGCGGTTTAGGGAGTAGTTTTTAAGGGAATGTAGGTACACAGGCAGAAGGAAATAATAATTTCCTAGAATTTCAACAATGTGAAAACAATAAATTTAAACTTTCAACGACAAACCAACGTTACGCCTTTTTAGAGTTCGCCTTTTTGAATCACCTGCTTTTTTATTTTTCGCTCAATGGAAAAAAATACATTAAAATAGGATAAAGCGATTCAAACCCCCCGTAATGTATCATTGCTCCCCTTGTTTAAACGTTACGTGGACTGCCCAAAATATGTTTTTTCGTTTCGCCGATGCCTTTGTACCTTCCCCATAGGAATTTAATTGATGTTTTTTTTTTGTTAAACATTCTGGACGTATCAGGGGTTGAATGTCGCAGACAGATATGCGATTGTAGTAGATTGATATAATTCAGCACTGAATACACAAATCAAAATTGGTTTTAACAACAAAATAAGTTTATAAATAACGATTTTCGACCCACAAAAAGCAGATTTTTAGAACGTAATTTACATAAACTAAATAATTTAAATACTATTGAAATAATTACACACGAACCTCGTAACGGTGATTACCTATATTAAACGCATTATAACTCCAGTTATGTCCTATACTTTATCTAGTTATGAAATATTAAATTATTCTTGAAGCCCCACGAAACGTCTCGTTTTAGTTAGAATATCCATTAGACTAAATCGAAAAATAAAAATTTAGATCCATATTACAAATGCACCCTATATATTTTACCTCGAAGTGTCAACCTTTCAACTTCAAAAACTCCCTATTTTATCCTCTAAAATGGGGCGTATGACAATTTACACTGTTTTAGTAATTGCTGGTCAAAAAAAGGGGAATTGTGTAAGAGGTAACTTCCGAAGAAAGCAGGTCGATCGAATTGTTGAAATATTCAACGTGACTTGATGGAAAAACTTCAAACTTTGACGGGAAGTTTCTTGGGTGTCGAATTAGATCTTATAAAAGTTGACACTCCACTCTCAAAGATTCGATCCGAAGGGTTTCTTTTCTTGGGTTAAAAATTGAGTTATTTGATATCGCTGATACATATTTTTCGACTTATTTTACATTTTCTTTGATAATATTTCTTATTGTTTTTGTTAAGCATAAGATATGCAAGACGCTCCAATAGATGCTAAAGATTTTCCATAAGGATTTATGTAGGTGATGTTGAGTTCCTCTAAATATGTTTGAAGTCCATACTCTTTAACCTAAAATTCAATATGATTTTTTTATGTCAGAATGTATACAAAAACTTAATATTACGAGCCCTGTCTCAGTGAAGTTGGCCCAACTATCTTTTTATGAAATTTGTCATATTAACGAAAACGTATTTAAAAATAAAATGTATTTCTGATTATATACGATATTTTTTTTTAGTATTAGGCAAAATTACTAAATATTTTAAATATTTTGTAACAGAGAAAAAATATTTTACAAAAATTCAAAAAACTGCCGATTAATAAAAATCAACGAAACCAAATAGCAGCAAATCACCACTGCGTTACATAGCCTTTTGAACTGATTACTGGTTTAATACGTCTTGACATAGTTTCAACTAATGTTTGGCAGTCATCTGGTGTAAAACTGTTCCAAATTTCTTGGAGACGGGTTCGCAATTCTGGAACAGTTCTTGCGGGATTCGATCTGAGCTTTTTCTTCATAAGATGCCACAAGGTTTCAATCGGCGATAGATCTGGACTACTGGACGTCCATTTTAAAACTGGAATATTGTTTTCTAACATCCAATCTTTTACTTTCTTAGCCGTATGGCAAGCGGCACCATCTTGTTGGAAGATACATTCGATATATATATAACACTAATACTTTAAAAATTGATTTAAACGTCAAAATCGGCTTCTTAGCAACGTAAAATTTTAATATTTGTTTAACAAAGCCTACCTTTATTTTATGGAAGCGGTTAAAAGACCATGCAACTTAAGTTGTCTCCATCACGTATATTGCAATACACAAATCATTTTTCGGAAAAGAAAATTTCAAAATAAAAACGCTTCAAAAATAGCTGCGTCGGTTTTGTTATCTTTCCATAAACATTTAAAGAAACCAAAAATATTATATTTTAAATAAAATTTTATTTAGCCCTTAAATAAAATCAGAAATATCCTGTTTTGGAGCGTGGGCCAACTTCACTGAGACAGGGCTCGTATATACTATTCTATTTCCACTTTAACTCGCTAGTAATATATTCCTTTAACCTGTAATTTATCATATGTAAAACTGCAGATGCTGCGATACTTCCTGAATCCCTTTAATCTTGAAATGCAAATAACGGCCGGTAAAAATAAAACAGGAAATTTTTAATTTAGCGTACCGGCTTCCATTTAATCAAAAAATGTTACTCTCATTAGATCTGTAAAAAACCAGCGTTGTTACTTTTAGTCATACCATCGATGTACAATTACGATAAAACGAGAAAAGCAACCGGAGAGTTTCCCTTAATGCTCGTAGACCGGATAGGCCATAATTTATTAAAGACTTTTCCTGTATGCTTTGGATCAGACAAGGCGAAATTATAGTCTTAAGACCAGTATGGATAGATGTTCGTGACGAGCGAGATTTTAAATATTAATGAGATTGTATAGATTCTAATTGATATTTAGGTATACTTTAAAGATGTAGCTATAAATACAATTAGTTTAATATGTATTTAGATGACAAATTTACTTATTGAACTGTTATGTTAAATTTTTTATTTTCTATAATCATATTACAGACAAGTAACTTTTCTATTGTAACCAACTGAAAGTATGCTTTTAACCGGTGTACTAATTGTTTTGATTCTTCAAATTTAGAAATTTTAAAAACAAAAAATGACATGAAAAAATCGAAAAAATATCACATTCGACAGGTCTTTAACCTGGAATTCTCACCCTTAGCGGATAACGCCTCAAACCTCTTCACCCACAGATGCATTAGCAGTTACTCTGTTTTTGATCGTCTCGTTCAACTAATGTCACAAATGACTCAATTTCTCCTTAGCACTTGTATGAGAGGAAAATTATTTGTCAAATCAAACCCTAAATCATTTTTTTGGTCCTCCGTCCAGAAACAATACTATTAATTACTTCAAAATCGTCCGGAAAATGACATTTTCCGGCCTAGGCCGGCAAAGTAGCTTTTAGATTATCTAAAGAGATGGCGCTATGAAATTAAATTTTAAGTCATCAAAAATACATAATAAATAATACAAATTTTAATTAAATTTAATTAAAAACAGCGTACAATATACTAAACTTACCTTTAACTTTTTCTAAATGTAAGCAGAATTCTAATTTCTCTCACAACTTGTATTATAAAATTTGACATTTATGTCAATTAACAACTACTACTTATCATTCGATTATGAAAATACACATCTCGATTTTATTTTTGCTCATTGAACTAAAATAGTTCATTGTCTCTGCTATTTTTATATAAAATTATTAGATATTAATGTTAATATTTTCAATATAACAATTTTTACTGTGCTGTTTATTAGCACAGTATTCGTATGTATAAAAATTAAGTACAATCTTGAAATCGATTATCAGAAAATCATTCCTTATTACTAATTCTTTTAATCGTACAATAGATGTCAATAAACATCTAATCTTGTGTCACAAAGTAAAAAGTTTTTGAACTTTTGAAAATATTGAAAATTAGTCGGACCAAAAAATAGTGTGTGTTACACGTCCGGAAAATGTTTTGCAAGTACTCGTATTGTTTCGCACCTCGGCTACACAACTTTACTCGCTCTTGCAAAATGTCATTTTCCGTCCTTATGTCACAAATAACTATTTTGTGTCCTGTCTTATATTTTTATTTGGTTAAAAGACAGTTTTTCGATTTGAGAGATGTCTAGTAAATATAACATCGGTGATTCAAATCGTTACTTGTTATTGCTGTCAAATCTTCTTGATAATATCATAATCTCACTTTGAAACTTCAGCCCATTCAAAATAACTAATTTTTTATAATCACTTAGATTTCCAGTTCAATAAAACTTTGTAAAAGTCTATTCCAAGATCATAAAACCAGCATAGACCATATCATAAGTTATTAACCACTTCTGAAGTCCGATCCGTTCGAGACAAAATTATATGTCTAGGTTACGTCCAGTTGGAGGCGGTGGTAAATTTTATTATTTATTCATGTTCAGGATCTATGATGTATGATGTAGTGGAGACTATCATAAGTTATGTTTTCGAAATTGATCGATATAAAATTGTCGAGGGTAGTTTTATACAGATAATGATAATGCATGAACCAAGTTCTATTTTCGTTTTACATAACGTATCTTGGAAGTGGACACGCTATGATAAATTAATTATATTTTTAAAAAAATAACTATTTAGAAAAGAATGAATATATCTTACTTATATCTTTAAACGAGCAATTCTTGTATATATATTCTTGTATATATATAATTAGAATCTCGAAGTCGGCTCTAACGATTTTCATGAAATTTAGTATATAGGGGGTTTCGGGGGCGATAAATCGATCTAGCTAGGCATCATTTTTAGAAAATTTCATTTTATTCGTGTTTTATCGATAATCAATATTAAGTGAGCAACTGTCTGCATGTATTGCCATAGGTTCTCGAAAGCGGATCTAACGATTTCGTTGAAATTTGAAATATAGGTGCACACGGAGAAAAAAAAATGATCTAGCAGGTACCAAGTCTGGGAGAATTCGTTTGTTTCATTTTTCACATAACACGATTGTTAGGGTAAGATAACCTGTAAAATAATGGATAACTGCTCAGGTAGCACATTCAGCAAATTATTGGACTAATCCAAGGGACCATCCTCATCAAACAAAGGTTTATCAAACTTCGCGTATCAAGAATCATTTCAAGAAACCATTAATGCAAATGATCAGGTTTATGCTCGTCGAATCCGCGCTGCTAAAGTAAGATGTTTGCAAAATTTGACTAACATACGAACAGAAAGCTCTATGATTTAGATGTTTCACGAGCAAAGCTCGGTCATCCAGGTACTTTTCCTTTAATTTAGTAATACTTTTTTTAGTATTTTTCTTCTTCTCTTATGAAACACATTCTATACTTATTTTATAGAGACAGGCAAATAGTAAAATACAATATATTAAATTTTATTATTAAATGGCTAATATTTTTTTTATATTCTGCAACTGTGATGATAAAATTAAATAAAAATGGGAAATAATAAATAAACAAATAACATACAGGCGTATTACTTGATAGGTAGATTCATTATTCAAGTTTTAATAAAAACAATCACTTTACAAAAATGAATTAATATGTTAATTTAATTGCTACATAATTACAGTAAACAAAATTCGTTTAACAATTACGTCTACCAAATAAAGTAAAGCTTTATAATCTTATACATTAAAGATAATTTTTTCAACAGCAGTTAACGTAAATCAAAACATACTTAAATGATTGTTGGAAGATAATTGCTGCTTTTTAATTTTTATGATTGTTCTTTATAGCAATATTTTATGACTGTGTGTATAACAATTAAGGTGAATTTTAATAACTATTTTGATGGTCGATTATCTTTGCAATAAAAATTTTACCTGTTTAAAAAACATTTGCTGTTTATACCATAAAACAGCATTTTACTCCAGTCCATACTTAATTTAAATTCAGAGTAATCGAATATATTACGAGCAAATATCCGAAACTGATATCCTAAGAGCAACAAAAACTATTGGAAAAACTAACTGACCAGTGTCCCTGATATGACTAAAGTCCCTAAAATAGAACAAGAGATCATATCATCCCAAAGCTATTAGTAACAGAATATAATATTATTCAAGTGTTTTACCAGAAGTTTACATATGAATCACACTTGATATTTGGAACATTCAGAAACAGAGATACTTGAACAGTTGAATTCTCCATACACGAAAGATCAACTGTGCCGAAGAGGTATGTTTTCATATGGCAACAATTCAGAAATAGAAAAACATCAAATTAATAAATCTCTGTGTAAACGTAGTTTGAAATTCACATTAAAAAATAAATCGTGGAATATATATCAAACGCTCATCGATGGCTTACTTTTTGGCAATATGTCTCCCCTATGTTTTCCAATAAAACATTGCCTCAGGATCAACCACAGTTATTTGCAAGATATATTGTCAATTTTTCATCGTTACTTCGAAGTTGTTTGTGCTTACGGATGAGAACGGAAGTTGAATTTCTGACAGGTATAAAAGATATTTGTGTGTTTTCACGTGGCATTTCAATTGATGTTTTAGTTCAATGACATTACAAATAACACCATCTGAATCTATAAAAAAAAAATTAAAAAAACGCTTTCTTGTGGAATACAAAACAGATGGATTGTTAAAATTTGAGCAAACTAACGGTCTAAAATGTCTGTAACGTAAAGATTCTAATTCAAAATGCACCCTTATCAATCGGACGGCGGGTACAATAAATAAAAAATTAGCTGCAGCACACCCCCTGGGCTGATAAAAAGCTATACGTAGTCCTAATTGACTACCCCCAGCTACCCTTATCGTGTGTTTGCTTAATTTAGATTGAATAATTGTCTGAAATTAAACGATAAATTAAGAGTATAGGAAAATGAAGGGATGATTAAGTAAATAAATAGGGAAATAATTGAAACGCAGGAATATATTTGCTTAGAAAATTACTGCACATAATTTGTCAAATTAAAATTGAAATTTTAGCATAAAACTTCTTACTTTTTAACAATATTTAATTTTTTATAAATATAAAATCAGACTTATTTAAATTATTGGAACTTCAATATTTGTATCTTGAAATAATATTTACTTTTACAAAGGTATTTTTAATTTATATTTTACGAATAACTACTAGGTATATGGCGCCACGGATCTTCAAAAGAACCACCAAAATTCGTTGAAATGCATGCGGCACAGTTGAAAGTTATACGTGAGAAATTTTTAAAGGCCGCACACAGTGTTATGCCCATTGAAGAAGTTAATTTACCATTGCAAGATGCATCAAACTGTTTCAATTATCAATAACACAATTAGAAACAAGAAACAATACAGTACACAAAGAAGAAAATGACATTAATAAGAACTGAAAATAGCACATTAAAACACATTTTATAACCATTTAGGTATAAAATTGGTGGTTCAACTCTTATTCACTAAGAAACATAGTTTGTCTTACAACTAAGTAGTTTCAAAAATAAAAAGAGCAAGTTCGTGGTTCGTGCGATTCCCAAGTACTTCAAACAAATATATTCAACGACTAAGGTGGAATACACGTATTCTCTGTAAGGAACACAGCGTTTTAGCTGTAAAATACAGTCGGTAGTGGCGGCTTTACTGACATAAATCTACTGTTTTTTGCTATTCCTCGCCGCGAAACCACTAAAAGGCTTTGTATTTCTTGTGCGAGAATCTCACGTGTGAATGAGAGGGGTGTATTTGTAGTCCTGAGGGTCAAAAGGTGACTTTAAACTGCTCTACGGGGTGCTTATTCTATACCGTGACCGTTTTTCTAAAACTCTTTTTTCAAATCTTTCTTATTTTATGGGTGTAGCTATTGGTAATTTCAATTGATATGATTTATACTGCTTATAAATTAAGGTATTGTCAACTCTGTCTTGGATTTATTCCGTATGATTTATGATTTAATCTTCTTAGAGAAACGTACTAAGTCATGTTTTGATTTTTGCAAAAAATGTTCGTTGTTATATGACCAGTATTTATTAGTAGATAAATTATATCATTCTAGTATTTAAATAAAAATTCTTTTACTACTTTAGATTGTTTGGTAAATATGTGATCTACATCACCGATGTTAGAGCGAAACCATAGTGAAGGCACAAACAGTGTTTTTTACCTTATAGCAGCCCCCATTTTATTGTTACATGGTTAATGCTTTTTAAATCTGAATTCGTGACTGTTAAGAGTAGGTTTCATATTTAACAACCAATCTGAAGTTCCTTCTATTTAACTTGTCAGTCATGATTTTTTTTTTTTTTTATTTCAACAAAGTAACCCCGCATCAACTGTTACGAGTTATTAGCAGGGGAGACACCACATACAAACAAAACGAAATACAATTAAATTTCATGATAAAGGTTAATGTCTTTAAGAAATTTCAGTACACGGCCGATGTTCCATGATAAGGTGAGGTCCAAGAATTCGCTTAGTTGTTTTTTTCTTCTTTCCTTATTATAATAAGGACATTCTATAATAATATGTTTGACAGTAAATTGGGTGGTGGTGCAATTGTGACATATAGGTGGATTTTCATTTTTCAAGAGGTATTGATGACTTAGAAGGGTGTGTCCTATACGGAGGCGATTTATAACTACTTGATCCTTTCTTGACTTTGGCATCTCTAGTTTCTTGCTGATTCGTGGCATAATTTCTTTGAGTTTATTATTCGGCGTTTCTTCCCAGAGGGCCTGCCATTTTTCAAGAATATGTTCTTTTATAGTTCTATTGTGATCTGAACTAGGACATTTATTGAGTATTCCAACTTCATCTTTGGTAGTCACTTCCATGGCTACTGAGTCTACTATTTCATTACCTTTAATACCGATATGTGAGGTTACCCAAATAAATATAACTTTCTTGCCTTGTTGTTGAAGATGGAAAAGTTCTTCTCTTATTTGCTTCATTATTACATGAGATGGGTACAGCTGTTTTAGGCCTATCAAAGCGCTTAGTGAGTCAGTAATAATTTGAAAGGAGGTTTCTTTGACTTCGCTGCACTGTTTAAGGGCTTCCAGTATGGCTGTAGTTTCTCCGGTAAATATACTACAATATATAGGTATGCGTATTTGGAATTGTTCGTTATCGGTAATAAAGGCTGCAGCATGCCCATGCGGAGTTTTGGAAGCATCGGAAAAAATTTGATAAGAGGGTGGGTATTTACCGATCAATCCTCGTTATTATCTATCACGTTTACAAATGTACCTATTAAAATTATATTTGCGTTGACCAACGTCCATTATTTGTTAAATATTATCCATTCCCTTCGAATCCAGACGTCAAACAAAGAACCAAATCTTAGCCGAGCTCAAAGGAAGTTAACGTTTGGAACTCTTTGAAGGCGTTTCCACTAATCCTGAATCTATTTACTTAATTTATGGATATTAGAAACGCGTCTCGTACCAAAGGGTATGATTTACAGATTTGCTTGTCTGTTCGCTTTACTTAAAGGAGTCGAGGGTCAAAGGACAATGTGTACAGAATATTAAGTAAATGCTCGCTAAATTGACTATCTCTATTGAATAATTTACCAAACTGTTTAAGTCAACAAATAAAATGTAATAGTTACATATTAGTTTTATAAAATAAACCCTTTTCGTATATTCCTTAGACCCACAAAATAAATATTCCAACCAAATGTTGTCCCTTTTCAATTCATACGTTTCGAAAGATCACAGTTCACGGTGAGCTTCATTTATTTCCACTTTTGGTTTTTTTTTTCTTTCGTTCCAGTGTCATCTAGACGGATTACCAGGTTATTTTTTGGGTTCATTTTCGAAAAGACAAATCGATGGTCGAAGAAACACTCTTAATAGATTTCGGTGTCTTTCGGAAAGTGTTTTGGACGTTTGAGAGTCAGTTCGATGCGGGTGATGAGGCGTAAGATTAAAATAGGTGTGAAAAGAAACGCTAAACAAATCGGATTTTATTTTATTTTTTGTTAAACTGAGAGTGGCAGGTTTTCAACTGTTAATTTTTTCTTAGGATTTTTCGTTGTTGCATTATTAAAATAACGATACAATTAAAATCTTTCATATTTTAGTTGAACGTAACTTTCCACCCTTAGTTTGTTTGAAACTGAAAGCAAGCGAAAGTGGGTCGTTCTGTTTCTCTTCTTTCGGTGGATGCTTTTATAACTAACTTCATTAGCTAACTGTGAACAAGTTTGCGAGGCCTTTTGTGCTCCGAGACCAATAAATGAAATTTATGACAAATTATAAGTCGTTACGGAATATGTGGCCGCTGTAACAATATTGTTGTTTGCAGAAAATTAGAGCCGAAATAGAAGTTTTTGATGGTCTCAGGTGATAAATTGCTTTTAGCGGAATTAAATATAATCTAAACAGTTTAGTGGAGGCTTGACTTTTTTTTCTTTTCACGCGTACAGTAGTTTATTTTATTCCTTCATATAAAATTTTGAAATAATTTATTACTAAAAATTATTCTATATTTTAGAATTAAAGTACTTTCTTCCGAAAGTCTCATTCTATAATAGTTTCGATTACATTCAGGCCCACTCTTATTATTCAATGAAACCACATAACAGATGTTCGAGTCGCACTAATCCTTGTAGGTTATTAATTTATTACATTTTTCTATCAATTTATTATGACATAAAGCTTTTAAGCTCGCGATCACGGACGTTTCAGCGTATAAATTACGGATAGTTAGAAACCGATAAATAAAAACGAAAGATTATCGGCGAGCTTAAACAAAATTTGATGACCACTAAACTCAGTGGAGTAGAATAAAATCTATAATTTATTAAATTCTTACGAAAGCCAGCAATAATTTGAAATTTTGAATGATGGTAAACGACTTTTCAGTCATTTAAACGAACATTTTTAACGAAATATTAAAATAAAATTTATTTACTCTCTATAATAAAATTTTACATATTTTCCTTTAATCAATACCCTTTAAGTACCACCTCTGTATAAATAATAATAAATAAATCTGTACGTACTTCCTAATATCTAATTTTTAATTAAAAGGCACAGCACGGCGGCCGAAATATTGAGTTCTCTGATTCCCATTAATGTTTTTATTACTTGACATCAAATATTAATACTGAAATACCACCAAACCTACACAACTTCATTTTAAATTTAAACGATCTTTTTTTGGAATTATTTCTTTGAGTACCGTTAATCAGATTAAATAGTTTGTCTGGTAGATGATCTTCATTTTTTATGGTTTGTTTTCTTAAGTTATATCAATATATAAACTTTATATACTGATGACTGCGGATTCTAAAATGACATTAGAGAAAATTTGAAACAAAAATGGAATAAAAGAATTGTTTATTAGTGTAGCCTGTTTAAATTGTACAATTGGTAAAAACTTTAAATAAAAGAGTAGCTGAAATGGTCTCTTTTCTGCGCAATCGTTTCTCCGTCCTTTCTCCACAAACTCCTTTTGTCTTTTTCTTTCATTCTCTCTCTTTTAATCTCTGTCCCTTTTAATCTCTCCTCCTTTCAATATCTTTTGCTTTCAATCTCTCTCTTTCTCTCCCTTTCAGTCTCTCCCTTTTAATATCTTTTTTTTTGCTTTTACACACACTCATACACACTATCTCTAGAGCATTTCGTAGTCCCTTTTCCTCGATCTTTTTCGTAATCCTTTATAGATCTGTCTAGGCTCTATTTTATCTTTGACCTCGTTTCCATTCATGTTTTATCTATATCAAGGTTAATGATTCTAAATAAAAATATTTTAATATCGAAAATTAAAACCCAATTAGAAAAAAGTTTATTTGTACCTACCGACAAGCATACGATTTAAATTACTCTAAATGTATCCGAAGTGGTGAAAACCAAAGTTCTGAATTTGTGCCAGAATGGCTGCCTCTTAACACTAATTAAAACGGTTGGAATGCAACTTAGTCAACGGTGAAAACAAATATCGCACGTCTAGAAGGAAATTTCGCTTCATTAATTTTTGCTAGAAATAAACTTTCTTATAGCATAGTATGATAAAAGCAGCAGGAACAAACTTTCTGTTTATAGAAAATTCATAATAGTTTCATTACAGTTCCTTGCATTAACAACACAAATGTTTGCTTGTCTTGTCTTCCTTATTATCTTATTTTGTATTTTTAGACTAATTTAATCTAAATGTTATATTGCAATCTGGAATTTACATCATTTTTTACACTTTTATGTCATATTAGATTATAATCTTTTAAAAAACAGCTCTGTAAAGAAAGTATTCTTACAAATTGTTATTAACAGACTATTACCTTTCACTAATATAATTCATTTTCTATGTTTTGACAAGGTGGAAAGGTTATTTATTTATCATCGAAAATACCTCGACCCAAAAACTCCTTGAAAACTAAATCAACATGACAAACAAAACTAATAACATGGACCGAATGTGCAGTAGTCCATCAAAACCGCTCTTTTGACCTAATAAAGTAAATACAGTAGCCCTAGTTCAACCAAATACACTGAAAACCCATTAAAACACACATTTGTGAGTACTGCAAACATTTCCAAAAGCTCTTTGCTTGATGAATTTTAGTAAAATTTTTGAATTAATGACGAATCAGTTGTGTACAACAATGGTTATGTTCATTCCTAATCTAATTTCTTTAGAAAATAAAACTTAACAAAACAGTATAAAGTATTTTCAGTTATTTTCAATGCATTATCAAGCCAATTTTAAATCAGTATACCCAAAAATAATCAATTACTAAGTACGCCACTGTTGGGATCATTAGGTAAACCACAAAGCCGTCATAATACTGAGAAACTCTAATTAATCTCAAAAATAAGGCGAACAAATACTATTAATGCTTGTAGATTCTGAATTTTGTCCACAGGGAACAGTTCACCGAGTTTTTGCATGTTTTATCCTGCCGTTATAGCAGGAGAAATTAATTATTTAAAATTTTACTTTACCCGCGTTTGGTGACATATTCTCCCAAAAAGTTTGCAATTAGACGGACGAAATATAATTAAATTTTTGGCGATTTTGTATTAAAAGTTTAATTAATAATTAATTGACAGTTGGGCTGGAAATGATGGAGACAAAATTAGAGAGAATTCTTTTAATTAAGAAAGTTATATTGACTAAATTAATTTACAACGAAACATATTTAAGTATTAATATAAATTTTTTACATTGCCATCAATCTCATTATGCCCTTAAATTAGCTTCTTTAGTTTAGTCATGACATTCAATGTATTTCATTTGCTAATGTTTAAATTTAAAAATTAATAAACTTTTTGTGTATCGTATTAAAATTAATGCCGAAAAATAATATACAGCAACGTCAATTAAAGGTAATGAAACATTAATGTTTCATAAAATATTAGAAGAGCGTCTCACACATCTTCAATTATTATTTTATTTTTTGTGGTATTCGTATATTCGATTCATTCTTAAAGTTTCTCGAATTGTTGTTTAAGAATTAATTTTTCTTATTAACTACCATTAAAAAAGAACTTCTGCTTCAATTTCTTATTTCGTAAATTGGATTTTTAATACTTCTTGCACTTTCACAGACGAGCATACCTACCTATAGATACGTAAAAACTAAAAACTTCTTACTGTTTGCCAGCGTTTACGAGCACGTTATTTTTATGACCGATTCTTTTATCTGTGATCAAAGGTTTCGGACAATATGGTCCTTTGTGAACACGTTCAAACAACGAAAATTAATGGTCGCTTACTTCGAAAATTTTAATTCTGAATCGGTTATTAAGCTAACATTAACCAATACAACACGAAAACAATAAAAAATGACATAAAAATGACCATAAACGATCGTAAAATACACGACGACTTTTTGGTGGAAGACATACAATAGACTCCTGGGTGTTCAAAAACGATCATCGTAAAAAATCATTATATTATCATATCCGTTAGTTAATAAATAGTATGTCTTTCTTTGTTTATTTATTCATTTTTAAAGTCCATATTTTAATTGCAGCCATTGTTTATGATTAATATTTGGGATGGATTTAGAATTGAATCTAGAGTGTAATAATTTACATAATAATTTATGAATATAATTACACTCTGTATAATATAGACCACCTCCTTCGGGGGCGCATCATCACTTCGTTAGTCGTTTATTTTGACACAGGATATTCTAAAATTCTAAAATGCTGAAATGTGTTTCTATTCAAGAGGAATGCCTCAATCAAATGTTTCTTTTTTGGATTCTGTCCAAAATTAGAAACCGAAAAGCGAAACACTGACTGTAATAAACACGTAAATAACCCGCCGAAACCTGGAAGCTTTTAGGACTCATGTTAATATTGGCCTCACCTTTTCCACCAAAATTAAAAAGTTTATTGAATATATAACAATATATTTTAAATCACGAGTAGATGTGAGATCAAAAAAAGTTAAGGGAGATAGGTATATAATAGAATTTGTTGATCAAACACAACATAACAATTATGCTCTAACTTCAGCATGCTGTGTAAAAAAATAGATATTGTACTTCTAGCTAATACTATGTAGGTGTAAAAACATATAGAAAAACAGGTATCGAATTTCATTCTCATACAAAAAAGATAATAAATCTACTAATCTTAAATCTATTCGATTGTGAATTAATAGTACATTACGCTACAAGGGACGAAAGTTGAATTTTCGGCCCTGCGCGTCATGATGCCCGAGGCGAAAAGCCGAGGGCAACATGACGCGCAAGACCGAGATTTCAACTTTTGGCCCGTGTAGTGTATACTATTTTTCTTTATACCTCGGTCGAAAGTACTTGCGGAACGAGCGAAGCGAGTGCAGCTGGTCGTGGGTCAGACATCAAATACATTCGAAGAGTCAAGTTTTGTCATTAATGATTATTTTTCAGGTTATAGATAGAAATAGAAATGACACGAGAATAAACAGACCCTAGTTACAAGTGTAACTACGCATGAGAAATTTTTCCTCCCGCCGTAAACTGGGAGTAAATGTTAAAGACGACAAAACATCATGACGCGCAGGGCCGAAAATTCAACTTTCGTCCCGCCGTAAACAGGGAGTAAATGTTAAACTTTCTTCCCTGCAATTAGGGACGAAAGAACGTACTTTCGACCGAGGTATGAAGAAAAAGCTATTTGGATTTTTCGGGACGTTTTCCAAACAACTAAAATTTTTATAAAAATAACTGCTGTTGGTGGAATATTTCGGTCGCTATCAGAACAGTACTCAACTAATCTTTCTTTTTGTATACAAAAATAAACTTTGAATGGGGAACGCAGCTTTGGAATAATTATGTAGAAAAAATAAAACAGAGGAAAATGAAGCCACTTAGGAATGTCTCGGCTATTGTGATCATGGATTAACTGATGACGTTTTAATGCACCTATTACTCTTCGAAATGTTTGACATTCTATAAGAAAAATTTTGGAAATTTTGTTCATTTACTGAAGATAATTTACGGTAGGATTAAATTTTATGATTTTTATACGGTCTCTATGGTGTTCTGTTTAAATACATAAAATTAACTAATGGTGAGTTACAATATAAGAATACATATACCAAACAGTATATTATGGTGCTTTTATTTTATACACATTTGCGGTAATTTTTGCGTAGAATCTCTGCAATGAGCGAATTTACTTTAATATAATTTTCCCTTTCCCGATTAAACTATTAAAAGCTTTTAAAACTTTTCTTGTTTCCTCATTTTAAATTACAAAATGTAGTATTTGTTGCTTTTAATTTGAAAATGTTTGTTATTCCCACCGCTCATTTATAAAGTGTTTCTTTTGTTTATATCTCGGTATATTTGCAATTTGCTCGTGCGCCTTTCTAAGACAATAGACAAAAAGGCACTTATGCGTCGCCATAGCTACAAGTAAACAGACACGTTGCAATCAAAACGACCATCCATTGTCGTTTATTCTTACATCACTTGACTTTTCTTATTAATAACAGAGCTATGTGTATATATTACATGCCAGAGTACGTTTACAGTGTGTAATTAAAGCGTTGAAATAATTATTTTTATGAGATAGATTTACAATCGTTGCTCAGTTATACGTTGTTTTCATATTACTATTATTACAGGTTGCATGTCAATATCGTCAACTTGGACTTTTCGAGTAATTTTGTAGTTTAGCGACTCGAGTTTGATGGCGATAACCTTAATCCCATTCTCATTGAGGATGTCATTGACAGTTAAAAGTTCGTTAGGTAGTACAGTATTCACATCTGACCGATCTCTCATTGTGAGTAAAGTAACTCAAGATACTACGCCTCCTTACAAAAAAATAAATAAATAAAAACTTTCTTAGACTACAAAAATGGTCTATTGTCACAAAAAATGTTAAAAATAAGTCTTGCCAGTTGCAAAAAATAAAAATAATTGGTCTAAATAGTCTAAAAATTCCTAAAAAAACATCTACTGCCACCAATCAAAATTTAAAACGCTCAAATTTACAACTTTCTTTATTAATGACGATTATTATTGTCAAGCTCGAGTCGCTAAAAGCGTAGTCATTACTCGGATAGCCAAGCAGCTCTATCTCAATAATTGGCCCGGAACCATTCGGCGGGGTTGCTGATACCTACAGAAAGGCAGCAATCGAGAAATGTAGGCTAGAGAAGGTCCAGGAGTGGTTGAAAAAATCACCGGGCAAGCGACAAGCCAAAGTCTTTATAAAAGGACACTTGGCGAAATTAACTGCATAGCTGTTATTACAAAGGCAAAACGCTGTCAGATTGCTTGTCAATTTCTTGACAGAACATTATCGGCTCAGACAGCACATGAGTCAACTGAACTTGGCAGATACTGCCAAGACGAGGAAGAAACCGCATTTCACGTCCTATGCCAAAGTGAAGGCCTTACAGTGTAAAAAGTTAAATACCAAACGACCATTTAATTGTCATATACCGGCACATGGTCTATAATAATAAAAGTCTGAGACAAAAACCTACGCAAGTTTAAATAGGGACAAAGTGTAATTAGGCGATGCGCGGTTGTTTCGAGTAATGCTTAGCCGCATGTCAAATACAGCCTTCTATGATGTCATTTCTACTCGAGAGAGAATTTTTTCCGTTGGAGAGTGCATAACTCTTGAGATTTTTCCTTTTACTTTTTAGGGACGACAACTAAGCACAATATAAATTGTCTGACACTTGAGTTATTTGAGTTGAATTTAAGTAGCTGGGATGTACAAATCAATTTTTCAATGCTCTACAATGTAACTAAATATCAATACATAGATATCTATTTATATTCAGATTTTATTAATAATGAAAAATCAATGGATGATAATAGATCGTATAACTACCAACAACAGACAAATGATAATTTTTCTAGTTCTATAAAAATATATATTGTTACTGGCTTTTTAAACCTAGTGATATTTTCTACATCCGTTTAATTATTCTTTGTTAAACTACAATGAGCATAAAGGAATCGCATGAAATTTTGTTCAAACTGTTATTACCTGGTGCGTTATTAAACGTAACGAGATATAGTTCTTAGCGAAGTTGGTTTAATAATTCACAAAGAACAGCGAAAGTTTTCCTATTAGTTTTCTTCTCTTGTGCTCATTATCCTGAAATTATAGTAGGGGAGAACTGAGACTTGATCCTAATGACTCAATATTCATGTCTGTGTTTTTACCCACAAAAAAGAGAACTTTCTCAAAATTATTAGTCGACTACTAACAAAAAAAACCTTGAGTAATCTAGTTTTACCAAGTTATGATAGTTTATATTATACGAACTATAAAAATGTTACTGTATAACTTTTTCGTCAAAATTTATATTGGTTCAAATGAGATAGCAAGTATTTTAGAGGGCTCTTTGGAAACTGAAATAAATCACTTGATTAAAAATTCCCAAAAAGCAATTGGGTTTTTGATTAGAACTTATGGCACTTGGGTTACCAGCTAATAACAACCAATTAGCCTTAATGAATACAGGATAATCCAGAAATAATGACCGCGTACTGCAGATAAATTTGTTCTCTCTCGATTTGAACCCATAAACAGAGGCGCACTTTTACAAGCTTTCTATCTATTTTTTTACAAAAAAAGATACATTAAGATAGAGTTATTTTTAAGCAAGTACAAAGCATTTTAATCTAGATTTACAAATTTCAAAATATCACTTTAAGAGTTTGTTATACCTGAGTATGTAATCAGTTTTATTATGAATTATATTCTTCTCAGTTGCCTATTGTTCTTACTGAATAGTGATACGACTATGTAGGGATTTATTCATGAAAATCCCCGATATTTTCTCGATTCTCAAAGAATTAGAAACTCGAATCCAAACACATGGCAGTAAAGTTATCCCTTAAGAACATGGGGGTAGCGGGGGCAATTAGCAGAGTCGCTGCTCCCACAGGACTCTCCGACAGGAAATGCTTGTCGAAGGGAAAGTGCGGCCTCGAATTCCGGAATAAGGGTGACTTTCGATATTCGCGAGGGATGATGCACACTCTGACAGCTACAGATCGGTTTTGGTGACATACTTATGAGGGAAAAATATTGTGTTTGGGTCGTAATTGAATTTCGTGTCAATTCCAAATTGATGCGTATGTGCTTCGTGAATTCTGATTTTAGTACTTCAAAAATTGAGAACAAATTTAAATTGTAACAAAAAGAAATCGTTAATAAAAATTGCTCAGGAAATCTTCATTAGATTTAGTAAAATTTCTGCATTGGATGTTGATATTTTTTCAATATTTTTAGTTTTTATTGTCACAAAAAATTACATTATTAAATTCTTTGCTCGAAATAAATGTAAGTAATTCAATAATTGGGTGTATTTTACAACAGAATAAAAACACAAAGAGCGTATATTTTTATTCCCTTGTCAGTGCAAATGACACCAGAACTGACTGCACCGAGCTCGTCAAATTAAAATATTTTGCAGAGTATAAAGGTAGGTGTACTAGCAGAGTACAAATTGAGTTAGAATTCCCAAGTTGCGTAGGAAATTGGATCATGTAAATTGTTATTGTGCAAATGTACTTTATTACCAACTAATTTAAAGTTGAGTTCGTGCGGAATCCTCAAAATTTCATTCCCGTCGCCGAGTAAGAGGATAAATTATACCAGTAAATCAGGAAATAAGGTGTTTGGTAATATATCGTACTTGGAAATCCAGCATTTTGGTAAAATTGATCTGTCAGAAAGTATACTATTATAAATTATATTTTGGTATTAAAATATATTTTCAATATAAGCCTATATACAAGGAACCTCGAAATTATTTGGCCACACGAAAACTTCATATTCATAATAAAGTTACAAAAGGTGCAACAGCAATCACTGGTGTAATGAGACCGTGGCATAATGCAGACATGGAGGAAAAATTCTTAATGTGAGACTCAATTCTACAATCGGCGAAGCGGAGGTTTTAGCAAAGATGAAACGGTTACAAATGTACGTCCTAAACGGATAATAGACTTTCTTAAAAGACTTTAACTTAAAACTTATAAATAGATCTTTTAGGTCTGAGTGTAGTCCAATCGACACCACTTATAATCTACAACCTTGGCCCTCTCTGAAGATGCTGTCGTCAAGTCGATTGCGTTTAAGAGATTTCAGATAGGCAATAATTTAATTAGAAATAAAAGATTGGTTAAAGTAGATATCATTTTCTTAGTTCCACCACAAACCGTCCGCTTTAAAGTACAACAGATAAAAAATAATACGAAATATATAAAAATTATTTCTATTTCCTTTAACAGTATAGATTTAACTTTACAATGCAAATTTTTACAAAAACTAGACTCACTACTTGATAATTTATCTTTATTCACGATAATATCGTGAGCTAGTGTCCATATAAACATTAAAACATTCCTAGATATTTTTCACAGTTATAAATACTGCTCGGCACTGTGAAATAAACTAAAGAAAATAATGAATTATTTATCAACGATCTTTAGCCTCTGGTACCAGTGTGCACTCCTGGTTATTGCATAAAATTAATTTACATTTAAATGATATATCAGGAATTTTACATAATAATTTTTTAACAAAAACCGAAATAATTTTGCTAGATTATAATTTCCTATCTATCATGTATACATTACATTATCAATTCCGAACATATTAGATCATTCTCATTAACATATCTGTGTAATATGATATGTCAACCATATCTACAGGATAATACATTATCCTATTTAACCCTTGAGTTACGCCCTTATCTTAATTTCGAAAGATAAAACCAAATTCATTGCATCTATAAAATATGCGGTCCGTGTGTGAAGAAAAATTATGATTAATCATTTTTTAATTAGTTTTCTTTCAACAAATTTATATCTGAAGAAACATTCAATTCTGTTTTTAGTTAAATTGTTATTACTATCGCTTTAAGGTTCTTTTTATTTTCTTTACATTGAACAAAGACGATTCTACAAATATTTCTATTAAAATTAAAGTATTTCTTTGTTTCCCAACTTTTAACTATAACTACAATACTCTTTTATATGGTTATTGTAATAACAAGTTTTGGTTTTATTCAACCTACACGAAGAAAAAAAGAAAGGAAAACTTAATCAAAGCAGTGTATAATTAAACAAAATAATCATCTAGTCCATAATAACATAGTAAGAAACGTGTAATCTTAATATAGAAAGTGACCTTTCATCTCTTAGAGCCATGTTTACATTAGCGTCGCTTGTGTGAATTATTTGATTAAGAAGTGCATAGATCCGTGCTGTCATAACCTCTTACTCAAAGCTTAATGATAATTACAGGAAAACATGCAAATTTTCAATGTAGGAAGTTAGAAAAATAGCAAACATGACACGATCTATCAAGATTGCAAATTAAAGGTTGCACAAATATGGAATTTACATATATAAGCAGTAATATGAATATCTAGAACAATATCTATAGTGTACATTTCTTATCCAAAGCTTTTACTACATTGTGCACGACCTGAAGATAGGAATAAAAAACTGGTCAATTTAGAGATAAAACTTATACAGAGGAATTACAAAACCCACCCAAGGGTTAAGATCAGTCCTTTAAAACTTAATCAGTACAAATTTTTGTAAACTGAGCAATGGGTATAAACATATAATAACCGTTTCAAAAACAAAATGTGTCCTCATTTCCAGAAATCTTTGCCAATGTAGTAGGAATTGAATGCCAAATTTAGGAAATGGTTTGTACGTGACCATCTAAAGAGACTCAATGCCGATATTTGCAATGAAGCAGGGTTGGCTTAAGGGATATTTATGAGAGAAATATATATCAACAAACTTGTAGATACAGACAGAAGAAATATCAAAATAACAATAAACGTCGATATTTTAAATGTCGAATATTAGAGCAGTAAAAATCTTAATTTTTATTTAAACTGTATGTGAGTCTATTTAATCATTTTAAGAACTATTGTGACCAAGAATCTAATAAAAACAGTCCCTGGGGATGTTGCTGGTCATCCCCCTAAATACTATACTGGAAGGAATGTAAAGGGGTGGCAAGGAGAGTCAATTTTATGTGCGACACCGTGGTGGAATACGTAATGTCCTTCGAAATATGGTGTCGGTGTATCGGGAAAGGGTGGCTACACTTTTTTACGACCACTTTAGCAACAGGGTGGGTCCAAATGTTATACACCTAAAGTTATAAAATGTTTAATGAGACGTTTAAATATCCCACATAGTTAAAATATATACGGTTTAATACGTTATTAAGGATGGGATATGGTTTTATGTAACTTTGTCAAAGTTTAAAGAGAATTTTGAATTATTTAATTCGTGCAAAACTTTGTTATTATGTCACTTTATAGGTTTCAATTTGATTGTTTATTTCTTAATTCTTAACTTAATTCGCAATAATAGTACCCAAGATTTTGATTTTCACATTTTACCATATTTTTGATTAGTTATATTCTTCTATAGATACTCTTGACAATATTTTCTTCTTATAGAAGATAGAAAACAACTGAGTCATACAGCAAAACACGATGAACACGGCTTAGGATTATTCATGTTGTTTTTATCAAATAATTTAAAAAAAGCATTATTATCATGTATATTCCACCCTGTAGGTTTTCATACTTTCCCAATACCTGCATATGGCGTAAACTGAGGGAATAAAGGGGTCTTAGTAAATATGCAGATTCGATATTGTTTACCTCGGTCAGGGGTCCGTTTTGGGCTCAAATTGTGAATATAAATTTAGTAGAATTGAAAAGTTACAAAATAAAATAACTCTCTTTAATCTAACACCAAAAGTTACAATAATTATACACACCTAGAGGGTGAATAGTAAGTAGCTTAAGCACATTAAAATCACATAGAGTAATGTACGTGCAGTATTGACAGAAGTAATATCAAAAATGTCAACAGTATATTTTATAGCAATATTCACTGGTTCTAAATTGTAAATAAAACTCTAGCTTTTAATTTACTATAATTAAGTATAATATAAAATAAGTAGCAGTAGCTGATATCACGGCAACATCTAAACAACCGGCCAGTACAGAAGACAAATGGAATAATATTAAAAAAGCTATCGTGACCACCACCAAGACTCTGATCGTCTCCCAAAATAACAAAAAGAAGAAATGGATGACTGACAAAATATTATCAATGATGGATGACCGCAGATCATTTAAAAATAAAGACCAAACCAAATTTCAGAAGATTAACCGACAAATACGAAAAGAGATTCGCAAATCAAAAGAACAATGGCTGCTAGACAGATGCGCAGAAATGGAGGAATTGGAAGAAAAGCACGACCACTTTAACATACATAAACTCATTAAAGAAGTAACAGGTCATACAAAACCTTGAAGTTTCAACAGTATTGTAAAGGATAATAAATTAATTATTGATCCCAAGGAACTACTTCAACATTGGAGAAACTATACACAGCAACTATATTTAGAAAACACTAGAAAAAACTCTGAAAATGAATATAATAGTGAACCCTCCCCTAAAATATTGAAATCCGAAGTTGTAAGGGCAATTAAACAGAGCAAATGGGGAAAAGCACCAGGCCCAGATGACATATACATAGAGGTTCTAACAATGTTGAATGAAGACAATATAGACGCCTTGGTAAATCTCTTTAATGACATTTATGGGTTCGGTCAAATTCCACAGCATTGGCTTCAATCAATCTTTGTACCAATCCCAAAAAAGCCAAACGCTAATAGTTGCGACCAATTCCGAATGATCAGCTTACTGAGCCAGGTCCTAAAACTCTTCTTAAGGATAATTCATACAAGAATATACAACAGATGTGAGAGAGACATTAGCCCCACACAGTTCGGTTTCAGACAGGGTTTTGGTACAAGAGAAGCACTTTATAGCTTAACTGTCCTACTTCAGAAATGCAGAGATCAGCAAAAAGATGTCTTTCTATGCTTTATAGACTACCAGAAAGCGTTCGACTGTGTTAACCATTCAGAATTAATAAGATTGCTCCAAGAACGTTTGATAGATAATAATGATCTTAACATCATAAAGAACCTTTACATGAATCAAGTAGCATCCGTGAGAGTAGGACAGGAATTTACATCATATTTCCCAATCGAAAAAGGTGTACGACAGGGCTGTGTTCTGTCCCCCCTCCTTTTTAATCTTTACTCGGAAACGATTTTCGATAGAGCCTTAAGTGACATTGAAGATGGAATCAAAATCAACGGACAGACTGTTAACAACCTTCGCTATGCTGATGATACAGTCATAATAGCCGACAGCCAAGAAGCGCTACAACGACTAATAAATAGAATAAACACTGAAGGAGAACGACTGGGATTGAAGATTAATATAGACAAGACGAAGGTAATGGTGGTTAGTAGAACATGAAATATGCAATTAAATATAAGAGTAAAAAATAAGAACATCCAAAAGGTCTCCAAGTTCAGATATCTCGGTAGTTGGATAGCTGAAGATCTAGATCCAGATCTAGAGATACGTAGCAGGATTGAACAAGCCAGAACAGCATTAACTAATATGAGAGCCTTGCTAAGCAACAGTGGCCTAAACTTAACGCTTCGATATCGCTTTGTAAAGTGTTACATTTATTCCATACTGCTATATGGTGTAGAAACCTGGACCATAAAGGCCAACGTGATGAAGCGATTGGAGGCCTTTGAAATGTGGGTATTTAGAAGATTACTTAAAATTCTTTGGACTGATCACACAACAAATGTTGAAGTATTAAATCGAATGGGCAGAGAAAGAGAGTTGTTGCCAATAATAAAAAGAAGAAAAACTGCTTATCTGGGGCATATATTTCGAAATTCCAAGTACCAGTTCTTAAAGCTTATAATGGAAGGAAAGATAGAAGGAAAACGGGGCATCGGAAGAAAAAAACACTCATGGCTTAAAAACATCAGGGATTGGACAAACCTCGATGCCCATGCACTCTTTAGAGCCACACAAGATCGAGAGGAGTTTGCCAGAATTGTCGCCAACATCCACTAATTGGATTAGGCACCTTAAGAAGAAGATAAAATAAGTTTATTTTATAAATTGATATAAAGCTGTTGACATTTAAGTTATTACTTTTATTACGGTTTTACGTACAATAACCGCGTTTCATCTTTCACTCTCTTCTATTACATATAAGAAAACTGAAAGTCCGGTTCTGCATTCATTTACAATTTTATCCAAAGAATTTCCTTATTCCTACTTCTTTTAAGATACCATCCAATCCTATAAATTTAACTATTTTTTCTTGGCATATACCTCTTTCTCTTTGTATATATCTACTAGATATGCACTTAGACAATACGATCAATTGGTGGATTGATCTATAGCTGCAGCTAAGAAGCTATAGCCTGGCGGTAGACTCCGGTTTGCGGCTTATTACTGTAGAAAAGAGAATTATTGAACAGCTGTTAAGTGATTTCTCTGGAATTTATGGGACGAGATTTAGATTGTGCGGTGAACGTTCACTTCAAGTGGCACAGAAAAGGAACTAGATGAGAATTGCGTTTTTGCGTTTGCTATTGAGATACAAAAATTATAGCAAATTTTAATAGAAAAGGTTTTTTAACCTACAATATTTTTGAAAATATAATAACTCTAAACGAAGAATAAATAATAAAACTATAATGATAATTTATTTCATTTTAAAAATATAAAGTATGAACTTCTAAAGTAAAGGAAAAATGTTTTAAAAGTTTAATCATGAAAGTCATTTTCTTTCTAGATAAAATGTGTTTCTCTTTAAACTTACTAGGAAGGAAGGAAATGTGATATGTCTTGTAAAGTTATAAAATTGAAGTTTGCCAACGTTATTGTACTCTGGTGTACCAACTTTTTTATGATTTAATATATTAGTATATTGGAATTTATATAAATTTTTTGTTTCAGCTAACATGCAGAACACTCAAAATGACATAGTTTTGTATACAGTTCTCATAGTGGTAATTTTCGTAGCCTGTTTCTTGTCTTACTTTGTGATAAAGATGTATCGGAAAAAAGGCCAACATCAAAGCATTTACAATATGGCATCAAACGGTAAGTAACTAAGTATAAATCGTATAATAAGAATCACTTAAAAAATTTTCACAATCACAATCATAAACACTGAACTTATATATACAAATATTTGTTCTTTTCTCTCGTTTATTTGATTTTCTTGTTCTCTTTTGTTCGCATAGAAGGTCAATTGGCCAAAATTCAATATCGTACGTGACCCATTTATAAAAAATTCACTTTTACGATTCATAAATCCAATATATTAGACTCACGTTCGATATTCTCTCGATCAGAATTTAAATCGCCGTACGCTTTATGGAACCAAACCAGAAATAAATTTGAAATATTAGAGTTTTAGTTATTCACAATTCGATTTACTGCTTTTAATTTATTATCTTCATACCTATATTCAATTCGTATTTAAGTACATAAAAAAATCAGTAATGTATCCGCCAATTATTATTTTCCAGTGGCAACTAACTCAACTTAATCTGACCTATATTTGACCCTTGAGTTCTTCATTATAATATTTTCCCCATATGAAATTTCCCGTTGCTAAAATACAAACCGGTCATGAACCTGAAACTCAACCCGTCCTGAGCCTGAAACACAAGTCGATCCTTTTTTAGTCGATGAGCCTGAATCACAAAATGCTCCTAAAGTCGATAGAAAATAACAATAAGGACACCGACAATGTTCCGGGATGCCCGAAATAAAAATACCTAGCAGTTAAAATTTTCCATCTCTTTCTCCGGAAGTTATTATGCTAAAATCCGTTAAATGAGTGCAAAAAAATTGAGGAAAAATTGCTACCCGTACATCGTCTTCCTTTTTAAAAAGAAGAAGAAACAGAAGAAAGGAAGAGAGAAGACAGAAGTTAAAGAAAGCTCTGATGAGTCGAAGAAAAAAGCAGATACTTTATGTTTATATTTTAATGATGAATATTTAACATCTGAAGATTTGAACCAGAGAGGCCATCTTCAGCCTGCAGACATTGGTACAAAATTGCCTTGACCAAAGAAAGAACGCCTTCATATGTTTCATTGACTATGAAAAAGCTTTTGATAATGTAAGACATGAAATCATGGTAACATATCTTCAAGAAATTGGATTGGACGACAAAGATGTAAGAATGATTGCTAATCTATATTGGCACCAGACGGCTCAAATACGACTTCAAAACTCAGCAACAACAGAGGAATTTGAAATAAGGAAAGGAGTCAGGCAGGGCTGCATTTTATCCCCAATGCTTTTCAATCTCTACGTGGAGAGAGCTTTTGCTGAGATAACATCTGAGAGACCCATGGATATTATAGTTAATGGTATCCCAATTAATAATATACGCTACGCTGACGACACCGCAATAATAGCCGATAATGCCAACAATCTGCAAACCCTACTAAATACTGTCAATGAGGCAAGCCAACAGAGAGGCCTAAAGATTAACACCGGTAAAACAAAGTTTATGGTTATATCTAGAGATATCTTGCCAAACGTAGATCTTCAACTCAATGGGGAGCAAATAGAGCGGGTCAATAAATTTATATACTTGGGGTCTGTGGTGAACGACCAGTGGAACCCAGAACTTGAAATAAGGTGCAGGATAGAACAAGCAAGAGCCACTTTTCTAAAACTAAAAAAATTCCTCACAAACCGGAATCTAAATTTCAAACTCAGGTACAGAATGGTCAAATGTTATGTCTGGTCAGTTCTTCTGTACGGAGCGGAAGCGTGGACGCTTAAAGCTGCTTCCATCAACCGAATTGAAGCATTCGAAATGTGGACTCTGAGACGCATGCTAAAAATACCGTGGACGGAACATGTCAGAAACGAGGATGTGCTCAGGATAGCTGGACTGGAGGACCGAGAACTCTTCGAACATATTAAAAAACGAAAAATCTCTTACCTGGGGCACATCATACGGGGAGAGCGGTATGACTTCCAACGCCTGATACTGCAGGGAAAGATCAAAGGTGGAAGACGAGGTATTGGAAGAAAGAAATTATCCTGGCTCAGAAATATCCGCCAGTGGACGGGAATAAGCGACTTCCAGTCGCTACAGGAAGCTGCCGTAAATAGAGTCATATGATGGGAAAACGGAGGACGCCTTACGCAGGAATCTGCATGGCACTCAAAGAAGAAGAAGAAGATTGGATTTTGTCTTCCGTGCAAAAAGACAGTCTGAATGGTCTTCGAACTCTATAAACCCGATAAGAGGGTGTACCCCTTCATGGATAGATTGGAATGAAGGATATTTTCTTTTTTGGAATGAAGCTAAAAAGTTTTTATGTTCAATTTTTGCCTGTATAATCTTCAAGTTTTGATTACTTTCAATATAATATAAGTAGTATTCAGTACAAGTGATACTTTTATTTTTTCAAATCAAAGCTTCTAAGATATCTCATCCAAGTTTTAAAACACATTCTAATAACGTTGGAAATATATTTATGAGTTTTCCAATCTAACTTTGATCTTCCTTTTATGAAATATGGATAAAAAACTCCTAAACCCTGTTATCGATTAAGTAGCAATTTTTTATTCATTCATTTAAATCTGTCACAAGCCACGTGATGTTTGTTTTGAATGTGAAACTATATTCGGAAACACGTGAAAAGACTTGTAAGCTAGGGAAAAGATCACGACCCGTGAAATCAACGATTTAGAAAACATCGTTAATCTCATGTCTTGTCTAAATTGTAACTTCAGACACACTTTTTTTCATCCAGCCCTAGCTTTGCGGTGTAGTTTTGATATTTTTTTAGATTTATCTCTGGGATTTCAAAGAAAATAAGTTTATTTGGAAGGCGACGGAGTGTCTGTGAGAAGATTGATTAAATTTTAACACCACAGTGAAACTGTTAATTAAGCTATCTTAATCATATAATGTTATAGATCTTAATTCAACGTTGAAATATCGCTGTTAATTCTTTGACACAGCATTAAAATTGGTTTATTTGTAAATATATGAAAAAGGTTAATAAAAAGTTTTAAGTTCATCGTGTAACTTGATCTATTTTTAAATTATATAAAAATCCATTTTGTTGTTTAAATGCTTTTAAGGACTTAAGGAAATCGATTATCCGCTTAGGCGCTTAGTACGTAAGTTTGTAACCTGATCAGGTTCTTTAAAGACCTATTGCAGATGTTTATGTCATTGGCGAACTGCAGTTACAGACAATACGTTTAGCTATTTCATCTGCATGCTCACAAAATCACTCTCTACTTTGCTCATTTTATAAAGTTGGTACTTCAGTCTACAGTGTTCTATGAAAATGTATGTGATTACTTTGAGCTTAGCTTTCTGAAACTTTTAGAGTCATTTAGAGTAACGCAGTGAAGGCAGCATTAACTTTTTTGCTTGTCTTTGGCTTGAAGTGTTTTTTCAGTAGGCTATACTAAGTTCCTCTTCCACATTTTTAAGTTCATCCATAATGTGACATTTTGAGATGCCACAGATTCGATAAATGGAGTACTAACTCCTTCATATGCGAGTTTTTTATCAATCTCAGTTAGGGATACCCTACTACTCAGAGAAAGTTACCTACTTTATGTTTTGCAGTTGCTTAAGAGACTGTTTGCAGTTCCAAGTTGCTTTAGAATTAAACGTGGGAGTTTCTAGATTCTTCAATAAATATTCTGGTCAAAGTAAGTTGTCTTTTAATGCAGTTTTAAGCACAGACGTCTATTATTTAATTTCTCTTAAAATTTTCATGTAGAATTTATTAAATTTAAATTTTCGATTTCGAGTCTACGCTGATTGGATTCAAATTTATTAAAACAGTAAGGCTAAGTTCAGATGCAACGTGCGTTGACGCACGTCAACGTACGTTCAAATTACGATGAGTTCAAATGACAATCGAACGTGCGGTGCGGTTGGTCGGATTCACTCGAGCCTGGAAGATGGACGTGGAAGAACCAATTATTTGGTGGTTATATTATAAGAAAAATAAAAATACCAGATAACGGAGATATTGGGTTCACCCAGTTTTGCAAAACAGACTGTCAAAAAGTTTATTTGCAATATTATACCCTTAAACTTAGAACAAATAGATGTATATTCTCTATTTACTTCAGAATGTTTATCAAATCATTTGACGAGTTATCCAATTTCACTGAAAAACCAAAACAATATCTATGCAAAAACCATGTGATAACTGCAGAAACGCGAGTACAACTGAACAACAATATTGCTTTTGTTGATCTTTCAAACCGCAAGTGAAACGTCAGTTTGACAACGTCTTGAGATTTTTTGCGTAAGCTTGCGGTACCGCTCGGTAACGTCCGTTTTTGTGCGTTCATGTGATTGTTTGTAAATAAACACTATGATATCTAAACGTGCGGTTCGAAAACGTGCGTTAACGCACGTTGCATCTGAACTTAGCCTTATATTTGCAATGAACTGATGTCAATATATATTTTATTGTTCTAAAATTGGTATAATGTTCATTTTCCTTTATGTAGCGTTGGAATCATAATGTATTTTTCGTTTTTTGTCGAATCTAATTCTTTAGATGTACCTACGTATGTTGTAGATATTTGATACGTAATAATTATTCAAACCCTCTTTAATGTAAAACACACGTAAAAATGTGATTAAATCATTTACACGGTTCTAGATTATTTATAGAGGTATTTTGTGGCCAGGGCATATGGTCCGTGTAAATTCAGACCGTAAAGTACCTTTTTAGACCACATGGGAGTCTTTTAATCAACACACATATGTTTGATAAGCTCTCTCTGTCTTATTAGTAAAAAGATATATATAATTTCGGTCTCTCTCGTATGAATACTAATATTTTTAATAGTTATTTAGCTTTTTATACGAAACTTAGTTGTATTTATAGATCAAGGAATGGAAAACTGACGATTTAAGAGAATAAATCGAGAATCACAATTAGTAAGAATAATGCATTGCCATTAATGGCAACAGAACAAGCACTAGCTTTGTGATTAATGAACTTTGAACGCGATAAGTCATCCTAAAAGAGTTCAATTCATCATTCAAACCAGAAGAATGGGATATTTCTCACTTCTCTTTCGTCGTTTTATTTCTTGTCCCAACTCGAGGAGGTCTCGCAAGAGGAATATTAAGTGATGACAATTCAGAAATGCTTTTTAAATATGGAATATCTTTGTATTGGTAACAGACTATTCTTCTAATATGGTTTTACTGGACTCACAACAAGCAGATATAAAATATTTGCCCTTTAAAAATAATCTCACAGGAAGTTTTAAGTGTAAACTTTAAACTAAAATTATAACTAGAATGTTCTATTCTTTGTATTCGTAGCTTATAATAAATTGAATTTCCAATAAGAAAAACGAAACTGCACGAAAAACATTAATACATTGTTACAATTAATACCCTAAAGGTTTGGTTTTTAATGAGTCCTTTTTGCTATACCAACCGGTACTAACAATGTGGAAGTTTTTATCTCTTAATCAACGTTGAGGCAATTATCAACGGTTAATTTATAGCCGTATAAAGCGATTTTATTATTGAATTTGATTGCGCCATTCCGGTATTTCATCGAGGTCCGAATGTCTGTGACAAATAGCGCGGTTAAACATTGCAAACCGAGCATATCCGTCGATGAGGGATTCCAGTATTGTTTGTAAGAAAACCGCAAAAATGACATCGCATATAAAACATTGGGAATGTAAAAGATTTTAATTTAACTTTGATGGTATGATGTGTATGTATAGAAACATTGTATCATATATAAGAAGTGTTAGTATACCTTACTTTGACAATTGGTTCAAAACTATTACGAAAATGAATAGAGTGTAAAAGGCATCTATATACAAGACTGACTAGAAAAAATCAGTTATTGACGAATTCGCAAATAAGTCTATCGGTGTAACTGAAAAGATATTACAGTATCCAGCCAGCTACAAGAATTTTGCTAGAAAATGTATTAAATGACCTGCATGCAGATCCTTTCCGTTGGCGAGGCAGAGATTATAGAACTAATCTCAATATATAACTGAAAATTAGTCAGTCGATCCAGAAGTACCTTTTGTTCATCTATCTTTTCCAGACAGGAAAGTTTAGCTATCTTCGACGGTTTAATAGACCAAGAGATCCATAGAATGCTCTGCTTAGCTCACTTCAAAGTTTTTGTTTATCTATCTTTCTCAGACAAAGGTATAGTCATCCTCGATGGTTTAAAAAGAAATAACTAAAGATTCCGTCTAGCTCACTTCAAAATTTTGGTTCATGTATTTGTCTACATTTCTAACAACAAGGAATGCCGAGTCTGTAGACCATTTAATAAACTTGATAGAGATAATAGTATCCAAAAAATGTGATAATATATTCGAACTGCCATGAGCTTAGAAACATCAGAAATTACTGGAACACGGAAGTATCTGATTTTTTAGGTGGTAACTAAGAACTGCTAACTGTTAAATATTTTGAACTAAACATCTGAAATGTCATACAATAAAACCTAAATAGTTTCTTTAACTGGGAGTGTTTCTGTCTACGCCTCTGATTTAAAACGATTCGTATTAAACGTTATGGGGATTAATATTGGAAGTTACGGGGATACTTTGTAATCAGTAACGACTTGAGCTTTGGTTTATGGCTTACTAAGAAGTAATTTGGAATTTGTACCCAGAGTTATGGACAACGCGAAAGAAATTTTGATATTTATAACAAAATCATTCTATATTTTTTTAAATTAGAATTAGTGATACTCATAATCATTGTAATATTTTATATCAGAATAGTATTTATTTAGTTATCTAATAACATATCTCCATAAAATTAAAAGTATTATACATCCCCGGTATCTATCAGTTCCATTAAATATTTCGACGAGCTTATTTCCAAATTAAAAAATATGACAGATAAATAGTCGGGCAATTAAAGAAATGCCTAGAATTTTATGCTCTCCCTAATGAACTCACAAAATGAAAAACATGTGTGTGGCTCTAACTTTGAAATGCAGTAACAAAAAACGTAGGCATATAAAAAACATCAAAAATTTTTAGTTTTATTTTTGGGGGGTTTTTCAATTTGATACGTTAATTATGTGTGTATAATGACTCCACGGGAAACACACATACGAGGTGGTCTGTTTTATGGGTTTTTACGAGGTCATGTCAAAATTTTAAATTACTTTTAATGTTTAACTATCTGACATTGATTGCTTAACTACAATTACATTTTATGTTTTTTAGATTATCATCCTGAGTTTTTTCCTGACCCCGATAAGAAATCGTTAACACTACAACCAGATGTCACTCAGACTGTTCCACCATGTTATGAGTATCCTTATACAACTCCAGCAACATCTGTGACTCGTTCGGTATCCGAACATCACTATGATGTTCCTCATTTAACATCAGGGAGTGATATACAGATGTCACCAGCGACAAGTTCTACGTTAGAATCATCTAGCGGGAAAAGAAGCCAAATGAGTGGATTTACTAATAACTGTAAGTATGCTATATTTTCTATATTTACATTGTTACGCTTGAATATTTTACTTCCCATTTTCTATACGAGTAGAGTTAATATAAATTTGCACTTTATATCACAGATTCTTATTTGTATTTAGAAATTAAAAATTTTAGAGTCCGGAGAAAGTTGTTATAAGTACTTTCAAGACGAAATGGTCAATTCTGTTTAACACTGAAAATATTTTACCATTTACTTTTAAAGGATTTAAGTTTTTAAAAGTATAGTAATTCAGTAATTAAAAATCAGCTAACGAATTGATTTTATTTTACAGCTGACTCTACCTACGAAGTAGCTACAGACACAGTAACCCTACCAATAGTATCCCTACCAACGGCCTACGCAGTAACTCCAACAACAAGTGGAAACTACACGAGTTCAACCCTATCGAGTATTGGAGGTTTTCTAAACCTTCCAGAATCAGCAGTGAATCTACTTATTCCTGAAGGAACGTTATCTCGATCAAGGAAACACGAATTATTTCTGTCAATCTTAAATGAAGATTGTTTCAGGCCTAAATTAGCTGAAGGTCTTACTCAGTTAAGTCCAGTGGTATCTTGTGGACCTAATATTTCACTAAACAAAGCTGTTGTGTTGAAAATACCTCATTGTGCTGAACTAACAAGAAATAGTTGGCAAATATCTGTACTGCAAAGCGACTGTAGTGATTCGCAGTGGCAGAATGCAGTCACATTAGGCCAGGAAACTATTAATACAACCGTATTTTGTCAATTAGATAAATCTGCAGCTTACCTAGTAACTGAATCTTTAGCTAGGTATGTTATTGTAGGTAGATCTGTAAGTGGAGCTGCTATTAAAAGACTGAAATTAGCTGTTTTTGCACCTAAACTATGTTTTCAATCTTCTGGAGATTATAGTATAAGAGTTTATGTATTGGAAGATACAGATTCTTCTATGGAAACAGTTTTTGGACAAGAAAAAAGACTTGGTGGTTATCTGTTAGATGAACCAAGATCTATTACGTTCCAAGATGGTGGTGCAAATTTATGTTTAGGATTGGATAATATTAGTGAAGGTTGGAGAGCTAAACCTTCTACTAATTATCAAGAAATACCTTTCAGACATTTATGGCAAGCTAATAGTAACAGTTTACATTGCTCTTTCACGTTAGAAAGTTTTGAAATTTCACGAAGCTTAAATTTTAAACTCAGAGTAAACCAGAAAGGATTCGATTATATTCAAGTATTCGATATAGTTTGTAAAGACGATGGAGGTGATACAAGTGAGAAAACTAGCTCGGGAAAATTTAACCATAACGAATTTGTGCCAAAAGTTGAAACTACAAAATCTACAGATTCCCGAAAGGGTGTTGAATATGTTAAAAGTGCCAAACGAGTAGAAACGAAAAATATGATATTAACCGATCGTGGTGTTTCAACATGTGACGATTTCACCTTCAGACTCACTAAAACTCTTCGAAAACAACTGTGTCAATGTTTAGATCCTCCAATTCAACGCGGGAATGATTGGAGGATGTTAGCTCATAGTTTAAAAGTTGATAGATATATCAATTTCTTTGCCACTAAACCATCACCTACGGATTGCATTCTAGATTTATGGGAAGCCAGAAATCGGGGTAGTAATGCACTTACTGAGCTTAAACAAATTTTCACTGAAATGGAACGATTTGATGCTGTGAATATTTTAGATAATTCTTTGGGACCCAATTGGTTGTAATTTTATTTGTATATTTATATATATAATTTATGATTGTTTTATTAATTTATCTGGATGCTTGCAGCTTAAAACAATATACACTCTTTCAATTTATTGATAATAAAATAAAACTAAATACTGTTTTAAGCTGCAAGAGTTATGTTTTTATTATTAATTTAAAAAAGTTTTCTTTTAATAAAGATCTGAAAGGACCTTTGTTAAAATAATATGCTATATATACTTAACATAGCTTTTCTCGAATTTATATTTATGTAAAAAAACAAATTATTTTAATTGTCAGAGTTGTTAAAATGTGTAATAAACTTAAAGGGTTGAAAACATTTTAAAAAATAAGAAAATTGGACCACGATCCAGAATTGTGCAATTTATATATGTAAAGGACATTTTATCAACGAAAAATTTGAAAACCCCCAAAAGCAAATCTGGAGCTATAAGATTCTTTTTTATATTACATATGTTGTATTTTGTTGACAATATTTATTCACTTGTTAAAAAGGCACCAGATTATTCGAAAAATTAAACTGTAGTTGTAGAATTAAAAAAAAATATTATTGAAAATATAAAATGTACCAAAACAAGAAACTAGACTTCTTCACAATTTGTTTAATATTATAAATGATTATTTGGTACATTTTACTAAAATTTTATTCTGTGTCTACAAAAAATCTTTAAATATTAGTTTTATGTTAGAAGAGACTTTGTACAGTTATAACAAAATTTACTTAATTAACTATACCGATAAAAACGAAATTGTGTAGACTTTTATACAGAAAAAATCAAAAGTAGTTTTCTAGATATTTTAGAAATGTTTTGTACAAAAAAAAACGATAATTCATGTAATTAGATGCAGTTCTAAACGTTGATATGTAATATGTATTCTAGAAATTATATAATAACGATGTATATAAGGTCAATATATTGACGATTTTTTTATGAAAATGTGTTTTTATTTCTACCTTTGGGTTCCTTTTCCAAGTCAAGAAGCTTCCAGTCCATAGATATTTTTTTTAAATTAATTCAAGGTGTTACCCATAGATGGAGCCACTTATGAACCTTTGATAGATACGCAACCAAAAAGTATATAAGTAACGAATCTATTAGGGGTGGTTGGACGGGGTGACCTAATCCCGCGTTACTTTCCCAAGTAAAGAATCTTCCAATCCATAGATATATTTTTTTTATATTAGTTTAAGACATTACTCATAGATGGAGCCACTGATAAACCTTTGATATATATACGAAACCAAAAAGTATATAAGTAATGAATCTATTAGGGGTGGCCTAATCCCACGTTACTTTCCCAATTAAAGAATCTTCCAATCAATAGATATTTTTTTTAAATTAGTTTAAGGTATTACTCATAGATGGAGGCACTTATGAACCATTGATATATACGTAACCAAAGTGAAATTTTTTCAAATATTGATTGAATTTTTCTGAATAGTTGGTTTAATTTTTTGAAATATTTCGAAGTTCATATTGTTATCCATAGATGGAGCCACTTATGTGCAATGGAAATGTACTTACCCAAAAAGTATATAAGTAATGACTCGCTATGGGGCGGTTGGTTGGGGCTCGGGATGGCCTATTGCCGCGTTCCTCCCCCAAGTCAAGAAGCTTCAAGGGTAAAACCAGGTCCCATTTTTGATTAAAAATAGACAATTTTGTTGAACAATAGAATAAAAATATGATAATTAGATATTGTTGAACGCAAGTATTGATTACAGATTTCTTCTTTTGCTAAATCACAACTTGGGACTACCATTGGTAGATGGCGTGTTATGAATTAAAATTTATTTTTCGTCTCATTTTTGTTAAAAAAAGACAATTAGATATTGTTGAACGCAAGTGTAAATGACAGATTTCTTCTTTTACTTCACCACAACTTGGGACACCCTTTGGTAGATGGCGTCTTATAAATTATAATTTATTTTGGTCTAATTTTTTTATAAAAAAAAGACAAAGAAAAATATTGTTGAACGCAAGTGTAAGTGACAGATTTCTTCTTTTGCTTTATTACAATTTCGAACATCTTCTGGTAGATGGCATCACATGTATCCAACTCATTTTTGTTCTAATATAAACCCTTTTGCTTATCAAATGTGTTTTATTTGGTGAAAATTATTACTAACTACGAAGTTTCTGGAGAAAAAAATAATTTTTTTTTCATAACAAATTCAGCATCCGTTATTTTGGCATAAAGTTGTGTTTTTGATCATACGTTTGTCAAAACCAAATGCGCACTGGATACAAATACACAGTAGCGACATCTGATGGTAACAAGCATTGATCAAATAATTCGGATTTCCTTCAACACTCAACAACTTCTGGACGAACTCCTAGAATTCAGAACTATTTTCCTTCCATTCTTCTACATCCAGTTTCAATTTAACCTGTACTCTTGTCCTTACACACTACATAGAATCTGAAACCATGCTAGTCCATTATTTGTCTATTTCACTCACTGCAAGAAAACATAAATATCAATGCACAGGCATTGTTGCGAATGGTCGACTGTCTGCCTGTAAAATTTTACAACCATTTACCTTATAAAAAGGATATAAATTTGTATGCGAATGATTTAGCATTATATGATATTCGTAATCAGCGACCCCAAAAACCTCTTAATAGGTACCGAGTGCACACTCATTTTGTATCGAATTTGCATAAAATTGCTGAAGACGAGGTCCGTCTTATACACCAGGTGTTTCGGAGACCATCGCCATTATAATATTCGTATTTAGCGACCCAAAAAACCGTCGAGTACCAAGTGTGCACTGATTTTGTACAGAATTTACATAAAACCCCAGGAAAAGAGGTAAATACCCTAAGCACCAAGTGCCGCGGAGCTTTCTGCATCATGATATTCTTATAGTAATTCTTATAGTATAAGCAAACAAATTATTTTAGTTACAAAATGTAATTAGTTTATAATTAATTAAAGTAAGTAAGTAAGTAATTTCGTAACTCAACATCCGCATAAAATACTGTGTTTGTAAAGCGCCATCTAACCGTTAAAGACAAAATTTTATAAAACTTAATTATATAACTCTGTATACTACATTCCGCCGACCCCAACAAACGCCGACTCCAACTAGGCTTGGATAAAGACTAAACTACAGACCGCTGTGTGTATCAATATTAAATATTATTGATCGCCGAAGATACAACTTTTATCTACTAGGTGACGCCACAATGTCCGCAAAGAATCCTACAGAATTATGGTATAGAATGTAAAGATTACTGATTTAAGTGACATCTTTTATACAGTTACAACATCAATTAGAATATTTTCAAAGTTAGGGGAATTACAAAATTGATTAGTTTAATTTTAAACCACTAGAGAGAGCGGCCAGAAGTTTAATATAAGATAAGTGACTATTTATAGTTTTTATAACTAAAAAATTCGAAAAGAGGTTGACCTTAAAGGCCATCCTTGCAACTTCCCGCTAGTTTTAACCGCAAAGCTATAGTAACGTGACGTATTTGACGTTTTTGACTTTTTTTGAAATGTTTAAAAAGCCATAACTTTTTAACGCCTTATTCGATTTTGATGTTCAAGATGGCATTCGACGCAGTTTTTTGAGACCTAAAAACGTTACCTGGAGTGTAAAATCGGTTAGTCAAAAAATCTCTCTAGAAAAAAAACCCTTTTTTTTGAAATTTTTCGACAACGATATCTCACGAACAAATTAACCGATTTTAATTTGCAAAAGGGCATTCGACGAGGCTTTTTAAGCTTGAGAGCTGATTAGGTTATGAAATTGATCGATGTAATGGCCAAAAAGATATACCCAAAAAACATCATTTTTACCAATTGTTTTTTTCGGTTATTTTGAAATTTCTCGAAATCTACCGGCTCGATTCGGTTCAAACTTACAGGGAATCTAAGTTAGATGGAACTCTTTGGAATGCTTTTTATTTTATTACGATCGGTCAAGCCGTTCAAAAGTTATGAGAGGTTTACATACATCCACACACACACACACACATCCACACGTACATACAGACATACAGACACCCTCGTAAAAATAGTCAGGGGAGATTCCTAAGACCTCAAAACGTTGAGATCCGATGAAAACTCGATTTTCGAAAAACGGGGTGACACCAATAACTTCCCGATTTTAAAAAAAAATTTAATTTTTTTTTAGCGGGAAGTTAATAAAGGGTGTTAAAAAAAGTTTTATGTGTATACTTACAGAATCTGCATGTTCCACTGTCCACTTTGCCCATTTTACAGAGATAATAAAATCAGTGAATGCTGTTCTAGTTAAGAATCCCTGCGATTACTCTTGGTTTCGGGTTTCTGAAGAAGTAATTTAAAGTAACAAAGTGAAGGCCGTATTAAACTTTTTGCTTGACTTTGATATGAAATGTTTTTCCATTTCGTTTCCGATAACCTCTTTATTCTCTCTAAAACCCGGTGTTTTATGTTAGGATAGTTCTTAATACTAACAATTAGAGTGAGTTTGAAATCCCGTTTTTGAGGTATCTTCATACACTGATTCTTAGAATCTTCCTGTAAGAAGGCCAAATTTTCATTTCCATAGTCATTGTTAATCTATATTATATGCAGTTTTCAGATAAAATATGTAAATACAAGGAACAAACGTCTAGAATTTCCTCTAAGGCCACACAAGAACATTCTACCAGCGAGGCTTTGCAAGTTTTAAAACTCTTGTGTTCCACCAAACCAGCGCATCATGTATTACCTACATATGACCAATAGATAATTTGAAGTTGTAAGCTGTGCATTCCATGTGAGTTTCTTGTCGAAATATAACAATAGGTTGATTAATTGTTGGTTTGATTGAAATGATTGTCGTTTTGGAAGTCCTTCCTTCGAACACCAAATCGTTATGAGGTTTAAATAGACCTAGTTAGTTAATCGCTTTACTAGCTAAAAAAGTTAAATCGTTTAACATCTTACCTAAAGACTATTATGAAAATATAGAAATGTTTAAATTTAACATTAAAAATTGGCAAAGGAAAGAACGCATACATAACGAATTTATTTCTAAATAAATCCTAAAACCTTGATATCAATTTAAATATCTATTTTCCCCACTTATGAATATAACATGTATATTTGGCACCCTCAAAGTGTTACATATCAATAATAATTTTTACGGTTAGACTTCAATGGATTCAACCCCGTAATTTGTGGCCGATTTCAATGTGTCGAAATAAGAAAAATGGGGCGGAAAGGATACCCAGCCGGGAATGTCGGAATAGAGAAAGCGAGTCCTTTGAACAGCCGAAGAAAATATGATTCGTTTCGTAGTCAAGAATCATAATTCACAATCGGAATACGCTTGCTGACTCTTTTGACCAATAATGTATTCCGAATTTGAGAATTTCGAACTGAAAATACATGTGAATGTGAGATATATAAAGTATTAGTATTTTAGGTAACAGTAACAAATAAATAAAAATGAGAATTTGGGTTTTTAAGTTAAAACAAGTTTTTTTAATACTGGTTTAAACAATATACTAACTAAGAGTCTTACAGAAGAAGATTATTAGTTTGTATAATATGATATAAAGTTATAATAATAATTATTATTATAAAAATACAAACAAAAGACAAATACTTTAAAAAATTTTGAAGAACTCCGCAACTCTCCTTATGAAAAACTGGTGCTGGTCAAATATACCAAAAATTTGATTAATTTGGTTAAAGATAAAAAAGTCAATGTACCTAGATCTAAAAAACAAGTATTTTCAAGTTACAGCCGTCTAAAGTGATCATTAACCATCAAGCTCACTGATTCACAGCAAAATGAACAAGAAATATTTAATTTAAAAAAATCTAGACACTGTTTTCTTGATGCGCTAAATGTGAATCCGTAGTACATTGCATTTAGTTTTCGAAAATGAGCCAAAAACTCTTCGAAAAGCTGAAGACAAGTTTTTGTGCTACTTAAGCAACATAAGAATTGTAATGTTTTCACAATTTCTTAGTTGCAGAAGCACAGAAAACTGCTGATGCACGTTCAGAAAAGAAGAAGAATCAAAGCTACAAGTGCTGCTAGAGTGGCACAAGACATCTCATATATTTAAGTAGCTAGACTAGAATCGGAAAAAATTGACAAAAATTAAATAAAAGCGGATTCCTAGATTTTCAATTTTACCTTATACAGAATACATTTCTAAGGTCAGTTTTTCGAAGGATTTTTGACGGTTCATAAATATTAGATCATGGATTGGCATTCAATGTACAAGTATGCATCAAAAAAATGTATTTTTATGATATATAATATTTTTCTACAAGCATGCGTAAAACAACACTTTCCCGCACGCATTTTAATTCAGAAAATATCTCTTTCCCGCACGGAGTGCGGGAAATACTTTTTCCCGCACGGCGTGCGGGAAAGATTTTTTCCCGCACGCATTTTTTTTTATTAATTAGATATGTTTTCCAATAACCTTTTTGACAAATTATTGTATTATTATCTTTATCTTGTTGGACTACATACAAATAGTAAAAAAAAATAGGATTATTTTACATGAAAATAGGGATTTTTAAAATGTTTGGCTTTAAAAAATTTTAAAAAAATCATAATTTATTAAATCACCCCTGTAAAGCTTACTCAAAGCAACAACAAACTCACCTGTTTAAGTAGGGTTGCTATAGCTACAGTCGTGTATTTATTGACACTATGAAAGATTTAATTGTCACAATCGCATCTTTTCAAATATCTAAATAATTTTCGAGGTGATTTTGCTTGTAGAAAAAATACTGATCCTAACTCTTGCGGAAATTAACTTTCCCGCACTTAACTGCTTGCCCGAACTCCGCTTCGCGTCGTTCGGGCATCGGCAGTTCGCGTGCGGGAAAGTGTAACTTTCCGCACTTGTTAGGATAATAACTATTTCCTCCATTTTATTCAGTAAGACTTAGCAGCTGATTCCAGAAATCTTAGCTTCAGAATAGGAGACTTTTAGACATAGGTCCTAGGGGCTTTCTTTGTAAACGAACTAAAAACTATCATTTACAAAACTTTTGTTAAATTTTACTGCGACCGGTTTTCCATAAAGTATAAAGGATAATTGCGGGGTATTTTATTCAATAACTACATAGCCAGCAAACTGATATTTGCTTGAATATAATTTAGCTAAATAAATCATAACTCTAAAAATCTATTATTTTATTTTCTGGATATAATTCAATCTTAAAAAACTTAGATCGAACTATTAGTCGACAGTTTCGATAACTAATGGAGTTGGAAAACTAAGAAAAATTGTAAGAAAACATCCATTTCCAATTCTAACTACCAATAAAATATGAAATAATACAATAACCAGGCACTAAAATCGCTTTTAGAAAATTGAAAAATAGTTTGGGAGTGTCAAAAAGATCTATTAGGGACTTTTATACAGGGTGAAAATGGTTTACTACAAATTGATGTTCAATTCCATCCGCAACCAATACATTATTTAAAGTTATAGCTATTTTCGCGGAGCTAATCCTGAACGTATTCAGACTAAGAACCGAGTATGTGGTGGATTTCCTTAACGCGCAAGTCACTCTACAGACATATTCTGAATTTTTAAGGTAGCGCGAACGCTTACGAATGTTTGAATGTTTTTTGGGACCTTTATAAATCTAACAATATCTTCTAAATCATCATCACTAGAACTGAAATTTATCTAAAACTTTTTACCGATTATTGTAAATTAATTTTATATTGAAAAACTCATCTGTAAGCAAATTTGTTGATTCCTATACAATAAATAAAGAAACTAAGTTAAAAAAGTAAAACTCAAACAAGAAGTCAATAATACTATAAACAAAAACAAACAATAAACACAAAGCATTCAAATAATTAAACGTGAATATTGTATTAAACAGACAAATTTTAAGGTTAGAATTTATTCAGAACAAAAAATCCCTGCTTTAATCCTCGGACACATCGGATGCGTTACGAGCATGTTCGGAAGGTCATCTACGCCTTCCACGAACGCAGGATTTTATAACCTGAACAGAATATTTTTACTCCGCGAACACTTAAATTTTAGAGTGCGCATGCAAATTCCCTCCGAATACGTTCAGAATGTTCTCCGCGAAAATAGCTATTAATTCTTATTATTCGGCACGGAACTAAATTGATTTTATCGTCACGTGACGCTTCAATACATCGCTGTAGAATGTTGCTTTCTTTTAACATACTTTCCAAAACTGAGTCCTTGTAAGGCCTTCACATTGACATAGGAGTGACCGACTTTGGCTTTGACGCTTGCCCGGTGATTTTTCCACCACTCCTGGGCCTTCTCTAGCTTCCATTTCTCAACGACTGCCTTTCTGTAGATGTCAGCAACCTCGCCGAATGGTTCATGGTCAATCATTTGTATATTAGCTTCTGCTAGGGCCAATTCATCAGCCTTCTCATTGTGAGCTTATTTGTGGCAAATCTATCGCCTTTAGAGTTGCTTGGCTGTCCAAATATTTAACTATGGTTTTACCAGTCATACCATGACATACAATGTTCGTTGTATGAAACACTGTAGCATGCGCACCTAGACTTAATTGGACTCGTATCCTGTCTCTTCTGCTATATATAGGTACCCGATCCTGTGCCTTTTTCAGTCTTTGAGCTATCGGTATGCCAGATTGACTCTCCTTGAATTGAGGAGTCATTATCACTCTAAAGTTTTTTGTAAAGTTATACCTGGAGAATATTCCGTCCTTAGGCATACTCATTATTTGATCCACCCTAACCCTATCATGTAGCTTGCTTGTTCTTTTCCACTTAATTAGGTTATGGCGGTCTGACCTTGTAGCAGTCTGTGAGCATTTGCCATAACCTCGCCCTGTATATTAAGCTACATAAAACTTTTTCTACTTTCGGCCTACCCAACTTAATTAGCTCATTGACAATTCCATTCTCACCATCTTTCTTGTAATTCTAAGGTGTGTTATAATTTTATTATTTCCTATCTTGTTGGGACCTCGTCTTTCTCTATCTCATTTTCGAGTTTAATGTTTTCTGATCTATCTGTATCTTTACTATTTATTATGCTTTCAAAATGTTTAAAATTGTTTGTCATTTCAGTCGCTTTTCCTAACAGATTACCTTTTACCGACCCTGTAAGTTAGTTTCATAACATAGAAAGACATATATATATTTCTAAGATATCCTGAGGCAAGATTTACCAATATGACAGATCGTAAAATAAGTGAGCGTCCATCTAAAGGCCCTAATAGAATTGGCAGAGTGACTTTTGATGCGAAACTGTCTGGGGAATCACTTCAGGAAGTCGATTTTTAGTCGATTACTTGTGTTTTAGATAAGGGAGGACTAAATTCAGTTTCAGGGTGTACTTAAATCGTAACAATATTTTTTATGTAAAAATTAAGCTGCAATTTCAATTTTGTTTCTATCTAATTTTGGGACGAATAAATTTTATATTTTCTAATGTTGAATTAAATAAAAAACTTATTCGAATAAATCAAAGTGTAAAGTTAGTTTGAAATTTCTTTCTCCATGTTCTCAAAGCTATCAGGAATTCATCTCACATTTTCCACTGCGATTATCAACTGGTTAAACAGTTTCACATGGAAGTGAGCTGAGTGACCCCGGCCTATCTGATTACATCAGTATTCAGTTCAGGAATATCTAGATCTGTCCCGATCCACTCAACTTAACCACAAATGTGTCCTCGGTTCATTCGTTATTCCCGAGGTAGTTGCGATTACTTATTTTGGATAGTTTTTCTCGCTCGGCTTTTTCAATAAGGACATGGTTAGGTTCAAAGATGTGCTCAATCTAAAATAGGTAGAATTAATCAATACTTGGAAATTTGTAACGTATTAACCAAGAAGTTATACATAAAACAATTAGTTTGAAGCAGAAGATAGATTCTTGGGTAAATTCTAATTTAAATCATGGTCAAAAAAGTAGCATAGGCCTTTTAGTACCATCAAAAGAGATTAGTGTATTTTGACACATAACCATTTGCATTTGATTTAGCGCTTAAACAATGGAAACTCAAGATGGAACAGGATCTGTTTAATTCCATTTTAGCTTGGTAGTGTCTATATACATTGGTTTTCAGACTAATTGGATTGAATTAAAAAATATTTGACTTGGGAATGTTTATGTAACTATCCCTGTATATAAAACAAAAGTATATATATTTATAGAAACGTATTTTCTCAAAATATGTCATAAAATCGTATCAGAGACTTAATCTAACGAAAATATGGAAGATTTTATCGATCCTGAAACAAATTATCACTTCGATGATTGCGAGAGAACGCTCCCTGTCGACAAATAAAGAAATAAAACGATACAAAAAGACGAAAAACTGTGACGCAAATGGCCCTTAACAAACATATAAACATATAAAACAGCTATAAAAAGCGAAAACTACAAAAATAATTCTCAATTTTAGCCTTACAGATAGAATATCAAAAATAGGTCCGTTTTGATAGACAAAAATCAATTTTCTCTACAAAGAAAATTTATTATAAAATTTTTTTTAGCAAGAACTGTATAAAGTTTTAATTTATGGATTCATTTGATCTGCAAAACTTTATTTTGACTCACGTCTCTTCTACGGTGTGCTTAGCCAGAGATGTGTTTCCAGTATTGGTTGTGTTGTCTAGTGATCCACGATTTTATTCTGCCACTGATACACCTAGAGAGGTAACTCTGGATAATAGAAAATTCTGGTTCACCCAAACACTGATATGTTCCGCAGAATTCTGAAGTTTTACTTTGCATACCAGTACCATTCTGGAGACCCCTTTAAAGCCCCAATACCTGCCTCACTATATGTTGATTCGTCTAGATTTATAAGCCCTCTAGGTTTGCTCTCTTGTGCAGTGAAAGATGTATAAACTTTTACTTGAAACACAGATGCTCATGAACCTTTTCATTCTTAGAAACGCCTGCGTACCAGATGTAACCCTGATGCTTTTGTTGAGTACTCGCATTTTTGTCATCACATCGATGTATTTCTAACAAGAATGTGTTCTTAGGTAGATATTTGGAAACCAGGTGGTCTGATTTAATTCCTTATATTTCTTACTTTATATTGTTGTGTCCTCACAGTTTCTTAGAGCCTAGAAGCCCATCCTTGCTTCCCCCTTTAAGAGTATGTGAAGAAGAGGGACGTATAACAGGACTTCTATTGTTGCTGTTCGAATAGCTCTCCGAGCTTCAGTTATGTCAAGGATAGCAAATTTGTGACCCTTGCTTAGTTTAAGGATGGTCCCCATATCAAAAACATATATGTGACAGTTTGTTTAACTAGCATGTAATGGATTTGTAAAATTCGATCGACACATCTTTAATTTTGAATACAAGAATATATTATCTATATTTATTTCAATTAAAGGTGGTATTTAAATAGTTACAAACTATGACCCACTAACTATTGTTAATAAAAGGCAACGTACGAGTAGAAAATTAAAAAAATGCCTGGCCTACAAGAAAAAGCTGTGAAAAACTTCATCTCAGCTTACAAAATATGATTTTCATCCATACGGATACAGTCCATATAATAATTTCGAGAATCAAATAAAAATATCCATAAATCAGACATATTAGCATAAAGTTTCGCTTGATGCAAATACGCGAACGTTGCGGAAGGAGACGCCATCTTGCAGTGACTTATGGCGATTTTGCTTACCGTCGTCGATAGAAAAAGTTTGTTGGAAAAAAACAAAAATTAAAACTGTATATAAACGAAATATATATTTTTATAAAATATTCAATAAAAATCTCAGATTTTGAACAACTTTGTATTAAAAACCAGTTAAAAGTCCATTGACATCATAGATCCATTCGATAGGAGATAGATTTTGTAAATGATATGAAATAAAAATATAAACAAAAAATTTTAAACAATAATATCTAGGTTCGATTAAATTGCAACACTAGGTAAATTCTAGAAAGATATTTATCATTTACTAGCAGATTCGGGAAATGTAGCATCGAATTCGCAAATTCCATATTCATAAGTTATTAGCAAATACAAGCCAACCATACAATGGCAATTTATGTTTTGAATTTCAATTAATTTTGTATCTCTGATGCAGGATGCAGCATACGCGCTTCCAAACAATATTAACAATACCAAAATTCGATTTAATATATATATGTTCGAGATTTCTATCAAAAATTTATAAATATTTTATAAATAAATGAATTCATAAAATATTAGCTGCTTTTGTCTACGTTTTATAGCAATTTTTTCTAAAAATTGTTAGTATGGCTTTTGTTAATAGTTTTTTTTTCATTACATCTCAGCATAGGGATTGACATAGCTGGAACTAGATCTGGGCTAGTCGTGGTTAGATATCTGATTTATTTTGGGTCTTGATGTTTGGTTTGGCTCTATGTCGCTACCCTGGAACCGATCATTTTTAGTTTTTCCAGCTGTTATGATCCATATAGAGTACCATTCTCCCGGTTTCGGCATTTCTCAGATGTCCATGTTCTCCATGTCTAAGAGAAAGTTGCCATATTATAAGTAAAATTAACAACGTACTTTACCGATCCGATACTTCGTGTTTCACTTCTTTGTTATCTTAAGTGGTAATGGATCAAACACGGGCTTAAGCACGAGGAGCTTAGGTTGCTGAAGAGTTCTCTGCACCTCTGTGTCTCTCAAACCAATAATAAAAGTTTGTACCGCTAAATATTCCAAAATGCTTTCGGTTACAGAGAGCAGGCGTACTGTTCTGTCGATGTCAGCTTCAAACTACTGAGTTGTTTCATTAGCTTTTTGCCTTACGTTCTTCAGTTGGAATTTCTCTAGGTTAGTGTGACCATATCACATTTTTAACCGCTTCATCAGTTGGTCAAAGTCTTCTTACTATTTGGTAGACAAAAAATTCAATAAACACAAAGCTTCTCCTCGGAGTGCTACGGTGAGAGCTACCACTATACCTCTAGAGGCCCATTTTTTAGCACTAGCCGCTGCATTGAACTGCTTCAAATAGTTAGTCCAGGATGTCTTACCATCGAATGTAGACAACGTCATTCCTGAAGATCGACTAAACCTCCAAACACTGGACGCGCTTCATCTCTGCATCTATTTTTTATCAATTGCTTGTTGAAGTTAAATATTAATTTTGCTGTGCATTAAAATTGCAAAATTTCCGAAGGGCGAGTTTGATTTTAAAACTGCGAAACTGCTCAAAATTTAAAACTAATCCTGCAAGACTTTTTTGTTGACTTATAGAAATATGAAGTAAGTGTAAATAGCTAATATACGTTTTATATTGAAACCGAACAGAAACTCTTTCGAAACAGTTCAGGAGATTTACTTTTCTAAATTTTATTGACTAAAAAATTGGGATTTGAAAGCTGATATACATAATAAATTAAACTGTTTATCACTAAATAAGCTTAAAAACCGTATTTATAAATTTTAAAAATACAAATTTTTAATTTAAAGGTTTATGGAATGTAATCAAACAGTAAATAAAGGGAGGAGAGAAAAATCCCCGAATCCACATCGTCGACACTTGTTCAATGCTTTTTTCCGGCAAGCAAACTTAATTTTCCGGGTGTTGAGTTGAGTAGAGCGTTAGACAAGGAAAGGACAACAATATCAGATTAACACTGTCACTGAAATATATCAGGAGTGGCTATTAAAACATTTTTTTGTCTTTCACGTTTCATTTAATTATTTTTATTATATAAAAAAGTCATGTCTGAAAATGTTTTCGTATATAAAAAATATTTTTCTCAAAAAAAAAATTCTATAAAGTCAGATATCTGTAAAATACCAAGACAAAGTTCTATGTAGATAATAAAATCACTAAGGGCTGGTTGTTTAGCCACTACTGAATATTTGTCTGTCCCTAGCTAGTGCCCTTTAAGGGTGTCCTTTGGTCCGATTTCGAACGACGGGAATTCCGCACTTGTCTCAGATTATGTTCTTTTTTATTTATGGACTCATACACTGATTATATCTAGATTCGATTTTTTATTTTTTGTAATAACGCTTTGGGTATTATCTTTTGATGGATATTTACCACATAGGGAGTCTTGGAAAATCCATATAAAAACAAATTAGCTGAAGATGTGTCATCGTTCAAATTTTTAATTAAATATTTGCACGTTTATACTCGCAGCATTGATTATTTTGACACATATTATCTACTATAAAAATGTATATATTAATAAAAAAACTGTTGTTTTATCCCAAGGGATCTAATCATATTTTTCGCATAGTTTCAAAATTGTATTGCCTTTACCAACCCTCACAAGCAATAATCCAGTTTGTCCTGGAAATGTATCGCCTTTCTTATTGGGTTTTATAATGAGGTTAGAGTTTTTCGCTTGTCGACGACGATTTACTAGAGAAGTGGGATTTCTCAAATCAGAAATGGCACAAAAAGATTTTAAAATTGTGTTACGCGATTGTGTTTATTAAATCAGAAAATGGAATTCTATGATGAGATATCTTTTTTGTTATTTTACTGGGAAAACATAAAAAATAAGAACATTTCAAATAAATAAAAACAAAATATAATATAAGTAATTTCACTTCATGATGAAATAGCTAAGTAAAGAATTAAGAAGGTGGTTTGAAAAACTATTGAATTTTGTTGTTCATCTGCTAACATATCAAAAGAACGTGTTTCTTACATATGAAATCATTATTTAGGTATGAGAAAGCTGCTCACGCGTTGGGTGACACGTGGTCAGATCAAAAACGAGTTTGAATGCGCATATCCAGAGCTTTTTTGATGCAGTATACCTAGATGCAATAAATTCGAGTGTTGGTGCTGATAATCACTATAGATAAAACTTGAATACACGAATATACCTACGCTTAAAACAAAGATGCACTCCAAACAGTTTAGGTACTAAAAAGAGAGGAAACGGCTCCAAAAAAGTAAAAACCTGATTTTTTCAGCTGGGAAATTGATGGCAACTGTTTTTGGTATAGTTATATTTTAATCGATTATCTTTAAAGAGAAAAATCCATTACTGGAGAATCATTACTTGACAAGCTAAAGGCAGAACTTTATCCTGTTTTACTAAGACAACCTCAACGGTTTCCATGACGAAAATCATCGAATTTCGGTTATAACTACTTGACCACCCGCTTTTATCACCAGATTTAGCCCCCAAGCGACTTATTTTTTTTTCTCATCTAAAAATTGAGTTTGAAGGAAAGATTCTTTCATTAAATGAACCTTCGTGAACAATTTTTATGCAGATAAGAAACAGAAGTAGAGGTACAAAAAGTGTAAATGTAAGGTAGATGCAGGTAATAAGGCCTAGTTAAGGGAGAATTTGCCTTATTACGTTATTACCTTATTGCAAAAAAACAGGTCAAGGCAGATACTAAATAGTTCTGATTAATAAATTGATGATAGGCACCATAAAAGAAACGCTACTACTAACTTGTTATTGTGTTTACTGAAAAAAAATTGTTGCTACTGTAATAAAACCATTATCAAATAAAAAACTTTTCAGATTTATTGTACTATCTACGCCCTTGGTTAAAAACGATTTTCGTGGCAGAGGGAAATGAAAATCTTTTTAAATAGCTTTAGATAAATGACGTCAGTCAGCAGGCGGTCTACCGACCCGGAATATGGCTGCCAATGTCTTTAGATCAGGACCGCCCAAATTATTAGTGTCCTGCAAGGCTGGGTTTTAATAAGACACTTCTTTATCAATTAAAAGAGAAATCTAGTTTTCTAAAAATAATATGTTTTATTTTACTTTTCTCTTATAAAATATCACCGAAAAATGTTATTAACAGGTAGGTATATTAATTTATAGTTTATTGTATCACAGGGATAGAAAGTGAAGTTTAACAGAACTGAAGCGCGAAGTGAAGTTTGGGACGCTTAGATTAACAGCTTCTTAAACTTTTTTCTTCATCTTTTGAAGATGCATGACAATTGAGTTTTGTTGTGTTTTTTTATTAGGAAACTCATAAGTTGCTTGATTGAGGTCACTATTTACTAACAGTGACTCTTGTTTTGTACCTATATATTAGAGTTCAACAATCTAAATGTTAAAAAATCTAGCAAAAATGATAATTGTTTTTAAAAGCAACAAAGAAATCTCCTCGGATGAAGCTTTCACAAATACATGAACATCTTATAAAAAATATTTTTTGTACAACTGTCATTAAAAGTGACACTTTTAATGATAGCAAACAATGTTAAAAACGATTGTTTACATAACAGCGTGTTAAAAATACTTTTAACACGTTGCCATGTAAACAAGTTTACTTTTAACACGGTTTAGTTTACTTTTAACACGGTTTGGTTTATTGTCATTGCAAATTCGCTCCTTTCATTATCAAAATAGGGAAGTTGTACAAAAAACATTGTATGGTATTTGTGTTAAAAGTGATTTTATTTTGTTCGTGAAATTGTTCAATTCGCTCCGCTCATTTCACAAACGTTTTCACTCACAAAATAAAACCTCACTTTTAACACTCATATCATAAATAACTATTTTGTTAACTCAATTATTATTATTAATACTTTTAAATGACATAGGCAGGTAAAACTTTTATTACTTGAAATATTACAAAATTTACCTTACTGCCTACACATCCAAAAGCAATGAATTTCGTCTTAAAGGACGTCGAGTCCTATGAATTCTTACTGCCGATAGGGTGTCGAGCATACTGAATCTGAACCTCGCAAGCAGGCATTTCGGAAAATCCGATTGTGTGTTATCTTTTTTGCCATTCGCGATTATGACGGTTCTCAGCCACATAAATTACCCTCACAGAACTTCACAACTCCTGCTCTACAATCTTACGCTTCCAAATTTATTACTACTTTCGGATTTGGATTTCAAGATTCTTTATGTGGTATTTAAATCGTTGCACTTGATTGAAATCTCTTTGGGAAATGTGTTCGGGTATTTTTAAAATATGAGAATACCTATTTCTGTTAAAATTCATTTATAGACTAAACTGATTTATCTACTTAAAAAAATCCTCTGTATGATTGAACATAGTTATTTAACCCATTCTAATCTCCTTTGGGAAACTCGAAGGTGCTGATGACGTCCCCTGATTTGAAAATGATCTCTCATAACCTGAATCGGTGATTTCTCTCCCTGCTTGCATAACCTCAACAGTAATCGGCTGAGCCACAAAGCGGATCAAGTGCGATCAAGTAGCCTGGTCGCTGATTAATAGGGGCCCAATATGATGCCTCTAATTTCAATTTATATCTACTCTAGCCACGGACGTAGGACAAAAACTTGGGATTTATGATGATTCCAGTGAATTTCTAGTGATAAGATACTTTTCCAAAAGGATTTATACGATTTGATTTATCCGGTTTAAAAGCAAATAAATTTTATACGAGGCTCGCTATTATCCTTGACTATTCAAACTTTTAACTTAATTAAGGCAATTTTATATTTTTTTTTAATTAGGACATTTGAACACACTACTACAAGGGGTCAATTGTTATCAAAAATTAACTGAGATTATCATGTTTTGATCAATGAAAAAACGTACGGAAAAATGTGGGCTGAGGGGAGGGGAGTATATTGACAAGGAGCATTCGAATGTAGAATATTTTTTATAATAACTAGTCTGGTTATTTAATAGCCAGATCTCGTATCTGTAACTGCAGGGTAATTATTTTTCAACGACCTATTGTCTTAGAACCTACAATCAGCTTACAAACGTATGTCTCAAGCGGAAAATAGACTTTAAAATAAGCTATGAATGAACAAATTAATGATCTTTACCTACAGGATAATAAATATTAACCTATCTACAGTAATAAATAGTATATTAAACAACGCATTTCATATGGCGCTCTGTTATGACACGAGTCCAAATTTAAAAAACGAATCGCGTAGCCATGAGTTTTTTAAAGGACGAATGTCATAACAGCCATATGAAATAAGTTGTTTATAATACTTTTTATATTTTGCTATTTTATTGCTTTTTTAAATAAATTTAAATTTTGTATTTTATTTTAGTTATTTTTAAATGAGTTGGTAGCAATCAAACAAACAAACTTTTCCTTGTTTGTTACAAGGTTATTTGTGATGTTTATTTATTTGACGTATCATACTATCCAATGCTACCAACCGCATACAGGAAAAGTTTCCAAAGTTGAGTGCTTTAATGAAACATTATAGTACTCATTTGGGTGTCATAATGAAAAGTATTATAGGTGCAAAATATAAAAATAGGGTAAAGCTGCAGAATTTGTACCCAGACAGAACGCGCTTTTAAAGTCAGATTGACTATGGCGAGCGCTGTTGCCAACTCTCGCGTTCAAATTTACGGTGGCTAGAATTTATTTACTTGGACAACTTGAAGTGTTTTAAACGAGTAGTATTATCTACTATAAGCTTATAGAATAAGAATTGTAGTTGGAATAGTTCAGATTTTAATGTATCATGTTTAACAAACTTTTGATGAATTCTGAAAGGTCTTAATCTATGTACAAAACTGATGAATGATATTATATGTTAATAATACGTTTATACAGATAAACCTTAAATTTTATAATATTGAAAATAAAATTTTATGTTTTTATTATTTTTACTTTTTTTTGTACAATAAACATTGTTACATTTATTTTTTTTTTTTTTTGTAGACCCTTATTATTAAAATTCAATTACTATAACTATAAGGTGCAGTAAACAGATATCATCCGCATCTTTTTGTCCAAATTTTCTTTTAAATTCATAAATTGAATTATTACAATTAAAGACTTTTGAGTACGTTATATTTTCCGATGTACATATTGGTTAATATGGAATTATATAGATTGGCGTATGAAACCAAATGATTACATAAAGCTATTGTGGAAGGTTTACACAGTAAAAATCGGACATTTTAACCTATTCTAACGATTTTCTTACTCTGAAGAGTATACTGAATATTTTGTAACGTTTTTCAAATACACATATGGATAAATCTCTGATCTTAATACAATATATTCATTCAATACAGCTTTAAAACTTTTCTTGTTTTTAAAAGACTATTAAAATGTTTTGTAGCCTTCTAGAGAATCTATTATTGTGTTTTTAACTTTGATTTAAATATTACATTACAACTTGGCCTATAATTAACACTAAAATCCAAATAACTTAATCTTTTAACAGTTTTGAACATACATACTTACTTAAAATAAAGTATTTTCAAATAGAAATTCTAACCAAAATGTTTGTTTACAAAACCTTTTATCTAACACGTGAATTTAGGCCCATTGGACAGAACATGATAATTAGTATAACCGTATTTTTAATGCTATATTTTGTGGTATTTCAGTATTTCACAAGTTTCCGATTGTTACAGATATGCAATGGATCTGGCAACAATGCATGCAAATTTGAATTTCTCGCGCAGAATTCAGGTCAATTTGTGAATGCGCACAGACCTGCGAACAAACAGGAACAAGTTCTGCACCCTTACCAAAAATAGTATATTACTTTACGAGTGGAGTAAATTGCATATTACAGCGAGTGTGTTTGGCCCATGAGCGAGCTTGCGAGCGAAGGGGCTAAAGAAACGAGCTAAATATGCAATTTGTTCCTCGAGTGAAGTACTATGCTTTACCCACGACTTACCAAATGGTTTTGTATAAAACTAAAAATAACAATTATAAAATTTAAATTTTGGCATAAGTTGTCAAAAATATTCGATTTCGCAGACAGTTCTGTCTGAGAAATGTCAAATGTTAGTTTAATTTAATGAAAACTGTAGGTAACCAACATAATAATACAGGTTTCTATTTACTTACTTCACTAGTTTAGTAAATGAAACTATAACACAACTCCTCAATAATTTGACACTTACTGACAGAGTTATAGGTTAAAAAATACGCAATTTACTTATGAGTCGTGGGTAAATATATTTATATTATTCCCTTCTAAGTGTTTAGTTAATAAAGTTAATAAAAATATATTGTAAGAGACTTACTTTTTTCGTATATTTCTTAAATGAAAAGAGCAGACGTCAAGAGCGAAAAATAATATGGATATTTTTTTTTAAAAGAGGAAACAATGTTCGCAGAAATGGCAGGAAGCAGGAAGTGTGGATATTCCCTTAATGAATATTTTTATAGAACTGTTTTACATTTTCAACTTCGTTTCAATGGATTCTGTCGTCGAAAGCGCAACCATATTTCAAAATTTGAATTTTTAAAAAGGAAAATACGGACGCCGACGTTCTATAGAGCATTTCTCATCCTTTTATTTTTCTTTTCGATGTTCTGAATACAGAGGAAACGGTTAAAGTCAGTATTTTCTGATAAAAGCGTCGTTTGAATATAAGAATTCAGATTTACATTTTTGTTCCTAAACCACGTTGTGTTTTCTAAGATTCACTAAATCAAACATAAATCATTTCGTAGTGAGAAGAAAAAAATGACTTAATTCCACCATTTAACAACAAGGCCTATTATTCACAGCTAAAGAAGATAAAGGAACAATTTTATCAACAAAACAGTTCAACTGCTAACCAAACGCAATCTTGTTCAAAGACCATTAAGTTAATTAGGGATGTAGACAACCCTTTTAAATACAGGGATGGCTCAGCTTTCTCCAAAAATTTTTAAATTTATATGTCTTCTATTATGCATGTCATGTTGATCAAAGCTTAATTCTGTTTTTAGCAGTATAAAACTGTTCTTGAGTTCACCTATATTGTGGTAAAGTAAATATTGCATATGAACTTTAAAGGTCGTTGAAGAAATAAGAGGTGGATGAAATGGGTTTAAACTAATTCATATTTCACGCTGGTAGAGCCTAAATACGTTTGTTTTAGAAGAATCAGTTTTAAACGTAATTTAAGCAAAAAAAAAATGATTTTGGTCTGCTTTTTGTAATGGAAAATAATAAGATTCTTCTTTTTTAGTAAACATAAGTATCTTCCTACCTTGAAACTTCCCATTATTAAAGGTTTACTTGGGTCGGGAACCGGTTGATCTGGTTCGGTAATAGATAGTCGTCAACTTATAAATATATTCTGGCCATAAATTATTCCTAATGTTGCTAATATTGTTTTGGTAGTAAATTTCATGTAGCTGTTTATTTCTTTTTTTTTTAATTACTGTCATCTTGCACTTTCATCTGACTGAAGTACCTTCTCTTTCTTTTTTTCGATAACTATGATATTGCGGTTCTACAGCCAGCTGTTTCGTGGAATAGTTACTTGCGTAATAAGATTTAAAATAAACGAGGAAATTAAGTAATGTTGAGAGTTTTGATGATATCTTGATAAATAATAAGATTAGTCGTATCTAACGACCACTGTTTGTTCGTAAATTGGTAGCTGAAGATCCTACGGTTATTGTCCCTATAGTAGTAGAGGCCACCTCTTATTTCGACGTGTGTCAAATTACGTGAACGTTGATATGTGAGAATCCGTTCTTTCTATTACCAGCCTTTGTCTTGAAAACGTGGCAGTGAGAAGATTTTATGGGTTTAAGTTGTAATCTCTGTTCATCGGAGTCAATTAATCTTGGATTTACAAAATTAAGCCCTGTTTTCCTATCGAATAGTATTGGAGTGAGATTTCCAGTGGTTTTGTTGGATTCGTAGGGAAATCGCTTTAGCGGATTTTAGGAAATCTTCTGTGGTGAGTAACACGTTATTTATTCACGTGGTTGTTCGATTCTTATGGTTCTTTCGTTCCCTATGAGTGTAGGTAGCCCATAGAGCAGACAGTAGGGAAATTTGGTAATTTAAAACCGTTCAGACAGCAAATTGTGGTCAGAATTCCCCATTATTGCAGTTAGCAACGAGGAGATTGTTTTACCCGTCTACCAGCTAGGGTGTCACGAGCTTAATGAAAGAAACCCTATCTTAATGAAGAGTTACGATATTTTATTTTTATAAGATTAATAACGCCATATGGTCGCAATTTTAGTTGTAATATCTTTATTTTACTTGTATTTCTTTGTGTCTTGTATGTAGGGTTATTTATGTGAAACTAGACTCCTTTTAGTTTTTTTTATTATTATAAATTAATTTTATGTTAAATCTTGATTTAATTTATTGTTATAATTTTGTCGTGACTAGCAAGTCAAATTTAAGTTGTTAAGTACATTTAAATCATTATTTTTGATCATTAATTGTAAATTCAGAGAAGTCAGCTTCTAAATATTGTATTATTCATTTAAATTTATTTTTATTCTTTCATTGTTGTGCAAAAATAAGCTAATGTGTTCAAATTGTATTAAAGTCAGTAAAGTCTATTAATTCGATGAGTCATTTAAATTTGTTTGAGCTATTATTAATTCCAAATTACGATTTTAGGGTCCTAGTTATAGGCTGAAATCCTAGTTGTAGGCTGAAATCCTAGTTATAGGCTGAAAACTTAGATACAGGTGTAAATCCTAGTTAAGGCTTTAAGTCCTAGTTTTTGGTTGAAATTTGATTGCTGACCTGATACTTAGTCGAGCTTAAGTTAGTTGTGATTGGTGCAAGCCTATTGGTTCTGGGAACAGGCTTGAATTTGGTACCGGCCTAAGTATTGGAGAAGCCTAGGACGGCGAGGAATTGTATCTAGATTATCAGATAAGCTAATTAGATTTAAGGCGCAACTATAGTTTTAGTTAAGATCTATTTTTCTTGTTTTTTTTATATTGCGTGTGATCACACATTTTGGGATAAAATTCTCTTTTAATATTATTCATATATTCTTTTTTAAAATAAATATCAATAGCGTTGTCAAGCACGAGGCTTGACAGTTTTGTAATTCTTAATATTTTTATTAAAGAAGGGTCTAGTTGAGATTTTGTTTTATTTAGCTCACTTTATCGTCGTTTTCTTTTATTGTGTAATTCAATTAGAACTGTTTAATATTCAAAATTTATTTAATTATCTCCAGTGCGTGAAGTAGTGCCTGGAACATCAGGGGTTTCCGATTTTAACCGTACAAATCGGTGGCGCACTCACTTTATTTTGGTACTTACCCTCTACGGCTGAGCTGAGCACAATTTGCCAGTAGAGAAACCACTACCGATCTCAGCTGGAGTTGGATTTAAATTGGAATAAATTGATTAACCTTTTTATTAATTTTTCAAAATTTGATTTTGTTTTATTTTCATTAAAAATACGTGGCAATACATCATACATCATCTTTTTGGTCATTGTTTAAAAGGATTTTTAATGCTTTTTCTAGATCTACACAGACTATTTCGGTTAAGTTTTGTTAAAAAAATATTAAAAATCAGACTGAAAACCTTACATATAGGGTAAATTACCCTGTTTTTTACAACATCTTCAGTCAGTATTTCAGCACTTGACAGCTAGAGCCTCACGTAATCCAACTGGTTTTGAAAACAGGTTGAACTATGTTTTAAACAGCTTTAAACGGCTTTTAAACATATTTTAACAGTTTTTAAACAACTTTAAACAGCTTTTAAAAAATAGTACAACCTGTTTTCAAAACCAGTTGGATTACGTGAAGTGCTGGCTGTCTGGCCCAACTGTCGGAATACTTACCATTAATTGTCAAATTCTGGATCTAAGAAAAGTCAGCAAAATCTAGTAGCAAACAATTTTTTGGTTAAGTTTGATATAGCATTAATTTTTTATATTTATATTTGATGCATTAAAAAAACTGATTTTGTTTTTTAACCTATTATTAAAAAATGAACAATAATTAATTTTCTTGGTTGAAAAAATTTTGGAGGTCAGTTCGGTTCTGTATTTTCCAACCCTTTATTCAAAGACGGCTGAAAGAGACGGAGATACACTTATTCCGCAAAATAAAAGAGTAATAAAGAGAAAGACATTATCAGTAGATGATTTATTATACTGAGGGTTTCTATTAATTTGTTCCGTTTCGGATTCGAATAGATGGCGCTAGTGTTTTGCTAATTGAAATTTATATTTTGCTCTTTTGTACGACTATCTTGATAATATCTGATCAGTAAAGGGATGATTTAATGTAAAATGAGTTAATAGATAAGTCAGTTTAATAAATGTATTGAATTTTTTGTAGTCCATATTGTTTTGGTTTCTTTTTTTTTTCGTTTAATATAGAGAAAATAAATATATTTTTAAATATTTTATTCATTTTTGACTTTGTAATAAATGAAGGAAGATCTTAGGTAAGAGTAAACTAGAATAGAAAATTTGGGGAACCAATGGCCAATCGGTAATTTTCTAATTAGGTCTTCAATTTTTTTCATTTTAGTAATATTAGATTTGTAGTAAAAATTAATCTGCGATTTCCATTGGTAAAACACATTTGTAGATTGTTTTTGCAGTTAGAAACATACCGCAATATTTCACCATTAATACAGGGCGAAGCTATGGCAACCTTATTAAGGTAAAAAAGCAAGCAGAGCTATATAATAGGGTTAAGGCGGATCAAATAATAAGTATGCCTCAGGACAGGATAGTCCTCAGGTATAACTTTGTGAAAAATTTTCGAGTAGAATTACTGGAGAAGGATTCATGGAACAATGGCCCCCCAATTCAAGGGGAGTCAATCCGGTATACCGATGACTGAGAAAGGCACAGGGTCGAGTATATATAGTAGAAGACACAGGATACAAGTCCAATTTAGTCTAGGTGCGTATACTACACTCTGCGAAATTTACTGCAGAGTTGTTCTCACAAACGCGAAACGATGTCAGAATGATTGTCAGGACACTGTCGACTGAGGAAACACTTAAGTCAGCTGATCTTGGCAGAGGAAGACATCTTTCGATACTGTCAAGAGGAGGAGGAAACCGCATTTCATGTCCTATGGCAATGTGAACCCCTTGCAAGGCCGGGATATCTGGTATTGGGAGATGAGAAACCGGCTGCTCCAAGTTACATGGAGAGACCACTGTCAAGGCTATTAAGTCTCATTAATGTGCAAATTACTTTGCTCGAATAAATACTATAGAGCTTTTTGAAGTGATAACTTCTTATGGGAGGGTAACTGATTTTTTTAGCCTAACGCGTTGAAAAAAGCGTTTTTGTACAACTGTCATTAAAAGTGACACTTTTAATGATAGCAAACAATGTTAAAAACGATTGTTTACATAGCAGCGTGTTAAAAATACTTTTAACACGTTGCCATGTAAACAAGTTTAGGTACTTTTAACACGGTTTAGTTTACTTTTAACACGGTTTGGTTTATTGTCATTGCAAATTCGCTCGTTTCATTATCAAAATAGGGAAGTTGTACAAAAAACATTGTATGGTATTTGTGTTAAAAGTGATTTTATTTTGTTCGTGAAATTGTTCAATTCGCTCCGCTCATTTCACAAACGTTTTCACTCACAAAATAAAACCTCACTTTTAACACTCATATCATAAATAACTATTATCATAACGCGTTGTTTATGGTTTATGGCAGGCGCAGTGAAACATAATAATATCATTTCTCTCTCTCTCTCTCTCTCTCTCTCTCTCTCTATGCTTTTCCCAATGTAAGTTTTAAGTAGGTACCTATATTTGAATTTACCATGTTATACGGTATTAATCTGTCACTAAATACAATTCATTACTTTTTACTAATTATTAAATATTTATATCCATTTAATATCATAAAAATTAGGATATTTGCTATATAAAACTAATTTAATCCCTTTTATTTATAATTTAAATCCATAATTTAAACGGTTCGGTCATCCTCGGCATCTATCGTGGCAGTTGTAGGAGAAGAAATGGAAATTAAATCAAATAGAAATAGTTAAATATTAATATTAATACAAATATCTTCATTAGACGTGTTTTGGTGGTTTCATTTGTGATAAATCTTATAAAAATTAATTATAAAGTGTGTTATTATTGATAATAAGGATGTATGTATGTATGTATGTATGTATGTATGTATGTATGTATGTATGTATGGTGTAAGGGGTAACAGATACACCTGCGACCTATAAGATCTATTCTGTCCCCCTTTTCTTGCTATATTTCTGATGATTCCTCAGACTTATAGCAGCTCTTCTAGTCCTATCTTCCTTAGAAAGTTTAGGATATTATTGGGTTTTAAATAAGGTAGTTCTTCCCTTTCTATTTCGTATGACCCTAGGTATTTGACCCTAGAATTACTTAATGCCATGCATTCTGAAAGTATGTGTATTGAGGTTTCATCCTCTACCTCACAGAATCTGTAGTTTGCTTTATCTACTAATACTAGTTTCTTCATACGTCCTCTTAATCGACAGTGACCGGTTAGAATTCCTGTTATAATTCGGAGGTTTTTCTTACTCAGGTTAAGACAGCTGTGAGATCTCTTCTGGTTATAGTTTCCCAGGAGCGTCTTCGATTGTCTTAGTCTAGATCATTTCAGTACTTGGATTTTTCGCTATCCATTTTTTTCTTTAGTTTTTCTAAGATTGTACTACTGCTGATCCCACAGGATGGTTCTGTCCCAGGTATGGGGTTTCAGCTCCTTTTTTTGCCAGCTTGTCTGCTGTTTCATTTCCTTCTATTCCTACGTGTCCTGGAACCCATAGGAGGGTAACAGTGTTATTCTGTCCTAGTTCATTTAATTTGCCTAGGCATTCCCAGACCACCTTTGAATTGATTGTATCTGAGTTCAGAGCTTTGATGGCTGCTTGACTATCTGACATGATTACAATCTTCTGTCTACGATAGTTCCTTTCAATGTTAAATTCTATACATCTTTCGATGGCACGAATTTCCGCTTGAAAGATGCTTGGGTACGTACCCAAGCTTTCTGAGTATTTGGTTCTAGGTCCAAACACCCCTGCTCCTGTTCCTTTATCTGTCTTGGAGCCGTCCGTGTACCATTTTATGGCGTTTTGGCTTAGCCCCAATATGGTGTTTTCGTGCCATTCAGATTTGCTTCCCAGTTTAGTGGTAAATTTCCTTACAAAGTTAAATTTCTTTGGCATGTCATCTTGGGGCATTTCCCAAGTTTGATCAAGTTGAAGTGATCGAGGTTTTTCCTTGATTATTCCTTCTTTGATCATTCTATATATTGTTTTCTTCCTAGCATTTTCTACTTGAATATGCAGTGGCGACAGATTTAGTATTACTTCCATTGCAGCAGTGGGACATGTTCTCATTGCTCCAGTGATACATGCACCGGCTAGTCTCTGAATCTTTAAGAGGTTTGTCTTCGTAGTGATCAGATTAGCTCTCGTGCCCCAAGCTACTGCCCCATATGTGATGATAGGTCTCACTATTGCTGTGTACATCCATTGCAATGTCTTTGGGTTACAGCCCCAATTTTTCCCAGCAATGTTTCTGCACACCATAAGGGCTTTTGTAGCTTTGTGTATTATTTCGTTTTCGTGTTTGTTCCAGAGTAACTTATTATCTAGGATTAGCCCTAGATATTTGACCTCTGTCTTCCACTCAACGGTATTTTCACCTATTTTTATAGTTTTTAGTTTAGGTTTCTTTTTCCTTGTAAAGGCTACTAACGTGGTCTTGGTGGGGTTGATATTAAGTCCCACTGAATCACACCACTGCTTTGCTGTGTTCAGTCCTCTTTGCACTATGTCGCAGAGGACGTTTTCATATTTCCCTCTTGCGAGGATAACTACGTCATCAGAGTAACCCTGGCAAGGTATACCTAATTCGGTCAATTGCCAGAGTAAGCTGTCTACGGTGAGGCTCCACATAAGTGGGGATGCAACTCCCCCTTGCGGACAACCTCTGGTCGTATTGATGGAGATAGTGTCTTGGCCTACCTTCATTTCTGCGATTCTTGTAGATAGTAATTGCGACAACCAGGTGGAAGTCGTTCTATCTACTCCTCTTTCACTGAGTGCTCTTTTGACAGCCTCGTGTGGAGTATTGTCAAAAGCTCCCTCTATGTCTAGAAAGGCACATACCACAGTTTCTTTTGTGTTTAAAGCGTCTTGGATTTCGTCAGTCAATTGTATCAACACGGTCTCCGTAGATTTGCCCGTTTGATATGCATGCTGACGAGGGTGCAGTGGCACCTGCTTCAAGACTTCTGTTCTAATACAGTTGTCTACAGCTTTTTCCATCGTCTTGAGAACAAACGATGTAAGGCTGATTGGTCTAAGGGATTTAGGGTGTGTAGTGTCCCGTTTCCCTGCCTTGGGGATGAAGGTGATTCTTGCCCTCCTCCACACTTCTGGTATATATCCCTGTTCAAAACTGCTCCGACTGATTCGGATCACATGAGGAATGATTGCCTCCTGCCCCTGTTGTAGTAGGGCAGGAAATATTCCGTCAGTTCCAGGGGTTTTGAATGGCTGAAAGGTGTTCATAGCCCATCTCAGCCGTTCTTCACTGCATATGTGTTTTGCCATTGCAGTGTCTTCCCTGGTTGGTCTTCTAGTTTTGTACCTCGTATTTCCTGTGGTGTTTATGCCTGCAGGAAAGTGGGTTTCTAGCAGGAGCTTTGCTCGTTCTTTTTCGCTTTCTGTGAAGCGTCCATCTGGCTTTCGCAGTGCCATTACTGTATCTACTCTTCCTTTTGCTAAGACTTTGTGTAGTCTTGCAGCAGAAGGTGTAGAGTCTATTTCTTCGCAGAATTTCCTGATAAGGATAAGAATTTAAGTTTTAAGTGTGAATTAAATAGCAATCAGGCCGTTCCACGTAAAGGGTGGTTGTATGGCAAATTACTACGCGACTGATTAGAAATTTTGAACTGTAATAGTAAAAAATTTTTGTATCGTAATTAGTGAAAGTTATAGTGATAAAAAAAATTTAAATTTGTTTTAATTGCCAAACACTTTTGTTTTGGTTTAAAACTAATACAGGGGGTGTTCAAATAAGGGTATACACATAGTTTAGATTGGCACAGGTAAGTTTTGAGAGTTATTAAGTATAACTAACATTAATTTTCTTAATTTGTTGCGAATGTTGTAAGTTTTTAATTTGGTACCCCATAGAGGACGGGGAAGAGTTCGTGGATGTAGTCGCAGGAAGACAACAGAAAACTTTTCTAGAACTCCTCCAAACAGCCAAGAATCTATCTCTTCGGATTCTGAACCATCTGTATCTTCAGGAGACACTGTTATGTCAGAAAATGCTACCGCACATATCCAGCCTACTGAACAAGACGACGCTTGCTGAATTTTTTGTTCTAAGGACGACTCTAATGACCAACGTGGTGGAACTTGGATTCAGTGCCAATCATGTGGTATGTGGGCACATATTGAATGCTCAGGGTGCGAAACGGAATATTATGGTTGTGATTTTTGCAAATAAAATTATTTCGTGCTTGTAATTTGGAACCCGTGTTCCATAATACCAGCACCACAGCTCAGAATTATTATTTTTTTTTTTAATAAAGCTGATTATTTCCCCTAATTGTTGGTTTTATTTTGTTAAACCGATCCTAAAATAAAAGTATATTAGTTTTTATATATATCAAGTCATTTTTCAAGGTGATTAGTTAAATAGTTTTGTTTACACACTCAATAAACAAAGTAGGGTTCCAAATTACAACCCCTTCCTCTACATAAAATTTAAGTAATAGGCAAAGTTTTTCTCAAGTTAAAAAATTTCAATATTAAATAGTTCAACTTGGATTAGTTCTGAGACGCACACGTTTTTTGTAGTTTTAACTGAACAGGTTAAAAGTTGAAAACTGAATAACAAAGATTTTTAGAAAATACGATGCCGCCACATGGTCCACATGGCTTATTTCTTGTACAGTGTTTAAAATGTGAAATGATAAAGACAAATATTTAAAAGTAAAGTTAAAAAAACAGGTAGTTGTTGAAAACATTGAAAGTTTAAAAAAAAAGAAGAACCATAAAACCGCATTTCTGAATTTGAATTGTTGATCGAATTTAGTTTTGTTGAAAACAAGCAGAAACGAAGTTCATTTATAATATTTACGCATTTTTCTTTAGTGAATGCGTAAAAGTTATAAACAAATTATAATTTTATATATTTTTTCTTACAATGGCAGAACACAAATAAGCACTCGAAAGATTATTAATGGCTGTGGAATGGTAAGAGGGGTGACTAGCTAGTTCATGTATTCAATAGGGATATAAATAGGTTTTGACAGGTCTCCAGGGTCGAACATAATACCACTTGTCCATATGTTACGTTGATATTGTTCGACCCTGTATGAGTAACTCTTAGTGAGGATGGAAAAGAACCTGCACTATTTTAAATATATCCAGAAGTATATTAACGATTCAACGTTTATTTATATCTAGCAGGCTATCTTTTTATTTATTCACGTTGGTATTGGTTTTTGTCATGTTGCCGTTTGAAAGTTACCAAGTCACTGCAAGTCACAAACTGACAAGCATGACAACAAATATCATAAATATAATGGTTAAATGCATTAAAAAAATTTAATATGCCGAAAAAAAAATGTGTAGAGACCAAAAAATGAATACAAAGATGATATTACATGTTTAGAAAAGACCAAAAAGTTTCAGAAGAGGCATTTATATAACATCTCTTAGGTTTTTAATGTAAGTAGTAATTGTGTTTGTTTACAAGATTATTCCAATATTTTCATCAGCAAATAGTTCCAAACATTTTTAATTTCATTAATAGTTGTATATGAAGTTATTTGTTACATTAAATACACTTTTACATTCTTATTACATTCAAATTACTTATAATTTATTAAGCATACCTAACCTCACATTTCTTCTGTCAGTCATTATTTTACAATGTTGCCAGATTACACACTATAGTAAAAGTTAAAAATGTTTCAGAATAAAATATTTTCAATTTCTTTAATAACAATGATCCATAATGAGAATTAAAATGTAATTTGATAGGACATGGACGAATCGATATTTCATTCATTAATCTATGACCAATCAAATATCATTTAAATTTTTATTTCATACATTTTTTAAATATTTCGTGTTTTTTTTAGGTTAGTGTTAAATATAAACGAAAAATCTTAAAAAAAGATTTAGTTAATGGTAAAAAAGCGGCAAATAAAAGGAAGAAAGATAAAGCAGATACATTTAAGAACTTCATTTAAAAAAAATTGCAGCGGCAGATTTGGACGTACAATTATAAAAACGAATATTTTACTTCAGATTAACTTTTGACTGACGCAAAACAAAACTGAGATTTAAACGATAAACGAACTTATTTATACAAAATTAATGATATATAAACTTAAAAACGTGAACTGACGACAAATTTTAAGTGAGCGAAGAATAGCAAAATCTCTTTCCTTCAGAAATTTATGAAATTAAAGAAGTGCAATGAAATCATCAGATTCGTGTACATAGACGTGGATATAAAAAAATGGTACTCCAACGCGTCGATGGAAACAGTAATCTGATTTAAAAAGTAATCCATTGCATGTGTAATCCAAAGGAAAGCGATTTACAATTTTACTCGCAGGAGCAAATGGTGGGTCAATAGAGGGATGTGATTTGTTATTAGACTCTTCAAATACTGACATTGACCATTACAAAACTATAAATGGTGATATTTTCAAAAACTGGATTGTTAATTAACTTATTCCTGCTTTATTTAATTTTCCAGAGAAATGTGTAGTAAACATGGATAATGCTTCATTTCATTCTGTACAACAAAACAGACCACCTACTTTTTCAGCTACAAAATAGATATTACAGAGATAATTAAGCAGCAATAACATCGAATTTGATAAAAAAATGAAAAAAAAAACACAATTATACTTACACAATACAGAAGCAACGATAAGACATGTAGTAGATGAAATAATAAACTAAGATAGACATGATTTACTTCGATTACCTCTATTTTGCATTTTTATATTCGGACAAAACTTGGACAGAAGCTTTAAGACAATGTACACCAGACATGTAAAAAAAATTTGTAGACACAAAAGAAATTATTTTGACGGATTGGACTTATTACATGAAAAACTGTTCACTTGACAACATTTTACCTTTGATACTGGAGGTGAATTGAAAATACATAACGAATAGATGAACGTGACAATAGTTTTAACCAAATCTGTTACTCCAATTTTTGTTGTTTATATGTTTTTTTTAATGTTGTATGTTTCATTTTTTTATACTTTGCTTATTTTACCATTAGTGTATCTGCTTTTCTGCTGAATTATTGCACTGTAGCTATTGAACACATATTAAACGGATTTTCATTATTTGAAGCATAACATTTTGTTCTGCTTATCAAAATAGCTGAAACCAATTGGTATGTCATAATACCGCACTACCTGGAAAGCTCCACGAAAAATTCTTTAATATATATCTGCTATAATACTTATCGACAAAATGAAATATTTTGTATTTTCTCATTTATAGCTGGTCCAATTTAAATGTTTGTTGTAAAACTTATTTTATAATACCGTTATATAGACATAGAAAATTTGTTCCTAATTGCAAATGAAGACTTTTTTGTAAATGTTTTTATTGTGTGCTTTCATTTAATTAAGTACTATTATTTTGTAAATGCATTCATTATATCTAAATATATATTTTTAAATTGCGATTTTCATTTTTTGTGAAAGTACTAATTTTTAATGATTTGATGGCGCTGAAATGGAGTACACAATTGTTATTTTATTTATTGTCACTAACACTATGCTTTTATTGAGGACGTGACAACAGCGCATTTACAACTGAGAATAAGATTAAATATACAGGGCGAAATTCATCACCCTAACAAGGCCTACTTTAATAAAAATAAGCTTTGAATGATGTATACCACATGGATTAAGTCAATATTAGCTAATGGAAAAAGAGTTAAAGTACATATAATGAATATTTAATATTAATACATTTTGTAGTTAATAAACAATACAAAATGATAAAAAAATGGTTGAGCTTCTTCAAAAGATAAAATCGTTAAAAGTTCTTAATGTCTTTACATCAAAAGTTCTGAAAAAAGCTCAAGCGCATTAATTGTAATTGGTAGCAATTTCCAGTTACGGTTTCATTCGGTTTCAACAGTTCATAATCAATCACACCCTGGTCCCACTAAATCAAGAGCTGAAGATCAGACCCACGAATATTCGGCTTTACAACTGATGTTGATGAGTGGCTGGATTAAACCCATTACTTTCTGTGCTTCAGATTGTTAAAAAGGATCCATTTTCTGCCACTAGTGACCGTTTGATACAAAAACTATTTTTTCTACCATTCCCACTTCAAAAAACTTCTCTCAATGACTTTTGGTTTCAATTCATATGGGACCCAATTTCATTTCTTCTGAATAAACTCTAAAGACGTTTTCCTACCGTTAATATGTCAACTCCATATAGTGAAGACATATCTTGAAGTGTTTGAGTGAGTACGAGCGATATTCATACTCCTGCGACCTATAAGATCTGTTGTGTCCCCCTTTTCTTGCTATAATTCTGATATTTTCCTAGACTTATAGCAGCTCTTCTAGTCCTACCATTTTTAGAAAGTTGAGGATATTGTTAGGCTTCAAGGTAGACCTTTCTCTTCTATTTCGCATGAGTCTTAATAATAAAAACTATGCTACCTAAATTGGGATGAACAACACTGAATCAAGCAATATTACGGGGTGCTAATGATAAATATAACAATAAGTTTAAACGATACCTATAAACAAAGTACAATAGTCGTAGTCGCCTCCAGTTAATAATGAAGAAAAATAACACTATAAAAGAAGTTACTGACACCCAACAAAGAGATAGAGCATAAAAGATTTAGTGCAACGTTTGATTTTTTAACTCAATTAATGAATGTTTTTACTACAACGGATCCCTCTTTTAAAAGTTCGTTTTCGAGTGAACAATTAATCAAATCTCTCTAGTCATCCAAGAATCGTAGAATCATGATTATAAAACAAATGATTGATGTAGGAAGTGTAGCAAAGGATCACTATATGCTACGAAACTCACACCATAAGTTAATCGACCAAAAGAATTCAGTTAGCGTTGCCTTTTTGTTTTAACGGATCGCCTTTTGTTTTACGAATATGGAACATCATTAATTTAGCTTGTTTTAACTTGACGGAGAATGATGTTTTTTAACAAGAAAAAGTCGAATGAGATTTAAAATATAAATTAATGAATCTAGAACCAGAAGTATCGAATATAGTAGATACGTAAATATTTTTTTGTTTGGTACAGTCAATTTAATCCCCATTTCAATTGTCTAACTAACATGACCAAAAATACAAAGAGCTAAAACTCTAATCCCACTGAATAACTTTCAATAAGAATCGTATAACCTGCACATATGTTCGTTTGCAACGCGAGAAGAGAGTTTTGATGGGGTTGATACAAGATTTCAGGAATGATTTTCAAGGGTAGTTCGATATTTTCTTCTAACATGCCTTGCACCGTAGGGACTGCTAATTCCACTGTAGCTCGAGTATTTATTCATCTCATCGGTGGTGGATTGAGACCAGTTTTAATAAGGGGTGGAGAGTTCATTCAGAACATAGAAGTTCGTCAAGTATGTAATAACGAAAATTAAATAAAATTTTTTAAACAAAATTTTATTCCTCATAGTTATATGGAATGGTTTCTGTGTTTTGGAGAGAAGCACCACACCAGGCAACTAATTCCCGCTGGTATTGCGAATGTCAACGTGGTCATTCCAGTCTCAGCAACGAATCCAGTTTAGGTATATTCAAAACAGTAAAACATTGATGTGGTTAATCAGCTAATTATGGATGTAATATACCGGAACGTGGAGGCATATTTGAGCATTTCAAGCATCTCAATCCAAAAGAGCGTATATGATAAACTGGGTGTTACGAAGATGGTGTGCAGTTGAATCCCTAATTTGCTTACAGAAGAGCAAAAAGCGGTTCGCATCAATTGGTGTAAAAAAAACAACGGAACGGTTTAACAAAGGAAGTTCAAAAAACGTTTATAGAACTGTTAATGGCGATGAATCTTGGATTTACTCCAACGAATTGGAAAATAAACACCAATCCGTTGTGTGGGTGTTTCATGTTGAGGAAAAACCAACAAAAGTGATCCGTTTTCGAAGTGTGTCAAAGAAAATGGTCTTAACTTTTATGAAAAAATGTCCTCATGTGGCAACAATTGCTTTAGAAGATCGAAGAACAGTTACTTTCCATTGGTATATAAACGTTTATTTACCAGAAGTTATCGCCAAAATCCGACAAAGCAAAACACAACGGCGAGTCATCCTACATCAGGACAATGCAAATGCTCATACTGTCCAAAAGACAATCGAGTTTTTGAAGCTTTAAAACATCGAATTGTTGGACCATTCATCGTATAATTCCTACGACTTCTTCAAATTCCTAAATACCAAGAATTCAATGTGTGGGTAGCCAATTGCTACCCACACATTTTACCAATTGCTTTGAACCTTTGAACGTATGTAAAAGTGTATCGGTCTTGGTGGGACATATTTTGAAAAGCGCTAAAGTACATTAAGTATATATATTTTTTGTATGGCTATATGCAAAACTAAAAAGACAGCCTTCGTATAGTTTCAACCAAAACCGTGTAAGTTTAGTACCACGAACCAAAATTTAAAATAATTTTGATATAAAACCTACTGTTGAATTTCATTCTACGCCCATGTATGTATGAAAAGAATAGAGTGGCCTAGTATTCGACCCCCAGCTCTACCATATGTTGATCCAGGCCGCGAACATTTGAACAGATGGGCCTCTACGCCAAAAAGTCATTAAACGATATTGTGTAGGATCGACAAGTGCTTTGACTAAACACCACTTCATTATTTGGATCAAATCTCTGCAAGCTTCTTTAATCCTCGTAACAAATTTGTCGAAAAATCAATTTGAAATTTTTTCTCAAACCAGATCATAAACTATAATCTAACAAATAGTTGTAGAAAAAGTGTGTTGTACTACAACACTTGGTTTCTACTTCAAATACTGTGAATAATACCGGAAAATGATTGTTTCGATTCCTTCGTTTTCTTTCGTAAACGATTTTTTTGGTATAAGGTCGTGAGAAGATCTTATGAAAATGATACTTTCATACCATATATTCACGAGTGGAAAAAGCGTTATTTTTACATACTTTTTTTACACTAAAAGTACTATATTATACAACTTGAACATACATAGAGTTGCGTATTATAATTGTTCTACGATGCTAAAATCTACAAATAAAAAACATAAATAATTGAATAGGTGCATATTTTTAAAGTATGCAGAATATTTAAACAACTTTGAACAAGATAAGTTTGTTGAATTATAAGGCTGTACCATTTATTACCCTTACTCCCCAACAAACAAACCGCCTGGCCGCAACTGAGCGAAGAATTTTACGCAAATGCCAATACCTCCCTATTAGTACCCCTCACATCTCACCTACATTCACCTCAATAGCAAGGATACTACACCCTTACCTTTTCGGTTGCAGGAACTCCAACAGAGGTATGCCACCAGGACCCTGCAGGGCCCCAACACCCGGGCCCATGATACTCTTCTGACCCCTTGGAACAGAGGTCATAGAGTTATCCAGAGGAAACCTCGAAGAAAACTTCCACTTCCCCAGCTGAGGCTACTCCAAGCAGCAGGACAACAATTTCCAGAGGAGCTCCAAGACCACTTAGAATAATAAATAAAATATAAGCTAAGAACTTATTGTACAGAAAGTAGGCCGAGGTTTTCTGTGGTTTCCCTCGACCCAAGTTCGACCTGTCTCAGTCTGGAAACAAACTGTTTGAGGAAGAACTTGCTAAATGGTCTTTCTTAAACAGGATAAAGTTGCCACAGACAACTCCTATAGTAAAAAGCAGGAAACATTATAATGTAGCACTACCCTGAAAAGGACACTAAGTCCTATAGCAGGGTATAGGGAAAAAATTTAAATATTTCTATTTAATCTTAAGAAAACATGTAAACTTTATAAATAAACATTTTTAAATTTGAAAAAATTTATTTATAGTTATTGAAGTCTTATTTCTTTCCAGAACACTTTTGGGAATGAAATGTTAAATACTTTTTATATAGTTCAAAATACCAAGAAAATATAAAACTATGGGTTTGAGTAGCTATACAAAATCGAACTTACAAATAAATACTTTTTGTTAAAATGTTATTTCAGAGACAGAACAGAATTACATTTGTTCACGAACTGTAAGCAGGGTGCGATCTGTGATGCGGAAAAGTAATGTAACTTGAGCCACCTTTGATTTTCCAATAAAAAGGAATTCTCCGGTGTATTGAAGACAATTATAAGCACATGTGACCTCTGAGGATATCATCCATCAAGCAGGAGGACCGAGGGACACTAGCAGTAAATCACTTTTTTCCCAAATTGATACATTTCTCCTAAGGCAGAACTGAACGATTACAAATTGTAGTTTTATGAGACACAAAATCAAACGTTTTTTTTTTTGTTGACAAGTAGGAATAAGTTAAACAAAATCCCTTGAAATTCGATGTTACATTTATAAGGTTCTATTATACTTGTTGTATATCTCCTGTTTTAAACATGTTTTCATCAACTTAACATAGATTTAAATGAGGAATTTGGAGAACTGATTGTCGTACAAAACTTACAGCGATCGGTAGGTACCACAGATGTCTGTTATAGTCTAAGTGAAATTGGTATGTTTAACGTGGGGCTCAAACTTAAAAAAATCCAAACAAAGATAGGACAAACTTTTTTGTTTTTATGTAAAATAATCTTTAATTGAAACATGCTGATCGATACACAACTTGTCGTGAAAATGACATGTTTTCACACTTTTTACATTGCCACGTTGTCCTAAAACGAAAAACTACTGAACTATGAAATCTTGGTTGGCTCATGAAAAAAAAATTTTTTCTTACGATAGTTCTGGATTATATGCTTACATTTGGTTAATCAATTTTGCGACTGTTAGATTCTTTGATAATAATTTCGAGAACAAAATTGTCCCTTTAAAAAAAGGTCCAATTTAATCTACTTATCTATTGCTAAATAATAAAACGCGTAGTGATATAGTTTTCTTTTGTTAAAGAGAAATAGGGTGATTTCTAAACACCTGTGCATGCGGTTCATGCACATATGGTACAGGCCAGCATCAATCGCAACCCCCTGTAGCGTATACTGGCAAGGGACGTGAACATATTGTTAAGTATTTAAGTAATCTTTAATTTCATATCAACATGTGCATAGTCGTATGTTCGGATTTAGTTTTGTTGTCAAAATAATAAGCGAAGACTATTTAAATATATTTTAAGGTTTCTTTGTTAATATACAATCCATTTTGATAGAAATCGTATTCAATTTTTTTTTTGTAAATTTTTCTGAATCTTCAATCAGATGCTATTTTTACCTGGCTGAACGGTTCCTAAGACTATTTTCACGCTAATTAAAGGTTTTACTATTTCTTTATTTTTGCTACTTTAGAAAAGACGTACACCTATTGGTTGGTGTTGGTATCGTTTTTATACTGCTTCAAAATCTTAGACCTACCGTTTATCTATGTTTTTATAAATACACAATAATATATTGAGCTTAACACGGCTACTTCTGCGTGTTACATCTTCTAATGTCTTCTTTTCCTCATACAATTTTGACTCCAAAATAATGTTTTAGGCTATTTCGAGATCAATTCATGGTCTTCTATTGAATATATTTTTTTTACTTTTTTTTTTTAATTTAGATTGTTTTTTTATAGTTTCACTGTTCGGCATCTTCGGGATGCACATTACCATCAATAGTGGTGCGGATAAATTTTTATTCGAATTCTTTTTCTTTCTCTCCAACTTAACCCAAACCTGGTTGAAGTCGGCCTTAGTCTTTCGTAGCATTTGTTTCCATTTATCTCTGTTTAAGGCATCCTCTTTTTTCCATTTTTTTTAACTTCTCATTTATTCTATCCATACATCTCAACGTTGGTCTTCTTCTCTTCCTCTTAATCCCAATCTCACATTCATCTACACTTTTACTCACATTGTTATTCGAAGTATCCTCTCTGAAAGACGATTATGTTTCCCATAAATTGGACGAATTGCGCGATAAGAACGAACAGATTTCTATAAAAAATATTAACAATTTGCAAGCGTTGCTCTGGTGTAAACATATCCATAATAAAATGTAAAACCAAACTAAACAAAATTAAATAGGTTTTCAAATACTGCAGTTTTCCAACTCAAAGTTGTGAACCTCTTAAAAAACACCCATTGCATTTCCAGGTGTTTTTGTGTTTTTTACACATTTCATTAGTTCCTACATTTCCAGATGTCTTGTGAACCACCCTGTACGACTACAAAAGTCTTCTACACTTTCAGAACATCCCAAAAGAGCACAACTCACAATCACTTCTATACAAGCTCCTCAACTGTTACGAAATTGCTAGAAATAGCATTATTATGCTAAAGAGCGGAGCTTACAATAGCACTGCAGTTTTCCACACCTCCAGCACCAAAAACCCTGAAATTCTTCAAAAGAACCTTCGCCACATCACTGGTTCTCACAAAATACTAGTCATTCCTTTCCCTGCCTCCCCAAAAGAAAGACCCACCATCACTCGTCCCCCTAGTACCCCTGTCCACTCTTTCGTCGTTAAAGGAGTGGACAAAAATATATCAAACAAAGATTTCGAAGAAATTCTCAAAGAACTCAACTTTCCCTACACCAAATGCTGGAGAATCACTTTAGCCAAAACCAAAAACCCCACCACTCTCATAAGAGTAATCACCCCCTCAGAGTCTCACTACATCAATACCATTACCAATGGAATCCACTTCTTTGGCCTAACCCATTCGGCCGAATCTTCAAACGCAAACCCTCTTCCTCCTATCTCCAAATTCTGCACTAAGTGCAGCAAAAACGGACACTCAATTTCCGAGTGTACCGCTCCTAAAATCATCTGTCCCTCATGTTGGGCAGAACACAAACATTCGACCTGTCCAAAGGCCAACCGGCCTAAATGTCCAAATTGCGAGGGTGACCACCCCGCCTTTGCTCACAAATGTCCTAAAAGACAGGAGACCCCTTCCAAACCTTCAGAGGTTGCCCCAGTGACTCTCGCAAAGCCTATTGCCCCCTTAGTACTGACTTCTGACATTCAGCTCCAAATTCAAATAAACACTATCATTCTTATGAATGCGCTCCCCCTCGAAAGAGAATCAATAATTAAAGCCCTACAGACGATAAATCCCCTTTTTTTTTGTTATAATCTAACCATAACAGGAAGTGGTAGCGAGGCTTTCTTCTCTTACTCAAAACAAGAAAACATACAATGGAGGGAATTATCGCTACAGTAAATTGTGCGAGTCTCACCCGCAAACGCCACTCCGTGAAACATCTTCTCCTCCTAGAAAGATCCCCCCTTATAGTTTCTTTGACAGACACTCTAGCAAAAACCCTCCCAAATTCTCAGGCTACCACACCCACTCCATCCCCAAATCTGCCACAAGTCGAGGCAATGCAATACTAATAAAAAGAGGCTTATCCTACGAACCTCACACTCTTCCTCACCACCTTTCAGACCTTGACGTAATCGCTGTGAATGTTATCAACAATAACATCATCACGACGATTTTCTCACTCTACAACCGACCGGCGCAAAGATTGTCCCGTCCACTTTTCACTTACATTTCATCATTACCACGAGCTATTTTGGTTGGGGACTTTAACTCCAGACATACTCAATTTGAAGATCGAAGAACCAACTTAAACGGCCGCATCTTCTCCAACCTTCTTATAGATCTTCCAATCTACAGAGTCGCCAACACAAACCCAACCTTCTTCGGACACCAAGGATCTTCGATTTCGGACCACATCGTGTGCACTAACACATGCGAACAATGGGTCTTGAATCCCTGCTTTATTGGTACCAGCATCACTTCTGATCATCTTCCCCTTTTAGTCAGCACCTCAATGTTTTCGATCCCTCCTCCAAGAACCTCCTTTCATTTCATTCAAAAACTTCCAAAAAGCTGAGTGGATCAAATTTCAAACCACCATCTCAAACAATCTTCCCCCTTTTCCAACCTAACTCTCTGGGGTGAGAGACTCGTAGTAATGGACGAGATTGACTACTTGTCAACTGGGAATCCGAAGTCAAATGATAAAATGATAAAATGAGGAAACGAGCCTCTCTCCTTGGAGCGTTGTGTAGACGGATTGGAAGATGTCAACCAAACACTCTACTCCACACCTACAGAACATATATTCGACCTACAGTCGATTATAGGGCTGTACCATTTATTACCCTCACTCCCCAACAAACAAACCGCCTGGCCGCAACTGAGCGAAGAATTTTACGCAAATGCCAATACCTCCCCCCTTGGTACCCCTCACATCTCACCTACATTCACCTCAATAGCAAGGATACTACACCCTTACCTTTTTGGTTACAGGAACTCCAACAGAGGTATGCCACCAAGACCCTGCAGGGCCCCAACACCCGGGCCCATGATACTCTTCTGACCCCTTGGAACAGAGGTCATAGAGTCATCCAGAGGAAACCTCGAAGAGGCTACTCCAAGCAGCAAGACAACAACTTCCCGAGGAGCTCCAAGACCACTTAGAAGAGGCCCCACTAGCCCTACGCTAATAATCATAAATATGTAATAAATAAAATATAAGTTAAGAACTTATTGTACAGAAAGTAGGCCGAGGTTTTCTGTGGTTTCCCTCGACCCAAGTTCGACCTGTCTCAGTCTGGAAACAAACTGTTTAAGGAAGAACTTGCTAAATGGTCTTTCTTAAACAGGATAAAGTTGCCACAGACAACTCCTATAGTAAAAAGCAGGAAACATTATAATGTAGCACTACCCTGAAAAGGACACTAAGTCCTATAGCAGGGTATAAGGTAAAATTTAAATATTTCTATTTAAGCTTAAGAAAACATGTGAACTTTATAAATAAATATTTTTAAATTTGAAAAAAAAATTGTGTCTTCTGATCTTGATACAAATTAGTTCGAAATATTGCTTTACACTGTTAAAGTCATTTTTACATATTTTCAGGCTACATCAAAGTCTTGCACCTTTAAGTTTTACCTCTTTCTGATACCCATACAACACTCCAATAATGTTGATTCAAGCAATAAAAATCAATAAAGGCAAATCTGGCGATGTCGAAAAAACTTACTTAGTAAAACCTTCTACTTAAAAGCGAAGGATCATTAGTGTAAACTTACCTATGAAAAGTTCGTATGTGTAACGATCCAAATTAAAAATATTTTTTAAAATAAAAAGTTTTTTTAAAGATATTTTATAATATTTTATTTTTTATAATTCATAGATCATTCCCAAAAATTGATTTTTAAAACTTGTCACGTGCATAAATCGGCGTCAATATATTTAAGTGTTAAGTTAATGTTTCAACGCGATCGCTAGCCTCTTTAACGGGTTCTGATCCGTGTGGTAGGAATCTTATTGACTTGACCCGTGGGGAGAGTAGATAATTTGATTGTTAGGTCGAAAACATATCGGGTTTTTACTGTTTAAGCTAATAGCTAAAATTTTAAATTAAGTAAATAAGTGCATCGATTCCTTTTGATATTAATAATACATTTAATTTAATGAATTCGATTTAATTTTAACATCATTTCGGAAATCAAATTAATATCTAGCAAAGCCGTTTATGCACAACGGAACACACTATTTCCCCTTCTATACTCACAAGTGTCATTGCGGGAAGGTATGCGTGAATTAGCGTGATGTTGGCTACCTTTTGCATTTCAACAATTGTACGAACACATCAGTATTACTATCGAATTAAGTGACGCCATTTTGTGAAGTTGAAAGTTCTCCTGGCAATATTCAAGCCATCCTTATGGGTTTTTGAATTTCACTTCAATATATTTTATCTAAGCCTCATTTTTGGTTATTCCTTTGTGGTATTTTTGAGTAGGCGTATAGATAACTCCATATTTTTGGGATTTAATTAAATGGTGCTTTCTTCGTGTGATTGCTAAGGAGTTCGTTACGAAGAAGCGTGGACATCCGATTAAGAATCGAAATTTGCTATAGGTTCTTAGCGAAATAACATCGCAGATTGACTGCTTAACCTCTAATCTCAATATAAAAAGGGGTTTTTGGTCTTGGCTGAACTTTTTTTTTGGTCCTGGCTGAAATTATTTTTGGACCTGGCGAGCAAAATATTTTTGGTCCTGGCTGAACTTGTTTTTGGACCTGGCAAGTAAATTGTAAGATCAGCTCACTACTGAGGAATCAACACCGAGCCTCACCATCCACAGAGCAGCAGGCTATTAACGAAAGCCTCACTACAGATCTGCGGATAAACAGATAAGCCAAAAATTTAATTTTAAGTTAAGACATTGTAAAGAGTTGGCCTAACCTTTGTCTAAGTTATTTAAATATTGTTTATTTTATAGGATTTATTAATTTTGAATCTTTATTATTGCGCTGGGTGATCACTCAATATTAAAACTGCCAAGTTCTTGGCATTATTTGCTGATATTATTATTATTTACTAACTTTTGCTTGATTATATATTTATATATATTGTAAACTTCACTGTTGGGTTTATTTTCGTCAATATAATTGATAGATCTAACTTTGTGTCTTACTCAGATCATCACCCACTCACCATATTTGTTATTCAATCATTTTTTTTTTTTTTTAATTAAGATTCTTAAATTCATTATTTATCTCCAGTAAGATAGGTCAGTGCCTGGAACATCAGGGGTTTCCGATTTGAACCGTTAAAATCGGTGGCGCGACTCACACTTTTGTACATACCCTCTACGGCTGAGCTGGGCACAAATTTGCCAGTAGAGAATTCAATTTAAACCATAAGTTTAATTTTTCAAAATTTGATTTTATTTTATTTTTACTAAAAGTACGTGGCAAACTTAATCTGACATAAGAGATTTTAATATAAAAATAAATAAAAAAGGCAGGAATTAATTAATAATAATAAACTTGTAGATTTATTTGTCCAATCTGTCCATCCTATACAATCTCAGTAAAGTGAAAAAACGCCAACCCGTAACAGTTCTAAGCGCAACATACATTGAAAACCGTATTGGATAACCGTATTTGAAAGCTCCACCCCTGAAGTAAAACTCTATTGGCTTGTTTCTACCCCAAAACTTACGTTCACCCCTATAGGAGCTTTACACAAAATGTGCTTTTCTAAACATGCAACTTTTATCCTTCTCCCAAACACGTTTCTACCTGTTTATCCCGCTCGCTTCAACATAAGGGGTGGCTTTCAAGCTGTTTCGAAGGGTAGGAATGATATTCGACAATATTTCTGGTGTGGAGATTCTGGTTTTTCACATTATCAGTCCAGATTTTGTTGTGGCTAGTTCTTTGCGCTTCTACTTATAATAGACATCGTGTTAAAGTGTAAAAATATGGAAGTTACTAAGTTAAAAAGTGAGTTACATTGTGACGAACAAACTCAAATTCCAACTAAACCTGTTAAAAGGCCGTTTGATGTAGCTTTTTTAATGTTACCAGATGAAAGATTAAAGCAGAAACAAAAATTGGATAAAAACTATGAAATTGCTTATAACAGTACTGAAGAAGAGGAAGAAATTGATATAGTTGAAACACCTCGTGAGTATAAGAAAATGTATACACAAAAACAACAAATATTTGATGATCCAAATTCTATTAAACCAAAAAATATAGAAGAATTACGTTCTAAGACTCTTACACATACTAGTGATCAAAGAAGTGCTTTTACAAAAGTAAATTTGGTTAAGGAATCACGCCTATCACCAACTTTAAGTGTAAGTCCCGATTTAAATTATCAAAGTTCCTTAAGTCCTTCACCACCAATTATAAATAAAACTTATCAAAATTTCCATACAATTCTAACAACACCAAATCAATTATTTAAAAACCAACCAATAGCATATCAAAACCAATTTTTCCAAGATAATTTCACCAACACCGCAACGTCTCATCTAGAAACAAATTTCTTCAAATCTCAACCTGAATTAATCCAACCGAATTTTGCAAAAATTCGACCAATCTACCGGCCAGATTTGGCATACAACTATCAACAATTCTCCAATCCAGAAATGTTAAAAATGGCACCACCTGACCTACGTAATCCTGCTGCAGCGATATTAACCTCACTTTTACCACCAAGTTTAGCAGCATTGTCACTTCCAGCTCAAAATGTGTGCGCTAAATGCAATATTTCATTTAGAATGACATCAGATTTAGTTTATCATATGAGATCACACCATAAAAACGAGACAACAGATACTATTCGCAAAAAAAGAGAGGATAAACTCAAATGTCCTGTTTGCTCGGAGTCATTTCGGGAGAGACATCATTTAACAAGACATATGACAGCTCATCAGGATAAGGATAAAGATGGGGAGCCGTGTAGTAAGAAGGGATATTAAATTTTAAATAAAGAGTGATAATTTGTGTTATTTAATGAACTAAATTTGGCAGATATTGAGTTTTAACGAATACAATGAAAGTTAATAAGGAATAATAATTCTTGTTTTTTGAAACAGGTGAAAAATGAATATTCTAGGGATAAAATGGTAAAAATTTTTTTATTCATGTGAAAATTCTAATACAAAAAGAAACTGTTAATTGACTTATTCTGTATATATAATTTAGCGTTAGTTGTTACATATTATAAACATACCAGTGATTTTCTAGTCAGTAAAATTGTGGAAATAAATGTGTAAGGAAATAATTATTGTAAATATTGTATATTTCGATGTAGATAATTATTTGTTGATTTTTGTTAATTATATATATTACGTGCAATATTTAATTGATTTTAATAAAAGTTATTAGAAAATTATGTATTTGTCTTTTATTTTACAAAATTGTTTCTTAATATATATTTTTTGATTAAAAAAAAATCAAGTTTAGTTAAAATTCCAATATTCTTTTTTCATCTATGATTACCTAAAGCTCATGTTGAGGCCGTTTCGGGTTCAATAATTTTAGCTAGGATTATATTAAAACTTGGGGGTTATGGATTTTATACGAACAATTTTTATATTTAAGAATCCACTTTTAACATTAAATACTTGATTTATTTCATTATCGTTAATGGGTTGTAGAATAGTTTCTTTAATTTGTATTCGACAAAGAGATATAAAATCATTAATTGCTTATTCTTCTGTTTCGCATATAAGTTCAGTTTTAAGGGGTTTATTAACTTTAAATTATTAAGGGATTTGAGGAGCTTTATTAATAATATTAGCTATCAAAAAATTAAACCAAATCCAAAGATCAGCATGCCTTTTCGTAACAGGAGCCATGCGAAGCACACCGACCAGCGCAATGGAAGTCATACTCGGTCTCACCCCCCTTGATATATTTGTTAAGGAGGTCGCATTGATGACCATGGTATGCTTATTCCGCACGGTTGGTATCGAACCCACTGTAGGGACTGGAACCCATAGGGACAGTCTGTGGAGGGAATCGATAAAAGTGATACCACTCCTACAGGCAGACACGGATGGCGTCGCACCAAGATTTGTCTTTGACAAACCCTACAAAATATTAACAAACAAGACAGCAGGCCCCAACGTAGTGAACGCTCTGAGCGTATATACGGATGGATCAAAAACAAAGCAAGGTGTGGGATGTGGAATTTACTCTAGATCCTTAAACCTAAAAATAAAATGGGCTATGGATGGCTTGTCAAGTGTGGTTCAGTCAGAACTCACAGGCATAACCATACCTACAAAAGAATTAATTAATAGGAACATCACAGACAGGAATGTAAATATATACACAGACTGCCGACAAGCACTACTGACCTTGAATAGACCACGTATCACCTCAAGTTTAGTACTAGAATGTCACCAATCTCTAACTGAGGCCAGCCAGAATAACGTGGTCACTCTCAGCTGGATCAAAGGACATGGGAACTCTAAAGGCAACTGCATTGCGAACAATTTAGTAAGGAGGGCTGCGGGCTACAAATATGTTAGTCCTCGCCCATCTACCAAGCTAACATTGTCCGCAGTCGTGGACCTTATCAAACAGCACTCTCACCAAAAATTTATACAGTGCTGGGATGAAACTACGAACTGTAGACTGGCCAGAGAGTTATTACCTCATCCTGGCGAGGAAACAGCAAAAAAATTTAAGGCTTTGACCAGACAAAATCTCCGAACAGCTGTGGGAATCTTGACAGGTCACTGCCAATTGCGACAACATCTCTTTAGGATGAAATTAACAGAATCGCCGCTATGCAGAGGCTGCGAACAAGAAGAGGAAACAGTAGAACACATTATGTATGACTGCTCTGCTTTTTCTGAAATCAGAAGATCCGTGTTGGGCGAGTATTGGCTTACACCAGCCGATGTCAGGGAGATCCCCCTCGGGAGCCTCATCACCTATTTTAAATCACTAGGCCTGGTGACAGCTTGAGGTGAGGATATCCCTACAATACGGGAGGATGCACAATGGGTCATATGTGGCCTCAGTGCTGGCTAACCACTAGCTCGCCCCTCCCTAAATTTCCAGATCCAGATCAAGTTTGCAATTTAACAATTTTCTAGTACATAATTTTGTATTCAAAGAAGCTTTTTGTATAAACAAGAGAATTGTCACAGATGAAAAGCTATAGTGACGTTTTTTGTGTTATCATTTGTAAGTCATGAAAATTGTGTCTTTAATTCTTAAATATTTGTTTATTAATAAATGTTACTTCTGACAGCCCGCCAGAATAAAGTCAAAAAAAATTATGAAATTACGTTCGATATTATACCTACTGAACATTTTATTCCCTTTTAATTGTTGAAAAAACGCTATAAATATTTATAAATAAACAGTATTTACTTTTGTTGTAGTATCAGTTTTTTATACAATAAAGTAAACATATATCGAATGAATATTATTTAATCCCAAAAAAAATCCTTGACGAGCCTTCTGTCAGAGCAAAAAAACTGCTTGAGCGAGTGCGAAAACGAAAAATAATACCTGTGTTGTGTCCCCCTTTTCTTGAAATAATTGTGATATTTCCTTAGACTTATAGCAGCTCTTCTATATAGTACTTTCTTTTAGAAAGTTTAGGATATCGTTGGGCTTTAAGGTATTTGATCCTACAATCACGTAATGTAATGCATTCTGAGAATCTGCATTTTGCGTCATCTACCAATCCTAGTTTTTTCATGTGTCCTCTTAATCGGCAGTGCCCGATGAATATTCTCGTTCTTCTTACTAAGATACTAAGATTAAAACAGCTGCAAGATCTTTTCTGTATATTCCCATGAGCGTGGTCGATATTTTTAGTCTTTCTAGATCATTCCAGTAGCTGGATTTTTCTCCATCCACTTCTTTTCTTTAGTTTTTTTAAGATTGTACTACTGCTGATTCCATAAGATGGTTGTGATATGTGGTTTCAGCTTTTTTTTGCCAGGTTATCTGCTGTTTCGTTTGATGCTATTCCTATGTTCCTCGAACCCATAAGAGGGTAACAGCGTTATTTTCTCCTAGTTAATTTAGTTTTCCTAGGCATTTCCATACCACCTTTGAACTAATTGACTGTAAGTTCAGAGCTTTAATGTCTGTTTGACTATCTGACATGAATACAATCTTTTGTCTACGATAATTCCTTTCGATATTAAATTCTATACATCTTTCAATGGCATGGTTTCCGCTTGGAAAATGCTTGAGTGAGCACCCAGGCTTTTTAAGTATTTAGCTCTAGGTCCAAAAATCCCTGCTCCTGTTTCATTATCTATCTTGTAGCCAACGGTATACCAATTTATGGCTTAGCTCCAGATTTACTACCCAGTTTTGTGGTGAATTTTCTCACAAAGGTAAATTTCTTTGGCATGTTTTCTTGGGCCATTTACCAAGTTCAAACAAATTGTAGTGATCGAGGTCTTTCCTTGTTTGTTTCTTCTTTGATCATTTTATATGTATATTGTTTTGTAAAACAGTGTTCTGATGAAAATTATAATTGAAAATGTAGCTATGTAAAAATTATTATAAATAGGATCTTCATTAACAATGGGAAATACGAAAACTGGAGACTCCAGAGATCAAACAATGATCATTGACCCAAACTTTCTAGGGTAGAATGTGTGTGGTATAATTTAGTAACATACTGTACATGTATAAGTACAATTTTCATAGTGATATTTAATATGATGCAAATACTAACTAAAATTCCAACAAGGGAAATAAGAAAACTTGTTTTTTCTGAAAATTTCGAGAAAATTTAATATGTAGGTAATAATAACATTATTTTTAGAAATGTAAAATTTTTTTTGTTTGTTATCTCATATTTCTTCCTTAGTCACAAAGTATAAAAACTTATTTTTGTAAAAATTGCTGTTTTTATCAAACTTTATGATATTTTTTTAAATGACATAAAAAAAAACTATGAAAATGGACACAAAACAGGCCTTACAAAGACACTAAAAGTTTATAAAAGAAATGAAACAGAAACTCAAACACAGTAAAAATCTCCTTCGTCACGAAGAATCAAACCAATCCAAAAAATGTACCTATTTCCTTTTTATATCAAAATTATCCACAAATCCCTCTCCTCCCCACCCACACGTCATAAATCTCAGAAAACAAAAACCTTGCAAGCGTTTATCTCTCGAAATAAAAATGCATTCGAATGTTTACAGTACAAAACCGCAGTTGGCACTGATCGTTCCCGGGGCTTCGGGGGGTAGTTGCCCCCCGAAGGGGTGAGGACGCGGGGGTAAATATCGTCGACTGCACCTCGCTTATCACGGCATTCGCGCGCCATTAAATCCAAATCACGTTAGCCGTGATTCAAACATTATAAAATGATCACTTCATTTCACAGCCACCTATTGTTTAAGAGAGGGTTAAATAATTGAATGAAACTGTGCGGGGGTAGAGCGGTGCGCGGAGATCATTATGACAGACTGAGTTATGACTTACGATGGGACCATTTCAGATTCATTAGTTTATGGACAAGATGTTCTGAAGACATAAATATATGTTTTAAATGCCATGCAAATGGCAGTTATGACAGTCTTTGATATTTGACATCTGTCAACTTTCACTTGTCAAATGTATTTAACTAACAGATATATAAATATACTAGCTGACCAGCAGACTTCCGTATAACATTGATGTCTTCTTCTCATTTTTTTTGACAGATTTCGTATTTTCTATCTTTATTATCATTAAGTTGTCATATGTCAAACTTGGCTGTCTTCTTGTATGCTTAAAAGTCTAGTGTAAAACTTTCTTTTACTTTATTTATTAGTTTTTTTAGGAATAAAAATTTAAACTTCCTTATTTTACCTAAAACCTATCCATGATTTCCATTTCTCAATTAAGTTACGATAATAAATTTTGAACGAAATGATTGTCAATAGAGTATAAATCATAAATCCGTGAAAGAGAAACTGTTTCCTTTTCACATTCAAGGCTATAGCAAATCCATCTCTAAATATGCAAAAACGACGGTTTAGGGTACGGGTCACTTGATCTAGTGGTATATCGAAAGGAAACCGACCGGTCGTTAATTCAGAAGAGTACAATGGTGGCAGGAAAGCACATGTTAAGTTTAGTTTGTTAATTATGACGTCACACACAATGGAAGTACTTCCGGAAAAGCCGCAACCGGAAATTCGGCGCTCGCTCGCCGCTCATCGCTCTGTGTTGGACAAAATTTGCGTTTACTACCATGGGGTGGAGTTAAATATAGTCTGGGAAATGTTTTTTTAGCAATTATAAAAATAAAAATATTAGAGAAATTGTTAGTTTTTATATAGTGTCAATGTGTATAGTAAACAATCTTCAAAATGTACCCTCTTTCTATATGAAATATGTTCCTTTACTTAATAAATTTGTCTGTCTCCTATTGCAATTGACACTTAGAGGAAAACTCGCCCACACACCACCCCTCGAGAAAATCTCCACTCATATTCATAACCATGCATTCCTCGAAAGGAACAGCAAGAAATGCATCCTCGAAGTCGTTTTAATCAATCTAATAGAGAGGATACCAACGATGCCAATAACTCTAAGCACTTGCTTCGATTGTGAATCTACCCTTATTTACAGAAAGATAGTATGTGGGCCTAAGGCGTTAATAAAATAATTAGTGTAATCAGAAGGGGTGATTTTTTAGACATGGATTCAGAGATATTTGATAAAAGTATATGCACTGGTAAGGAAAAATTTGATTTGTCTAAATTTTTGAAAAATCGGTTAAGGTTGGTACAATATTCACAGATTTTTTTGGGATAATATCTTTACCTGAAAAAACACTGTTCAACATTATCCTAGAAGCTTGTAGATATGGAAGTCAAGTGATGGAAAAACTAAAAATTAAATTGACTTTTTTCTCATTAATCAAAGCTTTAGAAATAGTATCAAGAAAGTAAAAACTTATCATGGAGCAGAAGTGCAATCTGATCAGAACACGCCGAGAGGAAGACTCGAAACCAGAAAACTAAAAAATAAAGACATAGAAAAAGTGATTTTCTATGAGGAATCTATGGACAGGAAACTAACAGATATGTGAATGAAGATCTTAAAATCTTGAAGATCTTAGAGCTTGGAGATTTTTCAAACCACGACCTACAACTCACTTTTTTTTTTTTTATGGTCAAGCACAAGCACTGCAGGAAAATTCCTTTAAGGCGCTCTGAGAGCGGTGCGTGTGCGAAGAAAGCGATTCACGTTGTTCTTGAATCGTTGAAGGTTATATTCGGTGGGAAATACGGCCTCAGAAAGGCCGTTCCACAAAGAGGATGTCCTCCAGAAGAAAGAGTTCTTAAACAATGATGTTCGAGGAGTATTAAGTTGAACCACATAGGGATGGGCGGAAGTGGTTTGTCGTGTATTTCTGCTATGAATTGCTCTAGGTGGAATCAAGCGGGCAATGTCAGTAGAACACTTGCCATGGAAATATTTGTAAAAAAGGGTCAAATCACCAACCTGTCTTCGATGTTCTAAGCTGTCGAGGTTCTTGGTTAGCTCGTGGTCACCGATCAGGCGAATGTCTCTCCTTTGGATGGAATCCAACAACCGAAGGGTATGCTTTGGTGTAGAACTCCAGACATGAGAGCAGTATTCCAGTGATGGTCGAATCTGGGCTTTGTAGAGTGTCAAAAGTTGTTGTGGTGTATACAGCTTTTTGGTACGGAAAAGTACTCCGAGTTTCTGAGAAGCTGTCCTGGCGATTGTTACCACGTGATTATGCCAAGACATATCTCCTACCAGATTGACACCCAGTAAGTTAATAGACGAAGCCAGTGGAATTGGGTGTCCTGCCATGACTATATCTGGTTCTGCAATGTTAACCTTCTTAGAGAAAACTGCTGCCTGGGTTTTTTTAGCGTTAAATTCGACTTGGTTACTGTCACCCCAAGACAAAATTTCTTCCAGGTCTTATATTGAGTCGTGATACTTCATGCTGTTTGCGAAGATGTGCGTCAGCAGCCGATGTTCGAGAATTCAAAGTAAACGATGAGATAAGTGTGCTGTCGTCAGCAAAGCTATAAATTGGATTTTCTGTCTTCGCTAGAAGGTCGTTAATGTATAGTAAGAAGAGGGTTGGGGATAATATGGACCCCTGAGGAACACCAGCATTGATGGTAAAGGTGTCCGAGAGAAACCCATCAATTGCCACTTGCAGAGAACGGTCCTGAAGAAAGCTAGAAAGCCATGAACAGAATCGACCAGGCATACCGTAGGATCGCAGTTTACTTAGGAGCCCCTCGTGCCAGACACGATCAAATGCTTTAGAAATGTCCAGTGCAATAGCCCGGGACTCCCCATGATGTTCGACTGCGTTGCTCCAAAGATGGGTGACATATGCTAGGAGGTCTCCTGTTGATCTGGACTTACGAAAGCCGTACTGATGGTCGCTGATAATATTAAGGCCCTCTAGGTACTTTAGAAGTTGTTGGTTAATAGCTTTCTCCATCACTTTTGATATAACTGAAAGCAATGCGACAGGTCGATAGTTGTTTGGCATGGTTTTCTTGCCTTTCTTTGGTATAGGCTGAACTCTAGCCTTCTTCCAGCAAGATGGAAATATTCCTTTTTTGTAGGATAGGTTAAAAAGTCTACAAAATATTGGTGTTAGCTCATCAGCGCATTCCTTGAGCACTATAATAGGAATTTCAGCTGGACCAGAAGCCTTCCTGACATCGAGCCCTTTAAGAATTCGTTTGACAGGACGCTGACGGAATACGATATCAGTCATTTCCGATTGAACTGCTGGAATGTTCGGTGGTGTTTTTCCCTGAAAGTCTACGTTGGAATAAAAAGAAAATAGTTCTGCCAGTCAGTTCGCTTTATCTCCGGCTGTGGTTGCTATTGTGCCGTCGGAACGTGTTAGAGGTGGAATATTTGATTTGGTAAAATTTTGACTGACGGCCTTAGCGACTGACCAAAAAGACCTAGATCCGTTAGGACTGGCAAGAAGTTTGTTTTTGATCCTCGTGTTATGCGTCTCTTTGCTTTGATCTATCGTTTGCTTACACTGGTTTCGAGCGGTAACAAGGGTGGTGCGATTCTCAGCCGTTGGATTTTTACGCCACTGTCGGTAAGCTAGATTTTTAGATCTGACTGCGCGCTCGCAGTTTTTGCTAAACCAGGGCTTGCCGTTAGAAGGGCGCTTATTGGAATAAGAAATAAAGGCTTCCATGCCAGTTAGAATGACATCGGAGACCTCTTGAGCACAAACAGATGGATCATCAGAGGGAAAGCACACGTTCAGCCAAGAAAAAGTGTGAAAATGGTTCTTCAGGTCTTCTCACCTGGCTGATCTGTAATGCCAAATCTTGCGAGGTTTAGGAGGCTGCTCAGAACAAATTGGTAGCTCGCTTAGTGTTGAAATAAGTTTGTGATCGGAAGATCCTAGCGGAGACTGAACGGAGATAGTGTATAGGTCTGGGTTTGATGTCAAAAAAAGATCCAACAGACTAGCAAAATCACCATCTCGGTCTGGTATCCGCGTTGGTTCTTCTACGAGTTGAGTTAAGCCAGAACTGATCGCGAATGATTCTGCCTCACGGCCTTGTTCATCGTTGGTATTTGAGTATTTAAGCCAGTTGACATTATGGACGTTAAAGTCTCCAAAGGTAGCGACTTCGGCATTTGGATGGTTGGTTTGCAAGAAGTCGATTGTGTTGGCTAGTGATGAGAAAAGGGCTCTGTATTGGGTATCGCTTGGAGGACGGTAAAGGCAGCAGATAAACTTGGTGATTTTCTGCATAGATATTTTAAACCACATTACATCAAACCCTGTCGGTTCAAGTGTTTCCTCTCGTTGGCAGCAAAGATCATCTCGGATAAAGAGACATACCCCAAAGTTGCGTCTAAATCGGCAATGAAAATCGTATCCAGGGTATAAATAGCTGACGGTATTTGTTGACGATCTGACCTTTGTCTCGGTCAGTGCGAGCACATGAGGCTTGGAAGATTGTAAGTGCTGGTGGACTGAATTTATGTTGGTTTTAAGCCCTCTGATGTTGCAGAAATCAATTTTGAAGTTGCTGTTTTTGGGTCTGTTAGCAACTGCAGGTGCCACACTATTTCTCCGTTGAGTGTTGTTAGGGGAACCCAGTGTATTGTAGGAGATAGTAAAAGTTCGATTAATATCGCTTGATGAGGCCACAGGACTAGCCCCACCCGGAGATCCGATTGGGGGGGCGAGTTTACCTCCGGAGTATTTTAGTCTTGGAGCTTCCATCATGCTACCAAATTTGGCCTACTGCGTGTTCTCGAAACTTTTGAAAAATTAAAAATTATTTTTTATTATATTAATTTCTCGTAATCTGTAGATAATTTTTAGTTGCCATAATGGTAAAAATCTGCAACAAAAATTTTATTAAATAAAGGTAACTAGGCAAATTAGGCAAGTAAAAATGAATATAAGTAACAAGAATTCTCTTTGATTATTTTCTGAACCTTTTTCAATTTTTCATGCGACCTTTTTTAATTTAATTCATTTAATTAAATGTTATTGAGATTTTATTCTAATAAATGGTGAATGCGCATTTGCTTTCACCAATTTTTTAATAGTGAAAGTTCCCCTTTTCCTGTTGCTGTTTTTACACTCAATACGTAGGTACACCTAAACATCTTATAAGTAGTATAGTTTCAAAAGCATAAATGTAGTAAAAAATTATAGTTTCAATATTTTCCTATAAGAAAAGTGGTCCCATATACTATAAAAAAATAATATAATCAATTTGGAGATATCGCTCGTCATATATTATAATAAAATGTCATTTAGTAGATTTATTAAATCATTTTGTGTGGATGAATCTGGTTATCGACTATGATCATTTTCAAAATACTAGACGGCCATTTGTACTTTTTTTATTTTCTATCGTTTCGGTCGATATAGTGGGGTTGTTCACTAAATCGCTTTCAATAAGGCTAATTTAATATTTTTATTATCGCTATTATGTTTCTGAAGGTGATTAAATGATACCCGAAATACTTGAAGAGGATATTCTATAAAATTATCTAATTTACAAATGATACTAGGTATAGAAGTTAGGGCAATTCTTATTGAGTATCGACTATCGACAATGTTAACATGTATATATCTATAAGGAACATTTTCTGTGTATGCACCTATTTGTGAGTACCTAAGGTTTATTATCTGCTCAGGACGTACATTTGTAACCTAATCAGGCTCTAAGAAGACCTTTCACCGATATTTATAACGTTGGGGAACAATTACTCTACAGTTTTTGCCCTAGTATACCTACAGCAAATTAACTTTGCTGTGTACAAACTGTTTGCAGTTTTAGACTGTTTTTGTAGATTGAAGAGCCTTCAAAGCAGCTTGGCTATCAAAGACAATAAATATTCTTGATGAATTGAAATTTTTTAGTGCATTTTAGAGCTCAGAAACTTATTGCCAATAACTCCACTTGGAAGATCGTAGGAGTGTTTTCCAAGGCTAAGATTAGGAACTCTAACCCCTAGCAGAAAAAAGCTCTGTTATGTTATTCTTTTTGCCAAAGAGACTTAGGATTTTCTTTTGTTTTGGCGGAAATCAAATACAATGTGTAAACATTGTTATAAAAATAATTAATAAGAAGAAGAAATGTCAATTAGGCCTTATGATATATCTTATTCATAGAGATATTATCTTATTACAGTTTTGATTTCTAAATATTAAGTATATCTAATTATTAAAGGAAATGTTGTCAATGAATTTTTAAAGAATTTCTATAAACTTTGAGATTACAAATAGTATCCCAATTAACATTCTTTAATTATTTGTGCAATAAAAAAATAACTCTAATTGTGTAAATATTAAAGAGTTATGCGGGTATACATTTTTCTCATTTTCTATACATCGATCTCCTACCATCCATATATCGTGAAAAAAAGAGGTAAAAACAAGCAAAAGTCATATATCATGACAATTGCCATCACTGAATGGCCCATATTTCAAAAATTCAATCTTTTAACTCATCACGGCGATCGTCAAGTGTGAAAAATTTATGACCACCTGACAAATTTATCGAAAATATTGCCGTTGAACAAACAATTGTAAATTGATATGTTGCATCACCCCTCAAATATATGACAATTTAAATTGTTGACTGTTGTTATCTATATTTTATTATTCTTATCCATCAGTTTATTCAAATTTACCCGTTTTTTAAACTTTCTCACTTATTTCTAAAGTCAGCTTATTTATACCCTCATCCAGTGAAAAGTGAATAAAAACTGGCAAAGTTCCCTGATAAGCTGCTTTGTCTCATTAAAAACAATTCAACTAGGTAAATGGTCTGTGGTAAATCAACGGAATGGGACAGAAGTCATATTATTTTTTCAGATTTGCTCTTTAGTTGACTGAGTTTTAAAATGGAACTTCATTTAATAAAGTCAAAAGATCAGCAGTTATCGTGTCAACAGAATTTAACGTAACAAATCAAATAAGTTAATGATTTTATCTGTAGAAAAAGCATAAAATGAAATTTACTATGAAGGAAGTATTAAAACTACTAAAAGTTTAAAATATCGATATTGACCACCTTAGTTTCATTTATCCTTACATTCGTAAATACGTCAATATATTGACAGCGCTAGTGCTGTAATACAGTCAAAATTACAAATGCCGCTATTATGAACGAACAACCGTCAAAAGACTTTACATTTAAAATAAAACTCTTCCTATTCCTGGGGAGTTTGTCAATCTTGTCAATCCTGATAGTAAATACGTCAAAAACGCCAATTTAGTGACAGTTCTAGAGCTGCAATATAGTCAAAATGACGCTGTTGACAACTAACAACCGTTAGAAAGAAGTTTTGTTACTCATTTTTGTAACGATTTTTCAGTCAAAACACCTCTTGCAAACCAGACAAAGTCTTACAAGTTGTTAAAGTGTACCTACTCGAAAGTAGAGTTAGTTAATGGGAGAGACAAAGAGGAACGTTTGTTTACTCGAAAGTGAGAACAACAAAAGAAAGAGATCAGTAGAAGTTCTGTTACTCATTTTTGTAACAATTTTTCTATCATAACACCTCTTCCAAACCAAAAAAAAAGCACGTGTTTACAAGTTATCGATAGTAGGAGCAACTAATGGTAGAGACAAAGAGAGACAGGAGGAACGTTAGTTTACTCTAAACTGAAAGCAACAAAAGAGGAAGGTAAGAAGTTGTGGAAGTTGTCACAGTGTACTCAAATGTGGAAGCAGCTAATAAGAGAAAGTGTTGGTTTACTGGAAATGACAGATAGAGAGAGATCAAAAGGAGTTCTATAACTCATTTCTGTTAATCATGTCACTGGCAATAAATTCATCTAATATGCCAATTTAGTGACAATTCTGGGGTTTCAGTAAAGTCAAAATGACAGATAGTGGCAACTAACGATCCACACATTTCCTGATATGTTGATTCCAGATTAAGACCCAGCTGCCAATCCTATCACTAAATAATTACATCTTATGCACTAGATCAGTGACAGTTTTGGTATTACTTATAGTAAAGTCAAAATGACAGGTAATAAAATTGAAAATTATCAAATGTCAATTTATAAACTAAATGTTTAACTTAGTTGTTTATAAAGAAAGAAATATCAGTATTTTATTTATTGACCACCCGAATTGCAACCACCCACATATTTCCCAATATGTTGATTCCAGATTGAGGTTATGAATAGGATGACGTATGTTCCTGGCACAATATGGCGGACCCTATGCACTGGCGGTTAACGGAGCTCTCTAGATGTGGTCGGAATCCATTTGCCAGATTAAATTTGTGATTCATTGTCCTGGAATGGAGAGTTGTCACATATGTCGAGTCTGCCCTGGCTAAGTGGATAGTGTAGAAAATATTTTAAAGGCAAAAAGCGCGACCGCCAACGCCGGTCTCGATGTGATTTACACTAGCGGAGACAAAAGACTAACGGACCACAGCTAAATGCGGGAATCTTGTGTTGAGATCGCAAAAACATTTCTGTTTCTAGGCTGATGTGTACCACATTTCTAAAATTAAATGCCTAGACATTACCATAATAGGAAACAAAGTTTTCTATTTTATTTTCACTATATATCAAGGATGATAAAATGTTTCAAAATAAAAATAAGTCTACTGGGAAGCGTGTCAAGTTTATTGTTTAAACTACCTAGACTATAATAATTATTTATGAATGTTTATAGCACGAGCGAAGCGAGTGCTATATATCGCGTAAGTGCGCAAAAAGCACTTCACGCACAGTTTCATACAATATTTTATCTACGATAACCAAATAAAAAATAATTACAAAAAAGCAATTTATTTTCAATTCATTTACAATATACTAACAAAACTAATGCTCTCATAGCAACACCATGGCAACGCAAATGCTAAGGATATTTGATTATATGAAGGTGTGTCAAAAACAGTGCGAAATCCCATTTAAAATACATTGTTACTTCACGTACACTTTCAATCCTTTACGCACTGCTGTCTATAATGACAGTTTTCACGAACTAAAAATTGATACATAATATGAGGTAGAGTAGATAATAGTATATTACGTATGAAGAGTGGTAAGTAGGTCATTACGTACGAGTGGAAAAGTTACGCACGAAGCAGTGTAGCTGCGAGTGCGTAATTACACGAGTACGTAATACCTCTTACCACTCGAGTTACGTACTATGCTTTATCTACGACTCAATATTTTAATTTTAATTCTAAATATTTGACATCTCTAAAAAAATATATGACGTACGTACCGTACTGTTATCTACTCCTTTGACAGTAAATGTCATTTATACTCATTGTCACCATGCTGGGTAAGTAAGCTATAACGCACAGTTGTGCGTAATGAAACGTCATTCCAACATGACGTTTCATTACGCACAACTGTGTGTTATAGCTTACTTACCCTGCATGGTGACAATGAATATAAATGACATTTACTGTCAAAGGAGTAGATAAAGATTTTTTTATAACAAAAAACTGGTGAAATGTATAATGACGACGTAAACAAATTTCTTTTCAAATTATAGTGATTATGCTGCCTGTTACTTGCATTTATAAACTAGATTGCTAGCAGATTTGTTGCTATTCCTATTCTTTGTCTCTGGTATTCTCTATATTCTAATTGATCATTCTATATAATCTAATCTTCAAAATTTTTAATTTAGTTCCTTAAAAGGTTATAAAGATAGTAAAACTATTAGTTTAGAAAAGTAGTAAACACCCTATTAAAGGGATAAACAAGTCAAAATCCTAACCTAATTTGTAAATCTGTCTATAGCCATTAAAAGTCAATGATGTGTGCGGTATCCGGCAACAAACAAAAGTCGATCACGTGTCTGTCCGTGACCAATCTGGAAGCATTCATCGCGTTTGTAGACTAGACCTAATTGATTCCACACGCCTCGTAAACGCAGTTCTTTCAAAGAACCGTGTCACAAGATTATATGGGAGAAATTTTTCGATCAGGGTGTAGATGAACGTTTCTAGTAATAATGTTGTTATAAGTGACGGATGACAGAATGACGTGGGAACTGAAATAACTGTTCTCACTTACTTTTATTACATATTTTTCTGTTAGTTCGTTAAAATTGTTAAAGTGTAACAACTAGTATTCAGAAAAACAAGCTTATCTAAATGAATTATCAAGAAGATTATGAGAATCCAATCTTTCGGGTACCTTCTACAAAGGTACCCCTAGGTGCTCTACATGATTGTGAATCCAGTACCACAAGCTAATTTAACTACTGTTTCAATTAATATTTGGACTCAAGTTAATACCAAATTGTATCTAAAAGAAACAACAAATTTAAATTTATTTCTAGTTAAATGTAAACAAAGATCGTTTCCCTATTTTCTGGGATTCCTTTCTCCCCAACCCTGACACACAGTGTTTAGTTTCTGTGGTTTTCCAGAAAGCGTTTCGAAACGCAGGTCACCGAGGACTGCTTACAATTCACTTTCGAGCATATATCCATATTAATGTTACCATATTTCATAATCTCATTCATATGGAAATCTCAAACAATTAGTCAAAATTCCAGAATGCCAGTTCCCCCAGGGCTTTATATTTTGGATATTTAGTCGCCAAAACAAATCTTTTGATTAAAAGTGGTTGGTTGCGATGGTAATTTTAAAATTTATTTAGATTAAACATTTAAAAGTCAAAAAAGGATTTTTACAATATATTGAAAGTAGTGATAAGGTAGAGAATTCCGATCTAGAGTACTGCCAAACATTATCTCCCTAATAGCAGTTCTGTCAATGTCAAATGTCAATAAAAAGCAAGTGGATGAAAAGTTGAAAATACATTAATTTAATGAAAATTATCAATAAAGTAATGAAGAGAAAGGCCACGAAAAAGTCAGTGAACGAAATATCCAAGCTGGAAAAAAATGAGGAAAAATATGGAAAAACTCTTAATTAGTATCAAATGATTGGAAGCTTTAGATAAAGGAAAAGTTTGATAAATAAATGGGAAAAGTAGAGAAAAATGCAGTATGTAATTTTTTCTCGCCTCAAGAACACCTTAAAGAAAGTCTTCATCAAACAAGTCAGGTTTCTCCTGCTCATTTCAAAAAAACCTTTATGAAAATTATTGGAACGAAGTTCCTTTCGGGCGTTACGAACAGTTACGACTGACTAGTTAGGTACCTACGTCAAATTACCTTTACTGTCAGTTACTGTCAAATATTTTAATTTTAAAATTTTGTATTAAATTGTTAATTCCCGTTTTAAATTAAATTGAAATAAAAAGTAATTCTAGGTAGATGTATATCCTCTAATCCTCTGGTATTGTATAAATGGACACTTTTGTTAAAAGAAACGAACTGTTGAAAATGTGGATTTACTATTTTTTTTTCTATTTTGCTTTGAACAGTGTAGTAGTGTCGCGACTTTGTTAAGTTTATACAGGTTTTTTGTAGATAATAAATATTAAAATAATAGAAAATAAAAACAATAATGTATCCTGACAGTGTTTCTGCACAAGTTCCGGATATTGCTGATTGAGTTAGGTAAGTAGAGATTTTATACAGACGATAATAAATGCTTATGTATGTACAATGTACAAAACTCTCTGTTGTGTTTACAAATTACAATTCCTTCACTAATTAATTGAAAGGAACTTCGTTCCATCCGGGTGTCCCTTGACACCTCTCACTTTTTTTAAACCAAAAATCGGTCATACAGATATACTTGATTGTTTAAGTCGAATTTTTCTATGTGATTCCCATTAGCGGATAATTATAAAGATACGAGTATAAAATGTATCAAAAGTTGTCTTAAGCTAGAAAAGTATTATATTTTTGAAGTAAAACTTCTTTAGCGAGACTAGGAGTAAAAAAGTTATTCTAACGGACGTGACGTCATTCTAATAACAGAAACCGGAAACAAAACCTAATTACAAAATACCTGACACGATTTATCATGGGCGCCGGCAGCAGGGTGCAAGAGGGTGCGCTTGCACCCCCCTGCTATGGAAAAAAATACCTGAATTTACCAGAAAATTATATATTTTTTTAATTTTTTTATTAAATTATTGTTTTAATAAAAACTAAAGGCGTCGCGGTTGCTGTCCAAATCATTCTACATTCTATATATATTAGATCATAATAGTGTGTAGATGCAGATGCACCTTCCTGAAAATAATCCTGGCGGCGCTCATGCGATTCTGCCTACTATATTAAATAAAATTAAATCTGTAATTGTATGAATTGACAGCTTGTTATCTTGTCAACCAAAATACATTGCTAGTAGTTTTTTGTGTATAAAGTGTTTGTATTAAATATGAATAAACAAAGTGGATTTATTAATGAAGAAAGTGATGAAAAAATATTGAATGAAAATAGTGAGTAGGTACCTATAATCTATATTTTATTTTTGGTATGTAATTACACTATTTATACCTAACTATTTATACCTATTATTTATACCTAGCTATTTTCGTTTTATAGACTTAAAGAGCTAAAAAGAAAAAGAAATTGTGAACGTCAAAGGGCATATTATAAGCGCCAGAAAGATTTGAAGAAAAATGACAAAAATGAAAAAATGACGAGACAGCCACATTCATTATGATTTGATTAAGTAAGTTTATATACATACATACATATTATGATAGTAAATAATTGTTTATACGGAATCTTTACGTTGAGTAAAGAAGCATGTTGCACGTTTTTGTTCATAAAATAATAATATTCGAAATATTTTAACACTTTCTTATACTTATTTTAGGTTTGGTTAGGTAGCCATAAAGGCCATAAAACCACTAGTCAGGATGGCTGATCTTTTACCAGCAATAACAGATCCTTCGTAGGACTGAAGAAAACAAACAACTCAGGATTTTAAATTTTATGGAATATGCTATAAAATGCTACAAAATGAAATGGTTATCTAACTATCCAAGGCTCTTGTGTTGTGTTGTATTACAATAAGGTAGATACAGCTACAAAATCACACATTCTAAACGTAATGTGTGTATATTTTGAATAGTGTTTACCTATTATTGAAGCAAAACTTCTTTAGGCGCGACTAGGGGTAACTCTAACGTTAGATTCTAACGGAAGATTCTGATGGAAGTAACGGTGTGATTTCAGGAGAGGAGCTTAAATTTTCAAAATTAATTTATGAAATTTTCAAAATTTTCAAACGGTTTCAGATACATTAATGTTATTTAGAGAGTAAAATCTATGTTTCACATTTTAGTTTTCATAAACCTATTATTTCATATATAAAAAATAATGATAACTTTCAAATTCCTATTTCTAATGAATAATATAAATATAACATCTCATTTTTTGTAAGGTATATAGGCAATAAATATGATTGAATTGTAATTAAATATTTATTATCCGATACGTACGTCAACAAGTTTTACTTCAATCGCGCGTAAAGGTTACACGCACACTCTTTTTTTTTATATAAATTTGAGATTCATAAACGTAAAAGTGACGGATGTTTAATCCGAGAAAAAATTGCAACTATTTTTATAAAAGCCTAACTTTTTAAACCTTTTTGAGTTACGGTTCTACAGTGTCTGGAAAATAGAATAGTTACGGCAACGAGCAAGCGGCAAACGCCAATCTGTATGTATGAGATTTTCGCTTATTTACATAAAATGTGTCTCGGTGATTCACACATCTTATTGTTTTTGATATATGACCTCTGTTTATATACAGATTTACTTTGGTTAACATCTAATCAAATGTTAGGGATTCCTTTTAATAAAAATCGCTTATAAGAGACGATATTGAATTTCAACAAAAATAAATCAATTTCTTAACTATTGGAAGGTGAATAGTTCTGTTTGTTAAGTTTGAATTCGTTATTAGTGATGAGTATAATAAAGAGCCAAAGCAGCCCCATGTTTGGGTATTGCGGCGCACTTCTCGTATTAAGGGATGTTTTTGAGAGAAAGAATAGGGTGCATACATTAGGGGTTTGCATACATATGTATATCTTCAAATTGATTTGTCACAGTCGAACAAAGTCGCGGTTGTAATGTTTTTCAGTGATAACTATCTATTAAAACAGTGGTTCACAAAATTTAAATCAGTATATATGTATAATTCATCGTCAACCTCTTCCTCTAAAATCTAAAATTTGTTCAGTTTTTAGTGGAACGTATCATGCCAATATAAAAAAATCTTCTGATCAACAATTTTTTCTGTGGTTAAACAAGAAAACATTTTCGAAAATAACGAAATTGCGCGCCTAAATTGCACCCTAGAGGGTTGGAGAAAAAGCTAGTAGTGCGTTGGGTATTTAGAAGTCTAGAAAAATTTTACACGAGTAATTACAAATCACAACTCTGCAAAATTGGTACCAAAAAAACCTGATTCCTGATCAAAAGCTCGAGCGGGAACAGATTTCCTTGAAAGGTTAAAAGAAGATACCAGACTGATAAAAAACATAACTACTGGATTCTGGATTTTTCAATACAATGTTGAAACAATGCAGCAATCGGTGCTTTGAAGGACACTTGAATCGCCCAGAATCAAAATACCAAGGATGTCCAAATCAAAATTCAAGGCAATGATGATCTTTTTTTTTCGACATTAATGGTATCGTGATAACTGAATGGGTTCTAGAGACTCAGACTGTAAACCAAACTGTGAAAAGAAATTCGTAAAAAAGGGCCCGAGTTGTGGAAGAACAACTCGTGGATTTTGCGGTAAAGCTCATAAACGTCCTTAGTCCTTACCAAAGAAGACTACCAGCACTGATCAATAAAAAAAATGTATGGAAAGGTATGGGCAAGAAAGTATCTTGAAGGGGAACATTTGAATTTAGAATAATTTTTATAATAAAACCCTTTTTCGCAACCAGTCTCGTTATTAAAAAGCAAGACCTCATAGTTTTCTTTTTATTTATATTTTAAATCTTTTTGAAATTTGATGATACCATTTGCCAATTGTATAAAGTACATGTAATAATTCCATAATTACACCAAGAAAGTGTATACACAAAAAATATTTTAGGTCGCAATATAAAAAGGTGACTTGGGTCAATCGATTCCACTTACAATCTACAATCTACACCATCTTCAAAAACAAAATATTATTTACATTTCTTATTATATATAACCAATCTGAACTATGTTTAATCTATATATATAAAAATGAATGTTTGTCCTGTATGTCTGTATATCTGTATGTACTCAATGAACTCAAAAATTACTGGACCGATTGTCATCAAAATTGGTATGTATAGGTATTTTTCTACGGAGAAGGTTTGTATGATATGCTTATTGATGCCACTCGCCACCGGGTGGCGCTGCAGAGTAGCAACTTCTGTCCTGTTCAACCGATTGTCATGAAAATTGGTATGTAGGTATATGTATTTTTCCACGGAGAAAGTTTGTATGATATGCTCATTGATGCCACTCGCCACCAAGTGGCGGTGCAGAGTAGCAACTTCTGCCCCGTTTAACCGATTGTCATGAAAATTGGTATGTATATGTATTTTTCCACGGAGAACGTTTGTATGATATGCTCATTGATGCCACTCGCCACCAGGTGGTGCTGCAGAGTAGCAACTTCTGTCCTGTTCAACCGATTGTCATGAAAATTGGTATGTATATGTGTTTTTCCATGGAGAAAGTTTGTATGATATGCTCATTGATGCCACTCGCCACCAGGTGACGGTGCAGAGTAGCAACTTCTGCCCCGTTTAACCGATTGTCATGAAAATTGGTATGTATATGTATTTTTCCACGGAGAACGTTTGTATGATATGCTCATTGATGCCACTCGCCACCAGGTGGTGCTGCAGAGTAGCAACTTCTGCCCCGTTCAACCGATTGTCATGAAAATGTATTTTTAATGGGTAAGATGAATATGATATTCGTATTAATTGAAGTTACCACCAGATGGCGCTTCCATGTATCAAATTCAATACTGATTAATAGATATCTATACGAATTCGTATAAATATAAGTTCGAAAAATATATTTTTGGTGCGATAAGTAAAACAAAACTATAAACTTTCTTTCTTTCTCTATCTCTTCTCCTCTTTTATTTTTCTTAAATTTATTTTAGTTATTGGCGTAGCAACGCGCGCCGGGTACAGCTAGTATTGTATAAAAACTTTTGGGTAACACTGAATTACTATTAGATTTCGACCCTTGAAAAATCTGATGACTGTATTTAGTAATAGAAACTTATCTCTAAAAGACATTCCAATAATAAATTTCTGATAAAAATCTCGGTTTTAACTTTTTATTTTACTATTTTTGTTATCTCTTCCTATTTACCACGACAATATTTTTCCTTAACACAACGAGGGGGAGAAAACGAATTGATTTAAATGCTCAACAATTTAAAACAGCAAACTGGTTTTATGGATAATATTCATATATAGAAATAGCAAGTATTCGGTTTAAACAATTTAATTCTTAATTCAAAATTCAATGCGGATCTCACCCTAAAATATACTGAGTGCTGATCTTATCTAAGCCATTTCAGTGATATACCAAGACGACTTGGCAGTAATTTCAGCCATTTTGTCTCTAATTAGGATGAGATGCTTAATTGCATCGTCACAACGAGATCCACGTGCTTTTCTTAGTTTCTTGTCTCGCATTTTCCAGTCGCGAAAATTAATTCATACACTGTTAAAAAAATTTTTTTTGTTTCTTACAACAGGTCCAATAGAAAATTTATAAAATAGTAAAAAAAATATGTTGTTCATTAGAGTAAGTCTAGTAAAGGGTCTTAAGTTACAATAAGTTAAAAACAACACTAGTTTATTATGAAAAATCGTTTAATTTAAACACCGCAATGGTACGGGTTGAACTTATTGGAGAATAAACTAATTAAAATCCTCTATACCGAAGCCTGAATCCGAAAAACCAAATTTTATTCAAAATGTTTTAACTCTATATCAGCTCTGCTGGAAGAGCCTCCAGACCGAAGCCTGTTTTCCAAAAAACAAATTTTATACAAAATCTTTCATCTCTATGGCGGCTCTCCTGACAAAGCATCCAGACCAAAGCCTGACTCTCAAAAATCATTTTTTTTAAATGTTTTAACTCTATGTCGGCTTTGCTGAAAGAGCCTCCATACCGAAGCCTGACACCCAAAAACAAAAATTCCAGCTAGCAAGAGCAACTAAAAGCCTCAAAGTTTCACGACTATTTGGCATGTTTAAGACTTGAAACCTTTTTGTGAATCGCTTTCTCCTTATGAAATTTCTTTGTAGTACCTTATCTTTTTGTATATTTCTCTTTTCCTTTTTGTTGTCCTTTTTTTTGCTTAATTTGTCTTCTCTTCTTTCTTTCTTATTCTCTTCCTCCTTTTTTATCCTGTGATTGGGGTTATAAGAATACCATCACCCGAGGATACTTCAGGCGGTGAGGTAAAGGCCCTCCAACCTAACACTTTCTCATTCAATTACGTCACCTTCTTCACACTGTGATTGGAGGTTATAAGAATACCATCACCCGAGGGTACTACAGGCGGGGAGGTAAGAGCCCTCCAACCTAGCAACTTCTGTATTCAAGTTCCGTTGTATATATGATCTCGTCAACTATGGCATGGGTTTCCTGATGATGATTGGTTATTGAGAAAGATACTGAAATTCTTGAAAATTCGTTGTTTCTAGGGACAAAAATTCTCACAAATCATTTTTATATAGTTTCTCGGTGTACTATCGGAAGAAATAGAATATATCTGCAAACTTTATCCTACATAAAAAATTAAACGTGTAAAAAAACGTTATGTGATTAATAGCTACGTATGATACAGTTAACAGGTACCAGATAAGCCAAATATAAGTAGTGATTTTTTAAAACAGTGTACCTTCTTAGTGAAAACCTTTCCATCATATTTAACTACCTACGGTCGCTTATCTAAACAACGAAGACGTGTCTGTTTGAGTATTCCAATCTTGTTTCGTAGCTAAGGCAAAGATCGTCTCATGTTTCGCGGTGCAAACGTCTCCGTGCTCTAATTGCTCATATCTCTGAGCGTTAGCGCTCTAATTGGCCTTTTACTTTATAACATCCGCAGATTTGAGGAAACTCCACGTACGTGCATCCTGGAAACGAAGGAGTGGGAGATTTATGTTAAAAAAAAGGAACGACTGGATGTCTGCTTAGAGAAAATTGTGAGTAAGGAAATAAATTATAATAAAATCGTATAGGATAATGAAAAATTGTATAAGATTACGATACGAACTTTCACTCTGTTCAAAATGAGAATAAAAAGCAAACAAACTCATTTTATAAGGGCCATCTTTCCGAGGCGATAAATCAAAACCTCTGGCACGAGAACTAAAAGGTCCCCGGAGGGCAGTCGGGGGAGGATCGGGGTTGGATGTGTATGTAAAATGGAAAAGCATTTTGAATATTGCACCGACTTGGTCAGAAGCCAATATGTGTAGCTGTAAAATAGCTTTCAGAAAAATATGGAGTTGTAGTAGAAAAGAATTGAGTTGCCGCCCAAAAGTGATCCTGGAAAATAGGTTTTTAAAGATGAAAGCAATTTGCTTTCAATATAAGAATTTTGTTGATTTAAAGCATAGAATTTTAGTTAGTAGGTCTAGATAAACTAAAAATTTTTTGTTATATGAAAAGTTGGTTGTGGAAACTAAAGTAATTAAACAAATAAGAATGATTAAGCAATAATTTAAAAAGGAATACAAAAATATATAAATTTTCATTCCCGAAATTTCCATTGAATTATAGGAGAAGTAAATGGAAATAAAAATTTTACAAAATAAAAAATCTTAAAATTTTTGTTTATACCTACTTAGTAGTTTCTATGTTGTGTATTGATATGAATTTTCCTCCAGGGCGCACTTTGTTGTAAATCGTCTTTAAGGAAATTGGTTGCTAAGATTAGTTTTGAGTTTTTGAGTAGACCAGAAGAAGATGTAATCTGGTACGGCTGGTGTAAGCCAATATTGGTGTAAGCCAATACTCGCCCAACAAGGATCTTCTGATAAGATTCCAACAGCTGTTCGGAGATTTTGTCTGGTCAATGCCTTAAATTTACTTGCTGTTTATTTGCTAGAATGAGGTAATAACTCTCTGGCCAGTCTAAAGTTCATTGCTTGATCCCAGCACTGTATAAAGTTTTGGTGAGAGTGCTTTTTGGTAAGGTCCACGACATTGTTAGCTTGGTAGATAGGCAAGGGTTAACATATTTGTAGCCCGCAGCACACACATACTAAATAATCTTTTTTTTTTATATATAAAAATCAATTGCGTTGTCAAGCACGAGGCTTGACAGTTTTGTAATTCTTAAATTATTTATTAAAGAAGGGTCTAGTTGAGATTTTGTTTTATTTAACTCACTTTATCGTTATTATCTTTTTTTTTTTGTGTAATTCAATTAGTACTGTGGGTGAGGTAGTGCCTGGAACATCAGGGGTTTCCGATTTTAACCGTACAAATCGGTGGCGCACTCACTTTATTTTGGTACTTACCCTCTACGGCTGAGCTGGGCACAATTAGCCAGTAGAGAAACCACTACCGATCTCAGCTGGAGTTGGATTTCGATTGGAGTAAATTGATTAACCTTTTTATTAATTCTTCAAAATTTGATTTAGTTTTATTTTCATTAAAAATACGTGGCAACCAGTTAAAATTGCTATAAATCCGTTTACATTATATATTCATTACATTAGCTTATACAATTGGTTTGGTAAAATTTTAATCTATTTAGAATTAGAGGTAAATGTTTTCAATAATAAATCAATTATTAAAAAAAAGTAGACGTAACTTTAATTTTTTTGAAGTAAAACTTCTTTAGCGGCACTAGGGGTAACTCAGTAATTCTAACGGACGTGACGTCATTCTAATGTACTGCGTACCGGAAACAAAACCTGATACAAAATACTTAACACGATTCTGCCTACTATATTAAATAAAATTAAATCTGTAATTGTATGAATTGACAGCTTGTCATCTTGTCAACCAAAATACATTGCTGGTAAATAGTTTAAATTTGTGTATAAAGTGTTTGTTTTAAATATGAATAAACAAAGTGGATTTATTAATGAAGAAAGTGATGAAAAAATATTGAATGAAAGAGTGAGTAGGTACTCTATATGCATAAATTTTATTTTTGGTGTGTAATTACACTATTTATACCTAATTATTTATACCTATTATTTATACCTAGCTATTTTCGTTTTATAGACTTAAAGAGCTAAAAAGAAAAAGAAATTGTGAACGTCAAAGGGCATATTATAAGCGCCAGAAAGATTTGAAGAAAAATGAAAATGAAAAAAAGACGAGACAGCGACATTCATTATAATTTGATTAAGTTTATATACATACATACATATTATGATAGTAAATAATTATTTATAGGGAAGCTTTACGTTAAGTAAAGAAGCATGTTGCACGTTTTTGTTCATAAAATAATAATATTCGAAATGTCTTAACACTTGCTTATACTTATTTTAGGTTTGGTTAGGTAGCCATAAAGGCCATAAAACCACTCAGGATGGCTGATCTTTTACCAGCAATAACATATCCTTCGTAGAACTGAAGAAAACAAACTCCACTCAGGATTTTAAATTTTATGGAATATGCTATAAAATGCTACAAAATGAAATGGTTATCTAACTATCGAAGGCTCTTGTGTGGTGTTGTATTACAATAAGGTAGATACAGCTATAAAATCACACATTCTAAACGTAATGTGTGTATATTTTTAATATTGTTTACCTATTATTGAAGCAAAACTTCTTTAGGCGCAACTAGGGGTAACTCTAACGTTAGATTCTGATGGAAGTAACGGTGTGATTTCAGCTATGGGAGGAGCTTAAATTTATAAAATTTATTTATGAAATTTTCAAAATTTTCAAACGGTTTCAAATACATTAATGGTATTTAGAGAGTAAAATCTATGTTTCACATTTTAGTTATCATAAACCTATTATTTCATATATAAAAAATAATGATAACTTTCAAATTCCTATTTCTAATGAATAATATAAATATAACATCTCATTTTTTGTAAAGTATATAGACAATAAATATGATTGAATTGTAATTAAATATTTATTTTCCGATACGTACGTCAACAAGTTTTACTTCAATCGCGCGTAAAGGTTACACGCACACTCTTTTTTGTGTCTGACTTTATACATTATTTTCCTTAGACTATTTTGTAGTTATCTTAGAGAAATAAACCGTGTAGTACAATAAATAAATATTACCAAAAAGACCTTCCGAAATCAATTAATTTTTACGATCCCATTTCTAAAAATGATGCGATCCGACTACGAGTACGACAACGGCATCCGCTTACATTTTATGTCAATCGGTTTATGATGTTCCGCCGATATGCCTGTCCCGAGAGACCAATCATGTTTAAACTAGACCAGCGGCGGCCATATTGAATCATAAACCCATGACAATTAGCCATAAAACGTTTATTGTCCTTACAATCGCACTCAAAAACATCTTCTGATTACTTTTAGACAATTCTCATCTCCTTCACTTTCAGAACATTTTATATCTCGGATGAGATATGAAAATCGTCATTTGAAATGTTTCTATTCAATGTACTTTTTGGGTCTTGTGCCGTTGTGGCCTTTTTGTCATTTGTCAAATCTTAAATAGCCTATTTCTATATCGTTTTGATATCATTATATAAAATGTTAATTTCTCATTTTCCAAATCTATTTTATTCACCATAAAATCTACTCTGTGAAGTAATTATCAGATTTTGTAATAAGTAATTTTCTAAAACAAAAACCCTAAATTATCCTATACCTGATCTCGGATCTTTCGAAATTCAGTCAGTCGGTAGGGCAAATCCCGATATTAACGGTTCCGTGGTGGTGTTTACATGAGACCGGCAATAATAAGGTGTTTTACATGTTTATTGGGTTGAAATGGAAGCTATTTAAAGTGTCCCCGGGCGGCTGTTGTTTGGCTTTCTCGTAAATATACACGCCAACCGCAACCAAAGCACACTACGACACGCGCCTAACCAAGTTAGTTGCTAAATGTAACACCAGAGGCGTGCTGGACTCGAAAAATTTTAAGTTTAATGTACAGGGTGTCCCATTATATTCTGACTGTTTTTAAAAGCTTATATCTTCAAAACTGTTGTAGATAACAAGATGCGGTTTTCACAGTTAGGTTTATAATCATCTTAAGTAGTTGTGACACCTTTATATAAAAATGGCCTAATTCCGGTTCACGGGCTAGAAAAGTGGCGTATTTTCAGAAAATAGTAGATGTAATTTTTTAATTTTAACTTCCCTTTCTGTGCACCGATTTTAAACTTTAAGGCATTGTTATAAAGTAAAAATATGCGTCTTTTGGAAAATTGCTAAATATACAGGGTCTCCCATTTAAAAAATTACATCTACTGTTTTCCGAAAATACGCCACTTTTCTAGCGGGTAAACCGGAAGAAGGCCATTTATATAAATGTGTCACAACAAAACTTACGGTAATTTTAAACCTAACTGTGAAAACCGCATCTTATTATCTACAACAGTTTTCAAGATATAAGCTTTTAAAAACAGTCAGAATATAATGGGACACCCTGTATATTTACACTAGATTGTTTCTTTTATATTGGTGTCATATTTTACTGTTGTTAAAACAGTTTTGTGTCCCAATATCTAATTTACCGTTTTTTGCTTTACCGCTTCCATCGACTGAAATCGGGTCCCTTTCAAAGCAGATTTTATCTTCTAAAACAAAAAGTCGCATTGTACCAAATCTGACAAGTACAGCGCGTTTCCGAACACTGAAATGCGTTTATTTGCCAAATACTGCTTCACAAATAGCGCGTTATAGGCAGATGCGTTGTCTTGGTGCAAAATCCATGAATTGTTCTTCTACAATTTGGGCAGTTTCTTATGAAACTCGTTCTCGTAGTGTTGAAAAACTGACAAATGGTACCCTATGGAACCCATTCAGTCATCACTATACCATTAATGTCGAAAAAACGATCAGCATTAACTTGAATTTTGATTTGGACAACCTTGCATTTTTGATTCTGGGCGATTCATACGTCTTCCAATGAATCGATTACCGCTTTGTGTCAACATCGTATGGAAAAATCTACGTTTCCTCGCAAGTAATAATGTTTTTCATCAATTCGAGATCTTTTTTTAAACTTTCAAGGATATATGAGCAGACCTGTTGACGCACGAAAAGAAAAATTGGTTCCATAGTGGATGGAACGGTTTCAAAAAGTATCGTATAGTAAGTATCTTGCTTTGCGAAGTATACTTTTGTTGTAGATAGCAAATTCTACTCGGGGTACCAAAGATGGAATAGACGTTTTACATAAAATAATAAGTAAGACCTTAACCATTTTGATTATTTGATTAAATTAAACTATTCTCATCCAAAAAAACAGGTGTCGCAGTCAGTGGGACTGCCGGCAGAAGTTATACTTCTATAAATTTGTATGCGAATGATTTAGCAAAATCATTATATGATATTCGTGTTCAGCGACCTCAAAAACCTCCTAGTACCGAGTGTACACTCATATTGTATTGAATTTGCATAAAATTCCTGGAGACGAGGTCCGACTTAAGCACCAGGTGTTTCTAATACCATCACCATTATTATAATCGTATTTAGCGACTTAAAAAACCACAGAGTACCAAGTGTGCACTAATTGTACAGAATTTACAAAAAACCCTAGGAGAAGAGTACCCTAGGCACCAAGTGCCGCGGAGAGTTTCGACATCATGATATTCGTGTTCAGCAACCCCAAAAACCCCGAGTACATAAATTGAACCCATTTTCAGCAATACTTACCGAGTTGTAATTTTTCTATCTATTGTCTATTCGGAATGCACTTTTCGACTATTCTTAAAAACTCTGTTTATGTAGCCAACAACCTCAGAAGCATAGTGTAGAATATAATGCAACCATGTGGCGGTAGTATGGACTACAATACAATACTCATTACTGAATATTATCTATACATATAATAAAACTCTAGAAATGTATATGTTTGTGCGTGCATCACATGAAAACTACTGATCCGATTCGAATGCGGTTTTTACAGATGTATTTGTCGTCTTTCAACTTAACTTCTGGTGTATAAAAATTTCTCTCCCATTCCTTAAATGGGGTGGGGTAAGAAATTTTTATATAACAATTACACGCCACGCGAACGGCGTTGCGAGTACAACTAGTTATTAATATTATTAATATAAAATACTAAACTTTATATGTTTACTTACGTGACAGAATTATAAAATAATCTATCAAACACAATGTAATACATCACTATGATATTCCAAAACATTAGCTCAGACTGTTTTTTGTAGATCTATCTCTTTTCAATGTACTGAATGTTTAAACGGTATTTAAAGGACTTATGGTTATGACTAAACATGTGTTAAATATTTCATCTTTTGTCACGGGTTAAATTCTCGCAAGTGATAAATATTTAATTTATAAACATAAGCGTCTTCCTACCTTGAAATTTGCCATTATTGAAGATTTACTTGGGTCGGGAACCGGTTGATCTGGTTCGGTATAGATAATCGCCAGCTATTATTTATTATTCTGGCCATAAATTATTCCTGATATCGCTGGAATTATTTTTAGAAGTATATTTATTAAAATTCCGTTTATGAATCCTTGGGGTTATGTTTTTATTTTCACCCGGCCGAGGTACTATTTCTCTTCTTTTGTCGATAACTCGACGTATAGTGTTCTACAGTCAGTGTTCTGTTATATTTCTATCTTGCTTAATAAAATTGAAAATGAACGAGGAATTAGGTAATGTTGAGATTTTTATTGATATCTTGATAAATTATAAGATTAGTCGTATCTAACGACCACTGTTTGTTCGTAAATTGGTAGCTGAAGATCCTACGATTATTGTCCCTATAGTAGTAGAGGCCACCTCTTATTTCGACGTGTGTCAAATTCCGTGAGCGTGATATGGAAGAATCGGCTCTCTCTTTTACCAGCCTTTGTCTTGAAAACGTGGCAGTGAGAAGATTTTCTGGGTTTAAGTTGTAATCTCTGTTCATCAGAGACAATTAATTTTGGATTTACGAAATTAAACCTCAGTTTTTCATAACGAATAGTATTGGAGTGAGATTTTCCGTTATTTTGGTGGATTCGTTGGAATAATTCCTCGTGAAGGGATATTTAGGAAATCTTCTGTGGTAGCCCATAGAGCAGACAGTAGGGAAATTTTGGTAATTTAAAACCGTTCAGACGGTAAATTGTGGTAGAATTCCGATTGGTGCAATTAGCAACGAGAATACTGTTCCACCCGTTTACCAGCCAGGGGTGTCACGAGTTTAAAGAAATAAAACAACCCTATCTTAATAGGTGAGTTACTATATTATATTTTTTTATAAGATTAATAACGCCATATAGTCGCAATTTTAGTTTTAATATCTTGATTTTACATGTATATTTCTTTGTGTATTGTATGTAGGTTTATTTATGTGAAACTAGACTCCTTTTTGCTTATTCTTTTACTATTTTAAATTAATTTTATGTTAAATTTTGATTTAATTTATTGTTATAATTTTGTCGTGACTAGCAAGTCAAATTTAAGTTTGTTGAGTACATTTAAATCATTAGTTTTGATCATTAATTGTAAATTCAGAGAAGTCAGCTTCTAAATGTGGTATTATTCATTTAAATTCATTTTTATTCTTTCATTGTAGTACAAATTTAAGTTAATGTGTTCAAATTGTATTAAAGTCAGTAAGTCAATTAATTGAGGAGTCATTAAAATTTGTTTGAGCTATTATTAATTCCAAATTACGATTTTAGGGTTCTAGTTACGGGCTTAAGTCCTAGTTATAGGCTGAAATCCTAGATACAGGTATAAATCCTAGTTAAGGGTTTAAGTCCTAGTTTTTGGTTGAGTTTTGATTGCTGACCTGATACTTAGTCGAGCCTAAGTTAGTTGTGATTGGTGCAAGCCTATTGGTTCTGGGAACAGGCTTGAATTTGGTACCGGCCTAAGTATTGGAGAAGCCTAGGACGACGAGGAATTGTATCTAGATTATCAGATAAGCTAATTAGATTTAAGGCGCAACTATCGTTTTAGTTAAGATCTATTTTTCTTGTCTATATTTTTTTTTTTATTGCGTGTGATCACACATTTTGGGATAAAATTCTCTTTTAATATTATTCATATATTTTTTTTTTTATATAAATATCAATAGCATTATCAAGCACGAGGCTTGACAGTTTTGTAATTCTTAATATTTCTATTAAAGAAGGGTCTAGTTGAGATTTTGTTTTATTTAGCTCACTTTATCGTCGCTTTCTTTTATTGTGTAATTCAATTAGAGCTGTTTAATATTCAAAATTTATTTAATTATCTCCAGTGGGTGAAGTAGTGCCTGGAACATCAGGGGTTTCCGATTTTAACCGTACAAATCGGTGGCGCACTCACTTTATTTTGGTACTTACCCTCTACGGCTGAGCTGGGCACAATTTGCCAGTAGAGAAACCACTACCGAACTCAGCTGGAGTTGGATTTAAATTGGAATAAATGGATTAACCTTTCTATTAATTTTTCAAAATTTGATTTTGTTTTTAATTTCATTAAAATACGTCGCACTTTGTCCTTACCGACCAATATACCTTATATGTGTTTCTGTCTCTCTCTTACTCACACCATTACATATGTAATGATTTTTCTCATTTAACCCCACACAAATCGAGTGCATGAATAGAAGTATAACTTCAAAAACCCTGAATAGATATTTTGTTCACACTGATAGATTTTTTGTAACGCCGCTATAAAAGATCCCTCCATTATCCTTACCCCTTCTGAAATTAGCATCGCTACCGTCCGCAATTTGTAAATATAATTGAAATGCAAAGGTATCTTCTTCCTTATTGGGGTTTCCGTTTCTGGTTTCTCTTGAAATTGAATTAGCAGTGTTTGAAACAATGTTGTTAAACAAGTTAGATTATGAAAACAGTATTTTAATTGTACATTAAAAGTCGGTGTGCATGCACCCGAGGGTTATTTTGTAACGGTGCGCCGGAAAACACAACATAGGCGCCACAAACATTTTCAAATTTTCTCCATAAAATATTAACAGTATCCCCTTTTATATAGCAATACGTCATTACTTTATGTTAAATAACAATTCTGAGGCTTATTAATAGTAAATTGTTATACAAATGACGAAAGCAATACTTTTTGAAGCGAGAAAACAATTTACCAGCCTCGGCTACGCCTCGGTTGGTAATCTTAACGAGCTTTAAAAAGTGTTTTTGACAAAAAAATGAAGAATTGATAAAGTGGTCCTCAACATTAAATACCTGGACCATAGCGTCGATGACTTAAATTTTTTTGACAACCTGTCACGGGTCAAATTCGCTCTAGTATAACTAAATTCTTACCTTATAAATCCGTCATTATTAAAGGTTTACTGGAGTCTGGAACCAGTTGATTTAGATCGATTCTAGTTAATCATCAACTTATAAATATATTCTGGCCATAACTAATGTTGCTAATATTGTTTTGAAAGTAAATTTATTTAATTCAGGTTATGAATTCTTGTAGTGTTTATTTTTTGAAATTACTGTCATTTTCGCTTTCATCTGACTGAAGTACTACCTCTTTCTTTTTGTCGATAACTATTAGTATTGTGTTCTACGGCCAGCTGTTTCGTGGAATTGTTGTTTTGCGTAACAAGATTGAAAATAAACGAGGGAATTAAGTAATGTTGAGATTTTGGTGTTACCTTGTTAAGTAATACGATCTGTTGTTATTAAACGATTACTGTTTGTTCGTAAGTTGGTAGCTGTTGATCCTACGTTTATTGTCCTTACAGTGGTAGAGGCCATTCTCGATTCTGACAGATTTTATCGAAAGTAGTTGATTTCTCAGCCCTTTCTGTTATCTGCTTTTGATTAAGAAGGTTGTCGAATACAAGCCAGAAGATTTTTGGTTTAAGTTTTAAATCGCGGTGAATCCGTAACAATTAATTTTGGATTTTTGAAACTAAACCTTATTTTCCATTTTGAATCGCTGTGGAGTTTGTTCCTGTTGTTATTTTTGGACAGATTCTTTGGAAAAAAACCGCGTGGTCGGGATTTTTGTGAAATCTTCTGTGATAGATCACGAAACAGACAGTAGGTAGATTTGGAGATTTAAAACCGTTCAGACGGTGAACTGTGGTAGAATTCCCGCAATTAGCAACGAGAATATTGTTCCACCCGTTTACCAGTCAGGGGTGTCACGAGTATTAAGAAATAAAACAACCCTATCTTAATAGGGTCTTAGATACAGGCATAAATTCTAGTTACGGGCTTAAGTCCTAGTTATAGGCAGAAATCCTAGATACAGCGCTAGTTACAGGCTTTAATTTTGGGTGCAGACCTGATACTTAGTTCGAGCTTAAGTTATTGTGGTTGGTGCAAGCCTATTGGTTTTGGAACAGGCTTGGTTTTTGGAACCGACCTAAGTATTAGAGACGCCGAGGATTAACAGATGAGCCTAATTAGATTAAGTCGTAACTATAGTTAGTTAAGATCTATTTTTCTTGTGTTTTTTTGTATTGAGTGTGATCACACATATTGATAAATTTAACTTTTAATATTATTCATATATTCTTATTTTATATAAATATCAATAGCGTTGTCAAGCACGAGGCTTGGCAGTTGTGTAAATTCTTAATTTTATTAAAGAAGTGTCTAGTTGATATTTTGTTTTATTTAGCTCACTTTATCGTTTTTTTTATTGTGCAATTCAAATAGTACTGTTTAATATTTTGAATTTATTTAATTATCTCCAGTGGGTGAAGTAGTGCCTGGAACATCAGGGGTTTCCGATTTTAACCGTACAAATCGGTGGCGCACTCACTTTATTTTGGCACTTACCCTCTACGGCTGAGCTGGGCACAATTTGCCAGTAGAGAAACCACTACCGAACTCAGCTGGAGTTGAATTTCAATTAATTTATTTTTCAAAATTTGATTTTGTTTTTAAATTCATTAAAATACGTGGCAAACCATACACAATATGCCAGTAGAACCGATTCCAAAAATGAATTTATGTTTGAATCAGAAATCATGTTAAACAACTAACAATGCTTTCAGTACAAACTGACAAGTCTAAACAATTAACGGGAAACGTCAAACTAATGAAACCAGGTAACCAGATTGTTTTTAAATATAACTTTCATCACTAGGGATGAAAGTTAACGTTATGAGTATTTCTCTCACTTGTAATGAAAATCTCGTTTATTACAAAATGCCGTCTTTTTGTCACGGTTGTAGAAAAAATATAGGTATGAATACTTGGAAGAAAAAAAATAGAGAGTTATCAACAATTTAATTAAAATCAAGTATTTTGAAAAAGGAGAAATTTATTTTGAATTCAGATTATTTTTATCATAAATATTTTTGTGGTAAGTTCCATTTTCTCTAGAAATATATTTCGTAGATTTGTAGTCTAATCCGTATTTCCAGACGAAAATAATCAGATTATGAACTGACAAGTGGTTCAAAAACTGATTGTCAAGTGTTGCCAACAAGAAATAGTCTTAGTAACCAAAGCAACGCACTGTCAACAACGATATCATTACAGAATATTACCCTCAAGAGTTGCAAGTATCCATACGTTGGAAGTTTTAGTATATACGGCAGTATATGATCTCAAACTCCTTTTAGAGGAAGCGAAACTTATAGAAAATTGCAAATATAATTAATCCCTTTTATTATCCTTATTTTTCTGGAAAACTATTTACTAAAACTTAGGTAAAATAAATACTCATTAATATTCGTATCTAAAAGTTTTGTAATATTCTGGCATGTGGAATATTTCCCAGCAGCGAAAAAAGAACTAAATAAGAGCGATAGAAAAAGACGGATAAAAGAAACAGGAGAATGGTTATTTCAGTTCATTATCTCTTCGCCAGGAGCAAATTGTAGCTTTCCGCTGTATTACCACTTCTAGCGAATAAACTTCTTCTCTTTCTAACCCTGTCGAATTTTCTCTTAAACGATTTATAATGGCAGAATACATTATTTTCGATATTTCCAATATTTCTGGAAGCGTTTGTTTTTCTACCACTGAAACTCGAGTTGTATTTTGTTCTTTTTAAATCATTACATAATTTATCAAACGAAAATATTTTTCTTGATTTTTTTTATTTATTAATGTTTGAAACAAAAATCAAAACAAAACTAAGTCAGCATAATTTTTAGTACCTGGGCGACCGAGCTCCGGAGGAAGACCACCAACGGAAAGAGAAAGAAAAATCAATATCAATAACAATTTCTGGCCTGTGGATTCTGCACTTAATTAAATCTGTAGCTATTACAAAAGAGTACAATTTTCTTTTTCTTTTTCATTCTTAGTTATTTGGCTTCTATTCTGATGATCTTTCTCTTCTCGCTTCTGTTACTTGCGTCAATGTGGTCACTCTGAGGACATGTGGACTCTAAAGTCAACCGCATTGCGGACAATTTAACAACACATTGTGTGATCACACGCAATATAAAAAAAATATAAACAAGAAAAAAATAGATTTTTAACTAAAACTATAGTTGACTTAAATCTAATTAGCTTATCTGATAACTAGATACAATTCCTCGTCGTCCTAGGCTTCTCCAATACTTAGGCCGGTACCAAATTCAAGCCTGTTCCCAGAATCAATAGGCTTGCACCAAACACAACTAACTTAAGCTCGACTAAGTATCAGGTCAGCAATCAAAACTCAACCAATAACTAGGACTTAAACCCTTAACTAGGATTTACACCTGTATCTATGATTTCAGCCTATAACTAGGATTTCAGCCTATAACTAGGATTTCAGCCTATAACTAGGACCCTAAAATCGTAATTTGGAATTAATAATAGCTCAAACAAATTTAAATGACTCCTCGAATTAATTGACTTTGCTGACTTTAATACAATTTGAACACATTAGCTTATTTTTGCACAACAATGAAAGAATAAAAATGAATTTAAATGAATAATACAATATTTAGAAGCTGACTTCTCTGAATTTACAATTAATGATCAAAAATAATGATTTAAATGTACTTAACAACTTAAATTTGACTTGCTAGTCACGACAAAATTATAACAATAAATTAAATCAAGATTTAACATAAAATTAATTTATAATAGTAAAAAAAACTAAAAGGAGTCTAGTTTCACATAAATAAACCTACATACAAGACACAAAGAAATACACATGTAACATCAAGATATTAAAACTAAGATTGCGACTATATGGCGTTATTAATCTATTAAAAATTAAAATATCGTAACTCACCTATTAAGATAGGGTTTCTTTCGTTAAACTCGTGACACCCTAGCTGGTAGACGGGTAAAACAATTTCCTCGTTGCTAACTGCAATAACGGGGAATTCTGACCACGATTTGCTGTCTGAACGGTTTCAAATTACCAATTTTCCCTACTGTTTGCTCTATGGGCTACCTACACTTCATAGGGAACGAAAGAACCATAAGAATCGAACCACCACATGAATAAATAAACGTGTTACACACCACCGAAGATTTCCTAAATTCCGCTAAAGCGATTTTCCTACGAATCCAACAAAACCACTGGAAATCTCACTTCAATACTATTCGATAGGAAAAACTGAGGTTTAATTTCGTAAATCCAAAATTAATTGTCTCCGATGAACAGAGATTACAACTTAAACCCAAAAAATCTTCAGAAGCATCTGCTCGAGACTAAGGTTGACAGTCAAAAGGAAGTTTCTACGTTTCACAATAATTGAATTATTCATGAGATTGACACACCTCAAAATAAATGGCCTCTACTACTATAAGGACAATACCCGTAGGATCTTCAGCTACCAATTTACTAACAAACAGTGGTCGTTTGATACGACTAGTCTTATTATTTATCAAGATATCATCAAAAATCTCAACATTACTTAATTTCCTCGTTTATTTTAAATATTATTATGCAAGTAACTATTCCACGGAACAGCTGGCTATAGAACCGCAATATCAATAGTTTTCGACAAAAAGAAAGAGGTAGTACTTCAGTAAGATGAAAGCTAAAGATGACAGTAATTTCAAAAAAAAATAAACAGCTACATGAAATTTACTTCCAAAACAATATTAGCAACATTAGGAATAATTTATGGCCAGAATATATTTATAAGTTGACGATTATCTATTACCGAACCAGATCAACCGGTTCCCGACCCAAGTAAACCTTTAATAATGGGAAATTTCAAGGTAGGAAGACACTTATGTTTACAAATTAAAATTATTTATCACTTACGAGAATTTAGCCCGTGACATGGTATCCAATTAAATGGGAAGATTATAATACAAAATTTATTAGATTAAAAAAAAAAAGGTGGTTAAAATAACAAAATAAGGTGCCAAAAATAACAACCAGAATAAAAAAACAAAATTTTAGTCATTAAAATCAATAAAAATGAATATTTTCTATTGAAAAATTATATAAAGGCAAGAAAACCACCAAAGAATGTCTTGCCTACAACGTAAACTTTTGGAAATAAATCTCTGAGCTCAATAGTGCATTAAAAAGCGCCTCAATTCAGCTAGTATATTTATTTGCTCCAATAACCAAGCTGCTTTAAAGCCTCTACAATCGACCAAGTTCGAGTCCAAAATAACCCGAAACTTCAAATAGTCTTCTAAACAGCGAGCTAATCATAACAAAGAAACTTTGCTGTGGATAGCATCAGTGCTGAAAGTCTAGCAAAAAAAGCCAAAACTCCTTTTATCGGACCTGAACCTTTTTGTGGCATCTTAAAATGCATGAAGTTCGAAACTTTAAAGAGAAACACAATACTGGAAAAACAATCCAGACCACAGAAAAGCCAAAATATACTCATAGAGCTTCAGAAACCTTAACTCAGACTAATCGCAGGAATTTTCACAGAACACTATCCACTGTCTACTATCCATGGCTAAAATTATTATCTGTAACTGAAAGTAACTGTTCACCTACGATGTAAATATGTATCTAGAACAAGTCTTCTTAGAGCCAGATCAGGTTAGGTACGTCCTAAGCGGATAATAGACTTCCTTAAAAGTCTAGACCTTATAGACTCATAAATAGGGTATATACAGGAGGTCTGTTCCATAAGTATCCAATCTGCCACTATTTATCGACGCTTAGCTTATTCTTCCTCATCTGGTTGGTGGCATCCTTTGAAATAGTCCCCATTTGATTGAACAATACGCTTATATCGATGCTTCCACTTTCCAAAGCAGTCCTTAAAGTTAGTTGTTGGAATCGGTCTTAGTGCATTTGTCCCATTGGTTTTAACAGTCTTCTTGTCGTCAAATCGGTGTCCTATAAGCGGCATTTTCAATCGAGGAAACAGCCAAAAGTTGTAAGAAGCTATGTCGGTACACACGCTGCTCATGAACTAGATGTTCGGCAGGTATTAGCAAGTAAACATACAAGTTTATGATGCATACTGTTGACGTACCCGCCCGGTAGGGGTCACTAGAACACTTTGGAGCGAAGATATAAATATAAATGCAGGTCAGATACTTTTGGACAAAATTCGTATACAAACGATCGTTTAGGTCATACCTGGGTAAATTATCCCTACTTACAATCTACAATCTTCAAGTCTTAGAATTGTATTAGATAACGTAAAGAAACAAACTAGAAATTTCACCATCATTATAGTTTCGAACACATAACAATACTTCGCAGTGTATATTCATAAATTTTAAAATTTCCATTTTTATCCACTTATCGGCGAATTGAAATCGTCAATTTAAGCAATTTTCGTGAGCCTCGTTTTTGGCGTCGGAACGCTGTTCCGAAACAACGTCGGCGTCGGCCGCAAAAAACTTTACTTAGAAATCAGTTCGACAGCAATCACCGATGACAGATTTATGAAAATATTTGCGGGAAACGGCAGTTATTTTAAATATTCTCAGATTTCATTCGATTATGTAGATTTTCTCGTAAAAACAATAATATATTTGAAATGAGGGGTGAGTTGGATAGAGAAGGTTTGTTTGTGTCATTTTGGAAATAAAAATATAGAGTTTGGTACAATAAATTAAGATTTAAAAAAATATAATAAGACGTTTCACAAACATAGTTTGTTTATAAATCAGGAACATCTACAGAATAAGCTCTACACCACCTTTTATAGAGTAGAATACGTTTTGAAAAACAAAGGGGTCTTGTGTTGTGAGCACATTTTCATAAGGGAACGTTTAACAGAGAGATATTTCAGTTATTAATTTGACAAATAATGTTTTTGTATCTCTTATTAACGTCATATATATGTACTTAAAGATGATGCTAAACCAACCTCCACCTAAATCTGAACGGTAAGCATCTTTGAACTAATGAAATTCCTATCTGTAGAGGAATCTATCAAGGTGACTTGGTCCAACTTGGTGTTGTTTGGCAATGAATCCACTCTCCAGTATGTATAATGACTCAGGAAATGGATTTAATACCAAAGCTAATATAAACACCACAGCTTCAATCAATTAATACCTGCGTTGTACTGGTTTTTTAGTGTCCTAAAATGGTCAAAGACTAACAAGCAGTTAAGAACTACTCTTTTCTAAACGCAGGCGAACCGCTTTTTGCTCTGCTGTGAGCAAATGAGGGATCCAACGGGAAACTAACTTTGTAACACCCAGTTCTATATATAGGTTCTTTTAGATCGAGGTCTTTGAAATGCCCAAAGATGCCTCTTCTCTTGTTATGTTACACGGTGGTCATCCTCATTTACTGACGAACCGCATTAATGTTCTGCTGCGTAACTACTGTTTTGGGTTGAACTAGCCACGAGTAATCCTTGAGACTGGAACCACTACGTTGAAATTCGCGATACCTCCGGGAAATAGTTGACTGGTGTGGTGCTTCATTCCCAAACACAGAAACCAATATCAACAGTTACTTTTGAAATATACTTTCCAAAATATTAAAAATTAATAAAACAGACTGTTAAGACTTGTACACACTTACTGAAGTTGAAGAAAAGGAAGGAAAACTTGTATTTTTCGCAAGGAAGTGTGTAAAAAAATTTTTTAAATTATTAGCTGAGCAGTTTCGGCCTAACACCGGCCATCAACAGAGCTAAAAGTCCAAAGTCCAAAGGTTAATCAAAATACCCCAAGAAGTGAAAAGATCGATAGACCATTCAACAATAAGGAAATGAAGCCAAGAAATCCCGTTTGCAGTTAAAGGGACAACATAACTTGTAGACCGGTTTCGCCCTATTGGGGCTCGTTAGTACAAGGTATATGTTGTCGTCAGCGAGCTTAAGGCACAATCGCTGACTGAAAATGTACTAAAATCACGAGTAGTGAAACCATAGAGTAGTGAAAGTGTAAACGATGTGATAGTAGTGACATCTTCACCTCTAACTGCAAACTAGAACTCGACTTGACTATAACAATTCCCACAGATCAGGCTAAAGTGACCCCAACTTTCGCTGATTTGAATTTAACAATGAACACCATCTTTTCACTTCTGGGGTATTGATTAACCTTTGGACTTTTAGCTTTGTTGATGGTCGGTGTTAGGCCGAAGCCGAAACTGCTCAGCTAATAATATAAAAAAATTTTTTCACACATCCTTGCGAAAAATACAAGTTTTCCTTTCTTTTTTTCAAATTAAAAATTGTTCTAATTGTTTAGATTTGCCTTTAAATGATTAAAACTTATTAAAAAGTATCGTAAACCCAACGCATTATATACTAATTTTAAATTTACCCTACTTTTTTCGGTATGAAATTATTTTTCCTCCAAATATGTTTCGCCATCTATCAGTTGATATATGAACTGTTTCACTGGGAATTCCCTACGTGGTAGCAAACGTTCGGTTTGTAATTTAGCGGAAAACATTTGTGTTAGTTTGCTACTAGATGTCGTTGAGGGTTAAAGTATATAAATTGATTATGAATAACATATATCGAATTTGCAACATTTATTGTATAGAAAATTGAAAAAAAAGATTAAATAATTACTAATTAAATTTAAAGAAAAATTATAAATTGTCAAAAAGATACAATAGAATTGTCTATTAACAGTTAAAAGTAAAATTTAGTAAATGAAAGTTTAACTTTTCTGTTTTGTATAAAATAAAGACATTATACTTATATAAAAGAATAAATTAAATTTTTTTCATGTTCAAAATAATAGTTCATAATTTTAAGAGATAAAAAATAAAATGATAAAAAAGAATAATTCCGGTACCGGGAATCGAACCCGAGCCTCCTGGGTGAAAGCCAGGTATCCTAGCCACTAGACCATACCGGAGATACTTTATTGTTTTGAATTTTTGTATAATAACAAACTATACTCTGGGTCCTGGTGGAGTAGTAGACACCGTGGCCGCGGGTTCGAATCCTGCCACAGCCCATGGATGTTGGTGTTGGTAATTATTGTGTATGTTCAATGAAAAAAATATACATAAAATGGAACTTGGCTGAGTGCCTAAGAAGCACGTGGTCATATATGTAAAAAAACTTTTTTTTTTTATTTAAGTATAATTTACAATCTGCCTCGGAGAAGCAATAAGTAAATAGATTTAATGAAAAATATCTGAAGGGAGAAGTTGTCCAGCGACTTAAATTACATAGAATAATTTAAATTTAGTGTTTAACTTATTCAAGTTCATCAGTTGGCCATCGTCGTTTTAGTCTTCTTATAATGTTGATTGGGACGTGTAGTTGTCTGACTTGTTCACTTGGGTGGTCCTCTAAGCGTTGGAGATAATTGTTGGTTAGTCTAGTTATTTCCTCTTGTACATATGGCAATCCTGAATCTTCATGAAGAGTTTTATTACTTACATACCATGGGGCGTTGTGTATCATTCTCAATATTTTCGACTGGAGACGTTGGATTATTTGAGTGTTGGAAGGTTTGGCACAACCCCAGAGCTGGATACCGTATGTCCAGATTGGCTTTATAATACATTTATAGAGAAGAAGCTTGTTGTTGGTTGACAGCTGTGATTTTCGTCCAATGAGCCAGTTCATCTGCCGAAGTTTTAGATTTATTTGCAGCCTTTTGGTCATTATATGGGATTTCCATGTTAACCTCTGGTCAAGAGTTAGACCAAGATATTTTATTTCTTGCTTCACTGGTAACTGTACGTTATTTAGTGTAACTCTAGGGCAGTTAACACTCCGATTAGTGAACGTTATTTGGGCTGATTTCGCTTGGTTCACTTTTACTCGCCAGCGATTGGTCCAGTCTTGGAGTTCATTGAGGTGGTTTTAGAGATTTTGGGCTGCTGTTTGGGGGTTTTCGTTTGCAGCTATTATGGCAGTGTCATCCGCGAACGTCGCAGTTTTGGTATAATTTGTTGTTGGGATGTCGGCAGTAAATATTAGATATAGGAAGGGCCCCAGCACGCTGCCTTGGGGCACTCCAGATTTTATTTGATGGTATTCTGATGTGGTAATGTTAAATTTGGTTTGGAAATAACGATCTGTAAGGTAGGATTTAAAAATTAGGTAATGGGGTGTAGGAAGGGTAAGTTTAAGTTTGTATAGGAGGCCATCATGCCAGACTCTATCAAAAGCTTGCTCTATGTCTAGGAAAGCAGCTGTGCATACTTTCTTTTGTTCATAGCTTCTTAGTAAAAAAACTATATTCATTTTCATCCAATAATGTTAAGTATATTATTTTTTATGACCTAATTAATTTATTCCTAAATTTACAACACTTCTCAAGTATATTAGGTTTTTTTACTCCGAATGATACAAGCTCAGTTAGCACAGAAATCCAGTAAAATACATTTAAAAGAATATCTTTACTTTTTAAAAAAATATACCTTAGATATTTTTAAAGCGATTAAGTCAATTTTTGTCCCGGATACGACGCACGTAGTTTTTCTGCGAGATAAGTTAGTCACAGCCGTAATCTGATTATATCTTTGCAAGCTATAAATATTAATATTTTTAAAAATTAAATAAACAAGAAATTAAAGAGAAAATGAAAAATTAACACATCCGCCAGGTTTCGAACCTACTATATTTATTCATAACGAATAGCGTTTTAAATTGTTTAGCCCTGGATGATCCTAGCAGTTAGTTGACGTTTAGTAAACAACCTCAGCAACATTTTTTTAGATCAGTACACAACAAAATAAGGCAGGAAATTAGAAAAGAAATCTGAGTGATGAAATCAAACCATGGTTCCCAAATACCTTTCTAAGACAATATTCCAGGTAGAAAATCATCAACACTGTGACTCAAGAAAACCCAGAATGCCACCCTGTTGCCAGGAACACCAGTCCAAGAAGTTTTGACCAGTAACAAGACTCCAGTGCAAATAATGCTAGTGGCTAAGGAAAACAGAAAAAGTAAAAGAGTTAATAAGCAACGAAGGAAAATCACAGAATCACCCTACAAAAAACTTCCCTTTTTCATTTATTGACACCTAAAAAATAAATAAAATTAAAAATAAATTTATTGATGCATGTACATTATATAGGTACATCCGAGTACAAAAATAAAAATTAATTATATTTTTAATACGTTAAGGATGAGTACTTTCAACTAGAACATGCATTTCAAAAGGACATCATTGACTCCTGAGAATGAGGAATCAATCTTCCTGATGCCCCACAATCTCGTGGATTAATAACGTCATCATCAACATAAATATAACCGTAGTCATTTGCAATGAATTATGGTATGATTCTAATTTCAAACTTTTCATTTAATCTGTTTATTTTAGTTTTTAGAGATGTTTAAACGTTAAATACCCTACTGTGCTCCCTCTCCCCTACTTTACGATCCACAGCGAGTTCTAGGGTACCAAAAAGTACAATTCAGAGCCAAATGTAGTCTGGATCCATAGCAACACAATCAGCATTAAGAACAAACACATCTCTGGTCAAGTACAAAGCAGAACGTGTATTAAACATACGTGTGTTAAAAGAGCTGAAACACTGCGAAAAAGCAGCAGAAATCAGCTACGAGTATTTACAGGATTCATTATAGGCCATGCACCTGTCAGCGGACATCTGCAAACCATAGGACTGTTTAACAGAGACCCAACCTGTAGATTATGCGTCAGAGAACCTGAAACATACATTGTGCCTGTCAATGAAAGAAGACCATTAAGTTTTGGAGACAGATCTTTACAATCCGTCAGTTGATGGAGAAGAGCTGGGAATACGATAAAGCCCTACATCAACTTTTTATCGACTTTAAACAAGCGTATGACAACGTCCTGAGAGTGGAGTTGTGGAATGCTATGATAGAACTAGGAATTCCGAATAAACTTCTCAGTTTGACAAAGATCAGCATGGAAGGCTCCGCAAGTGCAGTACGGATCGGAGGGAAGCTTTCAACCTTTTTCACTATAAATAATGGCTTAAAACAGGGAGACGCCATCTCCCCACTCCTTTTTAATCTAGTTTTAGAGAAGGTAGTGAGGGAGGCAAAAATGGAGACTCTTCTTTTTAGAAATCGGGGCCCACGTCTCATATTGGCCTATGCAGATGACATAGACATCATTGGAAACACAACTGTGAACGTCAAAGAAGAATTTCTAAAAATAGAATCTGCAGCGAAAATTGTAGACCTAAAAATAAATGAGAGTAAAACCAAGTACCTACATGACCACATCAAGAACGGAGCGTAGATATCGAATAGGACAAAATGTGACGATGGACCAATATAACTTCGAAAGAGTCCATGAATTTAAATATCTAGGTGCCACTATCACGTCAGACAATAACATGACCAAGGAAATTAACATCAGAATACAAAGTGCCAATCGCTGCTGTTTTGCATTACAGAAAATAATAAAATCCAAAAATGTATCTCGGACGACTAAAATAAGAATATACCACTCGATTGTAAGACCGATTATGACGTACGCTTGTGAGACCTGGACCATGACGAAACAGAACGAAAACAGATTGAGGATTGCAGAGAGGAAAATCCTACGGAGTATATACGGACCTACACGGGATGAAACTACGCAACAGTATCGTAGTAGAAAAAACAGGGAAATAGAAGAACTATATGACCAACCGGACATTGTAAAAATAATTAAAGCGGAAAGACTGAGATGGGCCGGCCATGTCAAAAGACAGGAAGATGGAAGAGCTGTCAAATTAGTATGGGAGCAGGCCCCGACCGGTAGAAGACCATTAGGAAGACCACGGCTACGGTGGAGAGACAACATAGCATCAGATCTTAGAGCTCTGAATATCACGGAAGCAGAAGAGCTAATGATGGACAGAGTCTTATGGAGGGGAATTGTTGAGTCAGCCAAGACCCATCCTGGGTTGTAAGAGCTACAGAGAGAGAGAGAGAGAGAGAGACTGTAAAGTGGCTCTACAAACAAAACTTTAGACCTGTACAAACTACTAGATGATATCAAGATCCTAAAATGGGTTCCACAAACTAAGCTTGACTAGGTTGCAATACGATTGGTGAGTATATCTAAGAAGGCTTCCATCTTTAAAAAAATAGCAACCTCTTGGTTGGTACTCAAAATATCTAAATTCATTCATAAATTAAGAAAATCAACTACATTGTTGCAAAGCAAAACATGTCATCATCATAACTCTAGATTGTAATCTTACTAACTTTTTTTCTACTTCATATTCTCACATCTTTAATTTCTAAGATTAAACATATTTTTATTTTTCTCAGTGTGGTATAGGTGTTTTTAATTTATTTATAGAACTTAAATTTGTAACTGGAAATTCCCAAAATCCATAGGAAGGCCAATAATTCTTAGTAGATAAATTTTGTTTCAAAAGACCACACCTGTTTAAAATCTACAATAGTTAAATATCTATTATCCTTTTATATTCCTTTAGAAAGCAGACAAATAATACGATATAATCCTAATAACCAATAAAATAATTTTCTTTGAAATTCTCTTTGAAAATAGTATGTCCAGGCATATTGGAAATTCCCAATAAAAATCTGCACACTGTTACTTTACAAAATCTTATGAGAAATAATTGAAATTGAAGTTGAAAACGACGAACACTCCTTACTTTAGTTCTCACGATATCCTCCGTTTTAAACAAATAATTTTTTTCGGAATTTTAAAGGCGCTCTCTTACTAATACACAGGACAAATATTTTCTTTCGGATTAGAACGTGACCAACTCGGATCTGTAATAAAATTTTGTTTCTTTTAGACGCGGTTTTATTTACACCGGGCCACCGGATCACATTCGATTTAATTGTCGTGAGAAAATACGCCAAAACAGGCAATTTTTTTTATAAAACACAAAGTTTAAAACAATAATTTTCATTGCCCTGAGGATAGGTAAATCATACCGAAATATTAGTTTTTTTATAAATATAGTTTTCGTAGATCTATTTGTAAATAGTATTTAGTATAATAAATTGATTGATATGTTTTTTTTCTATTTATAAATACCAAAGATGGGAAAAACAGATCAAAAAGTGTTTCTTGCTGCGGTTCATCTTTCTTAAGTTTAATGTTTTTCACACTAGTGATATAAATAAGATTTCATTTAAATCGGCCGCTCCTAAACATAGAAGTCTATTTCGAGGTTATATTCATTGAATTGCTCCTTTAACTCAACGTTTTTGATCATTAGTCTGGAGTTAGAACACATTTTTTTTATTTCTTTGAGAAATATACTAAGAAATTTTAATTAGATAATGTTTGATGTGACTTTGGTTTTGCCAAATTTGCCAAAATACACAAATTAAAAATAGAGAAATGAATAAAAATAATCGTAAATTTTTTGATTAAATAAGCGAAGGGAGTTTATAGTCGAGGAAATAAAGTAGTAAAATCCGACTAAGGCTAAGTTCAGATGCAACGTGCGTTAACGCACTTCAACGTACGTTTAAATTACGAGGAGTTCAAATGACAATCGAACGTGCGGTGCGATTATAGTCGTATTCACTGGAGCCTGGAAGATGGACGTGGAAGAAGCAATTATTTGGTGGTTATCTTGTAAGAAAAATAAAAATACCAGAAAACGGAGATATTGGGTTCACTCAGTTTTGCAAAACAGCCTCTAAAAAAGTTTATTTGCAATATATACCCTTAAACTTAGAACAAATGAATGTAGATTCTTTAGCTACTTCAGAATGTCTATCAAATCATTTGAGTTGTTAGAATACCTACATCCGGAATGAACTCGCATCTCCCAACGCTGTCAGATATTCAATTTCACTCAAAAACCAAAATGTCTATGTAAAAACCATGTGATAACTGCAGAAACGTGCGTACAACTGAACAACAATATTGTTTTGTTGATCTTTCAAACCGCAAGTGAAACGTCAGTTTGAAAACGTCTTGAGATTTTTTGCGTAAGCTTGCGGTACCGCACGGTAACGTCCGTTTTTGTGCGTTCATGTGGTTGTTTGTAAATAAACACTATGACATCTAAACGTGCGGTTAAAAAACGTGCGTTAACGCACGTTGCATCTGAACTAAGCCTTACAGTAGATTTTATTGTGCAGTTTAAAATGCCTTTTTTACACTCAAATTGCAGAGCGTCCGTAAGTGTTGTGACCTAATAATGTTCCAAAAATGCATTTATACATACAAAAAATGCATTATTGAAGTGCATTTATAACAATACTTTATGTCTTGTATCTCTCCCAACATCATGTAGAAAATTACTGCTATTGCTAGTCATGCAGCTTCTTCAAAAGCTCTCTCAACTTTTCCAAATCATTTTATATTCAAAATCTTCATAAGGAGTTTTCTGAAGTTCTTCTATTCTCATTTCTACGAATCTCTTTAACCTTTTCACCTACATTTTGGGGAAAATTACCTTTTCCTTCCTTTTGCACCATCTCAGAATGCACCATCAATATCGCCAATACTTTGGATTTTGTAGATCTTCCAGCATCTCTCTTAACGTTTCCAATAGTTCTTCGCAAATCTTCTTCTCTTCAATTTTTCAAGTACCTACTACCTGAATCTTCTTGTAATGTTTACACAGTCTTTTTATCATTTTTTTAGAGACTCTTCAATTTTTCCAGTACTACCTGAAGGAAATCAGTACTACTGCGAGTCATGCAACTTTTCCAAAAACTCTATTATCACTTTTTACACTCATTTTTTTATGTAGATTTTTCAGAAATTCTATTATTCTCATGTTCACTTTTTCAGCTAACTTTTGGATCAAATAACCTCTACTGAGTTTTGGAGTTCCTCAAAATACAACATCAACATTTTTAAAAATTCTTAGGAAACTATATGGACCTCATCGAGATCCAACAACAGGACAACTTAGAATAGTAACTAACACTGAACTAACATTAAAAAAGATCTCTCCCACCTAGGTGTTGATCTTACTACATGGAACATAACACCAGAGAATCGCACTGAATGAAAGAAAGTGATGCAGATAGCAAAAACCCACCAGAGTTATAATGCTACGCATAATGATGATGTTGATGATGATAGTCTAATCTGAAGCTGACTTTGGAATGTCTTCTTTATTAAAATGACATTTTTCGCTGTTAAAAACTTACGTTTGTATATCTATATAGGAGTCTGTATCAGGTGAACCAAAAAAAAGTTTTATATATCGATCTATCTTAGCCATTCCTGATTCACACCACCAGGAATTACAACAATTTTCTCCGTTAATCCTCATACACGTACATTCTAAAATACTTTTCTGAAGCCGACAGCTAATTGTTAACGTCGGCAAAAAAGTAAAGGGCGAGAAATAATCTTAGACAAACTTTCGGTATAGTGAATAGACAGGTATAAATAAGATAATCCTCTTCGCTACGTTCGGGACACGATCTACTTTATCCTTTTGTTAGAAATTATATTTTTTTTTGACAGGTATTCCGGATTTGGATTTCTCTTTCTCACACCTTTTATTATTAATAGGTAAATCAGATGACGTCTGATTGGGTGGGAACATTGCGTTTAACCGAGTTGAAAAGTTTAAATAGATTATTGTTAAATTATGGGTAACAAATTTTTTCGTAGAATGGTTATTTAAGTAAGATTAGATAAACACATTTCTAAATTTTTGTTTGTGTTAATTTGTATACAAATTCAGGTAATAAAATTTAATATTGAATAATAATTATTTGTTTATCTGAAAAATATATCGGTTGATTTATGAAGCAAGAAGATTAAGAATTTTATAAAATACTAGGTGTACCCGGCGCGCGTTGCTTCGCCAACAACTAAAATAAATTTAAGAAAAATAAAAGAGAAGAAGAGATAGAAAAGGAAAGAAAGTTTATAGTTTTGTTTTACTTATCGCACCAAAAATATATTTTTCGAACTTATACGAATTCGTATAGATATCTATTAATCAGTATTAAATTTGATACATGGAAGCGCCATCTGGTGGTAACTGCTATTAATACGAATATCATATTCATCTTACCCATTAAAAAAACATCATCATACTGATTTTCATGACAATCGGTTGAACGGGGCAGAAGTTACTACTCTGCAGCGCCACCTGGTGGCGAGTGGCATCAATGAGCATATCATATAAACCTTCTCCGTGGAAAAATACATATGCATACCAATTTTCATGTCAATCGGTTGAACAGGGCAGAAGTTGCTACTCTGTAACGCCACCTGGTGGCGAGTGGCATCAATGAGCATATCATACAAACCTTCTCCGTGGAAAAATACATATACATACCAATTTTCATGACAATCGGTTGAACGGGACAGAAGTTGCTACTCTGTAGCGCCACCTGGTGGCGAGTGGCATCAATGAGCATATCATATAAACCTTCTCCGTGGTAAAATACATATACATACCAATTTTCATAATAATCGGTCCAGTAGTTTTTGAGTTCATTGAGTACATACAGACATACAGACAAACATTCATTTTTATATATATAGATTAACATAGCTCTAAAAAAACAGCCTTTTAAGAGCTTTAGAGAGGTCTATAAGCAGGTATAAACCTGATAACTAACGAGAAAATATGATGAAAACGATAAAATAAAAAAAAAATTTAAAAAACGGAAAATGGAAAAAAGACGTCAATGTTATGCGGTACAAAGTCTACCGGGTTAGCTATTTTTAATAATTTTAAATTGAAAAAGTTAAAATACAACGATTTCTACTGATAAATCTTAAATCTGACAACATCGAGTATTAGTTTTCCAATTGAGATAATTTTCCGACAGGGTATCGTATCGGGAAAACCGTAAATTGACAGAAAATGTGGGCGCCGGCACGCTTAACTAGTGGCGCCAGTGTTGCTAGTTGCTACTAGACGCCCGACGTCTCGACGTAACTAAAGCTAGATAAAGACGAGACTATGTTGCCAGACTAATGCAATTTTCCGAAAAATTATTATTAATAAAAAAATACTGTGTTGAACATGTATGGACGCCAAATATAATAAAAACGTAGAAATTGTTTTGTCTGTCTGTCTGTCTGTCTGTAAACAAGTGCTAGAAACACAAATGAGATGTCAAATTAAAGCTCTTTGTATAAATAAAGAAGTCATTAAAGGTAAATTTTTTTATCACTTTTGGTTCAAAAGGTATAACAAGAAGAAAAAAGGAGAGCGATCACTAAAATTTTAACTTATCTCCAAATTTTAAGTAGTGTAAAGTCGTTTGGGATGAAAACAGTAAAGTCCCGGCGCGATATATAATTAATTATCTGACTTTTATCACCCATAGTTATCTAAAATGATAACACTTTTTAATGTAATATTAATAATATTGGTATATACATTTTTATTGTGAAATAATTGGTTTCTCTGTTTATGATTTGGCAGCATTGGACTATAACTCACATAATTAAAATGAAAGTAACATAAGAAAGAAAGAGGATTATGTAACTTTTTTCTCGTAACAAACTGAACCATCAACTGGAGAATTATGAGGATCCTGAACCCTTTCAACGTTTTTATTTCACTATGAAAATAATAAAAAGAGATAAAAGAAAAATAGATTTCGGCAGCTAGAAACGTTTTACTGTGCGAGATATCAGTTTTATGAGTCTGAGTTTAAAAGAACATGATTCTGGCAATGGATATTAAAAATATAATTAAGTTAATTATAGGAAATATCACGTAGCGAAAAACATATTTTAGGGAAGTAAAAGTAGTTAAAACTGAATATAAAACTATATATGTATTTGTATTCAAAAAAGGTATCGATAAAAAAATAGAAACTGTTGGTTTGAATGAAATATTTATGAAAAAGCGTAAAAATAATAATAAATAAATAATATAAGGTTGTTGATTTCCTAAATATATATATACCTATGTAAAACAAATTGGAATTATTGTACAATTTTTAAAAAACAGGTTGTTTAAAAGAAGAACTAATGGAATATCCCTGGTAATACGTCTGGCAGGTAAGAAATAAATAAAAAAATCAAAATTTGAAGTACAATATACGTGCATGTCAGATCGCAAGTCATCATGAAGTAGATAGGATGGTAGAGTAGTTAAAAAACGGTAGTTATTTCCGTTTTTCGTTGTTGTGTATCTGTATCCGGTGCTCGATAAGTTTTTAACAAAATCACAAATAAATCAGTTCAGGTTTAAAATTATTTACCAGTGGCACAGCAAAAATTTTACAATGTAGGTACCTACCAGGGGTATATATCCTATATATCCAGAGCGTAGAACCATACAGAGAAAGCATCGAAGAAAGCTTTCGATCCTTAGATTAAGCTCTTCTAAGCAGCAGCCCAGCATAATCCAAAAGAGTTCCAGAATCACCTCCATAAAGCATCATTATTCTTAAGATAGTATACTTATATAACAAATGACTACTAAATGTTACAGTTTTTACTTTTTAGGGTATCAGAGAAAATGATCAGCGTATGTATATTGTAGCACCTCCCAAAGCTCCCTGAACCTTTAAAAACTTTTTAGTACAAATCTTTCAGAACACGTTTTTTGACTTTTACGGTTGCTTTCTAGGAGAAAAAAAGCAACCACATCGACAACTACTTATACAATTTCAAAAGCAGATCCAAATTTCCCTTATCACTTTTTACACCCATTCTTTATGTCGAGTGTCGAGTTGTCAGTAGTTCTGTTATTCGCATTTTAACTTTTTCAGCTACCTTTTGGATTAAATAACCTCTACCAAGTATTGCAGTTCTTTAAAATATACCTTCAACTTTTTCAAAGCCTTATCTATAGCAAATTTTCTTGTGAAGTTTCAGAAAAAAGATCAACACTTTGTATCTTGCAGCAACTCCCATAGCTTTCTCAACTTTTCTAAACACTTTATTACAAATCTTATTATTGGATTTTCAGAAGCTTCTTTCTTTGTAACACGTTCTTCATTTTTTCCAGTTTCTTTCTGGGAGAAAAAAAAACAATATCAGTAGAAAGGGACCCACTTCAGCACACTTTGACCTTTGAACCTGTGACGTCATCTGACAGTTCTAGCTATTTTTTCGTCGTGTTGACGTCTATTTTTGACACTTTGACGGTCATGAATTTAGTAGCGATAAAATAGCGAAAACTGACGCATTTTTGACACTTGAAATTATGTTTTTCCATAAGAAATACATGTAAATCGTAAATTTTTTCTTATCAGTTTTTTAAACCGTTATTGCGACAAATTTTAGCGCTATTTTGACGTTTGACGTTTTAAATTTTGGTACTGTGACGTTACAAAATTCATGACCGTCAAAGTGTCAAAAATAGACGTCAACACGACGAAAAAATAGCTAGAACTGTCAGATGACGTCACAGGTTCAAAGGTCAAAGTGTGCTGAAGTGGGTCCCTTTCTACTAATATCGTCAATATTATAACACATCAATTATAGCAAATCCATTCTAAGGTCCTTAGATCATTTTTCAATCACTTTTCGAGCCTTTCAATTACTTTCTGGAGGATATGTCCAAAACTAACAAATAAATTGTGTTGAAATTAGGATAATGTTTTTTTTGTGCGAACAGTTTCTCAAATGGTCTTTTTTACACAGAATAAAGTTCACACAAATAACTCTCATATACAAAGCAAGTAAATATTGAAATTATAGCACTGCCTTGAAAAGAACGATAGGGGATTCTTTATTTTAATTGACAATCAACAAGTTATTAATGTGTACGCCACTGTTTGAAGATAGTTGTGTGCCAAAATAAAGGAAAGGAAATCTTCCAGACAAATGATTAGTCGGAAAGTAGACCAGAGACCGAGATATTCTAATTCAACTTCAAACGATCTGTACTCAATTTTGTCAACTGATTATGCTTGGCTTTTTTATTATTATTATTATCATTCATGTTTATAGCAAAATTATTTTATAATTTAACAACAAAGGCTCCGTTATTAAATATGTCATTTTAAACAATTTATCATTTGCCTTATTATTCAATATTTCCTAATTTTTGTTTTCAGTTTTCATTGGTAAAATTTTAGAAAAGCGAACACTCGCTCATCTTTCGTTGCGATTATATTTTAACAAGCAGTTTTAGTCCCACAGTAAATATTTGATTTAAATAGAAATTTATAATCTCGTTAGTTCAGGCTCACGGTATTATATAAATACACAGTGCCGGCAAGGTAACAACAATAAATAATTTAAATTAGGCGGCGCCTCTTGATTCTTACGAACACTACCGGTCTTGTATAGAGATGGAACTGATTTGGTTATTTTTGGAACTTTAAAATCTGTTAGTTTACGAAATAATGTAAAACCTGGGTAAATGCTGGGTGGTTCCACGAAAAATGGTCGCCGACATTTGGTCGTACGAAAAAATGTTGCGCACAAATGACTCTATGCACACGCTCAACCCTAAATATGATATTTTTCATTGTGTGAGGAGCCCGTGGAATAGAAGGTAGACCCATGTTGTCCGGTGGGTCGAGTTCGAAGAGAATATTTTGGCGTTAACAAGTTAAAAAACGGACCCAGTTGTGGAAGAACAACTTGTGGATTTTACACCAGCCCATAACGCGATATCTATGAGGTAGTATTTGGCCAATAAACGCACTCCAATGCTCGAACACGCTTGGCACCGTGCGATTTCTTTTTGTTTCTAACTCTGAAAGGGACCTGATTTAAGTCGATGAAAGCGGCAAAGCAAAAACCGACAGAGCTGCTAAAGGCTCTCACCAAAGAAAACTTCTAGCACTGCTTTGATCAATGGAAAAAAATCTATGGATAGGTGGTGAGGCGAGTGGAGTATATTCGAATATAAATAAAGTTATATAATAAAGCCCTTTTTTGTAACCAGTTTCGTTAATAGCCAGACCTCTTAATGTTAAGATATAATAGTGTAGAGTTTACAGCAACAACGTAAGAAGTTAATAACAACGATCAATAAAAAATAGAGTTTTTTTTGGTAATATTTACGAAAAACACAAAATTAAATCAAGAATTGTTTTATCGTGAAATAGAAAACCGGTTACGAGTGAAGCACGAACGTAAAAACCACGCAAATACATCAATATCTTAATAAAATAAACTTAAATATTGCTTTTGACGTATAAAATAATCAGTTTCATAAATTTTAAGCACATGAAAATTTCATTTTCTAATTTATTTCTAAAAGTAATTTCATTTATACCATAATAGTAATTTGTTTTTGAACAAAAACCGGACAAATGTTCTGAGTTTTAATACAATCCAGCTGCCTGCCAAAAATCATAATGGTAAAATCATTAAATTTTGGGCAAAAGTCCAGTTTGCTTTGATATCTGATCTTTTGATTGGTCTAGTCGAAAAAACGAATTAAATGTTTAATTAAAAATTAATAACAATAAAACTGGTTAGAGCGGGAAAAACCAGAAGCAATTATTGAAAACTGTTTAATCGGTTTTCACGAAGCAGGTGCGTTAGTTTTGACGTTTTATTAAGTGTTTTTTTATTTTTATAAACACGTGAAAGCAATATTCGACAGTGAAAATGTGAAAATATTGTATTTTTATTACTTACGGTTCAATTTTCAAACAAGCTGCAATTTATTTGTTCATTTGCTGGATAATTATCTGAAATAAAAATTAAATAATTAGAAAATATTAATTATTTATTTATTCAGTATATAGAAAAAATACCATGATAACTAAATTTTTTACCGATAACCATCATTAAGGCAATATATTTACGCTTATAGTGTAAAGTTAGCAATAATATTAACATTCTTAAGTTGGCAATATTTATAATAGTTTGCAATGATAATAAAACAGATAACAGAAAATTAGTGACAGATAATAGCGAGGTGATGGAGGTGTGGAGAAGTTATTTCGACCAATTACTAAACGCACAGCAGGACCAAGAGAGAGATATGGTCACCTACTATACCGCAGATCCACTGGTCGAAGAGCCCACTATTGAGGAGGTAACGAAGGCGATCAGCAGGTTGAAAAATAACAAAGCTCCGGGTAACGACACAATATCAGCAGAGTGTCTCAAATATGGAAGAGAAACTTTTCTCAAACACTTCCACACCCTCATACTCCAGATTTGGAAAAATGAAAAAATACCAAGTAGTTGAAAGAGAGTGTCATCGTGCCCATACACAAAAAGGGCGACAAACTACAGTGCTCCAACTATCGGGGAATATCATTGATAAATACTGGATATAAGGTCTGGTCCCTATTACTACTCGAAAGATTAACTCCCTATGTAGAACATCTGCTAGGTGACTACCAATGTGGGTTCAGAAGAAGCCGATCGATCGTTGATCAGATCTTTACAATCCGTCAGTTGATGGAGAAGAGCTGGGAATACGATAAAGCCCTACATCAACTTTTTATCGACTTTAAACAAGCGTATGACAACGTCCTGAAAGTGGAGTTGTGGAATGCTATGATAGAACTAGGAATTCCGAATAAACTTCTCAGTTTGACAAAGATCAGCATGGAAGGCTCCGCAAGTGCAGTACGGATCGGAGAGAAGCTTTCAACCTTTTTCACTATAAATAATAGCTTAAAACAGGGAGACGCCATCTCCCCACTCCTTTTTAATATAGTTTTAGAGAAGGTAGTGAGGGAGGCAAAAATGGAGACTCTTCTTTTTAGAAATCGGGGCCCACGTCTCATATTGGCCTATGCAGATGACATAGACATGATTGGAAACACAACTGTGAACGTCAAAGAAGAATTTCTAAAAATAGAATCTGCAGCGAACATTGTAGGCCTAAAAATAAATAAGAGTAAAACCAAGTACATGACCACATCAAGAACGGAGCGTAGGGATCGAATAGGCCAAATGTGACGATGGACCAATATAACTTCGAAAGAGTCCATAAATTTAAATATCTAGGTGCCACTATCACGTCAGACAATAACATGACCAAGGAAATCAACATCAGAATACAAAGTGCCAATCGCTGCTGTTTTGCATTACAGAAAATAATAAAATCCAAAAATGTATCTCGGATGACTAAAATAAGAATATACCACTCCATTGTAAGACCGATTATGACGTACGCTTGTGAGACCTGGACCATGACGAAACAGAACGAAAACAGATTGAGGATTGCAGAGAGGAAAATCCTACGGAGTATATACGGACCTACACGGGATGAAACTACGCAACAGTATCGTAGTAGAAAAAACAGGGAAATAGAAGAACTATATGACCAACCGGATATTGTAAAAATAATTAAGACTGAGATGGGCCGGCCATGTCAAAAGACAGGAAGATGAAAGAGCTGTCAAATTAGTATGGGAGCAGGCCCCGACCGGTAGAAGACCATTAGGAAGACCACGGCTACGATGGAGGGACAACATAGTATCAGATCTTAGAGCTCTGAATATCACGGAAGCAGAAGAGCTAATCATGGACAGAGTCTTATGGAGGGGAATTGTTGAGTCAGCCAAGACCCATCCTGGGTTGTAAGAGCTACAGAGAGAGAGAGAGAATGATAATAAAAATGGCATAATTCCTAGATGAGAGTATATCACAGATAACAGTACGAAGTTGACAGTATAGACATGTGACAGTAATGATAGATGACAGTACTGATAGATAAAAGTAGTGACGGATGATAGTAATGACAGTAGACGAATAACATGCCTGATGTAGTGATGATGGATAACGAAGTCAACTCAGTTCTTTTGGTAAGGAAACGTGGCCAAAGTAATTTTTTTTTAATTGGCTCAAAACTCCCCAGTAACGATTCCTATATAAATTTAATTTGTAGATAAAATTTTGAAATTCTATTCAATCTATATTTGTTGAAATGGTAATAAAAAAAATTTTGATCAGGCGTTAATTTTCATGTGTTAAGTGTTTCAATTTCATCGAAACTATCATAAAAATCCGTCTGATTTTTGATGACCGGTGTATACAAGCACTCATCTCCCTAATTAATTGGTCTGGCGCATTCGGTTGGCCTTCATTTTTACAACCTTACTAGAAAAACATTTAATTTGTAGCACCATTTCATTAGTAAAGTGGGTATATATAAAAAAAAATCATCAAGGTTTTCAAATATATTGTTAACATGGCATAAGATATGGGTTAGCTATTAGTTTTTTTTTAAACTTTGTTATTGCTGAAACTGTTTTTGTATAAATATTTTATCAAATATGGTCTAAAAATGATATAATTTAATAAAGCTTAAAAAACGAAAAAAATGGCTATTTCGTATGAAAAAAACGGGTGTGGCAGTCAGTGGTACTACCGTCAGAAGTTATACTTCTATGCATGCGCCCGGATTTATAAATTTGTATGCGAATGATTTATCAAAATCATTACATGATATTCATGTTCAGCGACCTCAAAAACCTCCTAGTACCGAGTGAACACTCATTCTGTATCGAATTTGCATAAAATTCCTGGAGACAAGGTCCATCTTAAGCACCAGGTGTTTCGGACACCATCGCCATTATCATATTCGTATTCAGCGACCCAAAAACCGCAGAGTTCCAAGTATGCACTGATTTTGTACAGAATGTACATAAAACACCAGGAGAAGAGGTAAATACCCTAGTGCCGCGGAGACTTTCGACATCATGATATTCGTGTTCAGCGGCCCCAAAAACCCCAAGAACATAAATTGAACCTATTTGGAATACTTACCGAGTTGTAATTTTTCTATCTATTGTCTGCTCGGAATGCACTTTTCGACTAATCTTAAAACCTCTGTTTATGGTGCCAACAACCTCAAAAGCATAGTGCAGGATATAATGCAACCATGTGGCGGTACTATAGACTACAATACAATACTCATTACTGAATATTATTATTAATATTATTAATCTAAAATACTAAACTTTATAAGTTTACTTACGTGACAGAATTATAAAATAATCTGTCAAACACAATGTGATACGTCACTATGATATTCAAAACATTAGCTCAGACTGTTTTTTGTATATCTATCTTTTTTCAATGTACTGAATGTTTAAACGGTATTCAAAGGACTTATAGTTATGACTAAACATGTTTTTACCGACCAATATTTATACCTAATAAAAAATGTCACAAATAAGGACAAACATCAAAATGCTTCTATCTTTAGTTACTTTCCAAATGAGACTGAAACTGACCTACTTAATCGAATGAATATATTTTTTAAAACCGCATGTCCCGATATTAATAAAAACAAGCAGGTAGACTTCTCAAGGATGGGGGTGTCCAATCACAGCATCTTTTTTCATCCAGTTACGGAACATGAGGTATATGCCTACGTAATGAAACTAAAAAACAAAAAGTCTGTTGGTTGTGATGGGATACCTGTGTCATTGCTGAAGCATGCTGCGGAGAGTGTGACAATTCCTCTTGCCCACATAATTAATTTGTCACTTGTAACTGGTATCTACCCGGATATGCTGAAGGAGCCCTTGGTCAGACCCATACACAAAAAGGGTGAAAAAGACAAATTTGACAATTATAGACCTATCTCTCTTTTATCTAATATAAATAAAATTTTTGAACGGGTTATTTATGATTATCTTGTCAAATTCTTAGAAAGTCACAGCATTATTGCCAAACAACAAAATGGCTTTCGAAAAGGGAAATCGACAATAACTGCTGTGTATCAGGCATTACAAAAAATCTTAGATTCACTTAATAATGGAAAAATAACAGCTGCTCTGTGTCTGGATCTGTCCAAGGCTTTCGACAGTGTTGATCATGGGGTGTTGTTGCAGAAATTAGCCCTGTGTGGAGTCAGGGGGGTGGCACTAGATCTATTCAAATCCTATTTAGGTGATAGACGGCAGAGGGTAGTTGAAGTTGGGGCAGCTGGTGAGCAGGTCGACTCGGAACTGCAGTTTATCCATAAGGGAGTCCCACAGGGTTCAATTTTGGGTCCTCTTCTGTATATCATTTACACAAATGATATTGCCAATATTCTTGAGAATGATCTGGTGTTATTTGCTGATGACACATCGGCTATCTGCACAGCAAACAGTGAAGCTGAATGTAGTGAAAGTGTGGTAAACACTCTTTACAGGTTGGACGATTGGTTCTCCACAAATAATCTGCTGTTAAATGTAAATAAGACTAAACTAATCACCTTTAGCAGGCGAAATCAGCATAATCTAAATGTTACCTATGGGAATACGGTGGTTGAACCTGTGGAGAGCCTTTCGTTTCTGGGAATTCATATTGATCAACGCCTGGACTGGAAGCCACATATTCTGGGAAAATTTCAAGTAATTGCTATGCTTTAAGAGTGATTGTAAATACAGTCAACGCTGAGGCTGCCCTGTCAGCATATCATGCTTTTGTTCAGGCAAGAATGCGATATGGTATAATATTCTGGGGGAATTCTAGCGAAGCAGATAGAATTTTTATTCTTCAAAAGAGATGTCTTAGAACTATTTTTAAATTGAAACAAATTGAAACCTGTAGAAACATCTTTATTAACAATAATATCTTAACACTGTACAGTATGTATGTCTATGAATGTGTAGTGTTTGTTATAAATAATTACTCTTCTCTGTTTGCTGAATTTGAGTATAATCATGTGTATAGCACTAGAAGGAAAAATGACCTGATAACAGATAGGGCACGTTGTACATACATTCAGAGAAATGTTACCTACAACGTCATATCAATATGGAATAAATTACCACAGATTTTTAAAACTTTACCAAAAAATAAACAAAAACAAAACCTTAAACACTTTCTATCTCAAAAATGTTATTATTCCATAAAGGATTTCCTAGATGAGAAGGATTTTAATGACCTCATGTAGTGGTGGGGGCCCTTTTTATTCGTTTTTATTCGTTTCCAACATGAAATGGTGTTAGTGTTCACGTAATATGAAATGTATATTCTATTTAGATATATATAAGCAGTGTATTTTTAAGTTTTATATTTCTTTGTTGACATGATCTACACCCTATGGGTACTTTGTAAACTGATCTTATACCGAAATAAACTAAACTAAACTAAACTAAACTATGTATTTCTGTCTCTCTCTTACTCACACCATTACATATGTAATGATTTTTCACATTTAACCCCACACAAATCTTTTCCACCGAGGGCACGAATAGAAGTTTAACTTCAAAAATAAACAATTACCTTTATTTTTTATATTTTCTTTTTAACCCACAAAAGAATTTTAAAAAAAGATAAATATTTGTGATTTTTTTGTGGAGATTATAAAAACGTTATTATCCTAATTTATTATTTTAAATATTGCAGTTAGAATGTGAATTGCTTCTAAATATCTTCAACTAATTTATTTTATTTATTTCAACTTCACGATTGGTCGCATCTTTTTGTCGGTCAAACTATTTTAGATCATTTTAATAATAAACCTCAATTTTCATATTTTGCTGGCAATAAAATCCAGATTAAAATTTGTAAAATAGATCTATGGTAAAATTTTGTGTTACAGGGATATCCGAATAAATTTAATATAGACACAAACAGCTTTGATAAATGTATTTTTTTAGAAACTCTATATATACCTCTAGAGTTCCTTTCAAAATTTGGTACGTTTGAAAAGGACGATTAGAGATATAATTGCAAACAGCTTTTAGTAGCTCTAAAACAGCTTTGGCCAACTTTTAAACAGCTTTTAGACAAGTCTACAGTCTAAACATCTTTTAGCAGCTTTAAACAGCTATAAAATAACTTAGGACAGATGCCTAAAGCTGCCCAAACCTGTTTTAGCGCTGTTTAAAGTAGTTTTAGAGCTTTTTATAGCCATTTAAAGCTGTTTTAAAAACTGTTAAAGCTGTTTAAAATCCGACTTAAGCTATTAAAAACTGTCTGGTTTTGACTCTAATGAGAAAGCTCACTAGCGAAGGTAGTAGTTGTGAGGGCTCCCCATGTCGTCGCAATACTTAATTATATGTATTTATTTAAAAAAAATCAAATCGACAGCATTTCTTTGATTTAGAATTCTGTGCAACATCGCATCATTGTTAAAAATTGTTGGGAAGTTAAGAGGACACACGGATCGGATAGACGATTTTTTCTGATTATAGATTTTGGAAAAAAAATCGGATCGACAAATTTTTCCTGTTTAAAAAATGTGGCGAACTTAAGAGAACACACTGAATAGAAAGTTTGAAAAAAAATGAGATCCACGATCCACCAATTTTCGTCTTTAATAATTGTGGGGAACTTAAGAGGACAGACTATATTTAAAAAAAAGTCGAAACTCGCCTAAAAATTGTTGGGAAGTTAGGAGGACACACTGTATATATATTTGGGAAAAAATCCGATAAACAGCTTATTCCAGGTTAAGAATTTTATAATGCTAATACGTATTAATCCAAAATATTCCCTGGTATACTCAGATTGGAAATGGAAATTATAAAATTCGATTATAAAACGTAAATTTATACCTATTAAATAAATTTGTAAAAAGAACCTCTGGCGCCAAGATAAATATTTAAAGTAGATCTCAAACATACATATTTTTGGTGGATTAGTTTATTGTTTATGTAAAGTGCATCTAATTAGAGATAAGGATTACTTTTGAAAAATCTTTATTACATGTTTTTTCAAAATAAGATAATTTTCTATATTAAGAAAACTAATTTTATAATCAAAGATTTTTTAAAATGATAGAAACAGTAAAATTTTGTTTTTATTAATTAGTGATTATTCGATTTCTATTGAGTACATTAAACGTATAAAAAAATATTTATCTTTTAAAAACTACTAGCAATTAAGGAAATTGAAATAGATATTTAGATTCCAAAACATTCAATCAAATAACTTTATCAAGAATCAATTTTTTATTATTAAGTAAATAGTGGCGAGAAAAAATAAGAAATTTTAAGAACTTTTAAAATAACAATTTAAAAAAAATAAGCGTTAGTAGAAATCAACGAGCGGTATAAAAACAACTCTGAACAGCCTATCTAGTTCGCACGAAAAAGCTCTCTTTCAAGAAATGAAAAGAAGAAGCAGAAGAGAGCGCCGCGACGTTCAAACAAGCAGCATCTCGTGGGGCCACAATTTCAGGCGTCCTCCATCGTAGACGTCCGTACGTCAGTCGTATAACCAGTGGTGGGGCCCCATCTTTTCAATTTCAATCCACTTCAGTGCAGCTTGAGCCATCTAACAAGCAACATTGTTACGAGTTATACAGAGTTGCCGATACTCGATACTCCGTTACGCGAAAACGAGTGAGTGCCGATAGCCGAAGCGCCGACGACGCGTCAAAATTAAATTTAAACCCGAAAGAGTGTCAGTGTATCCCCAGAAAATGTCTCTGTGTTTGAAAGAGTGATGTGACCTAGGGATGTACCGAAAACGATTACAAAGTAGTACTTGGAGCTGGGAAAATGAGGCAGCGCCGTATGCTCGACCAAATCCTCTACTGGCACCTGGATATCAGATATTTACGCTTGGATGCAGGGTCCTGAATATATCTTAATTCACATTCACAACGACTAATCTAGACATGTACCAAAAATGTGTATGTTTTCTATTTCTAGTGATCCTAGCTATTTTGAGTTGTTCTGGTTTCCGCATAGATAGTTTAGCCATGACGGATTTGACAAAAAAAAATTATCATACCTCACCTAATAGTTATTCGAATACAGATAAGTACATTCGTGTCGAGAGTGCTAATAGGCCCCATCGAATTAGGCATCATAGACTTTGGCGGACTCAAGCGCACAATCGATACCCTAAAACCCCTCATATTGACGCCATTGTCTATCCCCCACCACCAACATCCACATCCTCCAAATCCACTTCAGACGAAACCAGATTCCCTTCTAGTGAAATTTGGCCATACAAATCCTCCAACGAACCTCCAAGAGAGTTCTTTAGGCCAGCCTTTCGGACGGCACACAGCAAATCCAAATATGTCTCGAAAGAGGCAATTTTGCCAGTAAAACTTAGCTCTAGCGAGCTAAATAGTGATGTAACATTGCCAGTAACTAGAGAAAGTGAAGTGCCATCGTCCATCAACGAGGTAAACACCTCATTGATACCCACAAACTTTCCCAACGAAAATCTAGCACAAATACCTCCCACTGACTTCTCTCTCATCGTCTCTAGATCACAACGGTCTCCAAAAAAACACCGACCAAACAAGAATAGAAAAAAGAACAAATGGTATCCATACCAAACAGACGATATCTTCTCCAACGCTTACAAAGCAAAATACGTGATACTAGTCGAGGTTGAATCGAAACCTACGTACTTAAATGTATCGAACGGTTCGTGTCAATGCTACGTGAAGGTGATAAAAGACTTCAAGGGTAACGTAGGGGAAATTTTCGCAATGGTGCATAAAATTTACAGAGGCATGATTACGGTTAGGTGTGATCTAGTCAAAGAAATGAAGAATTCGGGGAAGTACTTGCTGCTATTGGGCGAGAATCGGCAACCGCTTGAACGTCCCAGACCGAAGGAAAAACTCGTGGTGCAGGCCAGAAAAAGGATCAACAAAGTATGCAAACCAGGGTTTGGTAAGTTTCATAAATAAATATGATACTATAAACAAGGTTTTTCTACTCCAGAATGTAATGATTTCATATAACGAGCAAACCTTCTGGTTGACATTTAAATTAATTTCAATGACATTTGACGTTTGATGTCTTGTATTGATCTGGTTCTTTTAGTTGAATGCTCTTTGGTACAAGTGCAAAAAAAGTGATTAGAAAAAGAGAGAAATGAGATTCTGCTGTCCCTAAGCGTGTTATTTTTCCGCTCCAGGGCATTTAAACTGATAACTTAACAAATTTATATAGTTGGAAAATACAGAATTAAAAGGAAAAATGTTTAATCCAATAAGAATCGAATCTCTGATATCTGTCTTTACGCGACACATGCAGAAATAAACAAAAAAGCTTCAACAAATTAAATCTATCATCTAAGAAAACGATAAAATCAAGTACAAGTTGATGCTTTCGATTGATAAAGCATTTTTTGCATATATGATACAAAAGTGCTTTTTGCTTAGCAACCAGCAAAGGGTAAAATATCAGATAAAATCCTAGATTTATTACTACTTAATGTGATTTAAAAGATGTTTGTATTGTTAATATGAACAATGTAAAATTTCGTTATGAATTTAGATGTTCTAGAGCTCACCGTAAACTTCTTTCGTTCCGCTTCGCTCACTCGTTCGTTCGAATTTTTAATGTATTTTCAGAGAAAACAACAAGCAACAAATTTGCGGATTACCTATTCAATTTTTTTAGATATCCAATTTTATTATTTTTATACTTATTTTTCAGATTGTTTTTAAATGTCATTTAGGCTAGGATCGGAAATCTGGAGTTTCTACGGCAATTGATTCCGCAGATTTCCGATTCTAGTCTAAAAAAAATGGTTTATAAATCTATTGTCGTGAAAAATCACCTGGCAAATATTACCTGCATATTTAAATAAGTAGTGTAGATTATAGAAATGAATACGATAATAATAATGATGTCCCCTGATCATAATTTTTGAATTTTTGGCAGTTGTTTTGGTTGAAAATTTTTGGCAAGCATTTGATCTTTTGTAACAGGTTAAAAACATTAGGATCGTGTTTCTAAACACACAAATTTTCAAAATTTTCGTGTTTGTGTAGAGTTGAAACAATAATGATGCACTTAACACTTTATAAATGTTATTTTAACCAAATTCATTTAAAAAGAAATCAAGTAAGATTTTATTAGCCTTTGGTGAAATGTAAATTGGTGTTTTATTTAATTTTAACAAATAAACAGAAAAATGTAAAAAAAATGTAATATTTGGGAAAAAAGTAAAATTGGTTATAAAATCGTCAAAAATACGAAAAATTAAAAAAAAAAAGTAATAATTTGAAAAAAAGGAAAATTGTAATAATGGGTATAAAATCTAAATAATAATATAAAAAAGTACGCATCCCCTTAATCAGCTTGCTGAGAATTCTATTTATAATACATTATAGCAATAAATTTGTGAAAACATAATATTTAGAATATCTTTATGAAGTGCAGGTTCGCTGCCTTTTATTTAGTTATTTTCAATTTCTGTCAACAAACAATACCTATTATTAAACCTAACAGATCATTAGCAACTTTGTAATAAGAAATACCTACACCAGTTTAAAATACGAGGGGAACAGTAATAACCCACTGATGTAAATTTCTTAATAATAGAACACTAACCTTTCTTAAATTAAATACGTTAATAGGTCATGTTTTTAGATTCGGTAACCGTAATAATTAGAAATCGTAAACTTACGAATTAGAGAAACAAGAAATTACATTAAAAAGAAATTATCATATCATATCGGGCAGGATACGAATCTGTGATCTCTACCTACTACTCTAGTCAACATCTTCAAAAACGTGAAAAATTAAAATAAAGGTCCTAAAAATATGAGCGATAGCTCATTGGATTCGGAATCACCTCTAGAAAAATGTTTTTGAAGGAAAAGTGTGCAGGCAAAAAATTGCAATTGTTATTAACAAAATAAGATGAAAAAAAAACAGATGTTTATGTTTTTGTTAATAAAATTAATTGTACTGACCCTTACTACTTGAAAGTTCATTTTTATTTGAAATAATAAAAGTAATAAAAAACTCTCTGTTTTTTATATATAACTTTCACTTTAATTAAAAAATCTTTAAAATGACATGTTTCGCTGAACTAGCATCATCAGATTGACATATTATAATATGTCAATCTGATGATGCTAGTTCAGCGAAACATGTCATTTTAAAGATTTTTTTTTAATTAAAGTGAAAGTTATATATAAAAAACAGAGAGTTTTTTATTACTTTTATTATTTCATATTTTTGTTAATAATTCGAAAAATATTAATATTTAAGCAATTTTTAAAAAAGCTCGTTAAAGAGGAGGAAATTTCCGAAAAAAAGTTCGTCCTCCCGGAACTCTATCTCCATTATTTATAATTTTAATTTGACGTTGAAAATGGGGCTTTGAGCGGCTTTTACGGCATTGGCGCGCTACCGCTAAACGGTGTTTATCAGATAAAATATTTTTTTTATGACATAAAATGTTATTTTAAAAATTTGAAAAAATTCCAGTATTTTCCTAATACTTCAAAGAATCTAAATCAGTTGGAAAAAACATCTTATCACTGTTTTTCAAAAAGTTATTCAATTGTTAACTAACAAATTTTTTCCTAATCTCTGTTGACATAAACAATGGGATAAAAGGTATAAATAATTGGCCTAAAAATTTGAAACTTCGTGGAGCCCTTTTCATATGTATATTTTACAAGATCCTGCGATAAATCTTTATAAAAGTTTATTAATTTGTTAATAATACTTTCTAATATCATACGTCACGTTAACTGTAGCGCCAAATAACTTACCAATTAAAAAAATTATATATCTTTTAAACTATTGGAGATATGATAAAGGATATTCAGGAGTTTTTTATAGAAAATAAGTTTTTCTTTCAAATAATTCTAAGACCAAATTCGTATTTATTGTTTATTAGATACTACATGCATTTATTTGGAAAAATTCTATATTTTTCTTTACTTTTTCGCAATATTTTGCAATAGTTATGAAAAATCATAATTAACAAATTAATAAACTTTTATAAACATTTATCACAGAATCTTGTAAAGTATACATATGAAAAGGGCTCCACAAAGTTTCAAATTTTTAGGCCAATTATTTATACCTTTTATCGCATTGTTTATGTCAACAGATATTAGGAAAAAATTTGTTAGTTAACAATTGAATAACTTTTTGAAAAACAGTGATAAGATGTTTTTTCCAACTGATTTAGATTCTTTGAAGTATTAGGAAAATACTGGAATTTTTTCAAATTTTTAAAATAACATTTTATGTCATAAAAAAAATATTTTATCTGATAAACACCGTTTAGCGGTAGCGCGCCAATGCCGTAAAAGCCGCTCAAAGCCCCATTTTCAACGTCAAATTAAAATTATAAATAATGGAGATAGAGTCCCGGGAGGACGGACTTTTTTTTCGGAAATTTCCTCCCCTTTAACGAGCTTTTTTCAAAATTGCTTAAATATTAATATTTTTCGAGTTATTAACAAAAACATAAATATCTGTTTTTTTTCATCTTATTTTGTTAATAACAATTGCAATTTTTTGCCTGCACACTTTTCCTTTAAAAACATTTTTCTAGAGGTGATTCCGAATCCAATGAGCTATTGCTCATATTTTTAGGACCTTTATTTTAATTTTTCACGTTTTTGAAGATGTTGACTAGAGTATACAGCCTAGTGCCTTTAACCATTGGTCCACAGATATAGTTGTTTAATGTATTTAAACATATCTTTAAGCATATAGATGATAACTATAAGTGAAATACCAAACTCTTAAGTCTTTTTTTTGCCCAGATTTATATTTTATTGAGACTACAATACTAGATGTTTAGTAATCTTATTATTTTCCACAGTAACAAATTTTATGTGTCAAAATAATTACCACCGTATATAGAGAAGAATAATAGAATCATTCCCGCAAAAATTTGACCATGTCTCCAAAGCTCTCAGTCTGCATCGTTGTCGCTCACTAGTAGCGTTGCCAACCTAAAATTTACCGGACTTCTAACTGAACAAAAATACTACCCAAAAAACGTGACTTGAAGTTTAATTTTTCAATTGTCGATTTGTCTTTCTGTCATTAATGTTATATATAGGGGTTGGTTAAAAGTTTTAAAAGCGACACCTATTCAGCAGTAGACGAATCAAAATTTATACACTTTGAGCGAAGGAACTACTGTATCAGACAAATTTAGAGTCCAAAAAGGATTAAAGCAAGGAGATCCAATATCGACAACGGTTTTCAATCTAGTGTTGGAAAAAATTGTACGAGATAGCAACATACAAACAACAGGGCTTATTTATCACCATAAGCAACAGATAATTGCATATGCAGATGATTTAGCTTTGCTAACCAGAACAAGGAAGGAACTGGAAAGAGCGTTCTGTAAGTTGGAAGAGGCTGCAAAAAAAATTACGGACTTAGTATAAATCAGAAGAAATCAAAATATATGGTGCTAAACCATCAGAATGTGGACGGTAGAAAAGAATATATAGAGATTAAAGCGGGGGAGGACAGAAAATATAAAATTGAAAAAGTCTGTGAATTCGAATACTTGGGTGCAACGCTGACAAATAAAAACGAAGAATGGAAAGAAATAAATAAAAGATTAGTGAAAGGAAGTAAAGCTGTGGGATCTTTAAATAAGTTAATAAGATCAAAGGAGTTATCTAGAGAAGCCAAAATTAAAATTTATCGAACAATAATACGACCAACAGTGACATACGGAAGCGAAACATGGGTTTTAACAAAAGCGGAAGAAACAAAACTGGATATATGGGAAAGGAAGGTACTAAGGAAAATTCTGGGGGGAATAAAAACAGATGAAGGACTCTGGAGAAGAAGAACTAACCAAGAATTGAAAAATCTTTATAAATACCCATCAGTAACAAGCTTCATAAAAGCTCAAAGGGTGAGATGGTTCGGGCATACTAGGAGGATGCCAGAAGATAGATATGCAAAAAAGGTCATTAAAGAAGGGGAAGGAGGTAAAAGAAAAAGAGGGAGACCAAAGAAAAAATGGTTGGACGCGGTGTTGGAAGATATCAGAGAGGTAGAACCAAATTGGGGTGCAAAAGTACAGAATCGCAACCTGTGGAGAGAAATTGTTAAGGCAGTTGAAGAACGATAAAGAAAAAAAAGTCATGGGCCTCAAAGGCCTGCAGTACTGTACTATATATATATGAGTATTTCACCTTCCATTTGAATACACAAAAAATTTGTCAATTCATTCTTTCTTTACAAGCCATTTAAAGGACTAGAACCGTAAACTATTTTCTAAAAGTTTTAAAAACTTAAATTGAAACGTCAACTATTGATTATAACATTATTTATTTTTTGCGTATTATTTAATATAAATATTTATGTTATTTTCGATAACTATTTATATATATCTTTTGAAATTTCAAAAGCTTTTAAGATTTGTTTATTATTATTTAATAAAACTGCTTATGATTTTTATATTATACTAGGTGTACCCGGCGCGCGTTGCTACGCCAACAACTAAAATAAATTTAAGAAAAATAAAAGAGAAGAAGAGATAGAGAAGGAAAAAAAGTTTATAGTTTAGTTTTACTTATCGCACCAAAAATATATTTTTTGAACTTATACGAATTATTAATCAGTATTAAATTTGATACATGGAAGCGCCATCTGGTGGTAACTGCCATTAATACGAATATCATATTCATCTTACCCATTAAAAAAACGTCATCATACTAATTTTCATGACAATCGGTTGAACAGGGCAGAAGTCACTACTCTGCAGCGCCACCTGGTGGCGAGTGGCATCAATGAGCATATCATATAAACCTTCTCCGTGGAAAAATACATATGCATACCAATTTTTATGTCAATCGGTTGAACAGGGCAGAAGTTGCTACTCTGCAGCGCCACCTGGTGGCGAGTGGCATCAATGAGCATATCATGCATACCTTCTCCGTGGAAAAATACATATACATACCAATTTTCATGACAATCGGTTGAACGGGACAGAAGATGCTACTCTGCAGCGCCACCTGGTGGCGAGTGGCATCAATGAGCATATCATACAAACCTTCTGCGTGGAAAAATACATATACATACCAATTTTCATAATAATCGGTCCAGTAGTTTTTGAGTTCATTAAGTACATACAGACATACAGACATACAAACATTCATTTTCGAGTTCATTTTTATATATATAGATGTATATCCGGATTTGATTTGAAATAAAAATTTTGTATAGCATAAATAAATACATTGTTAACTTATCAATTTTAATTGATCATTTAACCATTTTTCTCTAAAAAAAAATCAAAATCTAATTCTTGATACAGATATGATAAAATTTTATTGTTTTAGTGTTGATAACAGGAATACCTGGCGCCAAACCCGTGTGAAAAATAATCTATTTTATAAAAAAACGTAATTTCAAGATTAAAAAAATATTAAGTATGTAAATCTCAAAAAAAAATTGACAATTATATTTAATTCAATTAAAAAAATTTGTAAGTGCTTAAATCTGTAATAGAATATTGAATTCATCAACGCATATTTTGGAGATAACAGCAGGAAATCTGAGAACTTTAAGTAAATCAATTTTAAGAGGTTTAAAAGTCGAAATCTTATTATTTACAATAAATTAAGTGTATTTTATTAACAACTAGGTATTTCCCATAAACACGTAATAATTAAACAACTCACATATATATCACTTACTGTTCTAAAGGCAATATGTGATCATTCGAATTTTTTGTATTCTCTTTTCTCAGCTTATTGATTTATTTTCTAACTGAATTTTATACAAGGTATGTTAAAAAAAACCTCAGATATAATACATTTGTGTCAGTGCTTCTTCCAATCTTTTGAAACTTCTGGAACTCGATTTTGGTTATCGTCATCAGCTCTTTCTTCGAGGCGACATTTATCTCCTCAATTGAGGCAAAACGTCGTCCTTTCATCGGTCTTTTTAGTTTTGGGGATAGGAATAAGTCAGCCGGCCAAGTCCGGAGAATATGGTAGTTGAGGCATAATAACGGTGTTGTTTTTGGCCAAAAACTCACGAACAAGGATTGAAGAATGTGCCAGTGTTTTATCGTGGTGCAAAATCCATGACTGGCTTCGCGCCAACATCTCATAACTTCCAGGTAATATTCCTTTTTGACCGTACGACCTTGTGGCAAGAACTCATGATACACTACGCAATTGTAATCGAAGAAAACAGTAGGCAAAACCTTCACATTCAACCGAACCTGACGTGTTTTTTTAGGTCATGACTCTTCCCCCATTGAGATGATTGGGTTTTGGTTTCGATGTCAGAGCCATATACCCATGTTTCGTCATCAATTATGGTCCTTTTGAGGAAATCTGGATCATTGTTAAACAACTCCTGAGCAATATTCATGAGATGTTGTTTTTGGTCGAAATTGAGCAATGTTGGAACAATCTTCGTTGCCAAACGTTTCATCCCCAAAACATCCAATACGAACGCATGACATGATGTAGTTGATATGCCAACATCCGCAGTCACTTCCTTAATAGTAAGTCGACGATTTTACAAAATTATTTTAAGAGCGGTCATCGTCATCAATGTTTTTTCGGCCTTCTTTGGAGCGTTTATATACCATTCATACACTTTTGATTTACTTATAGTAGTCACCAAATGCCACAGTCAACATTGGCACACTTTATTTCATTTTTAACGCAAAATTTGATCTATTTGTTCGACAGTAGAAAATCGAAGAGTATACCAAAACACGACTAACCTTTCTGTCTGTCAAACACAAACTAAGAATGTAAATTGGCTGATATTGTCAACATATATTAGGGACATGTGTATCTGAAAGGCATTGATGAAGCCTTTAAAGATGTCCAAGTATCATTTTTAGTTTAAAATGCTTCAACCTTTCTACATATTTACTTTTTAACCATCCCTAGTCGATTTTCTTTTTTTGCTTAAAACCCGTTTCAACCTGATTAGTCATAAAACTAACCTATGTAGGCTCTGTCATGCTAAAATGGGTTTAAACGGATAGTGAATGGTTTAAAAGTAATTTCTTTTTTACTCCGGTCCGTTCGACTTTCAGGCTAATCAGGTTGAAATAGGGTTTAACCAAAAACAAATCCCCAACACGGGATTTCCAGGGAACATTTAAAAGAGAGAAATTGTTGGTATTAAATTTTTTTAAAAATTCTATTTTAAATTTCTTTTAACACAATTTATTGTTAAATTTGTTACCAGCGCGTAATATCTCTTTGAAATATCTTATTTTCGTATTATTTAGTCACTACCGAAAACTAGCAAAAATGTCGTAAACGAACTCATTAATTATAAAATACGACTGGTTAGATTCTTCCTGTATTCCATGCGGTAACGATAAATAAACTTGAATTTTCCTGACGAATCTAATTTTATCGGAAAAATAAAGATGTTGCCCTCCTAAACCATTAATCAAAAAAGCAATCGCTGTTCTTCAGAAGTTTATTTGTTTTTTTTATTGAGATATAATTTTTAAAGGGGGACAACGAAATATTAGATAATACATTTTAAACGGCACATAAATTTAATTTTTATAGTTAAATTCTTTTTTTAAAAAAATTTTAACATCAAAAGAGCATTAAGCTTTATTTAAAAAAAATAGTAAAAAAAACAAAAATTTTCTTATAATGTAACTATTAAAACTAAATTATCAACAAAATCCATTGGATTTATGAAAATGCTAGCTTTATTGACTTGACTATCCTTTTTTGTCATCAACAAAATATAATAATAGTATATTATTCAACGAGCGTATAATGGTAGCTATTATTCACGAAGATGAAGTTTACAACACGAGCCACAGGCGAGTGTTGTAAATCATCTGAGTGAATAATAGCCATTATACACGAATAGAATACTATACTTTGTCCACGACACAATTGCTATAATCACAGCTTTAAAATTCTAAATTTACGCTATAATTAATGTAATTGAAGTTTCAAATGTATATGACTTACACTAACTACGATCTAAATTTAAAGATTAAGTGTGTAGCTTAGATGTAGTGGTAAAAGGTAGGTCGATTCTTTATACATGTGTTTTGTTTGTTTACACCATTCACATATAAATACGGATTGAAATGTCAAAGGAAAATATAAAATTTGTCTAATATGAGTTATTCTCTTATAAAGTTTGGACATATGTTCTGTTGTGACGTCATGCAGTGAATAATGAACGACGATTATTCACTAGTGAATAATAGGTACTATTATTCTTTATGAAGCACTAGTATAATGAACGTTTTGTAGAACAGTCGTGAACAAATAATTTTAAATGCTCTATTAGTTAATCAAATATTAAGATAATACTTTCATATTAAGTACCCCTTTTGAAACATTTAAATCTTATCGTTTGTTCACGCTTCACACAAATAAATCTATCAAAGAAACAAGCTCTGACAAGTTTATGCAATTAATGTTTTATCGTAACCCATTCACGGCCTACTGTCTGTATAACAAAGCCACCGAATCGTTTTAATCTATTGTGTTTTTATTTAAATTACCGTCGTGGTTTGTGGTTTTTAGTTTACCTGCATCGGGAGGTATCTAAGCGATTAAAAATAAGTTAATTAACGATATATAATACACTATAGTGTGTATTTCTTAACTAATATGTTATTTATGGATTCAAAACACAAAGACAATATTTTATATGCCATAAATAAACAGGTACCTATGATATTATATTTCCAGTCCGATCAAAAATTGACCTGTGAAAATTTCAACATTCTATATAATTATAAATTCCTCCATGATTAATAAAGATGTTTTTAAATTAATTGTATAATTAGACTGACCATACACGTAGCGGTTTATCGTAACAGTATATCACAGAGGAATATCGCAAGAGTTAAGGACCACATACACCGAGAGGTCTGTCGCAGCAACAGAAGAAGAAGACGCGGTCGCAGTTGTTGGTTTGGCATTAACCTTGAAAATATTAAAAAAAGAAGTGTCCAAAAAGTGTTTACTTAAAAGAAAACGGTACACTCACGTAAACTTATTACGTGAATTGAGAGAATAGGAAGGAGACTAAGAATGGATAAAGAATAAAGACTCCCCTCACATCCAGAAACAAGATACAGTTATGAGGACTGTAATTTGTTTTGATTACAAAAAAAAAATGAAATAGATGGTTATACCACAGAGTTGATTTGTATAGTTCATCGATACCTGCTCCTGATTTATGGGTTGCTTCGAAATTATTGAATCTTTTACTACCGTATCTTGCCACGTACTTTTAATGAGAATAAAATCAAATTTTGAAAAGTTAATAAAAAGGTTAATCAAATTTTTCTATTGAAGTTCTACTCCAGCTGAGTTCGGTAGTGGTTTCTCTACTGGCAAATTTGTGCCCAGCTCAGCCGTAGAGGGTATGTAACAAAATAAAGTGAGTGCGCCACCGATTTAAACGGTTAAAATCGGAAACGCCTGTTGTTCTAGGCACTACCTCTACCCACTGGAGATAATTAAATAAATTTAGAATCTTTAATCAGTATTACTTGAATTACACAAAAAAAAAGAAAATAACGATAAAGTGAGCCAAATAAAACAAAATCTCAACTAGACCCTTCTTTAATAAAAATTTAAGGCAAGAATTTACACTAAAGTCAATCTCGCTCTTGACGATGTTATTCAAACAATTATAACAAAAAAAAAGAGGGTATTCTTAATAAAATTATTTGCTAAGTGTGATCACACGTATAAGAAGAAAAATTAATTTTAACTAAAACTATAGTTGCGACTTAAATCTAATTAGGCTTATCTGTTAATCCTCGGCTTCTCTAATACTTAGGCCGGTTCCAAAAATCAAGCCTGTTCCAAAACCAATAGGCTTGCACCAACCACAATAACTTAAGCTCGTACTAAGTATCAGGTCTGCACCCAAAATTAAAGCCTGTATCTAGCGCTGTATCTAGGCTTTCAGCCTATAACTAGGATTCCAGCCTAACTAGGACTTAAACCCGTAACTAGGACTTACACCTGTATCTAGGACCCTATTAAGATAGGTTTTTTTTCATTAAACTCGTGACACCGTAGCTGGTAAAAGGGTAAAACAATTTCCTCGTTGCTAACTGCAATAATGGGAATTCTGACCACGATTTGCTGTCTGAACGGTTTTGAATTACCAATTAGCTCTATGGGCTACCACTGAAGATTTTCTAAAATCTGCTTAAGCGATTGTCCTACGAATCCACCAAAATAACTGGAAATCTCACTCCAACACAATTCGATAGGAAAACAGGGGCTTAATTTCGTAAATCCAAGATTAATTGACTCCGATGAACAGAGATTACAACTTAAACCCAAAAAATCTTCAGAGAAGCATCCGCTCAAGACGAAGGTTGACAATCAAAAAGAACTTTCTACGTTTTACAATTCATGAAATTGACACACTTCAAAATAAATGGCCGCTACTACTATAAGGACAATAACCGTAGGATCTTCAGCCACCAATTTACAAACAAACAGTGGACGTTTGATACGGCTAATCTTATTACTCATCAAGATAACAGCAAAAATCTCAACATTACTTAATTTCCTCGTTTATTTTCAATCTTATCACGCAAAACAACAATTCCACGAAACAGCTGGCCGTAGAACACAATACTAAGAGTTATCGACAAAAAGAAAGAGATAGTACTTCAGTCAGATGAAAGCGAAAATGACAGTAATTTCAAAAAATAAACAACTACAAGAATTCATAACCTGAATTAAATAAATTTACTTTCAAAACAATATTAGCAACATTAGTTATGGCCAGAATATATTTATAAGTTGATGATTAACTATAACCGAACTAAAATCAACCTGAACCTGTCACGATTTAATCCTTAATAATGGAGAATTCATAAGGTAAGCAATTAGTTATAACTATAGTGAATTTAAACCCGTGACAATCTTTTAACCGGGGGTCGCACTGCTAGATGTTTGATGGTCGCTTGGAGGATGATAAAGGTGCATTCAAGACGCAGTGAAAGGAAAAATATCCAGTACAAATAAACCACAGCAACATACCATTCATCACAAGTTCTCATCCGCTGCATTAAGAACAAGATTGTGTTGATTTAGGTGCATGTTCTATCTCAAAATATCATTCGTAACATATTTTCTATAATGGGTCTGCCTTAAATTGTTAGATGTTCGTCAGGCCATGCAAGTATCCATCATCCACCATCATACCAACCTTCCTGCAGTGTGGACCCGCCTTTACAACATCCTTCGGGGTGTGATCATGATACTTTTTACACTTTTTAGTATTTGCTCGCCATAAACATGGTTCCGAATTGTACATTTCAATCGGCTCTTCCAAAACTTGTTTTGATTCTTCAGTAACATTTTTTTTTAAAGCAAATAAAATAACTTATTTACAAGCACCCTTTTTCATTTTTTCGTTCCATATGAAAAATAAGACACAACTCAGGAAGGATTTGCTTCCTTAATCCTAACAATGCCTGATCGTATAAGAGCCCTAATTAGGGCTGTGGAGGTAATAGTACCTACTAAATATCGTTTTTCATTAATATTAATCAATCAATCTTTGCAGACTTCCAATTTTTTAAATTTTTTTTACAGTGTTATCATTGTTAATTTCTAGATTTGTAATAAATCTTACATTTAAATTATGTTAATTATTAAATACTCAAGTGGGAACCGACAGTTTTTAGCGAAAAATCTGCGTGTCCGGTTGATTTACACTAACTTTTAAAAAAATATAAAAAATTGTAGAAAACTATCAAATTCAAAGTATACAACCTTGTAGATACAAATTAAATCGGTCTTGAAATTGATCTTTATCAGCATTTTTCTCGTGCCTGTGCTCACATCACCCGGAATCAAATAAATAATGCGATCAACAATTATGGTCAAATATGTCGCATGTTTACTCACAAACAGAATCGTAAATGAAAAAAAATGTGTGTCATATCTTCTTCTCTTAATTCTTCTCTAGTAGTAGATACTTCTGTTTGATAGGCCTGCTATGTGTGCGATGACCCAACCAGCCAAGCGAGAAGCCACACCATTATTGTCTGGCAGAAGAATATGACATTTACACTAGAAGACTAATTGATTTGTTTCAGGAAAACAATTGTTGATGTGAAGGGAACGAGGGGGCATGTTAAGCCCAATTTTTTAGAGGTTCCTTATACAGGATGGACTCGTTAATATTAAAATCTATTGAGAATTCAAAAAGTTCTCATCTTGATACCTATAACATTTTTTATTTAAATGTGTTGAGTATCATCCATAAAAGGAAGATAAAATACTATTAACTATGGTTTCTTTTGAAATGTTATGTTAGTTTAATTCTACCTTTGTTGGATGCAGCAAAAAGTGTGCCGAATTTAACTTTAAAAGATGTTGTAAAATGCCCTTATTTATATTTTGGCCCCGACACATAGTTTGTATCGCAACATTTTTTTTACAGCGTCTTTGATTTTAAAACCAAAATGAACCAAAATTAGATATATCACATCACAAACTGAGAACTCAAATTTCAAAGGGACTTCTATATCGTTCAACACTTCACCAGCTATCCTTTAGCCCGGCTTTCGGTTGTTTGAAAGACACTTGGTGGACGGGCTCTTCTATATCATCCTAGACATCATCATGTTCTTTAACAGAATTGCTGGTTCTAGAAACTTACACAACTGTAAGATCTTCATTTACCGTGACAAAATTCGTGAAGTTATAGAATTATCTTAATTTTGAGACACCAGAAGATTCTATTGAGCGTCTGTAACGGAAAGGCTCGAACATTTATGATGTCAGGAATAAGCAAATGTGCGGAGGAGTTGTCAGGATTTTTCTTTTCTGTCTCTTCATTTCCAAGTCCAACGAGCGAAGCCCTTTCAGAAAATTACTCTACTTGTTGGAGCGATAGGGATCATAGGGAATGATTTCATGTTCTTAGAACACCTACAATTGGCAGATTTCTCAAACATCAAGGTTGAGTTTCTCCAATCCGTCCATATTCGTGGCAAAGAGAAGTGTAACCCTTTCTTTGCTGTTTTTTCCTTCATGGCACTTCTTCTTGATGACTTGTCTCTTCTTGAATTTTTCGAGCTACGAATGGCTAGCTTTGAAATCCCTAATGCCCAATTTGACTGCAAACGCTGTGGCATTTTATGGGTACCTATTGAATCCTGCACTGGATAAACCACTTCACCAAAAACTTCCTGTATTTATTAAATTTATTCGACTACAAATAATAAAACTAGATCATCCTGTACAAATATGATTAATTTTTTTTTATAACAGTGCCTAAAAAATAAACTACAGTTTTCTGTTCTTCTAGTGTGTGAAAATCGTCCTTGCGCCCATCCTATTCGTCATAATCCGGCGGCGATCACTCAAGTGTGTCACATTATGTGCAAATTTGATAATTGGGATCATTATCCTAGATTTCAAGCGGTATCGTTAATGTTTTTAACTCGCACGCTTTACCGTGGTAGTACGAGAAGTTAGATCTACTAATAATTTTATTTTTATATTTCAAACTATACAGGGGCTCTACGGAAAGGTAGAAATCGAAATATTAAGATAAAAATACAGAAAAAAATTGAAAATGCGAAAAAATAGGAAAAAATCGAAAAATTAAAAGGAGGAAGAAAACTGAAAAATTAAAACCTTGAATTTAATATGGTATATACTTCTCCGGTTCAGGTAGTTAACATAATAAAAATATATTTTTTTGGTGCTCTTTTTTTAATTATTAGATTTAAGACATTGACCCCATGAAGTATCGAAATAATGGAGCATTTATCCGTCTCTTTAAAACACTGTAAATTCAGAGGTTAACACCTTCTGAATATGTTTATCTGAATTACTGAAATTTATTACGTTAATACGGTTATTTCTCTATTACGCCGAAGTAATAAATTAGATAAAATTAAATTTGTTTTTATAAATGAAGTAATACTTATTTGTAGATTTAAGCGGTCGTTAAATTGTAAGACTTCATAATATGCTTAATAAAGAAAATTTTTATGAAATCGGGGTCTTATACTGAATTTTTTTACATAATAGAGGGTGTTGATTTATTCATATAGCTTTTTTTATAAAAATCATGTTTTATGAAGTTGTGACAACATGGTTTCAAATAAACACACGAAAAGGCATCCCTAGCATTGATCAACTGCGTACCATGCCACGTATTTTAATGAAATTAAAAACCAAAATCAAATTTTGAAAAATTAATAAAAAGGTTAATCAAATTTACCCAATCGAAATTCAACTCCAGCTGAGTTCGGTAGTGGTTTCTCTACTGGCAAATTGTGCCCAGCTCAGCCGCAGAGGGTAAGTAAACAAATAATAGTGAGTCGCGCCACCGATTTAAACGGTTAAAATCGGAAACCCCTGTTTTTCCAGGCACTACCTTTCCCACTGGAGATAATTAAATAAATTTAGAATATTAAACAGTACTAATTGAATTGCACGATAAAAAAAATAACGATAAAGTGAGCTAAATAAAACAAAATCTCAACTAGACCCTTCTTTAATAAAAATTAAGAATTTACACAACAGTCAAGCCTCGTGCTTGACAACGCTATCGATAGTTATATAAAAAAAAATATGTGAGTAATATTAAAAAGAATATTATCTAATAAGTGTGATCACACGCAATACAAAAACAAGAAAAATAGATTTTTAACTAAAAACTAAAGTCACCACTTAAGTTTAATATAGCTTATCTGTTAACAAAATACGATTCCTCGCTATCCTTGGCTTCTCCAATACTTAGGCCGGTACCAATAATCAAGCCTGTTCCCAGAACCAAATAGGCTTGCACCAATCACAATCAACTTAAGCTCGTACTAAGTATCAGGTCAGCAATCGAAATTCAACCAAAAACTAGGACTTAAACCCTTAACTAGGATTTATACCTGTATCTAGGATTTCAGCCTATAACTAGGACTTAAGCCCGTAACTAGAACCCTAAAATCGTAATTTGGAATTAATAATAGCTCAAACAAATTTTAATGACTCCTCAATTAATTGACTTACTGACTTTAATACAATTTGAACACATTAACTTAAATTTGTGCTACAATGAAAGAATAAAAATGAATTTAAATGAATAATACAACATTTAGAAGCTGACTTCTCTGAATTTACAATTAATGATCAAAACTAATAATTTAAATGTACTCAACAAACTTAAATTTGACTTGCTAGTCACGACAAAATTCTAACAATAAATTAAATCAAAATTTAACATAAAATTAATTTATAATAGTAAAAGAATAGGCAAAAAGGAGTCTAGTTTCACATAAATAAACCTACATACAATACACAAAGAAATATACATGTAAAATCAAGATATTAAAACTAAAATTGCGACTATATGGCGTTATTAATCTTATATAAAAAAAATATAATATAGTAACTCACCTATTAAGATAGGGTTGTTTTATTTCTTTAAACTCGTGACACCCCTGGCTGGTAAACGGGTGGAACAGTATTCTCGTTGCTAATTGCACCAATCGGAATTCTACCACAATTTACCGTCTGAACGGTCTTAAATTACCAAAATTTCCCTACTGTCTGCTCTATGGGCTACCTACACTCATAGGGAACGAAAGAACCATAAGAATCGAACAACCACATGAATAAATAACGTGTTACTCACCACAGAAGATTTCCTAAATATCCCTTCACGAGGAATTTTTCCAACGAATCCACCAAAATAACGGAAAATCTTACTCCAATACTATTCGTTATGAAAAACTGAGGTTTAATTTCGTAAATCCAAAATTAATTGTCTCTGATGAACAGAGATTACAACTTAAACCCAGAAAATCTTCTCACTGCCACGTTTTCAAGACAAAGGCTGGTAAAAGAAAGAGCCGATTCTTCCATATCACGCTCACGGAATTTGACACACGTCGAAATAAGAGGTGGCCTCTACTACTATAGGGACAATAACCGTAGGATCTTCAGCTACCAATTTACGAACAAACAGTGGTCGTTAGATACGACTAATCTTATTATTTATCAAGATATCAATAAAAATCTCAACATTACCTAATTCCTCGTTCATTTTCAATTTTATTAAGCAAGATAGAAATATAACAGAACACTGACTGTAGAACACTATACGTCGAGTTATCGACAAAAGAAGAGAAATGGTACCTCGGCCGGGTGAAAATAAAAACATAACCCCAAGGATTCATAAACGGAATTTTAATAAATATACTTCTAAAAATGATTCCAGCGATGTCAGGAATAATTTATGGCCAGAATAATAAATAATAGCTGGCGATTATCTATACCGAACCAGATCAACCGGTTCCCGACCCAAGTAAATCTTTAATAATGGGAAATTTCAAGGTAGGAAGACGCTTATGTTTACAAATTAAATATTTATCACTTGCGAGAATTTAATCCGTGACAACCATACAAAATCAAGTAACTGTTATTAACAAACACCAGGTATGGAAGTTCTCACTGTCTTCATCGCGAATCGACGCAATATTCATGATTATTTTTGTAGATTTTATAATTTATATATTAATTAACTTTGGTTGACTATTTGAATAAAAAAACATTTAACAAATCAGCTTAAAAGTAAATGAAATAATTTTTAATGTAAGCAGGATAAATTTAAGTATTTTTTAATTACTCATTCTTCTTTGTAAATATTTTATTTTGAGTTTAAGTTTACGTTAGAAAAATAAATAAATTTTAAATAAAGAAAATGTAACAAAATGAAACATTTAACAGTTATTGTTATTATTATTAATCAGTACACAGTCTAAACAAACAATTCAGGTCTTGGCCGTTTCAAAGATAAAAGAGTGATGATTGAAGGCATTTTTGGATGCAATCACCTTTCCGGTATGCAAAATGCACAATTTGAATCAATGCAAGTACTGTTTTTAATCAAAATGTTATAAATTTTATCAATTTCAACGACTGTTTCATAAAGTTGTTAATGAATTTTAAGTATATAAGCTTCGGTGATGGGAAATAAAGTATTATTTTAAAAATGTAAGCAAATGAAATGAAATTTGTTTATAAGCCTCATCCAGAGAGTTTCAATCTAAACAGAACTTTGCAAAATTACAATATAGTTCCTTCGATTTGATTTTAACCTTTAATATTTTAATTCGAACCAATATTAAATTCTGCTTTTGATAAAAATTGTTCCAAATTTCAACATCTGCTCCCACGCGAGAAACTGAGCCCAAGATGGAGATCATGTCATTCTGGCAACGACTTAGGTTCTTTGAACGGTATGCTCTCATACTTCTTTCACTAGCTTTTCCTCATGTATAAAGAAGTCTTAGCAACTTGAGTGGATTTTGTCGAGAAATTGCTGACCTCACCTGCATCTGCCAAGAAGGTGCGCTTGCACTATATTAGTTCTTTTCTTTTTTGCGTTCTTCTGTATTGTGCAGTCTTCAACAGCGTTCTCTCTAGGTAACTCTTTTGTCACTTTGGCGCTATATTGCCTTCTGGTACTTTACAAGGAGCTACATTTTTGGTATCTTGTGTTTCTAGGACCCGTCGTTTGCATCGTATTTTGTTTATTCCCTTAGATCAAAGTTTATTTGGATCTCCGCGTCTTCGTAGATCCTTCTTTGCTTTTTCTTTCATGGTATCTGTACCTTTTCTTACTTCTAAATTGTAGTATAAAGTGTTGTTTTTTATGCACCATGGTACTTTCACTGCTTCTCACACCAAAAGGAAAAGATCCTCTGGTTCGTTCAAGTGCCATGGATGGCAAGAAGATACAAAAGCTACAGTTAAAGCAATCCAACTTGCTGCAAATGGAGAAGTTTGTGAGAGCGGTGCCAACGACCGATACTACTATCATCCAAACCTTCCCACCCACTCCCCTACAACAGGGGCCTCAAATCCAACACTCCTATAAACTTTCTTTCCTCTACCCATCAACCTCTTGCCTTGTCTTGTCTTCACTGCTACTCATAGAAATCTGTTTTTTTGGAGCTTTAATTTTGCACACTTGTCTTCATGTTACCGATGCATACGTTACAATGCAACGTATGAATCGCAAACTTCTCGTTAAATTGAAAAAAAAAACCCCGACGTCCTATAAATTGTTGCAAGAGCCCTAAGGGGACAATTCTCTATCTCGTGCACATGTTTTTGAGTGGTAGAAGCGATTCAGTGAGTGCCAAGAGAGCACTGAAGATGACGAGTGTCCAGGTTACCCTGTCACTATTTCAACTCCGGAAACAGTGACCAAAATTAACCAAATTGTTCGTACAGATCGTCGAATGAAAGAATAAAACTGAAAAAAATACCAAATACAACGAAAAAAAAGTGAAAACTCGGAAACAAACAAGATATCATAAAATCAACAAAAAATGAAAATCTGGAAAAGTACAAAGTTCGCCGGGTCAGCTAGTAATTTATAAATTTACTTATTTGTTTTTTCTAAAAAAAATTAGAAAAAATGAAGTGGATATTTGCAGCTCATACCAACCTATTAATTGTCCGTTACCAGCATTTTAGTCACGACGCCGAGCGTCGAAGACACAACCGGTTTGGATGCAAAGTGTGGTGTCACTTCGGAAGTTGGAGGAGTTGATGTTGTAAGTTTTCGGATCTGTGTATATGGTATGAGTGTGTAGGGACGAGTGGGGAAAAGGGGAGAGAACGTTTGGCAAGACGGGACGACCGGCTAGACAACCAGAAATAGACTCACTTCACTAACACAGGACAGGCTGTAATACTTTACTTTACTTAAACCAATACTAAGCGAAAATTTGTTGTTTTATGTTAAAGCACTAGATAAAAATGTTTATTTCTTAACTTCAAGTTATGACGAGAATATTTTGAATATGTAATAAATAGAAACTGATGCTCACTTTCTTTCTTCCTTCGAATAAATTATGGGTGTTTCACTTAAAAACTAGAAAAAGTCGTAAAAATTGGAAAAAAAGGAAATAAAAAAAATAAAAAGTGTGAGGTGTCAAGGGACACCCGGATGGAACGAAGTTCCTTTCGATTAATTAGTGAAGGAATTAGTAATTTGTAAACACAACAGAGTGTTTATACATACATAAGCATTTATTATTGTCTGTATAAAATCTCTACTTACCTAACAGTTCGTTTCTTTTAACAAAAGTGTCTATTTATACAATACCAGAGCTTTAGATAACACATCTTTTTAGAATTACTTTTTATAATTTAAAACAGGAATTAACAATTCAATACAAAATTTTAAAACTAAAATATTTGACAGTAACTGACAGTTAAGGTAATTTGACGTAGGTACCTAAATAGTCAAGTTACGAACTATTTTTAAAATGTTTATGAATTTATTAATTTATAAAAACAGGATGAAATAAAATGTAATACTATTATAGTTAATTATTATTTTTTCTACAGTATTTGCTTTTTAATGTACATTTTCTTTTAATTTAAAATAGTGTCTTTTTAATTGTAATATATCCATCTATGAGAGAGAGGAAGAGAGAGTTATTTATTTTTTGGTCTGTGAGAGAGAGAAACATGCGTGTGTCGTGTCATAGTGTCGTGACAACTTTTGGTATGAATTTTTTTTGGCTAGCTCCTAGCGTCAGTCGTAACTGTACGTAACGCGCGAAAGGGAACTTCGTTCCAAAATTCATTAATTTTTAGGTGATAAGAAATTTACTGGGTCAGGTAATATGTGACATGTATAAATGAAAAAAATATCCACATATGAATTTTTCCTACCGTTTTTTGTATTAAAAATTCTAATACGATAATAATTTTTGAAGAGAGAACAACAACCTGTTTATAGAAAATCAATTCAAAATCTTTGTTCGAACTTTTACATTGGCGCCAAATAGTAGAAAACTTGTCACAATGTGTAATTTCGTACAAAAAAGGAGATAATAACGAAAAAATTACTGGTAATTGTCCTTAATTGTAATGACTGTGTTAATCGCATATTTACCTACTTTTCTTTAGTGTGGGTAACGTATAATCCAAGATATTTTTTATTTAAAGTGGCGCTAATATATTTTAATCCGATTTTCTCTTAATTTGATTTTAACAATAAGAAAATTTGAATAATCTCAATCTGTGAGAATTACAACATAAAAGAAGTTTACCAAATTGGGGAATAACTAAACACATAAATTAAATAAAATTATTACTATACAATTTTTCATTATGTCTTATTGAATTTTACACAAATTCGTCATTATATCTACACTGTTGACATTTGATGTCAAGGTTTCACGTATCGTACTTTTTATTTGACTTCATAATCTGAAGCAATTAATCATTCTTTTCAATTTTTATTGTTTAATCAACAAGATTTTTAAAAATACGAGGGTTGTTTTTAAGTTTTAAATATAGCCATAAAGACAAAAAAATATAGACTTTTATTGCTTTTCAAAATATTTCCCACCAAGATCGATACATTTTTGCATTGTTCAAACTAGTTGTCACGGGTCAAATTCGCTCTAGTATAACTAAATTCTTACCTTATAAATCCGTCATTATTAAAGGTTTACTGGAGTCTGGAACCAGTTGATTTAGATCGATTATAGTTAATCATCAACTTATAAATATATTCTGGCCATAACTAATGTTGCTAATATTGTTTTGAAAGTAAATTTATTTAATTAAGGTTATGAATTCTTGTAGTGTTTATTTTTTGAAATTACTGTCATTTTCGCTTTCATCTGACTGAAGTACTACCTCTTTCTTTTTGTCGATAACTATTAGTATTGTGTTCTACGGCCAGCTGTTTCGTGGAATTGTTGTTTTGCGTTACAAGATTGAAAATAAACGAGGGAATTAAGTAATGTTGAGATTTTGGTGTTACCTTGTTAAGTAATACGATCTGTTGTTATTAAACGATTACTGTTTGTTCGTAAGTTGGTAGCTGTTGATCCTACGTTTATTGTCCTTACAGTGGTAGAGGCCATTTTCGAGTCTGACAGATTTTATCGAAAGTAAGTGATTTCTCTGTCTTTCTGTTACCTGCTTTTGATTAAGAAGGTTGTCGAATACAAGCCAGAAGATTTTTGGTTTAAGTTTTAAATCACAGTGAATCCGTAACAATTAATTTTGGATTTTTGAAACTAAACCTTATTTTCCATTTTGAATCGCTGTGGAGTTTGTTCCTGTTGTTATTTTTGGACAGATTCTTTGGAAAAAAACCGCGTGGTCGGGATTTTTGTGAAATCTTCTGTGGTAAGTAACACGCCTTTTATTCATGTGGTTTGTTCAATCCTTATGGTTTTCCCTTTTCTTGTTTTATTTCCGACGAAACGTAGATAGATCACGAAACAGACAGTGAATTATTTGGTAAATTCAGTACCAGGCAACAAATGGCGGTTAGAGTGGCAGAATTAATTCCCTAATAGTGCAATTAGCAACGAGAATATTGTTCCACCCGTTTACCAGCCAGAGGTGTCACGAGTATTAAGAAATAAAACAACCCTATCTTAATAGGTGAGTTACTGTGTTATATTTTTTTTTGTTATATATAAGATTAATAACGCCATATAGACGCAATTTTAGTTTTAATATCTTGATTTTACATGTGTATTTCTTTGTGTATCGTATGTAGGTTTATTTATGTGAAACTAGACTCCTTTTGCTTATTCTTTTACTATTATTAATTAATTTTATGTTAAATTTTGATTTAATTTATTGTTATAATTTTGTTGTGACTAGCAAGTCAAATTTAAGTTTGTTGAGTACATTTAAATCATTAGTTTTGATCATTAATTGTAAATTCAGAGAAGTTGTATTATCCATTTAAATTCATTTTTATTCTTTCATTGTAGTACAAATTTAAGTTAATGTGTTCAAATTGTGTTAAAGTTATTAAATCAAATTAATTCAAGGAGTCATTAAAATCTGTTTAAGCTATTGTTAATACCAAATTACGATTTTAGGGTCCTAGATACAGGCATAAATTCTAGTTACGGGCTTAAGTCCTAGTTATAGGCTGAAATCCTAGATCTGATACTTAGTTCGAGCTTAAGTTATTGTGGTTGGTGCAAGCCTATGGGTTTTGGAACAGGCTTGGTTTTTGGAACCGGCCTAAGTATTAGAGACGCCGAGGACTAACAGATAAGCCTAATTAGATTAAGTCGCAACTATAGTTAGTTAAGATCTATTTTTCTTGTTTTTTTTTATTGAGTGTGATCACACATATTGATAAATTTAACTTTTAATATTATTCATATATTCTTATTTTATATAAATATCAATAGCGTTGTCAAGCACGAGGCTTGGCGATTGTGTAAATTCTTAATTTTATTAAAGAAGGGTCTAGTTGATATTTTGTTTTATTTAGCTCACTTTATCGTTTTTTTTATTGTGCAATTCAAATAGTACTGTTTAATATTTTGAATTTATTTAATTATCTCCAGTGGGTGAAGTAGTGCCTGGAACATCAGGGGTTTCCGATTTTAACCGTACAAATCGGTGGCGCACTCACTTTATTTTGGCACTTACCCTCTACGGCTGAGCTGGGCACAATTTGCCAGTAGAGAAACAACCACTACCGAACTCAGCTGGAGTTGAATTTCGATTAATTAATTTATTTATTTTTCAAAATTTGATTTTGTTTTTAATTTCATTAAAATTCGTGGCATAGTAAAATAGTTATTCCAGTATTCAGTTGATACCTGCAAAATCACTATTTTCAAGGTATTCATCTTTGGGAACGTGAAGAAGTCGTTGGGACTTAGGTCAGGACTATATGGTGGCTAGTCTAACAATTCTATGTTTTGTTGCTCCAAAAACTCGATTGTCTTTTGGGTAGTGTGAGTATTTGTATTGTCCTGATGTAGAATAATTTGCCGTTGTTTGTTGCTTTAGATTTGTGTCTGAAGGTTCTATTGGTGGCGCTTCTATACAAAACTAAAAAGACAACCCTCGTATCAACGAGTTTTATATATAGTTTTCAAAAAAAAAATTACAGAATCCAAACAAATCTGTGATTAATATTATTGGATGAGTTTAAATGTAAAAGTTACTAATCGTTTGTCAAATATTTACATTTCTATATCCCCTTGGAAATTTCCAACGAAAAAAAAATACCTAACTAATAAATTAATCTTGATTTTCAGCTGATTTTTAAACGCCTTTCATGTCTACCATTCCTCTAAAGACACTTAACACTTCCATAAACAAATAAATATCGGGAGAAGGAGATAGTAACACGTGCCACATATTTAAAGGGACCATTAGACAGTAGAATGTGATGCGCTGAAATGTATTCCAGAAACTATTTTTAAACATGATGATCGAGTTTGGAATGGGGTACTAAAACGATATTATCGTAATCTTTCGGTAATTTTATTATTATTAGGTTAATATCATACTGTATATATTGTCATCATTTTATCAGAAGAAATTTGTCTGGGTGTGATTACTCTTAAAAAAAATGTAAAGGGTTGCCAAAGGAGAAGAGTGAATTGATTAATGTTAAAAAATGAAATATCAGGAAAAGTTAAAAAATAGTAAAAAACACAGCAGAAGTAAAAAAGTTTTGGAGGTGGAAAAAGGGAGAACGTTTAAAAAGCAAAGTCGTCTAAGAGTTGGAAGAAATGAAAGCAAGGGTGTTGAGACGAAGCAATTTTAGAAAAAGAAGTAGAGAGGATCGAAGAAGTATAGAGGAGAAACAGAACCAAAAGAGATAGGTCGGAGGAATAGAACTTTATGTGAACAAAGTGGTAAGAAGTCTTAAAAAGTTCGTAACTATCAAATGGGCATTAGGGTTTTATCTTCTAAACGGTCGAACAGATTTCGTTAGTGCAAAAATGGCATAAGGGTTGTATCTCGTAAACAGTTAAACGGATTTTGGCGAGTGACGCTTCGTTGTAAAGGAAATGTTGTATAGGATATAAAAGAGTGTCCGTATTAACATCGCCAAAAGGACATTAACATTGTATCTCGTAAACGGTCGAATGAATTTCAAACTAATAGTTTACAAAAACCGCTATGTAGTGTTAAAATTTCTTTCTTTTTCTATTGCCCTTTGACATTTGACATTAGCAACTAATTCTTCTTTGACGTTTGACTCAAGCAGCAATATTTTTTGAAATTTCGTTAAAACATACTATCTCTTATGAGGATTTACTTAAAAATTATTGTAAACCTTATAAAAATTACCTAAAAAAATCTACCTTTTGCTGTATAAAGTTGATTAAAATGAGCAACAGATACCTATCGAAAGAATTTAAAATATGTGTTATATTATGTGATAAAGATGAAGCGAAATTTCCGCGTGGGTGTATCATAAACTTCATTTGTTTTGAGAAACCTCAACTATTAATTCTGGTTAAATGATGTTTTAGTAGATATTCAGATTTATTTATAGGTATTAATACGAATTCGTAATTAGTGAATTTATATAGGAACCGAATAGAATTTGCGTACGAAAATTTGATCGAAACCAGAGTGCATCTAATCTACACCTTCTCAAATTCCTAACACACATATCACCGTAATAATTTATTGCTATTTTGTAATTAGCAAGTGTTTCACGAAACTGCAGCTGGTGCAAATGAAATTTAAGCTTCATCAACATCGGTCAATATCTCAAAGTCTAAGAAAGTTTGTGAAGTGTTACACGAGGTCTATCCCAAAAATATCCGACCTGTCCCTATTTTTCGGCACTAGGCTTATTCTTTGTTATCTGGTTGGTAGCGTCCTTCGAAATAGTCCCCATTTGATTTAACAACACGCTCATATCGATGCTTCCACTTCCCAAAGCAGTCTTGAAAGTCAGTTATCGTAATCGCCTTTAGTACATTTGTCGCTCAGTCTTCTTGTCGTCGAATCGGTGTCCTTTAAGATGCATTTTTAATCGAGGAAACAGTCAAAAGTCGCAAAGTGCTTAAAAATCTGACGAACTTGAAAAAAACTTTGAAAACAAACACGCTGCTCATGAGCTATACGTCCGGCAAGTATCAGCAAATAAACAATATATTTGTGAGGCTTTACCTCTAAAAGTAAGTGTAGATTTATTTCATTTTGTAGCTTCAAGGCTACTACCTCCTGTCTGTCTGCCCGTCTGCCTGTTTGTCTGTTTCTCTGTCTGTAAAGACATCTCTTCCTTTATGAGAAGGACTAGAGACACAAATGTGATGTCAAATTAAAGCTCTTTGTCTGAAGACATCATTAAAGGTGAGAAATCTTTTTTATCACTTTCGGTTCCAAAATTATAACCAGAAGAAAAATATACAAATTAATTTATTACAACAAGTGACGTCCTGGGGCCTATAACACAAGCCATACAAGTCCTACAATTGTTAGAATAAATTTTACACTTGTAGCTTTTCTATAACACAACTCAACTTGTAACTACACGTACGGCACCAGTAATTACGGAAGAATTTCTACATATGTACACGTATTCTGTAACATAAAGTTAATACTTGTAAAATTGTGTTACAGAATTTTTTACAAGTGTAGTTAATGTTTTACCTATCTAAAACTCTGGGTAAAGACTCAGTATTATAGCAATTCTCGTACTGTAAATACGTATGTATCTGTCCCCAGTATGTGGTCAAGTGATTCTGAGAGTGACCATGAAGATCCGTCTAGAGAATATCGGTTCAGTGCAAGAAAAGATTTTGCTTTTCTCACTGATAATGAATTCAACGAAAGGTTTCGTCTGAACCGAGTTCAATTTAAAGATCTTCTTGTGGTGTAGTGGATGGAACACTTATAAATATAGACGCTCACAGAATTAACGAACCAGCCTATGTGGATCGGCATGGTAACCACTCAATAAACTATACGGCTGTTTGTGGTCCAGATTTAAAATTCTGCTACGGGTATTGCGAAATAGTGTCTTCTTTCGCAGAATGGAAAATGGTTGGAGACCTCATCCCAATGGTGTAATTCTAGGAGACTCCGCTTATCCGCTGAAGCAATGGTTGATTCCACCAACATATGAAGATCCGTTAAATCCAGCCCAGTATAATTTTAACAGGGCACATAAACAAACAAGAATGAGAATAATAGTTACATATGTAACTACATATGTACAAAATTATTAATTATCTACAATTGTAGCAATTTGCTTTGTGATACGGAATTCAGTAGGACTTGTAGTTACAGGCAGATTACTTGTAACTTGTAAACTTGTTACAATTGTACAGTTTGTGTTACAGGCCCCTGATTGTAAAAAGCGATGTGAGCGATCACTAAAATTTTACTTAGCTACAAATTTTGAGTAGTGTAAAGTTGTTTGACTTTTCTCGGCGCGATATATTTTACATTAAAATATGAGTTATATAATTTTATAATCAAAAAGCAATATTATATGTTGATATCTTTTTGGGAGCATGAAAATTTGTAGGTACTTCTGAGTATGGTTATGCCTAACAAATCGAAATTCCTTATTCGTTATATTCATTCTTTAAATTTGTATTGAAAAAAAATTAAAATCATATTGGATAAAAGTTAATAGTCAGTTACAACTCTAGTGATCAGTACCTAGTATTTAAAAATGCAAAATAAATATTAAGTTTAGGGTAGACTTATTTTGGCCACTCTATATAGAAAGTAGTATAGAGGCGACCTTACAAGGTCCATACTTCGAAACTGCTTTCCAATGCGCATTTGGCTTCAGTTCTATAAAAGAATAAAGATCAAGTATATCATATATGGAGAGAATCACTGTAAATGGAAAAGCGAGATGGCTACCTTTACACAAACAGTCGACAATCGCATCGACTACTGTATCGAAGATGTCTTGTGGAATTCCAATTTTTTAATCGGCTACGTTGTCATACTCTCTAACACACAATGGATACTGTTATTTCGTCATAAGGAAATTTAGATACAATTTCCACTTAACGTAAATTTAATGCACTCTCTATACCGTCAGCGTCACTATCTTATATCAAGAAAATTATTACCAATAAATTACAGATACGATAAAAGGTAAAGGGTTTCGGATTGTTTCTTTTTCTCAGGGTGAATTTTACTAAAAAAAAGGGTGTGGCAGTCAGTGGGACTGCCGGCAGAAGTTATACTTTTATGCACTGTTAACTAATAAAACTTAATAACTATAAACTACAAACACAGGCAAGCAGAAATAAATTTTGTAAAAAATTAACTGCATTCAATTAAATAAATACTTAGAAAAATAAGACCAGTTGATGTGTGTCCTTACTTCAAACACGAAAACTAAACAGTAAAACGATCAATGTACAAAAAAAGTGTTTACAAAACCCCATAGTGCAAAATATAATGCAAATTACTGAATACATATTATGATTAAATACATATTATGATTAATATTATTAATATAAAATACTAAACTTTATATGTTTACTTACGTGACAGAATTATAAAGTAATCTGTCAAACACAATGTAATACGTTACTATGATATTCTAAAACATTAGCTCAGATTGTTTTTTGTATATCTATCTCTTTTCAATGTACTGATACCTTATATGTGTTTCTGTCTCTCTCTTACTCACACCATTACATACGTAATGATTTTTCCCATTTAACTCTACATAATCTTTTTCTACAGGGTGTACGAATAGAAGTATAACTTTAAAAATATGTACTTGAAAGACTTTTGTATTGAACTGATATATTCTTAATCTTCTACACAACTTTTGTAGCGTTTTCTCATACTTTTTTCTAGAAGCGTTTAAAATATTTAGTAGAGTTCAAACTGCTTTTCCAGTCAGCTTACTTCCTCTGAATTTTCCTTACTTTATTTCTCTTTCTCTCTCCTTTTAGGTGGTTTTCAGCTTTTTTACAATTATATTCTTCTATATCTATGTCCGCTTCGGAATTGTTATTTTTTCTATCTTTAACAAAACTTTTTTACCATTTTTGTAATTTCTATGAGGTTCTAAATCTGCTGACCGCAATTGGTGCCAAACCAAACACAGATACAAAAAAAAACAGTTTCCCAAACGGCCTTTTAAAACAAAAGTGGAATAAAATTCGTGACTTTCTTCATCTATCACAGAAGATTACACAAAAATCCCGACCACGCGGTTTTTTTCCAAAGAATCTGTCCAAAAATACCAACAGGAACAAACTCCACAGCGATTCAAAATGGAAAATAAGGTTTAGTTTCAAAAATCCAAAATTAATTGTTACGGATTCACCGCGATTTAAAACTTAAACCCAAAAATCTTCTGGATGCCACGTTCTTACAACAAAGGCTGGTAAACGAAAAAGACCTGGTTCTCTCGTATCACATGCACCAGAGTTTGACACACGTCGAAATAACAGATGGCCTCTACTACTATAGGGACAATAAACGTAGGATCAACAGCTACCAACTTACGAGCAAACAGTAATCGTTTAATAACAACAGATCTTATTACTTAACAAGATAACACCAAAAATCCCAGTATTACTCAATTTCTCGTTCATATACAATCTTTAGATGTCGGATGCTAAAATAACGAACTGCAGACGACAACATTCTAAGTTTTACGACGAAAGAAAAAAAGAAAAAAAGAATTCGCCTCGTTGTATGACAGTAGTTCAAATCAATCACCTTAACCCCACAATTTGTTCTGAATTTAAATAAATAAACGTTCAAAACAATATTAGTAACAATTTGTGGCCAGAATATATTTATAAGTTGATGATTAAATATAACTGAACTAAAATCAACCTGAACCTGTCACGATTTACTCCTTAATAACGGAGAATTCATAAGGTAAGCAATTAGTTATAACTATTGTGAATTTAAACCCGTGACAATTTATATAATTTTTAATTACATAATAATCATTATTTTTTTATATTGTTATAAAAACAAATTATGTTAACGTATATTGAAGTAATTTCGATGAAGATAAGTAAACCCTGTATATATGTACATGAGGCATGTTTAAAAATTTATTGGCCTACTTTAGAATGCCACCCATTTTGAATCAACGTGTGTTGGTCTTGAAAAAACCGACAACCTTTTGTTTTTGTTAAAGAATTTATTAGCAACTGCACACTACACAAGTGAAATCATCAATATAACATAATCTAGCAGGTGCTGCATCGGTCAGGCCATGTGAACATATCTAAAAATATTTTACCCGTGTCTGTATTGAAATTTAATAAATAATATAATCATTTGGGAAAGTTTTGTTGAAAATTTTCTCTTGGTATCTATACATATAAACTATTGTGAGTCAAATTTTGGCTGAAATTATGCTATTAGTCAATTGTTGATATCATCTAAATTTGTAATCGATTTTCTAGGAAGATTACTAAAATGTGAATATTTAGAAAATCCAATTAGTTTATTTATATTTTTGCATATTTTCCTAGTTTTCTGAATCATTAACTGGATTGACGCCACTTTCTCTTATTTTGAAATAGTTAAATTAAAAATAGATAAAAAACTGAAAATTAGAGAAAGGTTTATATACATTCAAATACCAAAGAAACTCGATATACTTGTTGAAGAAAAATGATAAAATTAGTTTCAGACTGCTGAAGTGAAATCTTATCGTTTGGATAAGATTTTTTCCTAAACTGTTATTGTCACTTGGCTTTTTGAACAAGAATATCCCAACTCTAATTTTTTTTCTTAAACCCAGTTTCCACTTGATAAGTCTATAAATAAACTTATGTATGCTCTACTATTGTGAAACAGAAATTAATTTCAATGCCATCCCCTTCTGTTTAAATTCAGTTCAAGATTGAATTTTCATGAAATTCCATTAGACGAGGATCATCCTGGGCACAAGGTACTTCGGTGACTGTCGCAAAAACTCACGAGGACCAAATTTGAGCTGATTATGTATCAAATTCTCTAGAAGACGATATTAACCGTGGTCACCAAGTGTCTCAATGACCAACACCATACTAATATCCATTTTTAACGATTCCGAAAACTCATGAGTAACGAGTTTGAACTGAATTGTTTGGAATTATAATAAAACTTAGGTGGAAGTTTATTCTGAGCACCAGGTACTTCAGGAAGACCAAATTTGCACTGATTTTGAATCAAATTTCTATAAAACTTCAGAAGACGATATTAACCCTGGTCACCAAGTGTCTCAATAAGCATCACCATTTTTAACGACCCCCGAGTAACAAACTTTGAACAGAATTGTATCGAATTTTCATAAATCTCCAGTAGACGAAGTTCATCTTGGGAACTAGGTACTCCGGTCACCATCGCCGAGGACCAAATTTGAGCTGATAAGACTCCAGAAGACAATATCAACCCTGATCACCAAGTGTCTCGATGACCATCACCATAGTAATACTCGTTTTTAACGACCCCAAAACCACCCGAGTAACGAATTTCGGACTGAATTGTATCGTATTTTCATAAAACTGCAGTTCATCCTGGGCACCAGGTAATGCGGTAATTTTTACAATTTAGTATGAGCTCTTTAGACCGTCGCGTCGGATTTAAATATGAAGTGCAACCACAATTTTTCTCTTATGCCTTTTTGTATACTATTGAGATAAGCAGAAAAAAAGAGTTGAACTCGATCGCATTTTCCAGGAAATCAAATTTCACTTTCTAAACTTTTTTTGTTTGAAGATTTTCTCCCTTATGCTATTTCGTGCAACGATTTTCTCCCTACGGCGGATTTGTCTGTCTGCCCCAGACGACAATTGGCCTTGTGCTCTTTAATCCTGGTGTTGATCGAGCGTTTGGTGGTTCCTATGTACACGCTTCCACATGTGCACGGAATGCGTTAAATTCCCGAAGCCGACAGTGGATCTCTTCTGTCTTTTGCCGATCGAAGACATTCTTTGATTTTTCTCGTTGGTTTGAAAATAGTCTTCACATTTTTCTTTCTTAGCAATCGACCAATTCTGTCTGTCACTACCGGAATAAAAGGCAGAAATGCTTTTGCCACTGGTTGGATTTGCTCATTTTCCTTGGGTCTACGATTTGTTGGTCCAATCGATCTTTTGATTTCCCGTTCTGCATAACCATTGGCCCTTAAAGCATCATGAATATGAGTTAGCTCTGCGTTTAGTGCCTCGGGTTCGCAAATTCTTCTTGCCCTTTCTGCTAAGGTTTTGATGACTCCATATTTCTGACATGGGTGGTGGTTGGAATCCCTATGTAAATACCGATCCGTATGTGTAGGTTTTCTGTACACTGTGTGGCTCAATGATCTTCCTTTTCGTGATAATAACACATCAAGGAACGCCAGCTTGTTGTTGTCTTCGATTTCCATCGTAAACTGTATCTTTTAATGGATGCTGTTAATGTATGTCAGAAATTCTTGCAATTTATCCTGCCCATGGCAGTGTTATTATTCCTCCTATTCACAAAATAGTTGCATACCATGTCTTTTTCTTTGAAAAAGAAAATTCAATTTTCACGCAGACGTGGCCAGGAATCCACACGATTTTCACATATTTTACTCTCCTTAATTTTATCTTTCGGTACCGTGAAAAGCATAAGAGAGAAAATCATGCCTGGATTTCTATTGAAATCCGACGATATACCTGTTGATTTTGTTATTTTTCTCTCTATTACTTTACGTTTGTTTTTTTAATATTATTTCACCATGCATCAATTTTTATAGTAATAAAATAATTTTAATTAATTTAAAATATATGTAAAATTTAAAAAAGTATAACGTATTTGCTAAATCTTTATATTTTTACTTAAAGATTTTCATTCTATATTTATAGTAAGATATTTAACTCTATGTTAAAATTAAAATTCTTTCAAGCAATAAATTTTTGAAATCTTATATCCTGATTCAAAAAATAAATACAATAAAAATCGCAACAGTCAATATATCTTTTTGTCACAAAAAGTCTATCGTTCGAAATTTTTTTTTTTAATTTATTTTTATAAACCGTTAATCTTGTAACATATCGTTACGAGTGAGTCATATTTTGGCTCTAATACCAGACGGTCTTTATCACCAGAATGACATATTTGTTAAACAGTTAATATTTGAAAGCAGGTACATTATAAATGTGATTAAATTTTATAAAATTCAATATAAAACATTGAAGTATAATTTATCTAAATCCTATCGCTGGTAATATATTTTATAATTAAAAATGCGACCAAGTGCGAGTCGCTCTTGAAGGGTTCCGTAGCAGCTAGTAACATAATATAAAAGTTCTTGTAGTTCGTCGTAATAATTTATACTTCTCTTATTCCAGAAATTACATGCTGGACACACATTTTACCACTTTGGAAGTGTCTCTTGCACAAACTATTTAGTTTAACCTAAATTTTTATATCCATAGATACTCAACACGTATTTATGGGTTTGATAAACAACATTTTTTTTGAGTTTTAACTTTAAGTATGTAAAATACGGTTCACAGAATACATCTACTTACCAGGTTCTTAAAATTTCTGAAAAAAGTAGCTGTGACATACGGACGGACGGACAGACAAACAGACAGATACAGACAGACAGACATCTATAAGGGTTCCGGTTACAGTATTATTTTCTTACAATAATTTCAGCTGCTCTTGAAGTTTATCCTGAAACAAATATTTATAATATTACTCAATAATTTATTAAAATCATATTACGAGCCCTGTCTCAGTAAAGTTGGCCCACGCTCCAAAACAGGATATTTCTGATTTTATTTAAGGGCTAAATAAAATTTTATTTAAAATATAATATTTTTGGTTTCTTTAAATGTTTATGGAAAGATAACAAAACCGACGCAGCTATTTTTGAAGCGTTTTTATTCTGAAATTTTCTTTTCCGAAAAATGATTTGTGTATTGCAATATACGTGATGGAGACAACTTAAGTTGCATGGTCTTTTAATCGCTTCCATAAAATAAAGGTAGGCTTTGTTAAACAAATGATAACATCTTACGTTGCTAAGAAGCCGATTTTGACGTTTAAATCAATTTTTAATGTATTAGTGTTGTTAACAATAAAAAATGGTTCGTGGCAAAGCTGTTTCTGACGAAATAAGAAAAGTGATCATTCACTTGCATTTAAAAGGTCAAAATGCTTCCCAAATCGCTGACAGTATTAACAAATCGAGGTATACACTATATCTGTTGCTCAAAAACCCAGAATTGGAAGTCGACCGCGTTATTCCAACACTAACTTAAGAGCCTTAAAACGGATTATCAAAGAAAACCGACGTGCTAATTATAACGAATTGAAAATATTGTGGAATCAGGCAACCACAAAAAAAATTTCAAGAGCAACTTGTCACAGAGCTGTCCAAAAGATGGGATTTAAAACTTACAAGCTAGACTTAAATTATTGTTGTTGTTATTCGTTTTAAATTCAGTATTTTTAGGCAAAAGAGAAACCCTTACTGAGAAAGATTCAAAAGAAAACAGATTAGCGTGGGCCAAAGAACACAAATTATGGTCTTCGAATCAATGGAACTCCATTATTTGGAGTGATGAGGCCAGATTTGAAGTATGCGTTAGTGATAGAAGGAGTCGTGTCATAAGAACTAAAGAAGAAGTGTTTTATAATGACTGTCTTAAAAAAAAGTTAAGTTTCCGGCTTCTGTTATGACTTGGGGATCCATGTCAGCAAGTGGAGTGGGAAACTTACACTTTGTGGAAGGTATTATGAATGCTGGGAAGTACATTAATGTGCTTCAAAATAAATTGATACCCCAAATTAACCAAATGCGTTTAAATAATATCGAATGTATCTCCCAACAAGATGGTGCCGCTTGCCATACGGCTAAGAAAGTAAAAGATTGGATGTTAGAAAACAATATTCCAGTTTTAAAATGGACGTCCAGTAGTCCAGATCTATCGCCGATTGAAACTTTGTGGCATCTTATGAAGAAAAAGCTCAGATCGAATCCCGCAAGAACTGTTCCAGAATTGCGAACCCGTCTCCAAGAAATTTGGAACAGTTTTACACCAGATGACTGCCAAACATTAGTTGAAACTATGTCAAGACGTATTAAAGCAGTAATCAGTTCAAAAGGCGATGTAACGCAGTGGTGATTTGCTGCTATTTGGTTTCGTTGATTTTTATTAATCAGCAGTTTTTTGAATTTTTGTAAAATATTATTTCTCTGTTACAAAATATTTAAAATATTTAGTAATTTTGCCTAATATTAAATAAAAATATCGTATATTATCAGAAATACATTTTAGTTTTAAATACGTTTTCGTTAATATGACAAATTTCATAAAAAGATAGTTGGGCCAACTTCACTGAGACAGGGCTCGTAGATATATAACAAGATCACAGGAACTCAATTTAAAATCTTTTTTGTAGCGAGGGTTCTCTTTTTAGTTTTGCATCTAGCCATAAAGACCAAAAATAAATAAAATAGTTTATTGCTTTTCAAAATATGTTTCACCAAGATTGATACACTTTTGCATATACGGAAGGAAGCAATCAAGGCTCTTTAGAGCCTAATCGATCAAAAAATTTATATACAAGTGAGGGAGATAAGAGATATGTTACTATAGACATAAGCTACAAAATTAAATCTGCTAACGCCATAGGCCGTAAACTTTTCATCCCACCCTCGTAATTGAAGTATTTTGTTAAAGAATGTATGAATTGATAAATGAGGCACCTTCCTACATATTGTTAAGCCAATTTGTCTCCTTACTAATGCAAGTATTTTTTGGCTGGCTGATAACAGCTGTCACTTTAATCAGAGTTATGTGATTGAAACTGATAGAATATTGCACAAATCAAGTAAAATTGTAGTAGACATAAGCAATTAGGACATATTTTAGTTACGACTCATTCATTCTATGAAAAATATTTTCCTCTCTTTAACTACTTCCCCCATTTAAATAGGTATTTCTTGTTTTTTTATATGGATTAGTATTCTTGGTAATGTAAATTACAATGTTTTGACATTCAACCAACGACAGACTATATTTTTTGAGACAAAATTAGAAATAGAAGGATTTAAAGACTTTATTTTTGTTTTTGTTTAAATATAGTTGTTTTTGTTTGGATTTTATAAAAACTGGTAAATAAATATCTTTTTTTTTTCATTTAAGAATACATGCTATTAGGTTTGGTCTAGTAAATAATTTAGATTTTGGTTTAATTTTTGTAATAGGAAAACTTTTTCAGAGCTGAATGACCCATTAACGAATTTTAACCAAAATATATGAAGAGAAAATTAAAAAAACGAATAATAAATCAGAAGAAATAATAACAAAAAATGTTACGAACGATTTACAATTTTTGTTAAAAATAAAATTATAAAATCTAATCAAACCAAAAAAGTGTGCGTCAATTAAGATTCAAAGCTTCTCAAGTAGATACAAATCTTTCAGTGTGTTTTAAATATATTTAAAACATCTCTATTTTTTTAAAACACGTTTAGTTAGTTATTTTGACACTATTGAATGTAATCGTATTATCTATGCTCTAGAAATAAAAGAAAATTGTCTCAAGATCAATCGCATTTACAGCAATTAGAACCAACTAAACAAATGACCTAGAAACATGAAAAATAAGACCTAGAAAATTCGGAATGTTTCGGTAGTGAGTGTTGAAAAAATAAATACCTACATTTATTTTTACATTTTGTTTTAATCTCCAACAACTTTTTCGAACTTATACAATGTTACATACGTGAAAAAACAGTGACGTCCCTTTTATTTTCATCAATTAAACAATTTGGAATCCTAAAATTGTTCCAAAATCTCCAATATGATTTACCCACAAAAAAAACAACGCATCTATGGAATCAATTAAACTTAAATCTAGAACTTTGTTTAAAAGACTTATAGTTAAGACTGCATCTGGCATCCCTCCGGTTCCCGAGTAAGTGATGAGTCTCAGCCAACACCAATTGTTAACCCTTTCCTAATCACCAGTTGCAACGCACTGGTCAAAGATATATATAAAATCCTTTACCAGAGTTGTCGAAACCCCAATCTTTGCAAGCCTTTCTACCCGCTTACCCGCTTCATGCATAAAGAACGTAACCAGATTCCCATTTGAAATTTAAAATACCTGAAACACCCAGATCAGGAGGAGAACCTCTCCGACTAGCGATTAAACTATCGGCCAATACCAAATTAAAACTAGTTCACTAGCTGTAGTGCAGGACTTATTCAAGTCTCCCCCTAGTACCGCTGTTAGTTAAGCTCTATTTCCAGCGTTTAACGGTTATCGTTCTAGATGCTCACAGGGCACCAGTACCACACATGTATAGTAAAAAGGGTTCACATCACTCTGATATCAGAGATAGTGAAAGAACTTGAATTGTTTTAAGAGTAAACAGCGTGTGGTCTGCAGAGGTCTCTAATTTCAAGAACTAAGCCAATACTTTAACCATAAGTAGGCATTCATCCGACACCTCAAACAAGTCCTCCTTGTCTAAAGAGAAGATAGTCTCTGAGATACTAGCTATATTTGTTCATGTAGTTGGACGCGCTAAACTCAGAACCCTTAATTTTCATCGATTACAGCCACCGTTTACACGCGAAAGTCCCAGGGTTAAAGAAAAGAGTCAATCTTTGACTGGTCGAAAATTTCTCTCCAAGTTTCGAATGCCTCCTCGCGACCTTTGTGGTTCTCGCAGCGACCTTTCCTAGTACTCTAAAACGCCCGGCTGTTTAAGAACTGGGATCAGTTGCGCTGACTAGGTTCTACCGTTGTTGGTTCTACTAGTGGAACAAGCCAAAGAGCACCAGATTCCGCAGGACAAAAGTCTTTATGCTTCCATCTACAAGTGTTAAAACATCCACTCAACCAATTTTAGTTCGATTTGGTCTTTTCAGTTTCAACTTGCTTTAACGCCTAATATACTTAGACTAAGATAGAGCTATGTGATTCCAACAGCGGGAAAACCGGAATCGATTACGCTTTAAATTGTTACAGATTTTAAACTTCAAAATGAAATTTAAAGATATTTTCTACAGATAAAGCACTACTTGTTCTACTTAAACAAATTAAAATAATAAATAAGTACTAATTCGTATAATAGTAAAAATTCAAATAAATTTTCCTTTTTATTCAAATAAAATACGATCCACCACTGACCTAATTAATCTCCGATAAATTTATAGATTCGTATAAATAAAGCTCCGAGTTTGTTAACCTCAATCAAAAAATTCTCTGCTAGAAATTGAACGAAACTAATAGTTGTTACGTACTCTTATATATATATTTTAAGAATAACTGATTACTTACGTAGAATTTGAAATAAATATTAAAATAAATTAAAAATGAAAACTAATCCATAAACCATGTTTGAATTTAAAAATTATTTTTAGTGGTTTGCTTTATCTTGAAAAATAGATTTTCTTATTTCTTTTATCATAATTTTTTTTTAATTTTCAACACCCCTACTGAACCTACTCTTATAGAAATTATATTTAAAATTATTAACTAAAATAATCATTTTTTCCAATATTATGTGGAATTTACGATTTTTTTTAATAAATTAATGTATTTAAAATGGTAGATAGTGACTAATCAACCTATATTGACAGGAATTTAATACCAACGAATTATCTTCATTAAAGTATAAAATAAATATTATGGTGCAAATGGAGTTTGTAGACTAAACAACTTAGATGTCAATTAGGTGACAAAAAAAGGAGGAATGAGTTGGACTCTAATTTGTGTATCTAAAACTGGCAAATAATAAAAATAATTAATGAAAAAAGGTTTTTATCAATGTTTGAAACCGATAAATTATCTCTGTTCGACAATATTTGGTGCAAATGGACATTCTGAAAAGCACACAGGTAATAGGGAATCGGAGAGCGTTATTTGGACAATAAACATTATTATAAAAATAAACATAACAAATCAAAAGGTTTTTATCAATGTTTGAAACCGATAAATTATCTCTATTTGACAATATTATAGTGTGAATGGACATACTGAAAAGATGCAGGTGAAAGAAAATCGGAGAGCATTATTTGGACAATAAACATAGATAAACTTATTATACAAAAATTAAATTAAAAAAAATATGTGATTCTCTACCAAAGAAATTTAACAAACAGTATAATTTCTAAATTTAAGCTTGCATTGAATTTTTATGTTTTATTCGAGGTTCTAATCTAATCTAAGTAACCTGGCATGGTCTCACCTATGGAGCCCCATGTTTTAAGCACTGCTTCCTATGGGAATATTGTGACCAGGTTCGGCACCAAGAGTCCTTACATGCACCCGTGCTTGCAGGACTCTAGTTTGTTTAGCTGAAAATCAGCATCCCGCTGATCCTCAGGAAGGCTAGAATCCAGTTGTCCTAAATTCCTTGAGTCACTGTTGCCACAGGGCAGTTCCCTTTATAAGAGATTTGAGTCCTGGGACCAGCTCCTCAAGGTGGTAATAGGATTCAGGATTCGTGTCACCGAAGATGAGGAACCGTTTATAGTCCAAGGCCTCACACTCGAATAGAATGTGAGTTGCCGTCTCATCGTCCATGTCACACAGTCGGCACAAGGTGGGTTCCTGTGTCAGAATCCCCATCCTCCGAAGGTGTAGTCTGAATGGTCCATGCCCGGTGAGCAGGCCCACTAGTACTCTGATCTGACTCCTGCCTAGATCCAGTATGTCAGACGTGAGTTTTTTGGAGTAGCCTTTGAGCATCAGCTTCGAGTGCATCAGCCCTACAGTGTTACTCCAGTGTTTGGTCGACTCTTCCCAGACCCAGTTCCTGACCTTGGTCCTTACCCAGGCTCTAGGCAGTCCCAATACAGGTTCTGGACCAGTAAATCGTGTATCCGCTCCCTTCTTGGCCAGAAGATCCGCGGTTTCATTTCCTTCAAAACCTTTATGCCCTGGTATCCATTCCAAGAAGACACTATTTTGTCTAGCCAGTTCATTGAGGTTTTGTATGCACTCCCAGATCAGCTTGGAACTAACCCGGAATTGTTTTAAGGCCAGCAGTGCAGCCTGGCTGTCTGAGAAGAAAGTTATCCTCTCCCCTCTCCAGCCACGGCCTCGGGCGTGGTCGACAGCCTTTAGTAAGGCGTATACCTCAGCCTGGTACAAGGTTGTCTCCGTTCCCAAGCTGAAGTGCTGCCTAAGGTTGCGTGGACCACAGACCCCTGCGCCGGTTCCTTCTGACGTGCGAGATCCGTCAGTAAAATACTTGATCCCTGCATCGTCAAAAATTCTTTGAGAGCCGTCCACAGTCCACTCAGCTCTGTCTCTCAGCCGGACTTGGTATTGACTCTCAAAGTTGTAACAGGGGATCATCTGGTCAGTTGGCAAGCCTGTCAACAGGACCTGACAATCTCCAGTGAACAGTGTGCGATGACGATACAAACATCACACCCGTTAACTTTCAGCCTGTAAGCTCCCGACATCGCCTCCCCTTTGATGTAAACATTGAGAGGATAGGATAACTTCCAGTGCCGCTGTAGGGGCTGTCCTCATGGCCCCAGAGATCTGCAGGCATGCAAGCCTCTGAAGCGAGTCCAGTTTCCTCTGAACAGTTGATTGCTCAACCTTGTTCCACCATATGCATGATCCGTAGGAGACAATGGGTCTGACAACCGCCAGGTATATCCATCGGACGACCTTGGGCGAGAGTCCCCACGTCTTCCCCACAGATCGCCCAAGCATGTTTAGAACACGCCTAGACTTATAGTGTAATCTAAATGCCGATTCCAGGTAAGTCTCTTGTCCAAATGGGCGCCTAGGAACTTTACCTCCTCGGCAATTGTTATTCTTTCACCGAAGATTCTGGGTGGCGTTAAGCCTGTCAGCTTATACCTGCGTGTGAAAGGTACGACTACCGTTTTGGCAGGGTTGACCGTAAGATGTCGACTCCTGCACCAGCGTTCTACTCTTGACAGAGCTCCATTGAGCAGCTCCGTCATAGTGGTCACACAAAAGCCTCGGACCAAGATGACGAAATCGTCAGCATAGGCCTGGGCATGTATTCCCGACTCATTGAGCTCCCGAAGCAAAGGGTCAGACGCGAGGTTTCACAACCGAGGAGAGATGACTCCCCCCTAGTGGCCAACACCTCCCTCGAGGCGCCAAACAAGTCGGCAGTGATAAGTCGCCCCCTCAGAAAGGTCTCTATTCTCTTATTCGAGGTTTCTAATATACAAAAATAATGTTAGTAATAACATTATAAATTAAGTTCTCTTATGGGATATGTATTATTTGTTTATAGTATCCAAACCTTAATTGATTAAATGTATATTTGTACTAGGACCTACACTCAAAAACTGTTTCACTGCTATTTTGCTAAACAATATATAAAGAATTTAACAATAACTATCTTAATTATAATAACCACTTTTCGACTACCCATTTAAAAAGTAATTATTTCATTTCAGTCATCATCGATAACAAAAAGAACACGATGAAATATTTCTCGATAATTTTTTGTTCTTCTCGCTGCCACAATATTCTCACTACTATTTGCTTTTAATCTATTCAGATTTTGGTCTTTAAACACTTCATTATTAACAAATTGTTATAGAGGATGTTCGAAAAGATCAATTTTGGAATAGTATTTAATTTTTTATACTTTTGATTTGATCAAATTTCTGATATTGAATTATATTTAATACTCGAAGTAATGATGAAATCGGAATTAAAATATTTATTTTTTTAAGAAAATTGCCGCAAATCTTGTCATTTTCAATCACATAATGATGACATCAGTGTCAAGTTGGTATTGCAGATTTTACACAAATATTGCATCTGGATTAGTTGGCAGAAAATTTAATTATTTTGCGATTTGTAAACCATGTGTTCTGAAGGCTGTTTCAGTACATTACACTCTACGTTTTCATGTTTTTTTTTTTCGAGATTTTCATATCCCGTTTGCTCTGAAAAAGTCGTATTTTTATGATTTATAACTACAGAATTTTTTTTTAATCTAAAATAAATTTTATTGATATCAGTAAAGATAATTTATTCACACAAAGACATATTTAATTTATCTAATTCGAAAAGTTGAAGTGATTTTTTTAAATAATGATAAATGACACCATAAGTGATTTTTTCTGAGATTTTTTTTGAAACATGCAGTAATTAACGACCGCATCCGTTTACAAAAACAAAGATAAACAAATAAAATGTGAAATGTATAACATCCCTTTGAGCTGCTAATCGTTTGACGTATTACCACCCTCAACAAACATATAAGTGGTTTTTAAAAACGTTCCAGATGTGTTAAAACCAGACTATCTACTTTATACCAGAAATATGGAAGTGGTTTTTAACATTAAACAAATTTACACCGGATAATATCTTTAACTTCCCTTCTTAAGTTTAATATTAATATATATAATGGGTTTCAACTGCGAGATAGACATACTATAGAATAGACTGTAGATTGTAAGTAGGGTCGATTGGCCCAAGTGACTTTTATACACTTCGTAGGTGTGTACCCTAGAATTTTATATCCGCTTAAGACTGTTTTGGACTTAAATGTGGTAGATTGTAGATCCTTTAATTAAAGCATCTTGGTTATCGGTAACAATAAATATTCTGGCTTAATTTTGGCGTTTTTTAACGATTATTCAGCACATCATTTAATCACTTAAAAGATCGTAAAAGTGTTTTCCAGGACTATTAAAAGATTAACATTAGAACCTTTAATTTCTAAACGTATTCCTTATGTTGTTTTAAAGCCATGAGTATAAAAACTGAGGGTTATTTTTGTAAGTTGAACGATTTCGTTTTGTGTTAAATCACACCTGTTTGAAATATTGTTTTGGAAACATAATGTCTGAAGACATCTTTATGGAATCGGTTGCTCCGAGCCATAGAATACCAAAATACCCTTGAATTCCAAGATCTCTTGTAAGATTGTCGAATTTCAAAGACTTAACTTATAGGCAGTTTCCAGTGTAATCCTCCTTTATATATAAATGCAAGAGGAGAAGATGTAGAATATCCTCCAAAGCTGCACTAAGATACGATCTTATAGCGCCAATGATAACCATGAATATAACAAGTGAGGGTTTCTTTTGTAAGTGGAACGATTTCGTTTCGAGTTAGCTCATGTCTGTAGGCATCTTTATGAATTGGGTTGCTCTGACCCATAGAATACCAAAATACCCTTGAATGTCAAGATCTCCTGTAAGGCAAGTCTACATTGTCCTTTAGAGGGTATATTTGTACGCACTCCACGTAAATTTCCTCTCTAAAATAACTTCAAAATATTTTACCTCTTCTGACAATGAAAGTTGACATATAACGTTTGTTAAAATGTACAATGTATCACTACTAAAATTGATCATAAGGAAAAATCAATTATTTAATGTTATAATTTTTTGATTTGCTGTGTGGGAAATTTGTTCAGTTTGAGACTTGACTATTTATTTGTGCGGCCAGACGCAACGCAACCTTCTTGATGGATGTATTTTTAAACGTTTCAACTACTCGCGCGAGCCGTTTGGCCTACCAGATGCTACTTTTGAACTACTTCTCTTTGATGGCCGCTCGAAAATGCAGATATGATATCAGGTGTTGAGAATGAGAAAAGCTCTCTGAAAAGTAGACGGTTTCTGGATATCCTCACTTCATTTACGAACTAAACGGTTAATAATTTTATTTTTTCAAATAGTTAAAGACGAAGATTTTTTGTTATTAGGTACTTATAAATTTTATTTTAAATAGTTTCTAAAAAAAATTGATAAATTAAATTTTGATTGAACCGATTCCTGAGAGATGATTAATTATAAAATTCGTGAAAAATTGTTAATAAAATTTAAGATACATTCCTATTTTTCTATAACTGAGCAAAGTTTCATCAAAACCTACTTTTCAAGAAGTAAATAAAAAACAAACGTATTTTCACTACAAAAACTTTTCAGGAAGTCTTTGAAAGCCTGTAAAGTTAATGAAATTTTTACTTAAATCGAGAAGTAAAACTCAAATTAACGACGGTTCAGAAATTGGAACTAAAAAACTAATATCCATTGGTTTGAAATACTGGAGTGAGCCTGAGAATTTCCAGACAATTACAATCTTCTGTAGAAAATGTATTTAACACCTATTTTTTGTATGGAATAGATAATGAAGACAATGGAAATAAAGAAGAATTGTTATTTTAGGTTCTAAGAATGTTGGTAGATCTGCTGCAACCATCCATACTGCACCTCCAGAAGAGATATATAAACAAAGAGCTTTTGGAGACACAAAAGCTAAAGATAAACAAATTGAGGAATGCTAAGGGTGTGGGAAGGACAAATTTGATATCTTGAAACTTTGATACTCCAGCAACACTAACCCAAACTACCTGTAAATCTCCACAAGAAATATTTAAACTAGAGTCTTCAGGAGGAAGTTAAGAAGCGCTAAAGTGTTTAAGAAACATTTGGAACATTTGGAAGAAAATCGAAAATCCATTATTTTAAAGTCCTAAGATAAAATTGAGAATTTCTAGACATGAGAAATCATATTAGAAGAAGATATTAACTTCTTTAATCTTATATGGCATCCTGAATTTCCAGCATAAACTGTCTTTAGCATAGAATGCTTTTAGCGCCTATCTTTTGTATGGAAAAGATTATAAAGGCATTGGAAATTATGTAGAATTGATATTTTATATTTTAGAATCTTTGGTATACCTGCTTAAACCACCCATACTGCACCTCCAGAAGAAATATATAAACAAAGAGCTTCTGGGGTGCAAAAACTAAAGTCACAGAAATTGAGAAATGCCAAATGTCTGAAAAAGGCCAACAACACCCTACCACACTACATGGGAACCTTCACAAGAAATATTAAACCATAGGCTTCTGGAGAAAGTCAAGAAACGTTTGGGAGATTGAGACTAAGAAACTTTAATCCATTATTTTAAAGTCCTAGAGTGAATTTCTAGACATACCAAATCAGATTAGAAGAAAATACTTCAAAAATCTTATAATATCCTGACTTTCCATCATATACTGTCTTCAGCAAAGAATATTTTTATCTTCTATCTCTTGTATACAACAGTGGAAATAATGAAGAATTGATATTTTATATGCTAAAAACTTTGGTAAACCTGCTGCAATCACCCATACTTCACCTCCAGAAGAAATATATGAACCAAAAGCTTCTGGAGGTGCAAAAACTAAAAATAAAGAAATTGAGTAATTCTAAGTGGTTTGTATCGTCATCGCACACTGTTCACTGGAGATTGTCAGATCCTGTTGACAGGCTTGCCAGCTGACCAGATGATCCCCTGTTACAACTTTGAGAGTTGATACCAAGTCCGGCTGAGAGACAGACCTGAGTGGACTGTGGACGGCTCTCAAAGAAGTTTTGACGATGCAGGGATCAAGTATTTTACTGACGGATCTCGCACGTCAGAAGGAACTGGTGCAGGGGTCTGTGGTCCACGCAACCTTAGGCAGCACTTCAGCTTGGGAACGGAGACAACCGTGTACCAGGCTGAGGTATACGCCTTACTAAAGGCTGCCGACCACGCCCGAGGCCGTGGCTGGAGAGGGGAGAGGATAACTTTCTTCTCAGACAGCCAGGCTGCACTGCTGGCCTTAAAACAAATCCGGGTAAGTTCCAAGCTAATCTGGGAGTGCATACAAAACCTCAATGAACTGGCTAGACAAAACAGTGTCTTCCTGGAATGGATACCAGGGCATAAAGGTTTTGAAGGAAATGAAACCGCGGATCTTCTGGCCAAGAAGGGAGCGGATACACGATTTACTGGTCCAGAACCTGTATTGGGACTGCCTAGAGCATGGGTAAGGACCAAAGTCAGGAACTGGGTCTGGGAAGACTCGACCAAACACTGGAGTAACACTGTAGGGCTGAGGCACTCGAAGCTGATGCTCAAAGGCTATTCCAAAAAACTCACGTCTGACATACTGGATCTCGGCAGAAGTCAGATTAGAGTACTAGTGGGCCTGCGCTCACCGGGCATGGACCATTCAGACTACACCTTCGGAGGATGGGGATTCTGACACAGGAACCCACCTTGTGCCGACTGTGTGACATGGACGATGAGACGGCAACTCACATTCTATTCGAATGTGAGGCCTTGGACTATAAACGGTTCATCATCTTCGGTGACACGAATCCTGAATCCTATCACCACCTTGAGGAGCTGGTCACAGGACTCAAATCTCTTATAAAGGAAACCGCCCTGTGGCAACAGTGAATTAGGGAATTTAGGACAACTGGATTCTAGCCGTCCTGAGGATCAGCGGGATGCTGATTTTCAGCTGAACAAACTAGAGTCCTACAAGCACGGGTGCATGTAAGGACTCTTGATGCCGAACCTGGTCACAATATTCCCATAGGAAGCAGTGCTTAAACATGGGGCTCCATAGGTGAGACCATGCCAGGTTACTTAGATTAGATTAGATTAGAAGTGCCTAGGAAAACCTGTAACAAAAAATATCTTTTTTTTTTTAAATTGAAAATTTGATATCTTGAAACTCTGGTAGTCCAGCAATACTGAAATTTTGTCAATTTTCCTATTTATTGAAGAATCAAATAGATTTTTGTAAATAAAAAGCAATTTGGTGCCCGACTAAGCGATGCACTACATTCGCATCGGTCTTATTAATTAATCCAGTGTTAAATTAGTTTTATGTTTCTGAAATTGTAGTTAATTGACAAATCTTAAGGTCACAGTGCTTTTCTCTGCGCATCAGTTCTTTCAACTTCACCATGTAAATAAGCAATTTTTAAATGAGTACGACGCATCATTGGCCCAATAAGAACCTTTTAGATATGCTGTCTGGCTTTTATATTTATAACATACGAGGTAATTCTACTTAATAGAACATTCCCTCTAAAGAAACAAAAATAATTGCTTCTACACCATTCCAGAATACTATAAGATCTAATTATATCTACATCAAATTTAATTTTCGTTTTTTGTCTATCGTTCAGGTTTGAAAAAAAAATACAGTAAAAAGATTAATTAAGCTATTTTATTTTTAATGTTTTTATACGTAATTATCGATAATAATTACGCATTAAATTCAATCATTTTATGAGTAGTTTCATTTTTAAATAAATTGCTTTATTTTAAGTAAAACATTTTTTTAAATTAATAAATAAACACACATGTTAGAATCATGTGGAACTCAGTTTATTATTCTTAGCGACATGAGATTATACAATGTTGATCTTTTCCTACTTTTAATCCAAGTTTTTGATACAAAATCATTTCACAGCTTAACTTATTTTTATATTTTATCATTCTGTCTTGTTAATTATTTAGAAGAGACTTTTTTTCGATAAAACAATATGTTTAAACGAGCAATTCATGTGTATATATAAAGGTAATTTGAATCTCAGAAAAAGCTCCAACGATTTTTATGAAATTTAGTATTCAATGGGTTTCAGGGCCGATAAATCGATCACGGCGAAAAAGAAAAGAAAAGAGAAATCATTTTATTGCCCAACAGATTAATCCATTTACAGGACAATTTATATAGAAATTTCTAATATAATAAAAACAATAAAGTAAACAAGAGAAAAAAAAGTGTGAGGTGTCAAGGGACACCCGGATGGAACGAAGTTCCTTTCGATTAATTAGTGAAGGAATTAGTAATTTGTAAACACAACAGAGTGTTTATACATACATAAGCATTTATTATTGTCTGTATAAAATCTCTACTTACCTAACAGTTCGTTTCTTTTAACAAAAGTGTCCATTTATACAATACCAGAGCTTTAGATAACACATCTTTTTAGAATTACTTTTTATAATTTAAAACAGGAATTAACAATTCAATACAAAATTTTAAAATTAAAATATTTGACAGTAACTGACAGTTAAGGTAATTTGACGTAGGTACCTAAATAGTCAAGTTACGAACTATTTTTAAAATGTTTATGAATTTATTAATTTATAAAAACAGGATGAAATAAAATGTAATACTATTATAGTTAATTATTATTTTTTCTACAGTATTTTCTTTTTAATGTACATTTTCTTTTAATTTAAAATAGTGTCTTTTTAATTGTAATATATCTATCTATGAGAGAGAGGGAGAGAGAGTTATTTATTTTTTGGTCTGTGAGAGAAAGAAACATGCGTGTGTCGTGTCATAGTGTCGTGACAACTTTTGGTATGAATTTTTTTTGGCTAGCTCCTAGCGTCAGTCGTAACTGTTCGTAACGCGCGAAAGGGAACTTCGTTCTAAAAATATCTCGAATGCCGAAGCTACAAATTAACAAAATCAATATTTTTTATTACTTTTCCCAAAGTATCAAAAAAAATATCAGAGTCAGAACAGTACTTATTAAACTTTAAGCACATTAGAGCTATTGGAGAGTTTTTCCCCAGATTTGTTCGAAAACTAGATGTATAAAATGTTTTATGATGTCTAACAGTTGTTTGTGGAACATTAAAATTTATTCAATACCTCGCATAGGATACTGCCCATCTATTTTAAAAGAAAGGTATTTGAGAAATCGACGCTGAACATTTTCCGTAGACCATTTGTGTATGTTAAATATAGGGTTCCAAATTATAGATGCATACTCTAACTTGGAACTAACTAACGAAAAATAAAGTAAAATCAAGCTTTGAGGATTTGTAAAAGAAGGACAGTTACGAATTAAAAAACCTAAGCTTTTCAATGAAGAAGCAACAATGTTATCTACATGATAAGAAAAGGTCAACTTTTGATCGAATATTATACCTAAATCTTTTGTTTGTGTGCAACATGACAATGGGATGTTATTGAATAAATAAGGAAATTCAATTTTGTTGATATTCCTGGTGTATGAACAAATTTTACAGTTTGATACATTCATAAACAACTTGTTTTCATTACACCATTTTTCCACAATATCCAATTGGGTTTGCAGATAGTAGCAGTCCTCAATTGATGACACAGAAACGTATATTTTCATGTCATCGGCGAAGAGCAATTTGCCACATTTTAATTCAACTGCTAAGTCATTAATAAATATAGTAAATAACAATGGCCCCAAATTGGAGCCCTGTGGAACTCTAGATGTTGCTATAAAAGGTGAAGATGCATAACCATTGTAAAAGACATAATTACTGCGACCTTTAAGGTACGATGAGAACAGTCTTAGCAACAAATTATCAAATCCCTTAGCTTCCAACTTTCTCATAAGAATGTTATGATCTATTCGATCGAAAGCCTTTAGAAAGTTTTTAGAAAATAAACTAAAAATATTAGTCTTCCTGACACTTATTGGCGAGTACCTACTACTTGTCTCAAGAACACCTTGAAGAAAATCGTCATCGAAACTTCACAAGTCAAGAATCGTTAAAAAATAACAAGATTAAGATTAACAATACATATAAGCATAGTCTTTGACAAGATTGGCAAATATAATACAACAGTTTAATAATAAGATTGATATCTGAGCAGAAGAAAATTGATTTTGTGCGATTTTGTTATCGCAGTATTTAGCGTAGAAAATTCACTATTTCCCAATAATTACCAAATATGATTTGCAAAAAACATCAGAGCTTCTAAAGGCCCTCACCGAAGAAGACGCTCAGCACTGCTTTGAACAATGGAAATAACGTATGAAAAGGATATTTAAGTTTTTCTTTAATACTTATTACTGTTTCTTTTGACATCCACTAGCTTTTTCCAATTTTATATCTTTAATGATAATTTCCAATGTTGTGTGTGTGTTTTTATTTTAAATTTTTATGATACAACATAATATGTAAACATATGCAATTTTTATTCTGATTTTAGTTAATTTCTCGTATCTTCACATTCGGTTTATAAAAATTGAATGGATAAATGAAATCGTAACTTTAGATACATTGGCTGATAATATTCTGGCGTGTTTTAACAGACATCTTGTCGAGTTGGAAGCGGTAGAAAATTGTCCCCGAAATAAGTTGAACGTTCCGGTGAAATAACCTCATTTTTAAAAGTTCCTGTGACTTTTGAACATCATTAAATTAATTGATAGTTGTATTTATAGCGCAGACTAAATAATGCTCCAGATGTTTAGAGCAATTTCAGTCGACCATTTTTGTTTACAACGCCGTTTCCAAACAATATATATTTTTTGCTGAGGACAGCATTGGACACGTCGATCTTTTTTTAACTTTTTTTCATGTTTTATTTTCCCTGCATTCAAGTTTTGGTTGTGTTAGCCAAGATTTTTTTCATTTTCGTAAAGTGGTTTTTCAACTTGAAAAAGTTTTTTAGAGATTTAAAGAAAATATTAAATGTAAAATAAAATTGCATAATATAGTTAAAGGATTTTAAAATGAAAATGATCGGCGTGTGAATGGCCTAACGCTTTGTAAGCTAATTAATTCGAACTGATTATTTCGAAATGAGTATTTTATTTTACGAGTTGAGTTGGTTGGCGGTGGAGTAAGCAAAAAGGCAGAAAAGCGCAAAGGGCAAAAAGGCAAAGGCAGTCTCACTGGCAAATGGCAAGACATATTCAAAAACGAAATTACCTAAGTTTATTGTTCACGCCGTGGATCGCACGCCAAAAAACTAAAAAACAACATCGTAGTCGCCTTGTCCGAGTTGTTGGCTAACAAAATTTTATTAGTGCATTTCGGCGGTGTAGCGGGTGGTCTACAGTGGCGTACTTAATATAAATTATTCAAATTAACCCCTTATAATATTAGATGACTTGTTAAAAATTCAGTTATCCCAAGAACTGCAGTCTAGAGGCCATGAAATTGGCTGACAATACAATTATGCAATATTGCAGCTTAATACCCAAAATAACGATTTTTACCGACAAATGATAATGAGCGATGAAGCCCACTTCAATATGACTGGATTTGTTAATAAGCAGAATTGCCGACATCCTCGTCGAAGCACAGTTTCGTACGTTGTTTGTTATGGAGGTGTCATTGTAGCTTACTTCTTTGAAGAGGCTGCAGGTAATTCTGTAACTGGCGAGCGCTACCGTGATATGATACAAAACTTTATAGTTCGTCGAACCCAACAATTTAAGCTGTGGTTCCAGCGGGACTAAGAAACTTGTTACACAGCCATGATTCTTCTGCAAACAATTTTTTCGGGACGTTTAGTTTCTTGATTTGGTACTTTTATCTGGCCACTAAAGTCACCGGATTTAACGGCTTCTGACTTTTCATGCTTTTTTTTAAGATAGGGTTTATGCCAACAACAAAAACTGTAGATTAGCTGAAAAACAATATTATGGAAGCAAATGAAAGTTTTCCTCTGGAAACCTACCAAAAAGTGATGGAAAATGTGTAGTCCCAAGGGCTCAGGTTTGCGTGGTTTCTAGAAGCAGACATTTGTCTGATATTCTTCTTCATACATAATTTCTTAGTTTCAATAAAGTATGAAGATGACAAAATGGACGTATTTTATTTCTAATAATAAATATTCAAGATACAAACTAATCAGTTACATATTGCCCACCTTGTATAATTTGTGTAAAATAAAAAATTATACTAACTTACAAAAATACAAAATTACTAATTACGAATAATTATAAAGCCTTTTCTAATATTGATAGTTACGTCCCTGTTTTGTTCCTCACTGTTTCACGTGTGAAATAGGAGGCGGCGGACTGTGCGAAGTCGATTTCCTATCAGAGTAGGCGCTTAGACCGCGCCATATCAAATTATCAAGAGGTCGAGCGGCCTGCAACAAAAGAACATGATGATCCTAGCACACCGCGGGTGTCGTTATTTTACGTCACTATTCGATAAAAAAAAAAATACATCAATAAGAAAGAAGCTTTATTATATATTCGAGTATTAGAAATAGAAACAATACTAGAAGTAAAGGGTCTGCACCGATTTGAGCACAAAATTGAAATTTTCTACATAAGAAAATCTAAGGTCAATTTTGGTTGAAAACACCATAAATTATATGACAGTTGCAGTCGACAATATTATCAATTTGACGTATAGGAAGGGTTGATTGTCATAAAAACTGACAGATCTTGTTTAAAAACCCATTGATAGTTGTAGTGTACAATACAAGAATTGACAGTTCTGTTGAAGAAACTATGAATTGACTAACAGTTCTAGTTGAGGATATTAGAAAATTGATGTACGTTAATGCTTAGTGTCAGATATAAAAATGAGCCATTATTGACAGTTCTGGTTGTGAAAACCAAGAATTAACTGAAAATTTTAGTCGAGAATGTCACCAATTTGACGTTTACCCGAGTTTGATGTTAGAGTGAGACCCTGTAATTATAAAACCTGACAATTCTTGTTAAAAAATTATTGACAGATCTAGTTGAAAATTTCATCCATTAGACGTACGTCAAATCTTACTATCAAATATAAAAATTAAACACTATTGAATTGGTATTATGACACTTGGGCCAGATACGTCATCGCAGGAAACCGTTAAAAAGCTTGTTAAGCTGACAAAAGCTGTTTATAGATATGTCTAAAGCTATTTAAAAGCTGTTTATAGACCAGTCTAAAGATGTTTATAGAGCTGTTTAAAGCTATTAAAAGCTGTTTATAGACCTGTCTAAAGCTGTTTAAAAGCTGTCTAAAGCTATTTATAGAGATGTTAAAAATTGATTATAGACCTGTCCAAAGCTGTTTATAAACCTGTCTAAAGCTGCTCTACACAGGTTTATAACTAGGTTTTAACAGCTTTTAACAGAAGTAAACAGTTCTATAAACAGCCTTAGACAAGTATAGAAACAGATTTTTCACTACTATCAAATCCTTTGCACTATTTGACATACGATTTATTTGAAACTGATGAGTTAGTTGTCATTATTGACATAAAGCTTACCAATCGATTTTCTATGTATAATATGGTCTATTAATGTTCAATTGCAAAGTGGAATGTGAAAAAAGTTAGATGAATCATTTCGATGAGTGTATGAGGAGTAGCGAACATAAACTAGTTTATATGATTTCCTTATTATAAATTTATCAGAACACATGTTTTCAGTATTAATTTAGCTACTGAAGAATTCTCAATTCTTTGGTTTGTCGAGTTTTAGAACTCCCAGAAATTGAATAAACACTTCGGTATCAATTTCAAAAAGGAATCATTCTAAACATTACATTTCCTCGTTTCGTTTTCTACAGGATGAACTAAATTTTAATTTTATTAAGTTGTTTTTTTTTCTGGAAAAAATTTTAATTTTTTTATTTGTTTCAGGTAAGGATTTTTGTATTTCATTTTAATACTGCTTAGGTGAGTCTGAGATAATGTTATTATAGAAACTTAAGGTTCTAAATGTTAAAAAAAATTAAAGGCCGTAGGTGCAATTGTAAACACCCTGTATTTTCAAAGAGAAGCGAGTTTATAGTTTTAGGTAAGGTATTGCAAAAACTGGCACAAGTACGAATTCGCCAGAGACGTACCAACTTGGGTCTCTCTTTTTCGCGATCTTTTATCTCTTTTTCACTTATGGTACCGACCTTCATCGTGTCTAACATTCCTCATGGTTGACTTTGATTGTTTATACGCAGTTGAGAATTTGCGTGATCTGCATGAGGAATTATCAAAAATCCTCATTATTTCTAGATTTTATATTATAATTGAGCGTTTTTACTGTAATTTTATTCAAAATTTTAAGTATAATGATTTTATTTTGAGCAAAAGAATAGGGTGGTCGTAATTTTATTAAGAAATATACAAGATGAATCTTTAAAGGAAACACGAAAAAACTTGGATGAAATAAATAAAATAAAGATTTTTTATTATTTTTTTTTTAACAAAAATATAGGCTATCCTAAATTTACAAAAAAGCTGGATAACAGAAGAAAACTTGGATAAAATAGCACAATTTTAGTGAAAATTTTTAGTGTGGTCCTTAATTTTATTACCAAATGTAAAGGGTCAAAATTAAAAGGAGTAGAAACGAATAGTTATTTTTTTGTATAATTTATGATAAAAGGTATACAAGGTCTGTATCTACATCAGGACAATGCAAGTGCTCACACTGCACAAAAGATAATCGAGGTTTTGGAGCTTCCAAACAGACCATCTACCGTATAGACCCGACCTAAGTCCCAACGACTTCTTCACGTTTCCAATGATCAAGATCTTGCCACGTATTTTAATGAAATTAAAAGCAAAATCAAATTTTGAAAAATTAATAAAAAGGTTAATCAAATTGACCCAATTGAAATTCAATTCCAGCTGAGTTCGGTAGTGGTTTCTCTACTGGCAAATTGTGCCCAGCTCAGCCGTAGAGGGTAAGTACCAAAATAAAGTGAGTGCGCCACCGATTTGTACGGTTAAAATCGGAAACCCCTGATGTTCCAGGCACTACTTCACCCACGGGAGATAATTAAATAAATTCAAAATATTAAACAGTACTAATTGAATTGCACAATAAAAAAAAAGCGACGATAAAGTGAGCTAAATAAAACAAAATCTCAACTAGACCCTTCTTTAATGGAAATATTAAGAATCACAAAACTGTCAAGCCTCGTGCTTGACAACGCTATTGATATTTATATAAAAAAAAATGAATATATGAATAATATTAAAAGAAAATTTTATCCCAAAATGTGTGATCACACGCAATATATAAAAAAAAATATAAACAAGAAAAATAGATCTTAACTAACTATAGTTGCGCCTTAAATCTAATTAGCTTATCTGATAATCTAGATACAATTCCTCGTCGTCCTAGGCTTCTCCAATACTTAGGCTGGTACCAAATTCAAGCCTGTTCCCAGAACCAATAGGCTTGCACCAATCACAACTAACTTAAGCTCGACTAAGTATCAGGTCAGCAATCAAAACTCAACCAAAACTAGGACTTAAACCCTTAACTAGGATTTATACATGTATCTAGGATTTCAGCCTATAACTAGGACTTAAGCCCGTAACTAGAACCCTAAAATCGTAATTTGGAATTAATAATAGCTCAAACAAATTTTAATGACTCCTCAATTAATTGACTTACTGACTTTAATACAATTTGAACACATTAACTTAAATTTGTACTACAATGAAATAATAAAAATGAATTTAAATGAATAATACAACATTTAGAAGCTGACTTCTCTGAATTTACAATTAATGATCAGAACTAATGATTTAAATGTACTCAACAAACTTAAATTTGACTTGCTAGTCACGACAAAATTATAACAATAAATTAAATCAAAATTTAACATAAAATTAATTTATAATAGTAAAAGAATAAGCAAAAGGAGTCTAGTTTCACATAAATAAACCTACATACGATACACAAAGAAATACACATGTAAAATCAAGATATTAAAACTAAAATTGCGTCTATATGGCGTTATTAATCTTATATATAAAGAAAAAAATATATAATATATTAACTCACCTATTAAGATAGGGTTGTTTTATTTCTTAAAACTCGTGACACCCCTGGCTGGTAAACGGGTGGAACAATATTCTCGTTGCTAATTGCACCAATTGGGAATTCTACCACCGTCTAAACGGTTTTAAAACACCAAATCTACCTACTGTCTGCTCTATGGGCTACCTACACTCATAGGGAACGAAAGAACCATAAGAATCGAACAACCACATGAATAAATAACGTCTTACTCACCACAGAAGATTTCCTAAAATCCGCTAAAGCGATTTCCTTACGAATCCAACAAAACTACTGAAAATCTCACTCCAATACTTGTTCGTTAGGAAAACTGAGGTTTAATTTCGTAAATCCAAAATGAATTGTCTCCGATGAATAGAGATTACAACTTAAACCCCGAAAATCTTCTCACTGCCACGTTCTCACGACAAAGGCTGGTAAAAGAAAGAGCCGATTCTTTCATATCACATACACGAAATTTTGACACACGTCGAAATAAGAGGTGGCCTCTACTACTATAGGGACAATAACCGTAGAATCTTTAGCTACCAATTTACGAACAAACAGTAGTCGTTAGATACGACTAATCTTATTATTTATCAAGATATCGATAAAAATCTCAACATTATTTAATCCCTCGTTCATTTCCGATTTTATTAAGCAAGATAGAAATATAACGGAACACTGACTGTAGAACACTATACATCAGTTATTGACAAAAGAAGAGAAATAGTACCTCAAGGATTCATAAACGTAATTTTAATAAATATACTTCTAAAAATAATTCCAGCGATATCAGGGATAATTTATGGCTAGAATAATAAATAATAGCTGGCGATTATCTATGCAGAACCAGATCAACCGGTTCCCGACCCAAATAAATCTTTAATAATGGGAAATTTTAAGGTAGGAAGACGCTTATGTTTACAAATTAAATATTTATCACTTGCGAAAATTTAACCCGTGACAATCTATTTTCCAAAATTGTCACAAAATTTGACATTACGATATTTCACGAGGGGTCCTTTAAACTTTGCCCTCAAAAAGTAAAGTGAAATAAAATAGACTTAAAACTTGAAAATTCAATCGATTTTGTTGGATAATTATCAAAAGATGACTATTTTTCACCAAAAGTAAAATTTTAATTTTTCACTAGTTGTTTTTCGAGCTTAAAAAGTAGATACAAAAATGCAATAAAAATTATATTTTCTATGCAGTTTCTATCAAATTTATAATAAACAAAACATATTTATTTATATTTATTATAGATAATTGATTATTAAAAAAAAATGTTTCACCATGTAACACTATAAATAATGTCTATATTCATCACGTGACCTCAATAATAACATTAAGTCTCATGAATACGTATTTGTCCTTTCCACTTCGGCTCTTATGGTCAGGACAAGTTCGGAGTACAATTTCAGGACTAAAATGTTAGAAAAAAATGTGCAAGCGCGTTCAATACTAACTGTATACACTGCATTCGCGATCGAAGCTGTTTTCAAAGATTTGATGTACTCCTCAAACTTAATAGTTGACTTTTATTTTGTTCTTAATGATCATTTTACAGTTTTAGTTACTAAGAATTCTTATAGACGAGTTTTAAAAACGTTTAAATAGATTAGTTTTAAGATTTGTTTAATTTATAACTGATTTATTTTTTTTTTCTTCTATTGTGTAGTTGCTTACCTGGCGAACTTTGTATCCTAACAATAATTAATGATTTATTTTTTCAATTTTTACGGGATTCTCTTATTTTTTCGATTAATTTACATGATTTTTATGACTGTTTCTGTGGATATTTTTTTTTCGTTGTAGTTTGTAATTTTTACGTTTTTGTCCCTTCAGGGTTTGATTTCTAATGAAACAAGTGTACAATAAAAAAATTCTAGAAGTTTGAATTTCAATTTTTATAAAAATCGATGCCGATTTAAAGATTTTTCCATATAAACGTTGAACCTTTATTTCACTCCTGCAGGGTTAAAAATTTTCAAAAATCCTTCTTATTATGAAAATAAACATCTCCAAGTTTCACGTTCTCACCAAGGCCTTCGACTGATATTCCCTTATGTAAATTAGAGTGCTATGTTATTTCATCTGAAACTCTAAGTTTGTTTGCGTCTTATTTGGAAAATAAAATGCAATATGTATTATATCAAAATATACAATCAGGACTAGTTCCAGTTAAAAAGGGTGTACCACAGGGATCTGGTCTGGGTCCCTTACTTTTTCTAGTATATATTAATGATTTACCCAAGGCATTAGTATTCTCTTTGCAGACGATACTGCATTATTGTCACAGGAAGCTTCAGATAATTATATGGTTGGTGTTGGTAAATGGTGTTATTTAAATAAATTAAAAATGGATAAGTCCAAAACACAGAGAATCAAATTCCCATCAAGTAAAATATGTAATCGCTCTGAGTCAATAAAAATGCTAGGAATAGTATTGGATTCTAGCCTGAATTGGGCCCAAAATATTGAAGGTCTTCGCTCAAGGCTCTCTAGTCAGATTCTAGCGATGAAACAACTTAGAATATAATTTGATAATGACACGTGAAGAACTGTTTACTTTGCCCTGGTCCATAACAATTTCTATGAAGTAATATTCTGGGGAAGAATTCATCATTCATAAAAAGAATTTTGCTTCCAGAAGGCAGTGGTACGGTTCATCGAAGAATATAATACCCCATGGAAACCTTTATACTGTCTTTGCCCTGTGTATATATACTGGAAACATGGAGGAGGGTTAATCAGCGACAGGGTGATTTTCTTAGGCATTTTGATACACATAATTACAATACACGTATTGCTGATACCTTTTGCCTCATAGATCAAGAATTTGTTTGAGTAAAATCAATAAATTAGATTTAAAGTTATATAACTTAGTTATGAGACATTTTAGGGATAAATTTATACTAGACATGAGATCGAGGAGGTTTCATGTACTGGTAAAGCAACTTGTTTTAGACCACTGCTTTTACAGTGTACATACAATCTGTCCAATTTCACTTTAGCTGTAATATGCGCAAATGAAGAAGAGAGAGCATCGCAACAAATCCAAATCGAGAGTCGAGACAGATGATCTGAGCGTCTCCCCACCTTGGTTCATCATAAACCAGTGCGCATCTCAACGTCAGAGCTAAAGTGAAATTGGGCAGATTGTACATGAATATTGTGATTTTTTTGAGGATTAAATGTTATATTTGTTGTAAATATTAATGCTGCATGTTTCACTGTTTATTTGTATTTTTTATATTTTTAAATGTAATAGTAACTGAATTTACCGATATTTGTTTATGGACAAAAGTCAATAAATTTTATATCTATCTATATATTAATTATGTTTGTAATATTTGTTATGGGACATAATAATATAGCTTTAAGATATTTTAAATCTGTAAAACGTGATTTATGTATATTTGAATTATTGGAACGAAGTTCCCTATCGCGCGTTACGAACAGTTACGACTGACGCTAGGAGCTAGCTCAAAAAAATTCATACCAAAAGTTGTCACGACACTATGCACCGACACAATGCACCGACACACGCATGTTTCTCTCTCTCAGACCAAAAAATAAATAACTCTCTCTCCCTCTCTCTCATAGATAGATATATTACAATTAAAAAGACACTATTTTAAATTAAAAGAAAATGTACATTAAAAAGAAAATACTGTAGAAAAAAACATAATTACCTATAATAGTATTATATTTTATTTCATCCTGTTTTTATAAATTAATAAATCCATAAACATTTTAAAAATAGTTCGTAACTTGACTACGTCAAATTACCTTAACTGTCAGTCACTGTCAAATATTTTAATTTTAAATTTTTTGTATTGAATTGTTAATTCCTGTTTTAAATTATAAAAAGTAATTTTAAAAAGATGTGTTATTTAAAGCTCTGGTATTGTATAAATGGACACTTTTGTTAAAAGAAACGAACTGTTAGGTAAGTAGAGATTTTATACAGACAATAATAAATGCTTATGTATGTATAAACACTCTGTTATGTTTACAAATTACTAATTCCTTCACTAATTAATCGAAAGGAACTTCGTTCCATCCGGGTGTCCCTTGACACCTCACACTTTTTTTTTCACAAAACACTGAAATTTACGTTTATATATAAAAAAAAATGGCTCTTGGTAAGCCAGGCGCATCAGTAGATTTATATTAATTAAATATATTAAAAGTATACGTTTTAGAAAAAAATGTTTTAGATAAAAGTTGTAGGTCTCATTAAGACAAACAAAAAAGTCCCCTAACATTTTTTTATACAGGGTGAAGTAAAAAAGTTACGAATTTTTTTCCATTTTTATTTGATGTCACGCCCAAACGGCCTTACCGATTTGGCCCATTAACGAACTCGACCGAGATTTTGGGACGACTGATTTTTGTACCAAATTTCATTTCGATCCGTTAAGAAATGCGACCGCTATCGTGTCCACAGATTTCGTTATATCGGAACTATACATACATACATATATATATACATATATATATATATATATATAAACTTTTGAACGGAAGGTGTTTTTGAGGTCAGGGGGGCCCAAAACGAAAAACTGTAGTGAAATTTTCCCAAAGTCGTGACCTGCGAACCAGCTGAATAGTAGATATAAATCTACTAAAAGTATATTTAATTTCTTTATACCTACAAGTCATAAAATGACATATGATCGGTAAATTGTTGAATAAAACATTTCTACGTTTCTAAATAGTAGTATAAATATTCTCACGGTATCGTATAAAGAAAATAGTCTCTACTCTATTTGGACAAATAATCGTAGCTGTTTTCAATAGAAAATAGAATTGCTAGGACACTTGATAATGAACTCTTTTAACTATTCAACCATTCCGACTTTGTTTTACCTTTAATTTATGTCTTTATTTTGCTGCCTCACTACGAAACTATTTCTATGTGAACATAGAAGCATTCTGTGTTACACATTACACCTGCGATTAACGATTTTTCGAAATTTTATACAACTATCTACAAGGTAATTACAATAAACTAATATGGATAACAATGTAATTAAATAATCATTACGTTAAAAAATTATAGTAATTAAATTAAAATATTTGAGTAGATCACTGTTATATACAGGGTGGTTTTTTAAGATGAAAGCCTTCTAACATACTGTTATGATTTAGGTGTATTGTTTTTTTTCTATTGGTTTATGTCAGCAACTCCAGGATCTTTTGTATTCTCTATTAATTTGTACAGCTCTAATGGGTAACATATGTTTGTGAAAGTACTTTGAAGTCTCCAAAAATTGACGGTAAACGAAGAACAGATCGAAGGGCAAAGAGAGTTAGTAGAAATTAAATGGCATAGGTCATAAATGTTAGATAATGGACAGGTCTAATAAGAATAGGGAATTTGATTAGCGCCATCAGAATTAAAGAAATGGAATTAATGGAAAAGAAGAAGAAGAAGAATCAGAAAATAATGGAAAGAAATTGCCAAGTGGTTTCCATTGTTCTGAGTTCAGTTTTCCTCAAATTATGTGAAAAGTCTAAAAACGTACAAAACAGGAACAAAAATTGATATCATTACGCGTATATACGCAAATGATAAACTTTTAAAACTCACTTAATTTAATTTACACAACAGTTTTTAACACCGTATCTTATACGAGCCCAGACGCATATGAATTGGACCAAAACAAATAATAAACACAATTTTATTTTTCTGAATTAGAATTTATTTTACTATTATAAATTCAACGGATACGATTAGGCTTACTTGATACTATGTGGTTTTGATAATTAATCAACAATATATAAGACTTTTATCAACTACAATAATTATAAAATAAACAAAAAGGAAAAAAAATGTCTGGCGCAAATTAATTGGAACAAATATTAGGCAGCGTTACCACTGTGTGACGTCACCCTTACGTTTTATTACGGCATCAATTCTCTTTGGCATAGTGCCTACTAATGTTTGACAGTAATCTGGTTGAAAGTTATTCCAAATTTCCTGAACTTTAACCTTTAATTCAGGAATTGTGCGAACTGGTGTAGTTCGAAGTGCTTTTTTCATCTGATGCCAAAGAGTTTCGATAGGAGATAGATCAGGACTGCTTGAAGGCCATTTTAAAACAGGAATATTCATTTCCTGCAACCATGATGTTATGGATTTCGCTGTATGGCAGGCTGCGCCATCTTGTTGGAATATAAATCCTCCATCTGGCAGTTGAATATCATTAATGGAAGGCAATAATTCTTCTTGTAAAATACTTTTATATTTCGCAGCATTGACAGTACCATCAGTGAAAAGGAGATGTCCAACTCCTTGTGAGGACATACAGCCCCAGACCATCACAGATGCCGGGAACTTAACCTTTCTTTTGAGGCAATCTTTGTGATATTCTTCCCCTGGCATTCGAATAACTCTACTTCGTGTATCGCCAACACAGACCTCAAACTTAGATTCATCACTCCAGATAACTGAATCCCATTGACGTTGAACCCAGTTTCGGTGCTCTTTGGCCCATAATAATCGATTTCTTTTTTGTTTCTCTGTGAGAAGTGGCTTTTCCTTTGCCTAAAGTGAGATGATAAATTTGAATGTTTAAGATAAGATAAGGTTTCTTGTAAAAACTTACTTTGTAGAATCCATATCCCTTTTTTTTCATTCTCCTCAAACAAATTTCTTTTGAAATTGGTCTACCAATTGCATGGGCCCATTTTACAGCCAATTCTCGAGAAGAAGCTCGGCGATCTTGTTTAATAAGTGTCCGAAGAGCACGATCATCTCTTTCGGTAATCTTAGAAACACGGCCAGTTTTAACTTTTGTTTCAACATTTCCGGTTTTTTTAAAATTTGAAATTATATTTCTCACAGTTCCTTGAGGAATACTTAAATTTTGAGCAATTTTATGTCCAGAAAGTCCTTTATTGTGGGCCGCAACAATAGAATTTCGTAAATCGTCAGATAAACACTTTCCGCGAACCATTTTGACAAGTAACTAAATCACAGAACTAAATTGAATCACATAACTAACGTCAAAAATTATTTCTTCAACGCCCACTTGATAAAATAATTTTCAGAAAAAATTATACAAGAGATTTTATTGGATAAATAAATATTTATTATTATGATTTTGTGATGGTCCAATTAATTTGCGCCAGACATTACTTTTTTTTTTGTTTATTTTAAAATTGTTGCGATTGATAAAAATATTATGTATTCTTGATTAATTATCAAAACCACATGGTATCAAATAAGCTTAGTCGTATCCGTTGAATTTATAATAGTAAAATAAATTTCAATTCAGAAAAATAAAATTGTGTTTATTATTTGTTTGGTCCAATTCATATGCGACTGGGCTCGTATAAAGAAACATTTGCGAACATACGTTTTTATAGCATTATTTCTCCCTTTAAAACCTTTTGTACTTATTTACTAACTTTCTGTATATACGATATGGTTTTCCTTTGGGACGCACTTTTGCGTTCACTTCCGGGAGTGTGATTGTCCTTTAGGGAATCGCTTGCTGAGGTTAGTTTTTTTTAATTTAGTTTTTATTAGACAGTATTTTGTTAATTTGTAGCTTGATACGATTGTCAAGAATAAATTAATTAATTACCATCTGTAATTTTATCTTGTTGTATGGGTGATGTTTTGGTCTGAAATTTTTAATGTAGAACACAAATCTTAATTTCTTTTTAATAGTTTTTATACGGTTCAGTTTAAGGTATTCTCATTTGAGCCTTTTTATTATCTTCCAATGCCATCATTTTATGTACCTATACTTCTGTTTTGCTTATACGCACCTTAAATTCTAATTTAAACCGAAATTTAATTTAGTTTACTTAGGATTTTATGAAGACTTTAAAGGCAATTAATTATAAGATTTGAATCTACAAAAATCATATAACAACGTAGTAAAAAGCTTAATAATAATCATCAAATTTTCTTTTATATATAAAATTTTCTCTTTCAAATATGTATTTGGGTCTTCGAATAGAAGAAGAAAATAATCATACACCTACCATGCTCTGTTTTATTGTTTATTTGTTTTGATAGCGGCATAAAAGCAATCCATAATTATTTATGAAATTAATAAACAAACAAAAATTCTCTTGCGGCTTTGAAAAAGAACGTAAGGAGAAAGAAGAGTCAATGTTGATGTTTTTCTTTTGATAAGGCTAACGAGAAGTTGTTTACTGTTTAAAACAAATATTTAGTTTGGTACCTCGATAGAGATTTAATTTTTTTAACAACTACTGATCATATTCAACACTAAAGAGATATATTTGTTATCATTATTTTATAAACATGTGATAGATGTCGCCTGAGTCGAAATTTTTTTGCGCAAACTCCGTCTCAACCTGATTAGTCTAAAAAAACGTATATAGACAAAAGTGAGCTGGGTTTAAACTAATCCAATTTTCACCTTAGGCAAGACAACACGAATATCACTTTGCGGTGCTCACCGATGCACCTGTGATTAGGGTTGACATCGTCTTCTTGTGTTTTAATAGAAATTCGATATACAAAAACTGCTCAAATTGGGTCCTCAGCTCATTACTTGGGGCGTTTTCGGGATCACATATATCTGTAAAGAGATAGTCACCGAAGCACCTGATATCCAGGTTAAACTTATCTACTGTAGTTTTATAAAAATTTTATAGCACTCCAGTGGACGAGGTTAATCCTGGGCACCAGATACTTTGGAGGCCATCGTTTTCTGCTACGTATCCTTGCCTGCCTTGGTAGAGCCTTCATACGTTTAAGGGTTTAAGCAAAAAATTTTGATCCTGGTGGTTTTAACATTATTATTGGATTCAGTGAAAGAAAAGCAGTTTGCGATATATTAAAATTCTCATTATTATCACACTTTCTAGAATGACAGAATATTTCATTACATTCCAGCAAATATTCAATGAGTTTCAATAGAATACAGCAGATTCAAGAAAATGAGAAAAAAGTGAAGATATTTAAAAATCAGGGTGAGATTGTATCTTTTATTTTGTAAATTCAGGGAAATAGATATAAAATAAAAATAAAAGAACTTCTCGATCACATACCAGACATGTTGCTAAGTTCCCATCGCGGTGAAAAATACCTTCTACACCCAATTAGATCGAAAATCCGACATTTTGTTTATTAGATTCCCATTGTAGGACAGACAATTATCGGCTCGAAATGTCATTTGTCAAGATTTATGCGCGTTCTAAATGCTGGCTGCGAATTTCCGAAAATTTGAAAGAGGGGCCCGAATTGGAATTTTTGCAGTCTTTGTCGGTCTACTGGTGCGTTTTCGGGTCCAAGTCGGTGCATGGACGCGTGCTGAATATTAAACTTTCAAACAATGCTCAGGAATCCGCTAATAGTTCGAACCAAATATGTACCGAGCTTAACAAAACATGTCCTGTATCAAACCAGTGGTGGAGTATCATCTAAGAAAATAACCATATACTATAATAGTCTATTTTTATCAAAAATTATCCGAGCAACTGCTTGTATGTATTGAAATAGGCTCTCTAAAAGGGATCTAATGATTTTGTTGAAATTTGAAATAGAGGTGCACACAAGTGCAAAAAATCGATCTAGCTGGGTACCACGTCTGAGAAAATTGGTTTTTAGTTTCATTTTTTCACCCAAAATCATTTTCCCACATAAGATATGGAAGTGGTTGTTAATATTTTTCACGAGCAAAGCTTGGTCATCCAGGTACTATATATTAATAGAGTTGAATTCATAGAAGTTTACAAAAGAATGTGGATACCAAGTATGCAGAGAAACAATGAAGACAGAAGTTCATAAGTAAGGTTTTCGGTCTAAAAAAACTGTCAATAATTTTTTTCAATAAATTGTAGCGTTCGGAAATTTGCCTCTTTCGCTTATCCAACCATTTTTAAGGGAAAAATATTTTTGGTTACGCTTATGTTAAGAAGTGCAGTTCAAGCATGGCAGTTGAGTCGAATCGAAGAGCAAGCGCCCCATTATGCAGAATTGTATTTTAATTTTGTCGCGATCTCTCATAAACATAAAAGGAGGCACGATGACGCCCTTTTAACATTTCAAAACAACATTTTTACATAAATCAGCGTTAGTTTATTTGAAAAAACTATGCCGTTTACAAAAAAAAAAATTGACCAGTCGATAAAGGTACCGCGATACAGTCCGCTTTTGGCGGGATTTTTTATTTTGCGCTTCTTCGGTTCGATCTGTAAAGTAAAATAAACCGAATATAACGAAACACTGAATATAACTCTTCATTTTAGAATCGTTATTTTCTTTGTTGTTGACAGTAGAAATTTGACGTTTGATTTTTCAAGTGTCAATGTCATAGGATTGATATTTGAGGCAAATTAACATTTCAAAACAACATTTTTACAAAAATAAATGGTCGGTAAATAAAGGTACCGTGCATTTGGAGGAGTTTTTATTTTGCCCTTCTTCAGTATAATCTGTGAAGTAAAATGAATGGAAGACCAAAGATTTTTTTTGTTATTGTTGACGATTACAAATCTGACGTATGACATTTGAAGTATCAACGTCATAATATTGATATTTGACACATTTCAGCTGTGAGAAATGTTTTATTTGGATTGGTCTTATTTGGGTGAAAGATTTTTTTTTTTTTATGATCAAGCACAAGCACTGCAGGAAAAATCCTTTAAGGCGCTCTGAGAGCGGTGCGTGTGCGAAGAAAGCGATTCACGTTGTTCTTGAATCGTTGAAGATTATATTCGGTGGGAAATACGGCCTCAGAAAGGCCGTTCCATAAAGAGGATGTCCTCCAGAAGAAAGAGTTCTTAAACAATGATGTTCGAGGAGTATTAAGTTGAACCACATAGGGATGGGCGGAAGTGGTTTGTCGTGTATTTCTGCTATGAATTGCTCTAGTTGGAATCAAGCGGGCAATGTCAGTAGAACACTTGCCATGGAAATATTTGTAAAAGAGGGTCAAATCACCAACCTGTCTTCGATGTTCTAAGCTGTCAAGGTTCTTGGTTAGCTCGTGGTCACCGATCAGGCGAATGGCTCTCCTTTGGATCGAATCCAACAACCGAAGGGTATGCTTCGGTGCAGAACTCCAGACATGAGAGCAGTATTCCAGTGATGGTCGAATCTGGGCTTTGTAGAGTGTCAAAAGTTGTTGTGGTGTATACAGCTTTTTGGTACGGAAAAGTACACCGAGTTTCTGAGAAGCTGTCCTGGCGATTGTTACCACGTGATTATGCCAAGACATATCTCCTCCCAGATTGACACCCAGTAAATTAATAGACGAAGCCAGTGGAATTGCGTGTCCTGCCATGACTATATCTGGTTCTGCAATGTTAACCTTCTTAGAGAAAACTGCTGCCTGGGTTTTTTTAGCGTTAAATTCGACTTGGTTACTGTCACCCCAAGACAAAATTTCTTCTAGGTCTTTATTGAGTCGTGATACTTCATGCTGTCTGCGAAGATGTGCGTCAGCAGCCGATGTTCGAAAATTCAAAGTAAACGATGAGATAAGTGTGCTGTCGTCAGCAAAGCTATAAATTGGATTTTCTGTCTTCGCTAGAAGGTCGTTAATGTATAGTAAGAAGAGGGTTGGGGATAATATGGACCCTTGAGGAACACCAGCATTGATGGTAAAGGTGTCCGAGAGAAACCCGTCAATCGCCACTTGCAGAGAACGGTCCTGAAGAAAGCTAGAAAGCCATGAACAGAATCGACCGGGCATACCGTAGGATCGCAGTTTACTTAGGAGCCCCTCGTGCCAGACACGATCAAATGCTTTAGAAATGTCTAGTGCAATAGCCCGGGACTCCCCATGATGTTCGACTGCGTTGCTCCAAAGATGGGTGACATATGCTAGGAGGTCTCCTGTTGATCTGGACTTACGAAAGCCGTACTGATGGTCGCTGATAATATTAAGGCCATCTAGGTACTTTAGAAGTTGTTGGTTAATAGCTTTCTCCATCACTTTTGATATAACTGAAAGCAATGCGACAGGTCGATAGTTGTTTGGCATGGTTTTCTTGCCTTTCTTTGGTATAGGCTGAACTCTTGCCTTCTTCCAGCAAGATGGAAATATTCCTTTTTTGTAGGATAGGTTAAAAAGTCTACAAAATATTGGTGTTAGCTCATCAGCGCATTCCTTGAGCACTATAATAGGAATTTCATCTGGACCAGAAGCCTTCCTGACATCGAGCCCTTTAAGAATTCGTTTGACAGGACGCTGACGGAATACGATATCAGTCATTTCCGATTGAACTGCTGGAATGTTCGGTGGTGTTTTTCCCTGAAAGTCTACGTTGGAATGAGAAGAAAATATTTGGGTCATTCTTACCGGTTTGAAATTTAACATATTACATTTCAAGAGTCAATATTGATATTTGACACATGTCAACTGTCAAAAATGTTTGATTTGGATTTTATTACTGTTTTGGATTGGTCTTACTTGGGTGGGAAATTACATCCAATATATTAATTTAACAACTTTACATTTATTTATTTATTTTTCGTTGGTGGAGGAGTGTCTGAAATCAGAATTTGGTGGCAATGTCTGGCAGAGAAGTGGCTTTCGGCCAAAATGAATCACAGAGTGTGCTTTGTCAGTTGGGCGACGTGCCAAATTTACCACCCATTAACAAGACACAGTGACGTACCCAGGTAAATTACAATAAGATAAATTACAGCTATTAATAAAAATTATCATATGTTTCAAAACGCGTTACGTGTTAAAATTATTTACCAGAAATTATATCTAATTCCCAATTAATCCAATTAATGGTTTTTATACAATCACAAAAATAATATGTTAATAGAAGAAGTATCCGAAAGAACACAAGAAGACTATAAAAGAAACAACTAACAAAACAGTAATTGAATTGTATTTTAAACATTAACTGTACTTAAAATTACAACATCATCAAAAGATCAATTTTCCAATTAACCTTTAATCTCTCTCCGAAAATTTGTTTTTCGGAAAATTGTATAAAATGTTACAGTTGGTTAGAAGAAGGTCAGAATGTCAAAGTCGTAAATATTAACTAATACCCATTGTGAGAACTCAATAAGTAGAATAATTAGGTATAGTAGTTAGGTGTGGTAATTTAAATTGTTATATTTATATACAGGATGAATCAACTTTAATACTTCTGGTCCGCAAGATCACCTGATTTAAAATTTTTTGAGTTTTTTATAAGGAAACAAAAATTTTTGAACATACCACTCCTGTAAATGACCTCGAAGAGCAACAGCAAAGACTAGAGCAGGCATTTTTTTTTTATGGTCAAGCACAAGCACTGCAGGAAAAATCCTTTAAGGCGCTCTGAGAGCGGTGCGTGTGCGAAGAAAGCGATTCACGTTGTTCTTGAATCGTTGAAGGTTATATTCGGTGGGAAATACGGCCTCAGAAAGGCCGTTTCACAAAGAGGATGTCCTCCAGAAGAAAGAGTTCTTAAACAATGATGTTCGAGGAGTATTAAGTTGAACCACATAGGGATGGGCGGAAGTGGTTTGTCGTGTATTTCTGCTATGAATTGCTCTAGGTGGAATCAAGCGGGCAATGTCAGTAGAACACTTGCCATGGAAATATTTGTAAAAGAGGGTCAAATCACCAACCTGTCTTCGATGTTCTAAGCTGTCGAGGTTCTTGGTTAGCTCGTGGTCACCGATCAGGCGAATGGCTCTCCTTTGGATGGAATCCAACAACCGAAGGGTATGCTTCGGTGCAGAACTCCAGACATAAGAGCAGTATTCCAGTGATGGTCGAATCTGGGCTTTGTAGAGTGTCAAAAGTTGTTGTGGTGTATACAGCTTTTTGGTACGGAAAAGTACACCGAGTTTCTGAGAAGCTGTCCTGGCGATTGTTACCACGTGATTATGCCAAGACATATCTCCTCCCAGATTGACACCCAGTAAATTAATAGACGAAGCCAGTGGAATTGCGTGTCCTGCCATGACTATATCTGGTTCTGCAATGTTAACCTTCTTAGAGAAAACTGCTGCCTGGGTTTTTTTAGCGTTAAATTCGACTTGGTTACTGTCACCCCAAGACAAAATTTCTTCTAGGTCTTTATTGAGTCGTGATACTTCATGCTGTCTGCGAAGATGTGCGTCAGCAGCCGATGTTCGAAAATTCAAAGTAAACGATGAGATAAGTGTGCTGTCGTCAGCAAAGCTATAAATTGGATTTTCTGAGGAACACCAGCATTGATGGTAAAGGTATCCGAGAGAAACCCGTCAATCGCCACTTGCAGAGAACGGTCCTGAAGAAAGCTAGAAAGCCATGAACAGAATCGACCGGGCATACCGTAGGATCGCAGTTTACTTAGGAGCCCCTCGTGCCAGAAACGATCAAATGCTTTAGAAATGTCTAGTGCAATAGCCCGGGACTCCCCATGATGTTCCACTGCGTTGCTCCAAAGATGGGTGACATATGCTAGGAGGTCTCCTGTTGATCTGGACTTACGAAAGCCGTACTGATGGCATGTCATCTAAACCTAAGAGCTTATTTCTTAAACTTTGTACAGAGCACATTGGGTCACCTTGTAGACGATATTTCTTCACTACAAAGAAATAAAATGTAGTTTCAGCTGGATTTTGCTACGGCGTATTGTCGTAAGAAAGCAATTAGACGAAACTTTTTGACAAAGATACATAGGACGAAACTCACTCACCTCTTTGAGGAAAAATTTTTAATACGTCACTCCTGTAAATAACCTCGGGAAGCCTTAGCAAAGAGTAAAATTTTTGGACAAAGAAGAAGCGGAACTATAACATGTTCTTTAAAATCACCTGATTTAATCGTTTATAACTTCTTTGGGAGAAACAAAATATTTTAAACATGCCCCTTCTATAAATAACCTCGAAAAACTCCAGCAAAGTTTAGAATCCTAGCTAACAAGGATGTTTCGGAGAGTGTTTGACAGTCCTTGCGACCAAGATGTCAATAAATGCATTAAAATTGAGTAGGGCATTTTGGACATCTATTTTAGTCTGTTTTTGTCGTTTGTTAATATATATCATTGTTTTTTAAAATCATTAAAAAATTGTGTTAAACGCAAAAAATGTTAATTTGCGGACGCAGTATGTTTATAAGGATTTTGCTACTAATCTTGGAACGAAGTTTTTTTTCCCCTCGTAGATTATTAATTTTTATTTTTCTGTTTTTTTATCATTTTTATTCTGTTAACGTTAAATGGTTAATTACTTATTTTTTCTGTTATTGTTTTTTACATTGTTTTGTATAACTTCGACAGGACCTTTAGAATCATTAATGAGTTAAAAATATTTGAAATGTAAACAAAATTTTGTATAAAAAACTTATTCTCCGAAATCCGGCTCATTTTCATCAACATTTGTCTTAAAACCTGTCAATAACACAAAAGAAAAATATCTACTCCATATAAATAAAAGCAAAATATTTGCAATTCCCAACTGCAGAACTCTAGCCAGGCTTAACTGTAAATTGTCTGGTTTCGCGTCTACTCCATTGGTAACAACGTGGTCTTCATACATAAATCATGACATCGAAGATTCTTCAAATGTCTAAGAGCTGACTTGATGCATTTCGACGATTCCTCAAGTCGGTTTTCGATTGTTATTAAAAATCATTTAACGAAAAAACATCGCGAAAAAGCTTCGACAGTTTTAAATGATGCACAGGGCGAGCGCAACATTACTTTTTCGTATATATAACTTGACAAACTTGAAAAACTTACTTTATAATTAATTTATTTGATTAACGTAATGGATAGTTGTATCTTTTCAACCACCAACGATGTTTTTTTAATGTTTTATTTTATGAAAAATAGAGAAAATGAATTTCTTATACACCCACTAAAAAACTGCATTTTTTTTTTCGATTACAAATATAATATTTCGTTCATTACTGGGACATAATAAACTGTTTGTCAAAATTAGCACATCACTTAAAAATTCATTAAACTTTGATACCAACATCTTCCCAATCGCTGTTAGGATTTGAATGTTTTTTTTTTCAATTGTTGCTGTGTTATTGGTGAATAAACTACTGCGAGGAAAATACAAAAAAATTAAATCCACATCTCTGGAAAAATCTAAGATAAATTGATTTTTAAAAAAGCAAAATGCTCAGAAGACCTGGGGTTAGAAAATTCTGTAGTAAGCCTACACAATCTGATATTGTTCACAGAATATGTTTAAACGCCATGCATAATATGTGAATCATCATCATATCATACCAGTTTTGTACACTGCAGCACATAGGTCTCCCTGGTTTGCTTCCACACTTCTCTATTATGGGCCTCCAGTTAGTATGAATAGGTTTAATGTTGTCTGACCATCGAGTTGGTGGTCGTCCTCCCGTTCGGTGTCTCCACTCCACAATTCGCTTGGTCCATCTGTTGTCCCAGATTCTTGGAATGTGTCCTGCTCAGCTCTAGTTCAGGTTTGTTATTCTCTCTATTGCATCACTTTTGTTCTTCTGCTAAGTTCAGTGTTTGTTTGGTCTCTTAGGGTCAATATCCTAGCATTGACCTTGTCACGGGTTAAAATTCGCTCTAGTTATAACTAAATTCTTACCTTATAAATTCCTCATTACTAAGGGCTAAATCGAGTCAGGAACGAGTAAATTTTGGTTCGACAATAGATAATAGTCTATTGTTTATTATTCTGGCCATAAATTATTCCTAATATTGCTAATATTGTTTTGAAAGTATATTTATTAAATTCAGATTATGAATTCTTGTGGTTATGTTTATTTTTTGAAATTACTGTCACTTTCGTTTTCACCTGACTGAAGAACTCTTTCTTTCTTTTGTCGACAACTCGACGTATTGTGGTCTACAGCCAGTTATTCCGTTATATTGCTATCTAGCATATTAAGATTGAATATGATCGAGAAATTGAGTAATGTTGAGATTTTTGTTGTTATCTTGACAAGTAATAAGATTAGTTGTATCAAACGACCACCGTTTGTTCGTAAACTGGTAGCTGTCGACCTTCGGTTATTGTCCTTACAGTAGTAGAGGCCATTTATTTTTGCAGTGTGTCAAATTTCATGAAAGGAAACACGTTGGGAGTTCTTTCATTTCCACTTTGACTTGAAAACTTGTCGTTAGTAGATTTTTTTGGTTTAAGTTTTTTAATCTCGGTGCATCCGGGTCAATTAATTTTGGATTTTTGTAACTAAACCTCATCTTTCCATTTTGAATCATGTGGAGTTGATCCTGTAGTTTTTGGGACGGATTCTTTGGAAAGAAACCGCATAGTCGGATTTTAGTAAAATCTTCGTTGATAGCCCACAGAACAGACAGTGGAATATTTGGTAAATTCAATACCGTTCAGGTAGCGAATTGTGGTTAGAATTCCCTATTGGTGCAGTTAGCAACGAGAATATTGTTTCACCTGTTTACCAGCTAGGTGTGTCACGATTTTAAAGAAAGAAACCCTATTTCAATGGGGTCCTAGATACAGGCATAAGTCCTAGTTACGGGCTTAAGCCTTAGATATAGCTGAATTTTGTGTGCAGACCTGATACTTAGTACGGAGCTTAAGTTATTTGTGATTGGTGCAAGCCTATTTGTTTTTGGGAACAGGCTTGATTTTGGTACCGGCCTAAGTATTGGAGAAGCCAAGGACTGCAAGGAATCGAATTTAGTTTAACAGATAAGCAATATTAGACTTAAGTCGTGACTATAGTTTTTAGTTAAAATTTATTTTCCTCTTTGTATTGCGTGTGATCACACATATTAGATAATTCTTTTTATATTATTCTTATATTTTTTTTTATATCGATAACGTTGTCAAGCGCAATGTTTGACAGTAGTGTAAATTCTTTACTTTTATTAAAGAAGGGTCTAGTTGATATTCTGTTTAATTTAGCTCACTTTATCATTTTTATAGTACAATTCAATTAATACTGATTAAAAATTTTAAATTTATTTAATTATCTCCAGTGGGAAAGGTAGTGCCTGGAACAACAGGGGTTTCCGATTTTAACCGTTTAAATCGGTGGCGCACTCACTTTATTTTGGTACTTACCCTCTATGGCTGAGCTGGGCACTAATTTGCCAGTAGAGAAACCACTACCGATCTCAGCTGGAGTTGAATTTCAATTGGAAAAATTTGATTAACCTTTTGATTAATTTTTCAAAATTTGATTTTATTTTATTTTCATTAAAAGTACGTGGCAACCTTTCCATTGCTCGTTGTGCTACTTTAATTTTCTGAGTAACATTTCTCTTGTTAGTGTCAACGTCTTGGCGTCATAAGTTAAGACAGCAGAACACATCTTTGTCCTTTAGACAAATCGGCAAGTCTGATTTAAATATATGTCGAACATTTCCTAATACTGTCCACCTTCTCCCAGATTTTTTAGAACTTGAAGATGATCGTTCGTACCAAGCTTGTATCCTTGGTTGATGAAAGTCCAATTTGGCATTTAATCTGTTCGAAATAATACAGCGTGATGCATTGCATTGTTCTATTTCTGCTGCACTTTTTCCTGGGTGAGGCATTCGCTAAATAGTATTCGTAGACGCTGAAATAGTTTATAACCTCCTAATTTAAGAACTTCAATGGCTACTCCATCCTCGCTTGAAAATTAATTGTTTATTATTTGGGAGATCGACATTTGTATCTCCAAGATCGTGATTTCTAGTTTATTTTGTGAAAGCATGGGGTTTGTTTAGCCATATCTCGTCACGCTGGCAATTGCAGGTTGACAAATGCTGTTCAGGAAAATATTTGTAATCAAAGTTTAATGAAAAGCAGTTTATATATATATTTTTTAAATAAGTAGAGAAGGAAAAAAATCTACATTTTTTGTAATAATACCAAAGTTTTTGGGTTTTACACTTGCTGATCAGGAGTTCCTGATATTACGTTTGAACAAACAAACTAATAAACTCTTCAGCTGTATAATATTAGTAAATATAAAGGATTCAAAAGAACTATATCATCATATAAAAATCGTATCACGTAACGTTCCAACAAGCTATTTTTGCAGTATTTTTATTAAGAGAAGACCGTTTTCCTTAAAAAAATGAGTTTCCGTAATTTTCCAGACCTTTCTTGAGGCGAATACTTCTGGAAATGAGTTCCGGTGGCAGTGGATCATTACGAGAACAATGAGGCTCGTAAAATAGGATTGAAATATCCCTCGTTTGCTTTCATGATGAAAACTAAAGCATTTTCTGACACGCTTTATTTTGCTTTAGAAATGCGATGGTATAATACTGCCAGTCTATAATCGTAAAAGTGGTTGGGATATATGTATTAAATTTCGGATTTTTATATATGAAGATGTCATATCTAAAGATTTGATTAAAAACGTTTAAATATATAGACGATGCTATAATTATTAATGTGTTACAGATTTTGGCATCCATTCAACGTTTCTACATATACTTAGGTATAAATATGAGTCATCATCAGTATGTGTGTATATATTTGTATATATGTAACAGTTAAAAAATAGATAAACAAGTTCAATGAAATGCCAGGAAAAGGCCAATACCATAACGATAATAATAATAAATCAAAGGACATTTTACTTATTCTTATATTATTTTATTAAACGTATGATCGGTTGTTTAGTCATTATATAATACTGCAGCAGCATTGTTTTAGCCACTGCCTAGTTTGTGGGTGTGAAACAACATTCAGTATTTAGATCATTTGAGCATCTTTGTTTTACACGTACATAAATCCAGGTAGTCTGGAACTCAACTTTAATAAATAAATAGAGCATAACCGTAGCAAATGTACCGAAAAAAACTAATAGCCAAATAGAAACTCAAAATAGACTCATCCATTTAATACAGTTTACATAGAAAATATCATAAAGGTTATGAAATAGTTTTTTTTTAATCAATAGAATAGCAAAGCAAATAGTTTATTATACGAGTGTAAGATAAAAAGTTTCTGGTATTATAAAATATAGTTGTGAACACGATTTTCCATTTATTTGGGAAAATTTTTGGCCAAAGTGTGTCAAAGCAGGTACCCCGTCAAAATAGCTCTGACAAAATAGCTCCCGATAAAACAGCCCGCCAACAAAATAGCCCCCGACAAAACATGATAATCATGTCAATATTTTTACTTTATAATACTCTTCAAACCTCCAAAAATTAAAATTTTAGATGGCTTTTTTAGTCTTTTTTTTTCCATTGGTTCATGTTACCCACTCCAGGATCTTGGTCTCCTCTACCAGTTTGTAGGTATTAAGGAAGGATTCTGTATGTTTGTCGAGGCACTCTTCAAAAATATCTCTCTGCGATCCAATAATAATAATAATAATAATAATAATAATAATAGATACAGTATGTAATTTAACTGTTTCAGGGTTCCTGTCGCATAATCTGCAGCTTAGGTGTCGATTAAAAAGTCTCAGGGTTTGCAGGTGTCTTGACCGGTGCATGGCCCTTAAGGAATCCTGTAATGATTTACAGCTGATTCCTGCACATTTGTTCAATACACATTCTTCTGTGTGCTTGGCCATGGTATTTCAAATTTTGGTTATCTACAAATCTAGATTTTCATTTGGCTCTGACTCGTACTTCTTAATACATTTAGAGCTACCTCTAAAACGTAAATCCTTTTTTTTACTTTTCCTCATTTTGATGTATTTCTGCCTGGAATATTTTCGTAGGCAGGTATTTGGGAACCATCATTTGCTAGATATCTTCTCTAATTTCCTACCTTGTTTTGTAGATCATGATCTAACAAAAATGTTTTTCAGATGTAGAAGCCCATCCTCTCCGGCCCTTAAAGATTGTGTGAATAGAAGGAGGGTATAACAGGACTTTTACCTGCTGCAGTTGAAGTACCTCTCAGAGAATTAGTCTTTAAACGTTAGCTTGATGATGGCTTTTTTTGTCGGATCTTTGGCCACCATACCAAAGAGCAATATGTTATAAATCCAGTTGTCTGATTTTAAACCCCAAGTTTTACCGTAAGTGGGTTTGGCTACAATTAAAGCCCTTATTAAAGCCCTTTTGCGTAGTATTTAAGATGGTACAAAGGTAAGTTTTTAGTCTCATATCACCCCAAGGTACTTAACCTCCCTCAACACTGTCAAAATCTAATTTTTTTTTACAGTTGCATCATCAATTCTTTTAACTTTCTTATTCGGGGTTTCTTTTCACTATTGTTTGTACATAAACCGCTTCCAAATTTTCCTATTGCTGTTTTCTAGTTTCCTATACTTTTTAGTATTTTTTACATTTCCATAATCCCACATATGTCAATTACCTTAGACACTACTACTTTTACAAATTCGATAAAAATAAAATCTGACTAAAGCGAAATAAATTTGGCAAAAATTTGTTTGTGCAACCTACAAATGCATCATCGAAAAGTTGTAAAAATTTTAAGTCGTAAATGAGACATAAAGGTAAGCCAACTTTGCTTGATTACATAATCTGTTTCCTATTTTGAGTAAGATTTCGTATGCATGAGTACGAGTCTCGTGAATTTTCTAACCCACTCGCAACTATTATTTTACATTTTTCCGGGTTTTCGTGAAAAACTAACAACGATGCCAAATTTTAGTAAGAATTTCTAAAAGAAATTATTTTATATATTTTCTTATTGAACTTTTTTACGATATCTTTAAGGTTTTCTTATACTTTATCAATTTTTCTTATGTGTTCAAAAGCTTTTTCGATTACCTCTTCTATTTTAACTACTATAGTTGTTAATAAAAAAAAAAAAGTCAGGGTATAACGGGTAAAACCGTAGTCATATACTCGGACAGCCAAGCAGCTCTAAAGGCGATAGTCTCAGCACAAATAAGCTCACAGCTGGTGTGGGACTGCGTTGGGGCCCTGACACATGCCGCAAGTCAAAATTCTCTGACACTGGCATGGATACCAGGACACTCAGGGTTTCGAGGCAATGAGAAGGCTGATGAACTGGCCCGTGCGGGAGCTAATACCCCAATGATTGGCCCGGAACCATTCGGCGGAGTTGCTGACACATTCAGAAAGGCAGCCATTGAGAAATGGAGGCTAGAGAAGGCCCAGGAGTGGTGGGAAAAATCACCGGGCAAGCGTCAAGCCAAAGTCTTCATAAAGGGACACTAGGCGAAGTTTACTGCAGAGCTGCTATCACAAAGACGAAACGATGTCAGAATGATTGTCAGCCTCTTGACAGGACATTGTAGGCTCAAGAAACACATGAGTCAGATGAACTTGGCAGATGAAGACATTTGTCGATACTGCCAAGAGGAGGAGGAGACCGCATTTCATGTCCTATGCCAATGCGAAGGTCTTGCAAGGACGCGGTATCTAGTACTGGGAGAGGAGAAACTGGCTGCTCCAAGTTATGCGGAGTGGCCACTGTCAAGGCTATTAAGTCTCATTAAGAGGGCAGGGCTGGACAAGGTTCTCTAATCCTATTCTTGAGATAATGGGTGGTCACAATAGATCTGCAAAGGTCGCAGTGATACAGGCTAACAGCCAACCCAATAAACATCTAATCTAATCTAATAAAAATAAGATTTCTGAAGACGTTCCAGTTTGTTCTTTTGATGGTTTCCTCTTCAATTTCTTCTCCTTCTTCTATAGATAGGATGATGGGATTGTGTGCTCCATTTAGGTCTTCCAGTTTGTAGACTTCCATTTGCATATTCTTCTCCGCTGCTATATTACAATATCGATGACATCTGGCCTTCCTTCATTTGGTGGGTAATGTGTAGGATGGTGTGGACCTATTACTATGCATTCTGAACGGTTGTCTTCAAATTCCGTCATCTCCTTCCATTTGTGTTCAGTATCCTGCTGTGCCACACTAGGAACATGGTGTTAAGGTCTTCAATTCCTATTACGCTTTAGTTCCTTTCCAAAATTTCAATATGCAGGATGTCGTTTGATTTTTTATAGATTGATGCTACTTTGATGCGTCCATATTTTCTTGCTAAAAGACCAGGTTATATAAGATCGAAACTATTGAACACAAAGTTTTTAAATGCTGGTTTAAAAGCTTTAATTGTTTGTCTATATCCCCCAATACTAAAGTGTATGCACAGAATTTGTTTCTGCCAAAAAGACCTTTAAAAGAAAACAGCAACATGAAGAACTAATTAACTCACACTACAGTTCCACTTCGTCCACCCTGAATTTGCACTAAAATGCCGAAAGTGTGTATACTAGTTTTCTCAACCTTGCCTGGCAAAAGGTCTCGCGGAGACGTCTCGGAAGGGATTAAGTAGTGGACAAACTAAAATTGTTAATCTACGTTGGAATTAATAATAATTAGAACTAAAAATTGATAACTTTAACACGAAAACAACTTGGATTGACAAATTCACATTGTACGATGTTAATGAAATTTCCATTTAAAGAAAAGTTTAGTTAGCATTTTTTATGAATGATTATGATTTGTTCCAAATTAGACAATCTGCCAAAATATATAATCGTCTAGTCATTATTTAATCTCAATTTCCTATGTCTCTACCTCCGACTTCCTGTCACTTAACGGACTTATTTAACAGAAATGACAATCGTTTTTCAACATGTCTTAAAAATATACCAGACATACTATTTAACTCATATTTTAAGTGAAATTATGAATGAAGTAGGTACTTTTTGACGCAATTTACTTGTGTTTTATTACATGTCGACGTTTTTATGTCAATAAACCTTTATTACTTTTTATTAGTTGCAAAGTTATTTTTTAATGTAGATACTTAAAAAAACGTTTAAATTCAAATAACTAAGAAAATTACTCCTGTTAATGAAATGTTTAAAAACATATCTTCATTACTATTTTCAATATAATGAGTGATATCTTGAAATGTTTCGATTTTGTTGAAACGAATCCGCATAGACTGTTTATGTTGTAGTCTGGAATAAAATTTTCGTTTTGTTGGAAATGATTATGAAACATGAACATGATTTCCCAGTTCAAGTGAAAACGAGTGAAGTATCGCGATAGTCGACGGTGCACTTTATTTTTAGAACTCTGGAAATATCTCAAGACTGTTAAGACAGTCAAGACACACAGCTTTCTAATTTACAAACGGTCTTTTTCTTAAAACATTTAGTTTTCTATAAAATAGATACTTTATCTCACAAATACTAGATTTTTTTTTAAATTTCCTTTAAGCGATGACGAAAGATCTCTTTAGATATTATAAAATTACTAAAAGTAACCTCCGAAGACATTTTTTTTTTTTTTTAATTTCCCAATTTTATTTACAATCTGTAAAACCTACGTTACAATAAGTAAATTGTGTGTCTTAATGCTAAATTGACATGGAGGAAAATTGCTTAGTAGCAATTTCCTATTATAAATAGTCTATATATGTATAAACTTTGACATGGCTGCTGGGATAGAGACTTCTTTTTGCTAAAATCGGTTTGGTAGATCGTATGGAGAAATTTTCTTCAGTCTTCTTCTGAAGGGTGTAATTTCCATTAGATGTTTAGCTAGATTGTTTGGGTGATGTTGAATCTTGGCGGCGTAACTTTTGGAAAACTTGGAGATTTCTTCTTTTACGGAATTTATATGGAGATCTCTAGATATAATTTTGTTTGAGACGTACCATGGGGCATCGGTAATGATTCTAAGGACTTTGCACTGATATCGTTCCAGTATTTCAATATTTGATAGTGATGCGGTCCCCCACAGCTGTATACCGTAGCTCCATATGGGCTTCATAATTGTCTTGTATATGAGGATTTTATTTTCTAACGATAGCTTTGATTTTCGTCCAATCATTCAATATAGTTGGTTAAGTCTGATGCCTAGTTGTTTTCTCTTCATGAAGATGTGTGTTCTCCACAGGAGTTTTCGGTCCAGGTGCATACCTAAGTATTTGGCTTCCTCTTTTTGTATTAGCTGATGTCCATTTAAAACTACCGGTGGACAGGTTTCACGACGGTTGGTAAACGTCACATGGACGGATTTAGTTTCGTTGACACGAATACGCCAGATTTTTAACCATCTTTGGATTTTGTTAAGATTGGTTTGAAGTAATGTAGATGCCATGTTTGGATCTTGGTGAGAGGATAACAGTGCCGTATCATCAGCATACGTTGCGGTAACTATATTGTTTTGTGTAGGTAAATCTGCTGTCAACACAAGATACAAGACCGGACCGAGTACGCTGCCTTGTGGAACTCCAGCATCGATTGGATAGAGAGAAGTTAGCGCATCGTGGTATTTCACAAGGTAATGCCTATTTTGAAGGTAGGAACAAAGGATAAGGGAATATGTATGTGGAATTATTTTACGCACTTTATATAGTAAACCTTGGTGCCAGACCCTATCGAAGGCCTGCGATATGTCCAGAAAGACGGCCGAGCAGTACTTTTTTTCTTCGAGTGATTGGTAAATGTGATTACAAACCCGATGAATCTGCTCTGTTGTTGCGTGTTGTGGACGAAATCCAAATTGATGGTTTGGTATGACTTGTTGTTGTATTAGTATTGGCTCTAATCTGGCTAATAAGAGTTTTTCCAGAATTTTGGATACAATTGGAAGCAGGCTTATCGGTCTATAGGATTTCACGTCATTGATGGGTTTGCCTGGTTTCTGTATTACTATAATTTGACCAACTTTCCATTGTAATGGACAGTGTCCAGTTCTTAAGACTGCATTAAACAGCTGTGTAAGGAATAATATGCCTTTTCTTGGAAGCTTTTTGAGTATTTTATCACTGATCAAATCATAGCCAGGAGATTTTTTTGGGTTTAAATTATTGTTTATTATCTCTTGCACTTCTTTAACTGTAAAGTTTTTAGGGGGCAGATCGAGTTGGTAGGGTGTATTAAGAAACTCGTTAACTTCGTTTTCCACGTTGAGGTTGATATCGGCAGGATTAGGTTGAAAGACGTTGATTAGATGTTCTGCAAACGCTTCGGCTTTTTCTTTATTACTTTTCGCCCATGTTCCGTCCACTGTTCTTATTGGAGGATTATGCTGTTTTCCCTTGTTTAGTTTTTTGACTGCCTTCCATAGCGAGTATTCAGTTGCTTCCGTTGCTGTAAGGTTTTGGAGATACCTTTCAATATTGGCATTTTTGTGATTATTTAGGAGCCCTTTCAATTGTCTGGTGATTTGGTTTAATCTGGTTTTATTATCCGGAGAACGTGTTACTTGCCAAAGTTTTCGCAGTCTTCGTTTTTCTGCAATTTTTTCTTTGATCAGGTTAGGCAATTCTTGCACCTTTGTACATCTATTTTGGGCAGGGGTGGATTTCCATATAGAGTTTTGAATTGTTTGATTTAAGTACTCAACTGCATTATCTATGTCAGTGTCCGTTTTAAGTGGTACCAAAGTGTTAAGGTTGTCTTGTATCAGTATTCTGAAGTTATCCCAGTTTGTATGTTTGCTACCTAACCTTGGCGCTGACGGATTTAAGAGTATTTCTGTACATAGCGTAAATAGAACAGGCGAATGATCTGAGGAGAGATCAAAACAAGAAAGTGCTTTTGCATTTTCTGATGGAATACCCTTGGATACTGCAAAGTCCACCAAGTCTGGAATTTTGTTCCTATCTGTAGGCCAATAGGTGGGTTCGCCGGTGGATATAGTGTTCATATTGTTGTTTAATATGACCTTGTGTAGCTGTCTCCCTTTAGGTGTAATGAATCTCGATCCCCAAACAGTATGTTTAGCGTTATAGTCTCCTGCTGCCATAAAACGGTTGCCAAGTGTGTTGTAATTACGAAAAAATCATAACATGACAGTTTTTCTAGGTTTCAATATACATATTTTTTTGCTTAAGCCCCGCTTCCACTTGATTAGCCTGAAAACGAACATATGTTAGCTTTACCAGGGTGAAACAAGAATTAGTTTCAAGTATTCCTCAATCTGTTTTAACCCATTTCACCCTGATAGAGCCTACATTCGTTTATTTTCAGACTAATGAGGTTGAAAAGAAAAAAAGATTGACTAGGGTACAATTAGACAGTGGCGGTTGGTTTGTAAGAACACATGAGCACTTGAATCTCTAATGTAAAAAATACGAAAACATATAGGTATATTTATGTATTAACATTTATTCAAATTCGCATTCTCTAGCTAGTAAATAAAGTGTGGTTGTTCCGCGTAAAGTGCTCAATACGATACGATATCTGAATCGTTCAAATGCTACGTCCCTCTCCTCGTGCATTCCGCGAAAGTGCCCAAGTTATAAAGTTTATTCGAGCACAGTGGGATTGTCATAAGCAGAGTAGAAATACAGTCGTTCATCGTTTCAGTTTTATTTACGCGTACGTTACGATTACGAGATAATTGTGAGAATGACGGAAGTTACGGCGATCTCGGAAAATTTGGCAAGAACGAAGGAAACCACAAAAACATTCCCCAAAGGCTCTTTTTTGTGTATCCAGTGGGAGAGCGGTTTCCTCTAGGAGGTCTTCAAGGTCTGCGCGAAGGTCTCTGTCTACAGTTTGGCGAAGTCTTAGGGAAGGAAGGGGATCTTGATCTTTTTTGAAGTCCTCCATTCCTGTGAGTATGGTGGGTCCTTTGGGCTGTGATGTTCGTTTCCTGTTTCACCGAATTGGTTGAAATATTTATCAAATATAATGATAAACGATCTTTGCTTCCGGCGTTTAACCTGTGACTTCATTTTTTCACTTAATTTTTAATTGTGCATCCCAAAGACATGCCACTACGCGCCGCCACTGCCATTAGATAATAAAAAGAGATATTGCATATAAAAAAAGTATTATTTCTACGAGTTTCTGACACATATGAAATTCGTTAAAATTCAAATTCAGTTACGATTTTTTTCTATTTCTTATTTTCTATAAAACTTTCATAAATGAAAATGTATTATTATCTTGTTATCCTTAATTTAACTTAATTTTAATGAAGTTTCTTAGATGTTGAAAAGCTCTTTATAAACTTAATCATCATCACATTGATTAAATAACAAAATTTATAAGTTCTGTCAACATCTTCCGGTATATTTTACTAAAATAGACTGATCGCAGGATATTTTGCAAGTGCAGGTGAATTTTAAATTTCACGGATAACATCGCAAAAATAGGGTAAGGTGTGTTAAAAATAATACTTCAAGGCTTCAGGTGAGCGATTTAGAATAAATAAAAAATTGACTATTTTACCAAATGCACGTATGGATATACTTTTATTATTTACATTTAAGTTCATTTTATTGATATTTTACACAACTAAAAAAAATCAGTTAATTTCTGAAATGGCAAATATTTATTCATAGTTTTGTTCAAGTTTTTTAAGACAGCGTTTCTATTTAAACAAAATAGTTTGAATTTAAAAATTTTCTCGCCAAGAACAAAATAATGTTTTGCTCTGATTGCATTTCAGTAATTCTAAAGCTATCATAGTTGGTTGCTAACGACCCATCTGTTAAATCTTGTTAATCTTTAATTATTATATTATCTTCTCTTTTGGAAGGTTTTGACATACAACCTAATTGGATGAGGCCTTCATTGCCATATCCTTTGTCAGGAACAGAAAATACAGGGAAAAATACACCAAGAGGAACTCAGACAGAAAAAAGAGATAACGGAACTGGAGATGACTAAAAAGATTATACAGTGGGAGAACAGTAGTCGAATTTTTTAATAATAGGGGATGAGGAGAGTTGAAAGCAGCAAGTTGGAGGAGAAAGCAACGGTAACGGTCAGGGGATTGACGGGCCGCCGAACCATAGGACAGACCTGGGGATTATCCCCCAAGGTCACCATGTGGATCTACACGGCAATCATAAGACCTATGCTAACATATGGTGCTGTCGTGTGGTGGCCTAAAGTGAAACAAACGACAGCTATCAAAAAATTAAACCAAATTCAAAGATCAGCATGCCTTCTCGTAACAGAATCCATGCGAAGCACACCGACCAGCGCAATGGAAGTCATACTCGGTCTCACCCCCCTTGATATATTTGTTAAGGAGGTCGCATTGACGACTATGGTACGCTTTCGCACGGTTGGTATCGAACTCACTGTAGGGACTGGTACCTATAGGGATAGTCTGTGGAGGGAATCGATAAAAGTGATACCACTCTTACAGGCAGACACGGATGCCGTTGCACCAAGATTTGTCTTTGACAAACCCTGCAAAATATTAACAAACAAGTCAGCAGACCCCAACGTAGTGAACGCTCTGAGCGTATATACGGATGGATCAAAAACAAAGCAAGGTGTGGGATGTGGAATTTACTCTAGATCCTTAAGCCTAAAAATAAAATGGGCTATGGATGGCTTGTCAAGTGTGGTTCAGTCAGAACTCACAGGCATAACCATAGCTGCAAAAGAATTCATCAATAGGAACATCACAGGCAGGAATATAAATATATACACAGACTGCCGACAAGCACTACTGACCTTGAATAGACTACGTTTCACTTCAAGTTTAGTACTAGAATGTCACCAATCTCTAACTGAGGCCAGCCAGAATAACGTGGTCACTCTCAGCTGGATCAAAGGACATGGGAACTCTAAAGGCAACCGCATTGCGAACAATTTAGCAAGGAGAGCTGCGGGCTACAAATATGTTAGCCCTCGCCCATCTACCAAGCTAACATTGTCCGCAGTCGTGGACCTTATCAAACAGCACTCTCACCAAAAATTTATACAGTGCTGGGATAAAACTACGAACTGTAGACTGGCCAGAGAGTTATTACCTCATCCTGGCGAGGAAACAGCAAAAAAATTTAAGGCATTAACCAGACAAAATCTCCGAACAGCTGTGGGAATCCTGACAGGTCACTGCCAATTGCGACAACATCTCTTTAGAGAACAGAACAGAATCGCCGCTTTGCAGAGGCTGCGAACAAGAAGAGGAAACAGTAGACTGCTCTGCTTTTTCTGAAATCAGAAGATCCGTGTTGGGCGAGTATTGGCTTACACCAGCCGATGTCAGGGAGATCCCCCTCGGGAGCCTCATCACCTATTTTAAATCAATAGGCCTGGTAACAGCCTGAGGTGAGGATATCCCTACATACGGGAGGATGCACAATGGGTCATATGTGGCCTCAGTGCAGGCTGAGCACTAGCTCGCCCCTCCCAAATTTCCAGATCCAGAGGAGGAGATTGACGGAACTAGCAAGAAAGGCTACGGATACGACAAATCAATTGAGGAGAATTCAAACAAAGGTAAAAATAAAATAGGATCCAAAGGGGTAAAATTAAACCAAAGATATTGGACTAAGTACTCAAAAAAGAGAGCAGCACTAAACTCAGGTAAAAGAGGATCTACAAGGAGAAAGTCTTAACAGCAAACAAGATAGTGGACCAAGTTGTAGTAAATAAGGATCCATCACCGACAAGAACGTGCGAAATAAGAACCCAACCAGAAATCTGAGTAAAACAGGACCCAAAAACGAAAAATCCAAAAAGCAAAAAAGATATTGAACCAAGGAGTAAAAAACTAGTAGAGACGAGAACGTGTGAAATAAGAACCAACCCCAAATTTGAAGTAAGAGAGGATTCAAAAGAAAAAAATTCAAACGGTAATTAAAATGTGAATCAAGTAGTAAAAAAAAGGCCAACACAAACAAAAATGGACGAAATGAGAACCTAACCTAAAATCAAAGTAAGAAAGTGTACAAAGGAAAAAAGTTAAACAGGAAAAAACTGAGTGACCAAGTTAAAAAAAGAGACCAATACAGGGAAGAACGTCCGAAAAAAGAACCCAACCTAAAATCAGGTAAAAGAGGATCTAAAGGAGAAAAGTCCAAATAGCAAACAAGATAGTGGACAAAGTAGTGGGAAAAAAACGAAACCAACAAGAACATGCGAAATAAGAACCCAACCTAAATTTATGTAAAAGAGAATCTAAAAGGGAAAAGTCTTTCGGTTTCTTAAGCTCACTAACTGTCCCAGTAGTGAATAATATAAAATATTAAGAAAATAAAATAAAAATCTAATAGTTCGAAATAAAAATGTTTGATTTTTTTGTGGTATAACTGAATGTAATTTTTTTGGTAAATATTTCCGTTGTATTGGTACTTCAGTCACTGCTAAATTAGTTAGTGATGCACAACATCACAGTCAGTGCGGTTAACAAAACAGTAAATAACAATTGGCTTCGCGAAAACCTTTTTCTTTATGATTAATTTATTTTTTGAGTGAATGTTAGTTGGCAACGGGTTTCGTGAAAATAGAAACTATTAACCTAATTGATGCGTTATTTATACGAGGTCTTACAATTTTGATTTTTTCATTCATAGCCACTAAGAATAGAGACTCCAATTTTTAATTACTTTTATTTCATCCTGGCCAGTAAATACACTTCCCTATTATCAATTTGGCGCCGGTAAGTAAAACATTACGGTATCAGGTACTGTAATGTGTTGCCTAGCAACGCTGCTCTGATTGCTTAAGGCTTAAGGGAGACAATTGCTTTTAATTTTTGACATTTAAAAATACTATAATGACTATAAAATAAAAATAAAATAATTAATTACTTACTTTTACATCCATATTTAAAAAGAAGTCAATGTTGTTCAATTTTATATTAACAATTAAATCTTACTAATAAAAAAATTATTTGACAGTGACATATGGCTTTTAAGGTATTTTGACCTAACTAATCAAGTTACGAACTATTTTTAGTCAAGTTACGAACTACTGTTAAAGTTTTTATGAATTTATTAATTTATAAAAACAGGATGAAATAAAATATAATACGATACATGGTCGTTAGGTGTTATTACAGTACTCGTTTTATTTCCGGACTTGGCTCCTACGTCGCCTCGTCCGTAAACTAACTCGTACTGTAATAAGTCACCTACCGACCTTGTAACGTATAATACCATTTTCATCTATACTAATATTATAAAGAGGAAAGGTTTGTTTGTTTGTTTGTTTGTTTGAAATGAATAGGCTCCGAAACTACTTGATCGATTTCAAAAATTCTTTCACCGTTGGCAAGCTACACTATTCCCGAGTGATATAGGCTATGTTTCATTTAAAAAAAATGGCACTCTTGGTAAGCCAGGCGCATCAGTAGGTTTATATTAATTAAATATATTAAAAGTATACGTTTCAGAAAAAAATGTTTTAAATAAAAGTTGTAGGTCTCTTTAAGGCAAACAAAAAAGTCCCCTAACATTTTTTTGTACAGGGTGAAGTAAAAAAGTTACGAATTTTTTTCCATTTTGATTTGATGTCACGCCCAAACGGCCGTACCGATTTGGCCCATTAACGAACTCGACCGAGATTTTGGTACGATTGATTTTTGTACCAAATTTCATTTCGATCCGTTAAGAAATACGACCGCTATCGTGTCCACAGATTTCGTTATATCGGATCTATACATACATACATATCATAAGCACGACAGATATCACAAATTTAGCAATGGGGCGAGGCTACTTATAAAGGAATTAAAGGACAATTAAGTTGTAGCAACCAATATAACTGAACCACCAGCTGGTTAAGTAGCTCATACACTGAGGATACCGATGATCCCAACTGATCTATCAAATCTATTTAAACCGCTTCAATTTCCTATCAAAACATCTTTCGCTTTTACTAATAATAAGTCTCAAGGTCAAACCTTCCAAATAGTAGGGATCGGTTTTCCTCATGGCCAACCGCCTAAGGCGGGTCGGAGCACCTGAAAATCAATTTATTTTGCTGCCAGAATATAAAACAACATGTAATATTGTTTACAGGGAAGCGTTGACCCAATAAATTTAATGGCTTTTGTTATTTTTCTTTAATCCCCGTGCAAAGCCGGGGCGGGCTGCTAGTATTCTATATTAGTAGGACTTTTTTTTTGTATTTTAAATCCGTATATTAATAAAAATAAAGAGGTTTTTGAAGTTATACTTCTTATCATGGACTTGATTTGTGTGGGGTTAAATGGGAAAAATCATTACATATGTAATGGTGTGAGTAAGAGAGAGACAGAAACACATATAAGGTATCAGTACATTGAAAAGAGATAGATATACAAAAAACAATCTGAGCTAATGTTTTGGAATATCATAGTGACGTATTACATTGTGTTTGACAGATTACTTTATAATTCTGTCACGTAAGTAAACATATAAAGTTTAGTATTTTATATTAATAATATTAATCATAATATGTATTCAGTAATTTGCATTATATTTTGCACTATGGGGTTTTTTAAACACTTTTTTTGTACATTGATCGTTTTACTGTTTAGTTTTCGTGTTTGAAGTAAGGACACACATCAACTGGTCTTATTTTTCTAAGTATTTATTTAATTGAATACAGTTAATTTTTAAAAAAAAATTATTTCTACTTGCCTGTGTTTATAGTTTGTAGTTATTAAGTTTTATTAGTTAACAGTGCATAGAAGTATAACTTCTGCCGGCAGTCCCACTGACTGCCACACCCTTTTTTTATATTTATAAATGTTTTTTTTTGTTGCAGTTCCAACGAAACCGCATATAGTCGAATTAAAAGAAGTAACTCCTAAAAAGCGGGAAAAATTAGAAAGAAAAAATAGAATACTTATTTGTAATGTGAAGGGGTTTCCCATGCCAAGAATCACATGGAGGCGGAAAAACGAGGAACTGCATCCAAATAGGTCGTACAATATACTCTATAAAAGGTAATTTTTTTTTCAAACCTTATACGAGAAACAGTTTTTCACAATCAGTAGCAGAAAAAAAAATAGAAGTCAAATGATCTAAGTTTACTTGCATAGGAAACCGAAACATATTTTGAAACTCTGTTTCTCACTTGAATAGTGCCTACAGAAATGAAACTTCTAATGTATCGGTCTGTTATATTCGGTATAACTACACTTATACGGCGCGAGTATCTTCGGTATGACTTAATACGAGGTCTGTCGCAAAGCAAACAGGACAAAGAAAAATAACATTTTTTTTCGGAAAATGAAATTCATTTTATTCAAAATAGTCCCTATCAGATTTGCACGGTCCCCAAGTTTTTCGAATGAGGATTTCATCTTATTGACCGGGATGTTTTTCAACATAGTTGTCAACGCCTTTTGGATGACCTTTACGTCCCTTCATGGTGCTATATCCGGAGAATAAGGGCAGTGGTTAATGGTAAAATGCCAATTTTGGTCAAAAAATCGGACACAAGTGTCCGCGCAACAAGCGCTAACTTCCTTCTTCGCGATAATTTGGCCAAAGACGCTGAATACGCGAGAGCAAACGCCTCATAACACGTTCACTTTTGACATTTCCAAACGGCTTTTTTTCGGATTTGGCACACTTGGGTGCTTCGATGGCTTCTTTCATGATGTCTCTCGAATGTTGAATTTGAAGCTTTTTTGGTCATCCGTGAGCTTGAACGGAATAAATCGTAAACACTTTTCTTATGCCGAAATTCCTGGCAAAATATGGTAGATCGAATTTCTTAAAAGTCCTGTTTACTCTGCGACAGACCTTGTTTGTTCGAACGCTTTTGAAATGAATACAATTCGAATTTATATAATAAACATATATGAAGTTTCACTTCAGAAATAATGTTTAAAAAAACGTATTTAAAGAAATAAGTATATAAAAATAATTTAAATGTTAATCATCACCTTGTAATATACCTATTATTAATTTATTTTTATTTTTGGCTAACCAGTGAAGAAGACTGGTAAGTTTTTATTATTTTATGCAAAAGCATGCGTTACTATTGGCACAGCAATTTTAATATAAGCATAAAACGCTATAAAGCAAAATATGTCAATTAAATTTATTTGCTTTTGTTTATTTGTATTATCATCGAAAAACAATCTTATTCTTTACCCTTCAATTATTTTCAACGGCATATAGATACTTATTGATAAATAAATAGAAAAAAAATATGTAAAAACTCACCTATTCTATACTTTTCAATCGCTGGATATGTAATTCTCCATATTCACTGCCGATTTTAGATACCGAAAAAACGCTACTTTACGCTACTCTCGATTGCAAGTTGTATTGCAATTTTTTCGAAAATAAACATCACTTTTACTGAAAAAATAAAATGATATTAAAAAACATAATAAACCAATAAATTTACTCGAAGATAGTTCTGGTAGTGCACCTATAACACAAACAAATAATTAATAATAATATCAAGTTTTAGGAAAAAGTTAATAGAAGTAAAATTGTTTGACACTTTACTTGGCAATCCTCGCTAATCTCGTTCGGGACCTACCTAGAAAAAAAGAAAATTTGTTAGACGATTTGGGGTACAAAAATTTCGGAAATATTTACCTATTTACTGCTACCCTTTCACTGTATCGTCATAGGAATGCCATTTGTACCATAACACCTACTCACTTGCACTGCACTGAAAAATAAAAAAAATTATATACCAAAAGTTGAAATGAACTTCATAAGATATATTTTATGGGCAAGTTTCATACAATACTTTTGTCCAAATGCGAATCGGACTCACGCATGAAGAGTTCCGTACCATCCTTAATATTTTCATTTTTCCCCTCAATATTTTTTTTATTTTTAATATTTGTCGTTTAGCGGCAATGGAAATACATAATTTGTGCAAATTTCAGCTTTCTGGCTATAACGGTTTATGAGATACAGCCTGGTGGCAGACAGACAGACAGACGGATGGACAGACAGACAGCTGAGGCTTAGTAATAGGGTCCCGTTTTTAACTTTTAGGTACGGAACCTTAAAAATAATCAGATATTTATTAAATGAAAGCCCTTGTCTATATTGATAATGATATTCGATATTAAATGTGTTTTTGCTACAAAATTGGTGAAGCTTTTTAGAATGCTTTTTTATATAAATGTCGTTATTTGCTTATATTCCTAAAATTACAGTATCTTCTACTACTAGTTGTATGTCCAAGAAAAAAAAAACCGTAGATTACATCTATACCTACATAATTGTATAAATATGTTTTTTTATTTTTTTTTCTAGGAGGAGGAGTAAACTAGTGATTAGGAAACCTGACGCAGAATATCTTGGTCAATACGAGTGTGTAGCTAAGAGTTTAAATGGTTCAACAGCGTCCAAAAACTTCACTTTGTTGCCGCCCCAAACTAGTGAGACCTTTTCTAGCGGTATATCTAAGCATCTACATTCTTTTCTGTTGTATCTTTTAATCAAAATCAACTCTTCAATAACTTTCTTGTGTTATTTTGTTACATAAAAGTACTAATTTACTTAAATTTTAAGCTGTGGTTTAAAGATATAAATAGTTTTCTTTAAAACGTACCTAGGTTCAATTTAGAACTAATTAGGTTCAAACAGTGTTTAGGCAAACAAAATTAAATAGGTTTACCATAGCAACCAAATTTCTGCATGATTTCAGCACACAAGTAAACCTACCCAAATGGCACTCACCATTTTAAATTAAACTTTGTACATCGACAGAACACTAAAAGATAGTAATCCCGTGATTTTTAAGGAAAAACTGAGTTTAATGTCTTAAACTACGAGTATTCTGATGTCTTAAGGACTGAGTCTTTTAATATCTTAAAGACTGGATCTTTTGCTGTCTTAAATACTGTCTTCTGCTATCTTACAGACTGATTCTACTGATGTCTTCAAAAATGAATTAATTAATTAATAGTCGTCTCTACATGTGTATATTGAGCACATTATCGTTACAAAAATTGTTGATTAGCAAAAGATTTCATTTGCTAGAAGGTGTTGTGTGGTTAGTAGTTATTGTTTCAAAAGTTTTAGTCTTAGAAAATGAATCGTGGCAGAGATTTATCAGTAGAGAACGCCGAAAAATCATCAACTTTACTCTTTGGGTTATGTTGCTAATTTGTTACAAAGAAATCCTTCTACTATAAGTCGTATGATTCTACGCTTCAACCAGACAAGATCTTACAATCGCAGACCTGGACAAGGACGTAAAAAGTCTACAGATGCAAGATGTGAGCGCTTCTTGCGTGTCTATTCTTCAAAACAGGAGAGTCACTGGTACAATATTACGAAATGAGTTGGTTATTGCTTGCAATATACTGATATGGTCTCGAACTATGAGAACACGTTTAAATGAAGCTGGGTTAAACAATAAAAGACTGGCGAAAATACCTTTATTAACGAGGGAACACGAAGTTGGAAGACTACCGTTCGCTTGTAACCATCAAAACTGGAAGGTTGACAATTGGAAGAGAGTTTTGTGCTCAGATCAGATTAGGATCAATTTAAAATCTTTGGGTGGAAGTAAGCATGCTTACAAAAGGCCTAGAGAAAGATTTGCGAGCTGCAATATTCTTCCAAAAATTCCATTTGGTGAAAATATAAGATTACACTCGATATAGTTAGGGATAAATGAGTTAACCCGTTTTTGATATGGTAAGGGTGGTTTTTACCCTTAAAAAACGTATTTCGCAAATATGTTCTATAAATGTGCAAAGTTTCGTTTAAATTGGCGAGTGACACTTGGGTAGTAAAGTATTTAATATAAAGGGTTGATTTTGATTTTTCATCTATCATTCTTCAATATGATGGTAAGATTTAAACGTTTTAGATTTTTATTATATTATACTAAAACGTTAATATCTTCCTATTTTTTTACTAATTTTTCAATACTCCTAATATATTATGTTACCATTCATACGTTATCATTTATCTTAATATTAGTTATTATATTAAAATATGTACCGGATAGCTAATGTGATAAATTATGACGTATTTACATTTCTTTAACAACAAAACTTCTACAAATATTTGAAAATATATTTTTTATAGTTCAGGAGTGTCCCGAAAAACATAGGGATGTATTTTGTGAAAATGGAGGAACATGCTACTATGAACTTACCATGGATTTTTATGGATGCTTGTAAGTATTGAATTAGTAAATACATTTGTCTCTTGCCTCTTCCGGCATTGTTTCAACTAAATGCTGTCATACTCTTCTTCTTTATATTTCAATGGAATTGGATTTTCAGCCAATATACTATCCCTAAGATGACTATCGAGTATAATCGACATATTGGTCTTAGGAACTTCGCCTTATCCTTTCCAGTTCTTACAGGTTTAGGTATTAATGCTACCCTTAATGACCTCCACTATTTTGATATGTATCCTCTAGTTACCGTGCCGACAATATGTCTCATAGCAATGTTGAATATAACAAATGACTCTTTGGCATCCAGTTTGTTTTGTCTATAATTCTTGCAATTGCTTTAAATAGTGTGTCAAAAAATTTCTCTATATCTAAAGACTCGCTCAACATCACTTCTTTGCTTTCCAGAACATACTCTATTTTTTCTAGAAGGTTATGTAGAGCTGTTTCTGTAGATTTCCTTCTCCATAGGCAAACTGATCTTGGCGAAATCTATTTTCATCCAATATACCATGTCTAATGTGCCTATCGAGCAGTTTTTTAAAGTCTTTAGTACAATCGACATCCGACTTATTTGTTTTCGGGACTTGGTCTAATCCTGTCCAATTCTTCCAAGTTTAGGTCTGAATGACCTCCATGATTGTATCCCATACTTGCCTTTAGAAACATACTAAGTTTGTTGTGCAGGAGTTTTGTGCCATTCTGTAAGGTATGAAACAAAAATTTCATCGGTTTCTGGTGATTTAAACAGCTATCCTTAGTGCCATTCATCTAGTATTCTGCTGTGTGGCTGGCGTAGTCAGTTCTGTTTTCTGACTCAGGAAAGTGAACTCTAAAGAGATCCTTTACCATTCTACAGACTCCATTTAGGGTGCTTGTCTAAGGATCTTTCGATAGAGCCTTTTGCAGCTAAGACATTTTGCAGTGTGTTGCAATTTTGCTTCCCCCTTCAAAATTGTGTGGATTAAAAGTAGGTCTAACAGATCTTCCATTGCTGCCTTTCAGATGTCCAGTTAAGCAAAAGTAAGCAAGTCTTTGAATCTTGCTTTGCTTGGTGATGGCGCTTTTTTGTTGTGTCTTCACCTCTACTGTGGAACATGGTTCTAGACAGCCTTATACACCGCAGTGGCCTACGCAGATGATATTGTCATTCTGCCAACAGGATATGGGAACTCTAAAGGCAACCGCTTTGCGAACAATTTAGCAAGGAGGGCTGCGGGCTACAAATATGTTAGCTCTCGCTCATATACCAAGCTGTCGTGAACTTTATCAAACAGCACTATCATCAAAACTTAATACATTGCTGGGATGAAACATCGAACTAGAGAGTTATTACCTCATCTTGGCTAGGAAACAGCAGATAAATTTAAGGCACTGATCAGACAAAATCTTCGAACAGCTGTGGGAATCTTAACAGGTCATCTCTTTAGGGTAAAATTAGCAGAATCACTGCTATGCAGATGTTACGAACAAGAAGAGGAAACAGCAGAGAATATACAGTATGACTGCTCTGCATTTTCTAAAATCAGATGATCCATGTTGGGTGAGTATTGGCTCACACCAGATGATGTAAGGGAAATCCCCTTCGCGAGTCTCATCACCCATTTTAAATCTTGAAGACTGATACACGAGATGATGCACAATGGGCCATATCTGGCCTCAGTACCCGCAGAGCACTTGCTCGCCACTCTTTAATTTTCTAGCCAGCAACCCTACATTTTGAGTTTCATATTTGAAAATTGACCCAACAAGTACTCTACCGTAATTCTTGATAGAGTATTAATGTACGTAAATTAACGACGTTAATTTGATCATAAAATTTCTTTACTTGTTTTCTATTTAATTTTAATATTTGTTTATATTTCAGTTGTCCGGAAAACTACAGTGGGAAAAAGTGCGAAATGAAACAACCCAGCAATACTAGTATGTATTCTCAACCAGATCTATCTCCTTGTAAAGTAGGTCTATCAACAAAATATAATTGTTAAATCTAAAAATCGAGTTACGATAATAATTATAAACGAGTGATGGACTTTTTTCGAAAAGACAAATAGGAAAGAAAGAAAGAAAGAAATTGTAAATTGTTACCGTTGTACATAATATACAAAAATGATTGAGAGAGAATTATGTATATTTGTAAACTATCCTAATTATATAAGACTGTTTAAAAAAATTAATAATGGCTTTTTAAGCCAGTACAGTCATTTATTTGAGTCAATATGCTTTTTACTAAAAATTTGAATAACCCCTGTAGAGAAATTATGTTTATTTAGTGTTAAATTTTATGTGTACCATGTACATAATTTTTTTAATCTTTAATAATATATTTTTTTAGTAACTTTTTCAATTTTTACTTTTTGTTATAGAATTTAAAATAACTATTGATAATTTTTGGTAAAAAGCTTACAATTAATTATACCTATAAATATCAGGGACCGATATTTTACATAATTTTGTATAAAGTCTTGTAGATATATTATTTATTTATTACCTTACATCTTTTACTCACAACAAAGATAAGAAATCTGAAAAAAAACTTATAACACCTAAGATAGTTGTAAAATTAATAAACTATAAATAAAAAAAATTAAAAAACAACAGTAAAACAATTGTGTTATTTCTTATTTCAAAATATTTATCCTATAAAAAAAATTATATTGGAAACTCCTGGAAAACCTGATTAAATAGGTATGTAAATACAGATTTTGCCTGATTTTTTTTTATTCTTTAATTAATATTAACAAAATTAGTTATTCTAACTTTTACTAATTTTTTTCTACTACTTTTAGATTTGTTGTGAGTTTCAGATGTATTATTTACTAAACACGTACACGTATTTGCATGCTTGTAGATTAACATTAAAAAGGAGATAAAATACATTATTAGTAGATAGGCAAGGCCGTTTCGAGCGCAAAATCACTCATTTTTACATGTAAATCTCCATAATAAGAAAATCTAAGGTCCAACATGGTTATTTTTTGCTCGCAAGCTCGTTCTGCGCATGCGTCAAATAGGAGTAGGTGAGAATGGCATTTTTTTTTATTGTCAAGCACAAGCACTGCAGGAAAAATAAAATCCTTTAAGGCGCTCTGAGAGCGGTGCGTGTGCGAAGAAAGCGATTCACGTTGTTCTTGAATCGTTCAAGGTTATATTCGGTGGGAAATACGGCCTCAGAAAGGCCGTTCCACAAAGAGGATGTCCTCCAGAAGAAAGAGTTCTTAAACAATGATGTTCGAGGAGTATTAAGTTGAACCACATAGGGATGGGCGGAAGTGGTTTGTCGTGTATTTCTGCTATGAATTGCTCTAGGTGGAATCAAGCGGGCAATGTCAGTAGAACACTTGCCATGGAAATATTTGTAAAAGAGGGTCAAATCACCAACCTGTCTTCGATGTTCTAAGCTGTCGAGGTTCTTGGTTAGCTCGTGGTCACCGATCAGGCGAATGGCTCTCCTTTGGATGGAATCCAACAACCGAAGGGTATGCTTCGGTGCAGAACTCCAGACATGAGAGCAGTATTCCAGTGATGGTCGAATCTGGGCTTTGTAGAGTGTCAAAAGTTGTTGTGGTGTATACAGCTTTTTGGTACGGAAAAGTACACCGAGTTTCTGAGAAGCTGTCCTGGCGATTGTTACCACGTGATTATGCCAAGACATATCTCCTCCCAGATTGATACCCAGTAAGTTAATAGACGAAGCCAGTGGAATTGCGTGTCCTGCCATGACTATATCTGGTTCTGCAATGTTAACCTTCTTAGAGAAAACTGCTGCCTGGGTTTTTTTAGCGTTAAATTCGACTTGGTTACTGTCACCCCAAGACAAAATTTCTTTCAGGTCTTTATTGAGTCGTGATACTTCATGCTGTCTCAAAGATGTGCGTCAGCAGCCGATGTTCGAGAATTCAAAGTAAACGATGAGATAAGTGTGCTGTCGTCAGCAAAGCTATAAATTGGATTTTCTGTCTTCGCTAGAAGGTCGTTAATGTATACTAAGAAGAGGGTTGGGGATAATATGGACCCTTGAGGAACACCAGCATTGATGGTAAAGGTGTCCGAGAGAAACCCGTCAATCGCCACTTGCAGAGAACGGTCCTGAAGAAAGCTAGAAAGCCATGAACAGAATCGACCGGGCATACCGTAGGATCGCAGTTTACTTAGGAGCCCCTCGTGCCAGACACGATCAAATGCTTTAGAAATGTCTAGTGCAATAGCCCGGGACTCCCCATGATGTTCGACTGCGTTGCTCCAAAGATGGGTGACATATGCTAGGAGATCTCCTGTTGATCTGGACTTACGAAAGCCGTACTGATGGTCGCTGATAATATTAAGGCCCTCTAGATACTTTAGAAGTTGTTGGTTAATAGCTTTCTCCATCACTTTTGATATAACTGAAAGCAATGCGACAGGTCGATAGTTGTTTGGCATGGTTTTCTTGCCTTTCTTTGGTATAGGCTGAACTCTTGCCTTCTTCCAGCAAGATGGAAATATTCCTTTTTTGTAGGATAGGTTAAAAAGTCTACAAAATATTGGTGTTAGCTCATCAGCGCATTCCTTGAGCACTATAATAGGAATTTCATCTGGACCAGAAGCCTTTCTGACATCGAGCCCTTTAAGAATTCGTTTGACAGGACGCTGACGGAATACGATATCAGTCATTTCCGATTGAACTGCTGGAATGTTCGGTGGTGTTTTTCCCTGAAAGTCTACGTTGGAATGAGAAGAAAATAGTTCTGCCAGTAAGTTCGCTTTATCTCCGGCTGTGGTTGCTATTGTGCTGTCGGAACGTGTTAGAGGTGGAATATTTGATTTGGTAAAATTTTGACTGACGGCCTTAGCGACTGACCAAAAAGACCTAGATCCGTTAGGACTGGCAAGAAGTTTGTTTTTGATCCTCGTGTTATGCGTCTCTTTGCTTTGATCTGTTAATGAATACATGATGTACTTTATGTTGCCTACGTCCGCTTTTGTCCTTTGAACCCTACGTTAGCTGTGATGTCATCTGACAGCTTGGCCTCGTTTATAAATACACTCAGCAACCACAACCGCTTTTGAACCGCTTTTGGGCCGCTTTGAACCGCTCTGAACCGCTTTTGAACCGCGCTGAACTGCTTTTTGAACCGCATTTAACCGCTTTTTACCTTTTACTTATTTAAATTTGTTTAAACCAGTACAAAACCAGTTAATAGAGGTTAAAAGCGGTTCAAAAAGCGGTTCAGCGCGGTTCAAAAGCGGTTCTAAGCGGTTCAAAAGCGGTTGTGGTTGCTGAGTGTATTTATAAACGAGGCCAAGCTGTCAGATGACATCCCAGCTACCGTAGGGTTCAAAGGTCAAAAGCGGACGTAGGCAACATAAAGTATATCATGTATTCATTAACATGCCATTCTCACCTACTCCTATTTGACGCATGCGCAGAACGAGTTTGCGAGCAAAAAATGACCATATTGGACCTTAGATTTTCTTATGGAGATTTACATGTAAAAATGAGTGATTTTGCGCTCGAAACGGCATTGCCTATCTACTATTATTTATTATTTTTTCGATAAATAATTTAGTACAAAAAATGATTTTGTTTAAAATTTAAAAAATAGATTATTTGGAATTTTTTTAATATATTTTACTTTTGGCGTCCGGACTAATTCGGGTGTAAGTCAATTGCACTAAATTTTGGTATTGTTTTTAAAAATTAATTAATGTTATAAATTGCGTTGACTTTATAGTTCTTTATTATCAAAATTTTTTAAAATATTTTTCCTGTAACCATTAAAAGTTTTGAGGAAAATAGAATATATTAAGATTGTTTTTCTTTCAGTCAAGCATTTTTTTCTTGTGATGAAAAATTGATATTGTCAGAATTATAACCCATAAAAAAATGAATAAATAATGTTAAAAATGGCAAAAATATTTTTTAAATTTGTCTTTTAAAACGTTTTTTTTTACGATTTTCGTCATTTTTAACATTTTTAAATAAAAAAGGTCAAATATGGCAAAAAAAATCGAAATCATCAGTTTTTTACGCAAATATCGACAAATAAGAGCTGTTTGTGAACAAAATGTATTAAATTTGAGTTTTATAAACGTTTCTAAACGTTTTTTGTCATTTTTAAAGTTTTTCAATAAAAAAGTAACACACATTGGCTATTTTCGTTGGTTTAACTTAAAAAACGTATTTGAATATTTTATCAGACTGACACATACAATTTCACAATTATGAGCGTACGGTCTTTTACTATCTAGCATATAGGTTACTTAAGTCATATTTATTATCGTGTATAATAGACATTTGCATAGATTTCTAAATCAGGCGCACCAGAAAAGGTTTTAATTTCAAAAATTTAACGACCTTTAAGAAATTAAAAAAAAAACTTTTCATCACAAGAAAAAAATATATGAATTTTAATAACCCTCTTTAAATGAGTACAAAAAATATTACTATTTTAAGTAAAAATCTCCCTTAATTAAAAAAAAATCTATAGAACCCCTCTTAGAAAATCTTGTAGATGTAGCATATTTTTAAAATATTAACCTAATAGATCAAAATTAAACTCTGAAAAGAGAATAAAAAAGTAGTTAATTAGTATTTTGTTTTAAAGGCCTCATCAAACAGAAAGCGATTCGATCGCGCGATCAGATTGCGCTGACCGCGGGAAGACGAAGCGATCAGTTCAGATCGTGACGGGTTAGAAGAGGGTGGTCAACTAAATTGATCTAGTTCTGGTTCGTGACTTTTTTTATTTATAAGCTACTTGAAGATCGTAAAGGGGGTACTGGTTCGTCCAAGAAGTACAAAAATTAGTCTTGGGCAGGCCATCTAGAATTTCTACGAGATACAATAGCAGCACGATCGACTATTACAAGCGAACCATCAGACATGGATGCAGATGATGAAATTCCAAACGTTACAGAAATGCTGCCCACACAAAAATAGAAACAAAATCATGTATCCGAAGACTTCTCCACCGTAATAAATAATAATAAACTACCAAAAACGATAGCAAAGCAAAACTTGATAGTGTAGACTATTTGGTTTTGGAATCTGATTGAAAACAAGCTCTGATCAAGATGAAATTGGCCTTATTATTTGGGAAAACAGACCTGGAGGAGCAGACTCCAGAACTTTTTACGTTAAGTGACCAATCAGTAGAATAGTCAGACGAATCCTCTCAAACGATTTCATCAGCAAAAGATTTGTACGAACAATATTTGTTTCGGGTTGCTCCAGGTAAAACTAGTATCATCTGCAAATAGGCACACTTTACCACTAAGCGTATATACACACGAACCACCAGTGTCCGACACCGGTGGCGACCACCGGTCGGGCGAGTCTTTACACATGAAGCCGCTTGTGTCCGACACCGGCGGTTGCCACCGGGGGCGCATCAGCCAGGTATACAAGGTTCTCCTTCAATAGCAGTTACAAAATCCTTAGTATTGCATTCAAAATGTTTCTCCATAATAAACGATCAAACAATTTCAAGATATAGACACTAAAAGTGGTTGGTGTGTACACCTTTATTAAAAACAACGTACTGCTAAAAATAAAATATAGGAAAGTGGCCCGGCCGGTGGCGAGGGTAGGACACTAGCGTAGCGGCAGTTGAGCAGCTAAAAGTGGTGTGGTCCACAAAGTGGCTCGTATGTAATCGTACATTTAAAACAATGCATTGCTATCGGTGGTCGCCACCTGTGTCGGACACTGGTGGTTCGTGTGTATAGACACTAATATAAGCAACATCATTAATAAAGAGCAAAAATAAGATAGGACCTAAAACCGAACCTTGAGATATCCCATAGTCAATTGGCTTACAGAACGACGTTCTCATATCAACCCTTACCAGGTGACTTCTGTAGGTAAGATAATATTTAAACCACTCGAGTGGTATTATTCTAATTCCATAGTGTTGCAATTTATTAATTAGGATGTGGTTTACACAATCGAAGGCCTTAGAGAAGGCGCAAAAGATTGTTGCTGTAGATTATCCATTGTCAAAGAGAAAGAACATAGTATCATTGGTGGATTTATTGTTTAAGAAACCAAACTGTTGGGTTTGATTTTTAAGATGTGAGCCCTAAAAAGATTATGTAGAATTTCAAACTTTCCCTGAGACATTCGAAAATAAGTATAGAAGAGGTCTTCAAATGAAGAAAGTCTGTAATATTCACCGTTTTGTTTATTTCATGTACCCATTTCCTTTTCTTCCTTCAGGCTAGTGCAATAAGAGGCAGTTCATCTTCATCAGATCTGCTCGACATAATAACTCAGATGAGATACACAGCAGACACAAATTAAAAAAAAATGGATCGCCGCCGAGTTGGTCCCGTGTTCTGTTTGGCGTCAGCGCGATCTGACTGGGTGATCGGATCGCTTTCTGTTTGACAAGGCCTTGTAAAAAATATATAAAGATATTGTTATCTTTTCCCTTTTTTCAGATACAGAATACACTACAGTCAGTTTTCATATTTAAATGTTTCGGTAAGAATCTCAAGTCATTGTTAAAATTATCAAACATTTTTATCTATTTTTTTTAAATTTTAATTTCTTTAATCAAAGTTCTAGGTAAATAATTTACTAACATTTTGTATATTTTATGTTGTATACATGGTGGTCCAAAAATTTTGATTAGTTTTAAATTGTCTGTAGAACATTAATATATTGTTTATTAAACTATTTTGAATTTTTACAAACTGTATATCCATTTTTTACTTATTTAATAAAAAATCGTACATAAGTTAAGCTTGAAAAGTTCGTAGACTCAGTTTCGTCGAGTACTTCTTTTTACAGTGTTAAATTTCTTTTCGTCAAGCATTCTGTTGCGAATTGTGGACAGAATTATTTCTTATCCATTTTTTTTACTATATTTACAAACTAATTCCCCACAAGTGTGAAATTTATATAAGTATCTTTTGAAGGTTGGTATTAACTAAAAATCATATGAATGAAATGATATTATGTTTTATCGATAATTTAAAATTGAATTAAAAAATTTGGAGCAATTTGTTCATACCCATTAATAGTGAAAGTACAAAAACTCGTAATTGAATTTCTAACAGATTTTGCTTTTTTTTATCTTAAATACAAATACAAGATTTTGTACTTTCAATTCTTAAAATTCAAATACTAAACTATTTTTTTATTAGTTCTTCTGATGGATCAAGCACCAAAAAGGAGAATGCAAACAAAAGGAAAAAAAAAGGAAAAAAGGACGTCAAATCTCAACTGAAACTTGATACAGAAAGAAAAATATAAAAAATGAAAATTAGAAACAAATACCAAAGATTTTTGCATTAGTACAAGAGAATAGCCATAAGATGTATAACCTGTTGTATTATTTTACATTTTTGTGACTTTTTCTGTACGTAGACGATGATGTAAATACTCAAAAAATATATTTATTTGTCAGTATTTAAATAGTACAGTTAAGTTTAGCGAAAATTCTTAATTTTTTCCAATTAAGCAATATTTTATTGGACTGTGCTATTAATACACTGCTCAAAAAAAATAACAGAACAAAATCGAGTATCCTCCAGTAAATTCTACGCACTTCGTTTCCGGTCTAGATGATGACAAATTTTCTCGTTGTTTTCTTTGAGCAATGGCTTACAATTATAATTCGTTACAATATCATTTTCACCACTACTCTAGTCAACATCTTGATTAATAAAATTTCTTTTTTTACAGTTTCTTTTTCACTTAAGCCAATTCTGTCCTAATTCATCCAGAAGTTTCTAATACTTTCGAAAAACCTGTCGTTTTAGGTACAACAGTATCGATTTTTTTAACTGTACAATCAAATTTCGTGTTTAAGATCAGGTCAGCTAAGCGGGAATTGCTTAAACCGTCCTTTTGGTATCAACATTTTTTCATTCTGGGTGTGGTAGCGTGACTGACAACATCTCAGTGACACAGCTAGTTTCAATTTTGGCGGTTTTTTCCTGTGTAATGCTTAAAATTAAAATCTAATTAATGTTCCTAGTGCCAATAAAGTTAGTTAGTGTTTATCGTTCTTAGTTTTGGTGAAAGTTGTCGATAATTACCTGTGGTTGAGGCTAGTAAGCAGCCAAATTTTTTATCAACATTTACCGCAGGATCTTCTAAAGTATACACATGAAAAGGGCTCCACGAAGATTCAAATTTTTAGGCCAATTATTTATACCTTTTATCCCATTGTTTATGTCAATAGAGATTTGTTAGTTAACAATTGAATAACTTTTTGAAAAACAGTGATAAAATGTTTTTTGTACAACTGTCATTAAAAGTGACACTTTTAATGATAGCAAACAATGTTAAAAACGATTGTTTACATAGCAGCGTGTTAAAAATACTTTTAACACGTTGCCATGTAAACAAGTTTACTTTTAACACGGTTTAGTTTACTTTTAACACGGTTTAGTTTACTTTTAACACGGTTTGGTTCATTGTCATTGAAAATTCGCTCGTTTCATTATTAAAATAGGGAAGTTGTACAAAAAACATTGTATGGTATTTGTGTTAAAAGTGATTTTATTTTGTTCGTGAAATTGTTCAATTCGCTCCGCTCATTTCACAAACGTTTTCACTCACAAAATAAAACCTCACTTTTAACACTCATATCATAAATAACTATTTTCCAACTGATTTAGATTCTTTTAATTGTTAGGAAAATACTGTAATTTATTCAAATTTTAAAAATAACATTTTATCTGATAAACACCGTTTAGCGGTGACGCGCACATGCCGTAACAGCCGCGCGGAGCCCTATTTTTAACGTCAAATTAAAATTATAAATAATGGAGATAGATTTCCGGGAGGATGGACTTTTTTTTCGGAAATTTCCTCCTCTTTAACGAGCTTTTTTCAAAATTGCTTAAATATTAATATTTTTCGAGTTATTAACAAAAACATAATCTTTTTTTTTTCATCTTATTTTGTTAATAACATCTGCATTTTTTGCCTGCACACTTTTCCTTCAAAAACATTTTTCTAGAGGTGATTCCGAATCCAATGAGGCTATCACTCATATTTTAAGGACCTTTATTTTAATTTTTCACATTTTTGAAGATGTTGACTAGACTAGAGTACACTTCAAAACACCAAACTAATATTTAAAAAGTTAATTAAAAAATGTTTCATTATTTTTTTGAGCAGTGTAAATATACAAAGTATCAAATACGTTATTTTCAAAATCTATTATAGTATAACTAGACCCACTTGGATAGGAATTATTTTGACGATTTTACCAGGGGAAACTCAAAAGAACGTCATTATATGAACGGACCTTGTAAAATTTCTATTTAATTTTGCGTTTAACTTCCCGACTCACACCTTATACGCCCATGAAGAGAATTCTTGAAAATTCAAACAGCGAGTTGACCACGCCCATTCAATTGGTTTTGGATAAACTATAACAGTAAAAAAATTTCAAAATTTTTTTTTATTTGGTACTTTGTATATATATTTTTTTGTAAATAAAAATACTCGCAATATGTGATAACGACGAACAGCCATTTTTGTATTAAATTTTATTTTCGTTTAATTAATTTGAATCTCTTTTTTTTTATTGGGTAATTCGTCGTAATGTAATGGTTAAGTTTTTTTTATTATGCTTGTAATATACAATATATTTATTAATAAGCTATAAAAATATTTATATAAATATTTAACAACTAGATTTAACAGATTTTGAAATTTGTTGTTGTATATTATTGCTGATGAATGTAAATGTTTAATTTTTTTATTATATTCAACAATTTTTTTTTAAATTATAATATAAATAAAATATAATGCCAAATTTTATATATACACATCTAGTAAAGGAAATTTTTGCATTGTCTGTTTTTTAAACATAAAAATATGATTAATGAGCAATTTTAGTATAAGAAATACATAACAGTTAAGCTGAAAAGTTCGTAGGTTAACATAGGAAAACACTTTTTTAGTAAAATTCGATTGATGCCGTAGTTTCGGTGATTAATTTATTTCCAGTAGATATTCTGATCTGGATCTGGAAATTTGGGTAGGGGCGAGCTAGTGCTTAGCCAGCACTGAGGCCACATATGACCCATTGTGCATCCTCCCGTATTGTAGGGATATCCTCACCTCAGGCTGTCACCAGGCCTAGTGATTTAAAATAGGTGATGAGGCTCCCGAGGAAAAAGCAGAGCAGTCATACATAATGTGTTCTACTGTTTCCTCTTCTTGTTCGCAGCCTCTGCATAGCGGCGATTCTGTTAATTTCATCCTAAAGAGATGTTGTCGCAATTGGCAGTGACCTGTCAAGATTCCCACAGCTGTTCGGAGATTTTGTCTGGTCAATGCCTTAAATTTTTTTGCTGTTTCCTCGCCAGGATGAGGTAATAACTCTCTGGCCAGTCTACAGTTCGTAGTTTCATCCCAGCACTGTATGAATTTTTTGTGAGAGTGCTTTTTGATAAGGTCCACGACTGCGGACAATGTTAGCTTGGTAGATGGGCGGGGGCTAACATATTTGTAGCCCGCAGCCCACCTTGCTAAATTGTTCGTAATGCGGTTGCCTTTAGAGTTCCCATGTCCTTTGATCCAGCTGAGAGTGACCACGTTATTCTGGCTGGCCTCAGTTAGAGATTGGTGACATTCTAGTACTAAACTTGAAGTGAAACGTGGTCTATTCAAGGTCAGTAGTGCTTGTTGGCAGTCTGTGTATATATTTATATTCCTGCCTGTGATGTTCCTATTGATTAATTCTTTTGCAGCTATGGTTATGCCTATGAGTTCTGACTGAACCACACTTGACAAGCCATCCATAGCCCATTTTATTTTTAGGTTTAAGGATCTAGAGTAAATTCCTTGCTTTGTTTTTTATCCATCCGTATATACGCTCAGAGCGTTCACTACGTTGGAGTCTGCTGTTTTGTTTGTTAATATTTTGTAGGGTTTGTCAAAGACAAATCTTGGTGCGACGGCATCCGTGTCTGCCTGTAGGAGTGGTATCACTTTTATCGATTCCCTCCACAGACTGTCCCTATGGGTGCCGGTCCCTACAGTAGGTATTTTTTCGAGGAAAAAGTTACAGGGTTTCAGATCTACAGAATAAGGTGAATATAGAAGGAATTCCTAGCCTTTTTCATGCAGTTTTACCATATTTTATAAATTTGTGACAGGCTGCATTGTGTTAATGAAACAATACATTTCTTCTTCAAATAAAACCGTTTTTCGTGATTTCATCCTTCAAACACTCCAATAAAGCTAAGTAATTATCAATGTTGATGATTTAACTTTGCACTTTCAATCAACTTTGAGAGCTTTCAAAGCTCAAAATGTTTGTAGCCTCCTTTTTTGATCGTCTTCGATACTCATTTAAGTTTCAATTTAGCAACACACTTCTCATCGGTTGATTTTCCTAATGCAGAGTTCGAATAATGTTTATCAAGCCAAACTTAGACTTTGAAAACGTGCAATATCTTTAGAATTTCTACTCTTTCGATCAACTTTACGACCATCCAATGCCAGAAATGTCTTTAACATCTTTTGAGCGTCCACTACGTGCATAATCTTCGATACTTATTTAGCCTCGTTGCCATTTATCAACACACTTCTCCAATGGTTAATTTTCCTAATGCAAAGTCCGAATAATGTTTATCCAGCCAAACCTAGACATTGAAAACAGTGCAATATCTTCAGAATCTCAGCACTTTCGATCAACTTTACGACCATGCAAAGCTAAAAATGTCTTTAACATCTTCTTCTGAGCGTCCACTGCGTGCATAATCTTCGATACTTATTTAGCCTCGTTGCCATTTATCAACACACTTCTCCAATGGTTGATTTTCCTAATGCAAAGTCCGAATAATGTTTATCAAGCCAAACTTACATATTAAAAACAGTGCAATATCCTCAAAATCTCAGCTCTTTCAAACAACTTTACGACATCCAAAGCTAAAAATGATTTTAACATCTTCTGAGCGTCCACTGCGTGTATAATCTTCGATACTTATTTAGCCTCGTTTTTATTTATTAACACACTTCTCAACGGTTCATTATCCTAATGCAGAGTCCGAATAATGTTTATCAAGCCAAACCTAGACCTTGAAAACGTGCAATATCTTCAGAGTCCAGTTTTTTCGATCAACTTTAAGACCATCCAAAGCTCCATCCATCTGTAATGTTATTTATCAAGTCAAACCTAGACCTTGAAAACAGTGTAATAACTTTTTCAGAGTTTTTCACCGTTTTCGCCTTGTTTCAATTTAGCAAATTACTTCTCAACAGTTAATTTTCTTGGTGCAGACTCCAAATATAGTTTTTCAAACGAAACATTGACCTCAACAGTATTATTCTGTAATAAAGCAATGCTTTTTTGGCAGACGAATGTTTTCCATGTTTTTTTACTACTTTATTCATAATGTTGGGGTCGGTATTGGCCTTCCGTAAAATTATTTCCTCCTGTTTTTGTTCAAAGCTTTCTTTCTTCTCCATTTTTTTTCTTTCAGGACCTTATTTATTCCATTCAACCATCTCACCTGTTTCATCTTACATTAATCTACTCTTTTATCTAGATAACTCTTATTCTTCCACTCTACATAACCAGACTACCTCAACCTATTTTCCTGGATTTTCTTGCTCAGTTATCCCACTTTCTGTACCTCCTATTAGGTCATTTGTTACACATCCAATGCAACATCTTCATGTCCTCCACTTCCAATTTTCTCTCTTGCTTTTTCGTTCTAGACCAGATTTCTGAGTTATACATCAATGTCAATCTTACAGCTCTCTTTCATTTTTGCACTTATATCCCTATCACACACGTTCTTCTCCAGTTCATCCATCCATACTTAATTCTATGATTCATCTCACTCTTTAACCCTCCATTCTTTTGAAGCACAGACTGTAATATTTGAAGTTTTGTACAGCTGAGACCAGAGGCCCATAATGCTATATCTCACGAACTAATGGTTTGACAGGTGTCAAATGTATATACGAATGTTTTAAATTAAATATTGGTACTAACTAAAAATCATAAATGGACTTGTTTAAACTCCACTTTTGTGTAAACCTACGAACTTTTCAGTCTATCTAATAAATTCAATTTTCTATTATTGTATTGGTAAATTTTAGAGTCTACTTAAAAGATATTTAACAAAAATATACTTTTTTGTAAAACTTTATATATGAAAAGAATCATTGTGGTGTCGTGGGACACCAGGTAGGAACGAAGTTCCTTCGGCTAATGTAGAATCGACACAATTTGAAATTACATGAAAATAAACGTGGCTACTCACAAGTAAAATGTATCTATAATGTGAGTATTCACCACGTGCTTATCCATGAATTCATGAGTTTAGGTATACTATGCATTGGCGGGGTGGAGTGGTATTAGAGAGAGAAGGGATTAGAGAACGAAAAGAAAGAGGGAGAAAGAGAAAGGTATTATACACTACTCGCTTGTGTATACGACTGTAGTGCCTGCGCACGTCTCATTTAACGGTTTTATTCCACGGACTTTTTCTTATTGTTTTACTATTACATTTTTTTCAGTTCGGTCGCGCAGCAAAATCCCTATCTCCTCCAAGCCTGCCGTAAGGAACTTCGTTCCAATAATAGAAATTATGTTTATACAGGGTAGGATTCAAAAGTAATGAGCCTTTGTTCAGAAAGACAAATTTATTAATCAAATCGGTACAAATAACTAATAGTCTTCAAAATAAGCCCCTTCTGCATCAATACACTTCTGTAGGCGGGATTTCCAACTCTCGGTGACGTCCGCGTAGGCCTGTTCCGGAATGGCGTTAAGGGCTGCCTTGACATTAGCTTGGATATCCTCGATCGAGTCGAAGTGTTTTCCTTTCAGCGCAAATTTTAAGCGCGGAAACAAGAAAAAGTCAGGAGGTGACACGTCCGGGCTGTAGGGAGGCTGGGGGACCACAGAAACGTTCACCCGGGTCAGGTAGTTGCTCACGATGATGGCGGTATGACAGGGCGCGTTATCGTGGTGAAGCTTCCAGCTGTCCTTGATGTCCGGTCGCTTGCGAGTGACGCTTCTTTTCAGCCTTTTCAGGACTTTCAGGTAGTAAGCAGAATTCACGGTCTGTCCGGGCGGGACAAACTCGAAATGGACGATCCCCTTCACTCCGAAGAAGGCGATGAGCATGGTCTTCACCTTCGATTTGCTCATCCGCGCTTTCTTGGGACGTGGTGAGCTTGAGGTGTGCCACTCGGAGCTTTGTCATTTGGTCTCTGGGTCGTACTGAAAAGTCCATGTTTCGTCGCCGGTTATCACTTTTTCGAGAAAGCCAAGATCGTCTTTGCACATTTGCAGCAGTTCTTGACTTCGGAGGACTCGATTGTTTTTTTGTTCTTGAGTCAAAACTCTCGGAACGAACTTGGGCACAGACCTTCCACATTTTCAAGACCTCGGTAACAATGCGTTGCACCGTTGCCTCCGATAAGTCCAAAGCCACTGATAGTTGATAGAGACTCAAACGCCAGTCCGTGTCCAAAAAATCACGCACTCGTTGCACATTAACGTCAGTTCGGGCCGTCGACGGGCGTCCAGACCGGGGTTCGTCGGGCACCTCTTCCCGGCCCTCCCAAAAGGCCTTGTGCCACTTTTTCGCTTGAGAATAGGATAGGCACTCAGTCCCAAACGCCTGTTGAAGCATTGCGAACGTTTCGGAAGCAGACTTGCGCAACCGAAAGCAAAACTTTACCGCGTAGCGTTGCTCTAACGAACTCTCCATTCTGCTGTGTCACGGACCACCGAACAGGGGTTCACTTCCAGACCGATCCTACCGCTCCGACAGCTCGGAGGCAACTGAACTAAGCTGCGTTGTGTTGCTAACAGTCCCCACCACCGTCCCTGGCAAGCGGAGCGCGCGGCGCAGTACGCTCGCTTCAGAATAAAATGAGGCTCATTACTTTTGAATCCTACCCTGTATTATCTATTCGATTGTAATAACACTGCCTTCCTGAAAATCTTTTTTTATACGCGATTAATATTTCGTAAAAAAAGTTCCTGTTCAAAATAATCTACACATACTTTATATATAGCAAATTAAACTATTTTCAGACATATATAATTATATAGAAAACAATTTTTTTCAGAATTTTTATTAGAATGAAATGGCAATTTTGATTTAGAAGCTAAGTATATGTTTAGGAAAGCTAGATGTGATAAAAAAAAACAATAATTTTGTTCTATATAGAAATTTTCAATCAATGGAATATTTCATTTTATACAATATTTTTATGATCTAATAATAGATTTTGCTAAATTAATACCGAAAGATTTAATAAACAATATTTCTAGTCGGGAAATTTACGTCAAAATTTGTGCAATAAGATAGATTAAGTTGCAGTTTTTTGTATTCGAATCATTGTGAGAGTATGTGATCTAAAATTAAAAATTTTAAAAAACTTTCGGCCTATATAAGTAAAAAACATATATCTCAAAATGATCTTGACGAAAAACGCTATCAATGATAACAAGCTTTAATCAAATTGACCAAAAAATCAATCTAGCTGGGTACCATGTCTGGGAAAATTCGTTTTTTCCATTTTGTCACCCAAAATCATTTTTTCACATAAAATGGTTGTTAGATACCATAATATGAACTTTATGTAATTCAAATACAATTTTCCAATATCATGGTTACAAAGTTTTTTGACGGTCTAAAGAATCGGAGGCAAAAAACTGCATTCATCTATCTTAATGCACAACAAATCAACGTCTGTAAAGCTAGAAAGGTCAAGTCGGCAGAATCACTTGTATTATGTCTCAAAATTTAGTGCTCATTTAGTGCTGATAACAGATATTTGGTGCTGTGATAGGGGGACTAAAAATGAGAACACTGCTAACTTTTCATTAAGCCAGCAGTGTACCATTCGTGACCGCGCTAAAATGGAAACTAATGGAATTAAAAGACGTCACTATTTAGTGCTTAATTAGTGCTGCCAGTACAGCAAAAGATTTTTGAAAAATATTTTTTTCTTCAAATCAACTACTGCTAATATAACGACGCCAGCAGTGTTGTGAGCATAGCTCACACTTGATTCTTTCTTTAAGTGAGTTTTGTGCAGCTAAAAAGATTGAGCTGATATCGTTTTATCCAAATTCCACGCACTTAATAGAATCTTTGGATGTTGCGTTGTTTAAACCTTTAAAAAAAAGCTATAAAAGCGCAGTGATGGAATGGCGTAAAGAACACGACAGTGCTTTATTTTTGAGTATGGCTAGGTTTTTTTTCCTATATCAGCACTAAATTGTGACGTCTTTTAATTCCATTAGTTTCCGTTTTAAAGTCTCTTTCTAGCTCTTAAGGCTGCTAGTGTCGTTATACTAGCAGTAGTCGATTTGAAAAAAAAATTATTTTTTAAAAATCTTTTGCTGTACTGGCAGCACTAATTGAGCACTAAATAGTGACGTCTTTTAATTTCATTAGTTTCCGTTTTAGAGTCTTCTTCTAGCTCTCAAGACTGCTGGCGTCGTTATATTAGCAGTAGTTGATTTGAAAAAAAATATTTTTCAAAAATCTTTTGCTGTACTGGCAACACTAATTGAGCACTAAATGATGACGTCTTTTAATTCCATTAGTTTCCGTTTTACCGCGGTCACGAATGCTACACTGCTAGCTTAATGAAAAGTTAGCAGTGTTCTCATTTTTAGTCCCCCTATCACAGCACCAAATATCTGTTATCAGCACTAAATGAGCACTAAATTTTGAGACATAATACAAGTGGTTCTGCCGACTTGACCTTTCTAGCTTTACAGACGTAACAAATCAAAGGTATTTTAGTGCCTATTTTAAGATCATAAAAATACTTGTTTTACCAAAATGTATACAGTTTATTATTTTAAATATTCTTTTAACTCTTTAAGGATTTTTATTTAAAACTACTATTTAATAAACTGTATATATTATTTTGTTGAATATTGCTATAACAAAATGTATAGTGGGAAATTATTTACTTTGAAAATGTATTCAATAAAAAGTTATAAAATCTCTGTCAATGTTCTTTTTCTGAAATCGCTTGGAAATGTCTAGTTTCTCGGATCAAATTCGAGCCGCAAAATACACTATTCTTGTATTTTAGTCCGTTACTGGGCAACCAACTGTACGGGAATATTTTTTCTCCACGACCATTAATCTTCTCTTCTTCTCTTCATCTTAGTTTAGGACAAAGTCCTGTTCCTTTCTACAGTTTACCCTCCTGTTGGGTCTTGGGAATGCGATGTCCAGCCTTCATACCATCGTTTTGGAGGTCTCCCGGGCGGTCTCGATGTGTTGGGTTGGATTTTTGCGAGCCTCTCGTCATCTATTCTGTTGACGTGGTCTCTCCACTCCCTACGTCTTTGTCTAGACCATCTTACGATATCCTGTACTCTGCATTGTTCTCTTATTGACTCGTTCCTTTCTCGGTCCCTTAGAGTATAGCCTGCAATAGACCTCAGCGTTCTCATTTCAGTTGTTCTTAGGAGCTTCTTGGTTGTAGTTGTTTCTGCTCTAGTCTCGATCGCATATGTCATCACCGGTCTTACACAGGTTTGATATATTCTCACCTTACTTTCTATGCTCATGTGTTTGTTCCTTCAGATAATGTCGCGTAAGTATCCAGATGTCATTGTTGCTCTGTTGGTCTGTGTTTTGACTTCCTTCTGGAGATTTCTGCTGCTGGTGATGTTAACTCCTAGATATTTGAAATTCATGACTTGTTCAATACTTTGGTTGTTTGCTGCTAGTTTACATCTCTTAGGTTCCTTGTTAACTGTAAGTGATTGTGTCTTCTCAATAGATATAGCCATATTAAATTTTTCTGCAATGGTTTGGAACCTAAATAGCAATCGTTGTAGGTTGTCTTCATCTTCCGATATGAGCACAATGTCATCAGCATAGCAGCATATTTTAATTTCTTTGTTTCCCATTCTGTATCCTCTTCCTGCCGTTTTAACCTCCTTTATGATCTCGTCCATAACCAGATTAAATAGAGTTGGGCTGAGAGGCTGTCTCCTTGTCTTATTTTTCTAGTTAGTTGGTTCTCGGCTCTTACAAATGTGCTGTTGTTTGTGTTCATTTCTTTTATAATTGCTCGAATCTCAGGGGCTATGTTTCTGGATCTTAATAGTTTAAGGATTTCTGCAAGTCTTACTCTGTCAAATGCTTTCGTAAGGTCCACGAAGCACATGTAAGCAGTTTTGTTGAATTCAATTGCTTTTTCTACTATTTGTCGAATTAATGAATACGGCATCAACGTTGACCTGTTTCGTCGGAAGCCCTGTTGTTCTTCACATATTCCAGTGTTTTCTACTTCGAGTAATATAACTTTTGTTAACAGCTTCATGACGGCACTTAGTAGACTTATCCCGCGGTAGATTTTGGGGGCGTTTTTTTCACCTTTTTTAAATACTGGGATGGTTATGCTTTCTTTCCAGACATTCGGTATTTTCTTATATAGAATTATTTTGTCAAAGAAAACACTCAGTTCCTCAACCAACTTTTCTCCACCATATTTTAGCATTTCGTTTGTGATTCCATCTAACCCAGGCGCTTTTCTATTTTTTAATTTGGTTATCGTTGCTTTGATTGTGTCGGTTGTTATTTGCCATTCATTGGCGGTCGTGTTTTTAGTATCCTCCAGCTGATCTTCTTCTCGATTGCTTGTTTGGTTTTTAAATAATTCTTCAAAATGCTTTTCCCATTCATTTGTCAATATTTTGCTGAACTGTATGTATTCATTGACTGGTTTCTTCCGATTTCTGAGCATACGCCATACTTTTCTTTGCCCTCCGTATAGATCGTATTCCGTTAATGAATGTAATAATTCCGACTTCATTTTTAATAATAGAAAGTGTTCATTCTCACTCTTGAGATAAAATATTCATTCTGAAACACTTGCTTCTTATGTGTTTTGCATGTATTTCCATTCTATAACTAGTGACGGAATGACATTCTGTAATTGCTCAACAAAAAACATAGATTGCCCTGCGAATTTCAAAACTGTCACTCAGTTTGTCAGTGCGACGTTCTAATTGTTTTGATTTCAATTTAAATAAACAGAATTATTACATGGTCGTGGAGATGGTCTCACCCCCCTTGATATATTTGTTAAGGAGGTCGCATTGATGACCATGGTACGCTTTCGCACGGTTGGTATCGAACCCACTGTAGGGACTGGCACCTATAGGGATAGTCTGTGGAGGGAATCGATAAAAGTGATACCACTCTTACAGGCAGTCACGGATGCCATCGCACCAAGATTTGTCTTTGACAAACCCTACAAAATATTAACAAACAAGACAGCAGACCCCAACGTAGTGAACGCTCTGAGCGTATATACGGATGGATCAAAAACAAAGGAAGGTGTGGGATGTGGAATTTACTCTAGATCCTTAAGCCTAAAAACAAAATAGGCTATGGATGGCTTGTCAAGTGTGGTTCAGTCAGAACTCACAGGCATAACCATAGCTGCAAAAGAATTAATCAATAGGAACATCACAGGCAGGAATATAAATATATATATACAGACTGCCGACAAGCACTACTGACCTTGAATAGACCACGTTTCACTTCAAGTTTAGTACTAGAATGTCACCAATCTCTAACTGAGGCCAGCCAGAATAACGAGGTCACTCTCAGCTGGATCAAAGGACATGGAAACTCTAAAGGCAACCGCATTGCGAACAATTTAGCAAAGAGGGCTGCGGGCTACAGATATGTTAGCCCTCGCCCGTCTACCAAGCTAACGTTGTCCGCAGTCGTGGACCTTATTAAACAGCACTCTCACCAAAAATTTATACAGTGCTGGGATGAAACTACGAACTGTAGACTGGCCAGAGAGTTATTACCTCATCCTGGTGAGGAAACAGCAAAAAAATTTAAGGCATTGACCAGACAAAATCTCCGATCAGCTGTGGGAATCCTGACAGGTCACTGCCAATTGCGACAACATCTCTTTAGGATGAAACTAACAGAATCGCCGCTATGCAGAGGCTGCGAACAAGAAGAGGAAACAGTAGAACACATTATGTATGACTGCTCTGCTTTTTCTGAAATCAGAAGATCCGTGTTGGGCGAGTATTGGCTTACACCAGCCGATGTCAGGGAGATCCCCCTCGGGAGCCTCATCACCTATTTTAAATCAATAGGCCTGGTGACATCCTGAGGTGAGGATATCCCTACACACGGGAGGATGCACAGATGGTCGTGGAGAAAATACAGTCTGTTACACGGTTAGAATGAAAATTCGATAACTCGTGGTTCCTAGCTCGCTTCGCTCGCGTTCGGAATTCTCCACTCGTATCGAATTTTCATTCTAACCTTGTTACAGAATATACTATTCCGTACCTGTGTACGGGAATATTTTTTCCGTACCTGTGTACGGGAATGATCCATAAAACGTATATAAGCAAATTCATATTTAGCGTCTTGATTTTATTTGTCAATAAATTTAAAACCACATTACTGGTAGTGTTTTAGTAACTCTGGAGGCGTTTTGCACCTCTGCACATCATCGTCACTGTCCATTTTAAATATTAACTAACTGAACTGACAGTTTTGTGACACTAATCAACAATGATAAACAAACAATGTCAACGAAACGGTTTCATAGAAAATAAGATGATATCAAAAACAGTTATGCACTCATAAAACTTTCTTAATTTACGATTATATTTAATGCAATTTCAGAAAAAATAGTATGTGTACCTCGTAGGAAAAGCAACTTCCCGGACTCTCAATGTTTGTTGGCCTCGGCTAGACGCCTCGGCCAACAATTTACATTTTCGTCCGGGAATGTATCGCTTTTCCTACTAGATACACAATATACTATTTTTTAATAGAAAATGTCCAAGAATACTTCTGGCAACATGAAACTCCATTTATTTAATTGTTCATATATAAATCTCAGTTTATATTCAAAGCCACTGCCGGATCCAGAGGGGGACAGCGAGGCCATGTGCCCCGGGCGCCATGTTAGGAAGGGCGCCAAATTAAGGGTTGAGGTTGCTATTTTAACAATAAAAAAACTATTAAAGAGTAAAACCAGATGGTCAGCAAGGATTGAATCTGTGGAAGTTGTGTATAAACACATGGACAAAGTACTCTCTGCTCTTGAAGAATTAACCACCCATGAATTTTTATCTCCAGAAACAAGAGCTGAAGCTAAATCTCTTATCAAAAACATAAAATGCTTTGATTATGTTGTTATGACATGCTTCTGGTATTCAGTCTTTAGGAAAATTGATCGAGTGAATAAGTTTTTGCAGGGAGAAGACACAACAGTAGACAATGCTACAAGAAACATACAAGATCTTCTTACGGTATTATCCTCAACTAGGGAGCTGACTGTTTCAGAGGCAATTGATGAGGCAAAATTTTTATCTGGTAACATGGGAATAACAGCAGAGCACAAGGAAACAAGAAAAAGAAAGAAAATGGCAGGAGAAAAACATGAAGATGATGGTCCACATTGCACAAGAGAATTTCTTTTCAAAAGATCACTTTTTCCAATCATCACTGAGTTAAGGAACAGGTATGATGCCTTAAAAATGGTTGCAGACAGTTTTTTGTGTGGGACTCAAATTAAATCACTAAACTTAATCATTTTAAAGAGTTAGCTAAAACCCATGCAAGTGATTTGAATGAAGAAGAACTTGTAAATGAAATAGAAAGTTTTAAGTTTCATGCTTTAACTTTAGAAAATGGACTGGAAGATGTTACAGCAGCATCTATGCTCAGAATATTGCATAAGACCAAGTTGGAAGAGGGTTATCCTAACTTATGTGTTGCTCTAAAAATATTTGTAACGCTTCTAGTTTCTGTTGCATCTGGAGAGAGAAGTTTCAGTATATTAAAACTTATAAAACCCTACTTAAGAAATGCTATGACACAGCAAAGACTAACAAATTTAAGTATTATAAATATTGAATATTAAAGTGCTTCTTTGCTTTCTTTTGATGAAATAATCAACACTTTTTCAGCAAAGAAGGCCCGAAAAATAAGAATTATGTAATCCAGGGTCTTGTGGATCTAATCTTTGTGTTAGGGCTTTAAATTGTTCACATTGTTTTCAATTATGTATGTAGGTAAAGTACAATGGCACAACTTGTGTATGATTAAATATTCAAAGTAAGTTTTATTTTAACCTCGTATACGACTCGTGTAGTAATAAGCCTTCGCTTTTTCATAAATCGGTCGGGGCAGTAGGCCAGGGGGGCGCCAAATGTAAAGCTTGCCCCCCCTAGAAAAATTGGTAGATCCGGCCCTGTTCAAAGCATAGCAATTTTATTTTTATTGATGAAATAACCATACTTCTATTTAAGGTAGATCTAGAGACAGAAGAATGCTTTGCTCTGCAATTCCAGATAGATTCGTCATGTCTGTCTATCTGTCCGTCTGTATGTCACTTTTTTTCCGAAATTTTAAGAACTATACTGTTGAAACTTTTTAAGTAGAGGTATGTATTCTGTGAACCGTCCTAAGATCTAACACAAAAATAGAAAAAAATATACATTTTGGGGGTTCCCCATACTTAAAACTGTTTTTTTTTTAGTAAACCTATTCGTGTATGGTATCTATGGATAGGTCTTCACAAATAATATTTAGGTTTCTTAATAACTTGGCCGCGTTTAATGAGTTATAAATGGTGTAACTGACACAAAGTTTAATATATGGATATAAATAGATAAATACCTTTTTTCCTTTTTTACTGCTGTTTCCTCTATTCTCGTAATATTGTTTCCATTTTTTTGATTTGTCCATATTCTTGATTAACGCACTTTTCCCGTTTTATCCCGATTTCGTTCACTCCCGTTTCGATCGAATTTACTTCTGGAATAATTACCCAAATTTCCCCTACGCAATGTTATACGATTTAAAAAAATCATACAACTACGTACCCCAGCCTTGTCCAGATATACCCAATAAATCTATAAATCCAAATAAATGTTTTTTTATAAACAAAAAAAAAACTTTAAATGAATTCATATATATATCGACTATACCTGTCTTTATTGTATTCCGAGGAAATTGGTATAATTACCCCCGCGATTACCCGGATTAGAAAAATACAAATGTATAATTAAAATTGTAAACAATTTTAATTATAAAAGTGGATTTTCCACTGGCAGTTGACACGATTTCAACGCCTGTAAAAACGACGGATTTTACTTCGACCGATTGCAAGTTGTGTTACAATTTCTCCCGAAAATCGCCCGATTTACTGTTCGATTTAAACGCACTCTTTTTACTGAAACCCGTTTGCAAGTTGTATTGCAAAATTTCGAAATGAAAACACTCACTTGTATCCTGAAATTAAAAAAATATATTTTAAAAATATTGAAAATTGTGTATATATAAATTTAAATAAAAATATTTCAAGTGGACATTATTTGAAATGAATATTTCTTATTGCGAGCCTGACAAACGATAATACGTCTTTTTTTTTATGGTCAAGCACAAGCACTGCAGGAAAATTCCTTTAAGGCGCTCTGAGAGCGGTGCGTGTGCGAAGAAAGCGATTCACATTGTTCTTGAATCGTTGAAGGATATATTGGGTGGAAAATACGGCCTCAGAAAGGCCGTTCCCTAAAGAGGATGTCCTCCAGAAGAAAGAGTTCTTAAACAATGATGTTCGAGGAGTATTAAGTTGAACCACATAGGGATGGGCGGAAGTGGTTTGTCGTGTATTTCTGCTATGAATTGCTCTAGGTGGAATCAAGCGGGCAATGTCAGTAGAACACTTGCCATGGAAATATTTGTAAAAGAGGGTCAAATCACCAACCTGTCTTCGATGTTCTAAGCTGTCGAGGTTCTTGGTTAGCTCGTGGTCACCGATCAGGCGAATGGCTCTCCTTTGGATGGAATCCAACAACCGAAGGGTATGCTTCGGTGCAGAACTCCAGACATGAGAGCAGTATTCCAGTGATGGTCGAATCTGGGCTTTGTAGAGTGTCAAAAGTTGTTGTTTTTGGTACGGAAAAGTACACCGAGTTTCTGAGAAGCTGTCCTGGCGATTGTTACCACGTGATTATGCCAAGACATATCTCCTCCCAGATTGACACCCAGTAAGTTAATAGACGAAGCCAGTGGAATTGCGTGTGCTGCCATGACTATATCTGGTTCTGCAATGTTAACCTTCTTAGAGAAAACTGCTGCCTGGGTTTTTTTAGCGTTAAATTCGACTTGGTTACTGTCACCCCAAGACAAAATTTCTTCCAGGTCTTTATTGAGTCGTGATACTTCATGCTGTCTGCGAAGATGTGCGTCAGCAGCCGATGTTCGAGAATTCAGAGTAAACGATGAGATAAGTGTGATGTCGTCAGCAAAGCTATAAATTGGATTTTCTGTCTTCGCTAGAAGGTCGTTAATGTATAGTAAGAAGAGGGTTGGGGATAATATGGACCCTTGAGGAACACCAGCATTGATGGTAAAGGTGTCCGAGAAAAACCCGTCAATCGCCACTTGCAGAGAACGGTCCTGAAGAAAGCTAGAAAGCCATGAACAGAATCGACCGGGCATACCGTAGGATCGCAGTTTACTTAGGAGTCCCTCGTGCCAGACACGATCAAATGCTTTAGAAATGTCTAGTGCAATAGCCCGGGACTCCCCATGATGTTCGACTGCGTTGCTCCAAAGATGGGTGACATATGCTAGGAGGTCTCCTGTTGATCTGGACTTATGAAAGCCGTACTGATGGTCGCTGATAATATTAAGGCCCTCTAGGTACTTTAGAAGTTGTTGGTTAATAGCTTTCTCCATCACTTTTGATATAACTGAAAGCAATGCGACAGGTCGATAGTTGTTTGGCATGGTTTTCTTGCCTTTCTTTGGTATAGGCTGAACTCTTGCCTTCTTCCAGCAAGATGGAAATATTCCTTTTTTGTAGGATAGGTTAAAAAGCCTACAAAATATTGGTGTTAGCTCATCAGCGCATTCCTTGAGCACTATAATAGGAATTTCATCTGGACCAGAAGCCTTCCTGACATCGAGCCCTTTAAGAATTCGTTTGACAGGACGCTGACGGAATACGATATCAGTCATTTTCGATTGAACTGCTGGAATGTTCGGTGGTGTTTTTCCCTGAAAGTCTACGTTGGAATCAGAAGAAAATAGTTCTGCCAGAATTTGGATGTTTCCTATTATTTTTAATTCATAAATTTAAATGAAAAATCTTTTTTTTTAATAAGGATGTCCTCGTAGGTATAGACCTAAATACAAATGTACCGAGAACATCTATTGGAACAGAAGAGGTAATTTATTAATTTGGGATTTAAAGGACTGCAAGTTAGGACGAGAGGGGAAGACGTGGGAAGGTAAGGAGTTCCACAATTTGGAGACCCTGGGGATGAAGGAACGATCGAATCGATCCGTTCTCGATGTCTGACACTGAACTGTATAAGAGTGAATGGAGTTGGCACGTCGCGTTGCTCTGGCTGGTCTGGCAAGTGGAGGTATTATAAACTTTGCGAAAACTTCTGTTTACTATACTCAGTTAGAATCGCTTTAAAAAATATTCTTTTCTGTCGGTCAGTCCCACGACTGTTTACTTTTTTAAATATTAAGTTTGTTGAGATTTCTATCTATACCAAATGTTCTGATATCACGAGTTGACACTGAAACTTTGAATATCAAATTTTGATGTATTTAACATAAAATTCAGGCGATGAGGTCCATCTTGAATACCAAGTACCTCGAAGACCATCTGTAAATATAATGTACTATATATTTTTGATACGTTGCCTGTCTGGCGGTAAAATATATAGAAACTATATAAAAAAAAACGTCGGACTGATTCAATAATATGACTTTATTATTCTTTTTTTTATTGACACTGACAACTATATAATTATTATCTCACAATTGTCTTTTTAGTGTACTAAGTTTTTAACATTCTTCCCCGCAAAAATAAAAAAAACAATTTAACTACAGGAAATAACTAAGTGAAAATTTAACAAGTATAACAATAAAATAAACAACATTTAACAATAAATACAACAACATTTAACACTGTCTGACGACAATCATTTTATTGTTCTTCGTAATATCCTTTTTTTTTTTGGCTTCTCCTATTTTATATCTACTCAGTGATTTTCGCCAGTCTACTGGTAGGTCTTTTAAATAATCCGTTTTTTGTTTGCACCTCTGCTACCCTGACTCTACCGTCTGGTCCGGGAAAAACATTTATTATTCGACCTAATTTCCACTCATTTCTAACCATGTTGTTATCTAAAATTAATACAACGTCATTAACCTTTATGTTCTCTTCATCTTTAGTCCATTTATTTCTTCTTGTCAGAGTTGGTAAGTACTCTTTTGTCCATCTCTTCCAGTAATCTTTTACAATTTGTTGCGATTTTCTCCATTCTTTTCGAAGGTTGTAATTTGTTCCCAACTGTTCCATGCAATTATTTGCCCCAACTAAAAAATGGTTCGGTGTGAGAGGTTCGAAATCATTTGGGTCGGTAGACATTTTTGTGAGAGGACGTGAATTTATGATGTTTTCTATCTCTGCAAATGCTGTTAATAAGGTTTCGTCTTTGAGTCTTGTATTCCTGAAAATTACATAAAAGCATTTTTTTACGCTTTGGATTAAACGTTCCCATACTCCACCCATAAACGGAGCTGCTGGAGGTATAAATTTCCATTCTATACCTCTTTGGGTCATTTGTCGATCAATTTCATCAAATTTTATTTCTTGTAATGCTTTTTTCATTTCTTCGGAGGCTCCTCTTAAGTTAGTTCCGTTATCAGAAAAAATACATTTTGGGGTTCCTCTTAAGCTCATCATTCTTCTTAAAGCCATGATAGCCGAATCAGTACTTAAAGAATGAGCAACTTCGAGATGTATTGCTCTAATACTAAAGCATGTAAACAATACACCCCATCTTTTCTCCGTTCTTCTTCCGATAGCAACTGCGAAAGGACCAAAAAAGTCTACACCAGTATGTGTAAATGGTCTTACATTAGGTGTTAACCGTTCTTCAGGCAACTGTCCCATTAACGGTGTCACTGTTGTCGGCTTCAGAAGTTTACAAACTTGACATTGCCGGAAGACCTTCTTAACTGCTGCCCTGCCGTCTATAATCCAAAACTTTTGTCTAGATTCATTAAGAACAAGTTCGACACCTTGATGACCAAGTTTATCATGTAAGAAATCCAAATAAAGTTCAGTAAATCGATGACTATTGGGTAATATCGCTGGACTTTTTGCTGCAAATGACATATTTGGAGCAAGATCAGTTCTTCCCTGTAAAACTAAAATTCCGAATTCGTTTAAAGCCGGTGTTAATCTCCTGATTTTACTTTGTCTTAAAATTTCTTGTCCTTTTTTTAAGGCATCAATTTCCGACTTAAAACTATCCTCTTGAGTTTTAATAACCCATAATTTTTCGGCTTCCTTAAATTCTTGTACGGAAATTTTTAGAGAATAATCATTTCTCTTTAATTTGGCAATAAAAATGTTTTTTGCTTTTACTATTGTTGCTGTTACTGACATCAATTTCGAAAATTTTGAATATTTGTTGATATCTGGCAGGACATTGTTTGATGTGACGATATTCGTTAAAAATGCAACTTCTTTCCGTGTAGATTTGGAATCCCGTTCTTTGATTTCGTGGATACTTTTTATTGGCCACGTACTTTCGTCAAAATTATTTAAAAATTTAGGACCTGAGAACCACTCTTCAAAGCTTAGTAAATTGTTTCCATCCTCAGTATATGATCTAGTGGCTAAATCAGCTGGATTACATTTTGAAGGAACCCATTTCCAATCTAAAACTTCAGTTAATTCCTGTATTTCACCTACTCTATGTCCTTCAAACTGTCCTAATCTTTTTCCATCTCCTTGTAGCCAATAAAGTACTGTAGTAGAGTCCGTCCAATAGTATTCCTTGTCTATTTTCAGTTTCATTGAATCTTTAACGTGTTTCATTAATCTACTCCCTATTAAGGCTGATTGCAATTCTAAACGTGGTATTGAGATTGGTTTAGTTGGAGTTACTCTTGATTTTGCAGTCACTAAACACACATCAATAGCATGAGCTGAAACTACTCGTAGATAAACGAGTGCAGCGTATGCTTGCTTGCTACTGTCACAAAACAGGTGCAACTCTAATCTCTTAGCAATCGGTATATTTATTGACAAACATCTAGGAATTTCCAATTCAATAATTCTTTTAAAATCATTTAACCAAGTTAGCCAGTTTTTAAAAATTTCGTCATTAATAAAATCATCCCAGGAAATTCCAGTTCGCCATATGTCTTGAACTATTAAGCGTCCTCTAATAGTGAAATTAGCAATTAGTCCAATTGGATCATAAATAGACATAACAATCCGTAGGACTTCTCTTTTTGTAGGCCTTTTTAAGATTCCTTCGTTAATTACATTTTTATTAGATTTAAAAATAAAGGTATCTTTCAGTGAGTCCCAATATAATCCTAAGACACGTTGCAGTGTACTGTCTATTAAATTTAGGTCTTTGCCAATATCTTCGTTTGAACTCGAAATTAAATTTCTAAGTTCCTGTGAATTTGTAGACCAACCAACTAGTTCATATCCCGCTACTTTGTGAACATCTTTAACTTGTTTTACAATTTCGAAAGCCTCAAGTGGTGTGTCAAAGGAGTCTAGATAGTCATCCACATAATGACGTTTAGTTATGGCTTCTATTACTCTTGGACTTCCAAATTTTTGAGCATTGTAATTTTTGACAAATTGTGCACACGAAGGTGAACAGGTTGCTCCAAATGTCATTACTAACATTTCATATATGTCGGGTGCCTTTCTTGTATCTCCATCTCTCCATAAAAACCTTTGAGAATGCCTGTCTTCCTTCCGTATTCTAACTTGACAAAACATTTCTCGAATGTCACTTGATACTGCAATTTTCCCAGTTCTAAAATTTAATAAAACAGATGTAAGAGGCGGTACAAGATCAGGACCAGATAAAAGATTAAGATTCAAACTAGTACCGTTTGATTTTGCAGCAGCATCAAAGACCGTTCTGGTCTTACCTGGTTTATTATGATTTGTTACACCAAAATGACTAAGATACCAAGTTAGAGGCTCTTCTTTGATGGCTTCTTCTTCTGTTAATTTTCTTGCATAATTTTTGTTCAAATTTTTCCTCATGTTTTCACAATATTTTTCTTTAAAATCTGAATCTTTCTCCATTTGTCTTTCTACATACTGTAATCTTCTTAATGCTAATAACTTACTTTCCGGTAATTTACTAACATTTTCTTTCCATAATAGTCCAATTTCATATCTGTCTCCTACATATTTAATTGTATTGCACATTATTTCCATAGCCCGTTTATTGTCTTTGTCTTCAGTTGAATAATCTTTTGCAGCTATTCCCTGAGCTTCTAAGGAAAATGTTTCCTTCATTAACTGATGAAGATCTTCGTTTGAAATTCCATCAGATTGTTCTGTCTTACAAATGTGAAACGAAAAATTTTTATGAATAGTACTACTAGAGCTTCCACTAAGGATCCATCCTAAGTAGGTTTTTGTAGCTATAGGGTAATTGACTGGACCCTCAACAACTTTCCTAGGTACCGTCAGTCTTATGTTGTCTTGTCCAATTAAAAGTAAAGGTCTGGTTTTAATTTCTTTAATTGGTAGTCCTTCGAGATAAGGTAACTTTTTAATTTCGTCAAAATTACATTGTTGGTTAGGCAACCCTAAATTCCTTACTGACCTAACATTCCTCAATTTTAGCATTCTTGCATTTTTAAAGTTACCACAAATTGGTAAATCAAACCGGACTGAGTCATTATCAGTCATTTTAATGTCATTAGCCCACTGTATACACAGTGGTTCCCTAACTCCATCAATTTGCAGGTGATCTATTACTGATTTGTCTATCAGTGTCACAGTAGACCCTTCGTCGCAAAGTGCAACGATTTCTATTTCTTTATCTGAACCAAAAACTTTAACATGGACCATTCGAAGTAAGGTGTTAGTTCCTTTACTTCCTGCTGTCATTGTTAGTTCACTTACATCGTCACTTTTAATATCAGTGCAGTTAACAATTGAGTTAGTTTGTTCAGGTCTTTGTTTAACATTTTCCTTATGCAGCAGATGATGATGTGGACGGCGACAGCTGTTAATTCCGCATTCTTTTTTGCTTCTGCATTTAGTAACACCGTGATAACCTTTTAGACAAGAAAAACAAAGCTTTTTATTAGTAACGATCTTCCATCTTGTATCTACGTCATCCTTTTGAATTTTACTACAATTTTCGATTTTATGATCTTTGTCATTACAGTATGGACACTCGTGACTTTTTTGTATTGTTGAACTAGTGGTATTTACAAAAGATCTTTCATACCTATGATTGCTTCTAGAAATACTCTTTGTTGGTAACACGTAGCAGGCTGCATGAGAAATTTTGTTAAGCCATTTTTCAAAGTCTTCTAAATTTACAGCACCATCTTTTGATAAAGTTTCTTCCCCCCATCGAAGTTTAATTGTATCGGGAAGTTTTTGGACAGCTTCTTTCAATAAAATTGGATTTTTTAAATGATTATTAAAGTTTAGGGTTTGTATGGTCGATACTAAACTCGTAATTTGAGTCCCAAACTGAATAAGGTTTTCAAAGTCGTTTTCTTTAATATGAGGAAAATGTCTTACCTTTCCTAACATAGCATCAATAATTTGGTCTGGCTTCCCAAACCGTAATTCTAAAGTCTTCATTACCTGACTAATATTTCTTGGGCTGATCAACATTCCTGATACTGCGGATCGAGCATTCCCTCGAAGACATTTTTGAAGCTTAATCAACTTTTCCTCATCTGATAAATTACAAATATCTGAAATTTTGTTAAAAGTGTAAATAAAAGTTGGGTATTCTTCAGATTTTCCGTCAAATATTGGGAAGTCTTTATGTAAAAATGATTTATATTGAACAGATTCATTTAATTTTGGATTTTGAGGAATATTGGTTAATAGATTACTGAGAGTATTACATAACTGACTAATAGCTTGATTCGAATCATTATTTTGAACATGGTTTTCTTGACTAAATTTTTGTGGAATATTTGAATTTACCATGTTATAATTTTCTGGCAAAGGAAAATGCTTGTCATGCTGATGTTCATCATTAAAGGCAAATTCACTATTTAACTCTATGGCTTCAATACATGGTTGCTCAGCAGATTGGACCCAGTTGAATACATAATCATAATTATTTTTATTAGAACTGATATGAGATTTTGTGTCGGGTATTGACAGGGTAGCTGGTTGCAATTGCACAGAAGAAGGAATAGCAGAGTTTAAGGGTAGCGTACCTGATTTTTCCGGTTGCACTGGTTCTGACATATTAGAATTTCTACTTACAAGGGATCTTCTAGATCTAACTTCTTCCATAAGGCTTAGCTTTTCCTCCATTTCTATGAGTTTTAATTGCTGACCATACTTTCGTTTTTCTAGTTCCATTCGTTTTTCTAGTTCTATTAACTTATTCTCAAATTCTTGTCTTCTTTTTTCTTTTAAAATCTCTCTTCTCATTCTGAGTACTTCCACGCTAGAGTTACTGTTTGATGCTAAAGATTGTGGGTGATTGACTGTTTTGGTTGAACCTTCTGTGTCGTCATGTAATCCAAGGTGATCGACTGTTTTCGTTGAACCTTCTGTTTCATCATGTAGTCCAAATCCATCCGGCCAAGCAAAATCAGGATCCAAGTGTTGGTGTCTACCAGCAGTCGTTCTTTTGGGTCTAATGTTTGCTCGAACAGTTTTATCCATGGTTTATTTTTCTGGCTCTTGAAAACGCTCGAAGGACCAATGTAAATATAATGTACTATATATTTTTGATACGTTGCCTGTCTGGCGGTAAAATATATAGAAACTATATAAAAAAAAACGTCGGACTGATTCAATAATATGACTTTATTATTCTTTTTTTTATTGACACTGACAACTATATAATTATTATCTCACAATTGTCTTTTTAGTGTACTAAGTTTTTAACACCATCGTTGTCATGAAATTCGTGTTCAGCGACTCCAAAAATCACAAATTTATCAGTTTCGACTAATTTTGAATAAATGTTACATAAAACTTTAGACTAAGGTCCATCAGGAACTCTAGTTCCAAATTTTTTATTTTCTATCTCTTGGAGATGAAAAATTTATTTGTGTCTCTAGCTCTCGTAACAACGGAGAAGAGGCGTTTACAGACAGACAGAAGAAGGAACAGACAGAGGGACAGACAGACGGACGGACAAAATGATTTATACATTTTTACTATTTAAAGTTGGGGTGAAACCAATGCTGAAAACCGCAGATACAAAAAATGCATTCTTTTAAAGTGATCTACGAAGTCTCTGGTGCCCAGGACACCTAGTGTTTACCTCGTCTCCTGGAGTTTTCGGTAATATTATTAGTCAAAACTCATAGACCTGGAAATGGCAATAAAAATATATTCTTCCTTTATTTCTGGTCTGGCAATCGCAATCATAAACATTTTGGTTTTAAAAATAGTAAAAAAGCAGTTAGCAAACAGTTTCCAAGTATGATATATCTTAAAAAGGAAAAATCCATTAACAACGACTATTCCATAGCGTTCTTGGAGCGTTTAGAGGAGAAAAAGATCCCAATTTAAAGAAAAATAAACTGTTGTTTCAAACGTGTCAGAAATCAATGAAAAAACAAGACGAATTGAGCTTTGAATAGCTAAAGCATTCAACATATCCTTCAGATCTGATCCCCAAAACCTCAAAAGCATGCTCGCTGGAAAGAAATTAAACATCGATGAAGAGATAATTACCAAAACTGAGTCCTAGAAGACGTCATAACGGATTTTGATGATTTTTTTTTTCATTCGATTCATAAGAGAATCAGAAAACTTTGTAACCTTATGTAATCATTTAATATTAAAAAACTGCATTGTTGCATACAAAAAATACATTCTTAAAGTGTATCTTCAAATAGAACTCGATAGTTATTGAAGGAAATGACTTTAATTTTGTTATTCGGTAGTTTTTCGGCTCGCTGTATGATATCGAAAGTCATCTCCAGAGTATCTGGTGCCTCCTGGTGATTTGGGTTAATTCATTAAACAATTAGTTAAAACTCAATACTCGGGTGTTTTTGGGGTCGGTGAAAACGGATAGGAGACCGAATGTCATCTTTGGAGTAACTGGTGCCTAGGATACCTACTCATCTTCTGGAGTTTTCGGTAAATTCATTAAACAATTAATCAAAATTTATTACTCGGGTGTTTTAGGGTCGGTGAAAACGAATATGACATCGAATATTATCTCCGGGGTACCTGGTGCATAGGATACCTAATATTGAAATCATCTCCGGGAGTTTTCGGTATAAATTCATTGAACAATGAGCCAAAACTCATTCCTCGTGGATTTTTGGCGTCAGTGAAAACGAATACGACATCGGATGTCATCTCCGGAGTACCGTTTCCAAAAATACCTTCTTCTCTCTGATCTGGATCTGGAAATTTGGGAGGGGCGAGCTAGTGCTCAGCCAGCACTGAGGCCACATATGACCCATTGTGCACCCTCCCGTGTGTAGGGATATCCTCACCTCAGGATGTCACCAGGCCTATTGATTTAAAATAGGTGATGAGGCTCCCGAGGGGGATCTCCCTGACATCGGCTGGTGTAAGCCAATACTCGCCCAACACGGATCTTCTGATTTCAGAAAAAGCAGAGCAGTCATACATAATGTGTTCTACTGTTTCCTCTTCTTGTTCGCAGCCTCTGCATAGCGGCGATTCTGTTAATTTCATCCTAAAGAGATGTTGTCGCAATTGGCAGTGACCTGTCAGGATTCCCACAGCTGTTCGGAGATTTTGTCTGGTCAATGCCTTAAATTTTTTTGCTGTTTCCTCGCCAGGATGAGGTAATAACTCTCTGGCCAGTCTACAGTTCGTAATTTCATCCCAGCACTGTATAAATTTTTGGTGAGAGTGCTGTTTAATAAGGTCCACGACTGCGGACAATGTTCGCTTGGTAGACGGGCGAGGGCTAACATATCTGTAGCCCGCAGCCCTCTTTGCTAAATTGTTCGCAATGCGGTTGCCTTTAGAGTTCCCATGTCCTTTGATCCAGCTGAGAGTGACCACGTTATTCTGGCTGGCCTCAGTTAGAGATTGGTGACATTCTAGTACTAAACTTGAAGTGAAACGTGGTCTATTCAAGGTCAGTAGTGCTTGTCGGCAGTCTGTATATATGTTTATATTCCTGTCTGTGATGTTCCTATTGATTAATTCTTTTGCAGCTATGGTTATGCCTGTGAGTTCTGACTGAACCACACTTGACAAGCCATCCATAGCCCATTTTGTTTTTAGGCTTAAGGATCTAGAGTAAATTCCACATCCTACACCTTGCTTTGTTTTTGATCCATCCGTATATACGCTCAGAGCGTTCACTACGTTGGGGTCTGCTGTCTTGTTTGTTAATATTTTGTAGGGTTTGTCAAAGACAAATCTTGGTGCGACGGCATCCGTGACTGCCTGTAAGAGTGGTATCACTTTTATCGATTCCCTCCACAGACTATCCCTATAGGTGCCAGTCCCTACAGTGGGTTCGATACCAACCGTGCGAAAGCGTACCATGGTCATCAATGCGACCTCCTTAACAAATATATCAAGGGAGGTGAGACCAAGTATGACTTTCATTGCGCTGGTCGGTGTGCTTCGCATGGCTCCTGTTACGAGAAGGCATGCTGATCTTTGAATTTGGTTTAATTTTTTGATAGCTGTCGTTTGTTTCACTTTAGGCCACCACACGACAGCACCATATGTTAGCATAGGTCTTATGATTGCCGTGTAGATCCACATGGTGACCTTGGGGGATAATCTCCAGGTCTGTCCTATGGTTCGGCGGCATTGCTCATAAGATATAAATGCTTTTTTAACTCTGCTTTCTATGTGTGAGTTCGACGTCAGCTTGCTGTCGAGGATAACACCTAGGTATTTCACTTCTGTAGCAAAGCTTAATTTAACATCGAAAAGACTGGGTGCGTTTAGGCCCCTATACCTTCTTGTGATCCACATAAGATAATCTATCATTTAAAACAAACCACAACTCGTTTTTTCTCAAGTGTTTAGAAAAGTTGATAGTGTTTTGAGAAAAATCACTGTATCTCGGTTATTTATCGAGATCTTTAGCAAAATTTAAAATAATTACACAGTTACAATGCAAAAAGTTGTATTTATAAAAATAGATTATACAATAATAATAATAATAACAAAGTGAAAAAGAAATAAAGAAACAAAATACCATTAAATTAAAATCGTTAGAAAAATCAATCATCAATGTTTTTATAAGTAACAACAGTTTCCATTTTATGAATATCAGTAGAAAAATGTCTCATTTTAACACATTGTGCATTTTTAATATTAGCGGGTTCAGAAGTGGTCCAACCATTCGGCAATTCCAATTCGGGTTTCGTATAAATTTGCAAATCAAAACTACAAACACAATCCAATAACGGTAAATAGGAAATTGACGATGCTAATTGTCTGAGAACATTTTGAATTTCATTTTTTATTTGTTTAAGCGGTTTTTCCGATACTTTTTCCTCGTTTGTTGCCGCATCGCCTTCGTATTCAACTTTGAAATCCCAACGTTCCATTACTTCTAATGTTTTAATATTTGTTATTACTAAACATACTTTTGTAACGGCTCTTGCTACTAACCAAGCTAAAATAAAAAAATATTACAATTCCAATAAAAAAAAACGAAAACATGGAAATTTTGATGATTACAAGCTCGAATCAAGCCCATTCTTTTGCATGATATTTTATGAACCCTATTGACCATTTGTAACTAAAATTATAAAAAAAATGTAAACAAAATTAACACACAAAACTTACTGTTTAATTGTTTCAAAGTTGTAGATATAAATTCCTCAATTTTATTATTGGTAGACATCCAAATACTAAGTCCATAATTTTCTTCGATTTTAAAATCTTCCGGTGGATATAATCCTCGTTGATATAAAATAGAATTTATACCATATTCTAAAAACGGTATAATATAACCTCAAAAATTCGTTGTATAGTTTAAATTGTATACTTACTTAAATAATCACACACAATATCGGCAGAACCTTTTACTGTAATCGCTGATTTAATTTTTTGTGCATTTACAGCCATTATAACTGTTTATAACTTATAATATCACTAGAAAACAAGAACTTATTTTTTCAATACAACAACCGTTGAGAAATCAAATTGTACAGTGGAGACATCTATTGATACTTTATTCAAACTTTTAGTTATATTTTAAATCTTCAAATTCAAAATTTTATTCATATAACTAAATATAAACTCATCTAATTTGCTTAGGATAAAAACAAATTAGTTTCCTTTTATATTTTATAGGTGATAATAACATAGTTACTATGCTATATTTGAAACGATTTTTTTCGAGAAATAAATTAAAATACAGTCAAACACTTCATAATAAAGTATAAAATTAACCCACAGATACTTATTTTAATATAATTATATCTCATTAAACGTTTTTTATAAGCTTTTATCAACAATTTAATACCAAGATCATTAAATAGTAACAAAACATACGTACACTATAAAAATAGAAATATGTTTTGATTCAAATATAAACATACACCCTAACAAACATATATAATAATAAAACTTACCTTTATAAAAGAATACAGTATTAAATTCACTTTTTCACTAAAAAAAATCACGAATACAATTCAAAAATTTAAAAGATGCGTGGAAATTATAACAAGATGGCGAAATGATCTTTTTTACAGCGCACCTGACGGTGAAAACGAGAATTATAAAATAGCTTACAACGAATTCTTCGTTTTTTGCTTCGGTTGTCGTAAAAAAATGAGTTGATTAAAGATAAGAACTAGTTTAAAAAACTAATTTTGGTTATATTATTATTTTATTTACACAAAAACTACAAATTATTTTTTTAATTGTTGAAAAATCAATTTGTCTAGTATAGACATCTATTGACACTCTATTGAAACTCTCTGCCATATTTTAAATAATTATATAGATACAAAATTTATTTATTAAAATAATATATACTTATGTTATTTGTTTAAACATAGGAAATTTACATATGTTTTATATTTTATGAAAGATAATACCAACAGTTGGTGATCTCCAGTTGGAGCAAAAATATTGGAAAGTTTTGCGGAAAACAAAAGTTATTACAATTAAGAATTTCACAATAAATAACAAAACTAAACCACAATCATAAGTTTTGATAATATTATACCTCTTTTAATAGCTTTCTACATACCATTATTACCAATATCATTAAATGGAAATACTACATACGTACATTATAAACATATTAATATGATTCGAATCAAATATAAATATACGACATAACAAACATATATAATAATAAAACTCACCTTAATGGAAAAATGCAGATCTAAATTCACTTTTTCACTAAAAAAACACAATTTCAATTTAAAAATATCATCGTTTTTGAAGTAAGGTGGCGAAGTAATCGATTTAACAGCGCACCTGACGGTCAATATGAGAAACTGTAAAACTGCAACCTACGATCTCTGTGTATTATATTACAAGGGTCATACTACGAGGGTTGAATAGAAATTAATTAAAAAATATGATTTTATGTTTTTTTATTTTTATTATCTATTACTACAAATTATTGTGGAAAATTATTAAACAAGCTTATGACAACTCAAAAATTTCAATATAAAATTTTTTGGTTAATTTTTGAATTTACACTTTACACAGGGGATTTCAAAAAACCAATTTACAAATAAATACTTTTATTCACCAATACAATTCTAATACTCAGCCAAAGTTTTTTTATATGGTCACTATATGTTCTGGTTTGCCGAATGTGATGAAATTGATTTCTAATTAATAACATTTTAAGAAAGGGACTTTAAATCAAGAAAAAAACACTTATTAGCGTTAACAACAATAATTTATTGTTATAACCAACAATTAGATACTGATAGAAAAGAGATCAAATAAATATTCGATATTTACAAAGCTTTCACTTTTAACTGCTTCATTTTTGGTCCCCGTTTCTTGGACTGTCTTTTTTCTTCTTTAATCTCCCAACGTCTTTGTCGTTCCGGATCATCTTCGGCCATTACCTTCTCTTTTTCCATTCTTCGTTTTTCTTCACGCCGAGCAGCAGCTGCTTCAGCTCGAGCAGCATGAGTGGATTTTAAAAATGCTTCTTCTACTTTTTGCCGATTTTTATCAGCTTTAGATTTGGCTATAAATAAAGTAAGCATTGTTTATACCATTTTTAATAGTGTAAATTAACATTTTACCTTCTTTAGACAGTCTTATACGCTTAACTTTATCAATACAATATAATACCATGTTCATTAACGGTGAAAGTCTTGCACAAGCCTCATCAAGAGGTACTCCTTTGATTGGTATATTAAAACCGAACATGAGCACCTAAAATGTTATTGAAAAAATCGTAAATTAAGTACAAAAACGGACTTTTCGGTTACTTACTTTTTCAGTCTCAGGTAATTTAAGTGCTCCAGTATCTTCAGTCTGTTTAGCACCAGAATACTGATCGCTAATATGAATATAATCAATAAATTCCGGATATTTATTAATTATTGCGGACACTTTATGGTCCAATACAGCTGATGCTGCTTCTGTTATTTCACTCATAACATTGAAAGTTGCTGGCAAATTAAATTTATCGCCTGTTCTACGTTCTGGACAATATACACTAAGATCTGCCATGTCTTTTACAAGATTTTGAGCTGTTTTTTTCGCTGCTACACAAAATACAAACGAGTCCATGTCTTCTTTGTTCATACGGATGGTTATATGGATTTGATCCATTGTTGGTCGCATGATACCTGATAATATTGCTAACAAATCTTGGCGCTACAATAGAACAATAATAATCAATTGTAAACAATTATTAAGGATTGGAATTCATTAAAAAACACATGCCTTCAAATCATTATCCTAATTTTTTGCTGGTCAAAACGTAATCTCTTTTAACACGTTTCCTCATCTAAATGATGTTTATCATACATTTCCACAAAAATACTATAAACTTCAGCAGCACTCTTTATATATTAAAGCGTAAAAGTAAAATTCCCCACAGAAACAATTTATTCGGCACAAATTTTAACATTTATTGTTATCTATGATTCTAAAGAAGGTTATCTAAATCAAATAACGTTCAAAGACAAATACTTCACGATGAATACATTATTTTAGATAACAATAAAATTGATATTTTCGTACATACCTTAATAAGTTTTAATTCGACAAGCATTCCTTCACAACATGTTCTTCCACTGCACCAAAGTGTAAATACATTCTCACTTTCTTTGACTAAACCAACATTTTCACTTCTATCTGATGTACCATCATCCCCAACCAAAGAAAAGTTGTCTTCTAAAAGCTGCTTATGAGTATTAAACCATGTATTAGCTATTTTACTATTCTTGCTTTTTCCAGTAGCAAAATTGATAAAATAAACAACTAAACCCGTCATCATGAGTATTTCTAGATAATAACTATCCCAATTTTGTCTGAAATTAACAGGAACTTTGGCTATGGTTATCTTAGGTTCGGTTTCAACATTTTCATCTTTAGATTCAAAACCTTCAAATTCTTCCACATCTTGAAAATGTTCGAATTCAGAATCATCCTCTTCCTCATCATCATCAACTACTACATCTCCTTCATCATCTAAATCTTCTTTCTCATCAGTAAATTTCTGATTGTTATCATTAGACTCTTCTTGTATTACTGGCTCATCTTCCACTTCGAAATCTTCAAATTCAGCGAATTCATTATCAGATAAATCTTGATAATCATTGGTACTTTTACTGTATTGAATTAAAAAAAGTATAAGAACAAAATATCGTACCCACATTGTTAATTAAATCAACTTTTAATCTTATTTTGCCAATCACGTCACGTAACTAACCTCATTTATTTACGTAACTGTCAGTTCAGTGTAAATAATATAATGAAATTGACTCTAACGTTGAGTTACTTCAGCCATCCGAAACTGTATTTAACTTTAAAGGAAATGTGATTAAAAAAATTTCAGGATTAAATTTGGTTTGTAAGATTTAATACAAAAGAACAATATTTTTGATAAGTTTTTGGGTTTTTGGAAGTATTAAAAACTGTTCCTTATATTTTTTTCTATAGACGGTTATAAATATACATTTTTTTTATTATTACATATATTTATTAAATTTGATACAATATTAATTCATATTAGGATTGAAATTAGGATAACGACGAAATTCGTCAAACAATGAAGGATCAACAAAATGATTATCTTGAGTTTGAGGATTTGAGTTTAAACTCATTATAGTCAATAATTCCTCCAGTAAATCAATTCTGAACTGCAAAATCTGTGAATGTTCAAGATGCATTAAGAACGGTATTAAACTCTTAAAATACGCTAAATTTGTGTCTTCCCTATCTTCTTCCCGGCATCGTGCTATAAAAAATATATAAATTGGTAAATAAAGATAAGAATAGCAACAAAATTTATTATATCAATAGTGTTGAAACAAAAAACGAATCTGGGAAACACAGAAAGGAGAAAATTGTTACGTATTATAATAGTGAAAGAAGAAGAAGTAAAAGGGTAACACAATTCTTCAAGAAAGTTGGGATACTTTAAAGTATATAGAAAAAAACTCTAATAATGTATTTTGTGAACCAGGAAATGTTATGTGAATATAAAAAAATAATTGTTAAAAAAACACTCTGGGAAACACAGAGAGACGAAAGAAAAAGTTGTTATACAGGAAAAAAAGAAGAAAGAGTTACAAAACACTCCAAAAAGGTTAATATCTTCTCTAATTTAAGGAAAAAACTAATGGCACTCGATTAATGCATAGTATACCTATAAGAGGTTCTGTGCAAGAAAGAAATTTTTTAACAAAAAACCTTGTGGGAAACACAGAGAAGGGAGAAAATTGTTTCGCACTATAAACATTAAAAGAAAACAAGTGTTAAAAAGTGTATATTCTTCTGCAGAAAACATGGAGATAGATAATACTAGATTAGCAAAAAATTTGGATCTCCAAGAGGAGTAGGTACAAGTTTTCCAAGTAAAATAAGAAAGACAGCAACTATGTTAAAGAGTTTAGATTTTTCTGCAGAATAAGTGTAGAAAGATGAAACGGGAAAAGCAACGAGTTTGGTAACTCCAAGAAGAGTAAGAGTATTTGAAGTAAAAGAAGAAAGACAGAAACTGTTTTAGAAACTGTAGATTCTTATACAGAATAACTGAGAAAAGATAAAACTGGATAAGCAACAAGTTTGGAAATTCCAAGAGAAGTAAAAGTTTTCCAAGCAAAATAAGAAAGATAGAAACTGTGTTGAAGAGTGTAGATTCTTCTGCAGAAGGGGTGAAGAAGGATAAAAATGGATATGCAACAAGTTCGGAATCTCCAAGAGGAGTAGAAGTTTTCAAAGCAAAATAACAAAGACAGCAACTGTGTTGAAAAGTGTAGATTCTTTTGTAGAATAAGTAAAGAAAGATAAAACTGGATCCGAGAAAAGTTTGGAAACTTCAAGAGGAGTAAAAGTTTTCCAAGTAAAATAAGAAAAACAAGAACTGTGATAAAGAGTGTAGATTCTTCTGCGGAATAAGTGTAGAAAGATAAACAACAAATTTGGAAACTCTAAAAAGAGGTATAAAAGGTATAAAAAAAGAAATATGTACATCAACGAAGAATGAAGAGATTCTCTATAACTTACAACAAGGATCCCACCACTCTGATAATCTAAGTTCTGCTCTCTTAGCAGCTACTGTTCCAGCATTTGCTAACGTTGTTTCTTCTAAAAAAAATTATACAAAAGTTATAATTGCTTATGTATACAAAATTTGTACTCACCAACTTCTACAACAGAAATTAATTTAAATATAAATACAAAAAATAATACCAAACCATACATTATTTCCAAATAATGAAAATAGACTAACAAAGGTTTTATTGTTATTAGGAAGTATGTAGCATTTGAATATTCGAAACAAAAGTGTTTATAAAACAAAATTAATTAGTTATTGTTTTCAAAAATCGGGTAAATTAATGTGTTAGGACTGTTTAAACACGAACATGAAACTTCAAGAATTTTTTTTCCAATTTAAATAGAGAGATAAAGAGGATTTTTTAAACTTTCTTTACCATTGTCAAAATTTTTAAAATCAGTTGTCTTTTCGATACCGATCAGATGGTGAGCACATCAGTTTGGCCTATCCATAATCGCAACTTGGTTTATTTTCTGCAAGGATTTGAGACTTAATCCTTACAAACTACTTTTGATGCAAGCATTAAAGCCTTCAGAGCATCTGCTACGTCATGAGTTTGCTGATTAGGACCTGGAGTAAATCTAAGCCGATGAAGATTTTTCGAAAACAATCATATTCAATAAATAAGTCAACAAAGAAAATGTGAGCCATTGGAAAGTAAATAATCCTTACAAACTACTTTTGGCGCAAGAATTAAAGTCTATCAAGCATTTCTCGCGTCTTGAGTTTGTTGATTGGGATCTAGAGTAGATCGAAACCGATGAAGATTTTTCGAAGTGCCGAAGGCCATTTCTGGATCAATGGATACATCAACAAACAAAATATGCGCTATTGGAGAGTAAACAATACTTAAAAATTGCTGTTGATGCAAGAATTAAAGCCTGGCGACCATTGGTTACTTTTAAGTTTCCTGATTGAGCAATTTTGGAACAATATGCTGCCGCACGTTTCATGCCTAAAACATTCGATACAATCGTATTACAGGATCCAGTTGATATTGTAGCGTAAAAATACCCTTTTGCTAGCTCCAGGGTTCGTGGCTTCCTTCTGGCTTTCTTTTTTAACTCTCCCCAAACAAATAATAAAGGGCGCCAAGTACAGACATACAAATAAAAGAGAGAAATCAGTGTTAAATTGTTTATTCAAAGAAAATAACTTCAAGATATTAGTAAAAAAGTAATTAACTATTTTCTTATCTTTTTCTGGTGTTCTACGGATTCGATGTTGCGGAGGTTACTGGACGGAATGATTGAGACCTCCGGAATTGGTAAGCACCGGTTAATGGTGCCGTTGGCAAGATGATTTTTCTTAACAGGAAACTGAAGAAACAGCAACGGTCTATGGTGACGCTGGCAAGATGGTTTTTCTAAACAGGAAAAACTGAAGAAACTTCCGAAGTGGATCACACAGGCTACGGTGTCGCTGGCTAGTAAGGTTTTTCTTTTAATTGGAATAATTGGCTCGATAAGCCCTCACCTAGGACCCTTCGCTATTTGGCAAAAGCTTAAGAAGGGTGTAAGAAGAGAGGAGAACTAATTTCTATCGAAGCACAAAATGAAAAGAATGAAAATAGCCACGCAACTTACGAATGAACTAAAAATTCCCCTTCTCAAATCTGATAAATTATTCGCGTCGACTCAAAATAACACCGAAAATTATAAAAATTTAATAGTCAATAGGCCAGGCCACGATTAACGTTATTAACGTTACAATATACCAACATCCTCAGCAACTTCCCTAATAATAATTCGACGATTTTCCATAACCAGTTTCTTTACTGATTCGAGGTTTTCATCAGTTGTTGACGTGTTTGGCGTCCAGAGCAGTCATCGTTATCAATGTCTTCTCGGCCTTCTTTGAAGCGTTTATACACTCTTGGTTGACTCATAATAGATTCACCAAATGCTACAGTCAACATTTTGAAAGCAAAATTTAATGCAGATTCTTTGATCCATTTTGCTCGATAGCAGAAAATCAAAGAGTATACCAAAACACGTTTAACCTTTTTGTCTATCAAACACAAACTAACAATGCATATGTAACTCATGCCTGGAGTGATGCCATCCACCGCTATGGGGAGACTCAAATAGTATCACTAAACATCTCAAAAGCATTTGATCAAGTGTGGCATGCAGCTCTTTTGAACAAACTGCCTTCATACGGATTCTCGCAAAACCTTTGCAGATGGATATCCAACTTTCTCTCCAACAGGCACATCCAAGTTGCTGTAGATGGGCAATATGGGCATTCTTCCAACCTCTACAAGATCAACGCTGGAGTTCCCCAAGGATCGGCTCTAGCTCCTACTTTATTCTTACTACAAATTAATGATCTGCTGGAAGCCACTAATAACCCGATACATGGTTTTGCAGATGATAGCAACCTACACTGTAGCAAGGCGCACAGCCGTCCCATACCTCTAGATATTCTGGAAGAGGACAGAAGATCCACAACGGCTTCTCTCAATCAATATTTGAGAATTGTAGACGAGTGGGGAAGAAAGAATCTTGTTCATTTCAACGCTTCCAAGACAAAGACATGTTGCCTATCCAACAAGAGGCAAACATGCGGCCCATCCATTACAATCAACGATCAGACACTGGTAGCGGGCGACTCCATTACTCTGGTTGGTATAACGATCTCCCAGGACTTACTCTGGAACGAACATATTGCATCCATAGCAACTGCAGCAGGAAAAAAAATTAGGCTTTCTGTTTAGAGCACGGAAATATTTTTCTCCATCCAACTTGGCTACGCTTTACAAAGCCCAAATACGGCCTAATCTTGAATACTGCTCACATGTATGGGGTTCGGCGGCTCCGTCAAGGCTCGGAGTTCTTGATGCAATACAGAGAAGAGCAGTTCGACTAATAGACGACACCAGTATCACCAAAAACCTAGCCCCATAATCCCACCGAAGAGCAGTGGCTGATCTTTCCTTGTTTTACCGATACATAAACGGATTTTGCTCAGAAGAACTCCGCTCTATAATGCCTCCACTTGCCAGACCAGCCAGAGCAACGCGACGTGCCAACTCCATGCACCCTTTTACTGTTCAGTGCCCGACATCGAGAACGGATCGATTCGATCGTTCCTTCATCCCCAGGGTCTCCAGATTATGGAACTCCTTACCTCCCCATGTCTTCCCCACTCGTCCTAACTTGCAGGCCTTTAAATCTCAAATTAATAAATTACCTCTTCTGTCCCAATAGATGTTCTCGGTACATCTGTATTTAGGTCTATACCTACGAGGACATCCTTAACAAAAAAAAAAAAAATGCAAAATGGTTGATATTGTTAACATATATTAGGGACATGTGTACCAACATAAGGACATTTTTTTTTCGACAATATATTGTACGTAGCTCCTAAAATTCATTTTTTTTTCTGAACAACCTCGTATAAAACTTCAAAATGAAATTTGAATTTTTCCTATTTTATTTTCCTAAATCATTTAAAATCATGCTCCACATTAGGTGACTTTACTCTACAAATAAAAAAATACAAAACATTAATTCAGCTTGCTTTTCCATTCAGGAGTTGTAGAATTACAGATGCGCTCAAATTTGTACATAAAAAATCCAGTGTTAATCTCGTAAAAGCCGGAAAGTAGAGGGTTGCAAAATATTCGCACATTTCTTATCGAAGTAACAGCATGACCCCACAAATAGGTATTCACCCCAAATTCAGGTCATCGGGAAAGACATGCAGGGGCGTCGTAGAAACGCATGCGTGAGCCCTGCAACCCGTTTCAGACTCTGGATTCTGGACAGACATCTTTCCAGTGTTGAACGAGTGAACTACATAATATAATATCGACTTTATTGGTGCTAACTAGTTTTATAACGAATAAATTTAAAATTAAAAAAGAAACATACACTTACCTTATAAATAAAATCAGACTTAAAATTAATATATTCTAAAATATATACACTAAATAAATAAATTTTTATTACGAATAAACCGATCTGAGATATATAAAACCGTAGATCAATAATATTATGGAATAAATTTATGAAAAGTAAATAAATTGAACATATTTGAAAGAAAAATGATTTAATTAAAATCTAGAAAAAATTGTGCTGCAATGAACATGTAAGTTTTGAATGTTATTTCTAGCAAAAAAAATTAATAACAAAATAAATAACTAGGTGCCTATTTAGAACAGAGAATTTAGATTTAGATGTTATTGCACTGATTTACGAATGTTTAAATAAAAAAAATTGTGGGTCCAACGAATTTAATTTCTGATAATAATAATAATTAAAATAGTGTATTTTTGTGGAGGTTTTTCTAACAGTATTAAACTAATTGTGTGACTTATTTTCTATGTTAGTATTGTTATAAATAAAGAGATCCAACTATTAAACACCAAATTTTTTAAAGGTGAGTAAAAAAAATTTGGTTTATTTATATTTAGTTACCTCTTTCTCTTAGTACCTGGATGATCGAGTTTTACTAAATCATAACAGCTTTTTGCTCAAGTTTTGTAAGCATCTTACTTTAACAGCACGTGTGGGACGACCAGAAACCTGAGCGGTTTTTATGCGTTCAATTTTGAATCTCAAACGCAATCGGTAACTTAAATAGTTTTTCTCCAATTTTTTTCATATATTTTTAGCAAATTTTTAACAATTATTTTTAACGATTTTTGACAATGTTTAATGAGTTTTAACTGGTTTTACTCTTTTTAACTTGTTTTTTCACGATTTTAAGAGTTTTTTACAGTTTCAACAATTTTTACCAATGTTTATAACGATTTTTAACTGATTGTGCATTTTCTAACAAATTTCAATATTTTTTAACAATTCTTAACCAATATTTGATGTTTTTACCTCATTTTAACGATTTTTAATTATTTTTAGCAATTTTTAACGTTTTTCTTATTGGAACTAAGTTCTTTACGGCAGGCTTGCAGGAGATAGGAATTTTGCTGCGTGACTGAACTGAAAAAAATGTAATAGTAAAACCGTAACGAAAAACCGTTAAATGAGACGTGCATCAAACACATTCTGGAAGTTATTATACGTAGCATCGGTGGTTCAGTGGTAGAATGCTCGCCTGCCACGCCTGCCCGGCCGATGCAATTTTTTTTTGTATATATCTCTTAACTTTTACCTTTTTTTGTTAAAGTAATATGAGAAATATTTAAAAATCTTGATAGTTGAATGTAGTTAGGAAAGGTGAGAAAAAATAAATGTATACATTACTCTTTAAAGCTCACCTTGAATTTTAAAGAAGCTTCTTTCTTAACGTGAAGCCCAAGATATCACTGATTTTGATATAGTGACCGTTAAATGAGACGTGCGCAGGCGTTACAGTCGTATACACAAGCGAGTAGTGTTATGTGTTGATTCTACATTAGCCGAAGGAACTTAGTTCCTACCTGGAGTCCCACGACACCATTTTAACTTGTTTTCTGCATTTTTTACTACATCTAAACGAATTTCCTGTTTTTGGAACGAAGTTCCCTTTCGCGCGTTACGAACAGTTACGACTGACGCTAGGAGCTAGCCAAAAAAAATTCATACCAAAAGTTGTCACGACACTATGACACGACACACGCATGTTTCTCTCTCTCACAGACCAAAAAATAAATAACTCTCTCTCCCTCTCTCTCATAGATAGATATATTACAATTAAAAAGACACTATTTTAAATTAAAAGAAAATGTACATTAAAAAGAAAATACTGTAGAAAAAATAATAATTAACTATAATAGTATTACATTTTATTTCATCCTGTTTTTATAAATTAATAAATTCATAAACATTTTAAAAATAGTTCGTAACTTGACTATTTAGGTACCTACGTCAAATTACCTTAACTGTCAGTTACTGTCAAATATTTTAATTTTAAAATTTTGTATTGAATTGTTAATTCCTGTTTTAAATTATAAAAAGTAATTCTAAAAAGATGTGTTATCTAAAGCTCTGGTATTGTATAAATGGACACTTTTGTTAAAAGAAACGAACTGTTAGGTAAGTAGAGATTTTATACAGACAATAATAAATGCTTATGTATGTATAAACACTCTGTTGTGTTTACAAATTACTAATTCCTTCACTAATTAATCGAAAGGAACTTCGTTCCATCCGGGTGTCCCTTGACACCTCACACTTTTTTTTTTATATAAAGGTTTTTGCATAATTCTGATAGATTTTTAACGCTTTGTGATAATTTTTAACGAGTTTTAACTGTTTTTTACCGATGTTTGACTATTTTAACAAAATTTTAACGATTTTTTTCCGTTTTTACCAATTTAACAGTTTTTTAACGATTCTTTACTCCGTGAAATTTAAAAAAACTTAATTAAATATATATAAAATTATCATTCAGTTTTAGTCGGTATCATGACGCCACCATAAGGTGGCGCAGTTGATAACCAATATATTTAAAGGAGAAATTTTGTATATATATATATATATATATATATATATATATATATATATATATATACCATTTTCAGGACAAAAGTGAATATGACATTACTTATAAATATAAACTTTTTCAACACTCTTTATTTAAAATATTTTGATTTCAAAACAATATGAAGAAATATTCAATTTAATTTCACGTCTCCTTGGTCACATATACACTTCCAAATCATTTTAAGAACCAAGAGTAGTAGAAAAACGGGATTTTTAGTATGTATTAAATAGGATATTCAGTTATATAGTCCATTTTATCGTTTTTGGCCGATTGGATATTAGAAACCACTGAAATAAGATTAAACTGTCATCCAAGTTACCAATGGCGGAGAGTTTTTTTTTTCTAACCCTTCAAAAACGAGCCGTACATGACGGTTACTAGGAATGTGAATTAAGTCAAGACTTCCGTATTGAATACTTTTTATCTACCGGTGAAACAAGATGCAGTTACGTAAGTGTTGTATTTAAAAACAAACGTCCTCATTTAAATTTCTAACTTGCCTGTATCTGAAAGAGATGTAACTCTAAATTTACTTCGAGTATGATTTCTGTCATCGGCCAAAATCGGTGAAATCGACTATAGCTAATGTAATTTTGTAATTTTGATATATTCATCATCAAAAATTCTGTTTTTTGAAACAAGAAGTGTTAAAAATGGGCTTTTAAGAAAAAAAAATGTTTATTATTCCCTATTTTTACACTTTGTCATTAAAAAAACAATAGTAGAGATACTACTCGCCAATAGACTTTAGTAGTAGGTATATTTCAGTTTATTGTAGCAGTTTTTCATTCCTTGAATATATATAATACACAAAAATTGCTCATTTAAATATATGTGTTAGATTTCTCGAATAGCTCTTTGATAAAATCTAGGTATGTGTTAAAGAGGTAATTTTACAAACTGTTGAATACCTGCATTAAGGTATTAAGATTGCACATTTAACGACAATCAAAACGTGACAAGGGTTTAAGGGTTTATCAAAATTCATAACTCCGAATCTTGTTTGTAAAGGCGAATAATCCTGCAAGGACTTAACGAATTAGTATGACCATGAATTTGCCTTTGAATATACGAAGTGACCCCTTTCAAATTCTCAACGTTTAATTTAATAACTTAATTACAAACTAATTGGTTTTAGTTCACAAATTATACAAAGAGGTAAATTCATCTTGCATGTTAAGCATGTATATATTTGAATAAAATTTAGTTCGTAAAGATATTTTTAAAAAATATTTTCTACAGATTTGCAGGACAAAGTAAAAGGCGAGCTAATGCTAATGAAATGGACTACCATCCTCCAGGTATGTTTTTTAGTATAAGAACTCTTTTATGTGTTTGTTTTGTTATCTTTTTTAATTTATTCTACATAAAAATTTAACATTCTGTTATTATCTTAATCTTTTCTCCAATATTCAGAGGTGTTTGAAAGAACTGAGAAATTTGGTGCTGTTTAGATGCTGCTTCAAAGTTTTCTATACAAAATATTGTTCTTCAGTCAAATCTCTATTTTCTTCATTCTAAATATTCTACCTTTAGATGCTCCACCATCACTTTCTGTACCAAATTTTCTTCTTGTAACAACTTCTTTGTTTGCAGGCAAATTTCTGACTACTTTTATAGTCTTTAGATGCTTTCCAAAGAGTTTTAGGGAAAAATTTTGTCTTTCTATAAGTAATCTTACATGTAGTACAAGTTTTATTAACTTTAGATGCTCCACCAACACTTTTTATACCAAATTTTGTTCTTCTATCAGCTTTCTTATCTCTTCTAGTCTATTTATAGAATTTTTGTATGCAAGACAAATTTCTGACTACTTTTATAGTCTGCAGACGTTACTCCAAAGTGTTCTAGGGGAAATTTTTATCTTTCTTGAGTTCTTTTATCTTTTTTTGGAGTATTTTTAGATGCAGTACAATTTTTGTTATTTTTAGATGTTCCACGCACCATTACTTCTAGTAACAAATTTTGAATTCCTATCAGCTTTTTGATCTCTTCTAGCCTATTGAGACAAATCTTTGTTACAGGACATAGTTTTAATCACTTTTGTAGTGTGTAGATTCTTCACCAAAGTCTTTTATATAAAATTTTATCTTTCTGACTTTTAGACGCTTCTCTAAAGTTCTTTTTACAAAATTTTGTCCTACTATTAGTTGTTTATCTTTTCTGAAGTATTCTAAAGATTTATTTAAAGTTATATATTATTTAGATGGTTTTCCAAATTTTCTTATACAGAATTTCATCCATTTATCACGTCTTTGTTATCTTCTGGAGTATTAAGAAGATTTTTAATGCAAGATAGATACCGTTTTTATAATCTGCAGAAAATTCTTCAAAGTTTTCAGAGAAGTTTTTGATACAGTCGATATTTTACTCGACTTTAAATCTTTTCCCAAAGTTTTTAAATTAAAATTTCTATTTAAACCACGACTTAATCTCTTTTAAAAAGGTCAAAATAAAAATTTGTTGCCACACAATTTTTATTCGCATTTATTTATCTTTTAGCAACCTTTAAAAAATTCATCCTCTGTGATCCTCTGCAGCGTAGCAATTAATATTTAATACCAGAATTCTGAGATTTTCTTGGAAATACCAACATATACATATATTATTTATGATAACTTTGATCATGAATACTGTATGGCTTACATGTTTTTTTTATATAAAAAGAAAGAAGCGTATTTAAACTTTTATACAACCAAAATATATGCATTAGACTGACTCCCTAGAGAAAGCACTTTTTCCTTTAAAAATTATATATATTACTCGTACAGCTAATAGGTTAGGGGTCATTAGGTCACCACCCACCCGAGGAAGACTTTACAGGACCGGTTTACTCAAATAAATTTCCTCACCAAACTATACTTGATTTTTAGTCCAATTTTTCTCCAACATTCCGCTTCATTCATTTGTATAAATTTTGACATATTAACAACTTTTTTCTAACCAATAGGAATTGGTATCGTTTACAGTTAACCAATAACCATTAGAGATGAAAATGTCAAGTGCTCTTCTGGCACTGAGGCCACATATGGCCTATTGTGCATCCTTACGTGTGTAGGGATATCCACACCTCAGGCTTTTAGCAGGCCTGGGGATTTAAAATAGGTGATGAGACTCCTGAAAGGCATCTCAGATGGTGTAAGCCAGTACTCGCCAAACACGGATCTTCTGATTTTAGAAAAAGCAGAGCAGTGATAGATTATATGATCTACTGTTTCCTCTTCTTGTTCGCAACCTCTGCATAGGGGCGATTCTGCTAATTTCATCCTAAAGTGATGTTGTCGCATTTGGCAGTGACCTGTTAGGATTCCCACCGCCGCACAGAGGCGAATTTCGGGGAAATCTCGGCCAATAATCAAAAATGCCAACCTGAGAATTTCGGGAAAAACCCATTAGCACTTAATAACCTAATAACCTGGCTATTAGACCCTACCCTAATTAAAGTTTCATTCTGAATATTTTCAGAAATATTGCAGTTCAAAGTTGAAGTTTGTTATTGGTGATATTATTTAATTGTCAGTTGTCTCAAAAATCTGTGCTTTTCAAATAAAGTTTCTGACGTGGTTTTTAATGGAAACCTTAAATTCTGCAATGAAGCCTATTCCTAGTGGTAAATAAATTCTAAAAATCCTTATAGAATAATTCTACGTACAGTAGTGTAGACACCGGCAATTTTAGTTTGATATAGTAACAGTATTTTCCAAAAAAAGTTTGGTTTCGCTTTTTCTTTAGAGAAAAAGTTGTGACTTCTGCGGATTTCCGCTTTCAAACTATATAAATATTTTTATCCAATAAGTCCCAAGAAAGGTTGAATTGGAAAATCCTGCGATAATTTGCGATCTTGCTTGAAATATTTTTTTCAAAAAAACTGGATTACGTTAAAAAAATCCGATTTTTTGGTTCGGCAATTTTGTGTGGGCTTATTTCTCCTCCTTTTCCACAATATTATTCAATTTTTGAAATAAAATAACAAAATATTTGTAAAGTAACAGAATATTACCTAAAAAAAATCAAAATGGCGCTTTATGTTAGTGTAAGCTTTTGCCCAAGAATTTAAAGCTCGAAAATTTTCCAGGAAATAAAATATGTTCACATTTTTAATAACCTTCTTGTCTCCTCCGATCCCTTGATTTCAAATATGAAAAAGAATTCGGCCAAAAAGTTAAAACAATATCCAGCAGAAGTTTTAGTTTTATTAAAGAACCATAGATAAAAAATAAAGGTGAAAGTGACAGCGATAATGATAATATTGAGAATGATGATTAATTTAAAATAGTTTTAGTTTTTATTTTGAAATTGATAGGTTAGTTACTTTTAGATAATCTTTTGTTGCATTAAAAGATATTTTATAAAAAATAAACTTCGATATAATTCTATTTTAAAATTTCTCTTTTTATTATAATTCAAAATATCCTTCATTAAGAGGATTTGAACACACAATTATTGGGTCAACTTTATGACATTTATTATATGGTGTGTAGGGAGGGGAGGTAATTATGCTTTATTTTTGAATTAGTTATGATATAAAAGTAGCAAGTTCTAACCACTTTTGACAATTTTGAATGGGTTTTTTGTTGTGGCTAAAAGAAAGTTCTCATGGTCCACTACTATTTACAATATCAAGTGAACTAGAGGTGAAAAAGTGGACCAACTTGGAACAGAACTTTAAAAGTGTGTGCTAATCTCTTATATTATAAATTTTTCACATTTTGTTCACTTCTCTGGCCCAAATTGATAGCGCAGCATTTTTGGCCGCGATTTCGTCCCTTTTCGCCTGTGTGCGCCGTTTGGAGATTTCGTCTAGTCAATACCTTAAATTTTCTTGCTGTTTCCTCACCAGGATGAGGTAAAAACCTCTCTGGTCAGTCTACAGTTCGTTGTTTTATCCCAGCACTTTATAAAGTGTTGGTGAGAGTGTTGTTTGATAAGGTCCAGGACAAGAGACATTGTAAGCTTGGTAGATGGGCAAGGGCTAACATAATTGTTGATTTTTTTATTTTTCACGAGGCATCAACTTCTTTTTATTTTCGCTTAATAGTACTTATTTTCAATTATTATCTTTTCCACTGTACTTTCTTTCATTCGTGATCTGCACTTTGGGTATTTTGCTTTTCTATTTATTTCGATGTTAATAGTTTTGCTATTCTCGCAGTTTTTTCAGTCTTTGTTCTCTATGGTTAAAGAATCGTTCTTTTTTTGATCGCCTTTCGTTGTAAGAATAGTCAATGCAGTTGAAATTTAATGAATGAATTTCGGTAAATTGTTGAACAAATAAAAAACTAAGAAATGTGGTTCTATTTTTTTTATTAAATATCTTAAACATTAACGTCAGCTATTAGAGAGTTCACAGATATTTACTCCCGCTGGTAAATATTCTTTTGAAAGGTGCATTTTCTGACATCAAACTTAAATTTTCTCTCTTTTTCTAACCGAAGGATGGCAATTTTCAATTAATTCTGCTCACACTGAACCGTTCAGGATGGAATTTTTAATGGTTATCATTAAGTTACCTTTTCTTTTGAGAAACTGCACCATCTTATAAATATAAAGTAGTTTACGATGATTCCAATTATTTTTCCAAAGAATTTAGTCAACTGGAAGTTTATAGCTTTTTTATTATTTAAGCGCTCTCGGTATCTATTTTATGCAAAACTTGCGAAGAATTTTGACAATATTAATGTTACTTCTCAACAATATCAAATTGATGTTGATTTTTGATCTACGAACTTATAAATGCGTTCGTTTGTATATTTCATTGGCATCTTAATGAAGACTGTATTTTCCTTGGGTCTTTTTTTGGGCGTTAACTGAACACATTTCGACCAGATTCGACCAGAATTGGTTCTGATGTTGATTTGAAATCTACAAATAAAAAATGAGCGTTCATTTGTATATTTTATATAACATTTTTTACCAGTAACATTTTTAAAAATATTCAAATTACATTTCAGGTTTTCCGGGCAGTACTCGAGTGGTACTTAATCACTTGGATGTTTCCACACAGGTAATTTATTTTCAGTTTTTCTTTCTCTGTATTAAAGTTGTTATAATTTTTTCATTAGGCCAACATTCAACACAGTGCGTTGAATTACGAATCTGAAGACGAAATGATGAGCAGATTTAGTAGAGATAGAAAACATATACCTCACTATAACAGAGAAGATATCAGAGAACAATATTGTATCACCGAAAGAGGATTAGGTGCTTTAGAAACAAAACAAAGTTTATTTGGTTGTCTGAGTGCGAATCAAGTTTCTTGTTCCAATCGAGGATCACTTCTTACTGCTTGTGTAAGACAAAAAGTACCTTCTGATGAAAATTTATATGACTTATACAAAAGGCATCCTTCTGAGTATGCTCCATATCCTAGAAGAAGCAGGTAATATTTTATATTCGTTATTGTATTTACTTGTTGTGTTCTTTTGGATACCTTCCATCGCGTTCTTGTATTTGGTGATTACCTCTTTATAATTTGCGTTGATAAGTTATTCCAAGAGCTCCTGGAGACACTAAAAAACTCTCCTGAAGAAGATGATAGAGGTGTTTGATGTTGAAAAAGTCTCTGAAGAAGCTACAAGTGGATGGAATTATTGACAATATTATTTTTGCTCTGTTCCATTCTGTTCTCTATGTTGAGATGTTCCTTGAGCTTCTAGAGACACTCTCTTTAAAGTAGTCTTTTTTTCAGTTATACTCTTTGTTTCCTATTAGGTAGTTCTCGTACTCTAAAGCTTCTTTTAACCTTACTATGACATTTTTTTCATCTTTATGAACGCACATGTGTGTTCGTTTGTGCTATATAAATATCGTATGTATTTAATTTTAGGTATCCTTGGGGTCCTGTAATGTCAGATATCTATCACTACGATGAAGATTTAAAGACTTCTTATTTTAGAAGAAAACCTATTATTGATCCAAGCCGTTACACTTGGATGCCATCTGATGATGAATCAATCAGAATGGAGAAACCTAGACCTATTATCGAAAACTGCCATGATCGAGTAACTAATTCTTCTTCAGTTATATTACCTGGGTAAGTTGAGTGCATAAATAAATCAGAATGACATTTGTATAGTATAAAATACGCAAAAGTGCGTTCGTTTGTGTTTGATATTTGTCTATTTTTATTTTAGAAAGAAGCATGTGAGTTTTGCAAGATCTCATACTTTAGCCTCTTTCGACAACGCCCTATCTTCTTTGAGCTACTCTACTGGACACCTAAACAGAATTACCACCAGTCAAGAAAGATTATTAGATGTCAGAAAAACTGATATTCAACCCATTATAACGAAGCAACCAGAACAAGAAACTTTTTGTGGTAAATTTGGATTTTTCAGTTTAAATTTGCATTTCTTATATATTTGATATTTTAGAGAAATTTAAAAGGGTACCAATGAAAACTCAAGCTACACAAACAGAAGTTGGTTTAGGAAGGAAACCTTTACCTCCTCACATTAATTTAAGCCCTAGAACAATGCAAAAGGTATAATTTACGATACTAACAATTTCCAAATCGGTTTATACGTTTGTTTTAGGTAAAAATGGTATCTCAAGGTGCTCAAACAAACGGTTTCGTAACAAACGGTAGAAAACTGATAAAATCATACTCGGAAGCCGGCAATAAATTTGGAATTTCTCCGATAAACGGCGACGTAGCTCAATTTGATTCTGGTTCTGATCACGAACCATTGCACCGCACTCAATCCGATGAACCACCACGTTCACCTTTTATTGTAGATAAACCACCTTCATTTTCTAACCATGAGATTATACCACCACCTATAGTAGATAGCGAAACGTCATCTATGACGAAATCTGACCACGAATCCGAGGATTCCAGTGAGTCAAAAAAAGAAATTTTTATAGATTTTAAGCCGCAACTGTCCCCCACTAAAGAAAAATTATCAAAAAGAATTTTAATGAAAGCGTTATCTGATGGCGAGATTTTATTAGAGAAAAGACGAGTTTTGATTACCGATGATAGCGTAGTTCCTGAAAAATCTTTGTATTCTATTAGTCATGATAATGTTAACGTCGAAGAAGATGAATCCAGAATATTTACTCCATACTTTCAGAAAACTCCAATTCAGAACGAAGGTGTTTGTAAACCATTAGAAGATAATGTTTATTCTTCAGTTGATCATGGAATGTATGGACAAGATTCGATCGATGAAGATTTTCATGAGAATCTAATTTATAACAAGACTTATTTACACAATGATGAACAGAGAATTAATATGCAGAATTGGTTAAAAGATGACTCGATTGTACCTTCTATAAGTTTTCTTCCACAAGCCAAATTGTCACCTTTTACCTCAAATGATTCTTTAACAAATGATGCTAGAGATCAATCTGATGGAATTTGGAATGAATCTCAAGCAACAGTTCTTCAAGTGGATTCTGGTACTGATAATGGAACTATTCTAAGTAGTTCAGAATTAAATTCAGCTACTTCTCCTGTCGTAAGTACTACCTCAGCTTTAACCCCATCATCTAAAAGGAAACACATGCTTATGATTCAACACCAACAAAGATCTTCCATGGACACAGAGGTGCTTGATGAAGAAATTGCGGACCAAAGCGTTACGTACCAACGAAAGATCGTGCCGACCAAACCATTAGAACTACCTAGTATGTAAAATTTGTTATTTCATTATCTTTAAAAACTTTTAATGGAAGGTTTGTTGCATTCTGCCTTTCGAGTATTCTATTGGAATTAAAAGAGTTCGATAGATTGTTTTTATGTAATATTTTCTAGTGCTCACCCGACAATACTTATCTGTCGAGAATCCTATTTCTATGAGGAAAAAACTGACTCCAGAGACTCCTATTGGATCACCATTACCGGCTGTAGTTCCTGATTTATTACTTTCAAGAACTGATTCCTGTAGAACTAATACTGATGTATCTGAAAGTACCACTACTGATGATTATATCACTGCCAATTCTGGTACTGACAGCTCTCGAAAAAGTGGCTCTAACAAAGTAAGTTTAATTTTTTTTAATATTTATTGTCCTTTTAAGGCTAATTAAATTTTATACAAAAAAAAACTTTTTGTTATTCAACGTTTACACCTAAGTATACGTAAAAAGAATACATTGTTTCAGGGTACTGAACTATATTCTAACCTTCAGCCTTGCCTAAACGATGGTTCTAGCGTGGAAAGCGCAAGTGGCCGGGGATTAGACCTCCTCGGAGACGACATGGTAGTACCATCATTTTCCCCTGCAGCCTCCCTGATAGGTGATTCACACAGCCTCTGCAATACCCCAGTGCCTCAAATACGCACCGGCCGATCGACTCCGTCCGAGGACACAAGTTCTTCTTGTGGAAGTTACAGCGTGGGAGGATCCACTCCTGATCTGTTGGACAGATTTAAAGAAAAAGTGCCTTCGAAACATAAAAAAGTCTGCCCTACAGTGTCTGATGACGAACACAGCGTGCGATATTCTTCGTCAGGGTACTATGAGTCACCTATGGAAGATGAGTGAGTTTTTAATGATAATTAAATTCCCTACAAATAGTGATATAAATGTATTTTATTAAACTTTAATAAGAAGTTCAATAAAATTCATTTTTGAATGTTCTATTTTCCATGACTATAAAATTATAAATTTTTAGTACATGGACGTCCCCAAAGAACAACAACCGACGTCAACACAAAGACTTCACTCTAGATTTATCCAATAATCCTAAATCATATCTGGAAACATACTCGATTCTTAATAACAAATCAAATAAGCGTAATATCAAAGCATCACCTTCGTCCGAAAAACCGAAACGTTCAAAACCCAGAATGCGTAGTCCAATGCAAGGCAACAGAAAAAGTGGACAACTTAAAAAACATGCTCATATATACTCAGCCGAAAAAGAAAATAAAGGAACATCAGACGAATCAAGTTGCGACATCAGTGCTAAACATCTGAGCAATCAAAATTCTCCACGAAGAGGAAAGAAAAACAAAGAGAATATCAAAAAAAAATCTATACCACGATCACCTGTGAACCAGAAAACTAATACGGAAAAGAAATCTTCGAGTTTACCAGGGAGTTTATCGAGGAAAAAATCTTCTAAACACTTGCAAGAGAATGTTTTGGCTCCGGAAACGAATTCAAGGTATATATCAAGTCTGTTTTTATTAGATTTTTTAAATAAAAATCTACTTTTAGTTCTTTTGGATCTCCTTCAACTCTACCACGTCAAAGTCATAAAAAAGTTGAAGATACTACCAAACTTAAAGCTCTTAGTGCTGAATCTTTACGTTCTGTTAGTCCAGGAAGTGATAGTGTATTCTATAGTGATCCTAGCAGTCAAACAGTCGATCACCAGGTAAGAAAAACATCAATTTTCTTTTCTAATTTCTCAAGGAGTTATCCGCTACCAGATGTTAATTTTCTTTACTTCTATACGAAATCAGATGCAAATTTTGAAAGCAGCATTTAATTGAAATTTCTTATAACTAGGTACATTGTTTACACTGTGGAAAAGAAGTAGATATAATAACAACCGATGATCCAGATAAAAGTATAAGCAGTGTGGAAAACCCCGAAGAAATTGTACAACCTCCAGCAGGTTTCGAAGATTCACCAAGAATTAAAACCAGTGGTAGATTGTTTAAGAAACTAGAAAGAAGGATACGGTCCGAAGAACGAAACTACTTAGAGAATAAAAAGAACCGATATAAAACAGAGGTTAGAGCTAAGGTAAGATTGATGAATTATTATATACATATCCATACATTGTTAAGGTATTTTTTAACAGTCTGAAGAAAGAGGTGCGAATACTTATAGAAATAAACTTAGACCAATGGCAAAATCAACCACTAGCAGTCAAGAACAACTAAAAGCAACTGATTCAAGTCCAAGTGTACTTCCTGGTGCACCAGAAAATGAAGATGACACGGGTATTTACGATGTGCCTTATATTGAAGGTTGCTGGATTCATATTGATGAACGAGATGAAGTTTTTACTCGAACTTCTTGCTCTAGTCCAAGTGGTAAGTCTTTTTTAATCTTCAACTTAAGTAAAATTTTTGGGTTACTAAGCTGTTTGTGACCATTAAAATGCTAAAAATCACTTTTATTTTTTGTTAGAAATACAGGTTAAGTTACTGTGGACTCATTTGGACTCAAGTTCATTTAAGTAATAACTGTGAACACCACCAAAACTTTATAAACGTCCTAGTTTTATTCAAAGGATTTTCCACAATTTATGTTCTGTTTGCTAAGACCTCCAAGTGAATTATTCTTTGAAAGAGTCAAAATTTTCTTCAGAGGAGTGTCCATTAACTGTTTTGTTATTGTAAAGACCACCATGGTAGATAATTCTTTAAAATATTCTTGGGTTTCTTCTGTTGGTTGTTCCTTTAAGAAGTAACTCTGATCATTTCAAATATTGTTTAGTCTTTGAGAGAGTCTTAGTTCTCTTCAGAGGACTGTTCCTTAACTTTTTTTATCTGTAAAGATTTCTATAGTTGATAATTCTTTTTTTTCTGCTTGTTATTCTAAGGCTTCTTCTTCCTTCAAGAAGTAACTAAACATCTCAAAATGTGTGACTGAATTATTTGTGTGATTTTATAAATAGAATAAAAATGATATAAGTATTAAAAATTTTAGATAAACCGTCTCGAAAAGACTCAATTTCAAGTACGGAATCTGAACAGGAATTTCGAAAAAAATTCCAAGCTGTTACACATCGAATGGTTCATCGAAAATCGTGTTTAGAAATGTACAAAAGACAAAACAACAAATCTTTTGGTATGTATATGAAATTATTTATCAGTTAATCTATACTCTATACTTATATTATGAAGAGGAAAGGTTTGATTTTTTGTTTGTTTGAAATGAATAGGCTCCGAAACTACTGGACCGATTTTAAAAATTCTTTCCCCGTTGGCAAGCTACACTATTCCCGAGTGACATAGGCTATGTTTCATTTAAAAAAAAAAATAGGGATCCTTACTAAAATTGTAACCAAAAATGACCTTAAAATCCTTACATCGCGTGCGCTGAGAATACTATTGATTATAGAATAAAATAATGTACTACGATTTTGAAGAATATATAAATATCTACAAAAAATGCCTCGACAGCATATGTCTAACTGTTATAGTTACGTCACAATAACTAATTTTTAATTTTTTAAAAGTTTTTATCTTGGTATTAATCCTTATCAAAATACCTTATTTCATAACCACGACAGATATCACAAATTTAGCATGTGCAATGGGACGAGGCTACTTATAAAGGAATTAAAGGACAATTAAGTTGTAGCAACCATCAAACCCAGACCTATACACTATCTCCGTTCAGTCTCCGCTAGGATCTTCCGATCACAAACTTATTTCAACACTAAGCGAGCTACCAATTTGTTCTGAGCAGCCTCCTAAACCTCGCAAGATTTGGCATTACAGATCAGCCAGGTGGGAAGACCTGAAGAACCATTTTCACACTTTTCCTTGGCTGAACGTGTGCTTTTCTTCTGATGATCCATCCGTTTGTGCTCAAGAGGTCTCCGATGTCATTCTAACTGGCATGGAAGCCTTTATTCCTTATTCCAATAAGCGCCCTTCTAACGGCAAGCCCTGGTTTAGCAAAAACTGCGAGCGCGCAGTCAGATCTAAAAATCTAGCTTACCGACAGTGGCGTAAAAATCCAACGGCTGAGAATCGCACCACCCTTGTTACCGCTCGAAACCAGTGTAAGCAAACGATAGATCAAAGCAAAGAGACGCATAACACGAGGATCAAAAACAAACTTCTTGCCAGTCCTAACGGATCTAGGTCTTTTTGGTCAGTCGCTAAGGCCGTCAGTCAAAATTTTACCAAATCAAATATTCCACCTCTAACACGTTCCGACGGCACAATAGCAACCACAGCCGGAGATAAAGCGAACTTACTGGCAGAACTATTTTCTTCTCATTCCAACGTAGACTTTCAGGGAAAAACACCACCAAACATTCCAGCAGTTCAATCGGAAATGACTGATATCGTATTCCGTCAGCGTCCTGTCAAACGAATTCTTAAAGGGCTCGATGTCAGGAAGGCTTCTGGTCCAGATGAAATTCCTATTATAGTGCTCAAGGAATGCGCTGATGAGCTAACACCAATATTTTGTAGACTTTTTAACCTATCCTACAAAAAAGGAATATTTCCATCTTGCTGGAAGAAGGCAAGAGTTCAGCCTATACCAAAGAAAGGCAAGAAAACCATGCCAAACAACTATCGACCTGTCGCATTGCTTTCAGTTATATCAAAAGTGATGGAGAAAGCTATTAACCAACAACTTCTAAAGTACCTAGAGGGCCTTAATATTATCAGCGACCATCAGTACGGCTTTCGTAAGTCCAGATCAACAGGAGACCTCCTAGCATATGTCACCCATCTTTGGAGCAACGCAGTCGAACATCATGGGGAGTCCCGGGCTATTGCACTGGACATTTCTAAAGCATTTGATCGTGTCTGGCACGAGGGGCTCCTAAGTAAACTGCGATCCTACGGTATGCCCGGTCGATTCTGTTCATGGCTTTTTAGCTTTCTTCAGGACCGTTCTCTGCAAGTGGCGATTGACGGGTTTCTCTCGGACACCTTTACCATCAATGCTGGTGTTCCTCAGGGGTCCATATTATCCCCAGCCCTCTTCTTACTATACATTAACGACCTTCTAGCGAGGACAGAAAATCCAATTTATAGCTTTGCTGACGACAGCACACTTATCTCATCGTTTACTTTGAATTCTCGAACATCGGCTGCTGACGCACATCTTCGCAGACAACATGAAGTATCACGACTCAATAAAGACCTGGAAGAAATTTTGTCTTGGGGTGACAGTAACCAAGTCGAATTTAACGCTAAAAAAACCCAGGCAGCAGTTTTCTCTAAGAAGGTTAACATTGCAGAACCAGATATAGTCATGGCAGGACACGCAATTCCACTGGCTTCGTCTATTAACTTACTGGGTGTCAATCTGGGAGGAGATATGTCTTGGCATAATCACGTGGTAACAATCGCCAGGACAGCTTCTCAGAAACTCGGAGTACTTTTCCGTACCAAAAAGCTGTATACACCACAACAACTTTTGACACTCTACAGGGCCCAGATTCGGCCATCACTGGAGTACTGCTCTCATGTCTGGAGTTCTGCACCGAAGCATACCCTTTGGTTGTTGGATTCCATCCAAAGGAGAGCCTGATCGGTGACTACGAGCTAACCAAGAACCTCGACAGCTTAGAACATCGAAGACAGGTTGGTGATTTGACCCTCTTTTACAAATATTTCCATGGCAAGTGTTCTACTGACATTGCCCGCTTGATTCCACCTAGAGCAATTCATAGCAGAAATACACGACAAACCACTTCCGCCCATCCCTTTGTGGTTCAACTTAATACTCCTCGAACATCATTGTTTAAGAACTCTTTCTTCTGGAGGACATCCTCTTTGTGGAACGGCCTTTCTGAGGCCGTATTTCCCACCGAATATAACCTTCAACGATTCAAGAACAACGTGAATCGCTTTCTTCGCACACGCACCGCTCTCAGAGCGCCTTAAAGGAATTTTCCTGCAGAGCTTGTGCTTGACCATAAAAAAAAAATACATAACTGAACCACCAGCTGGTCAACTAGCTCGTTTTCCTCATGGCCAACCGCCTAAGGCGGGTCGGAGCACCTGAAAATCAATTTATTTTGCTGCCAGAAAATAAAACAACATGTAATATTGTTTACAGGGAAGCGTTGACCCAATAAATTTAATGGCTTTTGTTATTTTTCTTTAATCCCCTTGCAAAGCCGGGACGGGCTGCTAGTTGTTGATATTTAAAAAAAAAAATGTGCCTAAATCAAAAATAAAACATTTTGTATAGATTTTGTTAAAAAAATACCACAGACATTCTTGCTATAAATTATAAATATACCAAATAGACGATTTCGCAACCGGTGTTTCGTGTTCATTTCAAATTTATTTGCCTCTATTTTTAACTTCGAAAAAATGATATACCTACCGTTGAAAATAGCTTTCAAATTTCTTCTCAAACATCTACAAGTGTTTTTCTGCGCACATGAATCAAGTTTTTCATTAAAATTATGTTCGGTAAGTAGTGAAATACATCCGGAAATAAATTGTTTAAAAATAAAAATAAACAAATAATTAAGAAAATTAGTTGGCAATGAAATATTTCTAGAATTAAATGGACCTTTTAATGAGATGGCCGGATCTTTAGAAAGTCAAATTAAATGTAATGAACTGAAAATTAAACTGGAGGAAGTTTTGAAGATGATGTTATTGATTTGGTGTAGAAAAAAAGAGGCTTTACGTGGTTTGTAAAATATTAATTTTTACGTTAATAATTTATTACGATTTATTTTTATGTGTTTATTACTAATATAATCTACAGACACAAATCTAAGCTCAATCTAAGATTGTTGTTGACATAAATCCAGATTTTCATTGCGATACAACAAGTCGTGTAGCTACGGTGAATTTTTGAAATTAGTGTCTTTATGGCTTTATCCATTACCTATTTTTTATTATAGATTGTGACAAAACAGTCACAGTACATCGCGAATCCGGAGAATTTGGTTTCAGAATCCACGGTTCAAAACCAGTAGTTGTCTCCGCCATAGAACCTGGAACTCCTGCAGAAACTTCAGGTTTAGAAGTAGGCGACATTGTTCTCTCAGTCAATGGAGTTAGTGTCTTGGATAAGAACCATTCGGAAATTGTTAAAATTGCTCATGCTGGAAGTGATACACTCAAAATGGAGGTAAGATAAAATCCTGAAAAACTCACTTTTTTTAAATATAGCCTAGTTAAACCAATTGTACTTCTTCGATTCGTACATTGCACTCACTTACAGGATCTTGATATCCTCTACTAGTTTCTACAGGTCTAGCTTGACTCTTCTTTAAATATACCCATAGTTCCCGTATGGAACCCTGTAATGACTCGAATTTGGTAACCATGTGGTCTGATTTCATCTCCAAGATATCTTCTCCAATTTCTTGCTTTATTTTGTTGATCTAAAAAAATGTTGCTCAGATTTTCTTGCACCTGTAGAAAATCATCTTTCAGGGAAGGCAAGGATAGGCGTAGTCAGTCCTTTTATCAAATTCAGGAATATGAACCCTAAAGATGTCCTTCACAATTCTACAGACTCCATTTAGAATGCTGTTCTGAGAATCTTTCTACAGAGCCATTGAAGTCTAGACACTATTTGCAGTATGTTGCATCTTTGCCTTCCTCTTCAAGAGGGAGGAAGATCTAACAGGCAAGTCAAGCAAGTTTTGAACCTTGCTTAGCTTGATGGTGACATTTTTTTATAAAATTCATACTTAAGACAATAAATTATTTTAGGTTGCAAGAACTTGTTACGCATTAAGTCCACAAAAAGAAGAGGATAATTCGAAGATATTGTTCAGTGGATATCTTTGGAAATTAAGTGGTTATGCCAGTGGAAGTGCCAGTAATCGATGGTTAAGAAGATGGTTTTGTTTAAAACAAAATGGTTGTTTGTATTGTTACAAAACAGATATGGTAATTATTCCAATTAGTTTATTTATTGATTTAGGATTAGTCTAAAGCAATTTAATTTTAGGATAAACATCCTGTAGACGTAATGATGTTAAACGACCAAGAAATTCAAAGAGTAGAAACAGACCAAGAGAATCTCACGAAAGCCAACGTATTTGTAGTTCAGAAGCATGATGGTGTTCCCTTATATTTAGCTGCAGAGTCTCATAGTTTAGAACAGAAGTGGATAGAAGAAATGAATAAGTTATTGAAAGAAAATAAAATATTAATGGATGGGTTTTTGGAAAAGACAAAGAACAATTCATCATTGCCACCATGTTCGATTAAAGAACCTGATTGTTTTGGTTATTTAGTGAAATTGGGAACGCAGTGGAAAAGTTGGAACAAGAGATATTGTATATTGAAAGATGCTTGTATTTATTTTTATCAAGATGCTAATGCAAAGAGTGCTTTTGGTATAAAAAAATGATTAATTGTTAATATTTTATAATATGTTTTATAATTTTTTATAGGAGTGGCTTATTTACATGGATACAGAGTACAACAATATTTATCTGGAACAAAGAAATATGCTTTTGAAATTGTACCACCGGATTCTACCAAAAAACATTACTATTTCCATACTGATTCAGATGCTGATAAAAAAAGGTAAAATTATTTAATTTATGTAAAAAGTAGTTATATAATATATATTTTATAGATGGATAGCAGCATTAGAATATTCTATAGATAAATGGATGAAAATTTAATTATTTACAATAAAGTACCTACTTATATGAAATATTTTATGAAGAATTTCGATACAGACATACAGTGACCACACCAAAAAAAACTTTGGATGAGTATTAGAATTTTATTGGGTAATAAAACTATTTATTTGTAATTTGTTTTCTTTTACAATCCCCTCTATAAGTATAAATTCGGAAATTTTTTTCGAGTGGTCATAAACTTGTTTATTGATTTTCTACAAAAATTGGTAGCAATAAATAATCAAATAAAAAAAACTAGTGTGGCAGTCAGTTGGACTGCCGGCAGAAGTTATACTTCTATGTATGCGCATGTATTTATAAATTTGTATGCGAATGATTTAGCAAACTCATTATATGATATTCGTGGTAAGCGACCCCAAAAACTTCGTAGTACCGTGTGCACACTCTTTTTGTATCGAATTTGCATAAAATTCCTGGAGACGAGGTCCGTCTTAAGCACCAGGTATTTCGAACACCATCGCCATTATTATAATCGTATTTAGCGATTCAAAAAACCACCGAGTACCAAGTGTGCACTGATTTCGTACAGAATTTACATAAAACCCCAGGAGAAGAGGTAAATACCTTAGACACCAAGTGCCGCGGAGACTTTCGGAATCGTAATATTCGTGTTCAGCGACTCCAAAAACCCCGAGTATATAAATTGAACCCATGTTCAGCAATACTTACCGAGTTGTAAGTTTTCTCTCTATTGTCTGTTTGGAATGTACTTTTCGAATGCAGAAATGCAATTTCCATTTTTACATTATAAAATATAGCGACAAATTTCCTAAAACTTTAACGAATCCAATGCAAAAAACGCATTCCGAATCATCTTACGTTACAAAATTTGGAGGTTTTGGTGCTTTATTTCCTCGACTATTCGTAAAAACTCTGTTTATGTAGCCAACAACCTCAAAAGCATAGTGCAGGATATACTGCAACCATGTGACAGTATTTTAGACTACAATACAATACTCATTACTGAATATTATTATTATTAATATTATTAATATAAAATACTAAACTTAATATGTTAAGTTATGTGACAGAATTATAAAATAATCTGTCAAATAATCATGTGGTCCGTCACTATGATATTCATACATAAGTTCAGACTGTTTTTTTGTATATCTATCCCTTTTCAATGTACTGAATGTTGAAACGGTATTCAAAGGACTTAAAGTTATGCCTAATAACATGTGATAAATATTTCATCTTTGTTTTTACCGACCAATATACCTTATAAGTGTGTCTGTCTCTCTCTTACTCACACCATTAAATATGTAATGATTTATAGAAGTATAACTTCAATAATTTTTAATTCATATTTTTTAATTAATTCTTTTTCAACCCTCGTAGTACAACTCTCGTAATATAAAACACAGAGGTCGTAGGTAGGTATATATATTAAATTAATAACGATCGCGATAAAAAAAATTAATTGGTTTATTTAAAGTTTTAAAGTTAAAATAAAATGTTTTTATTGGAAAATTAAAAAAAAATGACCGAACCGCGTATTCGATCCTCCAACGATTCTCAACCGTCTGAAATAAACATATGCTAGTCCAAATGAGCCACGAACCTTTGACAACAAATTTACCAAATTACTTTTATGTATTTACTGCATACACTTTGATTATAACAATAACAATAATTTATTGTAAATTTTAAGATTAACATTAGTCAAAGGTGTAAATAATCCAATTCAATAAACTATTACAACATAATTTAGACATTTTACATTTAAAAACCAATATTTACAAAAGTTGACATCGTTGGATATTTTTGTCAAATAATTAATAATACAACAATACTATAGTAATAAAACTATTGTAACATTATAAACAAATAATTAAGAACCAATAATAGCGTTTTAGTAACAACTGTCATCATAGATTAAACATAATTAAAAGGTAATTAAATATTCAATTTCAAACAGGTTACATTCACCTGTCAAAAAACACTTGTCAGCTTAAAATAAGCAATCGACACTCTTTAAAAACAGTTTTGTTATTAATAATAATCAACATTAATTGTCTTTAATTGATTTTTTTTTGAGAAAAACAACATCAAATCGTTATTAAAAAGTAGTGTTTTGATTACAATTTCTATAAATGACAGTTTCTGGCGGTTGTCATAGTAACTTCTACTATTCCATTATGGCCGACTTTCAGCCAATAGGAAAACAAAAACAATGCCAAGGACGTATATTTTCTTGGAATTTTATTTGACCTACATATTTTCTGAGAATTTAGCGGGGTTTCTAGGAATTTATAGAAGGGGGATTCCAATATTTTAATATTGGATTTTGAGGATGAATAACAACGGATAGGGTATTAAAATGATTTTAAATAAGTAAAAAAAAATAAAAAATATTATGAATAATAATTTTTATATAGTTTTGTTAATTATATAATAATACTGATGTAGACACTTTTTCAAAAAATTGTATCTCAGAAACCAATTGCGTTATTTTGGTGAAAATTGGCAAGGACTTCAAATATAGACACATTAATAATAAACTAAATTTCTGTACATTTTGATTGTCGAATAAACGAGTTATAAGGGTGGCAATATTGGGTGTTTTTGCAAGTAATTATCTACCAAAGTTTGTATAATATGAACTTCAAACTTTGTAATTATAGTAAAACATTATTTTCAATCAACATAATAAATTTTGGTAAAAGTGGCTTTACTGAGAAAAAAATTATGATTAATTGAATGAAACACAAAATAATTTTTTTTCCTATTTTATTGTATCACGACCATACATGTTGTTCAATCCAGTCTATATATTTAGAAACTCTAGTATAAACACCAGGAATTTTACCTCCACAACCTGATCCATATGATATTACACCTACTACTGCATAGGCACCAGTACTTTGTTTAATTTGTAGAGGTCCTCCAGAATCACCCTAAAATCTATGTGTATAAATATAATTTTCTAAAAATAAATTTCAGAAATTTTACCATACAAGCATCGCTGGTATTACCCCATGCACATATTTGTGTTGAGTCTATAGTTTTGGTTCCTAATGATCTAGTGGATATTGTATGATTACATTGCTGTACATCAACAGGAACTAATTTTGCTTTTTGTAGTAACAGACTCCTGTCATCCTCGTTGGCTAAAAAAAATAACAATATGAACTAGCTTTTGGTACCTCCCAGATTTGATTTAACTCAGGATCTTGATGCTGTTGGATTCGATACATAGTCCACTCCTCATTAAGAAATTCGATTTAATACAAGATAGTTTCTGTCTATTTTAAACAACCACAGTATAAGCATTTAAATGAACATAGTCTTTTGGAAAGTGCGTCGGCGTTGTGATGTTTCAAACAAGATCGATGTTGAATCTCGAAGTAATATTCTTGGTGTTCAACCATCTTGCAACTGCAACTTGACCTTCAAGATTCTTAAAATTAAGGAGCCACTTTAAACTTGTGGGTCATTTCTGAGCAAAAATCGTCATTCATATAAGTATTTGTAAAAGTTCTCTAGGATTTCTCGCATAGTAACACAGTATCTACGTTTGACAGACTTTTGCTGAAATAACCGTGTACTTGTTCGTGTCCATTCTGCAACTGTACCAATTCTCACATTACTCTCGTAATCTCCCATCCAGCGTTAATGGCAGAAATATAAGAAGATATCATTATTGGAGTGGATGTTATGAGTTCATAGTTTTATTCTGGATTTAAAGAACCAGTTCATCAATATCGGCCCAGAAGAATTAATCATTTGTCCTAGAGAGGCAGTCGTAGGTAAGGGAAACAATGTCAGATAAAGACACAAAGTGAATCAATCATCACAGTTGATCTAGACAGCACCAGTTCCATCTATGTTAGATCCCAAAAATTCTTGATGAGTCGATAACAGCTAAAGGTAGATTGAGTTGTCAGTTTAATGGACTCGGTTTTCATTACACAATCACCATTTTAATTCCTGGTTTTTTTAATCTTTTTCTTTAGATATGTTTTTCCAAATGATGATTTCTTGACAAAATTTCTCAATACAACACAATCCACTTCTGTTAGCTATCTTATATAAAAAAAACTATACTTACTATAATCTGTTTTCCCCCATCCAGTAACAATAAGTCCTAAAGGATCATCATCGTTACCATACAAACAGGCAGGTCTGGTTCTATCAGAAAAAGTAATATTTCTAGCTAGTTCTATTAGTGCTATATCTCCATGTTTTGTACTTGCATTATACAAATTATAAGGAATGATTCTATTGATATCAATATCTTGTGGATTTGAATCATTTAACCAAGTAATTCCAACTCGTACTTTTATAGGAGTTCTATTAATACAATGTGCAGCAGTCAGTATATAACGATTGGAAATTATACAACCTCCACATCGAAAATCGAGATTATTTTCCTTTTCATCATCGAAATAAGCAAGAGCAGCCTAAAACAAAATTAAGTCATTTTTATTTGTTTCTAAGGAATGTTTCTCTATTTTAATTACCATATGAGGAAACTCTTTTTGTTGAGCGTCTTCTCCATCTTTAATGAGAAATTGAATATTGGTTTTTGATTCGATTTCAATGGCTTCACAGGCTAAAATAAATTTATATTGAAGAAGATTGGAAAATAAAATTTATTCAAAACAACATAAATGATCCAATTATTGACTCAGAGAATATTATCTTTAAGGGTTAATGGTATACAAGAAGCAATTTTCAGCTCGTAAACTTGTAGAAGCTTTATAGAAGAAAAGAAAATGAAGTATAGGATAAAAAAATGTGCTCTAAAAATTATCATATATAATATTAAGCCCATAAAGTCTTTAAAAAATAATTAAGAGTCTTCAAGAGTCTTATATAGCGGTAAGGCAAGAGACTATTTGAACTTTGTGAGTAGGGAGGAACATAATGAACGAGACTTTGAAAAAAACATAGTACATAATAAAGATTATATAGAAAAATATTTCCTAAAAATTATTATAAAACAATCCGTTAACGGCGACTGTGCTAACTCCAATCCTAAATATGTAATGCAATTCAGCGAATGAGCACCTTGTTGCCAAATATCTAAAACAAATTTTCTTTATTGAAGGTCTCAATATTCAAAAAAAGTCGCGGAACATTCGCGACGCTTTTGTAAATGCCCATAAAGCAAGGATGAGTCCGAGTGGGTCTGCAGCGAAAAAAAAAGGATTCTTATATATTTTATTATAATCTTTTATTTATAAGAGATACAGTAACTGTTAATCGCACAGACGGTAATGCTACAGTAAATAAAGATATTGGGACGACTACACGGAATGAAGACAATCCTTCATCAAATACTGTATTGGCATCAAAGACAAGAAAGAAAAATAATGAAGACCATTGGTGCACAGTTAGTCGGAGTTTTAAGTAAAAATTTAGAAAAAAAATTTGAATGATGACAACGATCGCCTTTTTTTCTTGTCATTGGTAAAGGATTTTAAGAAAATACCCTATCACCTGCGAATGCAAACCAAATTAGATATTTTAAGAATTAATGGCGCACAACAGTTGTCTGATTACTATGTAAACACACAGTGGAGTTCTTCAAGGCCCAATTCCTATCGTGGATACCAAACGACGCAGTATTCAAGAAATAACCCCAACAGTCAGCCTATGTATCCGTCGGAATTCGGACGACCACATTCTCAATCACAATCACCATTTTCAACCGGCCAACAGTCTCAAAATAGTGAACACTCGTCTTACTTGGAACTTTTTAATTCTTTAAATGATAATGAGAATGATTAAAATGTGAACCCACTTTCTTTTGATTAATAAATAATAATAGAGATCATGGCAGTTCCAAAGAAGAAAATCTTCAAGATTTTGTAAATCGTAATGAAAGAAGACTAAAGAGGAAACCATAGTAAGGCATAAACAAAAAAAAATAGTAAAGTTAATGATACAAGACTCTTTTACAGGGATCATCAAAGTCCTAAAAAAGAGAATTCAAAAAAATCTTCAAGATGTGGTGGAGAATCAAGAGACTGTCTTAAAGAAGAGAACTAAAAAAATCTTCAAGATTTGGAGGTGAGTCAATAGTCAGATTGAAATTGATTTGATGATGATTAGAAACTCTTCAAGAGCTATAAACATACCTTGTTGATATTTCCTTTTTGAAATATTTTCTCTAGAGTTTGTAGATTGGGTTGTTTCTTCTGAACTATCACCATTAAATGGTTCTAATTCTTGTGTGTGTCCTCTTTCATTAGCTGTTGGACAACATACAATTTCTTCAAAACGATCGAAAAAACACCGTTTTAAATTATGTTTATGCCATTTTAATATTGATTCTTTAGCTACTTGACAATTTACTACGCTTTTACATATTCCTGGTAAATCTGAAGTTGTACATTTGCTACCAACTGAAAAAGAAATTTTAATTAAGACTAATTACAATATTATTTACAGAGTTATTTACTTGAACGAAGAGAAGGAAATAAGATTAGAAACAATAAATCTAAAGAAAAATATTAATTGTTTTTTTATGATAATAAAATATGGGTAATTTCTTGATATAAAAATTTCGCCAAAATCTTAAACAATATATTTTTACTGTTATCAGTGAAAGTATGGTGACACTAAAGGTTAATTTAATACAAACAGTGTTCGTCATTAAACATTTTTTTATGTGTATTTAATGTATTGATTGGTTTTTGTTTATTTTGTCTTAAGAGATAGTAGTTTGGGAAATCCGTTACAAATTTGAAAAAACTAGTATCTGTTTAAAAGATAAAAAAATTTAATATTTCCTAATGCTGTATTAATTATTTGTACGACATATTCCACATTGATTCAAAGAGCTATAACCCTTCTTTAGAGATGGTTTCACAAGTGTCCGATAAGATTCAGATCTGATGAACATGTAGGCCAGCCTAACACTTTAACAAGAAAGGAGAAGAAAATGTACTCCAATTTAGCAGTTTTTTATTTACTTTAACAAGATCTTATGCTGGCACTCTGCTACTATGAGGAAGTGAATTATCGTCTATGAAAATAAAATTATCCGCAATTGCAGCTCTCCCAAAACTTAACGATTGATTCTAGCATTCTGGAGTTTTTTGGTGTTGAAGAGAAGAATTTACTCAAACTCGATTAGATAACTGCAGAAAGACGGATTAGCGGTGGACAAGAAAGACGGAGATACGAATCGGAGAGTAGAATCAGATTACCTAGTAGTTTGGCAGAGGACATAAAGGAAATTGTTGGAAATTCCGTAAGTAGAAACAAGAATTTGTAGATTGTAGTGGGGAGGATTGGTTCACTACACTGCGACCTAAAAGACTTTTTGTATGTACCCTACATCTACTTATAAGTCCAGAAGTTCTATACTTTTAAGAAGTTTATTAGCTTCTTAAGACGTATGTTTGTAACCTGATCTGGCTATAAGAAAACCTGTTACAGATATTTATATCGTTGGGAAACATTTAGGTACTCTGTAGTTTTAGCAGATTCATCTGCATAATCATAAAATCTGCATGTTCCTCTGTCCTATTTTACAAAGATGAGTTCAAACTTCTGAAGCTCTAAAAGTAATTGAGAGTATAGTTTATCCAAAACCACTTGAATAGGCGTGGTCAACGCTCTTTTCGAATTTTCAAGAATTCTCTTCATAGGCGTACAGGTGTGAGTTAGGAAGTTAAAAGCAACATTAAATAGATAGGTACTTTACTAGGTTCGTTCATATAATGACGTTCTTTTGAGTTTCCCCTGGTAAAATCGTAAAAATAATTCATATTCAAGCGGGTCTAGTTATACTATACCGCAGTAAAGTCCATAATAACCTTTTGCTTGCTTTTGGCTTGGAGTGCTTTTCCAGCAGGCTGTGCTATTTTCCTTTTCACAAGACCGGATTACATCCATAATGTGTCATTTTAAGAAGTTACAGAACAGTTTAGGTCTGATAAAAGGTCTACTAACTCCTTTTTTATAGTTTAGTAACCACAGAAAATTGGAGAATAGAAGCTTATTGCTAATAGCTCCACTTAGAAGAATTTGTAGATTGTAGTGGGAAGATTGGTTAACTACACTGCGACCTAAAAGTCTTTTTGTATGTACCTTATATCTACTTATAACTCCAGAAGTTCTATACTTTTAAGAAGTTTATTAGTTTCTTAAGACGTATGTTTGTAACCTGATCTGGCTCTAAGAAAACCTGTTACAGATATTTATATCGTTGGGAAACATTTAGGTACTCTGTAGTTTTAGCAGATTCATCTGCATAATTATAAAATCTGCATGTTCCTCTGCCCCATTTTAGAAAGATGAGTTCAAACTTCTGAAGCTCTAAAAGAAATTTAGAGTACCACAGTGAAGTCCATAATAACCTTTTTGCTTGCTTTTGGCTTGGAGTGCTTTTCCTGCAGGCTGCTCTATTTTCCTTTTCACAAGTTTGGATTACATCCATAATGTGGCATTTTAAGAAGTCACAGAACAGTTTAGATCTAATAAAAGATCTACTAACTCCTTTATAGTTTAGTAACCACAGAAAATTTGAGAACAGAAGCCTATTGCTAATAGCTCCACTAAGAAGATCGTTGGAGTGTTTCACAGGGCTATTGAGCCTAACGTTAGGACCTGTAACCCCCATATCTACTCGTTCTGGTATTTTAGACCTATAAGTATAGTAGTGAGAGCTCTTTTTCTTTTTGTGGTAACTCACATTCATTAATTATAACATTTAATGTGAGTTCTAAATCCCATTTTGGAGATATAATGTCTGAACGGATCTTTATGGATTGGGTTGCTCCGATCCTTAGATTCCTAAAATATCCTGTAAGATTGTTTGGTTTAATAGACTTAGTCCTTGTTAACCTGAAAGCACTTCTCATAGCAATCTTTTCTAAAAGGTATAGACTTACCTTCAAGTTCACAATAGAACATGATCCCATTGCACCAATAAAACCTTTGCAAGTCTATTGTTGCTTTGTTTTGCTGCACCCAACCACGACAGCCAGAATTTAAGCTTATTTTTATGAATTTTTGATAGTAGCAAATTAGATAGAGATCGCATGTTCGAGTGACATAACTACATAAAGAAACATTCTGGTTTTTTTATGATACTACTACTATTAAGAATTATACTAAATTTAGTGAATAAACAGACATCTAAATATGTTCAAAAGCATACAGCACGCCCTCTATGATAAATAACAAATTAATGAATACCTACTAATGCATCATTATACCTACACTAAAAATCTTTTGTTTACTTTATTCTTAATAAAATTGCAATCTTTAAACAATTTAGTACATTATTCATTATAAATTATTCCAAATTGTTTACTTCCTGATATTAATAAACATTTTTGAAACAAAGTTTAAGCCAAAAAAATTACTTTAATAAAATTCCGGTTACGACAAAATAAGAAAAAAATATTTTTTTTAAAAACTAAAACCCTGTATTTATATATGATGATAGTTTATTTATAAATATCGATAACCTTACTTGACATAAGAAAGAAACTGTATATAAAAATATGAATAACTAACCCTCATATTCTTCATAAGCCACCAAGAAACACGAAAAACACGAAAACCAAAGAAAAGTCACCAATAACACTTTCAACAGTTTTTCCATCACTCACTTCTCAAGTTCAGTTACTTTTATTAATATTTTTCATGTTCATTGCCAAGCTGAGCTGCAGGCAATCGTTACTTTGCTTATAAATATTTGTTTTGAACTTCGACTGTCTTGCTTCGCTTAAGTTAACTCGATTTGTTGTAATTTATTTACTATAATAAGCAAGTTGTGAGGCAGAACAAGTATAAAATTGATGCGCAAACTCATTAACAAATAATTAGGAAATCCAAATTTTTAGGAATGACTTGTTTTCAATGTTCTTGACATCCGATTCGAGACATCGGTTCAGAGGAACGATCATGGACATTAATGACTAACATTGCTAAGGTCGGTTTATTTATTCAAACAATTTCTATTTAAAGTAATAGTAAATAAACAATTAATAATTATGTTAAACCGCAAAAAATAACGGTTCATTTTTGTGTTACGCATTTTTAACAGTAAATTTTTATCTGACAACTCTCACATCCTCGAATTTGGTTCCAATTTTTTTGGGTTATTTATTTAATTTTTGCTATCAGCAAATAATTGAGCGAAAAAGTCTTAGAAAAAAGGAAAAACAAATAACGGCTTTGATGACAACAGATAAACTTAGAAGAGTGTCAAGATAATGATAGTAAAGGGTTGAAAGAAGAAGAGTGAAAAATAATAGAGTAGGAAAAGATTGTTAAAGATGCTAAATAAATACTCAGCTTTGTGAAGAGAGAAGAGAAAAGAAATTAAAACACAGTTAAAAATGTGAAAAAAAGTTATAGTAAAGGGTTGTATGTATGTATGTATGTATGTATGTATGTATGTATGGATGGTGGTGTTAGGGGTAACAGATACACCTGCGACCTATAAGATCTATTGTGTCCCCCTTTTCTTGCTATATTTCTGATGATTCCTCAGACTTATAGCAGCTCTTTTCTAGTCCTATCTTCCTTAGAAAGTTTAGGATATCATTGGGTTTTAAATTAGGTAGTTCTTCACTTTCTATTTCGTATGACCCTAGGTATTTGACCTTAGAAGTACCTACTTAATGCCATGCATTCTGAAAGTATGTGTATTGAGGTTTCATCCTCTACCTCACAGAATCTGCAGTTTGCTTCATCTACTAATCCTAGTTTCTTCATGTGTCCTCTTAATCGACAGTGACCGGTTAGTATTCCTGTTATAATTCGGAGGTTTTTCTTACTCAGGTTAAGACAGCTGTGAGATCTCTTCTGGTTATAGTTTCCCAGGAGCGTCTTCGATTGTCTTAGTCCTTCTAGATCATTCCAGTACTTTGATTTTTCGCTATCCATTTTTTCCTTAGTTTTTCTAAGATTGTACTACTGCTGATTCCACAGGATGATTCTGGTCCCAGGTATGGGGTTTCAGCTCCTTTTTTTGCCAGCCTGTCTGCTGTTTCATTTCCTTCTATTCCTACGTGTCCTGGAACCCATAGGAGGGTAACAGTGTTATTCTGTCCTAGTTCATTTAATTTGCCTAGGCATTCCCAGACCATCTTTGAACTGATTGTATCTGAGTTCAGAGCTTTGATGGCTGCTTGACTATCTGACATGATTACAATCTTCTGTCTACGATAGTTTCTTTCACTGTTAAATTCTATACATCTTTCGATAGCACGAATTTCCGCTTGAAAGATGCTTGGGTACGTACCCAAGCTTCCCGAGTATTTGGTTCTAGGTCCAAACACCCCTGCTCCTGTTCCTTTATCTGTCTTGGAGCCGTCCGTGTACCATTTTATGGCGTTTTGGCTTAGCCCCAATATGGTGTTTTCGTCCCATTCAGATTTGCTTCCCAGTTTAGTGGTAAATTTTCTTACAAAGTTAAATTTCTTTGACATGTCATCTTGGGCCATTTCCCAAGTTTGATCAAGTTGGAGTGATCGAGGTTTTTCCTTGATTATTCCTTCTTTGATCATTCTATATATTGTTTTCTTCCTAGCATTTTCTACTTGAATATGCAGTGGCGAGAGATTAAGTATTACTTCCATTGCAGTAGTGGGACATGTTCTCATTGCTCTAGTGATACATGCACAGGCTAGTCTCTGAATCTTTGAGAGGTTTGTCCTCGTAGTGATCAGATTAGCTCTCGTGCCCCAAGCTACTGCCCCATAGTAAAGGGTTAGAAAAAGGTAAAGATTAAAAAAACAGCGAATACTTAGTTTTTTAAAGAGCCTGAAAATCTCTTTGTAGAAGAAAGAAGAGACGAAAAATTAAAATAAACTTAAAAAGTAAAAAGGAATAATAGTAAATAAGTAGAAAAAGATTAAAAAACACACCCTGAAAAGATTGTTAAAGAACCTGAAGAGATAAAAAAGCCCTTCACCTTAGAGAAAAGAGAAGAGAAATTAAAGCAAATTTAAAATCGTATAATAGAAATTATAGTAAAGGGTAAGAACCCTAAATTGTTTAAGAATTTGAAAAAAAAATATCTTATGAGTACAAACAAGGAAATATTCATCCTTAGGTACTGTTTTTTTAATACTATAAAACATATATATTAATATCATCAAAAGTAGATATCATATCACCCCCATATAGTTATATATTTTTAAACAAAAACAATTTGGCGATAGTGCAACCTAATATCATATTTTTAAATAATTACTGAAAAAAAAACCGTTTATTTGATAATCTTTTGTTCTACGCTTGAGTTACATTAAAATAATCATTTTTATTAATAATCGTTACCACTAAAAATTTTCTTTTTTTTTTCAACGGAAATAATGTTAAGAAATGTTTAATTGGTTAATTATTAATAGTTATTTATGCAACTAGTGCGTAAAGTTACCTTTTTTGACGAATGTGAATGTTGTCAGGATACATTATTGTTATTATTTTCTATTATTTTAATATTTATTATGTACAAAAAACCTGTATAAACTTAACAAAGTCGCGACACTACACTATCAAAGCAAAATAGAAAAAAGTAAATCCATTATCACTTGAATATTTTCAACAGTTCGTTTCTTTTAACAAAAGTGTCCATTTATACAATACCAGAGATTTAGATGACATAGAGATGAGAGAGAGAGAGTTTTATATTTTTTGGTCTGAGAGAGAGACAGACAGACAGAGAAACATGCGTGTGTCGTGTCGTGTCGTGACAACTTTTGGTCTGAATTTTTTTCGGCTAGCCTCTAGCCTCCGTCGTAACTGGTCGTAACGCCCGAAAGGGAACTTCGTCCAAAAAATCCCTTGCTTGACTAACTTTATTAAATGGTTTTCCTCTGCTGATGATTTCTGGATAATTTTTCCAACATTTTTAACATTGTATACACATCCTAGAAGATCTTTAGTCTTCTTTTTTTACTTGTTATCCTCTAAATATTTTCCCAACATCTCCAACTGCTTATAACATCTCTAGACATCAATAAAGTCATCTTTTGCTTTTTAGCATAATCAGGAGATCCTTTAATTCATTTATTTACTTCTTTTCCACCGATGATGATTTTTCGGAATCTGGCTATTAAATAACGAGACTGGTTACGAAAAAGGGTTTTATTAAAAAAATATTTTTACATTCGAATGCTCTCCTTTAATATACTTCCCTCCCCTCACCACACACTTTTCCATACGTTTATTACCATTGATCGAAATTAGTGCTCGAAATATTCTTTAGGGCCTTTAGGAGCTCTGCGGTTTTTTGGTTTACAGCTTCCATCAACTCAAATCGGCTCCCTTTCAAAGCAGATTTTGTTTTCGGAGACAAAAAAAAGTCGCACTGTGCCAAAACTACCGAGAACGACGCTTTTTGGAGTACTGGAATACGTTTATTGTCCAAATACTGCTTCACAGATAGCGCGTTATGGGCAGGAGCGTTGTCTTGGTACAAAATCCATGTGTTGTTCTTCCACATCTCAGACCGTTTCTTTCGAACTCGTTCTCGCAGTGTTACTAAAACTGATAAATAGTAAGTGTGGTTGACAGTCTGACCCTCTGAAGCTTTCTTGAAGATATTTGGATTTCTTTTTCACTTTCTATCAACTAGAACTTTTTCCCACATATACAAATATTTATAACATACTTCGGGTCCTCATCTTCGTAATTTTTTTCTTCTCTATAATCTGAAGATAGCAGTAAAACCATCTAACCATTTAAGCATCTTTAGAACATTCCTCAATAGATTTATTTTGTTTGAATTTGTCTCTGTTGGTTTCTACAGCCTTATATTGAACTTTCTTAGAAAGTTTTCTTGTCTTCTTTTGAAATGTATATAATCTAGAATTTCTTCTAACATCTCCAATAGCTTATAACATCACATCACTTAGCATTACCAGTAATGTTTATTTATACTTTCGTATACTTCTGTATGATCTAGACACTATTCTAACGTCGCCATTTGCTTACTAACATCTGCAGAAGATTTCTTAATACATTTATCTGCTTCTTTTTCGCTGCTGATGATTTGAAAAGGATTGTACAACATTTCTAACCCAGTAGAGGCAACATAACATCTCTAACTTATCATCAGTTAGGGTTTTGTTAACAACTATCAAAAAAAGAACTTGTGATTGGTATATTATTGAAAGTTAAGTTTATTGATTTATATATAAGTTGCTAAGTCACATTGACTAAGCAAAAAAAAACCGTCGTGTAAGATAAAAGCTAATCATATTCTGATTGCCAGTGATAAATTTGTCGCCCTGTAGACCACCGATCGTGAAATTACAAATCACGAATGGAATTATAGGTAGTTTGTACGTGATGAATAGAGAAAGAAAATGACCCGTGGCCGAAGAGCCGACATCGACATATACGAGGGAGGAGCGATTTGGCCCACTTTGCTTTACTTTTTCTTCGACATCGCCGCTGCAGAAAGCAGAAAACCAGAGAAACCTCATTTAACTCGACGGCGAGCAGAAACAATGTGTCATTGATAGTTAACCATACACGAAAATTTTGTTTCAGTAATACAATCCACTGATATTTTAAAATAGTTAAGTTTTTAAATGAAAACGCCCTTCGAAGATTCTTTTGCAACTTCTTTTTTCTTTATCAGACTTCTTTACACCGTTTTTTTACAGCGATGATGATGAAATGAACTTACTTCTGTGCCAACTTCCCATTGTATTTAACGATAAGAAGTAGTTTCTTTAGAAAAAAAAACATAATAACTTAAAACCAACCCCGTCTAGGTAAGTTGAATGCAATGGTAGGTTTACATGCTTGGCAAGTTTCTGCAAGCTTCTACAAACACAAGCGTGTAAAGTGGTTGTTTGGCTGAGCTTGCTTGAGATGGAAAGAGTTTGTTGCCAATTCAGACCAGTGTCGGTTTTCCAACAAAGATCAAAGAAAACTTGCTGTCTGTTACACACTAGTGCACTCGCAAGTGTGTAAATGGAATTGAAGCATTTGTGAAGGCTTGGAACTTGTGGATGCTTGCGGAGACTTGACTTGTGTGTAATCCTACCAGTTTTCTTAAATATTACATTGTAGTAGACCAAATAATTAAACACTGAGATAGTATAAAAGTCATATTATTAAATTTTTTGGATATTTAAACATTTAAGAGGCACCAAATTATTAGATTGTGAAAGGAAAAAGATATTTGAACAGTTTTAAAAACTGGAAAATCCCTTTAAAATCGGTATCTTACAAATTGGTAAAAGCGTGAATAAGTTCAATTAAACAAACTTTTAGAAATATTTGAAACTGGTATAATTATTTTAGTTTCGGTGTATGGTCGGCTATTTCCTCACCATTGACTACGTCTTCGTACTGAACTCTTCAGGCCACACTTAAGTTTTAGTTCTTCATTGGCACTGCTGACTGACTGGCCTAAACTGTAAAGTCTGTGTGTGTGAACACTGCTAGTAGGTCGCGCTGTCAGCAATTTATTTCCTCGTTTTTTGAAAACGTGCGCGTGTTTGAAGCCCCGTTGATTTTCGTGCGTAAAATGTGTCGCTTAGTGGTGACCTACCCTAAGGAAATCTTCTGGACTTTTTGAAAAAGAACAACAGTGGTTGAAATGCAAGATGTTAGTTTGTTTTGTCCTTTTAGTAAGTATTTTATAAATTCTCATTTTTGTTACAAATCGAAGTTGGATATGTTTTTAATTTATTCAAAACGTATTAATTTCTACGAATTATTCATTGAATACTAAAAAACCGATTAAATATTCAACATAATTTCTTCATAAACTCTCGCATGTGTTAATTATCGATTCGTTGTTCTATAATGAAATCCAATTAAATGTATTAATTTAATAAAGATTGAACCGTAAATTAAATGTTAATTAATTATATAGGTTACTATAAATAAATCTAAATTAATTCATTCATATTAAATTCAAGTCCAACGGTTTATTTCTAGTTTAAAATTTAGTTGTTAACGAAACGAAATTATTTGTAGATAAAGTAAACATATTTTTTTTGGTTATTATTCATTAATTTTGTGTGTAAAAAAAATAATATGTAGCTGAAAATTTTTAATTAAATTACCTTAAAATTGAGTTTATGCGAAAATACGAGGGAGATAGGAAAATTTAAAGAGGAAAGTGTTTTTTTCTCTCCACTAAGAGATTTGCAGATACAGATCTTGTTTATATTTAAATATATCGAAAACTAACGGTTTTTTTAAATATAGGAATATTTTTCGTAGAGAATTTAATTATCTTTACAATAAAGTCAATATTATTGTTAGAAGTCGTACCTATAATTTTTAAATAGTTTTAAAATGGTTGAAAATACTTTAATCAACATTTTATTGTATAACTTTTGTAAAAAATCAACTTAGAAATCTGTAAATTCGTCTAATTGTTAATCAGATATCAATACTTTTAAAACTTGTTAGAAATTAGCCAGTAGTATCTTAGCAAACAACTTTATAATGTTAACTGTATTTTCCGCGTCTTAGATTCAATATATCTATGAAAGGATCACCCACGTAGAAGATAATACCTTTATCTTTTGATATAATAACTGGATACAATCATCCTAATATAGTTAATTATAAATTATAACATTATAACGTTTCTTTTTCGAGAGGGAAAACAAAATGGAGTCTTGGTGAAAGCAATAGTGTGTTGAATAAACATAAACATTAAAGTAACCCAGTGACCTACATTCGGAATCTGCCTGTTCAGTGCAATGCACGTAAATCATCAATTTATTCAATTTAGATAATTAGTAAGCATTGTATGCTACGAGTTTACTATAGGTAAATAACTCAAGTATTTATAAAAATTAATTAAGTATCTATAAATAACTGTCGAAATAATTGAACAAACGTCGAATATCAACAATTTCCGGAGAAAACGATACGCTCTCAAGAATAGAGAAGTTAAAGTAGCCAATAGTTTGTTTGAGTCACCTTTACGCGGTATCGCTTAACAATTTCAGCCTTAGATGCCTTAGTAATTAGTCAGCACTTTGACCGTCTTGATTTAACTCATGCCTTATGTGACACACCAAAAAAATAAAGGAATTGGCAGGTATACAAAAAAGAAAACTGATAATAACTGATCTAAAAGAAAAGCTAATGAGAAATTGTTCGATGACGAAAGACAGGAACCTAATATAGATACCATACAAGGTAACGAAGGACCAGAAATTACTAAGGAAGAAATACCATCACAAGGTCCAGAAAGCTCACCTCGGAACAGTCGACTTTTTTAACTGCATTTCTAAAACAGGAGAAATACCAAAAGAATGGCTCCTCTCAACTTTTGTCACTATACCAAATAAGACAAACGCAAAACAATGCACTGATTATCATTGAAACTGCTGGTAGAAAAAAACTTGGATAAAAGACACATCAGAATTATTTCCAAGATATACTAAACTATAACCAGAAAGCGAATATTCGAATAGATCAAGAGACAACGGAGAAACTCGAGATTAGGAAGGGAGTAAGACAGGGCTGTATACTCTTACCAATCTTATTTAACCTAAACTCAAAAGACATCATAATCAGAGCACTTTCAGAGCAAGATATTGGTATTAAAAAACATGGCACCCCAATAATTAACTTAAGATATACCGATGACACGATTGTCCTTGTAGAAAGTTCGGAAGATCTTCAGTCACTAATTAACAAAATAGTAGAATGCAGTGAAGAATATGGTAGTATCTAAATCACCACAAAACTTCCCTGACATAACCATGCATGATCAAAGAATCGAGCGTATGAGAAGATATAACTATCTGGGAACTGTTATCAACAAAAATAACAATAGCTCAGAAGAAATCCGAATCAAAGTGGAAAAAGCTAGAGCTATATTTAATAAAATGAAGAAGGTGCTATACAGAAGAGATCTAAACTTGCAACTTAAAATTCGCCTGGTAAGATGTTATGTGCTTTCGGTTCTTTTCTACGGAGTGAAAGCCTGGACGAATATACAAAGAAGATAACAGCATTTGAGATGTGGGTGTTTCGGGGAATGTTGATAATATCCTGGACAGAGATTTTTGCGAAGAATGCAGAAAGAGAAAGAATCAGTACTTACTATTAAAAAGCGGAAAGTGCAATATCTGGGACATATTATGAGGATAGATAAGTACCAATTGCTCCAATAAATCAGTAGAAATTTAAGTAACCAACATAATTATATTAATTGGTTGAATACCCTGCCAAAAATTGTAAATGACAACAAGATAGATAGATAGATATTTTTGGGTTGGCTGTTAGCCTATATCACTGCGACCTTTGCAGATCTATTGTGAACACCCATTATCTGTGGAATAGGATTAGAGCACCTTGTCCAGCTCTGCCCTCTTAATGAGACTTAATAGCCTTGACAGTGGCCACTCCGCATAACTTGGAGCAGCCGGTTTCTCCTCTCCCAGTACTAGATACCGCGTCCTTGCAAGGCTTTCACATTGGCATAGGACATGAAATGCAGTTTCCTCTTCCTCTTGGCAGTATCGACAAATATCTTCATCTGCTAAGTTTAGCTGACTCATGTGTTTTCTGAGCCTACAATGTCCTGTCAAGAGACTGACAATCATTCTGACATCATTTCGCCTTTGTGATAGCAGCTCTGCAGTAAACTTCGCCGAGTATCCCTTTATGAAGAGTTTGGCTTGTCGCTTGCCCGGTGATGTTTCCCACCACTCCTGGGCCTTTTCTAGCCTCCATTTCTCAATGGCTGCCTTTCTGAATGTATTAGCAACTCCGCCGAATGGTTCCGGGCCAATCATTGGAGTGTTAGCTCCCGCACGGACCAATTCATCAGCCTTCTCATTGCCCCGAAACCATGAGTGTCCTGGTATCCATGCCAGTGTCAGAGAATTTTGACTAGCGGCATGTGTCAGGGCCCCAACGCAGTCCCACACCAGCTGTGAGCTTATTTGTGCTGAGACTATCGCCTTTAGAGCTGCTTGGCTGTCCGAGTATATGACTACGGTTTTACCCGTTATACCCTGACTTACGATCTCCGTTGCACAGTGTTGTATGGCCGTTACTTCAGCCTGAAACACTGTGGCATACGCACCTTGACTTAGTTGGATTTTTATCCTGTGTCCTCTACTGTATATACCTGACCCTGTGCCTTTCTCAGTCTTTGAGCCATCGGTATACCAAATTGACTCCCCTTGGATTGGGGGGCCATTGTTCCATGAGTCCCTTTCCAGTATTTCTACTCGAAAGTTTCTCACAAAGTTATACCTGGGCACTATCCTGTCCTGAGGCATACTTATTATTTGATCTGCCTTAACCCTATTGTATAACTCTGCTTGCTTTTTGCCTTTTAATAAGGTAATGGGGGCCTGGCCTTGTAGCAGTCTGTGAGCAGTTGCCATAGCCTCGCCCTGAATGTAAATGTGCAATGGTGGTAGGTTGAGTAAAACCTGTAGTGCGTCCGTTGGGGCGGTTCCCATGGCACCTGTAACATTCAGACATGCCTGCCTTTGAATGCTTTCAAGCTGCCTGATCACCCCGGACTGCTGCGTTCTACTCCACCACACCACCGAACCATAGGTTAACATTGGTCTAATGACTTGTGTATACAACCATAGGTTCATTTTGGGGTTCAATCCCCAGTTCTTGCCACACAATTGTCTACACCTACCAAGGGCTATTGTAGCTTTATGTGTGACCTTTTGAATGTGTTGCTTCCATGATAGCCTCCGGTCAAATACCACACCCAGGTATTTGGCCTCTGTGGCCATTGGAACCAGCACGTTATTGAGCGTTATTGGTTGTAAGCCTTGTAACGCTCTTTTATTAGTGAATGGGACAATTGATGCTTTTTTTGGATTGACTGTTAGGCCTTCATCCATGCACCACTTGTACACCATATTCATTGCGGACTGCATCCGCTCTGAGACTGTACCCAGAAACTTCCCCTGAATGATTATGGCCATATCATCTGCGAAGCCTAGGCAGTGAAGGCCTTCATTGACAACAAGATAATATGTCAACTGTCTAGAACTTCCAGTGCATACGATTTAGATATCTTATAAGTAACTTATTTGCTTATAAGTAAAAGGCCATACGTTATTATATGTGAACTTAAATGCTAAATTGTTGATAGTTCGAAATAAAACGTAACTTCACCTAAAGTTTGAAGCTGTGAATAAAATTATATCAATAAAATACTGATAAGAACAATTATACAACTTGAAGAAATGAAAACAATATTTAATTTACTAATTGAGATAATATTTAATTTTATCAATAATAGTTATTTCAGTTTTTTTTTTATTAATTAATTACATCCCATTTCTTAAATTGACTTCCACTTGATTATTATCGATAAAATTATCAGCAATTTATATTACAACTGGCTCGAAGACAAAAATTTTCTAAGCTAAAATTATTTTTTATTGGAAATTCCACTGTAGGTATCTAATGTGTATTTATACATATCTAGTTTACAATTGTTAGTAACAATTATTTATAAAAGTAATTATTTTAATGTAACTCAATTGTAGAACAATAAAATTATCAATAAATTAATGTTATTTTTTTTTCAGTAATTATTTAAAAATATGATATTAGGTTGCTTTATCGCTAAATTGTTTTTGTTTAAAACTATATAGCAAATGGATGTGATAAGATATGGACTTTTATGGATATTATTATTCTAGTTATTACTATTATGACATTATTTAATATAAATTTGTTTTCTCATCAACACGAAGGTAGAATACGTAGCGTGGTATAAACCAATGTTTTTTTTACCCTTCAGAACGGATTACTTTTATTTTTCCTCATCTTGAAACTCCCACAAAGTAGATTAGAGTTTATTTTACTGTTCGTAGAAATATATCCAAGATTCGTCGCTACTAATAATACTATAAACGTTTTTTGAGCTTATTCTGTTGAATCGTTTCAAAGTTTTTCGACACTGATTGACGTGAACCGTTTTTTGCTCTTCTGTCAGCAAATAAGAGATCTAACAATAAACCAACTTCGTAACACCAAGTTCTTTAGTTCTTTTGCATAAAGGTCTTTAAAATGCCCAAAGATGTCTCTTTCTCTCGGTATGTTACACGTTGGTAATCTTTGGGTGGACCTACCCTGAATTCGTCGCTGAGACTGAAGAAACCAGGTTGAAATTCGAAATACTAGCGAGAAATAGTTGACTGGTGTGGTGCTTTATTCCCAAACACAGAAACCATTTCAGCGAGACATTGCTGTTAGGATAATCCTCTCCGAAAATTATAAAAAATTATTGCTCGAAAATTTTCTCGGCTAAGATTAATTTCTTGGCCTACACGACTTGTTGTATTCGCAATGAAACTCTTTATTTATCTCAACAAAAGATTGCTACATGCAAAACTAAGAAGACAAACCTCATAGCGTTTGGCAACATAAAAACTCAGGAAAAGAAAAAATTAATACAAAAAAAGAATGTTTAACTTTATATTTCTGTTATTAATAGAATGTCTTATTTAAATTTCAGTTTTACGCTCATGGTACCTTAGAATATGGGTACGATTCCGGTGGAGATCAGCAAACCTGTGGTCGACCATATCGTTCAGGTAAAATGTATCAACCACCCTGCGACCTGATGAAACAAGGCTATTGTACTTCTGCAGGAAAAACGTATCCTTGGCAAGCTGTTAGAAGGTTTATTAAAGATAATCAAGGTTTAATGAGAAGAATGTATGGAGATCAAAGACATGGACATGTGCTTAGAGCTGAATTCCAAGATGAACCAGAAGTATTAGAACCTATTGAAAATAGTCTTAGGTATTCCAGATATCATTTTGAAGGTAGGTTTTTATCTTTCGTATGATTGTTGTAGGTGTTGTGGTTTTTGAGATACATATTTCAAAAAATCTCAAATTTAATGACTGTAAAACAATAAATCACTTTGAAAAGTACTTTTTAATAACACCTCGTACTACATACAAACATTTATTTTGATTTTTTAATAATAGATACTAACAAATTTTATATGAACCAAAAACCATTACCATTTTTAATTAATTTAATAAATGATCCAAAGTCCGAAATGTTGAGATAAGAATATATAGTTCCATAAATAAACCGTTATGTGAATATAGCAAATTGTTAAAAGTGGATGATCCATTATTAAATCTATGTTAAAAAATCTAAACTTAATGATCTCTGTGTGTATGCAAAAAAAGTTATATATTTTTAATGGTTTTTATGTCCATATAACTTTCTCTTACATACTATTAGTAAGATGGTATTAATACCATGTTAACACAGTTTTCTCTAAAGAAAAACGACAGTGATGAACATCCTCTATCTTATGAAATTGAAATGATAAATTGTAACCATAAAAGTTTTAAAACCAAAAGAAAAATAATACAAAATATATTGAAATTAAACGTAAAAACAAAAACAAAAGCGAAGGTCCATTCTTCTATCCAGTATGTATAAACAATTGGATATATGGCAGAGATAGCCATTTTTGCCAATTTTGCATCTAAGAACTTCTCCTTCTTTCCTTTCTACCATTCATCTTGTCCTGAAGAATAAGTTGCTGGTTGCGATTTTTCTCTGCTTAATCAGATATTCCAGTTTCTTTATGAATGTAATTTCTTGTTGTTTCTTCTAAAAACTTCTTCGTTTTCAACATAGTCCTTCCAGGAGAAGAGTGACCCTTTTTTTTAAGGACACTTACTTTTGCGATAACTCATTTAGTTTAATAAATATATATACGAGGAGCGGTTTTTGTTGAATTCAATAATACATAAAGTTTTTTTTTCAAAAATATTTTTAATGACGGGATTTTTCTATAAAAATTCAAGTACATTAAGAAAATTATCTTATTTTATTGACAGCCTTTAGTTTTGGGATAACTCAATTAGTATAATAAATATACGAGGAGCGGTTTTTGTTGAATTCAATAATGCATAAAAAAGATTTTTTCAAAAATAATTTAAAAATATTTTTAATAAAGGAATTTTTCTATAAAAATTCAAATACATTAAGAAAATTATCTTATTTTATTGACAGCCTTTAGTTTTGGGATAACTCAATTAGTATAATAAATATACGAGGAGCGGTTTTTGTTGAATTCAATAATGCATAAAAAAGATTTTTTCAAAAATAATTTAAAAATATTTTTAATAAAGGAATTTTTCTATAAAAATTCAAGTACATTAAGAAAATTATCTTATTTTATTGACAGCCTTTAGTTTTGGGATAACTCAATTAGTATAATAAATATACGAGGAGCGGTTTTTGTTAAATTCAATAATGCATAAAAAAAGATTTTTTTCAAAAATAATTTAAAAATGTTTTTAATGAAGGAATTTTTCTATAAAAATTCAAGTACATTAAGAAAATTATCTTATTTTATTGACAGCCTTTAGTTTTGGGATAACTCAATTAGTATAATAAATATACGAGGAGCGGTTTTTGTTGAATTCAATAATGCATAAAAAAGATTTTTTCAAAAATAATTTAAAAATATTTTTAATAAAGGAATTTTTCTATAAAAATTCAAGTACATTAAGAAAATTATCTTATTTTATTGACAGCCTTTAGTTTTGGGATAACTCAATTAGTATAATAAATATACGAGGAGCGGTTTTTGTTAAATTCAATAATGCATAAAAAAAGATTTTTTTCAAAAATAATTTAAAAATGTTTTTAATGAAGGAATTTTTCTATAAAAATTCAAGTACATTAAGAAAATTATCTTATTTTTTCGACAGCCTTTAGTTTTGGGATAACTCAATTAGTATAATAAATATACGAGGAGCGGTTTTTGTTGAATTCAATAATACATAAAAAAAGATTTTTTTCAAAAATAATTTAAAAATATTTTGAATGAAGGAATTTTTCTATAAAAATTCAAGTACATAAGGAAAATTATCTTATTTTATTGACAGCCTTTAGTTTTGGGATAACTCAATTAGTATAATAAATATACGAGGAGCGGTTTTTGTTGAATTCAATAATACATAAAAAAAGATTTTTTTCAAAAATAATTTAAGAATATTTATAATGAAGGAATTTTTCTATAAAAATTCAAGTACATTAAGAAAATTATCTTATTTTATTGACAGCCTTTAGTTTTGGGATAACTCAATTAGTATAATAAATATACGAGGAGCGGTTTTTGTTGAATTCAATAATGCATAAAAAAAGATTTTTTCAAAAATAATTTAAAAATGTTTTTAATGAAGGAATTTTTCTATAAAAATTCAAGTACATTAAGAAAATTATCTTATTTTTTCGACAGCCTTTAGTTTTGGGATAACTCAATTAGTATAATAAATATACGAGGAGCGGTTTTTGTTGAATTCAATAATGCATAAAAAAGATTTTTTCAAAAATAATTTAAAAATATTTTTAATAAAGGAATTTTTTTATAAAAATTCAAGTACATTAAGAAAATTATCTTATTTTATTGACAGCCTTTAGTTTTGGGATAACTCAATTAGTATAATAAATATACGAGGAGCGGTTTTTGTTGAATTCAATAATGCATAAAAAAGATTTTTTCAAAAATAATTTAAAAATATTTTTAATAAAGGAATTTTTCTATAAAAATTCAAGTACATTAAGAAAGTTATCTTATTTTATTGACAGCCTTTAGTTTTGGGATAACTCAATTAGTATAATAAATATACGAGGAGCGGTTTTTGTTAAATTCAATAATGCATAAAAAAAGATTTTTTTCAAAAATAATTTAAAAATGTTTTTAATGAAGGAATTTTTCTATAAAAATTCAAGTACATTAAGAAAATTATCTTATTTTTTCGACAGCCTTTAGTTTTGGGATAACTCAATTAGTATAATAAATATACGAGGAGCGGTTTTTGTTGAATTCAATAATACATAAAAAAAGATTTTTTTCAAAAATAATTTAAAAATATTTTGAATGAAGGAATTTTTCTATAAAAATTCAAGTACATAAGGAAAATTATCTTATTTTATTGACAGCCTTTGGTTTTGGGATAACTCAATTAGTATAATAAATATACGAGGAGCGGTTTTTGTTGAATTCAATAATACATAAAAAAAGATTTTTTTCAAAAATAATTTAAGAATATTTATAATGAAGGAATTTTTCTATAAAAATTCAAGTACATTAAGAAAATTATCTTATTTTATTGACAGCCTTTAGTTTTGGGATAACTCAATTAGTATAATAAATATACGAGGAGCGGTTTTTGTTGAATTCAATAATGCATAAAAAAAGATTTTTTCAAGAATAATTTAAAAATGTTTTTAATGAAGGAATTTTTCTATAAAAATTCAAGTACATTAAGAAAATTATCTTATTTTTTCGACAGCCTTTAGTTTTGGGATAACTCAATTAGTATAATAAATATACGAGGAGCGGTTTTTGTTGAATTCAATAATACATAAAAAAAGATTTTTTTCAAAAATAATTTAAAAATATTTATAATGAAGGAATTTTTCTATAAAAATTCAAGTACATTAAGAAAATTATCTTATTTTTTTGACAGCCTTTAGTTTTGGGATAACTCAATTAGTATAATAAATATACGAGGAGCGGTTTTTGTTAAATTCAATAATACATAAAAAAAGATTTTTTTCAAAAATAATTTAAAAATATTTTTAATGAAAGAATTTTTCTATAAAAATTCAAGTACATTAAGAAAATTATCTTATTTTATTGACAGCCTTTAGTTTTGGGATAACTCAATTAGTATAATAAATATACGAGGAGCGGTTTTTGTTGAATTCAATAATGCATAAAAAAAGATTTTTTCAAAAATAATTTAAAAATGTTTTTAATAAAGGAATTTTTCTATAAAAATGCAAGTACATTAAGAAAATTATCTTATTTTTTCGACAGCCTTTAGTTTTGGGATAACTCAATTAGTATAATAAATATACGAGGAGCGGTTTTTGTTGAATTCAATAATACATAAAAAAAGATTTTTTTCAAAAATAATTTAAAAATATTTATAATAAAGGAATTTTTCTATAAAAATTCAAGTACATTAAGAAAATTATCTTATTTTTTCGACAGCCTTTAGTTTTGGGATAACTCAATTAGTATAATAAATATACGAGGAGCGGTTTTTCTTGAATTCAATAATACATAAAAAAAGATTTTTTTCAAAAATAATTTAAAAATTTTTTTAATGAAAGAATTTTTCTATAAAAATTCAAGTACATTAAGAAAATTGTCTACTTTTTTTGACAGTCTTTAGTTTTGCGATAACTCATTTAGTTTAATAAATATACGAGGAGCGGTTTTTGTTGAATTCTGTAAAAGGTTTTTTTTTTGCTCGGACGTCGCTTAAGTATTGTTTAATTCTATCATTTAGTAACTGTATATTTTCATAGATATTATTTTATAAAACTAATTAAAGTGCAAAAAACTATTTTATATAATTTTATTTTAGGTATAGAAAATGAAGATAATGAAGTAGAAAGCGAAGCAAGATTTTTACGTGAAGAATTACCAAATGATGACGTTCTTAACACAAAATTTATTTATTCTGAAGAACCAATAATATCCATAAAACTAGCAGGCTTAAAAACAGCACCACATATACGTCAACCAGTAGAAAGTACTACAAAAAGTACTCCAATGAAAAAATCTGAAGAAACCACAACAACTACCGAAACGTATCCAGAATCATCTGAAGCTGATACTACTGAAAATTATGTTGAAACTACAACGTATTTAATAAATGAAACTAAAGAAGATAGTACCAGTACAACAGAGACAGAAAGTGCTGCTAAAAAGAGTGATGAGAAAGAAAAATTGGAAACTGTGCTTTTTCAAGATATGGAAAATGAAGAAAGTAACAAAAAGAAGATGCATGTTAATTATAATATGAAAGGAGTGTAAGTATATTTATTAACTGACATATACAAGTTTACATCTATGAGCGTACGGCCTTTTACTATTGTATCTATTCAGTATAATTACATAAATTATATAAGACTGTAAAAAAACGAATCTTCTTTCGTTTAAATTGTTTTTTACTTTCTTAACTTGTATTATTACTTTTTAGTAACGCCTGTCCTGTACGTGAAGAAGTTGTAGCTCCATTCTGGGCAAACAATACACGAGGCGAAGTATTAGCACTCTTAAATATGTACCCATTTGAACAGTATGTCCACTGGGAAAAGTGTACATTTGAACACAGACAAATGTACTGCAGAGATGGTTGTAGATGTGAACAACAATATCGTCTTCACAGACTTTTAGCTTATGACCCTAATAATGAATGTAGAGGTATTTTTTCTGATTGGTTCAAATTTCCTTCTTGTTGTATTTGTAAATGTTATGATATGCCTGTGGAATTTAGAGTTACTTCGAGAAGTCCTAGGTATCAGTCTGGGTTTGATGAAAATTAATAAATAATTTTCATATATCTTGGTGTAGTATAAATGATGATTTATATTCCAATTTAATTAAGGAGATTTTCTCCTCAACAGTTTTTCTTTAGTTTCCTTTCTTTAGTTGGGTATCCTGTAGTCTTCTTAACATTTCTTAAATTTGATCAATATCTTTAAAGTTTCCTTTAAGTTAACTCAATGGTCTTTACTTCCTTAATATTCTTCGAGTTTTCTCAAATCTCTCTTTAATATTCCTTAATTTTCTCAATTTTTTTAAGATTCCTTAAACGTTTTAAATCTTATCAACATTTCACATTTTCTTAATGTTTCATAAGATTTCCTTAATATTCCTTTTTTTCTGAAGACATTCTTAAACCTCTTGGTTATTGTTTAAATATTTTTAACATTACATTCCTCAACGTTTCTTATGTTTCCATATAATAAAGTCTTTTTAAGCACTCTTAACATTTCTTAAATTATTTCTAAACCTTACTTAACATTCCTTAACCGTTTTTAACCTTCTCAATATTCTACAACTCTTTATTATAACTGTGCTTAACATTCCAAAAAGGTTTACTCAACATTCTTTAACGTTCCACAATATTCCGAAGATTCCTTAAGTTTTTTTAACTTTTAAAAATGTTTATTTTATAAACTAGATTATTGCTATCAGGTTTTATAAGTAAAATATTCTATATTTTGTTTCTAATTTCTTCCAAAAGTGAAAAATATCAAATTCTCTATAAAAGCTCTTCAATTCCTCCTTTGTTTACCTTTTTTTAAGTAACAAGAATGAAATGTCGTTAAATAAAACTTTCTAAAAGCTATTGGTTCTAGATACAGAAAAACACCTACATTCGTTATTAAAACATTAAAAGTGTAATGATAATAAAAAAAATTAATGAAGAAAGTTAGCAATAAACACCTGCTAATAATTATCGATAAAATTTGTGAACTAGTTCGAATATGTTATGAATAAAAACATACACCTACATAATGACCCATTTAAGCTATTTATAAAGATTTTTTCACACCCAATCATTAATATATAGTATTATATAAACAAAGACTAACTCAGCGGTAATTAACTAATTAAACAAATCAATTTATATGTTTAAACATACCTAAAAATATTAAGGCTAGTGTTAATGTTAATTTATATATTTGTAAAAAGTTTGTTAGGTATCCATATTTATATTTAATATTAATTTAACTGTTTTATATAAAAAAACGTGTAGGTACACGTATAATATTTTACCTATAATAATCATTTTATATTTGTTAATTGTTTGTTTTTTTGTTGTATTATGTATTGATATTAACATGTAAATACTCATTTATTGTTTAAAATAATAAAAATCATGTTCAGAATAGATATACAGTTATTTAATTGTGATTAAATGTTAATCATACATACAATTATATATGATTAGGTACTTTTGCGGAAAAGTGGATAATTTAATAAGTGATTAAAGAGACAATTTACGTTTTCTGTGATTTTTTTAACATGGCAGGCTAGCTTAATTATATCAGACACTCCAGGATATTGGTACCATCATCTACTGCAATTTGGGACTCCATTAAACAGTTAGTTTAGTAGATATAATTTTATAAAAAAATCTTCATCTTTATTCAAAACAAGGAGTCACGTTATTAGGTCAGTAAAAATAGCATTTAACTTTGCACTAAATTTCCGATCCAAATTTCTTTTTTTATAAGGTTTCGGATAACTTACTGAATATAAAATCACAAAATGCTGACAGATCCAGGTGACGCTAGAGGCGCCATCTTGAAAAAACGTTTTCGGCCGATATCTCGGAAACTATGCCTTTTAGAGCAAAAGCCATATTGACCATTATTATAGAAAATTAAATTTTGCATCTTTTGTTTTTAGCAAACTTTTTTGTAAAAATTACCGTTTACGATTTATGGCCCATTTAATGAACTGGTTTTTCGATCGCAGCCAATAACTCTTGAAAGATTAGATTAATCAATAAAATGCATCAATCCATTTTTAAAGATCCGTTTATTCTCTACAACTTTTGTTTTAAACTTTTTTTTCTAATGTCCATAGTTTTTGAGTTATAGGACGTTTTATGTTGGACTACCGAGCGAAAAGTTGAAAATTTCAAGAGACGCATAGAATATAATAGTACAAATTCAACAAATAAATTAAAAAAAATATCCCGATTGTTTATGTAGTTAACAAATAATAGTTCAATTCCTTACCTGCAATAGTAACGAACATTTTTTTATTCTACTTAATTATATTTCGCTGCCGCGTCACCCGCCGAACGGCGACATTTCTTCATTAAACGTCCTATAACTCAAAAAGTATGGACATTAGAAAAAACGTTTAAAATAAAAGTTGTAGAGAATAAACGGATCTTTAAAAATGAATTGATGCATTTTATTGATTAATCTAATATTTCAAGAGTTTTTGGCCGCGATCGAAAAACCGGTTCATTAAATGGGTCATAAATCGTAAACTGTAGGTTTTACAAAAAAGTTTACTAAAAGCAGAAGATGCGAAATTTTATTTTCTCTAATAATGGTCTTTATGACTTTTGCTCTAAAGTGCTTAGTTTCCAAGATATCGGCCGAAAACGTTTTTTCAAGGTGACGCCTCTAGCGTCACCTGGAATTGTCAGCATTTTGTGGTTTTATGCTCAGTAAGTAATCCCAAATCTTATAAAAAAAAAATTTTGGATCGGAAATTTAGTGCAAAGTTGACTCAAAAAAACGGCTATTTTTACTGGCGTATTATAGTGCATAACTTTTTTCTGAGTAAAGCAATTGTTACCATAATTTATTATGTTGATTAAAAATAGTGTTTTATTATAATCACAAAGTTTGAAGTAAACATCATTAAAACTTTGGTAGATAGGTAATTGTTCGCAAAAACATGCAATATTGCCACCCTCATAACTAGTTTAATCGTTAATCAAAATTTATAAAAAAATACTTTACTATCAACGAGCCTATATTTGAGGTACTTACCAATTTTCAGCAAAATAACGTAATTGGTTTCTGAGATACGATTTTTTTGAAAAAGTATCTACATCAGTAGTATAATATAATTAACAAAACTATGTAAAAATTATTATTTTAAATATTTTTTATTATTTTTTACTTGATAAAATCATTTTAATACCCTATCCAATGGTTTTTACACCTAAAATCAAATATTAACGAAGGTGGAATCCCCCTTCTATAAATTCCTAGAAACCCCGCTAAATTCTCAGAAAATATGTAGGTCAAATTGAATTCCACGAAAATATACGACCTCGGCATTGTTTTTGTTTTCCTGTTGGCTGAAAGTCGGCCATAATGGAACGGGAGAAGTTGCTATGACAACCATGAGAAACTGTCATTTATAGATATTCTATTAAAAAACTAACTTGAAATCACAGATTGTATAATAATCTATGCTTGAAATACTGTTTTGGTACTGTTTCTTTTAAAAAAATCAATTAAAGACAATTAATACTCATTATTATTGATAATCAAGATATTTTTAAAGAGTGTCGATTGCTTATTTTAAGCTGACAAGTGTTTTTTGACAGGTGAATATTACCTGTTTGAATTTGTATATTTAATTACTGTTTACAAGTATATAATGTGATAACAGTTGTTATTAAAACGGTGTTTTTAGTTCTTATATATTTGTTTATAAGGTTATAATAGTTTTATTACTCCAGTATTGTTTTATTATTAATTATTTGACAAAAATATCCAACGATGTTAACTCTTGTGTTGTCCTATAAGTTAATGAAAATCATTGGTTTCTAATTGTGTAATGTCTAAATTATGTTCTAATAGTTTATCAACATCAGTTAAATAAGAAAAAGTGTTTTAAAACAATTAATAAAAGAAAAAATCTAATAATAAACCTATATATAATACAGTAGCTATTTACAACAATAGTTCTAGGCCATAAAATATATTTCAACATTTGAACTACTGTCAAAAGTAGTGACTATAATAACAATGAAATAATTACTATGGGTGGTGGTTACTTATAACGGGAAGTACTAATTTAAAACCAAATTTTAATCATAAGTACGTATGTTAAGTATGTAAATTGATTATTGTGAACAATACTTCAAAATGCCTCCAATGAAGGACGCAAATATAGTGAAAATAGCGGTGGAAATGACCGATCAGGTCCCCCAATTAATAGAATTCAACCAAAAACAACCTTTAGCTGGTATAATTCAAGAATTGTGTAACGGATGGAATCTCACTGATCCAGAGCAATACGCTCTTCAATTTAATGAAAGCAACAACAATAACTATATTACAGAAAAAAACAGAAACGAAATAAAAAATGGATCAGTACTAAGATTACAATATTCACCTTCAAAGACAGCTCAGGATATTTTACTCAAGTTAAACACTGGTAGCATCGAAGAAAAAGCTTCTGCAATGAATAAATTATCGATTTTAAGTGCTGACATAACATTTGCTTTGGATTTTATTAACAAACAAGGATTGACGTTGTTAATTAAACAAATAGAAGGTGCTAAATGTAAAGGAATAGTTTTAGCACACACTTTACTGTCTTTTGTCGAATTAATGGAACATGGCACTGTATCTTGGGATATTTTAAACGGAGAATTTATATCTAGGGTAGCTAACTTTGTTAACAGTCCTCAAGAAGCTCAAGTAACTCAGGCAGCTTTATCTATTCTTGAAAATGTTGTTTTGAACAGTACTGAAGGATATGGCCAAGTAAGCACAATTTACTAACTATTATATATTTTATATTCTTTCCCTAACTTATGATGAACATCTAATTATACTTTATATACTAAATAATCGACTTTGAGCAAGTTTTTAATTAATAACATCATGTCCACTGTTTCTCCTGCGCAGAAGGCGCGGTCCCGCTGTTAAATCTATAATTTTAACAATTATTGTCACGGAAAACTTTATTCTTAACTCAAAACGATCAATAAATAGAAATAAGTAAAAATGTACCTATTTTTGTGTATTTAGGTTGAAAGAGAAATTCCAATAGGTTCTTTAGTAACTCATCTACAATCAACACCAGTAGTTCAACAAAATGCTGTTGCATTAATAAATGCATTATTATCCAGAGCTGATATAGCAAAACGAAGAACATTAGTAGCCAGTTTAACTTCAAAACAAGTCCGAACAGTTATTCAAAATAATATTTTACAAACAGGTGTTGCAAAAGGTAATGAAATGGCACATCAACTCTACGTATTGCAAACTTTAATGCTTGGACTACTTGAACAAAGGATGAATACGAAAATGGATCCTCAGGTAAAATATTTCACTTCTTTATTATGTCCCTCCGTTTGTATGCGCTATAACTTTTGAACGAAAGATCATAGATTCATGAAATTTGGTATATAGAATCCTCATGGCATGGGAAAGAAATCTATTGATTCTGGTACACATCGGATAACCTTAACGGTAAAATTTTAACAGTTTTCCGAAACTAGTGTGTATAATGTATACTTCACTCCGTTTGTGTGCAGTATAACTCTTGAACGGGAGGTCATAGGATTATGAAATTTGATATATAGAATCTCAATGTCATGAAGAAGAACTATGTTGATTTTCGTCGAGATCGGATAACCCTAACGGTAAAATTTTCAAAATTTTGTGTATATAATGCATTCGTACTTTCTTACTTCTTACATTGATTTTATTTATTGTAATGTTTATAATAATCTATTTTTATTCATAATCTTCCTTTATCTTTATATTAGGATCAAGATGGACATGATAAAATCAAAGAATTACGCAGAATAGCATTCGAAAGCGAAGGAGCATCAAGTTTAAGAGGTCCAACAGGTTTTACTCGAGATTATAAAAAACTTGGTTTTAAAAATGATATAAATCCTGCTTTGGATTTCACAGAAACACCTCCTGGTCTTTTAGCATTAGATTGCATGATTTATTTCGCTAGAAATCATCCAGGAAATTACACAAAATTAGTTTTAGAAAACAGTTGTAGAGCTGATGAACACGAGTGTCCTTTTGGTAGAGCCAGTGTGGAATTGGTTAGAATTCTTTGTGAGATTTTAAAAATTGGTAAGAAATTAGTTTATTGGAGCACGGATAAAACGATATTTGTTAAAAATGAAACTTAATAGATCGATTTATTGTCCTCAATATCATCTGAAAGCTAAATTTCAATAAAATGTTTGAATCTGTTTCCGCGAATGTTAATTGATTTAAATAAGGAATAAATTTTAGGGGAACCACCTTCAGAGCAATGTGTAACTTATCAACCTCTTTTTTTCACACACGATCATCCTTTCGAGGAGTGTTTTTGTATCTGTATAGTTTTATTAAATAAAACTTGGAAAGAAATGAGAGCCACTGCTGAAGATTTTCAAAAGGTTGCTAGTGTTGGACAAGAACAGATTGTTAGAGCTTTAGAAACTACACCAGCATCTTTAGATCAATTTAAGGTACAAAAAATCTATTTTTGGACAGTTATTGAACAATTTACAACAAATTTGGTGTTGTTTGATTTTAGAGTAAACTGCTTACTTTAACATACAACGAAATTACTCAATTGTGGCAATCGGAACGCAATACAAGAGAAGAATGGGAATCTCATGCAAAACCTATTGTGGAGTTACGAGAACAAATTACTCCTGATATAATGGGTTTAATTAAGCAACAAAGATTAGCATTTTTAGTAGAAGGTAAAGACAACACTGATCAAATTTATATAAAATAAATCATAATTTTGTTTAGGAACAAGATTTACTAAATATTCACCACGCGGTCAACGTATTAAAGATAAATTTTGGTACATGCGTTTATCACCAAATCATAAAGTTCTTCATTATGGAGATTGTGATGAAAAAAGTGCACCATCTACCGAAGAACTTCAATCAAAATTAGCTGTGTCTGATATCAAAGCTTTATTAATTGGAAGAGATTGTCCTCATATGAAAGGAAGGAAAGCATCTCATCAATTAGCGTTCTCTTTAGCATTAGAAGGTAAGATAATTGATTCTAAAGTACTTGTAGGTACAAAAGATATGTTGATAATGGACAAAATTGTGAAACTTTCAAAATATTTTTTTTTTATTATGTCACATTTTTTAGCAATCAAAACACAAATAAGGTTCTAGAAGCTAATTTGTTGGCTGCGACAAGACCACTTCAACCGTTTCTCAGGTCAGCTGGCCAGTTCCTTTTGAGTCTTCTATTGGCTTGATGTTCTATTAGAAGTTGGAGTAAGGGGTTACTGTGTGATTCCAGTCCTTCATGGTGCTTTGTGCTATATTTAGTGATCACATCCTGTACGAACCGGATTCTTAGGTCTTCATGAAGTGTTTGGTTTGACACATACCAGGGTGCATTATTTTCGGTTGGCTTCTTTGAATAATGGCTATATTTGACTTACTCGCACATCCCCAGAGTTGGATTCCATAAGTCCAGATAGGTTTTATGATAGCTTTGTAGACAAGGATTTTATTTTCTAGGGTCAGTTTCGATTTCGTACCGACTAGCCAGTTTAGATCTTTCATTCTTAGGTTAATTTGTTTCCGCTTCTTAAGAATATGTTCTATCCAGTTGAGTTTTGAGTCAAGATGTATTCCTAGGTATTTGGTGCTAGAGGATTGGGGAAGATGGATATTGTTAAGTGTAACTGGAGGACACTGGTTTCTTCTCAAGGAAAAAGTCACTTGGACTGATTTTGTTTCATTCATTTTAATTCTCCACTTGTTTGAACACTTCTCGATTTCGTTCAGTAAAACGAGACACTTGGAGTAGTTTAATGTAACACAGGCTTTATTGTACTTACACAATAACAAAAATGATTAGGTAACTATCGAAACATCCTTAATGTTTTACAATTACTTAAATATAAAAAAATGAAATACTGTACTTAAATATAAAAATACAAAAAATATCTTGGATTTACAGTGACAGTGATAAATTAATGTTAATTCCATAGCAATGGTTAATATATATGAAAAAACCCAAATCAAACAATGTAAAAATGCATCAAATACGGGTCAAGAGTCGTCTCGTTTTTTATGGCCGCAATTGTACCTGTAGGATGTTAGATGCTATAATTGGATTTTCGTCAGTTGCAAAGATGACAACATCATCTGCATACGTACCAGTGATGGTTTCATTATTGGATCATAGATCCGCTGTGTATAGCACATATAATATTGGTCCAAGAACGCTGCCCTGTGGAACACCAGATTTTATAGGAATATTATTGGAAATACTTTCATTCACTCTTGTTCGGAATTCTCTCCCACTTAGATAGGATTTTAACAGTTTCAGGTAGGTAATGGGAAGATATTTCTTGATTTTGAAAATCAGGCCTGTGTGCCAAACCTTATCAAATGCTTGGCTAATGTCTAGAAAGGCAGCTGTTCAGCACTGTTTGCTTTCCATTGCAGTATTTATGGTGTGTACTATTCTATGAACCTGCTGTATCGTTGAGTGTTTTTTTCGAAAGCCAAATTGGTGATTGGGTATCCAGTCCTCTGTATTGGGATCAGAGTTAATTTTTTGTAACAGTAACATTTCAAGGATTTTGGATACGATTGATAGTAGGGTTATTGGCCTATATGATGAAATCTCGTTTGGATTTTTTCCTGCTTTTGGGATTAGTATTATTTCAGCGGTTTTAAAGAGCTTTGGCCATTAGTTTAAGCGTAGAATGGCGTTGAAGATGAGAGTAATCAGTATGATTCCTTTATCTGGTAGTTCCTTATCATCTTTGGTGTTATTTTGTCCAACCCAGGAGCTTTTCTAATGTTTAAATATTGAATTTCTTGTTGAACTTCATTTTTGGTTAATGGTCTTTCAAAATCTTGTGGGATATTTACTTAAGACCGTTTTGTCTTTGTAGCAATTGTGGAATTTTGGGATTCATATGAATTATGTATTCTTTATCATTTTTTTTAGATTTATAATTTTTAAATGATTATAATTAAATAATTTATTTAGGTGTAGATCTGCAATCTTTAGATTGTGTGGCACCAGATGAACAAGCTTTGGCTTACTGGACTGATGGTATCAATTCTTTAATTGGAAATCGTATGCAAAGTAAAGAAACTGAAAAAGATTTAGATACTCTACTTAGTATGGAGATTAAATTAAGATTATTGGATGCGGAAGGTGTTGCTATACCTCAAGATCCACCACCTATTCCTCCGGATCCACCACACTATCATTTTTGTTACGATTTAAAATAATTATCGTATTTTTAAATTAAATTAAGTAAATAAACCCAGTCAAGTTTTCATTAAGGTATGTTTTTACATAGTTTGACTGTATTTTTTTTTAAATTTAGATTAGAGTTACCTAATGCACGAAAATTATCATGACAAATTATTTATAAGGTGATTTTAATTTATAGATATATTTATTAGTGAGTTTAAGAAAAATGTAGATCTGTATACTGACTGTATTAGTTTAAGACTATAATATTTTTTATCATATTATGTATCAATTTTTACGTAATAAAACACTTGAAAAGTTATCAATTTTTAGTTCGTGAAAACTGTCATTATAGACAGCAGTGCGTGAAGGATTGAAAGTGTGTGTGAAGTAACAATGTATTTTAAATAAGATTTATTTTTTTGCACTGTTTTTGACACACCTTCATATAATCAAATATCCTTAGCATTCGCGTTGCCATGGTGTTGCTATGATAGCATTAGTTTTGTTAGTGTGGTGCTCGTGCCTCTTTCGAGCACACAAAGTTTCTTTATTTAAAGATTTTTAGTTATATGCAATCGTTGGCGATCATTTGGTCTCTTCTTTTCTTTTTCAGTGATTTAATAATCACTGATTAAGATTCATTTTCTTTTTGAAAAGCTTTATGAGATTATTCGTATGGATAGCAAAATAATCTCAACCTGTATAGAAAATATGGAAGATCACCGTTGCCAAGACAGTGGATCGTGGTTGATATAAAAAAGGCGAAACAAGTTGTTTGATAGATTATTATTTTTGATATTTCACAAAAAGTCAGATGTATTTATTTTGCTGCAGTAATACAAGTTGTTATATATTATATTCATTTTATTTTATTAATATTTTAGTGCAATGGTAAAAAGGAAATTTTCGGCGTAAACCGAGGTTTACGTTCAGAAATTTTTTTCCATAAGTTAGAATAGTATTGCCTGAAGCGGAAGTCAGTAATATATTTTTATCTTTTTTATGATTGCTAAACATATTGTAGGGAAGACAGCTGATGTCTGCTCCACTATCAACGAGAAAATTTAATTTATTAGTTTTATCGTAAACAAAAAGACGTTTTGACATAGGAACACTGTTGGTAGATTTACAATTATTTACGGTTGAGCTATTTAGTTTTTTTGAATTTGTATTAATTTTGTTGAAAGTGTCTGATAAAAGACATGGTGGACCGTTACATTTTTTGGCATTATTTCCAAAATTTTGATGATAATAACATAAACTGCCTGATTTATCACGACTTCTATTCCGATGATTACTTGAATTTACTGATAAATCGCGGCTTTTTGATCTGTTTCGGTAAGTTTGACATTGACATTTATGGTAATCGTCTGATGAAAAATTATTTTTTGAAAAATTATTTCTAAGAGAGGAAATTCTCTTTTAAATCCAGTTTGTTTATCTAATATGTTCTTAAAAATATTTCGACAATGATCTATAAAGTTAGTAATTTCGTCTGATTTAAAAAAATTTTGAATTTCAAAGACAGATTTCGAGTTTTGTCTAAGTGTTTCCCAAATTTTATCTGCAAGATTTAATAAATGAGAGAGATCATTTTGACTAGAACAAGTTAGAGCAATTTCAATTACATCCGGTAACCGCCTTCTCCATAATTTAATTAATAATTTTTCATCGATTGTTTTATCACCTGCTATTTGCAAAAGTTCTCTGTAATATGTAGAAGGTTTTTTATCACCTAATTCAGAGCTAGACAGCAATTTATCTAAACGAGCTTCCTCTGATAATGTTAACCGACTCAGAATGGTATCTTTTAGAAAATTATATAAATCATTTACTGGAGGTTTACTAATTACATCATATACCTCGCTAAAAATTTCTGGTGGTAAATGTGCCACAGTAATGTGATATTTACTTTTGTCACCTTTGACATTATAAATAAAAAATTGACTTTCTAATTGTTTGAACCAAAGTTCTGGTTTTGATGACCAGAAAGTTGTGAGTCTAATATTTTTTAAGTTTTCTAAAGAATCAATACCCTCAGTGACAGAGATATTTGGCTCTGTCATATTAAAATGGTTATATGCAATCTTTCTAAAAAATGGCAAATCAAATGGCTCACCTAATCAAATCCTTTTTGGAGAAGCTTCACACGATTATCCGTAGGATTTCGATTCGGTATGCTTAGCTCAAAACGTTTGGGTCTGGATGCTCAGGTCGGAAAACTCTGGTCGTGATGCTCTGATTCAGCTTGAGTTCAGCTTGAGTTCAACTCGGGGTCAGCTTGAGTTCAGATTGGGTTCAGCTTGAGTTCAACTCGGGGTCAGCTTGAGTTCAGCTCGGGGTCACCAATATTTTAGTGCAATGGTCATTACACCAAAATTAAAATAAAATAAAATGAATATATAACAACTTGTATTACTGCAGAAAAATAAATACATCTGACTTTTTGTGAAATATCAAAAATAATCATCTATCAAAAAACTTGTTTCGCCTTCTTTTATATCAACCACGATCCACTGTCTTGGCAACGGTGATCTTCCATATTTTCTATACAGGTTGAGATTATTTTGCTATCCATACGAATAATCTCATAAAGCTTTTCAAAAAGAAAATGAATCTTAATCAGTGATTATTAAATCACTGAAAAAGAAAAGAAGAGACCAAATGATCGCCAACGATTGCATATAACTAAAAATCTTTAAATAAAGAAACTTTGTGTGCTCGAAAGAGGCACGAACACCACAGTTAGTATCTTGTAAATGAATTGAAAATAAATTGCTTTCTTGTAATTATTTTGTATTTGATTATCGTAGATAAAATATTGTATGAAACTGTGCGTGAAGTGCTTTTTGCGCACTTACGCGATATATAGCACTCGCTTCGCTCGTGCTCTAAACATCGTGTGCGTGCGCAAAAAGCGTACTTCACGAACTGTTTCATAAATAACTATTTTCTAGCTATTATATAGATTTTAATGATTATAATAATATATTTTGTATCATTTTTATAATCTATTCATTTAATAATATATTTTTACACATTTTGTTTTTATATTTTTTTATTTTATACCCAACATATGAGTTTTTTGAAGTAAAACTTCTTTAGGCGCGACTAGGGGTAACTCAGATTTATTTTCTGACGAAAGTCGGTGTGATTTCAGCTATGGGAGGAGCTTAAATTTTCAATATTTTGAAAATGTTCAAAATTTTTAATTTTTTTAAAATTTTCAGAATTTTGAAAATTTTTCAAGTTTTACTTCAATCGTGCGTAAAGGTTACACGCACACTCTTTTTTTACTAGGTAGTAGCCTCTAGAGGTTCCTCAGGGTTGTCACTATGGACCGTTTACCTGAGCTTTACCTGGTTAACTTGCTCCAATGAAGGCATTATCTCTCGGATCCGGTATAAATAGATATGAAAATAAAATTCAAATTAAAAAAAATAACTATATTGAATTTGAAACATATTTACACAATTCATATCTAGAAATATAAAAAGCCTGAATAAAATTCTAATAAAAACGTATTTAACATTTTTTTTATATCTAAAACTTTTGTAATCAATTATTAATGACAACTACAGAAAAATCGGCAAAAAAGCGTTCAAATTTTGATTAAATTTCATTAAAAAATATACATGTAACGAAATAGACAAATATTGGTAAGTGTCACTTGGCGCTACGCGCTCTGGTGGTTAAAAATATAACTACTGCTAGGATGACCGCTATGATTTAATTACCTAAAGTTATGTAGTTTTTATTGACAATTGAAATGTTTTTATCATTAAATCAAGTTCTTGACTTTATTGAGGCTACTCCTAAGCCTCGAAATTTTGTAGAAGGAGAGAAAATAATTAATGCAGGACATTTAATCTATAATAGGTTGGAAAATCAAAACAATGATCAATACGATATTTTGTCGTATTGTATACAATCATCAGCTTTTCGTGGTAAACCCCAAGAAATAATAACAGAAATACAAAAAAAAATGATCAAATTGTTTCATTAAAGTGTAGCTATACAGCTGGACTTATTGAAAGATGTAAACACATCACAGCGGTGTTATTATATTGTACTCGGTAAGTGTAAATTTTAATGACACTGAATATAGTTTACCTTTTTCATTGTTTTTCTTTTAATAAAAAAACGATTAGGTTTTGGAAAATGATGAAAACGAACGTCTGAATTTTGGGCTGCATTACTTGAACATCCATAAACACAACAGTATTTTCTACTTTTGTTTTTTTTTTTGAGAAAATCTAGCTCCACAATTATTTAATAAATCTGAGGCCATAATTAAATATTAATTTTCACTGATGTACACTTTTTTTATTATTAATAGACGAAATATAAATAAAGAAAATTTAACAGCATACAAATTTGCCTTATTTTTATGTATGACTAACTACAAGCTGTCACCCTAGCGCTAGTTTATAATGTGACCACCAGTCAGAGTCAGCTCACCATGTCTGGTGACACATACCAATTTCAATCTTGTAAAAAAAAAACATTAATAAAATAAGTTTCTAATCTGAAAATAATCATTATAAATATCTGAATAATTTTTTATTGTTATTTAAATACAAATATAGAACTATCTTAATGTATAGTAAGGCCGTAATATAAAAAAAATCTATTTTAATAAAAAAAAAAAAATCAAATCGTTGTAAAGCAACAATGTAATTCTATAACATTTATAAATTATGTTCTTTTCTAGTAAGATTTGATTGCAAATTTCAAATTTTGTGAGTTTACGATTTTATAATAATAATATTATAATAAAAATATTTTATACAAGAATCTCTTAATCTATTCAATCTATCCTTCTTGACCGAAATCTTCCATGAATTTTCTCAATTTGGTGAGATCTTCGTCGTTGACGGTAGGTTTGGATGTTGCAATAGATCTCATCATATCGTTCTAAAAATTTCATATTTCTCATAGTTGTTTTTCATATAAAATCTTATTAGATATATATTTTATATTAAAATACGAATCACTATAAATCCTTAGATTTTTTACCACCAGATTAGATTAGATGTTTATTGGGTTGGCTGTTAGCCTGTATCACTGCGACCTTTGCAGATCTATTATGACCACCCATTATCTCAAGAATAGGATAGAGAACCTTGTCCAGCCCTGCCCTTTTAATGAGACTTAATAGCCTTGACAGTGGCCACTCCGCATAACTTGGAGCAGCCGGTTTCTCCTCTCCCAGTACTAGATACCGCGTCCTTGCAAGGCCTTCGCATTGGCATAGGACATGAAATGCGGTCTCCTCCTCCTCTTGGCGGTATCGACAGATGTCTTCATCTGCTAAGTTCAACTGACTCATGTGTTTCTTGAGCCTACAATGTCCTGTCAAGAGACTGACAATCATTCTGACATCGTTTCGCCTTTGTGATAGCAGCTCTGCAGTAAACTTCGCCGAGTGTCCCTTTATGAAGAGTTTGGCTTGTCGCTTGCCCGGTGATTTTTTCCACCACTCCTGGGCCTTCTCTAGCCTCCATTTCTCAATGGCTGCCTTTCTGAATGTGTCAGCAACTCCGTCGAATGGTTCCGGGCCAATCATTGGGGTATTAGCTCCCGCACGGGCCAGTTCATCAGCCTTCTCATTGCCTCGAAACCCTGAGTGTCCTGGTATCCATGCCAGTGTCAGAGAATTTTGACTTGCGGCATGTGTCAGGGCCCCAACGCAGTCCCACACCAGCTGTGAGCTTATTTGTGCTGAGACTATCGCCTTTAGAGCTGCTTGGCTGTCCGAGTATATGACTACGGTTTTACCCGTTATACCGTGACTTTACGATCTCCGTTGCACAGTGTTGTATCGCCGTTACTTCAGCCTGAAACACTGTGGCATACGCACCTAGACTTTTAACCACCAACTTTTAATGATAAAAATACAAAAAAACCTTGAAAAAATGTTGAAAATCATGAAAGTGTAAAAATCTTTGAAAATCATAAAAGTCCAAAAAATATGTAAAAAAACTTAAAAATCGTGAAAATGTTATAAAATGGCTTGAAAGAAAGTTGGAAATCGTAAAAAGTGGTAAAAAACCGTAAAACAGTTGTTGTAAATTGGTGAAAACATACCTAAAATAATACAGAAGTCTTGAAAACGTAAAAAATTGTAAAAATTCTTGATAATCTTGAAAAATTGTAGAAAATGATTAAAAATTGTTGACAATCGATAAAAAATTGTTGGATATTCTGATAAAAGTGTAAATTTGTAAAAAATGCTCAAAAAATTGAAAATATTAAATAAAAATCGTGAAAAATTGTCTAAAATCGAAAAAAAAAATAAAATTAAAAGGTGGGAAAATGGATATATACATATATATAAAAAACGAAAAAAAATTGGAAAAACATGAAAAACCAACGATGCCTTCCTATGTAATAAACAACAAAGCTAAAAAACTTCAATCCCAAGCAAAGAAAAAGTGGTTTTTGATAAAAAAAAACTCACCACTGTAACGGGAGGTTCAGCTAATTTCTCACTAGGTACATCCATCCAAGACATTTCAATAGCTCCTGGATCTCCTGGAGAACAAGGAATTAATAAATCATCCACAATTTTATCGGGATCGGTGGGTGATGGACCACGAATTTTTTTAAAATGAGTTGCAGTTTGTACTTTACGTACAGGTTGCATTAAAGCATCACGAACAACTATACTTATATCAGCACCAGAATAACTAAAAAATAAAATAATTATAAAAATAAATATTTTAAACTCTTAGAAATTTCAAAAATCTATATCTATGCTATATTAAACTCTTATCAAAACATTATACCCTTCGGTTTTTGCTGCCAATTCTTTAATGTCTTCATCTGATAGTTCTGTATGAGTATTTCCTAAATGCAATTTAAACATTACAGCTCTAGCTGGCTCCTCTGGTAGAGGAATATAGATTCTCTTCTCAAAACGTCTTCTTATAGCTGAATCTAATACCCATGGAATATTAGTAGCTCCAAGTACTAAAATTCCTTCAGTATCATGTCCAACACCTAAATTAAACAAATTTAAAACAATACAAAATAACATTTATTATAATTTATTATTACCTTGCATTTGAACCAAAAATTCGGTTTTAATCCTTCTAGCAGACTCTGATTCATTATCAGAACGTGAAGAACATAAAGAATCAATTTCATCAATAAATATAATGCTGGGTTTATGAGCTCTAGCAAGCTCGAAAAGATTTTTTACTAATTTTTCAGATTCTCCCAACCATTTAGATACCAGATCAGATGATGATACTGAGAAAAAGGTAGAATTGTTTGCCTCAGTAGCTACAGCTTTAGCTAGGTATGATTTACCAGTACCAGGAGGCTAAAATAAAAGTTTAATCACAAAAATAAACATGAATTATCTATATATAAAGTATACTTACTCCAAACAGCAAAATACCCTTCCAAGGTACCCTTTTACCACTGAATAGATGTGGAAATCTAATTGGAAGGATTACTGCCTCTTTTAATGCTTCCTTTGCAGCATCGAGTCCAGCTACATCACTCCACTTAACATGAGGTTTTTCTACAACAATTGCACCTTCTAATTTACTCTGCAGTTTCTTTTTATCTGGATCTTCTTCGTCGTCATCGCTATCACTTTTTTTATCTTCCCTAAAGTTATAAACAAAAAATTACTTACCTGAATGGCACAAATAATTATTAAAATGGATATTTAAACTCTTACTTTGAGGATCCTCCGTCCAAAACTGGCTTCTTCTTGCCTTTTCGTATAGATTCTTTAATTTTTTCAGCTCTTTCTAAATACTGTACACACTTTGCTCTAATACTATCCTTAGCTTTATCTCCCTGAGCTTCATCTAAGAAAACAAATATAAATCAACAAAAAGTAATTGGTAGTAACTAATGCTTACACTTTATAGCATGTAGAAAATATTCTACCCCATGTTCATATAGACGAAGTGCTTCTTCATAATTTTTATTCCTATCCTCTTCAGTGGCCTTAGTTACCAACTCTATAGCTTTCTGCAAAGTAGTTCCTGTTGCCATTGGAAAATCGAATAAAATCTTCTAATGTTGAGAAATCTGAGATCACTCCCTATTTGTAGATATACTTTAAAGTAATTTGAATCAGTAACTAACAATACGTACAACACCAAATATTGAGTCTAAGCTCACAAATGCATTTTTTTTAGTATTATATGATTTTAAATCCACAAAAATCTAGTAATTTCTAATAATAAAACTATAATCACAGCAATCACACCTAAGAAATACTATTTTGACAGTGACAGTCACACATTTGACGTTTAATATTGTAATAAAATAACTACCAACATAAACGCATTTAATACAGATTTTTTTTTAAATTAAATACGTATTTTACGTACATTTATTATTATTTACTATTGCAGGTATAGTTAATAATTACTAATTTATAGATTCTTAGGGCTGTCATCTCTTTATAATTTATTATAATCAATTATTTGTAGATCTTACACAGTAAAAGTCAACAGTAAATACGCCCTACGAATCAAAGCGTCTATTTTCTGTTCTGTCGTGTTCATCAAAGAATGTTGATTTGACGCTTAAGATTGAAAATCAACATCAACATTAAAATATTTGATTTATAAAAATGATTAGCGTCAGATATACAAGAAATTTATTTTTACGAGCTCTATGTGTGGTATATTTATCAGCATTTCTATCATTTTACATTCAAATTCCAGGTAAGTCATTCAAAAAAAACCTTTTATAATTGATACATAGAAAAGTGCCGAATTATTTTACACCTAACTGTTTCCTGCTACTCAAAAGGACATTAACCTTTTGCCTGGTGGCATTTTTTACCGCACCTATTTTAATTGATATCCTTTAGGATTATATGGAGATAATGGAGTTTTACCAGCCAGATCAGTTTTAGAAAATAGTAAACACAAAACTTTTTCTGCTAAAGTACATTATCAACCTACTTTATTATGGTTAGCACCTTATTTAGGTTTAGATACTAGTTATGCGCTAGATGTTCTTGCTTTGTTGGGAGCCTTTTTGGCTTTTACTGGGTAGGTTTTCATTACCGGATATTAGTGTTTTTTTTTATTTAATTTCTAATATTTTCAGTATTGTGTCGCAGAAATTTTGTACGATACCACTTTTTGCCGGGTTATGGTCTCTTTATTTCTCGGTGTATCAGGTTGGACAAGCATTTACAACAATTATGTGAGTGTTATTTTTTATATTATATGTACACAGTAATATTATATCGATATGGGTTAATTAAAATCAGTATTAGATTACATATATCGTGTGTAACCCAATAAGTTATTTATTTGTTATAAAATATCTTTGATTTGTTAACTATTCCAAAGTTTATTCTCATATGTTTTGATTTTTATTGTTCGTAGAGACGAACTTCTTCTTGAGGCAGGTTTTATAGCAATCCTTGTTGCTCCTTTGTTGCCAGGACGCAGGAAAGGATTTAAAGGGAGTCCTAAAGATCACATTTCTTTGTGGTTAATAAAATGGCTTTTATTTAGATACCAGTTTACTAGTGGAATTAATAAATTGATAAATGGTGATCCTGTATGGTGGAGTCTTAAAGGTATAATAAATTTTGTATTCCTCGCAGTAAAGGGTTACTGATGTAAATAATTTTAGGTCTAATTCGTTATTATGAAGTAATACCATTACCGACACCTTTAAGTTGGTATGCTTATGCTTTACCTGAATGGGCAATGAAATTAGGTTTGGTTGTAACATACGTAATTGATTGTGGTTTACCATTCTTGTATTTTATTCCAATAAGAAGTGTTAGAGTTACAGGATTTTTCTGTCATGTAAGTTTATAGGAATTGGAATTGATTATCAATTAATTTATAATCTATTTTAGTTATTTCTACATCTAATTATCCTTTTAACCGGTAATTTTGGTTTCCAAAATATCCTGTTGATAACTTTATCCTTAACACTGTTAGATGATCAATGTTTCTATAAAAAGAAATCTTCAAAATGGTCGTTATTGGGTTCCGTTGTAAATGTTTTGATTCATGCTGCTTTAATATATGGAACAATACAATTATTTTCCTTAAAAATCACCGATTCTTACATCAACTCCAATATTGGTAAGGTTAGATTAATAAAAGTTGATCTATTAATAAAAATCAAATTATATATTTTCAGCTATCGCTAAAAGTCAATTTGATAAATACATCGGACAAATTTTGATTTATACAATCTATTTTGGCTTGATCTCTTTAGGAACAACAGTTTTGTATGTATTGGGGAATATTTTAGATAATCAAGGCTCTGGAAATAAAGTTGTAACTGTATTATCAACTTTGTTCTACTCTGGAATAGCTGTTGTTCTATTTTTATCTAGTACTGTAAGTAATTCGAAAATCAAAGCATTTCAAACATATTACATCATACTGAAAATATTTTAATATAATTTTTTTAGGTACCAATTGCTTCGTTAAAACCAACATCAAATTCTACAGTTGATCCAATAGTTCGTAATATTTACAATAGATTACATAAATTACATGGTGTTAATGCTTATCCTAGTTTATTTACGAAATACCCATCGGTTACTTCACGTTCCGAACTTATTTTTGAAGGATCTGATAAAGCTGATGGACCATGGAAAGAATATAATTTCTTATATAAACCTGGTAATCCAAATTCATCGCTTCCGTTTGTAGGTGAGTTTTATTAAATCTGGTTATGTGGGTTATAGGGATAGGGACTTTATTAACATCTGTTTTGATTAAAAAAAAGGTACAAAACGGTATAAAATTGTATACAGAATACGTCAATTATAAAAATTTGTTTTTGGAAGGATCAGTATTTTACAAATATGCGTTGGTTGGTTTGTTGATATTTTAAAATACGAATGCAAAGTTGCTGTGGTTTTTATTGCTTTACTTTTAGAAATTTTTTGAGTCCATTTTGTCACCATCTTAGTCATTTACAAACAAATACGAAAAGAAATGAACAATTTCGGTTTCTCTAAGTTCTCTTGAAATTATTAAAACTTTGGCGTCGTTTTGGCTATGGATTCCAATCTTCAGGATCAATTTTGACATTTTTCCTCGTCTTCTAAGATTTCATATCAATTCCGAGTCCATTTCGTCATTATCCTCTTCATTTTCTAATGAAGATTGAAATAAAACATTAACGATTTTGACATTTTTTTTCTCTTCTTTTAAGGTTTCAGATTACTTCCAAGCCCATTTAGTCATTATCTTCTTGATTTTCAAACCAAGACGACGAAGACAGTAACAGTTTCATTTTGAGTAAGTTCTTCAGGAATTATTAAATCGTCATCGACGTTTATGAAATCTTTGAATGTTGGCTGTTGATTATTGTAGTTGCTAATGGCTAGATTCTGATCTTCAGGTCCATTTTGAAGTTTTTTTCTAGGGTCTCAGATTCCTTTCGAGTCCATTTTGTTATCATCTTATTTATTTTCTAAAGAAGAAGACGAAAAGACATAAATTGGTCTCCTTTTGAATAAATTCTTCTGGGATTATTAAAACTTCATCAACATTTATAAAATCTTTGCATGTTAGCTGTTGATTATTGTTGTTGCTGATGGCTAGATTTCAATCTTTAGGATCAATTTCAAAGATTTCTTTCTCCTATTCTGGGGTTTCAGATTACTTCGAGTGCATTTGTGATCATCTTCTAAATTTACCAACGAAGAATACGAGAATACATTAACAATTTCATTTTCAGTAAGTTTTCTTCAGATAGTTAAATCGCCGTAGACGTATATGAAATTTTCAAATGTTAATTTTTGTTGCTGATAGTTTTCTTCCTCCTATTCTAAGGTTTCAGATTACTTCCAAGCCCATTTAGTCATCATCTTCTTGATTTTCGAACGAAGGATACTAAGGCAGTAACAGTTTCGTTTTGAGTAAGTTCTTCTAGGATTATTAAATCGTCATTGACGTTTATGAAATCTTTCAGTGTTGGTTGTTGATTATCGTTGTTGCTGATGGCTAGATTCCGATTTTCAGGATCAATTTTAAAATTTTCGTTCTGGTCTTCTAGGGTTTCAGATTACTTTCGAGTCCATTTTGTTATCATCTTCTTTATTTTCTAACGAAGAAGACGAAAAGATATAAATTCCTTTTCCTTTTGAGTAAGTTCTTCTGGGATTATTAAATTGTCATAGACATTTATCTTTGCATATTAGCTGTTGATTATTGTTGTTGCTGATGGCTAGATTCCGATCTTCAGGATTAATTGCAAAGTTTTCTTTCTCCTATTCTAGGGTTTCAATTATTTTCGAGTATAATTGTGACCATCTTCTTCATTTTTCAACGAAGAATACGAGAAGACATTAACAATTTCGTTTTCAGTAAGTTTTCTTGAGATAGTTAAATCGCCGTAGACGTATATGAAATCTTCGAATGTTAATTGTTGTTGCTGATGGATTGATTTGAATTTAGAAGTTCATTTTTTTAAGTTTTCTTCCTCCTTTTCTAAGGTTTCATATTACTTTTGAGTCCGTTTTGTCATCATCTTCGTCATTTTTCAATGAAGAGGATTCAATTCATCCAAACAAATAGTTAAGATCATGATTTGATAAAAATACCAACGTATATACTATAAATTAGTTATAGAAGTAACCCTCAGATTGCGTCAGGTATAGGAGGTTTAGCAGCTGATGTTAAGTGCTAAAGTCATTTAGAAACTATATATATTTCAATTTTACGAAATATTCTTTATATATAGGGTTGGAGACAAAGAAATGTCGTATTTGTGATCGAAATTTGACGCTTTATTTAACATAGTTAGAATTATCCGATCTAAGACAAATATGCGCCGTTTTGTTCACAAACTTGTTGCCATTTAGAAGTCAACTTCATTATCCCCCCCCCCTTATAAAACACCTCTCCTTATTTGCAAAAAACCCAGACAGCCAGTTTTCGCAAGCCTCTTTTGAGACCAACTTAGTATCACCGAGAGCGTTTTGCATGGACCGGAGGGGATGGTAATCACTTGGTGCCAGTTCCGGACTATACGGTGGGTGCGATAGGACATACTATCCGAGCTCCCGTAGCTTCTGGCGGGTCAACAAAGATGTGTGAGGCCAAGCGTTGTCCTGGTGGAACACAACACCATTCCTATTGACCAATTCTGACCGCTTCTGATCAATCGCCTGCTTCAAACGGTGGAGTTGTTCATAGTAGAGGACCGAATTGAGGGTGTGGCCCTAGTTGAGCAGCTCATAGTGGATGATTCCCTTCGAATCACACCAAACACACAAAACGTTCTTAGCTGTCAATCCGGGCTTGGCGATGGTTTGGGCCGTCTCGCCGCTCCTCGACCACGATTTTTTTCGCTTGGCGTTCTCGTACGTGATCCACTTTTCATCACCAGTCACCATCCGCTTTAAAAATGGGTCGAATTCGTTCCGTTTCAGCAGTGTATCGCAGGCGTTGATTCGGTCCAAGAGATTTTTTTGCGTCAACTCGTGTGGCACCCAAACATCCAGCTTTTTTTGAAATCCAATCTTCTGCAAATGGTTCCAAACGGTTTTATGGTCTACACCTAGTTTCTGACCAATTGAACAAATGCTGACACGTCGGTTTACTTGGATGATTTCAACGATTTTATCGGTTTCTACGACCATTATCCTTCGACATCCACTACACCAGAACGAAATCGATCGAACCAATGTTGTGCTGTGCGAATCGTTACAGTATCCCTTAGTTGCATTTTTACCTCTCAGGTAGTAAAAACGTAAAATATGATGAATTTCTTGCTTTTGGTGGACTTCATTTTTGACTATAATTTAGTGTCCGACCGAAGGTCTATTTTTGGCCGAAGCCGAAGCCGATTAATCGGCAATCGCCAAAACCTTCGGCCGAAGCCGAAGGTTTATAATCTCTCAGTAATTAATTTTATAATTTTGTTCAATACTGTCTAAAAGCTACAATTAATATTAAAATTATTTCAAAACTTTAATATTAAAGGTATATATTGACTGTTTCCTGTCTTATATAGAAGTTGATTTAAAGATGGTAATAAAAGTTTGTGATTTTGTAAAAAATAATCATTTCTTTATTATGTAATTTACAAATTACAATTAGACCACTTGTCTTGATGCGCATGCAATGTGCAATGTGATATTTGACAGTGACTCCTCAGCAAATACGACCGGTCCGTTGCTCTCTCACTCAGTCTTTCGTAACAGTTCGTTCAATCTCGACGGTTATTCGGACCTTCGGCGAAACCTACGGCTTCGGCCTGGTTTTGGGCCGAAGCCGAAGGTTTCGCCGAAGATGGTTTTTTTGGCCGAAGGTGGCCGATGCCGAAGCCGAAGCTTCGGTCGGACACTACTATAATTTGAGACTGAAATGTACGATCACAACATTGTCAAAGTGATACTTGTAGCACAGATTGTCAACTTCAAATCGCCGTTTAGTGTGAAGAGATACGATAAGTACAACACGAGATTTGTTTAAGTGTTGCCATCTATTAACAAAATACGACACTACTTTTTCCCCAACCTATTATTATTATTTTTTTATTATAAACGTTGTTGATGATTTTTATTTTTGTTTCAGCTCCTCATTTTCCGCGTATTGATTGGCACCTAAGCCAAGCAGCTTATAGCAGTTACGAACTTGAACCATGGGTTTTATCGTTAGCTCATAGAATTTTGTATCATAAAACTGAGGTTCTTACACTTATTGACTTTAGAGATTCACCATTCCTTAAATCACCACCAAAATTCCTAAGAGTTGTATTATATAAATATCAATATACTGGATGGAAACAAAGGTAAGGAAAAAGATTTTTTTGGTTCTATTTGAGTTAATGAGTAAGTTAATCATTTGTGGCAATTAGTCGCATTTTTTTATCACATTTGTTATAGCAACACTATTTGTTTTTTTTATTTATTTAAAAAGGTAATTAAGTGATTTTGCTAGTCTATTGGATCTTTTTTTGACATCAAACCCAGACCTATACACTATCTCCGTTCAGTCTCCGCTAGGATCTTCCGATCACAAACTTATTTCAACACTAAGCGAGCTACCAAGTTGTTCTGAGCAGCCTCCTAAACCTCGCAAGATTTGGCATTACAGATCAGCCAGGTGGGAAGACCTGAAGAACCATTTTCACACTTTTCCTTGGCTGAACGTGTGCTTTTCTTCTGATGATCCATCCGTTTGTGCTCAAGAGGTCTCCGATGTCATTCTAACTGGCATGGAAGCCTTTATTCCTTATTCCAATAAGCGCCCTTCTAACGGCAAGCCCTGGTTTAGCAAAAACTGCGAGCGCGCAGTCAGATCTAAAAATCTAGCTTACCGACAGTGGCGTAAAAATCCAACGGCTGAGAATCGCACCACCCTTGTTACCGCTCGAAACCAGTGTAAGCAAACGATAGATCAAAGCAAAGAGACGCATAACACGAGGATCAAAAACAAACTTCTTGCCAGTCCTAACGGATCTAGGTCTTTTTGGTCAGTCGCTAAGGCCGTCAGTCAAAATTTTACCAAATCAAATATTCCACCTCTAACACGTTCCGACGGCACAATAGCAACCACAGCCGGAGATAAAGCGAACTTACTGGCAGAACTATTTTCTTCTCATTCCAACGTAGACTTTCAGGGAAAAACACCACCGAACATTCCAGCAGTTCAATCGGAAATGACTGATATCGTATTCCGTCAGCGTCCTGTCAAACGAATTCTTAAAGGGCTCGATGTCAGGAAGGCTTCTGGTCCAGATGAAATTCCTATTATAGAGCTCAAGGAATGCGCTGATGAGCTAACACCAATATTTTGTAGACTTTTTAACCTATCCTACAAAAAAGGAATATTTCCATCTTGCTGGAAGAAGGCAAGAGTTCAGCCTATACCAAAGAAAGGCAAGAAAACCATGCCAAACAACTATCGACCTGTCGCATTGCTTTCAGTTATATCAAAAGTGATGGAGAAAGCTATTAACCAACAACTTCTAAAGTACCTAAAGGGCCTTAATATTATCAGCGACCATCAGTACGGCTTTCATAAGTCCAGATCAACAGGAGACCTCCTAGCATATGTCACCCATCTTTGGAGCAACGCAGTCGAACATCATGGGGAGTCCCGGGCTATTGCACTAGACATTTCTAAAGCATTTGATCGTGTCTGGCACGAGGGGCTCCTAAGTAAACTGCGATCCTACGGTATGCCCGGTCGATTCTGTTCATGGCTTTCTAGCTTTCTTCAGGACCGTTCTCTGCAAATGGCGATTGACGGGTTTCTCTCGGACACCTTTACCATCAATGCTGGTGTTCCTCAAGGGTCCATATTATCCCCAACCCTCTTCTTACTATACATTAACGACCTTCTAGCGAAGACAGAAAATCCAATTTATAGCTTTGCTGACGACAGCACACTTATCTCATCGTTTACTTTGAATTCTCGAACATCGGCTGCTGACGCATATCTTCGCAGACAGCATGAAGTATCACGACTCAATAAAGACCTGGAAGAAATTTTGTCTTGGGGTGACAGTAACCAAGTCGAATTTAACGCTAAAAAAACCCAGGCAGCAGTTTTCTCTAAGAAGGTTAACATTGCAGAACCAGATATAGTCATGGCAGGACACGCAATTCCACTGTCTTCGTCTATTAACTTACTGGGTGTCAATCTGGGAGGAGATATGTCTTGGCAACAATCGCCAGGACAGCTTCTCAGAAACTCGGTGTACTTTTCCGTACCAAAAAGCTGTATACACCACAACAACTTTTGACACTCTACAAAGCCCAGATTCGACCATCACTGGAATACTGCTCTCATGTCTGGAGTTCTGCACCGAAGCATACCCTTCGGTTGTTGGATTCCATCCAAAGGAGAGCCATTCGCCTGATCGGTGACCACGAGCTAACCAAGAACCTCGACAGCTTAGAACATCGAAGACAGGTTGGTGATTTGACCCTCTTTTACAAATATTTCCATGGCAAGTGTTCTACTGACATTGCCCGCTTGATTCCACCTAGAGCAATTCATAGCAGAAATACACGACAAACCACTTCCGCCCATCCCTATGTGGTTCAACTTAATACTCCTCGAACATCATTGTTTAAGAACTCTTTCTTCTGGAGGACATCCTCTTTGTGGAACGGCCTTTCTGAGGCCGTATTTCCCACCGAATATAACCTTCAACGATTCAAGAACAACGTGAATCACTTTCTTCGCACACGCACCGCTCTCAGAGCGCCTTAAAGGATTTTTCCTGCAGTGCTTGTGCTTGACAATAGAAAAAAAAATAGCGATGGTTTCTGATAAAATTGTTACGACTCGTCTTATTACTTTCCGGACAAACTTTGTATACTCTCGTCTACATCTATGTTAAACAGAATTTAATTAACTTGTTTTGCCTTTTTTATACAATAAAACTGACCAGAATCTTATAAAATATTTAAAATTGAGTTAAATTAATTGTATTGACCCTTACTGTTTGAAAGTCCATTTTATTAAGAATAATAAAAATAATAAAAAACCTTAGTTTTTTATATAAAACTTTCACTTTTAATGTTTTTTAAAAAATGACATATGTTTCGCTTTACTAAGCATCGTCAGATTGACATATATGTCAATCTGACGATGCTTAGTAAAGCGAAACATATGTCATTTTTTAAAAAACATTAAAAGTGAAAGTTTTATATAAAAAACTAAGGTTTTTTATTATTTTTATTATTCTTAATAAAATTGAGTTCTTTAATGATTAAAAATAATAACAAAGTATTAAAAATTTCAGAAACACAAGAACTTGGTGGACTAGAGAAAAGTTATCCGAATATGTACCTGTTCTATCCAAAGATTCAGCATTTTTAATCGAATTCTTAAAAGCAAGAAGTCTTTTACCACTATCTCAAAAAATAAAGGTAAATCCTTTATGGAAACAGGCATTGGATTTTATTAGATATATAGTAAATCATTTAGAAGCAACTTTATTATTTTGGTCTGTTTTATCTGCCGGACTTGCCATCATTTGTACAACATCTTCAGTATCTAGTACAGGAAAAAAATAAATTTTATTTTATACGGGTAAATGTATTTTTCTAAAGAATAATAAACTTGCATACATTTTGCTTTATATTACAAAAAATTAAAAATCTAATTAACATATCTTAAAACAGAAACTTCAACAAAAAGTTTATTATTCTTGTAAATATATAGAATTGAAAAATATCGGAGTACTAAAAAAAGTTATCCTTGACAATACCACTTTTGCATTCAAATTAATTACAGACTGATTTCTTATTGTTTAAGCTCTGTAAGATATTTTTGAATTTTGTATATTTGCTTAATTTTTTTGAATCTCGTTTAGAAAGTCTTTAAAGTCTATGTGTGTGAATTTGAGTGAAAAAATAGTATTTACATTCATTTTATATTTATATTTTTTATTATTGCTTTTTGTATTGTAAATATAAGATTTTTTTATGAATAATTTCTATGTGTTAATCTATTTTTTTTTTGTTTATATAGTGTCTTATTAATATTATATTACTAGTGATGGTCAGTAATTTGGGAGCGTTTGTTTTGTTATTTCTGTTTAAAATAAATTCTTTTTCTAAAGATTAATAAAGTATTGCACGATATATGTTGTAAGATTTTATTTGCCCGTATATCCATTTTTACTTTTGTAGGAACGATCATATAATAATAATAATAAACACATTTATTATCCCAAATATTTACAACAGCTGTTTGTAATACATTATTTCTTCTAAAAAAATTTATTTGGCATAAAAGGCCACCTATGCAGCTTTCCTCGCGATGGAGGGTGCTGTTGAAGCCAAATCAATTTAAGCATCGTATAGTAAAATATGGCTTAACCTAGAAAATCTTTTTACTAAATTCTATACGCCAAATATAAAAATAATAAATAGAAAATTAAAACTTTGAAAGGAGAAGGGGAAGGAAGGTTATACTGTAAGGTCGCACATTATGACGATGGTAATAATAATATGATGGTATATAATATTGAGGTCATCATAATTAGGTCTGGAGAAATTTACTTTTAAATTGTTTCTTAAAGGATGTAACACTAATAGTACGAGAGCCCACGACCAAAACCATGTCTCATAGCAATACGGCCAAAACCCTATGAAATCGTTAGATTATATGATTTTGAACCCGACTAGGTGTGCAGTAACGGTCGAAAGTGTAGCTACTGCGTGGGAGGCCATTTCTGCTGTGTCAAAAAAAAGGCAGTCGGTATTATAGCAATACGTCTGATATCGATAATGTACATAGATTTTATAATTGTATTACGAAAAAGTTTGTTTTCAGACATTTTGCGCGTAACATATAGCCTGAGCGCATTTTTGAAAATGTCAAAAAATTTAGCCGACCTGTATCATAGCAATACGGATAATTTTTTTTTAACTTTTCGTATTGCTGCCAGGATTACCAAAAACCTATTTTCAGACACTTTGAGTGTAGCATATACTCCCAAAAAAAAAAAAACGTTTCGGAGTCGCCCGGCAGACGCCTCAGCGCTTGTTACGCTCCTGCGGCGGGTACGGCTTTTCATGTGTTACGCTCCTGCCCCTCTCTTACTATTATACAGCTGACTCGGCAGCTGCTCCAAACGTTGGAACGACGCTCACTTAGATTTGGGCCGCAGTCAAAAATTGGGTTGGAAGTCATAATATAACATTTAGATGTGGTGACGTCGAAAATCTTTTTTTCGAACTTCCACACTGATCATGAATATTATCGATAAAAGAACGAGAAATAAAAAGTGAGATGTGTCAAGGGACACCCGGATGGAACGAAGTTCCTTTCGATTAATTAGTGAAGGAATTGTAATTTGTAAGCACAACAGAGAGTTTGTACATACATAAGCATTTATCATCGTCTGTATAAAATCTCTACTTACCTAACTCTATCAGCAATATCCGGAACTTGTGCAGAAACACTGTTAGGATACATTATTGTTTTTATTTTCTATTATTTTAATATTTATTATCTACAAAAAACCTGTATAAACTTAACAAAGTCGCGACACTACTACACTGTTCAAAGCAAAATAGAAAAAAAAGTAAATCCATTATTTTCAACAGTTCGTTTCTTTTAACAAAAGTGTCCATTTATACAATACCAGAGGTATTGTATATTCTACCTAGAATTACTTTTTATTTTAATTTAATTTAAAACAGGAATTAACAATTTAATACAAAATTTTAAAATTAAAATATTTGACAGTCATCTCTGAGTCATCTGTGAGTCATCTCTGAGTCATCTGTGAGTCATCTGTGAATCATCTCTGAGTCATCTCTGAGTCATCTGTGAGTCATCTATGAGTCATCTATGAGTCATCTCTGAGTCATCTATGAGTCATCTATGAGTCATCTATGAGTCATCTGTGAGTCATCTGTGAGTCATCTATGAGTCATCTATGAGTCATCTATGAGTCATCTATGAGTCATCTATGAGTCATCTATGAGTCATCTCTGAGTCATCTATGAGTCATCTATGAGTCATCTATGAGTCATCTATAAGTCATATATGAGTCATCTATGAGAGAGAGAGAGAGAGAGAGAGAGAGAGAAACGGTTATCCCGTTATTATGTATTATGTTTTTTTCTACAGTATTTTCTTTTTAATGTACATTTTCTTCTAATTTAAAAGGGAAAGAGAGTTATTTATTTTTTGGTCTGTGAGAGAGAGAAACATGCGTGTGTCGGTGCATAGTGTCGTGACAACTTTTGGTATGAATTTTTTTGGGCTAGCTCCTAGCGTCAATCGTAACTGTTCGTAACGCGCGAAAGGGAACTTCGTTCCAATAAATTAGTATATTTGATAGAAAATTTCTCCTTTGTGATAATTTTTTTCAAGAGTCTGTTCAAAGCTGAGATCACTCGGTGGCTTCTGTCGTTATGAATATTGAAAAAAAATAGTAGGCCGATAGGGAGTCGTATTGAAATTAAAATGAACGAATTATCTTCGTAATTGCAATTTTTATCACAGATACTTCCGGATTAGAAATGTTTGAGCTTGGATCTTGTGTGCAAGTATTTTTTTTTTAGAATGAAGAAGGGAAATACATTTTGAAATAATTCAATGGCAACTAGAACTATCATTCATCATTCAGGGTCGGAAATTATTCATTGGTTTGTAACAGAGAATTCAAGATGTATCAATACGATTTTGAAATGATATCTGAATATCGAAAAGTTGTCTGATAGAGAAGGTGCTACACTTAATTCGTCTGATATAAATTTTTTGCACATGTGGACAACTTATTTTATCATGTCCAACAATTTTCAGACATATTGCTATGATACCGATCGGTAAAATTTGTTAACATTTTGAAAAATGCGCTCAGGCTATATGCTACGCGCAAAATGTCTGAAAATTGTTTTATTCGCATCAAATAACCAAAATTTACTAATCAAAAAGATTTTCAGACGTATTGCTATGAGACATTTTTTTTGTCTCATTTCTAATTTTTGTAAGTGATTTTCTGGGTTTACGCTACACCATTAACGTCTGAAATAGTATATTGTAATACAAGTGTTACAATGACAGAGGTTTCGTAGTACGAGTTCAGTTTGTGAAACGAACCGCGAAGCGGTGAGTTTCGCAAAGAACGAGTACTACAAACCGTCATTGTAACTCGAGTGTTACATACTATTTTTTATAATGAACTTTTAAAAGTATAAAAAAAAGTAAAATGAGAGTTTTTCGAAATATTTATTTATGTTGGCAATCTTGACAGTTTTGACACTTGTCAGTTTTAATGATTTTAAATTAGAATTTTTGTCAAATTTGTATAAAATATTCCGAATTTAGCAATAACGCTGATAATGTAGTTAATAATTTACTAAAACATACTTCTTGATTTACTACCTGAACTCTTTCGTTGAAAATCAGTGCAGTGCAACCAATTGTGTAAAACAAAAAGTTACCAAAAACAGTGTTACAATGAATCTATTTCGATACTGTTTTTAGTGTCGAAATAGAAACTTTGTGAACGTGAATTATAAAAAATATGTTTTTATAATTCACGTTCACAAAGTTTCTATTTCGACACTAAAAACAGTATCGAAATAGATTCATTGTAACACTGTTTCTGGTAACTTTTTGTTTTACACCTTTAACCTGTACAGGGGCATGCATATCGAATATAGATAAAATTGTATTAGTTAAAAAATCAACCTTCGTATCTATATCATTTAAAAAGAATATGTTATGCCATGGTGCACTTTCCAAATCTAACTGAAAATCGACAAGGTTTATATCTTTTAGTGCTCTGTAAGCATATTGAGTTTCCTTTGGCTCGATGTGGTTCATGGTTAAGGATATGTAGATTAGAAAGTGATCAGAAATACCGACATCTCTCACACCCGAGTCAAGTACACTCTCCGGATTGCAACAAGCAAGATCAATAAGTGTAGTACTATTGGTTGAAACCCTAGTCGGCCTAGAAATAATTTGTTCAAGACTAAAAGTTGCCAAAATATGGTTAAATTGGACAGCATGTGGGGCATCAAGATCAAGCATGTTAATGTTAAAATCACCAAGACACAAAAGCTTGTCGCTTTGCGCAAAAAATTCTATTAAAACATCCTCAAAGTACGAAAAGAAATATATAAGAGATATTTGAGCTAGGTGATCTATATATGCTAGGTACCGATTATAATGGTTTCATTCTGAAACTGAAACTTTATCCAAATATGCTCTACTATATCCCTGGATTCACTCAGCATTACCGTAAAGGCAATGTTCTTCTTGACATAAACTCCGACACCACCACCACGCCCCAACCGATCCACCCTAGCAAACACATAGTTATCTAAATCCACTGTTTGACTACTGATGTTAACTGCATTTTTTACACATTAATGATCTACTAGAAGTTACTAATAATCCGATAACGGTTTTGCAGATGATACACTATAGCAAAGTGCACTACCTTCCATATCTCTAGATATTCTGGAAGAGTTCAAAATATCGATTCGATCGTTCTTTCATCCCCAGGATCTCCAGATTGTGGAAATCCTTACATTCCCACTCGTCCTAACTTGCATTCCTTTAAATCCCAAATTAATAAATTACCTCTTCTGCCTCAATAGATATTCTCGGTACATTTGTATTTAGGTCTATACCTACAAGGACATCTTTAAATAAAAAAAATTCTTAATGTATTTCTATTTCGCCTAAATTCTTTCCTGCTTTCATTGCTTTTTGGTTTTTCTTTGTGTCTGTTAAATACACCAAGATCTGTTTTGTTAGGTATTCGTGTTAATATGGATTTTCCTTAGGGGTGGATTCTGTAGGTAACTATCCTGGAGTGAAAATCGACCTTAAGGAAATTGATTGCTAAGGTCCAATAGGTGGAATAGTTTTTTAATAAATATTAAAATAAGTTAATTTATTGAATACCAGAGAGAATCAAATATTGATGAGAACCAGGATTCGAATAAATACAAAGAATCAGTAATACGAGTTAGGAATGGAACCAGAGTTGAAGGTAAAAGAAAACTAGTGACAGGCAATAAGATAATTGAATTTTTGTGTAATAACAGTCGATTTCAACCCTATGCTTGTTAGTTTTCCTTACTTTTGTATAATTAAATCAATCTCTTAACAATGTCATGTGAAGAACCAATCTCCTGATTACCTAATCTTAATGAAACAATAAACCTTTGGTGCAAATCTCACTATTCAAGCAAACCTCAAAACTCTTCATTTTTATAAAGGTTTTCAACAATTTGCTGAAGACTTAGGGGTAATGGACTAAATCTGAAGACGAATTCGTGTAATTCGTAAATTACTTTGGAAAACATGTTTAGCATTCGACCAAACCTGAAAAGTCTTCCGTTTTCTGAAGGTTTTCAACAATCTGCTGAAGACTGAAGGGTGGTGGACTAAATATAACGAAGGAAAAGTGTTCAGGGACACATGAGTCCAAATCTCAAAGATCTTTATTTTCCCGAAGGTTTTTAACACTTTTTTTAAGACTGAAGGGTCATTGGACATAATCTTACGACGGATTCATGTTCACGATGCAAAATTTCTCTACCATCCGCAACTATCGTATTCCATTAATGGACAATTATTAAACATAGTTATTTCACATACTGATAGTGAACTCGAACCTGACGTGGAGTGACGGGCAAAGTCTAAACTGTTTCTAATTCAAAAATCTTTAGAGCATCCTTCAAAACCTATTGTAGACTCTACAAGTATTTTGTTTGACCCATCCTCGAATATGCTGGTTCTTCGTGGCATCCACATTTAGTTCGTGATTGAGAAATCTCAAAAAATACGCGCAACCTGACTCTCCTTTGGTGATGTTAGGCCCACTTATGAAGAAATACGATCTATGGCGAATCTTATAACATTTCCGGATTATTTGAGTAACTTCAAGCAGCGTTTCCACTTAATTCTGACGATCGACTCCGAGGACATTCATTCAAATTGAAGAAGAAATCTTTTCGAACCCGTAACAGATAGAGCTTTCTGAGTAATAGAATAGTTTACCTAACAAAATAAGTGACTCTGAAAACGTTAACAGTTTTAAAATCAAATTAGGCTCTTACTTATTTGGAACTATTACTTAGATTCTGATTAATTTTTCTTTATTTTAGCAACTATTAAGGCCTTTTCCATAGTCTTAATAGAACCTAGTCCTCTGTCCTTATGAAATAAAATAATAATAATAATTAACCAAAACTATACTGATCAACTGTTTTTTCGTGTTTTTCAAAAGGGCGACACAAAGCATTTTGACTCAGACGCCAGATTAACATGGACGATCCCTGTACAAATTTATTTTAATTATTAAATAAAAACAATGGTAATGAAATCTATATGAACTCATATTCGTAAATCTTCGGTTAAGTTCATTATTATTAAACAATTTTTTTATTACGTAATGTAGCGTCTTTGGTAATTAGTTGAGTGTAAAAAAAGCTAGCATGGTAATAGAATTTCTTCATGAGGACAAAAGTGCATTTGAGTTCAAATTTAGATCCGGCTCCGGGTGAAAGTGGACGAAATTACTCACCGGCCCACCACCTCCTTTTTTCAATAACGAACCTATTGGATCATAAAAACATAGGCGGATCTTAAAATGTTCTACAAGGTAAGTTTTTTAAGAGTTACATTGTTGGATTTTGCAATCCTGATGTTGTGTTATCTTAATTTTTTGTTAAGAGAAAAGTTGTGAGAATTTCTATTAGATTGAGTTGTAAACAAATTTATTTTATTCTTTGTACTTCTTTATATGCCATTTCAGAGTTGGTGATCATTATAGCAAATGTACTGAACTAATCAGATGCTAACAACCAAATTTCTAGCTACAGTCTCAGAAATAGCTTCTTCTACTTCTTCAGCCTACAAATATTGCGTTAGAACAAGTTTCTTTTACTTCTTTATTAGAAGTGAGTCCTTTTTTTATATCACTGGTGCCATCCCTACAGAAAAATCTATCAACTTCGTCCTGCGACCAGGCAGATTTCACCATCTTTTGAGATGCTCTTGGTACGCCATTTTTCCATTAGGATTTCCCCTGACTTCGCTCTGACCAAGCAATGTTCACTATATTTTGAGCTGACCAGACATAGTTCCATCTTTTGGGTCCACTGCGTGTATGCTTGGTGTGCCTCTTTTCCATTAGTATTTCTCCTGATTTTGTCTTGATCAGACATAGTTTACCATCTTCTGGGTCCGCTGCGGAATGAAAATGAGACACCTCGAGATTGCAAAATGGCTTTAAAGACAAACCACCTACGTTCACTCTGTCTACGCAAGATGAAAAATATTTATTTACACGCCACTGAAAGTACCTATTTCAGTCGGAACCATCAAGAGTGTCTTCTTTTTACTAACACGACTACTTTTAAGTACTTCAATAGATTAAAAGTGTCACAGGGCAGTCGTGACCAGTTTTTTAACACCAAATAATTACAGCACCAACGAAAGTGAATTTTGTTTTTGTTTGGTATTCAATTCCCCTGAGGGTATAATATTATATAACGCGTTGTATTATTGTTATACATCTACTTTATATGCATTGGTTTTAGGATTGTCTTATTTGTTTCAAATAAATAGGCTGTTATGTAGCAGATCTAAAAACTTTTTAATAAAATATCCAAAATTAAAAAAGTTAACTGAGTTTATACCAATTACATTTTTTAATATTCAAATTATCACAAAATAAATGACTTCCTTTATCTCAGCGTTCTGTTTGCTTTTAGAACTAGTTACTCCCTTTGTTGGTCAACTCGTTGGTATGCAACTTTTTTAAAGTTGGAGAACTTTACATTCTTTATTTTGAAATTGAAATCTTTCATTCTTAACTTTTGCGATAACTTTTGCAGTTTAATAAATATTTGAAGATCGATTTTTGCTGGACTCAAATATATTATAAAAACGTTTCTTCTCCAAAATAAATTAAAAATATTTTTAAAAAAGTGATTTTTTTATAAAAATTCAGGTATATAAAGAAAAATATCTACTTTTTTTGGCAGCCATTAGTTTTGTGGTAACTTTTGCAGATTAGTAAATATACGAGGAGCGCTTTTTGCTTGAATTTATATAAGAAATTTTTTTTTTCAATAATTATATTAAAATATTTTTAACACAGTGATTCTGTTATAAAAATTCAGGTATATAAAGAAAAATATCTCCTTTTTTTGGCAGCCCTTAGTTTTGCGGTAACTTTTGCAGATTAGTAAATATACGAGGAGCGCTTTTTGCTTGAATTTATATAAGAAATTTTTTTTTCAATAATTATATTAAAATATTTTTAACAAAGTGATTCTGCTATAAAAATTCAGGTATATAAAGAAAAATATCTACTTTTTTTGGCAGCCCTTAGTTTTGCGGTAACTTTTGCAGATTAGTAAATATACGAGGAGCGCTTTTTGCTTGAATTTATATAAGAAATTTTTTTTTCAATAATTATATTAAAATATTTTTAACAAAGTGATTCTGCTATAAAAATTCAGGTATATAAAGAAAAATATCTCCTTTTTTTGGCAGCGCTTAGTTTTGCGGTAACTTTTGCAGATTAGTAAATATACGAGGAGCGCTTTTTGCTTGAATTTATATAAGAAATTTTTTTTTCAATAATTATATTAAAATATTTTTAACACAGTGATTCTGTTATAAAAATTCAGGTATATAAAGAAAAATATCTACTTTTTTTGGCAGCCCTTAGTTTTGCAGTAACTTTTGCAGATTAGTAAATATACGAGGAGCGCTTTTTGCTTGAATTTATATAAGAAATTTTTTTTTCAATAATTATATTAAAATATTTTTAACACAGTGATTCTGTTATAAAAATTCAGGTATATAAAGAAAAATATCTACTTTTTTTGGCAGCCCTTAGTTTTGCGGTAACTTTTGCAGATTAGTAAATATACGAGGAGCGCTTTTTGCTTGAATTTATATAAGAAATTTTTTTTTCAATAATTATATTAAAATATTTTTAACACAGTGATTCTGTTATAAAAATTCAGGTATATAAAGAAAAATATCTACTTTTTTTGGCAGCCCTTAGTTTTGCAGTAACTTTTGCAGATTAGTAAATATACGAGGAGCGCTTTTTGCTTGAATTTATATAAGAAATTTTTTTTTCAATAATTATATTAAAATATTTTTAACACAGTGATTCTGTTATAAAAATTCAGGTATATAAAGAAAAATATCTACTTTTTTTGGCAGCCCTTAGTTTTGCGGTAACTTTTGCAGATTAGTAAATATACGAGGAGCGCTTTTTGCTTGAATTTATATAAGAAATTTTTTTTTCAATAATTATATTAAAATATTTTTAACAAAGTGATTCTGCTATAAAAATTCAGGTATATAAAGAAAAATATCTACTTTTTTTTGGCAGCCCTTGGTTTTGCGGTAACTTTTGCAGATTAGTAAATATACGAGGAGCGCTTTTTGCTTGAATTTATATAAGAAATTTTTTTTCAATAATTATATTAAAATATTTTTAACACAGTGATTCTGTTATAAAAATTCAGGTATATAAAGAAAAATATCTACTTTTTTTGGCAGCCCTTAGTTTTGCGGTAACTTTTGCAGATTAGTAAATATACGAGGAGCGCTTTTTGCTTGAATTTATATAAGAAATTTTTTTTTCAATAATTATATTAAAATATTTTTAACAAAGTGATTCTGTTATAAAAATTCAGGTATATAAAGAAAAATATCTACTTTTTTTGGCAGCCCTTAGTTTTGCAATAACTTTTGCAGATTAGTAAATATACGAGGAGCGCTTTTTGCTTGAATTTATATAAGAAATTTTTTTTCAATAATTATATTAAAATATTTTTAACACAGTGATTCTGTTATAAAAATTCAGGTATATAAAGAAAAATATCTACTTTTTTTGGCAGCCCTTAGTTTTGCGGTAACTTTTGCAGATTAGTAAATATACGAGGAGCGCTTTTTGCTTGAATTTATATAAGAAATTTTTTTTTCAATAATTATATTAAAATATTTTTAACAAAGTGATTCTGTTATAAAAATTCAGGTATATAAAGAAAAATATCTACTTTTTTTGGCAGCCCTTAGTTTTGCAATAACTTTTGCAGATTAGTAAATATACGAGGAGCGCTTTTTGCTTGAATTTATATAAGAAATTTTTTTTTCAATAATTATATTAAAATATTTTTAACAAAGTGATTCTGTTATAAAAATTCACGTATATAAAGAAAAATATCTACTTTTTTTGGCAGCCCTTAGTTTTACGACATCTTTTGCCGATTAGTAAATATACGAGGAGCGCTTTTTGCTTGAATTTATATAAGAATTTTTTTTTTCAATAATTATATTAAAATATTTTTAACAAAGTGATTCTGTTATAAAAATTCAGGTATATAAAGGAAAATATCTACTTTTTTGACAGCCCTTAGTTTTACGACAACTTTTGCAGATTAGTAAATATACGAGGAGCGCTTTTTGCTTGAATTTATATAAGAAAATTTTTTTTCAATAATTATATTAAAATATTTTTAACAAAGTGATTCTGTTATAAAAATTCAGGTATATAAAGAAAAATATCTACTTTTTTTGACAGCCCTTAGTTTTACGACAACTTTTGCAGATTAGTAAATATACGAGGAGCGCTTTTTGCTTGAATTTATATAAGAAAACTTTTTTTTCAATAATTATATTAAAATATTTTTAACAAAGTGATTCTGTTATAAAAATTCAGGTGTATAAAGAAAAATATCTACTTTTTTTGGCAGCCCTTAGTTTTGCGGTAACTTTTGCAGATTAGTAAATATACGAGGAGCGCTTTTTGCTTGAATTTATATAAGAAATTTTTTTTTCAATAATTATATTAAAATATTTTTAACAAAGTGATTCTGTTATAAAAATTCAGGTATATAAAGAAAAATATCTACTTTTTTGACAGCCCTTAGTTTTACGACATCTTTTGCAGATTAGTAAATATATACGAGGAGCGCTTTTTGCTAAATTCAAATTTACATAAAAAAACTTTTTTTTTCAAAAATTATTTTAAATACTATTATTAAAATTTAAGTACATAAAAAAGGTACCTTTTCCTTTTATCAGCCCTTAGTTTTCTTATTAAAATCCTTTCTAATTTTAAAGATACAGTTTCAATAGGTAGAATTCTGTTTTTCCATGACAAACTTTAGGTACACATGTAATAACAATAAATAATAAAATTATAATGTAGGCAGACAATTTTCTTAAGATTATGAAATTGTAAAGTTTATGTTACCAGAGCGGGATTCCCTGTCCTCGATTTCATTCATGCAAAGACTTATTTCATGCACTGCTACGGTAAACCGAGGTCCGGTACTATAGATGTGATTACATAATTGAAAAACCCAAAACAATTATTCGTGTTTTTAATTCTTAGTCTTATAATATCAGTGTCTTTGACATACTTTTACGCGTTCTACGAACTCCTTTTGTTTGATAATAAAATTCTCCTAAAATATTTCTGTTCTAAATAAATAAAATTGTGACCTATATTTCAAATTGAATTTATACATTTTCTGTGGTCATATGGTTTACTTTTATGTTATTTATCACTTTACACCAATTTTTTGGTTATCCTTCTTTTTCTTGGGCCCTTGGCGAAGGTATCTGTGGTTCCCTTTGTCTTTGCCAAATGGAACGGCTCCACGACAGAGGAGACACGCCACAGCGTCAATCTCTCAACCCCAACGGAACGGAACTTAGAAGACCAACTCTCCAGGAATACAAGAGGAAAATTTGTGGGAGCGGAGCCGATGACAGACAGATGCTAACTCCTTCCCAACATTCCACCCATCCCCTGAAAAGGACGTAAGTCCTACAACAGTGTCCTCTTACGTACCAAACTCCTAAAAAATCTCCGTATTTATCTCCCAAACTACTCAATCTTGTATCTAGTATCTTTTTTTTCTACTCTTTTTTACTTCAGCGGTACCCAATTATCTCAAAAAGAGTCAGGCCATCAACAGCACTTATTTCATAGCATTTGAAGAACGAAATCCCAGAAGAACAGCCTCAATCGAAGAAAAAAAAGCATTTTTCTATGAAGACAATGCATAGTGCCGCAAATCAATAAAAACGATCTCAAAACTACCTGAATTAGGGCTACGAATTGTTTCTACATTCTTCAGATCTCCAGATTAATGTCCACTTCTGGAATATTCAAAAATTAATTAAATATTTCACGGAAACTTATAACTTGGGGGGTGTTGGGTTTGCTGCGGAATACCTGGTGCACAGAGAGGGTGCTATCAACATTTATCTCTGGAGTTTTATAAGAATTCTTTACATTCTAACACAAACTCCTTACTCGGGGGGTTACTAAGGTCGCTAAACACGAATATCGTGATCAGTAAAAACATTGCCGACAGCGAAGCACTATGAAAATTTGTTCAATATTTGGCCAAAACTCGTTTTTGACGTTTTCTGACAAGGGACTCCGCAGTAGATCAGTGTATCAACGTCTTCTTTCAGCTTTGTCGAACATAAATAAGAGGAAGGCGTTGAAAGCACATTTTTGGACACCAGATACTGAGCAGACACTTGTCATTGTCATATACTCCTGAGAACGACGTAAAAAGCACCCTTCCCAGATGCCAGATTTAGTGCAGCAATCTTAAAAATCTCCAAGTAACGAGTTAGTCAGAGAGATGTGGATATCATCCTTTCTAGGTACAGCACAGCACCCTTAAAAACCTCCGATTAACAAGTTTGTGTTAATTATGTCAGGAATTTTCATAATATTCCAGAGTAAGAAGTTGATAACACCCTTTCCGTAAACCAGATACTCTGTAGGACTCCTTTATCTTTATATTCGTGTTCAGCGACTTCAAAACCACCGGAGAACAAAATCAGACTCATATTCATCATTTGTTCATCTACTGATTATAAATTTATAAACCTAGGATATTCTAAGCAATCCTCCAACCTACTAGATGAGTTGTTATGCCTAAAAAATCATCACAGACAATCTTAATTCTACGTCATCTAGAGAGATAAATCTTTTGGTCTGTATGGTTAATAATTTCCAAGATCCGTGTTAATATTTCCTAAAAATTTGTGAAGCAATTTTAATCCCTCTATTCAATCAGAAGTATTTAATATATAAAGAGATAGCGCCATATCGAAGCCAGTAAAGTACATCACATCTTACACAGTTGCATCTTTATAGAAAGTGATAGTGTGGTGGGAATCTATAAAACTCAATTTTAACAGTGCGAAGAGAATTCTTTATATTTACTGTGCGGTCAGTGTCAAGAAAAGTGAAAAAAATATTTAAGGTATGTATTTTTTAAGGGTTTTATACAAGGGACAGTCTTTCTTAAATTTATTAAATAAAGATGTCATAATTAAGGTAGTTTATAAAATATACGAGGAGCGCTTTTTAATACATTTAAATTTAAAAAAAAAAAATTTTTTTTTTAAATTTAATTAAAAATATTTTTAATTTCATTGGATTCTTTTATAAAAATTACAGTATATAAAAAAAGTATTCTACTCCTTATTGTTACACTTAATTTTGCGATAACTTGTGTATTTTATAAAATATACGAGGAGCGATTTTTGCTGAATTCAAAAATGTATAAAAAACCATTTCTTTTCAAAAATTATTTAAAAATGTTTTTAATAAAGGGTTTTTATTATAAAAATTCATGTACATAAAGAAAATTGTCTACTTTTTTTAGCATCAGTTAGCTTTGTGAAATCATAAGTAGTTTAAAAAATATACGAGGAGCGGTTTTTGCTGAATTAAGAAATTTAAAAAAAAAACATTTCTTTTCAAAAATAATTAAAAAATATTTTTTAATGAGGAATTCTTGTATAAAAATTCAGGTACATAAAGAAAATTGTCTACTTTTTTTATATTCCCTAAGTTTTGCGATAACTTTTACAGTTTTATAAATATACGAGGAGCGATTTTTGCTGAATTCAAAAATACATAAAAAAACGTTTCTTTTCAAAAATAAATTAAAAATGTTTTTAATAAAGGGATTTTTTTACAAAAATTAATGTAAATAAAGCAAGTTATCTCCTTTTTTTAACAGCTCTTAGCTTTACAATAACTTATATATTTTAACAAATATACGAGGAGCGCTTTTTGTTGCATTCAATAGTTTATGAATTTCCCCCTTGCCTAATATTGAATATTATCTCACATTATTCCATAATCAGTTAAAAATTTTAATAGTTTTGTATACCATTTTCTATCATATACAAGTTCTACCTATGAGCATATGGCCTTTTACTATATATGACATAAAATACTTCGTATTAACTTTACAAAGAAAAGTTAACTATTACGTAGTTAAGAAATTACTATTAAATATTTACTAGACTTATATAACGTTGTTTTAGGTAGGTATACCTAACTTTTAAGAATCGTTATTGAAACCGCCTAAAGAATTTTTTACACAGAAATTATCTTCTGGTGCGTAAATTTAATTTAATTAATTATACCTATAAAAATTTATATCACTTTTAGTGTTAATGAACCTGCGGCCATGACCGTGTCTTATGGTAAAGGGAAAGTGATCCTCTTACTACAAAGAAAAATAAACAGAGATAATCTAAATTGAATTGCTAAGTATTGTATCAGTTTGTCTGAGATTATTCAAAAAAAATACTACTTCGTTACTTTCACTGCTTGTTTCCTTTCCCAGCATTGTGTCTTTAAATAAATTGTTTAATTGTTAAATCGCGTCATTGTTTCTAAATAGATAATGTTTTGGTTGTCTATTTATCTGTAAACAAAAAAATAGAAAAGAGGTCTTTAGAAATAATGAAGGAAAACCTTAATTTAGGACATAATAGTTATTTATGAAACAGTTCGTGAAGTATGCTTTTTGCGCACGCACGCGATGTTTAGAGCACGAGCGAAGCGAGTGCTATATATCGCGTAAGTGCGCAAAAAGCACTTCACGCACAGTTTCATACAATATTTTATCTTCGATAATCAAATAAAAAATAATTACAAGAAAGCAATTTATTTTCAATTCATTTACAAGATACTAACAAAACTAATGCTCTCATAGCAACACCATGGCAACGCGAATGCTAAGGATATTTGATTATATGAAGGTGTGTTAAAAACAGTGCGAAAAAGTAAATCCCATTTAAAATACATTGTTACTTCACGCACACTTTCAATCCTTCACGCACTGCTGTTTATAATGACAGTTTTCACGAACTAAAAATTGATACATAATATGAGGTAGATTAGATAAAAATCTTTTTAAAGTGTATTTTACAGAATATGATTTTGTTATTGTAAATTCATTTTTAAGTAGAAGAGTTTTATAATATTTTACACAAGAATAAATATGAGTTAAGTAATGTACTATATAGTAAAAGGACATACGCACATAGATTTGACTTCGACGTGCCGAACTTTGATACAAGTGTAATACAAACAAACTGAAGAAATCCTTGAATACATTCATGAATTTGTTGGTCAAATCGAAAACATTTTTATTCAAAAAAACACACAAGTGTAAGTCTTAACTTCTGTCGATTCTTCCCCGAGTGCTATTAACTTAAATATCATTTAGTTTTTTGTGTGTTACTTTCTTTTTTTGACTTTTTGGTAACACTCATTATACCATTAAACGAATTTTACATTAAAATTAATATTCACACATTACAATTTTGATGATTTCATTGTTATTATGTAAAGAGAAAATAACATATCATCTGACCATTACGCGATGGTTGAGTAGGCGCCCAAGACAGCAAAAGCATGGTAAAATGGGTCATTACTTTTACTTTCTATAAGCTTTCTTTCGCGACTGTTTTCAATTCAACCTTTTTGGCAAATAGAAGCAGTTTGCGTGGTGACGCGAAATTTTGCAATTAATATGCATACAAAACGTTTAAGAGAAGTTAGATAATAGTGAAATTCTTGTTAATGGTTTTATTTGAATTTACATAAAATATATTAAATTTATTATTTCTGAATCATTCACAAACATCGCGCCGAGAAAAGTTCTCTCCCTAAACAACTTCTTCTGGTTATAACATTTTAACTGAAAGTGATAAGAAAATTTCTTACCTTTAATGATGTCTTCAGACAAAGAGCTTCAATTTGACATCTCATTTTTGTCTCTAGCCTTTGTATTAACGAAGACAGACAGACAAAACGATTTCTACGTTTTCACTTTTTGATGTATAACTTAAATTTTATTTTCTTTCAAGATATGAGATTACCACTCCTAATAGCAGCAACACTTTTGCTGCACTATGCTAGCAGTGAAGAATCTTGGTCTTGGGGATCAGAACAAAAAGAATCTCCTAAAGAAATGACGAACGAACAAAAAAACGAATCATCCGAAGGTCGATCTAGAAATTTTTATGAAGAAGATCTACTATCAGCCGCTAATGATTTTGTAGACAATATTAAAGCTAATAGCTCTGAAGCTGGTCAAATTATCGATGAAATTATTAGTTCTACTAGAGAAGGTAGAGCTATAGATGGTCTTGATGAAGTATATAGTGATCCAAATGTACAAGAAGCTTTACAGAAAGGTGATGATGGTCAGGCTAGGAATGTTATTAAGGAACGATTATGTTCTTTGGGATTAATGCAAGTTAGTAACTTATAAATCTACCTATAATCAAATATTAATGTTTTACTATCCTTTAGTGTGATGATGTGGAAGAAAAAAGACCTTACATAAGCCCAGAAGAGTTAATTTATGCCCAACCAGTTTCCATTAATCCTGTAGGTAAACCAATTCCTACGATTCCAGTAAAAGGACTAAGAGGAATAGGTTATGGTCCTCCGAAACCTTTACCATACCCATCAAACCGTCCATTACCTCCAGGAAAATATCCTCCTTCATCTCAAAATAAATATCCTTCTTTTATACCTCCTAACGGTCCTAACTATTTCCAACAAGGAAAACCACCACGTAGACAATTTGGAATTCCACCTTCAAAGCCATTTTATGGTAAACCAAGTTTGAATGGAGAGATTTATGACGGTGGTGAATTCTTTAGTAAACCTAAACCTGGCAATAATCAATTCCTTCCAAATCTAGATATTCCAATAGAAAACCCTTATAAGTTTGAATCGAACGGTGCTCAATTTTTAAATAAAGATAAAATATCTGCTATCCAAGGAGGTGCAGCAACAGGTAGTTTAATTAAACTTGTTAAATATATTTAATGTTAATTTTGAAATCATTATAGGTTCTGTAGAACATGTTCACCATCATTATCATCACAATATAGAAGGTGGAACCAAACCATTAGTAATAAACCCTATTCCAGTGGCTTCTGCAGCAGTATCAACTTCAGATCTTTCCACCAACTCCTTTGCTTCTTTTAAACCATCAGCAACTGTTTCCAATTCAGCAGGTTTAGGTAGTTTTGGTCCTAACAACGGATTTCAATCTGGAAATGGTTTCCAATCTGGAAATGGTTTCCAATCTGGAAATAGTTTCCAATCTGGAAATGGTTTCCAATCTGGAAATGGTTTCCAATCAGGAAATGCTTTCCAATCTGGAAATGCTTTTCAATCCGGTTTTCAATCTGGTAATGGATTCCAAAGTGGAACTTATGGTGGTCAAACTTTGGTTAACTACGGTGTAAAACCAGTCTCAGAAGGTTATCCTGATCAAGGATATGACAGTTTTGGTACATCAGTGGGAGCTTATGGTTCCAGTGGATTATATAAAAAAGAACTTAATCTTAACTCTGGTAACAACAACTATCTTCAATCAAATTATGCAGATAAATTTCAAGGTTTAGAATCTGCTAGAGCTGAAAATTATGATTGTGTTTGTGTACCATACGATCAATGCCCCTCACATGATGTTATTGGGCGTAAGGATGATTTATATTTACCATTAGATCCAAGAAATTTGAAAACTGATATCGAAGCTCTTAATGAAGAAGAAAGAGTTATAACTGATGGTAATGGTACGATGACTGTTATAACAGTTAATAAAGATAAAGGATTAAATGAAACTAAAGATGTTGAAACTAAGAAAATAAGTAAAAGAGAAACACAAGTTGATGCTTCTGTTAAAGAAGAGAATAAACCTGAAGCAGTAAGTTTCCTTAAATTATTAATAAAATTAAAATTACTAAAATATTAACAATTGTATCATCAGTAATACTTAATTATTACTTCACGTGCTTTTTTCTACATACTTTCCTAATAAGGTCGCTTTGTTGTTAATACCTTTTTCTAATTAATAAGCGCGATTAGTTATTATGGACTGATCCAAGATCTTGTTATAGGTTTTAAGAGTAATTGTTTTATTGGGTTTAATGTGTAAAAATAATCAAAATTTTAGGATTTATAAACTTAAGGCCACCTTTTGCTTTAACTATGGCGTTCAAACGGCTAATAAACGAGTTTTATGCTGCCTAAAAGTGATCTGGTGGTATTTTGTTTCATTCAAGTAGAGTCGCATTCTTCAATGTACCCATACTAGCATATTTTTTAGTCTGCATCCTGTCCTCTGGTATGGACTAGATAGAAAAGTCCATCAGACTTGTGGGTAGTGTATTCTAAAGCCATTGTGTCGACTAAATGAAACGTGGAACATGATTCTTGGTGAATTTTCGCTTTATGAAAAGTCTATGGTCTACGATCAAAGTATTTCCATGCTCAAAGGTCTAAAACTGCTTCCAAAATATTCTCACGATTTTTATGCGCCTAATTTTATGCCAGGCTCGATGAAACCTATTGAAAAGGGCACATCTATGATTACAGCTGCCCATGAAGATAGGAACTTACTTCGGGTGGCCTTTCGTTGGCTCAAATATTCGTAGATGCCTTTTATAATTTCCTTTAGATTTTTTGGAGTACCTATCTCAAAAACCAAACTCTTCGAAAACAGCATCCAAGAAGTATGATTATCCTTTTTTTATGTGTTATCTTAAGAGATAACTGATTATTCTTTAAAAGACTCTAAGTTTTTTCTCTTCTATTTTTTGTACATTTCTTTTTAATGTAAATGTAAAAACAAAAGCATTTTGAAGCTGTTCAACCTTTAAATGGTATAATAAATCATATCTTTTACAAGAAACCAAGTAAATCTAATATCTAATATTTTTATAAAAACATTAATCCTCATTTTTACAGATTTCATCTAATTTCTCAGCCAAAGCTACGGGATTCCTGGGTACACCACCACCTCTTTGTGTATATTTTGACTAAAACAGCTTTAACTAAACTAAAACTAAATTTTTAATAAGAATTTATAAACGAGGCGTAATTTTTCCAGCGCCAGCGCCAATATGGTTCCATAGGCAATCTAGATATGAAGAAAATTAAACCAACCTTTGGAATATCATTTGGTTTACCTAATCAAGGAGTTGGTGGATACCCAGTAAACCCTTACGGCCCTTCCCCATATGTAAATCCTTATGGGGGAACATTAGGTGCAACGGGAATTAATTTAGGTCTTGTTTCGGTTAATCCTTTAGTATCTATTCAACTTACCAAAGATGATTATGGCAACAAAGAAATCAAACCTTTCGTAAACTTGCATGTAACTCCTAATAATTATTTGGTTCATAAATTTGAAGACTTTTTTTCGCACAAGAAAGCGGTTATCTTTAATAAACACAAACATTTTCATCTACATAAAGGACAGTATCCCCACTATCACCACCATCAGGTTCCTTATGATGTTTATCGTGAACATCCACACGAATTTGACCATACTCATCATCCTCATGAGGATTATTATGTTAAGCCTCCATTTATATCGGATTCTAATTATCCTCCTTTTGAGCCTCATAACTCATATGCTCCTAATTACCCTCCTTTTGAGCCTCATAACTCATATGCTCCTAACTACCCACCTCATATCTCACATAATTACCCTTCTACCTCATATGATCCTCATTATCCTCACCATGAGGTTAGCTCTTATCCAGACGAATACCCACAAAATTATGGAGGTGGTGAATATTCTCCTACACCATTTTTCGGTAGGGCTTTCCAAAATGGTACAAATTCTGCAGAAGGTACCAATATTTTACAACAATATCAAAATTTGTATAATCAAGGTCAAAATTTTTATGGTAGAACCGATTCGGGTGATGAAAATAATTTTCGAGGTGGTAAAAGTTTAAGATTAGATTCTGGGTCTTATCCAGCTAACCCTGTTAAATTCCCTACTAGTAGAAGAAGGAGGGACTTATCTGAAGGTATAAGTAAGGTAAAATGATAAGAACAATCACTTAAAAGTTTAAAACCTTAAGATTAATTTATTAATTTTGTTTATTTTTTTGTTTTATAGAGACAGTTTTATGGTGGATTTAATAATGGTAGACCACAGACATGTGGTCCTCGTCATGTTTGCTGTAAACGTCCTCTTCGTCCTCAAGTTCCAAATGTTAATAGACAGTGCGGAGTAAGACACTCACAAGGTGTTAATGGTCGTATAAAGAATCCTGTTTATGTAGATGGAGATAGTGAATTTGGGGAATATCCATGGCAAGTTGCTATTTTGAAAAAAGACACCAAAGAAAGTGTTTATGTCTGTGGTGGAACTCTGATTGATCCTTTACATATTTTGACAGCTGCTCATTGTGTTAAAACGTAAGTTATTCTATAAGTTTGGAACAGCTATTGAAACCAGGATATGAAGTTTGTAAACTTAACTTTTTTTTCATTTTAGATATACTGGATTTGATTTAAGAGCACGTTTGGGTGAATGGGATGTAAATCATGACGTTGAATTCTATCCTTACATTGAAAGAGATATTGTATCTGTACATGTTCATCCTGAATTTTACGCTGGTACTCTTTACAATGACATCGCTATCTTAAGAATGGATAAACCAGTTGATTGGTCTAAATATCCTCATATAAGTCCAGCTTGTCTACCACATCCACATGATGATTACACTGGAACAAGATGTTGGACAACTGGTTGGGGTAAAGATGCTTTTGGAGATTTTGGTAAATACCAAAATATACTTAAAGAAGTTGATGTACCTATCATTGGTAATGAACTTTGTCAAAGACAGTTACAGAATACCAGATTAGGGTATGATTTTAAATTACATCCTGGTTTTGTTTGTGCTGGTGGAGAAGAAGGTAAAGATGCCTGTAAAGGTGATGGAGGTGGTCCTATGGTATGTGAAAGGGGTGGTACTTGGCAAGTGGTAGGTTTAGTCAGTTGGGGAATTGGATGTGGACAAAGTGGAGTACCTGGTGTTTATGTAAAAGTTGGACATTATGTCGATTGGATTAGATCAATTACGCAAAGATACTAATGTTCTACTTAATCTTAATTTATTTATAAATTCGTATTTTTTTAGCTTAAGTATTTATGTATTAGTATATAGGTTAACTTATTCCTGTATATAAGTTTCAGTAGTTGTTGTGTATATTGTGATATCAGAACTGTACTGATTATTAGATTTTTTTGTAATAAATAAATTAATTTTGAATATTTTTTATTATTATTTAATTACTCTTGGCTCTAAGAAGTTTTACAAAAATATTTACATATCTATTATCTATTCCAAATGCAACTCCATCTGCTACTTCACCTCCAATATTCAGCTATTCTCTTAAAATGGTTCATTCGTATCTCTTCTTGTTAATGTAGAAACAGATAATTTTCCACTTGAATCCTTATGAAGTTTAACTGTCTACAAAAAGATCGTTATCAAATTTTTTTGATCATCCGCCTACGAAGTCAAGGATCAATGTAACTGACTTTTAATTTAGTTAGATTTTCTATAAGAAAAGAAGGTATTAACTTTAAACTTTAAGGACACAAACTCTACACAAAATGAATGGAAATTGGGTTCTAGAGTTTTGAAATGTTACAATTCTCGACAATCTGATGAGGAGTGTTAAGGGACCAAAGTGATATAAGCATACACAGATGGACAGAGGACACCAAGACTGGAGTACCAAAGCAAGTCAAAGGAAAAAACGATGACCAAAAGCATGATAAGAGTTGCTGAGATGAAGACAGGAATAGATCGAGTCAGAAACACAGACATAAAAGAGCAAAATTGGATGCAAGATGTAGTGAAATGGAAAAAAACAAAAAAAGGAGTGGCACAATGAAGGAAAACAGTTGCTAAGATAAAAACAAAAAATGAATATAAGTATACACAGATAAGAGGACAATAGGACTTTCATTTCTTCTGCTGGAGTGCCTCTCATAGTTCCAGTTATACCAAAGCAAGTCAGGTATTTATTGGAACTCTAAAGAACCTTCAAAAGGTCTTTTGATTACATCATAGACAGTTCCAGAAAAAGAAAAATAAACCAACCTTCCAAAATTGTCTAATTTCTTGTAAATCTGGTCGTCTTCTAACCCAATATCCTCTTAAGTGTGCTTGAATATATTTAGCAGCTGTATTCCTAGACATTAATAATGAAATAGGATAATATGGTCTTGGACTAAAAACATATTTACATAATATTTATCTTTACAGTTATTAAAAACACATACTGTTCTTCTAAGTATCTTTTCACCCAATCCATATCAAATATATAAGACCATTTCTTTTTTCTTTCAGGATATTTAGGATTCATATTATAGCAATATTCGCTAAAATAATCTATTCCGTTAAATGATGTTTTTGGTTTCTAAAAATATATAACAGTAAATTGTATTTTTTTTAAAATTTTATTTGATATTCTTACATAAAAACTATTTTCTTGGTGTATTCTGCGTAAAATTTCTATCATCGCTGGTCTAATTATTGTAAATAATATTTTTTCTACGTTCGCTAAAACTGGGCCTAAAAAAATATAATACAAATAAGATAATAACTACACCAAAAGATCCCGACAACAAGAAGCAAAAAAAATAACTACAGGGGAATAACACGAAAATGAAACTATTCACAAAGAAGGATTGACAACAGATGCTATTTTCAAAGGCAAGTTGGGTGATATTATCGAGATTTTAGAAAGAAAATAGTGCTAATCATGAAAAAAGTTGCTAAGATGTAGAGAAGATGAAGTAACATCGGAAAGACAAAGGAAAAGAGTGGCACAATAAAAGAAAATGGTGCTAGTAGGAAATCCATTGGAAAATCACCATTCAGGAAGACCACCAAAGAGATCAAGAAACAGCTAGAAGAAAACAGCATATTTAAGAAGCAAAAAAATAACTACAGGGGAATAACATGAAAATGAAACTATTCACAAAGAAGGATTGACAACAGATGCTATTTTCAAAGGCAAGTTGGGTAATATTATCGAGATTTTAGAAAGAAAATAGTGCTAATCATGAAAAAAGTTGCTAAGATGTAGAGAAGATGAAGATACGTCGGAAAGACAAAGGAAAAGAGTGGCACAATAAAAGAAAATGTTGCTAGTAGGAAATCCATTAGAAAATCGCCATTTAGGAAGACCACCAAAGAGATGAAGAAACAGCTAGAAGACAACCTCTCAGATGCTGCAATAGAACGTTCAAAATTAACAAATCCTCACATCAAAATATAAAAAAAGAGAACGATGAGAAAAATTATGATATATATTTAGATTTAAGAACTAAACAAAAATTTATAAATCTTGCATACTTGCTGGCACTTTCACAGTTCTAGATTCCCTGTATTCTTCAATAAGAGCTCGATTTTTATCATAATCCTCCATGATTTCTGCAGCAATTTCTACATTAATATCAATTTTTTCTTCAGAAATTGATTCTAACATTGAATCGGTTCGAACTAATGAAGATTGATTCTTTTTTAGACCAGTTTGATCAAAAGGTACATTTTGTGAAGATCTTTTAGATTCAGTCATCTTTATCTTAATAATATTATAGGGACTAATATTATAAATTTCAGTGATTGTCATACAAAAACTGGATATATGACTAAATTGACAAGTTTTATACAGTGTGTTTAAATAATCTATTCCAATATAAAGTATTATTACAGCATACTGTAATATTGTCGTATTTAATAAAGCGAGTTACCAATAGATATCAAAGAATATTATTATTCTAACGCTTTACAAGTTTTTGAAAAACATTTTCAAAGACATCGACCGTTCAACCAAGAAGAAACATCTGCTTTCCGGGCTATAGGCCCTGACGGATATTGGATTACACTTCAAAGTGATTTTAGTTTATTCTTCAGTCAGCGATTATGCTTTAAGCTCGCTGACTGATAACATATACCTTGTACTGACGAGGCCCAATAGACCGAAACTGGTCTACAAATCATGTTGTCCCTTCTAACTGCAAACCAGAATGGTTGGTTTAAATTATCTATTAGATATGCCAACCCCGTTTGACTTTGAAGTGTAATCCAATATCCGTCGGGGTCTATAGCCCGGGAAGTAATTGTTTCTTCTTGGTTGAACGGTCAATATTTTTGAAAATGTTTTTCAAAAACTTGTAAAGCGTTAGAATAATAATATTCTTTGATATCTATTCCAATATATTTAAACGAACAAGTTTTGGTTATGTATAGGGAAATTGGGGGGTGATAAATTGATCTAGCTAGGTTTCAGATTTAGAAAACGTCGTTTTATCCCTGTTTTCAGGTAATGAGAAACTGCTACAATAAACTGAAACATATTATTCTTCCTGACGACGAAGAAAATCAATTGTTTTTTTGCATTATTGAAAAAATACGTGTCCTCTTAAATGAAGATTTTATTAAAAAATGTTGTTAAAGTAAGGTGCTTGCAAGAGCATCTCTTTGTGGAACGGTAAGGGAGGTCAAGGCACAAAGAGGGTGTCCATAGGGTGGAGTCCTGTCACCGAATCTGTGGAATCTAGTGGTTGATGACCTCCTTTCTGAGCTCAATGCACAGGGAATGTACGCTCAAGGATATGCTGACGACATTGTTGTCCTAATAAGAGGAAAATTTATGAACACATGCCTAGAACTCATGCAGAGGGCATTGTTCATAGTGGAAAGGAGGTGTAACCAGGAGGGTCTGAGGGTCAATCCAATAAAGACTGTAATGGTACCATTTACAAGGAAGAGAAATGTTTTGATATCGCTAGGGTACCAACTCTCTTCGGTAACCAGATCCAGGTTAAGACTTAAGAGAGAGTTCAAGTACCTAGGAATAAGACTAGACGATAAGCTCACCTGGAACAGCCATTTGGCACATATAACGCAACGCTCTCAGACCACACTTATGATGATGAGACGGGCCGTTGGGAAGACATGGGGTCTGAGCCCACAAATGACTGACTGGCTATACACTAGGGTTGCAAGACCGATGATGGTGTATGGCTCGATAGTCTGGTGGACCAAGGTGATGCAAACTACCGCTGTAAAGAGACTACAAAAGATCCAGCGAGTAGCGTGTCTTGGCATCACAGGAGCCATGAGAGGTACTCCAACTGCAACCCTGGAAGTAGTGCTATACCTCCCACCTCTCGACATTATTGTGAAAGGGGAGGCAAGGATGGCAGCCTACAGAATGGGTTGCAGTGGCAACTGGAAGTATAACGCCGCCAGTGGGCATACAAGGATTGTGGACACTGTACAGATGGACACCTTGGAAATGCTACCAGACAGGATGGTGAAGATTACAGATCTAGAAAAGCCATACAATGTCAATATTATTGACAGGGCTGCCTGGGAGAAAGGTGAACCTGAATATATGAAAAGGGGGATCACTTGGTATACGGATGGCTCGAAGAAGCCAACAGGCACTGGGGCGGGAATATATGGAGTCAGACCCAAGGCGCAGTTTTGCGTAAGCCTGGGTAAGCTGGCTCTTGTTTTCCAGGCTGAAGTTGTTGCCCTATCAGAGTGTGCAAGAGTGTGTTTGGAGCGTGGTATGACAGACCACACCATATACATCAACTAGGATAGTAGAGCAGCGCTAATGGCACTTGACAGTTTTGACTTTACCTCTAAAGCAGTATGGGACTGTCATCAGGCCATGAAAACCCTGGGAGAGTACAACAAGGTTATCCTTAGTTGGGTTCCGGGGCACAAAGGTATCGCTGGCAATGAGGGAGCAGACAAGTGGGCAAACAAAGGAGCTGAAAGCCCGCTCATTGGCCCAGAGCCGACGTGTGGTATTGCTTACAACACAGCACGAAGAGCTGTTCGCCAGTGGATGGGCATAGAACATCGAAAGGGCTGGGAAAGAACAGAAGGTAAAATACAGTCAAAGAGAATGCTGCAGACACCTACGGGTGCTATAGCGGCAGATGCCCTTGGGCTGAGGAGGAAGACCCTGCGGAAAGTGGTTGGCTTCATCAGCGGCCACTGGGTATTTCGCGGACACCTACATAAGATGGGAATTCAAGTTGAAAACCTCCTATGTAGAAAATGCGGTGAGCCTTCTACGTGATATTCATATGCCCAGCCCTGCAAGGTCTGCGTGTGAGATCCCTTGGCCTACCGACTGGAGATCAAAGGGAAGAACGGGTAACCATAGTCAAAAGAATCTCTTGGTTCATTAAGAACCTGGGATTTGACGAAGAATGAGGACCTGTGAATGAGGGTGCACAATAAGCTGTACTAGCTGCGATGCAATCCCACCGACTACCTCTAAGCCTGGCCCTCTTAAAAAAAAAAGGTGCTTGCAAAACTTGACTAACGAGCTAAGCTCGCTCATCCAGGTTAAATAAAACACATTTCTAGTAACGTATTTTTTTTTTATTTGATTTTGTATCAAATGGTATACAGGAAAAAAATAATGGCCCCAATACCAATGGTTTGTTTAAAAAATACATAGAGAGCAGTTATACAAACTCTAATAAAATATATACTTTTTGGTTCCATTTTAAAGATTTCGCAATCACCAGCTTGTTTTAAAATTAGTCTATTAGGTATCGAAATTAATTCGTAAAATTTTACAGAAAATTGCGTTAGGTATTCATCGTGAAATAGCTGACTTTAGACGTCACTTGCTAGTCATTATCTTTTTTTTTGAATCTAGGCAAGGAAATACAAAACTAAAATATAAAATTTTTTGGAGTAAGAAGGATCGAAATACGTTTTTTTTTTGGCATTAGATTCGTGAGAGCATCAGGCAACTTTGTCGCTAAAAATGTAAAAATGGAAAATTGCATTTCTGCATTAGAACCAAGCTACGAATTAATTTCAATCTCAAATATATTATACACAAAAAAAATGTGTTATAAAACTAATAAGCAGTTTTATATTTTTAAATTAATATTCACCTTCCCAAAATCGGAAATTTCTCATGTAAAAAAAGACTTTTTATAAATGCCGTATAAATATTAAAAAAGGCATTTATGAAATTTCTTTAGGAAGATATTTCCAATCAATAACCTTTAAAATTATAATAAATAAAAATATGTACAAAATCTTATAATTATTAAATAAATAAATATATAAATAACAAAGGCGAAATAAGTAATAGTAATAATAAACAGACTTTATACTCTAGTAGGATAAATTATAGCTTTAAATACATTTATACGTTGAAATCAACCAATTTTACAAACACACTTCAAACATTCCTAAAGTTTAAATTATAAAAAAACAGGTGTAGCAAAAGTCATCACCCTTTTCGAGGGGCCATTTGACTCACATAAAATTCTCTTTTACGACAATTTTTTTATTAAAAAAGACCCCTCTTCATTTTTTAAGAGATCGGTAATGAAAGATACAACAATTTCTACAAATTGCCATAATCTTTAGTCCTGCTTTAACATTTCTGAAGTAAATAGATACAAAATGTACGTCAGACATTTTGCTATAATTTGCAGAATAGCTATAACCCTTAAAATTACAAAAGTAAAACTAAAGTTTTTTATTTATTAAATAAGTTATAGTCAAAGAAAATTAGGTGACAACTTTTGCACCACCTTATATTAAAAGTAATAAAGTTCTTTGGTTATTGAGTAGTAGCACGTCCTGTATATCCACTTTCAGAAAATCTTCTACTATCTCTAACCAACTCATCAATATTTTTACCATCACTATTTACCCCTACAAGAGCTGAATGTAATTTCGTTGCTAACCAACACATAATAAATGCTGATAAAAATAATAATGCCCCTAAAATCGCTGCAATTACTAAAAATGTACTGCAACTCCCATCGACTCCAGGGGTTCTATGATAAAATTCACCAGGCATTAATACAGTATATTCCAAATTTCCTTTTATCTTTGTAAATTGTGTACCATTATGATTGTGTAATGCGGTTTTTGAACCATCTGGATGTTCGATTATTTCTATCACTTCTGCGTTTCTTTTTTTCCTTCCATGTCCTGAAGGTTCGTATAAGTCTAAACAAAAATCTGGTTGACAATCAATGGCATCCATACACGCTTTTATCTGGGAATGTATCCATAAAGTTGATCGTTCTTTCATGGTGCTTAAAAGAAATGCTTCAAAATCTAAGAATACTTCGTTCGGTTTTTCTCTGTATCTTGCTGGCTGATGAGGGATTATGGACGAGAAATCTCGATTACGGCATCTAAAAAATAAAAATTTATTGTATTTGCAAACATTTACACGAAGGAATAAAAAAAATTAAAAAATTATAACTGAGAGACTGATGGAAGTGAATAATTAATACAAATAAGAAATACTTAAAAGTCTACTAATGAGTTTATTGAATTAGATTTATTAGAATTTAAAAGAAAACAACGAGACTGTAAGGATATTAAACAAACCAATAAAATAAATATCTTTACAAATTATTGTAAAATAATCTTAATAGTTTTTGGAACTTAGATACTTTTTTTATAAATAAATAAAATTTTATCAAAATACGATTACTATAAGTTCCTAAAAAAATAAACTTGATAGTGCATACTTTCAGTACGAGATAAATAGCTATAATTACTTAATTACCTTTTATTAATACTCCTTGACAACTATTAGAATCACGAATTTTCAACTTAGACACAATATACTGTCTTATAAATACGATGAATTGTTTAAATAACTATAAATTAACATTTTTAACTCATTTTAATCATAACGATACAACATTTTAAAAGTCAGACACACAGTAGATACAAAATACGAATCTAGCCACAAATGAACTACTTCGTAACTGATCTATTAGTATAGAATTTATTTTTAATAAATTTTTTTCATATAATTTGTAGTTGTAAAATATGGCTATATATAAATTAATAAAAATATATAAAACACAAATACATAAAAAAGGTTATTAAATTAAATAAAAACGAATGATCTCTCTCTGACATATGTAATTATACTTCTTTCTCTATCTGTCAAACGTAAAGTGTATTACAGCAATTCAAAAGTGATATGATTGTAGGGTGGATTTTTCGTATTGTATTTAATATCGGAAAATCTGCTAAAATAAAATCTATTAAGTAAAAAAGTAATATTAGTGTATTAATAATTGTTCCTGCTGATGCAAATTCAATGGGTAAGAGATATTTTTACTTTTATACGTATTATACACGAATTTTTTACAACGCTGATTTTTCAAATTAATTTCAAAAATAAAGTTCTCTGTGTTAATTATTTGTATTTATTTTTCATATTAATTAATGTGTATTGTTGTATTATCGATCAAGGTATTATATTTTTAAAAGTTTACTTTAAATGCAAATAGTTTTAAAGATCCGATATCTTTCGTGGATATCCGAAGATTAAATTCTCTTAATTTCTTTCTCTCTCTAACACATAAACTTATATCACTTTCTTTGTCTAACCAACCCCTTTTATTTTCGGCATTTATGTTGTAGTTACCTTTGAAATTGACAAATTCTTTGTGAGAGTAAAAAAACGACGTAGGTAGTGTGAATTTTTAACTTGCATTTATTGTAAAAAAAACCTCTTTAATTAATATTTCTTATGAAAGAAGTGTTAATGGTGTATAATTAATAGTTTTTCCATATGTAGATCCAACGAACGGTAAGCAATATTTTAAATTTTATGTCTAATTGTATGCATTGCATCTGAATGCTATGGTGTGTTGATTAAATTTTGAGAATATATTCATTTATATTATTAATTGAGTTTAGTTTTCTTTAATCGCTTATATTTGTTCTTATTTGTTCGAATATTCGTTTGTATTTTCAAAAACTTTTGAAATTACGCAAGTTTTAAACAAATACGACTACTTCCGAGGATACCCGAAGATGGCAGACTTCGACTAGACGAGACGGCCAGCTTTGAAATTGACAGCTAATTTTTCAATTTATTATCAGATGCCTTGTTTTTTTGCATCTAATGAAGAAAAAATTGTTTAAATTTATATTTTTTGGTTAAAAAAGTGTTACTGGTGTAAGATTAATAGTTCCTGTATATGCAGATCTAACCGGTATGTGTTTTTAATCATTTTTTTGCAATTATGCACTTATTGCATATGACGCTATGATTTATCGGCTTATTTCTAAAACTTTTTACTTACTTTTTCATAATTATTATTAAATATCTACTTCTATTTCGTCTTAATTTAGTGAATATTGTTTTTATAATTTTAAAAATTTTGTTATTGCGCCATAATATCCAAAGACACGAAGATATCCGAAGATTTGTTTATTTTGATATTTGACTTATGACTTTTTGGTTAGTTTTTAGATTTTATTCTCTATTTTTTATTTTTTGATAATAAAGTATTAACTATTGTTTAATATATATTGTTTTAATATCATAAATTAATAATTTTTAAGTTTAGTTTTAAATTTCATGGTTAAAAACAGTAATATTTTTTATATACGATACTTATGATTTAATTGTAATACAAAATGTGGTACAGATAGAATACAGAGTCGATACTTATTTAATAATAAAAAAAATTTAGTTCTGTGTGTTAGTTATTTGTATCTATTTTTCATATTAACTAATCTGTATTGTTGTTTTATCGACCAAGGTATTATATTTTTAAAATTTTACTCTAAATGCAAATAGTTTTAAAGATCCAATATTTTTCCAGGATATCCGAAGATTAAATTCTCTTAATTTCTTTCTCTCTCTGACACATAAACTTATATCACTTTCTTTGTCTAACCAACCCTTCATTTTCGGCATTTATGTTGTAGTTACCTTTGGAATTGACAAATTCTTTGTGAGAGTAAAAAAACGACGTAGGTAGTGTGATTTTTCTTAACTTGCATTTATTGTAAAAAAAACCTCTTTAATTAATATTTCTTATGAAAGAAGTGTTAATGGTGTATGATTAATAGTTTTTCCATATGTAGATCCAACGAACGGTAAGCAATATTTTAAATTTTATGTCTAATTGTATGCATTGCATCTGAATGCTATGGTGTGTTGATTAAATTTTGAGAATATATTGATTTCTATTATTAATTGAGTTTAGTTCTTTTTAATCGCTTATATTTGTTCTTATTTGATCGAATATTTTTTTGTATTTTCAAAAACTATGAAATCACGCAAATTTTTAAACAAATACGACTAGTTCCAAAGATACCCGAAGATGGCAGACGATCAGCTTTGAAATTGACAGCTAATTTTTCAATTTATTATCAGATGCCTTGTTTTTTTGCATCTAATGAAGAAAAAATCGTTTAAATTTATATTTTTTGGTTAAAAAAGTGTTACTGGTGTATAATTAATAGTTTTTCCATATGTAGATTCAACGAACGGTAAGCAATATTTTAAATTTTATGTCTAATTGTATGCATTGCATCTGAATGTTGATTAAATTTTAAGAATATATTCATTTATATTATTAATTAAGTTTAGTTCTCTTTAATCGCTCATATTTGTTCTTATTTGATCGAATATTCGTTTGTATTTTCAAAAACTTTTGAAATTACGCAAAGTTTTAAACAAATACGACTACTCCCGAGGATACCCGAGACGGCCAGCTTTGAAATTGACAGCTAATTTCTCAAATTTATTATCAGACGCCTTGTTTTTTTTGCATCTAATGAAGAAAAAATCGTTTAAATTTATATTTTTTGTTTAAAAAAGTGTTACTGGTGTATAGGTGTATAATTAATAGTTCCTGTATATGCAGATCTAACCGGTATGTGTTTTTTATCATTTTTTTTGTAATTATTCACTTATTGCTTATGACGCTATGATTTATCGGCTTATTTCTAAAACTTTTCACTTACTTTTTCATAATTATTAAATATCTACTTCTATTCCTTGTTAATTTAGTGAATATTGTTTTTATAATTTTAAAAATTCTGTTATTGCGCCATAATATCCAAAGACACGAAGATATCCGAAGATTTGTTTATTTTGATATTTGACTTATGACTTTTTGGTTAGTTTTTAGATTTTATTCTCTATTTTTTGATAATAAAGTATTACCTATTGTTTAATATATATTGTTTTAATATCATAAATTAATAATTTTTAAGTTTAGTTTTAAATTTCATTGTTAAAACAGTAATATTTTTTATATACGATACTTATGATTTGTAATACAAGATGTGGTACAGCTAGATAGAATACAGAGTCGATATTTAATAATAAAAAAAATGTAGTTCTGTGTGTTAGTTATTTGTATCTATTTTTCATATTAACTAATATGTATTGTTGTTTTATCGAACAAGGTATTATATTTTTAAAATTTTACTCCAAATGCAAATAGTTTTAAAGATCCAATATTTTTCGTGGATATCCCAAGATTAAATTGTCTTAATTTCTTTCTCTCTCTGACACATAAACTTATATCACTTTCTTTGTCTAACCAACTTTTTATTTTCGGCATTTATGTTGTAGTTACCTTTGGAATTGACAAATTCTTTGTGAGAGTAAAAAAACGACGTAGGTAGTGTGAATTTTTTTAACTTGCATTTATTGTAAAAAAAAACTCTTTAATTAATATTTCTTATGAAAGAAGTGTTAATGGTGTATAATTAATAGTTTTTCCATATGTAGATCCAACGAACGGTAAGCAATATTTTAAATTTTATGTCTAATTGTATGCATTGCATCTGAATGCTATGGTGTTGATTAAATTTTGAGAATATATTCATTTCTATTATTAATTGAGTTTAGTTATTTTTAATCGCTTATATTTGTTCTTATTTGATTGAATATTCGTTTGTATTTACAAAAACTTTTGAAATTACGCAAAGTTTTAAACAAATACGACTACTCCCGAGGATACCCGAGAGCTTTGAAATTGACAGCTAATTTCTCAATTTATTATCAGACGCCTTGTTTTTTTGCATCTAATGAAGAAAAAATCGTTTAAATTTATATTTTTTGGTTAACAAAGTGTTACTGGTGTATAATTAATAGTTCCTGTATATGTAGATCTAACCGGTATGTGTTTTTTATCATTTTTTTTTTTGCAATTATGCACTTATTGCATATGACGCTATGATTTACCGACTGATTTCTAAAACTTTTCACTTACTTTTTCATAATTATTAAATATCTACTTCTATTTCTTGGTAATTTAGTGAATATTGTTTTTATAATTTTAAAAATTCTGTTATTGCGCCATAATATCGAAACACACGAAGATATCCGAAGATTTGTTTATTTTGATATTTGACTTATGACTTTTTGGTTAGTTTTTAGATTTTATTCTCTATTTTTGGATAATAAAGTATTAATTATTGTTTAACATATATTGTTTTAATATCATAAATTAATAATTTTTAAGTTTAGTTTTAAATTTCATGGTTAAAAACAGTAATATTTTGTATATACGATACTTATACAAGTTGTGTTACAGATAGCCATACAGAGTAGATATTTAATAATAAAAAAAAAAACGTAAACTTGATTACATTTGGTTAAACTAATAACAACATTCTTGCAATTATTGACAGTTATATACGCTCGTGCAAAATATTTGAGTAATTTCAAACATACCTAATCAGTGTGCGTATCTTTTAAATTTTAAATTCAGTTTTAGCAATTATAACTAACAGTGACCCAAATATTTGTTTATTCCAGTTAACAGTTATGAGAAAAATAGTCTTGAATTTCTTGTTTAAGTCTTTATAGATTCTATTTTTTCATAAAAAACGAGTAGTCTAAAAAAAGGTTAAAAGCGCAGTATTTTATTATTTTTTAAACCATTTTTGAAAAGATAATAAATAAATATGCAAATTAATATTTGCTAGTTTAAATAATACAGGATTTAAGCAAATTTTAATATTTTTGTCAACATCAAGTATTTAAATTTATCTTTATATCTAGTTTGTGTTATTTCTTTACTAGCTGAGGCGGCAAACCTTTCCCCAAAAAAAAAATCAATGATTTTTCTTTTTAATTTCACATTGTTTAACTACTTGATTTACAGTTTCCTGCTAATCAATTGTCATTTCAGTAAAACGTTTATCAAATAGATGTCAAAGATAATAATAGTATAATACTATTATGACGTTTTACAGAGTCTTTGAAAATCAAAGAACATATAGACCGTTGTTTACTAAGAACCAACAACTACTTCCCTGGCTATATGCCACGACGGACATTGAATTACAGTTCAAAGTTAAACGGGGTTAGTATATCTGCAAGATAGAACTAACCATTTTAGTTTGCAATTCGAAAGGATATCACTTGTAGACCGGTTTCGACGTATTGCGTCTAATCAGTACAAGGAAGATATCCGTCCAGAAGCTCTAAGAGCATCTAGACTGGAGATATGTCTGAAATCACACAAATACATTATCTTGTACTGATGAGACGCAATACGTCGAAACCGGTCTACAAGTGATATCCTCTCGAGTTGCAAACTAAAATGGTTAGTTCTATCTTGCAGATATACTAACCCCGTTTAACTTTGAACTGTAATTCAATGTCCGTCGTGGCATATAGCCAGGGAAGTAGTTGTTGGTTCTTAGTAAACGGTCTATATGTTCTTTGATTTTCAAAGACTCTGTAAAACGTCATAATAGTATTATTATTGTTAGTCTTTATACAATGGTATTATACTATTATTATCTTTGACATCTATTTGATAAACGTTTTACTGAAATGACAATTGATTAGCAGGAAACTGTAAATCAAGTAGTTAACCCTACAAAGCCGAGAGGTTTTTTGTCAAATAGAATTTCAGTTTGCAATTAGTTATGGAGATGTCGCTTTTATCGCACTTTTAACATTTTCTTTATTAAAGATAATGTATTTGTGTGATTTCAGACATATCTCCAGTCTAGATGCTCTTAGAGCTTCAGGACGTATATCTTCCTTGTACTGATGAGACGCAATACGTCGAAACCGGTCTACAAGTGATATCCTTTCGAATTGCAAACTAAAATGGTTAGTTCTATCTTGCAGATATACTAACCCCGTTTAACTTTGAATTGTAATTCAATGTCCGTCGTGGCATATAGCCAGGGAAGTAGTTGTTGGTTCTTAGTAAACGGTCTATATGTTCTTTAATTTTCAAAGACTCTGTAAAACGTCATAATAGTATTATACTATTATTATCTTTGACATCTATTCACATTGTTTATTTAAATTTTTTAATCATTTTGTTTTATGCATTTTGTTTTGTTTTTGTGCCTTTTTGTTTACTCTTTATTTTTTTCATTTCTGCAATTTTCACTTTTTTGCGTTTATTTCAATCCGTTTTTTTCCAGTTTCTTCGTTTTTGTATTTCGATTTAGATGTCGCTACTGTAAATTTGTATTCAGTGCACTTGATCAAAATTCATACGAAAATATTTGTGAATGCTGTATTTCCTGAAATTTCTTCATATAGAAAAAAGAAAATTGGTATTTGTAAAATTTTTGTCTTTGAAAAAGGTTTTTAAACTATATCTATTTTCAATTATTCCTGTTTTTTTTTTATGATTTTTCACTTTTTTCGTATTTTCTTTCTTCAATTTTTGCGTTTTTTTCTCGTTTATCTTCCACTTTCTTCTTTCTAATTATATAATTTAGAAATCGAAACACAACGCTATTTACCGGAATAAATAAACTATAATTACATATTATTATAATTTAATAATTAATAAAATTGGACTAAATAACATAATTAAACCATTCTTGAATCCTCTTAAATACACACAAAAAATGTCATCAAAACCCGTTCAGAAGGAGTTCGGCTTATACACACCCACAAAAGATTTTTATATAAAAAAAAGTTGGACCTGTTGGAACTCAAGATAATAAAAATCTTACCCATCTTTGACTAATGCTACACTTCCACTCATATGAGGATCATCAGGATCAGGACTAACTGTCACTTCCATTAATTTTACGTATTTCCACGCTGAATCGGGACTAATTCTAGCTCTGAGTTGTAATTTTGTACCGATTGGTACTGCTTGATCAACTGGTAATTCATTAGTTCCTGAAGTGTTGCTGATTCTAGCTGCTGGAGCTTCTTTGTAAAGGGCCACTTCGTATTCTAAACGTCCAGGAGTTTCTTCTACTACTCCAGATACCCGGGCACCATGAGGACTAAAAGTTAAAATAAAATTTTAACAAAAAAAAAATGGATTCAGTTTGGACTAAAAAATCGATTAAGTCCACTTTTTTTCATATTTTAAAAGGGATTTTGTTAAAAATTAAATCCAATTGCGAAAAATTAGTAAATATATCTTTTATCATTTATTAGTTGGAAACACTTTTTTAAATTTTTTTTTATGCAATTTTTAGTACAATTTAAGAGTGAATTTTTGAATTTTTTCTTTAATTTCAGGTCTTGCTGAGTGTTTTGATTCGAATTTCGAAATATAAAAAAATGTGTTAAGTTGCAATACAACTTGCAACCGGTTTTAAAAAATGATTCTAAATCGGGAACGAGTAAATTCAGTGCGTTTAAAACGATTGTTTCGCAAAAAAGTATTTCGTGCGAAAAATTGCAATACGACTTGCAATCGTGTCAAGTGCCAAAGGAAAATCCACTTTTATAATCAAAATTGGTTACAATTTTTTTTATACATTTGTGATTTTTCTAATCGCGGGGATAATTATACCAATTTCCTCGGAATACAATAAAGACAGGTATAGTCGATATTTATGTGAATTCATTTAAAGCTTTTTTTTGTAAAAAAGCATTTATTTGGATTTATAGATTTATTGGGTATATCTGGACAAGGCTGGGGTACGTAGTTGTATGATTTTTTTAAATCGTATAACATTGCGTAGGGGAAATTTGGGTAATTATTCCAGAAGGACATTCGAACGAAACGGGAGTGAACGAAATCGCGATAAATCGGGAAGTGTACGGGAATCAAGAATATGGGAATGAAAAAAAATGCAAATGGAAGGGCTTGTGTCTGGGAAGGAGAAATGGAGGAGCTAGCGACAGGGAAGGAGATAAAAGGTAATAATTAATTTATTTATCTTGATATCGTATATCCTAAAAGTTTTTGCTCAAAATTTTCCGGCCTTAATTTTAATAAAAACAAAATAATATTTGTTTTTTGAAACAAAAGTTTGTTTACTGTCAGTTGGAGATTTATTTGTTTGGAAGTTTTTGTTTTAAACTGTCGTAAAGGGTAAGAAAATAAAGGAGTGGAAGCAGATAATACATGTCTGGATCACCCAAGAGAGAAATTGATCTGGATTCCATCCAGGACTTCATGAGAGAAACAATTAAGATGTCGAATATACATAAAACTATGAGAAATTGATGTGGATTCCGCTCAGGACTTCATAAGACACTTTTGAAGAAATTTGCACCTGGTAAAGCACAATGGACCACTCCACATAACTGGATTTGTAAATTATACTGCTCGCATGTATGGGGTTCGGCGGCTCCGTCAGAGCCTTTTCAGACGAGGATACTGTATGCGAGATACCTACTGTATGCGGAATACAGAATCGGGGGTCCAAGTTTTGCTGGCTGCTGTATTTGATAATTTTTATTAACGAACCTTTCTTCCGTCACTTCAGAAGTTAGCCGCAGTGCAGTGCGTTTTATTATGGATGTTATGGTATCTTTAAAAAAAATAAAAAAATAAAAAGGAGACCTACTATGTGGGTCCATCCTATAGTGGCTTTAAGGGAAAGCAAAGAACCGTATAATTTACTTTATCAAGATTTAGTGCAAGAACCATTAAAGTTTTTTTTTGTATGTCAATTCAATCGTTCGAAGAACTTCATAATATTTTAGAATGTAGAGGAACGTGGTCTGAGATTTCTATTACAAAACAGGAAACAAAATTAAAATTAAGAGCAATCCTGTATTAAATAGTCATTTATTAATAGCAAGTAAACAATCTAAAAGTTTAACAAAATTTATAATTTATTTTAAAAATAATCAAAAATAAAAACATATCACAAATCCATCTCACCCAACCCCTACGGGTAAGACGGCATACCCCCTGTGTAAGATGGCATACGTTTAGTAATACGCACTGGATAGACCCAGATAGATGGAAAAGCAATGAATGCTTTAATTAGCATATTTGAAAGTCGAATTACTTACAGATACCACAAATAACGCATTTTGCAGTTTTCGGCAATCCGATGCATTCTGCGTGGCACCATTGGCGGCAGATTTGGCATTGCAGCTACCATTCCCTGAAGCGGGAATGACTAAAACAACAAGCTCAACACATTCACCACTACTAATAATGTAAATTAATTAAAACCACTGTGAAGTAGGTACACCCTGCGCCTATGATACGATATGTCTTCTCTATCAAAAGTATGCTTGTCTGAACAGGTACATATAACATAATGATAAATCAGTATCCGAGATACGCATTCTGTCGCCGGCGGCTAAATGGACAAGATACAGAAATTTGGTATCGCGATACTGTATGCATTCTCCGATGTAGTGTGAAAAGCTCCATTTGAGTGCATGATTTTTCTGTATCTTAGATACGCGTATCTCGCATACAGTATCCTCGTCTGAAAGGGCTCTCAAGGCTCGGAGTTCTTGATGCAATACAGAGAAGAGCAGTTCGACTAATAAACGACACCAATATCACCAAAAACCTAGCCCCATTATCCCACCGAAGAGCAGTGTCTGATATTTCCTTGTTTTACCGATACTTAAACAGATTCTGCTCAGAAGAACTCCGCTCTATAATGCCTCCATTTGTCACACCAGCCAGAGCAACGCGACGTGCCAACTCTATACACCCTTATACTGTTCAATGCCCGACATCGAGAACGGATCGATTCGATCGTTCCTTCATCTCCAGTGTCTCCAGATTGTGGAACTCCTTACCTTCCCACGTCTTCCCCACTCGTCCTAACTTGCAGGCATTTAAATCCCAAATTAATAAATTGTCTCTTCTGCCCCATTTGTTTTTTAGGTCTATAGCTACGAGGACATCCTTAATAAAAAAAAATTACGAGAACTAGTACTTAAATAAATTTCCTTATTAAAAAATCCAATAAATTTTATGCATCAAAACTTTTAGGACGTACGTTATTTTATTCTAAAAAGTATCATTTCTTACAATTACCAAAGCAGTATATTATTACTTTTTTTTTAATAGAAAAATAAATGTGTCAACCTGATTTGGTTGATAGATTGTAATTGTTAACCGTTAAACTGAATAAAAACATTAAATTTAAAAAAAGACCCAGTTACGCACTTCAATAAATTAAGTTCAGCTCTATTGGATACATTCTTTCACTCATCTGTAATACCGGTAACCATAATCTTCTTATTTTTTAATAGTGTCTCTTTAAATAGAATTATAGAAATTTTATTGTAAGTATACCAAAAACTTGATAAAAACAACAAAGAAATAATTTTTCCAATACTGCAAAAATTCGTAACCTAAATTTAACATTGGTGAAGATTTGATTCATTTTGTTATAGATGATCACATACTTTAGTTTATATCTTCGTTTAACTGATTTTTGAAAAATCCAATATAAAAATCTATACACTTGTGAATTAAATTTATACTTACAAACTACCAGCAAATCCTGCTGCCTTATTTTCAATAACTGTCGGTTCAGGAGGTTTGCACATAATTATCAGTTCCTGATCAGATTGCATCACCACACCTGGAAACTGTGGAAACCACACCCTTACATGTACAAATCCCTATAACATAAAACAACATTTTAATGAAAAATATTAAAAATCTAAAGAATACATTCGGTGTTTGAATATTTGACAAAAATATTTTCTGCAAACAAGAAACGTTGATTCTAATATTTCTATTATTCAATAGCAAACTTATAACTTAACAATAATAAAATCTCTTTGTTTCTACGGTCAAGTTGGAATACTCCGTATAGGTTTGGTATGTATGTCTATGGTTTAAAAATGCAAAGAACTTAACCTACGATATTCCCTTTTTGTTTCTGACACTACATTTTTTGGTCACTGTTTTCATTGTGACGACAAAGGTTTTGTTACTTTTTTTATTGTTAAATCACTATTTTACACAAATCCAAAAGGTTCCACATTTGATTAAACCATCAATATCCAGGTGATGTGTTTTTGAAGTAGTTATTGATGACTTCGAACATTTTTTCTCCACATCCAGATCCTTATGTAGATTGTCATTTTCACTGCCATTTGAGCCTTGCACCAAGGGTGAAGTCAAATAAATTGCTGTGTTCTCATAGAGAATTGTTTGTTGATTTATATAGGAGCAATGATACTGGCAACGACATGTAATCCATCTTTAAAACAGGTTTGAACTCGCTAGAGTTATTTAGTTGGCCATAGTAAATGTTTTTGTTACACACTTATTTCTATTGCGTTCTAAAATTGTGCTACATCAACGGTGTGCTATCAGGTTTTTCTTCAGATTTGGACACAGTGCAATGGAAACTCTTGCTAAACTGTAGTAAGCCTACGGAAGTAGTGTTTTGTCAAGAGACAAGATTTTTTGTCGGTTCAAAGTATTTTCAGAAGGAAAAGAGTCGATTGAAGATGATTTACAAAGGGGAAGGCCTTCATCTTCAAGGACCTATGAAAATGTCTACTAAATCTGGGATTTAGTGTCTTCAGTGAACAATCAGAATGAGTTAAATACAGTTCAGACCACCGTTCATCAGATTTTGACCAATCAATTGAAAATGAGTGGAAAAATGGTTCCAAAAAACCATTCGCCAGATCAAAAGAATGCAGAAAGGAAAGATGCCTTGACTTTTTGAATTCTTTTCGATTTTCTAAAACATATCTTTACTGGTGACAAGTCTTGGGTGTTTGGGTACGTTCCTAAAACCAAACGTCATAGCATGGAATGACATGCCTACTTCAATCTCTCCAAAGCCCAAAAACATATCCACGAAATCGTCCACAAAGAGTCTTGATATTCCGAAAAGTAAAAAATAATTGGAATTTAGATCGGGTTTGTAGGGAGAATAATAATAAACAATTTGTTTTTCGAATCTTAGTACCCAATAAATGATTATATACCAACTAGCGGTAAAACGGTTCTTCATCCTATACAGAAATTAATTCTAGATACAATCATGTCCTATCTTTATACAATCACAAGTCAGGATTTTAAATCTACCGATTAATAAAATCACGCTTTAGTATCAATGGGAGTATATATTGTGAACTATTTCTTACTTACATTTCGTTTAAGTACTCCACATCTGCTAAAATCGAATATTTTTAAATTATACTTTAGTCCTGTTGAATCATTCGGATCCTGTCGAATTTGACATGATGAATCTGTTTCTGCATCTACTCCTCGATCATCAGCAAATAAAGGATTTCCTTTAAAACCCTCTGGTTTTTTTAATTTTGCTATTATTGAATCTCTTGAGCCTATACTATTTCCTATGGCAAATGTACATTGAATTTCTGTAACTGAAATGTAAAAAAAACAAGTTAAAAGGAGTTTGATTGGCGTAGATTTGATTTTTTTTAATTTCCTGTAGCCATATATGTTTAGAATACTAAAGAATCTAGCTAGAGTTAGTTGCACTTTTAAAATTTTCGAGGTAAAAACTCGAAATTTTATCTTTATTTGGTATTTATTTTTACCAAAAGTTTTGGCAGTATACGTCTCTAAAAAAGGTTGCAAGATAATTTGTATCAGAAGATCAAACACGCAACTGAAAAAACGAACAAAAACAGACGAAAATGGCAAATCTCAAACATAGTAGAAGGTCTAAAAAATTATTGAAGATTGACCATGAATGGTTGGAGAAAAAAAAGGAAAACTAACTCTATAAGAGTATTAACGAATTGGATTTCATCAGGAAACAGAGCTAGAAGCAGACGGAAGATATAATGAAAGAACTAAGCTGAAGAAGACATTAGAAAGTTAAAACTTCAAAACATTGTAAAGAAAATAGAACACAGAAGAGAGAGTGGAGAAACATAATTTAAAAAGCAAAATCACACCAGCAATCGTAAAACAAGAATGGAATGGTAGATGCTGCTGAAAGGAACACAAAAGAGATTGGAGAAACATAGGTAAACCTTCAAAATCACACCAGCAATTGTAAAAACAAAAATTGGAATGGATTGATCCTCTACATAAAAAGAATTTTTAATTGAAAAACAGGGTCAGTTTCTTTGATGATAATAAACTTTTCTTCGTTAGTTGAATTCAATAAATTCTCACTGTTAAACTTTGTTTTCAATCCTTAAATCAATCAAAAGGTACCTACTTCGATAACTTTTTTGGGTATATCGCGAACAAGGAAAAATGCCAAATAAAGCTTTTTGTGTCTAAAATTATTGAAGCTTTTCTTTTTAAAACAAGGAAAAATATCATCAGTTGGTAAATCGAATACATAGATAGATAGATTCATATTCATTGGGTTGGCTGTTAGCCTGTCTCACTGTGACCTTTGCAGATCTACTGTGAATATCCATTATCTCTAGAATAGGATTAGAGCGTCTAGTCGAAGTCAAAGAATATAGAATTTGGAAGGTAAAAGATGATAATTTTTAGGAATTTGGTAGGTAAGAGGACCCTGTTGTAGGACTTATGTCCTTTTTAGGGAGTGGATGGGAATGTTTGGATGGTGTTAGAATCTATCGTCGGCCCCGCATGGGAGTGTTTGGATGGTGTTAGTATCTGTCGTCGGCCCCGCTCTCACAAATTTTCCCATTTGCATTTCCCATGTGCAGCTGGTTAGATCTTCTCTTTAACCATGGTTCAGGAACGTACCTAAACAGTCCTCCTTCTTTGGTGTGAGTGTACGTGTTGTGTGGTAATGTGACCCACGTGGTGCAATATGGAATTGTGAGATTTGTCCAGCCCTGCCCTTTTAATGAGACTTATTAGCCTTGACAGTGGCCTCTCCGCAAAACTTGGAATAGCCGGTTTCGTCCTCCTCTTGCCAGTATCGACAGATGTCTTAATCTGCTAAGTTCAGCTGACTTATGTGTTTTCTGAGCCTACAATGTCCTGTCAAAAGACTGTTAATCATTCTGACATCGTTTCGCCTTTGTGATAGCAGCTCCGCAGTAAAAGTCGTCGAGTGTCCTTTTATGAAGACTTTGCTTGGCGTTTGCCGGGTAATTTTTTTCCACCACTCGTGGGCCTTCTCTAGCCTCCATTTCTCAATAGCTGCCTCTCCAAAAGTGTCAGCAAAAGACATTAATCTTCTTTAAGTAGAACAGTTTTACATAAAGTAACTTCCTGATTACTTTAAACGTATCAATATACCTTAATCAAATTACAGTTTAATAACTAAACTAAATAAACCAAACAAAAACTATTTGGTTTATATTTCGAATTTACTTTACGTAATTACCTATTTATGCATTAATTTATATATAGTATGGTATTAACTCTAGATTTAATGTTGGGGTAATTTACTTGCTCATAGTATACACTTAAAGAAGTAGTTGATGCGTCTCGCGTGCGCACCTGACCTACATTTTAACTTAAGGCCGTTATAATTGAGCGTGAAACAGACGATTTTCTTGAAAAATTTGAATCAATATGATGTGAGAAAAATTTAAGAAGAACATCAGATAAAAGACAACAAATAATTGACTGTTGAAACTTCCCACACTTGTTTTATATGGTCAAATCAGAACAAAAAATGTATAAATTTATATACAGAGTTAAAGAACAATTAGACTTGATAGAAAAAATAAATATTATGATGATGTTGTTTAAAATTTTGAATATATAATATGTTAATTACAACTTGTTCTTGAATATATTAACTTACTTACCTTCATAATCTTGTGCAGAGATGCATATCTGAAACAAAAAAAAATATCAAAATAAAGACAAGTATTTTACTATATAGGTACATATTTAACTTTGTAGTTTTTAATCTTCTACTTATTTTATAAATACAGCTGATTATTGTTTATTCTGGCTTTTTTACCTACTTCCTAATTTTGAACATAAAACCTAATAGTTTATATTTTTTAAATCCAATACATAATCAATTCTCCAATCAGTATCGAATGTTTTGAAACTTTCCAAAGGAGTATTCGTCAAAGCTTTCAATTTGCTAGAATCATCTGATTTTCATCTTAAAAGTCAACAGTAGAAAGGGAGACACTTCAGCACACTTTGACCTTTGAACCCAAATCGTTATCAGAAGGTATATTTTCAAAGTTTGTACTTATAAATATGATGAATTTTACGGTTCAAGGAAAAGATTTTTTTAAAATATTATTAAACGTTTTATTATTTTGAAAACGACCTGAAGTTGGTAAGGCTATTGGTACGATGACATCACAAAGGTTTGCGTCTTGGCTAAGATCCCTAACTTACCGACCTGAAGTTGGCACCCTGCTGCAAGCCGAGGGTGTAGTGGAGGGGGTAGCCCGGCTGGTTGGCAAGGGTTCAAAGGTCAAAGTGTGCTGAAGTGTCTCCCTTTCTACTGTCAACAGTTTTTTTCTGATAGAGTTTTCGGAGGTTTTTAATAATGCCATCGCAACTCTACTACTGCAGTCTTTCCATCTTTGGCTGCATTTATCGGGAATACCTGCTATTTTTGGGATGGGAGTATCGAAGCTGACCATTTTCATTGCTTGACTGAGACCTTTCTTATTCTTTGAGACAGACCCATCAGGATCCTGATACCGAGCAAGCATCTCTTGGATCGCGTCTTATGTGGGGGAAACGTTAATCATTCAAAAACGAAGCTATACGATTATAAGCTCTATTCATCAAAGGCGTTGTACATGATGGCCAAACACTATCCGTTATGAGACTTAACTATCCAAAAGATGTATCCTTATATCCTTACGAAAATTTAACGGATTTAGACTTTTCCATTTCCTTTTTCGCCTTGCAAGATCTATTTATCTACGAACTCTAAAATACGGATGTATTCGGCAGTAATCAAGCCAATTATTATGTACGGTGCGGAAACATGGACACTGACGAAGCAGAACGAACTTTCGAAAGAAAGATGCTGCGGAAAATCTTTGGGCCGACAGTAGACGAGAGAACGGGCCAATATAGAATAAGAACAAATGAGGAGCTTAAAAACATATACAAAAGACCGAGTTTAGTAAACGAAATAAAAGCACAACGGCTCAGATGGGCCGGACACGTACAGAGATCGCCAAACGAACGTCTTATCAAGAGGGTATGGGAGGAGAACCCAGTAGGAAAGAGACCTTTAGGAAGACCAGATGGAGAGACAATATCAGAGAGGATGCAAAAGTCTTAGGAGTACGGGACTGGAAGGAGGCGATGTTGGACAGGGATAGGTGGAGGCAAGTCGTAGATGCAGCTAAGACCCACGAAGGGTTGTGACGCTACGAGAGAGAGATTCAACGGGAATGTCATATTAAGAGGACACCATTATATATGTAAAAAAACCGACTGCTGGAATGAAGAGGGATAGAAACAAGACTACGATATGGGTCCAGAATTTATCCTTCGGCAGGATATTGCGGAACCATACGTGGTCAGGATAGTGCAAAATTACTTGACTAACCACAATATTCAGGTTAAAAAGTGACCAGCGAGGAGTCCAGCTTTAAATCCTATTGAATACGTTTGGGATACACTCGGGAATAGCTTGAAGGATCGCCTGCCACTAAAAAACCTACAACATGTCGAGGAAGTTCTCGTGGAAGAATGGGAAGAACTAGATCGAGAATTTCTTCGAAATGTGATAGAATGCATGCCTCGACGTTTGACAGAAGTTCGGCGAGTATAAGGATCCCATACGGGCTATTAGTTTTGTTTTTAAATGATTTTTAACAACGCTTTTATTAAAAAAATAAATAGAATTTAGATGTAATTAAACACTTTCTTTCCCAACTCAAATAATTAATCTATATATTTGTAATTTAATTCAAATTCGATTTTCAATTTTACTAAATAATTAATTATAATAAATTTAATTCTCAAGCGTGTGAAGGTGATAATTAAACAGAATTGATTACCTAACCTAGTTTTCTTTAAGAAAAGTGTTACTTATTTTTTCACAAAAAAATACTTGTACGGTATTTTTCAATTGTCTACAAGAAACAGTTAGAATTTTATGGAAGTTCTTTCTTCTGTATCTTTATTCCATTTTATGTTTAACCTTTTGATCAAGATGAGTTAATTGTTCTATTGTAATCGGCTTTTATATGGATATTTAACAGAGAAAGTTAATTTCGTTAATTGAATATCATTTAGTGATTGATATATTCAATTTATAAATCGTTAATTATATTTTAAGATTGCTTTTTAAGTATCTATACATTGTTAACGTTTAAAATCCTTTTATGTTAAATTCAATAAAGCTATTTAGTAAACCTTATTAAATTATATTTCATAAATTATTATTCAATAGGAATCAATTAGATTGTAAATGTAATTAGATTAAGATGTTTCCAATTAAAAAATTAATACCAATCTGTGAGTTCTGACAGATGTTAAAACTTGAATTTCTTGTATTTAAACAGATAGTGTCTCCGCAATTTATATTTCAAACGATCATCTGGATCTGAAAATTCGGAGAGGGGCCAGCAAGTCCTCTGCCGGCAATGAGGCCACATATAGACCTTTATGCATCCTCCTGTAGGGATATCCACACCTCAGGCTGTCATCAGAACTAAAGATTTAAAATAGGTGATGAGACTTCCAAGGGGGTTTTCCCTTTCATCGGCTGGAGTTAGCCAATACTCGCCCAACACGGATCTGCCAATTTCATAAAAAGAAGAGCAGTCATACATTGTATGCTCTACTGTTTCCTCTTCTTGTTCGCAACCTCTGCATAGGGGCGATTCTGCTAATTTCATTCTAAAGAGATGTTGTCTCAATTGGCTGTAACCTGTTAAGATTCCCACAGCTGTTCGGAGATTTTGTCTGGTCAATGCCTTAAATTTTCTTGCTTTTCCTCGCCAGGATAAGGTAATACCATCTACACATCGTTGTTTCATCCCAGCACTGTATAAAGTTTTGGTGAGAGTACTGTTTGATAAGCTCCACGTTAGCTTGGTAGATAAGCTCGAGTTAACAAATTGGTAGCCCGTAGCCCTCCTTGCTAAATTGTCCACAATGCGGTTGCTTTTAGAGTTCCCATGTCTTTTGATCCAGCTCAGAGTGACCACGTTATTCTGGGTCTTAAAAAAATGGTCACAAAATAAAATTGGTAATAGTATGTCCCAAAATAAGCAAAACAAAAAAGTGTCAACAAAGTTTCCGAAAACTAGTTTCTGGATTCTCTTCCATTTGTTCAAAAATTGATTCTTCTGTCTCAGGGGTGGACACCGACCTTGGTCTTCCGGAATTATGGAACTGTTTCCCAAATATACGACTTCTCTGCATATTTTGGGCCATACTACTACCCATTGCATTTTGTGACACTTTCTGGTTTCTGAATGAAAAAATATCTGACCAAAAGTTTTTTTGATTGGTTTACGATTGATACGAAAAACTTAAAATTCAAATTATTTAAAATTATAAAAGAATGTTAACATTTGAAACTCGTATCCGTTACAAACTCGGCGTGATTAACAATTTTTGTATCTAATCACAATTTCTGTCTTGGTATAATGTTTAATTATTGCTGATCTTTATGATAAAAGTAATTTTTCGCGCTTAATTCCCTACGAAGAAGATGAACCAGAGGTACCATTATCATAACTGTAAACATGTTCAATATGCTTACCTAGTCAATAAATTGGTTTATATAATTTCTTCAGAACATTGCCTTTTACATGATATAATCAAGAAAAATCTAACAGTTTTTCAAAAAGCCGTAGTATCTACCTTTCATTAAACGTTAGGTTAAATAGATACATCGGTTAACTTCATGGTCCAATTGGATTAAATAACTAACTGATAAACTAATTTAAACAAAAATTTATTCAAACGGAAAATTTAGAACGAATCGGTAAAAATAAAAACATTTCAAATGATTTTTTAACGAGTTTGAATTCCAAAATAAAATATCTATCCTGTTATTAAGTGAATTAAACAGTTAACTTTCATTAAAGATCAACAATTAGGTACTTTCAATGTTATGTTAAATATTTCTTTTTATCTTGTTGATTACACAGGTTAACAAAAAGGAAACCGATTTTGTTATCCAGAAAGCAGACTATATTTTTCCAAAGTTTCTATAAATTTTGCTGTAGAATTTCTTTATGACGTCAGAATTTTAATATATCTTAACCTAAAAGTGCAACTTTTTGTATTGTTTTTGGGATTACGTCAGGAAAAAAGTCTACAATAGAAAAATTGGTGGAAATGCATAAACGCATTTACAGTGTATATATTTGCAGCCATATCCAATTTTATAAAAACATGTTAAAACCAGAAGGTTAGGTTTTGTTACTCGGTGGTTTTTGGGGTCGCTGAACACGAATATGACATCGAAACCGACCCCGGAGCTCCTGGTGCTTACGGTTACTGAAAGAACGTCATTTTCTGGAGTTTTGAGGGTTTTCGGCGCTACATTAATGTAAATAGACTCTCGGAGTACTTATACCAAGATTACTCGGGGGTTTTGACGTTGTTAAACACGAATATAACATCAGAACTAATACTCGGAGCATCTAGTGTTAAGGGTGACTACTATAAACGTTATCTTCTGGAATTTTAAGGCTTTCCAACACTCAATTGATGCAAACAGGGTACTCTAAGGTTTTTAGAGTTGCTTAACAAAATATTATGTTAGAACCAACTCTTCGAGTACTTAGTGCTTAGGTTGACTGGTATACACGTCATCTTCTGTAGTTTCGAGGGCTTTTGGCAATAAATTGATGCTAACAGAGCACTCGAGGATTCTTGGAGTTGCTAAACACAAATATAATGTCAAAAATGATTCTCGGAGTTCTTATTGTCCAGATTGACTGCTATGTACGGCATCTTCGGAAGTTTCTAGGCTTTCTTACACTAAGTTGATGCAAACAGAGAACTCGATTGCTAAACACGAATACAAAACCGACAGTCGGAGCACCTAGTGTTCATGGTAACTGCTATAAATGTTATCTTCTGGAGTTTCAAGGCTTTCCAACACTAAATTAATGCAAACGGAGTACTAGATGGTTTTTAGGGTTGCTAGACACAAATATGACATCAGAACTGACTCTTGGAGTTCTTAGTGCCCAGGTTAACTGCTAAACACGTCATCTTTTGGAGTTTTAATTTTCATTTTTACTAAAACAACCGAACCACACTATTTTTTGTCATTTTTACTCTATGTGAGATTTTTTTTCAATAAAACTAATTTACTGTGGATGAAGACACGAATAAGTGATCTTTCATTCCACAAGTGCTTTGCTAATCATTAATTTATAGAAGTAGGTAGTTTCTAAAACATTAATCTTTTGTTAAGTTCTAACTGTACATTGTTGTGTTTCAATATTTATTTTCTAATTTTTTTATCAAGTAAACTCAACCTCAAACACATCTATTAATTAAACATTGTAAAAGTTACAAACGATTCCATTCAACCGCCCACATCGTTTGTTGTTGATAACACCAAAACAAAATGGAAAAAAAATTCTTTTCAATGGGTTGATTCTCGTTACGATACACTGGAATTGTCTATTGGTTTGTTTTAACTTTAACTAGTGCATTCCTAACTGTAAATTCTGCGCTTTTTAAATTTATTAAATATTGCAAGCAACCGCGACGATAGTTAAGAAATGAAGAAATTTAAAAAATAACGTTTATAATGGAATTCGTATTATTAGTGGTTTGAAGGAAAATTTATTTTATTTACAGTAAAATTTATCTTATTGGATTTTATATACAGGGTTTCAAAGAAAATATTCTTGTTTAATATAGAATATTAAAAGAATGCGGATTCTCTAGATGTTGACACTAAAAATTCGAAAAGTATAAATAAAAAGCGAGAGTCAAGTGAATAATGATCATGTAGAATTTTGTATGTGTCGATCAGATCCCCATGGAGTCTGCTTTCTTGGAGGCTGCATAATCCCAAGATTTGAAGACGTTCTTCATAGTGAAGATTACGAATTGCTGGTGAAAGTCTGGACAGGAAACAGTCAGAAAATTTGAGGCATTGACTAGACAAAATCTTCGAACAGCTGTCGGAATCTTAACAGATCACTGCCAATTGTGACAACATCTCTTTAGGATGAAATTAGCAGAATCGCCACTATGCAGAGGTTACGAACAAGAAGAGAAAACAGTAAAGCATATTATGACTGCTGTGCTTTTTCTGAAATCAGAAGATTCATGTTGGGTTGAGTACTGGCTTACACCTGCTGATGTCATGGAAATCCCCATCGGGAGTCTCATCACCCATTTTAAATCTTTAGAGCTGTGGTGTGGATTTACCTACACACGAGAGGATAAACAATGGGCCATAGTGGCTTTAGTGCCGGCAAAGAATTGGCTTGCCCTCTTACCAATTTTCCAGATCCAGATTCAAGTTAATAGAAAGATGGAAATAAAACGAAAGGAAATCAATTTCAAAAAAGAACAGACGCGGAGCCAACTATCAAAAACAGATGCCACGTATTTTAATGAAATTAAAAACAAAATCAAATTTTGAAAAATTAATAAAAAGGTTAATCAAAATGACCCAATTGAAATTCAACTCCAGCTGAATTCGGTAGTGGTTTCTCTACTGGCAAATTGTGCCCAGCTCAGCCGTAGAGGGTAAGTACCAAAATAAAGTGAGTGCGCCACCGATTTGTACGGTTAAAATCGGAAACCCCTGATGTTCCAGGCACTACTTCACCCACTGGAGATAATTAAATAAATTTTGAATATTAAACAGCTCTAATTGAATTACACAATATAAGAAAGCGACGATAAAGTGAGATAAATAAAACAAAATCTCAACTAGACCCTTCTTTAATAGAAATATTAAGAATGACAAAACTGACAAGCCTCGTGCTTGACAACGCTATTGATATTTATATAAAAAAAAAGAATATATGAATAATATTAAAAGAATAATAAAAATAATAAAAAACGTTAGTTTTTTATATAAAACTTTCACTTTAAATGTATTTTAAAAAATGACATATGTTTCGCATTTAAGCATCGTCAGATTGACATATAAAATACATTTAAAGTGAAAGTTTTATATAAAAAACTAACGTTTTTTATTATTTTTATTATTCCCAATAAAAATGAACTTTCAAGTAGTAAGGGTCGATACAATTAATTTAATATTAAAAGAGAATTTTATCCCAAAATGTGTGATCACACGCAATATAAAAAAAATATAAACAAGAAAAATAGATCTTAACTAAAACTATAGTTGCGCCTTAAATCTAATTATCTTATCTGATAATCTAGATACAATTCCTCGTCGTCCTAGGCTTCTCCAATACTTAGGCCGGTACCAAATTCAAGCCTGTTCCCAGAACCAGTAGGCTTGCACCAATCACAACTAACTTAAGCTCGACTAAGTATCAGGTCAGCAATCAAAACTCAACCAAAAAAACTAGGACTTAAACCCTTAACTAGGATTTATACCTGTATCTAGGATTTCAGCCTATAACTAGGACTTAAGCCCGTAACTAGAACCCTATTAAGATAGGGTTGTTTTATTTCTTAAAACTCTTGACACCCCTGGCTGGTAAACGGGCGGAACAATATTCTCGTTGCTAATTGCACCAATCGGGAATTCTACCACAGTTTACTGTCTGAACGGTTTTAAAACACCAAATCTACCTACTGTCTGCTCTATGGGCTACCACAGAAGATTTCCTAAAATCCGCTAAAGCGATTTCCTTACGAATCCAACAAAACTACTGAAAATCTCACTCCAATACTGTTCGTTAGGAAAACTGAGGTTTAATTTCGTAAATCCAAAATGAATTGTCTCCGATGAATAGAGATTACAACTTAAACCCCGAAAATCTTCTCACTGCCACGTTCTCACGACAAAGGCTGGTAAAAGAAAAGCCCGATTCTTTCATATCACATACACGAAATTTTGACACACGTCGAAATAAGAGGTGGCCTCTACTACTATAGGGACAATAACCGTAGGATCTTCAGCTACCAATTTACGAACAAACAGTAGTCGTTAGATACGACTAATCTTATTATTTATCAAGATATCGATAAAAATCTCAACATTATCTAATCCCTCGTTCATTTTCAATTTTATTAAGCAAGATAGAAATATAACGGAACACTGACTGTAAAACACTATACGTCAAGTTATCGACCAAAAGAAGAGAAATAGTACCTCAAGGATTCATAAACGTAATTTTAATAAATATACTTCTAAAAATAATTCCAGCGATATCAGGGATAATTTATGGCTAGAATAATAAATAATAGCTGGCGATTATCTATACCGAACCAGATCAACCGGTTCCCGACCCAAGTAAATCTTTAATAATGGGAAATTTCAAGGTAGGAAGACGCTTATGTTTACAAATTAAATATTTATCACTTGCAAGAATTTAACCCGTGACACAGATTATACATTTCGATCATTAAGGAACTGTACAGAAAGCTTAATGAAAAAGTTAACGAAACTATACAACAAAAAATACATTCATCTTGTGTTGAAATTTTTTTAGTAGCAAAATTTCTATCAAACAAAAACGAAACAATCCAGATGCTTTAATTTACATTCTTATTATTTTCGACTACCGTTTCCTTTTTTGTCCATCCAATTTTAACTTTTATTTTAAGGAACCTAATAATAGATAACATTTGCAAGTAGTCTTCAAATCATTCTCATTACCATTACATATTTAACTAACATACATTCTCAAGACCGTTAAATATAATGAAGATAATATTTTATTTTGTTATGATTGGTCCCATGTTGAGATCTGTTAATAGTTGAAATAATTTAAATCATTATCTAACGGCATGTGTCTTTGTTTATGTACAGTAAAAAATTAGAAAATTTATTTATTTATATGCGACTCGTTCTGCTTGAATCGGAATGAAGCTGTTAAGGTAATAGTACAGTAAACGAATTAGATTTGAAGTAAAAAGTTAATATAACTCTAAAAGACAAATCTTTTTCGAATTTGTAAAAATATTGCACTTCTCTTATCTAGTTTGGCAAAGAAAACTCTGATGTTCGCGAGAAATATTTTCTACAAAAAGGTGATTTAAGTAGTCGAGCTAAAAGTAGAAATAGATAACGAACTTAATAGATACATGTGTATTATTCATAAAATAAATGTGAAAGTTTGCAGAAATTAAGGGTTTAACGTAAAGACAAAAACCAGTCCCAAATAATGTTTTCCCTTAACGAAAGTTGGGTTGATTTGCGATGCTGCTCTTTAATGTTCGTGCCAAGGAATCTAGTGATTCGAGACTTTTCAAGATCCTTCCAAAAAAATCCAGAAGAACACATCTTTGACTGTTGTATTACATTTTAAATACAATTCCAATTCTTTACTGTACTATAACGTAGATCGTGATAACATTTAGCCACATAACGCTCTTTCTTCAAAACAATTTAACATAAATTTTAAACTTGCCCCATTAAAATTGTCATTGCGTTTGTAGACAAAAAAAAAACATATTTAACAATTGTAACCAATAAAAAATATTTCACTTATATTCTACAGATGCTTTTTTGTATTGGTTTTTAAATGTTAATGTATGTTATATCTTAACTAAACGTTAAACGATGGTAAACCACAATCACGAAGTACTTTAGTACTGAAAAGTTGCCGACAAAAAGATAGATAAAATTCTTTTATCCTAAATACGTTTGACCACAAATTTATTCAAAATCGTCTATAGTTATTTGTGACACAAGGACGGAAAATGCCATTTTGCAAGAGCGAGTAATGTTGTGTAGCCGAGGGGCCTAGCACCGAGGCGAAACAATACGAGCACTTGCAAAACATTTTGCGGACGTGTAACACACACTATTTTTTGGTCCGACCAATTTTTAATATTTTCAAAAGTTCAAAAACTGTTTACTTTGTGACATACAAGATTAGGTGTACATTGACATAATTGACATCTATTGCACGATTAAAAGAATTAGTAATAAGGAATGATTTTCTGATAATCGATTTCACGATCCTTAATTTTTATACATACGAATACTGTGCTAATAAGCAGCACAGTAAAAATTGTTATATTGACAATATTAATATTAATATATATATAATTTTATATAAAAATAGCAGAGCCAATGAACTATTATAGTTTACTAAGAAATAATAAAATCGAGATATGTATTTTCATAATCGAATGATAAGTAGTTGTAAATTTACATAAATGTCAAATTTTAAATAAAAGTTGTGAGAGAAATTAAATGCAAGTTTGAATCCTTACCTTTAGAAAAAGTTATCAGTTTAGTATATTATACGCTGTTTTTAAATAAATTTAATTATAATTTGTAGTATTCATTATGGATTTTTGATGACTCACAGCGCCATCTCTTTAGATAACCTAAAAGCTACTTTGCCGGCCTAGGCCGGAAAATGTCATTTTCCGGACGATTTTGAAGTAATTAATATTATTGTTTCTGGACGGAGGACCAAAAAATATATTACTTAACTAAGTCTTAAAATAATTATACCACTCAGGAAATCGGAGAAACTACAAGTGCTAGGAATTTCAAAATTTGCTGCGGGTTGTTGTTAGGACTTAGCTGGGAACCCCTAAAAAGTGTTATAATTTCCTTTTTTAGTTATTCAAGAGGAAAAATTTTGCTATACAGCTTTAGATCGTATTGAATGGGGAAAACAGAGATATAAAATAAATAAAATAAACCTATATAAAATAAATTTACGTGAAAAAAAGTTACAATTGAAGATTAAACGCGAAACGAACTAAAACTGGAACACCGTATCATTCCAGAAAAATCTTGTAAATTTACTTTCTTGGTTATTTATCTTAATGCAGATATATCATTATTAATAAATCTATATATTTTTTACCACGATTGACATTAATGATAAACTTCCTCCTACTTTGTTTGTATAAATAAAAACAAACTTTTACCGCTACTGCTCTACTATTACTGAAATAAAAATTTTATCTGATTATGGAAATAGACCAAACTAAAAACAGCAAAATTCAATTCGAACACAGTCTCTAACTGTTTATTAACCAGATATGCATCAGAAAATAACACAATATTCTTAAATTTGCTGCTCTAAATTTGCCATATATTGAAATTTAGCCGTAGGGTCGTACTCAATAGGAATCTGCACTTGTTCAGTGCACCCACATACGGTAAATAACGGTTGTCTATATGAAAACAAATTATATGACATTATTCAAATTTTTTAATTGCATTTTCCTTTCCACTAACTAACTTTTGCTATTTTTGCTTGCTAATTACCTGGAATGAGTAGTAAAGACATGTTTACTGTGCCATAAAGATACTTTCTCAAGTCAATTACATACCTAGTTCATTCATCAACGCCCTCAATGTAAAACATGGTATTGATTGATTTTTTATTCATTATCACGAAGACTAGATACCAGGAGTCTACACGGTATAGGCTTTTTCATAATATTTCTGGTCTCAATTATCGGGACAGATCATAGTTCTATTTTTTGCCACTGGCGGCGCGAGGAGCAGTAAGAACCAAACCGATGTTTATGACATTTAAATTTCACGAAATTAAATTAAATATATGATATTAATTTATTTAAAATTACTTGTAATAAAATTAATAAAAAGAAATGGGAAAGTATTGTGCTGTTCATGGTTGTGTTAGTGGCCGAAAGTCAGATGACAGTGTAAAAAAAGTGGGTATATTCAAAGCACCAAAAGTGAGTAACATCAAAATAATATCTGTTTAATTTATCTGGCGATTGCCAAGTAGCAGAGCCATATAACAAACAAGGACATCAATAATTAATTTATAAATTTGTGTAGTTTTTAACTAATATTTGAAAATTTTTGTGCATTTTCATTTATCTTTTGAAATATTGTAATTAAATCTTAGGAACACAAGCGCACTCTACCGGCAATAGTTCTGTCCCCTAAATTGAGACCATTTTTTTAACATTACGTTTAAACTCCTGGTATCTAGTCTTCGTGATTTAAATAAATAAAGATCTATAAACGAGTACATAACCTAAATAAAAGAAGTAAATTCACAATAAGTGCAACTTTAACAGAAATCATGTCAAATGTCAATAGGTATATTTTATATCAATAATCATAAGCGAGGCAATGAAGCATTAAAAAAGTCTAAACCCATTAATTTTAGCGGAACAAGGCGAATAGGCATGCAACTATTTGCGTTCGATTCGAGAGACCGTCGGGAAAAACTATAATTGGCATATCTGAACACCTCAGATGTCTTTCCTTTTTAAATGCCGTTGAGTTTGCTCAGAAAAGTTTATGAACTAAATTGATTTCCAATAGTTGAAAATTGCATTTTGTGTAGTACTAAAAACTGAACTCAATCTTTTTTGAGTTTTAAGTGCAAATTTGTGAGTTGCAGCTTGAAAATGCATTTTCCTTGTGCATAAAATGCAATTTTTTATATATCAGGAATGAATTTACTTCAAAAACATATTTCATTTTCCATCTCTTCGAAATGCACTTTGGAAATGCATTTTCGTTATGCAGAAAAGGTAATTTTCATCTAGTTGTTGCTTTTGAATCTTTTGTGGGGTAATAATATACTGTGTTTAAATAAATTATTGTAGAATAATCAATACATAGTATAAAACAAAGTCGCTTTTTCTGTCCCTATTTCCCTTTGTATGATTAAATGTATGTATGTATGATTTGATGCGGTTTTTTTAAATAGATAGAGTGATTCAAGAGGAAGGTTTATATGTATAATAACATCCATTAAATAGTGGAGAAATACTGTTATTTTTAAGGTTTTTAATGTGATGTCGTTAATTATCAATTTTTTTCCGCTTACATTACAAACGCAGGCTGAACCCTACGAGATTTATCAAAATAATGTACTAATTATTTGTACACATTGAAAAGGTCTACAGAAAACTCTGCGATGGTATAGATGGTATATGTCTATCTCTTATGGATATCCCACAATAACATTTTTTTGTCATTTACTTTTTACGACAAATAATGGCTAATTTTCGAAGCGATTTTAACCAATACAGCATTAATCCTTATCCAATTAAATAGCTTAAATACATTGTTGATTTAATATAAACCTATATGGTCCTTTACAGCACAAGATTTAAATGAATATTTTCGAAGATATTACAGATTTAAAATTGCGGGACGTAGCGCTTGCGGTGGTAGGTACTGGCCGGCCGGGCGGCGGTAACGTGCCTATAAATAGCGCAACAGAGGCCGCGATTTTCTTTATAGCACTTTTAATTTTGCAGCGATCGGACGCGTTTATTACGAAATTAATCATTATGACGCTACCCTAAGCTGGCGCAGTTGAGATGTTATAAATTTACACCTGTAATTCTTACATAACTAAGTACTCTGACGCCACCGTAAGGTGGCGCAGTTAATATATAATATACCTAACCGATAAATTAGAAAGTACTATAAATAATAGTAAAAACTGGTAACTAACGAGAAAATATGATAAAAAATACAAAAAATTATTCGTAAAAATAAAAAAAAATTGGAAAAAACATTAGTGTTAGGACCCGTGTGAAGTTGGCCCCGATTTTTTAAAATTTCATGTTTTTTTATATGGACCTGTTTGTCCATCGTTTGTCCACGTTTGTCCACCCTTTAGATAATTTTTACCAGCAAGCAATCAAAAGATACAGCCAAAACAAGTTTACGGGGCTAACTTCACGTTTTTTCGAAAAACTTCAAATTTGAAATTTGTTCACACCATACGTTTGTCTATCGTTTGTCCACGTTTGTCCACCAATTAGATTATTTTTACCACCTAATTAAACGACTAAAAACTCCAAAAAACGTGATTGATGGCCCATACATGGTAGTAACTTCCCTAAATCAATATTTGTAAAATTTCTGTATTGCATCCGTTTGTCCATCGTTTGTCCACGTTTGTCCACCCTTTAGATAATTTTTACCAGCAAGCAATCAAAAGATAAAGCCAAAACAAGTTTACGGGGCTAACTTCACGTTTTTTCGAAAAACTTCAAATTTGAAATTTGTTCACACCATACGTTTGTCCATCGTTTGTCCACGTTTATCCACCAATTAGATTATTTTTACCAACTAATTAAACGACTAAAAACACCAAAAAACGTGATTAATGGCCCATACATGGTAGTAACTTCCCTATATCAATATTTTTAAAATTTTTGTATTGCATCCGTTTGTCCATCGTTTGTCCACGTTTGTCCACCCTTTAGATAATTGTTACCAGCAAGCAATCAAAAGATACAGCCAAAACAAGTTTACGGGGCTAACTTCACGTTTTTTCGAAAAACTTCAAATTTGAAATTTGTTCACACCATACGTTTGTCCATCGTTTGTCCACGTTGGTCCACCAATTAGATTATTTTTACCACCTAATTAAACGACTAAAAACACCAAAAAACGTGATTAATGGCCCATACATGGTAGTTACTTCCCTATATCAATATTTTTATAATTTCTCTATTGCATTCGTTTGTCCATCGTTTGTCCACGTTTGTCCAACCTTTAAATAATTTTTACCAACAAGCTCTGAATAGATACAGCCAAAACAAATTTACTGGGCCAGTTTCACGATTTTTCGAAAAACTTCAAATTTGAAATTTGTTCACACCATACGTTTGTCCATCGTTTGTCCACCAATTAGATTATTTTTACCACCTAATTAAACGACTAAAAACACCAAAAAACGTGATTAATGGCCCATATATGGTAGTAACTACCCTATATCAATATTTTTAAAATTTCTCTATTGCATTCGTTTGTCCATCGTTTGTCCACGTTTGTCCAACCTTTAAATAATTTTTACCAACAAGCTCTGAATAGATACCTACAGCCAAAACAAATTTACTGGGCCAGCTTCACGATTTTTCGAAAAACTTCAAATTTGAAATTTGTTCACACCATACGTTATTGTCCATCGTTTGTCCACTAATTAGATTATTGATACCACCTAATTAAACGACTAAAAACACCAAAAAAACGTGATTAATGTCCCATACATGGTAGTAACATCCTTATATCAATATTTTTCAAATTTCTGTATTGCATCTCACAAACTTAAATTTCTACCTCTTTAAATACTGTTGGGAACAATTAAGCATGATTATTTTCCAAAAAAACGACAAAGAATCAAGTACGAACAAACAGCTCGAGCATTTTTACTCCAAATCCAAGTTTGTCCACCTAATAAAAATAAATTTTCACCTTTAACCCGGCATTACACGCGTATCTACTTTTACCATAAGTACACGCGCACGGTCTAAATGACCGCATTAGAAATGTTTATATAAAAAAACGAAAAACAAAAAGCCCATTGGGTATTTTAGAAATGTAATATCAAATAACAATTAAAAAAACTCAACTAGATGTAAAAAAACAATAATACTGATTTTCAGCCCCTTCCATTGCTCATTTTTCTGCGCATGTGTGGAAAAATGGAATAGTGTTTTTTCGGTAAATTGACCTTTAGAAGTTCATAAATTCCCTATTTATGGAACCTTGGAGACTGAATTTGAATATTAGCAGAGTTACAGGCGATTTTCGAAAAATACGGTCTTTTTGACAATTACGCGTGTAACGCCAGGTTAACGTATAATAGTATATTACTTTACAAATGGAGTAAATTGCATATTACAGCTAGTGTGTTTGGGCCATGAGCGAGCTTGCGAGCGAAGGGGCTAAAGAACGAGCTAAATATGCAATTTGATCCTCGAGTGAAGTACTATGCTTTACCCACGACTTACCAAATGGTTTTTTATAAAACTAAAAATAACAAATATAAAATTTAAATTTTGGCATAAGTTGTCAAAAATATTCGATTTCGCAGACAGTTCTGTCTGAAAAATGTCAAATGTTAGTTTAATAAAAAAAGTAATATTTACAATCAGAAATTTTAAAAATATTGATATAGGGAAGTTACTACGACGCATGGGCCATTAATCACGTTTTTTTGATGTTTTTAGTTGTTGTTTAGGTGGTAAAAATAATCTAATTGGTGGACAAACGTGGACAAACGATGGACAAACGTATGGTGTGAACAAATTTCAAATTTGAAGTTTTTCGAAAAATCGTGAAGTTGACCCCGTAAATTTGCTTTCGCTGTATCTATCCAGAGCTTGCTGGTAAAAATTATCTGAAGGGTGGACAAACGTGGACAAACGATGGACAAACGGATGCAATACAGAAATTTTAAAAATATTGATATAGGGAAGTTACTACCATGTATGGGCCATCAATCACGTTTTTTGGAGTTTTCAGTCGTTTAGCTAGGTTGTAAAAATAATCTAATTGGTGGACAAACGTGGACAGACGATGGACAAACGTATGGTGTGAACAAATTTCAAATTTGAAGTTTTTCGAAAAAACGTGAAGTTAGCCCCGTAAACTTGTTTTGGCTGTATCTTTTGATTGCTTGCTGGTAAAAATTATCTAAAGGGTGGACAAACGTGGACAAACGATAGACAAACGGATGCAATACAGAAATTTTACAAATATTGATTTAGGGAAGTTACTACCATGTATGGGCCATCAATCACGTTTTTTGGAGTTTTTAGTCGTTTAATTAGGTGGTAAAAATAATCTAATTGGTGGACAAACGTGGACAAACGATGGACAAACGTATGGTGTGAACAAATTTCAAATTTGAAGTTTTTCGAAAAAACGTGAAGTTAGCCCCGTAAACTTGTTTTGGCTTTATCTTTTGATTGCTTGCTGGTAAAAATTATCTAAAGGGTGGACAAACGTGGACAAACGATTGACAAACGGATGCAATACAGAAATTTTACAAATATTGATTTAGGGAAGTTACTACCATGTATGGGCCATCAATCACGTGTTTTGGAGTTTTTAGTCGTTTAACTAGGTGGTAAAAATAATCTAACTGGTGGACAAACGTGGACAGACGATGGACAAACGTATGGTGTGAACAAATTTCAAATTTGAAGTTTTTCGAAAAAACGTGAAGTTAGCCCCGTAAACTTGTTTTGGCGGTATCTTTTGGTTGCTTGCTGGTAAAAATTATCTAAAGGGTGGACAAACGTGGACAAAGGGATGCAATACAGAAATTTTACAAATATTGATTTAGGGAAGTTACTACCATGTATGGGCCATCAATCACGTTTTTTGGAGTTTTCAGTCGTTTAACTAGGTTGTAAAAATAATCTAATTGGTGGACAAACGTGGACAGACGATGGACAAACTTATGGTGTGAACAAATTTCAAATTTGAAGTTTTTCGAAAAAACGTGAAGTTAGCCCTGTAAACTTGTTTTGGCTGTATCTTTTTATTGCTTGCTGGTAAAAATTATCTAAAGGGTGGACAAACGTGGACAAACGATGGACAAACGGATGCAATACAGAAATTTTAAAAATATTGATATAGGGAAGTTACTACCATGTATGGGCCATCAATCACGTTTTTTGGAGTTTTTAGTCGTTAAACTAGGTGGTAAAAATAATCTAATAGGTGGACAAACGTGGACAGACGATGGACAAACGTATGGTGTGAACAAATTTCAAATTTGAAGTTTTTCGAAAAAACGTGAAGTTAGCCCCGTAAACTTGTTTTGGCTGTATCTTTTGATTGCTTGCTGGTAAAAATTATCTAAAGGGTGGACAAACGTGGACAAACGATTGACAAACGGATGCAATACAGAAATTTTACAAATATTGATTTAGGGAAGTTACTACCATGTATGGGCCATCAGTCACGTGTTTTGGAGTTTTTAGTCGTTTAACTAGGTGGTAAAAATAATCTAACTGGTGGACAAACGTGGACAGACGATGGACAAACGTATGGTGTGAACAAATTTCAAATTTGAAGTTTTTCGAAAAAACGTGAAGTTAGCCCCGTAAACTTGTTTTGGCGGTATCTTTTGGTTGCTTGCTGGTAAAAATTATCTAAAGGATGGACAAACGTGGACAAAGGGATGCAATACAGAAATTTTACAAATATTGATTTAGGGAAGTTACTACCATGTATGGGCCATCAATCACGTTTTTTGGAGTTTTCAGTCGTTTATTTAGGTGGTAAAAATAATCTAATTGGTGGACAAACGTGGACAAACGATGGACAAACGTATGGTGTGAACAAATTTCAAATTTGAAGTTTTTCGAAAAAACGTGAATTTAGCCCCGTAAACTTGTTTTGGCTGTATCTTTTGATTGCTTGCTGGTAAAAATTATCTAAAGGGTTGACAAACGTGGACAAACGATGGACAAACAGGTCCATATAAAAAATCATGAAATTTTAAAAAATCGGGGCCAACTTCACACGGGTAGTGTTAGGCGGTGCGAAGTTCGCCGGGTCCGCTAGTTTTATTATAAAAATAAAACTTTGTTATTAATAAATTTTCTTTTTTTTGCAGGTAGGTCCCGAACGAGATTAGCGAGGACTAACAGGTATTGTGCCACTAGTTGTAAGAAACTTAGCTTTTTTGTGTTTAGGCACTTAATTTGTTTTAACAACTTATTAATATGCAATTTTTATGTTACAGGTACATCATGCGAACTTTCCATCTATGAGTGGTTTATCTCAGTTTCTTTTTTCCTTCCTCTTTTATTTTTAACAATACGAGGTGTGTTCAAAAACTAGGAAGATATACATTCTTATTTATTAATTAAAATCTACATTAGTTTCTTTTTAATAATCCCTTTTGTATACAATACATTTGTGCCATCGCTTTTTTCAATCCTTGAACCAATTCTTATCAATAATCAATAGTTTCGGAAGAAACTTCGCTGACACACATCTAATGCCAAAATCATTGACGACTGATATGCCAAAATCCTCAGCAACTTCTCTTATGGTAATTCGACGATTTTTTAAAACAATTTCTTTCACAGCTTCCATGATATCTTCTGTTGTTGATGTACTGGGTCGTCCAGAGCTAAATTCCTCATTAGCATTTTCTCGACCTTCTTGTAAGAGTTTGTGACACTTGTAAACACTTTTTTTACAGTCTTACCATACTCACCTATCAACATGTCTTTACTTTAGAGATTTGATTTTTCATACAATACTTTTGTAAATTACCGAGCAGATCTCGTTGCCCATAAAATTTGAAGTCATCTTACGTTTTGAACACACCTCGTAAAATGCAACTTATTTTGTGTATTTCTTGAGTAAATTTTTTATTTGATTCGTTTTTGAATGTATTTCTGAAATATTTTTTTCTTAAAATCTTCTTTTATAAACTAGTTTGTTTTATTATGTTTTTGTAGTTTACCGATATCATCTATCCTTATTTCTATTTTTGTTTCTTGTAGTTTTGTTGTTTTTTGGTTAATATTTTTTAATTAATTTTTCTAAATTTGTTCACTTTTTTATACTCTCTTATATTGGCTTTTTATCGTAGAAACTGAGATATCGTAGTGTCATTTAAACTGTTTTAGGTATTTTTTTAATTCCACAGATATTTCTTTCATCATCAAATGAATGATTTGCAGTGATATAAAAATGGTAAGAGTTTTTGATGTGAATATACCTACTCTTTGCAACTAAAAGCACATATTCTAAACGTGATTTTGTCAATGTGATCTAAATTAACGAAAAATGAATTATACATTTATAAATCCAACAAAATTTTATAACCAATCCACTATAAATATTTATAGATTGTTATATATATATAACTAAACTAATTACCGATAGAAATCCGATATAAAACAGTAACATGAACTTGAAAATAACGTAATTAAATTGGAAACTTGTTATATGACAGAACGACTAACAGTAAGAGTTTTACAGTAAACCAATGATAAAAAGGAAACTATTTACTGACTCGTCTACATCAATTATTGGTCTCAAAAGACCTCTATTATATGTAATATAAAATTTCTTAGTTGATACCTTAACAAATTTACTTTCTTTGCATTTTATATATAGACCATATGGTTTAACGATTATATCGATACATTTTATGACAAAACGGTAATATTTGTACATATGCTTCTTTTTTTTTTTAAGAAAAAAACTGACTTATTTATTACCTTTATTAACTTGCCGAATATTAATAACTCATAATAACAAAAATTATTAGGTACGTAAAACATATGTTGATAAATATATTTTACTAGCTGACCCGGCCAATTTTGTTATCTTTTTCTCATTAACCGTTTTTAAATTATTTACGACTAGCTGTACCCCCGATGTAGTTTGCGTGGAGTGTTGATTGTTATATAAAAATTTCTCCCCCGAATTCGTTAAAGGGGTGGGGGAAGAAATTTTTATATGCCAGATGTTAAGTTGAAAGAAGACAAATACATCTGTGAAAACCGCATTCGAATCGGAACGGTAGTTTTAATGTGATGCGCGCACAAACATACAGACAGACAGACAGACAAAAAAATCTAACCACATTTTTGGGTTCTATTTCGATGTAGTAACACCTCCCGCTAATTATTTTTTAAATAACTTTAATGTACAGAATTTTCATTTCTACAGATTTATTATATGTATAGATTATTCTTCACGCCCCCGCATGTCCCCATGTGGGTGAAATTTTCTAAAATCCGTTCACAATAATTGACCTCAAAATTATAAATATAACTATTGTGCAAAGTTTCAAACCTGTAGGACTTATAGATTTTAATTTTTATTTTTTTTTTCACGCCCCCGCAACTCCCCTGTGGGTGAAATTTTGTAAAATCCGTCGACAGTTAACCTCCAAATTATACAAATAACTAATGTTGCACACGCGACGGAAGCTTAACAAATGTAGTAACTTATCCCGTTTTCCCAACATTTCCCTTCACTGCTCTGCTCCTATTAATTGTAGCGTGATGAAAAGTATCCTATAACCAGCACAGGAGTATGAAAAATAATTGTACCAAGTTTCGTTAAAATCGGTCCAGTAGTTTTTGTTTCTATAGCGGTTATACAGACAGACAGACAGACAGACAGACAAAAATTTTACTGATTGCATTTTTGGTTTCAGTATCAATCCCTTATCATCCCCTGATAGTTATTTTGGAAATTTATTTCATGTACAGAATTGACCTCTCTACGGATTTATTATAAGTATAGAAGATAGATTTTGTCTCGTTTTTTTAGAGTTTGTTATTTTTATAATATTTTCTCGGTAGTTTCCAGGTTTTAACTATTTTTCTTTCGTTGTATTTTGTCATTTCTCGATTAGATATATTAGATTTTAAGTGCGCCACCTTACGGTGGTGTCATGGTAATTAATTTAATCAGTTTTCCTCGTTTAAATATATGAGATACCAACTGCGCCACCTTTCGGTGATGTCATAGTATTTAATTAAGTGAGAATTGCTGGTCTAAATATTTGAGATATCAATTGCGCTACCTAACGTTGGCATCATGTTACTTAATTAACGTTTCAAGATACTGCTAGACTATTTGAAACGTTTCCACAGACTTTTTAGCTCTCATTCTTCTTCTGTACTCATTGTAACATCTCCATAGATGTCTTTAATGTCTTAACTGAATTTTAACCTTGTAAAGTCTCTCATATACCAAAACTCTTCAGCAGTCTCTAGAGTATTCTACAACATCTTCACAAACTGCTGACTTTCTTATTACAACTTTTTAACGTCTTTGTCTAGGTCTTGTGTTTTTTTATATCTTCGGAGGCTTTCTTGACATCTCAAAATACTTCTGGGCTCTTTGATAAAGTCTCCAAAGAACTTTTCAACAAACCTCCCTCCTTCTGTACTTGTTGTAAAATCTTCAGCTTTGACTTTCTTGTAAGAAAGTTTCTCATAATTCAACAATCTGTAAAGTATTCTACAACAAATTTCAGAAACTACTAACTTTCTTATACCTAAATGACCCCAAAAAGGTTGTAACGTCTTTATCTATAGTTCTTACATTTATTAATATTTTCACAATGTTTTTTATCATCTCAAGATACTCCTAGACTCTTTGAAACTCTTTGAGGCTTTTTTCTCCTCCTTCTAGACATCTTCATGGTCTCAGCTCTCAGCTGTATTCTACAACCTTTTTACAGATTTTGGTAACGACTCCATAGATATTTTTAAAGTCTTTCTTGCCATTTTTAAAATCACCAAATGCTTTTTTAGCGTCTCAAGATCGTTATATACCCTTTAAAACATTTACAGGGACTTTTTCGTTAATTCTCTATGTACCTATTTCTTGACTCTTTGGAGCTTAGTAAAATTTTCAAAATGTAATCCAAATATTTTTGAAAGCCTATTAAAGCTTTCTGGTTTCAATAATCTACTACTTTATTTATTTATTTTATATATTCGATTTCATTATCCTTCTCTATGTACTTCTAGTAATCTTTTATTTATATTTTAATGAAACGATCCGATCCATTCTAAGTATTAGTTTCTTGTTTAATCACCTTAAGGAATCTGTATTTCATTGAACTTTTGAAATAATTTAAAATTAAAGCGAACTGTTGTGTTTCGTTTAATATAATTTTAATCAAAAACTACTGAAGTGAGAAATAAGTAAACTAAGAAATTTTATGGGAACCTCCAAACAAAGTAGTGAATAGTAACATCCGCGAAAATTAGCATGAACAAATACTTAGATACCAGTTTTAAGAGAAATATAAAAAAACATGCTCTGGGAAACGAACAAAACAACGTTTTGGTAATGGACTTGTTTTATAAAATACTTATAGAGTGTGGAAGAATTTTATTTCCTATTGTGACGTAGAAAAGAATTTTACACTTTTACCTAAAAAACGCAAAGAATTAGATGCGGGTAATTATATAAATGTGGAAAAAAAAGTGAGAGGTGTCAAGGGACACCCGGACGGAACGAAGTTCCTTTCGACTAATTAGTGAAGGAATTGTAATTTGTAAACACAACAGAGAGTTTGTACATACATAAGCATTTATTATCGTTTGTATAAAATCTCTACTTACCTAACTCTATCAGTAATATCCGGAACTTGTGCAGAAACACTGTCAGGATACATTAATGTTTTTATTTTCTATTATTTTAATATTTATTATCTACAAAAAACCTGTATAAACTTAACAAAGTCGCGACACTACTACACTGTTCAAAGCAAAATAGAAAAAAAAAATAGTAAATCCACTATTTTCAACAGTTCGTTTCTTTTAACAAAAGTGTCCATTTATACAATACCACAGGATTAGAGAATATACATCTACCTAGAATTACTTTTTATTTCAATTTAATTTAAAACAGGAATTAACAATTTAATACAAAATTTTAAAATTAAAATATTTGACAGTAACTGACAGTTAAGGTAATTTGACGTAGGTACCTAACTAGTCAAGTTAAGAACTATTTTTGAAATGTTTATGAATTTATTGATTTATAAAAACAGAAGAAAATAAAATATAATACTATTATAGGTACTTATTTTTTTCTACAGTATTTTCTTTTAATTTAAATTAGTGTCTTTTTAATTGTACTTTTATTAGTATTTTTTATATTAGTGGTTTCCTATTTAAATAAAGATAGGTATATCTATCTATGAGAGAGAGAGAGAGACAACATGCGTATGTCGTGTCGTGACAAATTTTGGTATGAATGTTTTTGGCTAGCTCCTAGCGTCAGTCGTAACTGTTCGTAACGCCCGAAAGGGAACTTCGTTCCAAAAACCATCTGTGTAGATACAGATAATTTTATATTCAAATTCAAAAATCTGATCATTCCATAACATTTTTTTATACAATTATCCAAAATTTACCTAGAGATGTCAAAAAAGGCAGTAACATCATTGGATTTCAAGAAATAATTTGTATAGTTTATGTGGGATCTAGCCATGTGCCTCAAAAAGGAAACGTTTGACCAGTTTTCAGTTATAGAGCCGAAATATTAACCCTCACAAAAAAGACAGTAAACATGATTCGTGTGACTTTGAGAGCCATGGAATGGCGGATGTTGGGTATCTTTCTTAGAGACCGAATCCCAAATGAAGAAATACGTCGCAGATCAAAAACAACAGAAATTATCAAAAGAATCACGACGCTGAAATGGAATTGGGCAGGACACGTTGCAGATCACGAAACAACCGATGGACTAAACGTATTATAGATTGGAGGCCAAGACAAAAAGTACATCGGAGCAGAAGCCGCCCACTAACCAGATGGACCGATGATCTAAAGCGAAACTGGATACGAACCTCGCAAAATAGAGATAGATGAAAGAAGCTGAGGGACACCTATGTCCAGCAGTGGACGCATATTATGGATTGTCGATGTTGATGATGCTTTAAATTTCGACAATAAAAGTTTTAGTTGCTAATTTAAGATATTGTGTTCTTAGCAAGAAACCAAGATATACTTTTCCGTAGATTTTCGATGCGCTAGTTCCAAATTTGGATCAGAATTTTCCTATCGAATTTAAAATATTCTAACCTAAAACCTGTAAAGCTACAAGAGCTAACATATGAGGTCTTAAACCTAAAATGATCTATTAGTCATATCTACCGTTTGTCAGACTCCTAATCACCTATGCTGAGCTGGTTTGGTTGAAAAACAAGAGACAATAATAGAGATTCAAAAGTTACAAAAACTTACTGGCTCAATGCGATCGTATCCTAGTGCGGCCTTGGAGGTAATTGGATACCTTTCTCTCTTGTATTTAAATGTATGGAGGATGTTTCTGCAAAGTGTTCATACGTTAACAAGAACTAAGTATCTGAAACCCGACGATCTCACAGGACAGCTTGGGATTCTAATAGACGGAACAACCCAATTCATGAAGATGTCTACAGAGAGACATTATTTCTCCAAAACATCAAATGTTAGTCTAAAACACCAGAAGGAGTAACTGTGTTTTTAAGCTTTCAATAGCCCTGGGAAACACTCCTACAATCTTTCTTGCTGAGCTATTACCAATTGACTTCTGTGCTTAAAAGTGCCTTAAAAAACACCTCAAATCACTCAAAATATTTATTTGCTCCGATAGTCAACCTGTTTTGAAGGTTCTACAATCTACTACGTTAAAACAGCCTGGAACTGCTAACAGTCTCTTAAGCAACTGGCTATGGGTACCAAGTTACAAAGATTGGTGACAGTCTCGCAAAAGAAGAACTACTATTACTTTTATCGGACCTTAACTTTTTTGTGGTTTTTCGAGATTTCTCATTATAGATGAAGTTGAGAAAAATTCAGTGCACCATATTGGAAAAACACTCTAAACTAAAGACTTTATGACTTTCCAGATATAGGAAAATTTGTACAATTAAAATTGTAATTTCTCAGTGAAAAAATACACTTAACGTCATTTGAGAAAGGAAGACCTTTACTTTAAGATGCTTTCTTACTTCCTGAAGGAAAATCAAATTCATAAAGCTACATAATCTGCCAAAAGCAGCGTATCAAGATATTTGAAAATACTGACATGGTTAGATTTTGACATTTTGTTGGCCAGTGTTATACTAAAATTTAATCTAGGACAAAACGAAAAGTGTATTTTTACATTGAAAGACTCTTTAATTATATCATTAAGGTTATTCATGTTTTTAAATATACCGCTAGGACTATTAACTAAAAAACAGCGTTAAGTAGGTTCCTAATTACGATAAATTGGACACCTATCACCACATAATTTCCTTTTTGACACGTTCATTCGCAGCTTTTTATAGCTTAAAAGTAAGTTTATTGGTGTATTTAAAAAGCTTATATCTTTTTTATTTAGCAACATGTTGTTGGAAATATTTTATGATCTTCTGTCGCCTAAAGACAGGTCGATTCGTTCCACTTTGTGTTTTAAGTTTAAATTTAAAGCTGAATAATCTAAAGAAACAATAATATGACATCTTTATTTGGTGAAAATTGAATGATACATCGAAAAAATGGTAACTCAATAAAATAATTAAATAATAAGAACAACTTTTTATTGGAAATAGGCAATAAGCTAAAAAATATAAAATAGAAAAGGCAATTAGAAACCTAATAAAGCGGACCATTTAATATTTGGTGGAATACGAAAATGAGCTTGCAAATGGTTGATGGTAAACAGAAATTAAACTAATGACGAACATTTGCTGGAACAGCGAAATAAGTTAATATTGGCAGATGAAACAGAAAAACCAAGGACATAGTCATGTAAAAAATAACACTAGGCAGATCTTAAACTTTTTAAATATAAAGTCTAAATTTAATATAAAAATTAATTAGCATCCAAGCGTATATAGTGTTTTAACGCTAAAATCTAAAAAATCTACATACCAATTGAAGTACTATACAAAAAACACAAATAAGTCCAAAATTTATCAGCGAATCCATCACTGCCACTTTTTATATTTCAAAGTCAACCACAATACATCAACGAATGTAATTTACAAATGAACTAAACTTAAGTTTATTATCCCAAATATCAAGATTCGCTAATTTAACTTTTTATCAATTTAATTTAGTTTAAGAATTTCCTCACTATATACGCAGTAAAAGACCGGTAAATATCGCGGGCACCGCTTGAGAACCAGAACCACTAGTAAGTCTTCTTGTAAAACTGAAACTGCGATGATTTTCAATAGTTCTTCGTGTCTAATGTGTGTGGATGTTCCGCCCCGCTACGCTAGAAAAACTTGAAGGTACTACTGTAGAGGGTACTGTTAGATATCACTAAACCCGATCCGCGGGAGTACCATCTGACTCAGATGATGACGGATGGTGTTTAAGGGATTCGACGATGAGGAAAGCGCGATAACAAGTCATTTTTTTCATAATATAAGTAATAAATTTACCTCAAATTTAAAAATGAGCCAAAATGATTATTCATAAAAATTCCAACTATTTGTTCCTGAAATTAACAAGTGTAAACAAACTCTAGTACTCCGGTCAAATTAACTTCAAAAATAGGGGTAACGTTACATTAATTCGCCTAAATCTAAAAATTGCCAGGAATGTTAGGAACACTAGTATAAATAATTTGTCAAAAGCCCCATCGATCCGACGCCGAAGTGTGCAAAAAAATTATTCAAGATTAAATGTTACGGTTTTTTGCATTTTTCAGCTAAACGGCAAATTTTATCATAAAAATAGGTGAGACAAAAATTAATCATTATGCGATTGTCCATTTCAGAGATAAGACGATTTAAAAAGTCGAAAATGTTGTATGAAGACAGATGGAGGTATTGCTCGAGGGAGAAGTACAAAAGACAGTGTAATAAGTAAATGGGTTTATAGTATGCATGCAATGAATACTATTTGTAAAGGGTGGGAAGATCTTGCTAATGTTAGAATGGATACAACAGATCACAATGTTGGTGCAAGTTATTCACGAGTAAAGAAAGATTTTAAAGACATAGAAAACCTTCTGCAGTGCTTTTCATTGCATTATCCGTTTCCAGAGATTAACAAAATTATATCTAATGGCAATGGACTCGTTGGTGATGATAAAATTAACTGTGATAAAGCTCGTGAATCACCATGGAATTCGCTTTCTTCTTTCTCTATACGGAGCTCCAACAAAAATTAAGTGCATAGATAAGTTTCGATACTCATCTTTTGTAAAAAATATTCATAAAAAAACGAATCCAGCTAGCTTCTCTTCCTCCTGCTCATCAACATCTATTTCGAGTATATTATCAAGTTCAAGTGTGGCTTGTAATAAACTAAACCCAGATGATTGGGGCTGGAAGTTAATCAACGATATATTGGAACCAGTTCACACTTTACTCCCACTTGCGGCTGCAAAAAAGTTGGATTGGTTTGTTCATTAGCATGTATCAGTTGTCCAGGCCAATCGTGCTCCAATGTGGAATCGCCAGTAGAAGAGGATTTTTATGATGTAAGCGAGGAGACATCTGATGAATCACTCTTTGAACAATTCACTTGTACCCAGCAGGAAGAAGAAGAAGACGGCATGGTTGAAGGTCCATTAAACGATTATCAGTCAGATGAATAATTTACCCAAATTAGTCATAACCTACACCACTTGAATCTTCTCCAATAGTACTATTTTCAATTACATACAATATTTTTAACTCAATAGAACAATAGATCGTGGAATAGGCCTACTGGGGAAACCACGTTAAAAAAACGCGCCAAGTGCACTACCTCACGGGTGGTGCGGAAATGTGTACATATTATGAAGAACACATTTTCGACTTTTTAAATCGACATATCTCTGAAATGGTGACTCTTAGGAAAAAAGGTGTAGACACTTTGGAAGTATCGCTCGCTTTTGTGTAAAATCTTAAGGCGGTTTACAGAATACATCTACTTACCAAGTGTCAACAGTGTAGTTCTTAAAGTTTTGGACAGACAGACATAACGAATCTATAATGGTTCCGTTTTTAGCCATTTGGCTACGGAACCTTAAAAAGTACAGTAACTTTTGAACCTTCGTACATTATTGATAATGTAGGTAAATATTATATATACTTAGTAATGACTAGGCGAAATAAAGAGTTATAATAATTCAATATTAGAATAGATCAGATTATAAAGTAATCATAATATACATTACATGAGGAAAATATGTTTTTTTTTCTACATTAATTATTTCTAGAATAATTAGGTATAGTATTCATGCATCGAGAATAAATATGTAGATCAATCCACAGTTAAGTTATAAGGTGTAATTTAATCTGGGTTATCATCATTAAATAATCAGCAAAACTGCGTAATATAATTATGATTCAAATACTTTAAATGTAGGTTTACGTGTCTCTGCTAATGAAATTTCTTGTAAATCTCTTCTATGAGTACGTGTAAATCTATAAGAAATAATCGAATAACAGAATTTAAAATAATAATGAATACTATTAAAAAGGATGAATGGGCTCAGAAGGCTCACCAGAGGCGAGCTCTTTTCTTAAACAGAAGGGTTTATGATGGCAGACCGAGTGATCAATACTAATAAGTATAAGAAATTTATATACGCAAAAAATTGGGCATTAAAGTTTCATAATCATAAAATAATAAGAAGAAAACGAAGAAAAGTTATTCTAGTAATACTAATACTTTGAAGCTGTGTTTCTACTATCGTTTTTTCCTTTTTTAAAACACTTTAATTTTTATCCATTCTAATTTTCACCTATCCTATAAATATTTTTAATCATTTACTTACTTAACAATAAACGCTAAAACAACAGTACCATAATACTCTCAAAAAAAATCAGATTATCATTAGATAACAAGGCATAATCTCACGGTTATGTAAATAATTTATAAAGTTCAGAGACAAAAAGGAGGTTAAAAAAAACGTGCAAAACGCATATAAATCTTCTGCCAAATTAAGCACGTACTCGCATCTTACAGTACTGTAACACATAACCATAATTTGGGAATCAGTCTAGTAAGAAAAACTTGGCCAAAAACGGTATATTTCAACATAAAATATGAATGTCGGTTGCAAGGAGACGATGAGCAAGTACCGTATTTTTGTCTCTATTGTCTTTCTCCTTCAATTGCACAGAATAATTACTTGATCCACTTTTAGTACTAGACTAATTTAATTTCGTGTTACTGATTTATCTTTTATCGGTATCTTTTTATTACGGGTGGTTATCAAATGGAATATCTTAATCAAATTTTTATGATATAAAAATTATTTATTTTCACATCCTCAAATCAAATAATCAACAAGTAAAAGTTGAAATTAAATTAAACAAATTACTTTTACTGCACTCACTAATACTGCTATTTAAATTGAGTTTTCATTTTGTAAAAAAATCTATTTTAAATAGTTTTGAAGTGATAACTTCTTATGCGAGGGTAAACTGCTTTGTAACGTAACACGAACTACTGTAGTTCGCAGACTGTCAACCAGAAAGCAACTTCTGAAGATGCCAACCGCTCGTGTTGGCGAAACGTCAAGTCAACATGACAATCGACGCCGGCCTAATAGCCCAAAAACCATTGATACATTAGACAATGCCCGCGAAAGCCTTTCACAGTTTAGTTTTTGCTATTTTAAATATGTGATATAGTTAGGGTACATTTTTATATCACTAAGTTTATCTTCATGAATAAAACACTGTTTTATAGGGTAATTAACTAATCTTCCAACAACCATATAATGGTTTTATATGTGAATAATGCAAACAAAGAAGTAAAATTAAAACAATTAAAAAAATTTCCATATTATGTAGATTACTAATTCTTTCTATTGGATTATGTAGGTCATTTTGACACTTGTTCGCAGTTGGTTACAATAAATGATGTGAGATGTGTATTTTCCTATAGTTTCAGAAATTTTTATGCCAGACAAAAAGGAATGAAACTTTCGAAATTTTCTATTTATCCCCACTATTCTTATTAGGGACGAGTATCTCCAGTATAATGTAATATGTTTGTACGCTTTTAAAATGAATCCAATTCACTTTCCATAAATTTTATATACATATATAGACCGTATAATATACAGTGTGTATCAGCCAAATGGAATAAATTCGATAATAAATAAATGAGAGCATGTTCGAAAAAACACTCGGACATGTCGAGTGGTATTTTTAGTTGTGCATTTTTTTTAATAATTTTTTTTTATACAAGGTGTGTCATGTAACAGGTGACCTATACCGAATTTGTTATTTTAAATATTATTTAATTTTTGGATTCTTCAGAAATTTCTAGACATATTTCACGTACAATGTCCTATACCTATCTTCAACCGTTTTAAAAATATTAAGTGTTTTCAGATTTATTGCAAAAATTTAAATTAAAAAAATGGCCCTTGGTAAGCCAGGCAGCCAGGCGCATCAGTAGATTTATATTAATTGAATATATTAAAAGTATACGTTTCAGAAAAAAATGTTTTAGATAAAAGTTGTAGTTCTCTTTAAGACAAAAAGTCCCCTAACATTTTTTTGTACAGGGTGAAGTAAAAAAGTTACGAATTTTTTTCCATTTTGATTTGATGTCACGCTCAAACGGCTTTACCGATTTGGTCCATTAACGAACTCGACCGAGATTTTGGGACGATTGATTTTTGTACCAAATTTCATTTCGACTTGTTAAGAAATGCGACCGCTATCGTGTCCACAGATTTCGAAACTTTTGAACGGAAGCTGTTTTTGAGGTCAGGGGGGCCCAAAACGAAAAACTGTAGTGAAATTTTCCCGAAGTCGTGACCTGCGAACCAGCTGAATAGTAGATATAAATCTACTAAAGAAAATTCTTTGATAACAAAAATTCAGTACCACACACTCAATGCCTATTTCCCATTTAGGTTTTTAGAATGTGCAAGTAAAAAAAAACATTTCAGTGTTTCTTGTTTACTGATGGAATAAAAAAAAACTATTAAATACTTTTAATTACTTTGGTCAAATCGCCTGGCCTTAGCAAATTGTTGTCTGACTGTATGACAGTAGTTGTCAGTATTAAAGTGGCTTGAATTTCGTTAACTGCATATCAGAAAAATGGTTCATTTAACAGAAATGCACAAAATAACAATTCTACAAATGATTGGTTATGGAGATAAAACACGAACACAACTAGAAGTTGCTCGCTCATTTCATGACAAATTCCCAAATTTGCCGTCTATTTCCCAAGGAACAATTAGCAAAATAGAAAATCAGTTTCGTAAGCTTGGACATGTAAGACAGATAAAAAAAACTGCTAACAATGCAATAAGGTCTGATACGAAATTGGACATTATGCTTGAGTTTGAGGTAAACCCACATACTTCTAGCAGAAAAGCAGCCCCACTATTTGATGTTAGCCATTCGTCGATTATTCGAACACTAAAACAAAATAAAATGCAGCCCTATAAAATGATACCAACTTAGGAGCACATAGAAGACGATTTTGATAGGAGAACGTATTTTTGTGAACAAATGATGGCAATGTTAGAGAAAATGTGGTCCAATTAGAAAATGTTTTGTTTTCTGATGAGTGTACCTTTACCCTTCACGGTCATATTAATCGTCAAAATTGCCGCTATTGGTCTAGGGAAAATCCTCACTGGATGAGAGAAGAACATACGCAATACGCTGAAAAGGTTAATGTTTGGGCAGGAATTGTTAGTGATCATATTATAGGTCCCTTTTTCATTGATGGCAATTTGAATGGCGATAATTATTTAGCACTACTCCAAAACGATGTTGTGCAAACTTTGAGAAACTTATATCCTAATCCAGTAAACCCACAAGCTCCAGCGAATATGTTATGGTTTCAGCAAGATGGAGCACCGCCATATTACCAAGTCAATGTCCGGCAGTACCTCAATCAAATATTTCCAAATCGATGGATAGGAAGGCGAGGATCCTTGAATTGGCCAGCGCGATCTCCTGATCTGACGTCATTAAACTTCTTCTTATGGGGCTATGTCAAAAGTATTGTATACCAAACTAAACCCGTCGACTTAGCTGACTTAAGAAGACGAATAACGCTTGCGATAAGATCGGTTACGCCTGAGATGTTAAGCAACGTTAGAAGAAATTTCTATTTAAGATTAGGATGTTGCCAAGACGTTCGCGGCGAACATTTTGATTATCTCCTACATTGATATAATAAAATATTTTTGTTTTTTACGTTATTTAGAAATAAAAAGTATTACATTTTAGTTCTTTGTTTTATAATTAAAATTTTTGCAATAAATCTAAAAACAATTAATATTTTTAAAACGGTTAAAGATAGGTATAGGACATTGTACTTAAAATATGTCTAGAAATTTCTGAAAAATCCAAAAATTGAATATTATACAGGGTGTTCTATTTAAAATAACAAATTCGGTATAGGCCACTGTTGCATGACACACCATGTATAAAAAAATTTATTAAAAAAAATTGCACAACTAAAAATACCACTCGACATGTCCGAGCGTTTTTTCGAACATGGCCTCATTTATTTATTATCGAATTTATTCCATTTGGCTGATACACACTGTATATAAAGGAACTACAAAGTTTTATTTCAAACTACTAGAACCAGTTGTTAGGTATTAGTATAGATGTTATAATAAACATTTTAAACTTTTTTTTTAAATCACTTTGTGTTGTATTTTTTAGTATTCTATTATTGTTTATATACATACTACAAAATATGTATGCGGATTTGACGGTTCCATCATAAATTTCAATACATTTAGGTACACAGGTGTCGACAAAAGTAACATCTTTATGGAAGAAATAATGTATATTACATTTTTTATGATAATAGATTTCTGTTATCTAATTATTATAGAGTTAACACATAAACTATTATATTTATATAATATCCTGTTAAAACTGTTAAAACTATAAAAAAATATACACAGTTGATATAATCATCAACTATCTTTAATTATTGTTCTTTTCAAAAATTAATATTTCTAGAAAATTTGTTCTTATTGCTAACAAGTAATTAACAAAACTGTACATCCACAGTTAACTGAACATTTACAAATACTATTCATATATATATTTTTTAAATTTAATTTAATTAGTCAGTACAATTACGCGTGACAGCGCATCTGTCGGTAAAACTAATATACCCACTCGTATTTTGTCAAGTAATTTGTCGCATAATTAAAAACTAGATAACAGAAATTTTGGTCGTCTTAAAATCAGCCTTGCAGAAAGTAACATCGACCTAGTTATTCATTATATAAAATTCAAAATTTTTGCAACAGTAGCGCACACAATAGTTTTTAATAAAAATATTAAAAATGTAATGAACCTAAGGAAATTATTTGATCAATAATACTAAAAATAAATCGCAAAAAAAACGTGTGCGTCTCGGGACGCGCGACAGTAGTGATAAGTTGAACTATTTTATATTGAAATTGTTTAACTTGTTTTTGTTTTGAAAATAAATTTAAAGATTTAAAGCTGTTTTTAATCTATATTGTTCACAATGTTATTGATAAATCGAATTATATTAAACTTACCTTTCGTTAGGAGATTCTGTGATGATCCGAGGATCATCTTCTGCTTGTTTCATTATATATTTTATAATCACTGTCATCACAATTTCGGTAACAGTTTAAGGTTATATTCTCACTGTCAACATTATTTCTATTGCATACTGAACACTGAGTAGAGAGAGGGGGAAGGGTCTATCCGAAATACGGCTATCGCTGTGGGTTAAAGTGAGAAAGGAGTAGCTTGCCTACTAGACATAATGGCACCGTAACGCGTTACGTTACAAAGCAGTTTACCCTCCCATAAGAACTTATCACTTCAAAAAGGTAATGAAAATTTTAAAATTAGTTATTTTAGTTATCTTCTTATTGTTACAGTGTATGAAAGTTCAAATACTTTAACACATAAAATATCAGTATTCAAGTCATTTTTGTATAGTACAGAACGGTTTAGACTGATTGATGACGTCATTTATTGCAATGATAAATAAAGTGGGGCTTAAAACTCTGCCTTGTCTTAATCCTTCGTTTGTATTGAAACTCTCTGAATGTATATAATTATTAATTTTTTCGTAGATACTTCTGATTCCTTTGGTATGTTTGCCTTTTTGCTAGACTTTCACATTTTTTTTGTGAGACAGAGTCAAAAGCTTTTTCTAGATCTAGGAAAGTCATGTATATCTATAATTTTTTAATTAAGGCTTTTTTTAATATTTTTTAATCTTTTTTCAAGTATTTTTTCATGTTTGCAGTACGTTACTCAGTAACGTTATTTCTCTATAATTTTCACATGTCCTGGGATCTCCTTGCTTTAGAATCATCAGGTTTCATATGACTGATCCAACATTTGTTTAAAAGTGCTCTTAACATTCCTTTTCCCGTGTTGCCTAAGATTTTTAACATTTTTACTGTTATCCTATCATATCCGGCCGCTGTTCCTTTTTCCAAACTTCTTATTGGCTCTTCTTCTTCTTCCAAGGTTATTTTGTCCCTACCTTCATTCCTCGTGTTGACTAGTTTATTTTTTTCTTCTGTTGGTGTTTTTGTTCCTTACTAATTAGTAGTTCTTCAAAGTGCTCTTTCCATGTCTCCATAATTTTAAAGTCTTCGGTTAGCAACATTTCGTTTTTGTCTTTTATCTGCATCGTATTTTGGTTTTTATCATTTCTCGATGTTTTTACTGTTTTATAGCACAGTTTTTGATTTGCTTTACTGTCAGATTCCGTTTTTATGGCCTTTTTATTAAAATTATTATCGCCTGCTTTGAACTTCTTTAACTGTATAGGTACAGCCGTGTAAAATCTTGTTGCGTTAAATTACAGTGAATTAAATCTGTTTATGATAGTATTCTTCCTGGTATAAAAATTTGCATGCGGTTGAAATAACATAACCTATTTATTTTTTAATGTTAGTATCTATAATACCGGTGCTACATCTACTGTTTTCATGGAGAAGTTCAGGAAGGTCGGTATTTCATATGAAATTTTCAATTTATTAGATTTACTATGTATATTCATAGAGGCAAAAAATAATATCGTACTGGGAAAAGTCAAGTAGCTTTACTGTTTTCACCCCAAACGATTTTCTAGTACTTCTTTTGGTTATAACTTTTGAAGTGATAAACAATTTATCTTACCTTTAATGATGTCTTCAGACAAAGAGCTTTAATTTGACACCTCATTTGTGTCTCTAGGTCTTGTAATAACGGAGAAGATGTGTTTACAGACAGACAGACATACAGACACTATTTGCTGTTGATGTGAGAACAAAATAAAAAAAAATAAGAATCTATGAAGAATAAGTAAACTAATTATTTTGAGAATCTTTAATGGGATTTTGTAATTTAGGAAATACGCAAACAAAAAATAAATGACATTAAGAGCGTTACCGCGTAAAAGTAAAGGTTTCAGGTTCGGGTCTTGCGAGATGTGACATTTTTTCAACTTCTCCTTAATGTCATTTTCTTGTTTGTAAACTTTCAAAGTTTCAAAAATCTATGAAAAATTGAATGTTATTTTAATCAATTCCATTGTGCTATGCGTATGTTAAAAAACTGTTTTGTTGCTAGTAGGTACATTCACATCAAAACAATTTAATAAGTGTAAGTGATAAATTAGATGAGATTCATTTTTATTTCCCACATTTTTTAGGACACAACTAGTAAATGAACTTATCCGGAACGGCGTTAACGGTGACAAATTAATAAGGTTTTTGTCTTTAACCACGTAATAGCGCTGATGATGTTATATCATTTTTATTTTTTATCGACTTCCTACTGTCATCAAAATCCAATTTCGTCTACACATGTACATAATATATAATTCTGGGAACCATAATAATGATTATACCTACAGTACATTTTTGAGTACCTATATTAAGTGTATTTTTTTTGGATTTTTTAATATAAAAAAAACTGAATAACCAATAATTTATTCGTTTTTATAGCTACTATCAGTCAAAAGTTTTGATACATTTTTTGTCTTTTAATTTTTTATGTACAAATTACCTTTTAATACCACGAGTTGCACTCCACACTATAAAGCTTGTTAACTCTCCTCTCTTAAACCAAAATATACTACTATGTACTACTACTGGTGTGTGAGGGAGAAAAAAGAATAATTGAATATGCTATCTATCTCGAGACGTTAGCTTCACTTTTCCTTTGGGATGAAAGAAAGTACTCCGCAACTTTCTTAGCTAAAATAGACAAACAGGCAATCTTGGGAATCGATGTTATAAACGCTGATGGTTTTGCTGTACCTCATGTGCCATTATCTTGATTTTCCCTTTGGGTTCTTATTAGAAAAGCATTTCTAATACCTATTGTTAGTGAGCCTATTCACCTAAGACCTAATCAATGACCATCCAGTAACTATTAGACAATTAGGAACCATAGGGCAACTGTCCGCCATGATTCACCAACTGACTACCGGGGAAGAACAAAACCGGAATCCTATCGATCAGCTGATGCAACCATCGGAATCTCATCATTGTTCATTACAGAAGCAATGCAAGAATGAGAGCTTATCAATCGTTATCGGAAGGAAGAGCTAGAAGAATTCGTTCGTCTTCCTTAACCACAAAGAAAAGATGCCGAGAGAATTCTTCATGACATGGTAAACGACAGAGTAGTAAAGTCATCCAATGAGCATCACCTGTGGTGCTGGTAAATAAAAAAAATGGTTTAACAAGATTCTGCATCAACTACAGTAAGCTCTGTTACAAAGAACTACCCGTTACCAAAAATTTACGACGCTCTTGATAATCTTGCTGAATCTAAGATGTTTTCAACTTTTCAAAGTGGATATTTGCAAGTAGAAATGAAGCTTGCAGAAAAAGAGAAGACAGCATATACCAGCGGTACTGGGTTACGGTGGTCTAGCGTTTTTCCGTTTGGTTCATGTAATTCCCCAGCCACCTTCGAGAGACTTATGGAGGACATCCTAAAGCTAAGGGGTTTGTCCTAGAAAACATGCTTTCTCATTTATTTAGATGATGGTTGTAATCCTGAGTCAGAATTTCAATGAACATTTACTGAACCTTGAAGGAATTTTCTAAAGGTTACAGGTCGCTAATCTCATATTTCAAAGGAAAGTCAGTTACCTAGGACATATAGTCAGCAGAAAGAATAACTGTAGACCAACAAAGGCAAGCATTTGAATTTTTCTAGATCTCTGCTCATCTTATCGACGATGTTTGAAGACATCACTAAACCATTGACCCAGTTAGCAGAAAAAGGAAGAAGCTATAGTTTGGATGAAGAATGTTAAGATGCCTTTGACACATTGAGGAAACGACTGACATCAACTCCGATTCCGAATGCAATTTCGGTTTTTTTAGCAAAACAGTACAACGTTCTAGTTTTGGATTGAGCTGTCGGATCATTTCTTTTCTTTAAATAAGAAAAGATTAAAAATCACAAATCTCTTCTTTCAGGAGACTGTCCACTGAATAATTTTTATTAAAAAACTGAAAAGCGTAAAATAATAAATCTAACCTTAATAAGTAAGTTCTTACAATAATCTAAATATACTTAAATAATTTTGAGTCGGCGCCAAATCGTTTGTCGTCGGTTAAAAATACATCTTATTTTCTATGTTTTATGTGTTGATTTCTTCGCCTTTTGTCTAATTTAACAAATTATTTTTACTATACTTAAAAAAATGGTTGTCAGAAAGTCATAAAAAATAACGGTGGCCTAAAAAATAAGCACTAAAATCAATGTCTTTAAAGTGATACTTGAAATTATATTACTATTTTTATCGCAACTAAGTATATAATGTTTTTGAATAAAATCAAAATAGATAATAATTTATATTAAATAAATACTCATTGACACGAATAATCTTGACAGATCCGCAGCCTTAGGCTTATTGTAAAGAGGTTTAAAGTATAAGCGTTGGTTAATAAGACGAATGAGATTCAAGTATTCGAGTAAGTAAAGTAGAAGAAAAGTTATCGTTGCGGTCTTATTGATCTGTTACGCATTCATTACATTATTTAGCTCCTTTTGTAATGTCCACCGCTCTGTGGTTGATTGTTTATCTTTTAACGACCCACATACCTACTATACACTAGGAAATGGATTAGGTTTGTTGTAATTTCTTATGAAAAAAATGATATTACAGATTCTTTATCTATTGTTTCAATCCATAAATATAAATTTCTTAAAACTTGACTACCTATAAAGGTTAAAAATTGGTGTCTTTATTTTCCATGGCAATAAATACAGGATATGGTAACTCCTCCGATAATTTTGTGTGCATATTTGGTAGGTTTAAGAATAGATCGTAAGTTATTAGTCTTAAGAGTGGTTCACTCCTATCTTTTTTTCATCGAATTATTTGATTCGTTTAACGCGGTGAATCAGTCTGTATTCTTCATGGCTCTTTTCAGAAGTTATTATACGGCTTTCTCTAAGATTTTCTTTCACTCTTTTCCCTCCAGTTTTTCACTTTCTTGGCTTTAATTAATCTCGGTCTTTCTTTCTCTGATTTCCATCTAATGACTTTTTTAATCAGAAAATTGTTCTTTCTTCTCTCTATATGTCCTCTCTATCTCAATATTTGCGCTCTAATAAATCTGATAATATTTTTCCCTATTATTGTATCTCTAATTTCGTGATTCATTCTACTTCTTATATTTTCCAATTTTCCATTTTTTTCGGTCCGCGATTCTCGTTAAATATTCTTAGTCTTTCTTCGTCTTTTCTTGTCTTAGATGCGTATGTATACTTTCAGCTTTGTATTTCTAGATAAATTCTTATCCTTTATCCAATATGTTTGATATAAGTACGTAAAAGCTATTACAATTTTACTCATAAATAAATACCTACAGAATAATTGGTATCGAAAAGTAAATTTGTTTAAATTTCTTTTAAACAGTAAAATTTTAAAAAATTGCAATAAAGAATTTATTTAAAAAGATTCTGTTCAGATCACAACTAGTATGTATATATGTTATAGTAGCAGTGCCAGAGGCTGAGTTACATTTCTTATTAACAGGCGTGGTATGGTGAGGTTTATTTCTCTGATTTTGCAATAACTTTGAGTAATCCAGTTATATTATACGGATGAAATGCTACTCGAGTGGGTCATAGGTCAGTTATTCAGACTACTCTTTCAGGAAGTACGTTAATTTCATTTTTCTGTAAAAAAAAGCATCGAGATGGAAACAGTAATTTTCTGTAAATATCTTAATTAAATCTTACGAAGTGACGGGTATGTAGGATATTTTTTTATCCCAAACAAAAAAGTCTTAATGTTATAATATAAGTATATATTGTAACGGGATAACCGTAAAGGAAGGGACCTTAATTTGAAAGATTGTTGTTGACAGTTGATTTTTAGAAGTTTCTAAAAATCAACTGACTATTTTAAATAATGTTTCTAGAAAATTCTAGAAACTTCTAAACACACTGACTAGATTAAATAATGTTGTATATAAGGGGCAGTTAACGTTAGTTCAAGTTCAAGTATTCACAAGAGTTCATTGTATTGTCAAGTAGTTAGACGTTATCCAGCAGAGTTCAGTGTATCTTAACAATTTTGTAAATAAAATTGTGTAAAAAGCCCCCATAAGTGTTTCAAATTGGTGTCAGGTGTGGGGTGAAGATACAAGAATGCCTGGAAAGAAAATAAATAAACTATTGGTGGCTGAGCTCAGAAAAGAGCTCGAAGAATTGGAATTGGAAACTACTGGGACTAAATCCGTATTGTTGACTAGGCTCCGTGAATACTACCTATCTAATAATTTAGACCCTGACGCTGTAGAGTTTGAAGACCCAAATCAAAAAGCGAATTCTGAACTAGCCCAACAACTGGTCCAAATTTCCAGTCAGATGAAGAGCCAGCGCGAAGATATGTCCCAGCTGTCGCAACGAATGACGAGCCAACAAGAGGAGCTTTCCAGTCAGATGAAGAGCCAGCGCGAAGATATGTCCCAGCTGTCCCAACGAATGACAAACCAACAAGAAGAACAAACTCAACAACTCTCCCGGCTGCAAGAGGATCTATCAGGACGAATGACGAGCCAGCAAGAGGAGCTATCCAGTCAGATGAAGAGCCAGCAAGAGGAGATTTCCAGTCAGATGAAGAGTCAGCGCGAAGATATGTCCCAGCTATCACAACGGATGTCTACCCTACCAGAAGAGTTATCCAGTTCCTTCTCCCAGCAAATATCGCATTTGCGCTCCGAAATGTACACTCTTCGTGACGAACAAAATCAGCAAGTGTCCAGCTTGCGAGACGAGCAAAATCAGCAAGTGGCCAACTTGAATCAACAAGTAGCTAACCTGCGAGACGTCAACCAGCAAATGCAGTCCGAGATAAGGAAGCTTCAACAAGAACAGGAAGCTAGCCGCCGAAACCAAACCATCCACCACGGCGACGGAGATGCAAGAAGGATGGAAACCTGCCACGCAGACGTCGAACGACAAAGAAGCGAGGAGACGACCCATGTACGAACGACGATGAAACCCCCGACCTTCGACGGGAAGACTTCCTGGCCAAATTACCTGAAACAATTCGACGCAGCGGCCAGAGCTAATGGATGGTCATCCCAGGAGAAGGCATTGTCCCTAACCGTAGCTCTGCGAGGCGAAGCTTTAGACGTCTTGCAATCATTGACACCGGATGAAGCTGACAACTTCGAGTTATTGGTGAATCGTCTAGAGATGCGTTATGGTCAAACTCATCTACAACCGGTGTACCGAATGCAGTTAAAGAGCCGAAAACAGAAAAATGGAGAAACTATCCAGGCATTTGAAGCGGATGTAGCAAGAATGGTACGACTTGCGTATTCAAATGCAGCGGAGGATTTCCTGGAGTGCTTATCAGTCAAAACCTTCACCGATGGTCTTCGAGACGTCGAGTTGCAGCGCGCTGTACGGTTGGCGCGGCCGAAGACTCTTGTGGACGCCTTGACCATTGCCCTGGAGTTTGAGGCGGCGACGGAGGCCTCACGTGGAGTTGCTCGACTAAGGGAAATCACCGGTAACTACGACCATGCCGTTCATTCCGTTAGCGACGTTGAAAATTCCGAGGGCACAGAAACAAGGAAACAAATCGTGGTCCCAAGAAATGCTGTACCGGAAATTTTAAAACAGATGCATAATGATAGTTTTGGAGGACATCTGGGTATCACGAAAACGCTGCAAAAGATCCGAGATAGATTTTACTGGGTAAATTGCACTAATGATGTTAAAGATTGGTGTCGTAAATGCACTACATGTGCTGCCAGTAACGGTCCGCACCGAAAACCGAAGGCGGAAATGCAGCAATACCTGGTTGGAAGTCCTTTTGAAAGAATCACAGTAGATGTATTGGGGCCACTTCCACAGACCGATGTAGGAAACAAGTACATCTTTGTTGTAATGGACTACTTCACTAAATGGGTTGAAGCATATGCAGTTCCCAATCAGGAAGCCACCACTTTAGCAGATATATTGGTTGAAGAATTCGTAAGCCGATTTGGGGTACCACTAGAATTACATTCAGACCAAGGAAGAAATTTTGAGAGCAAGCTGTTTCAAGAAGTTTGCCAAAGATTAGGCATCCACAAAACGAAAACCACAGCGATGCACCCTCAGTCTGATGGAATGGTGGAACGAATGAACCGGACTATAACCAACTATCTGTCAAAAGTGGTGTCAGATTGTCAGAGGGATTGGGATCGACATATTCCACTATTTCTAATGGCAATTCGATCGGCCATCAACGAATCAACTGGCCAAACGCCTGCGAAGGTCCTGTTCGGTAGAGAAATGAGGCTACCATGTGACTTGGTGTTTGGTTGTAAACCTGATGAAGAAATGGCACGTGAACAATATGTCGCCGACCTTCAGAATCGAATGGAAAATATACACAACCTGGTACGTGGAAAACTACAATTATCTAGTGATCGGATGAAGAGGTACTATGACACACGGACAATGGAAAAGAGTTACCAAGTTGGAGATTTAGTCTGGCTCTATAACCCCCGACGGCGTCGAGGTATTTGTCCCAAATTACAAAAGAACTGGGAAGGTCCTTACACCATCAAGAAGAAGATTAACGATGTCATTTATCGGATCGTGAAAATTCCCAGAGGGAAACCCGTCGTGGTCCATCATGATCGTTTGGCGCCTTACCAGGGAAACCACAGTGGAGATGCGCAGCAACTCCAAGAAGATGGTTTGGCTGGCTCAGGGAGTGTGCGAGATTCCGATGTAGGAAATAACATTCCAGGAGGAATGAATCTAAGGAGGGGGCAGTGTAACGGGATAACCGTAAAGGAAGGGACCTTAATTTGAAAGATTGTTGTTGACAGTTGATTTTTAGAAGTTTCTAAAAATCAACTGACTATTTTAAATAATGTTTCTAGAAAATTCTAGAAACTTCTAAACACACTGACTAGATTAAATAATGTTGTATATAAGGGGATGCATGGGCAGTTAACGTTAGTTCAAGTTCAAGTATTCACAAGAGTTCATTGTATTGTCAAGTAGTTAGACGTTATCCAGCAGAGTTCAGTGTATCTTAACAATTTTGTAAATAAAATTGTGTAAAAAGCCCCCATAAGTGTTTCAATATTATATAGATTGTGTGATAAACTTGGTAATTAAGTCAGTTTTTTAATACAATACGTACATACAGTTTAGTTTTAGATATTTTTCTAAAACAATTTCTAATAATTCAATTCAATCGCACTCTAATATTAATTTGAATTAAAACAAAAATCAAGTAAATTCAATTAACGGTTTGTACCAACTGACCTAAGAACCATTCTAGAACGGTGCCATAAACGAAATCTCGATGTCTTTGAAGTACTGAGTTGTTTCGTAACGGTTCTAGAACAATTTTAGAATTCTATTGTGCACTTTTTGACCTATTAGAAAATAGAATTAGGAAATTTATAACAGAGATACCGCTTTTAAAACATTCATTTAGTACAGGAAAATTCAGACTGCGACATCCACTTATACATCAGAAAATACTCGACAGACTAGTATAAACAGAAAAATATAAAAACCAAAAAAAAGTATAAAACACTAACACCAAAAATAAAAATAACTACTTACACATTATTTAAATTTATACTGATTATACCACAATCATTTATATATATTTATACTTAGTAATAGAATAATAAAGAAAAATAATATTAAAACTATTATAGTGCTGACGAAACATCAGCTACTGTAATAATGATTATTTATATTAATGATAAAATGGTCAAAATAAAAAACAAAAGTAAATAAATAAAAACAAAAATTCCTAATCCTTCGCACAACATCACCTTATCGGAAAAAAAAACCGAAGAAACAAATTGGTAGGTGGTAGATGGAACTTTCCATCGCCCGAGGAGGTACCACCCTGCAACTCGTTAAGATGGGGTGAAATGTTCTAAACATATTTCCCCATTTGAGTTGTAAGTCGGTTCTTTCCCTTCCCTTCCCCCTTTCCGTTTAACTCCAATTCCCTTCTTTTTCTTAAACTCCATTTTAGAAAATACCATGATGAGTTTTTTAGAGGTTAAATGTTCCGGAAGTAAAATATTGCCCATTCGGATTTCCGGGGGGTGGGACAATCTCGGGGAAGTCATGATGGAAATAACATAGCCATCGATCAGTCTACTAGTAGACCAACCACTAGTTCGGCCAAATTTACTCAGAAGCCAAAACACAAAACAGACTGCATATTAACATTCACAAACATCTGCGAGTTAAGTGCCAACATTAACGCAAACCATCACTATTTACAGTCTGTGAAACCTCATGTTCTTGTTCTCACCAAAACACAGGTTTCTGGGAAAAATAGCCTGAATCATCTTAAATGTCCAGGTTACGAACTTTACCACAACTTTAAACGGCACCATGGTGTATGTGTTTACGTAAGAAGCATACTTTCCCGCTCTAGACTACCTGCACTGGAAAACAACAGAGACAACATCGTCTGGCTAAAATTAACACTAAAAGCATCTAGCAAATTTATATGTTGTATTTATCGGCCATCAGACTATAATTGCGACGAACTACTAGACTATCTCAAATAGTATCACTGGACATCTCAAAAGCATTTGATCAAGTGTGGCATGCAGCTCTTTTGATCAAACTGCCTTCATACAGACTCTCGCAAAACCTTTGCAGATGGATATCAAACTTTCTCTCCAACAGGCACATCCGAGTTGCTGTAGATGGACATTCTTCCAACCTCTACAAGATCAACACTGAAGTTCCCCAAGGATCGGCTCTAGCTCCTACTTTATGCTTATTACACATTACTGATCTACTAGAAGCCACTAATAACCCGATACATGGTTTTGCAGATGATAGCAACCTACACTGTAGCAAAGCGCACAACCGTCCCATACCTCTAGATATTCTGGAAGAGAACAGAAGATCCACAATATCTTCTCTCAATTAAGATTTGAGAATTGTAGACCAGTGGGGAAGAAAGAATCTTGTTAATTTTAACGCTTCCAAGACAAGAGGCAAACATGCGACTCATCCATTACAATCAACGATCAGACACTGGTAGCGGGCGACTCCATTACGGTGGTTGGTATAACGATCTCCCAGGACTTACTATTCAACGAACATATTGCTTCCATAGCAACTGCAGCAGGAAAGATATTATGCTTTCTGTTTAGAGCATGGAAATATTTTTCTCCATCCAACTTAGCTACTCTTTACAAAGCCCAAATACGACCTAATCTTGAATACTGCTCGCATGTATGGGGTTCGGCGGTTCCGTCAAGGCACGGAGTTCTTGATGCAATACAGAGAAGAGCAGTTCGACTACTAAGCGACACAAGTATCACCAAAAACCTTGCCCCATTATCCCACCGAAGAGCAGTGGCTAATCTTTTCCTGTTTTACCGATACATAAACGGATTTTGCTCAGAAGAACTCCGCTCTATAATGCCTCCACTTGCCAGACCAGCCAGAGCAACGGGTCTCCAGATTGTGGAACTCCTTACCTTCCCATGTCTTCCCCACTCGTCCTAACTTTCAGGCCTTTTAATCCCAAATTAAAAAATTGTCTCTTTTGCCCCAATAGATGTTCTCGGTACATTTGTATTTAGGTCTATACCTACGAAGACATCCTTAATAAAAAAAAAATTAAAACACATATTTACTCTCTACATAGAGAGTAAAAAATTTATATAATGATAATTTAATTATTTATATAGTGTTGATAACACATGTTTATATAATGATAATAAGGTTTTTATATAATAAAGATATATATAGGAATAATGATTATTTATATAATAAAATGGTCAAAATAAAAAACAAAAATTCCTAATTCTTCCCACAACACCACCTTATCGGAAAAGAAGAACCGAAGAAACAAATTAAAACACATATTTACTCTCTACATAGAGAGTAAAAAATTTATATAATGATAATTTAATTATTTATATAGTGTTGATAACACATGTTTATATAATGATAATAAGGTTTTTATATAATGAGGATATATATATATATAGGCACAATGTTTATTTATATAATAAAATGGTCAAAATAAAAAACAAAAATTCCTAATTCTTCCCACAAAACCACCTTATCGGAAAAGAAGAACCGAAGAAACAAATTAAAACACATATTTACTCTCTACATAGAGAGTAAAAAATTTATATAATGATTATTTAATTATTTTTAAGTGTTGATAACACATGTTTATATAATGATAATAAGGTTATTATATCATGATGATATATAAATAGGAATAATGATTATTTATATAATAAAATGGTCAAAATAAAAAACAAAAATTCCTAATTCTTCCCACAACACCACCTTATTGGAAAAGAAGAACCGAAGAAACAAATTAAAACACATATTGACTCTCTACATAGAGAGTAAAAAAATTATATAATGATAATTTTATTATTTTTATAGTGTTGATAACACATGTTTATATAATGATAATAAGGTTTTTATATAATGATGATATATATAGGCACAATGTTTATTTATATAATAAAATGGTCAAAATAAAAAACAAAAATTCCTATCTCTTCCCACAACACCACCTTATCGGAAAAGAAGAACCGAAGAAACAAATTAAAACACATATTTACTCTCTACATAGAGAGAAAAAAAATTATATAATGATAATTTAATTATTTATATAGTGTTGATAACACATGTTTATATAATGATAATAAGGTTTTTATATAATGATGATATATATAGGCACAATGTTTATTTATATAATAAAATGGTCAAAATAAAAAACAAAAATTCCTATCTCTTCCCACAACACCACCTTATCGGAAAAGAAGAACCGAAGAAACAAATTAAAACACATATTGACTCTCTACATAGAGAGTAAAAAAATTATATAATGATAATTTTATTATTTTTATAGTGTTGATAACACATGTTTATATAATGATAATAAGGTTTTTATATAATGATGATATATATAGGCACAATGTTTATTTATATAATAAAATGGTCAAAATAAAAAACAAAAATTCCTATCTCTTCCCACAACACCACCTTATCGGAAAAGAAGAACCGAAGAAACAAATTAAAACACATATTTACTCTCTACATAGAGAGAAAAAAAATTATATAATGATAATTTAATTATTTATATAGTGTTGATAACACATGTTTATATAATGATAATAAGGTTTTTATATAATGATGATATATATAGGCACAATGTTTATTTATATAATAAAATGGTCAAAATAAAAAACAAAAATTCCTATCTCTTCCCACAACACCACCTTATCGGAAAAGAAGAACCGAAAAAACAAATTAAAACACATATTTACTCTCTACATAGAGAGAAAAAAAATTATATAATGATAATTTAATTATTTATATAGTGTTGATAACACATGTTTATATAATGATAATAAGCTTTTTATATAATGATGATATATATAGGCACAATGTTTATTTATATAATAAAATGGTCAAAATAAAAAACAAAAATTCCTATCTCTTCCCACAACACCACCTTATCGGAAAAGAAGAACCGAAGAAACAAATTAAAACACATATTTACTCTCTACATAGAGAGTAAAAAATTTATATAATGATAATTTAATTATTTATATAGTGTTGATAACACATGTTTGTATAATGATAATAAGGTTTTTATATAATGATGATATATATAGGCACAATGTTTATTTATATAATAAAATGGTCAAAATAAAAAACAAAAATTCCTAATTCTTCCCACAACACCACCTTATTGGAAAAGAAGAACCGAAGAAACAAATTAAAACACATATTGACTCTCTACATAGAGAGTAAAAAGTTTATATAATGATAATTTAATTATTTTTATAGTGTTGATAACACATGTTTATATAATGATAATAAGGTTTTTATATAATGATGATATATATAGGCACAATGTTCATTTATATAATAAAATGGTCAAAATAAAAACCAAAAATTCCTATCTCTTCCCACAACACCACCTTATCGGAAAAGAAGAACCGAAGAAACAAATTAAAACACATATTTAATCTCTACATAGAGAGTAAAAAATTTATATAATGATAATTTAATTATTTTTATAGTGTTGATAACACATGTTTATATAATGATAATAAGGTTTTTATATAATGATGATATATATAGGCACAATGTTTATTTATATAATAAAATGGTCAAAATAAAAAACAAAAATTCCTAATTCTTCCCACAACACCACCTTATTGGAAAAGAAGAACCGAAGAAACAAATTAAAACACATATTGACTCTCTACATAGAGAGTAAAAAGTTTATATAATGATAATTTAATTATTTTTATAGTGTTGATAACACATGTTTATATAATGATAATAAGGTTTTTATATAATGATGATATATATAGGCACAATGTTCATTTATATAATAAAATTGTCAAAATAAAAACCAAAAATTCCTATCTCTTCCCACAACACCACCTTATCGGAAAAGAAGAACCGAAGAAACAAATTAAAACACATATTTAATCTCTACATAGAGAGTAAAAAATTTATATAATGATAATTTAATTATTTTTATAGTGTTGATAACACATGTTTATATAATGATAATAAGGTTTTTATATAATGATGATATATATAGGCACAATGTTTATTTATATAATAAAATGGTCAAAATAAAAAACAAAAATTCCTAATTCTTTCCACAACACCACCTTATTGGAAAAGAAGAACCGAAGAAACAAATTAAAACACATATTTACTCTCTACATAGAGAGTAAAAAATTTATATAATAATAATTTAATTATTTTTATAGTGTTGATAACACATGTTTATATAATGATAATAAGGTTATTATATCATGATGATATATAAATAGGAATAATGATTATTTATATAATAAAATGGTCAAAATAAAAAACAAAAATTCCTATCTCTTCCCACAACACCACCTTATCGGAAAAGAAGAACCGAAGAAACAAATTAAAACACATATTTACTCTCTACATAGAGAGTAAAAAATTTATATAATAATAATTTAATTATTTTTATAGTGTTGATAACACATGTTTATATAATGATAATAAGGTTATTATATCATGATGATATATAAATAGGAATAATGATTATTTATATAATAAAATGGTCAAAATAAAAAACAAAAATTCCTATCTCTTCCCACAACACCACCTTATCGGAAAAGAAGAACCGAAGAAACAAATTAAAACACATATTTACTCTCTACATAGAGAGTAAAAAATTTATATAATGATAATTTAATTATTTTTATAGTGTTGATAACACATGTTTATATAATGATAATAAGGTTATTATATCATGATGATATATAAATAGGAATAATGATTATTTATATAATAAAATGGTCAAAATAAAAAACAAAAATTCCTAATTCTTCCCACAACACCACCTTATTGGAAAAGAAGAACCGAAGAAACAAATTAAAACACATATTGACTCTCTACATAGAGAGTAAAAAGTTTATATAATGATAATTTAATTATTTTTATAGTGTTGATAACACATGTTTATATAATGATAATAAGGTTATTATATCATGATGATATATAAATAGGAATAATGATTATTTATATAATAAAATGGTCAAAATAAAAAACAAAAATTCCTAATTCTTCCCACAATACCACCTTATTGGAAAAGAAGAACCGAAGAAACAAATTAAAACACATATTGACTATCTACATAGAGAGTAAAAAATTTATATAATAATAATTTAATTATTTTTATAGTGTTGATAACACATGTTTATATAATGATAATAAGGTTTTTATATAATGATGATATATATAGGCACAATGTTTATTTATATAATAAAATGGTCAAAATAAAAAACAAAAATTCCTATCTCTTCCCACAACACCACCTTATCGGAAAAGAAGAACCGAAGAAACAAATTAAAACACATATTTACTCTCTACATAGAGAGAAAAAATTTATATAATGATAATTTAATTATTTATATAGTGTTGATAACACATGTTTATATAATGATAATAAGGTTTTTATATAATGATGATATATATAGGCACAATGTTTATTTATATAATAAAATGGTCAAAATAAAAAACAAAAATTCCTATCTCTTCCCACAACACCACCTTATCGGAAAAGAAGAACCGAAGAAACAAATTAAAACACATATTTACTCTCTACATAAGAGTAAAAAATTTATATAATGATAATTTAATTATTTTTATAGTGTTGATAACACATGTTTATATAATGATAATAAGGTTATTATATCATGATGATATATAAATAGGAATAATGATTATTTATATAATAAAATGGTCAAAATAAAAAACAAAAATTCCTAATTCTTCCCACAACACCACCTTATTGGAAAAGAAGAACCGAAGAAACAAATTAAAACACATATTGACTCTCTACATAGAGAGTAAAAAATTTATATAATAATAATTTAATTATTTTTATAGTGTTGATAACACATGTTTATATAATGATAATAAGGTTTTTATATAATGATGATATATATAGGCACAATGTTTATTTATATAATAAAATGGTCAAAATAAAAAACAAAAATTCCTATCTCTTCCCACAACACCACCTTATCGGAAAAGAAGAACCGAAGAACCAAATTAAAACACATATTTACTCTCTACATAGAGAGAAAAAATTTATATAATGATAATTTAATTATTTATATAGTGTTGATAACACATGTTTATATAATGATAATAAGGTTTTTATATAATGATGATATATATAGGCACAATGTTTATTTATATAATAAAATGGTCAAAATAAAAAACAAAAATTCCTATCTCTTCCCACAACACCACCTTATCGGAAAAGAAGAACCGAAGAAACAAATTAAAACACATATTTACTCTCTACATAAGAGTAAAAAATTTATATAATGATAATTTAATTATTTTTATAGTGTTGATAACACATGTTTATATAATGATAATAAGGTTATTATATCATGATGATATATAAATAGGAATAATGATTATTTATATAATAAAATGGTCAAAATAAAAAACAAAAATTCCTATCTCTTCCCACAACACCACCTTATCGGAAAAGAAGAACCGAAGAAACAAATTAAAACACATATTTACTCTCTACATAGAGAGTAAAAAATTTATATAATAATAATTTAATTATTTTTATAGTGTTGATAACACATGTTTATATAATGATAATAAGGTTATTATATCATGATGATATATAAATAGGAATAATGATTATTTATATAATAAAATGGTCAAAATAAAAAACAAAAATTCCTATCTCTTCCCACAACACCACCTTATCGGAAAAGAAGAACCGAAGAAACAAATTAAAACACATATTTACTCTCTACATAGAGAGAAAAAAATTTATATAATGATAATTTAATTATTTATATAGTGTTGATAACACATGTTTATATAATGATAATAAGGTTTTTATATAATGATGATATATATAGGCACAATGTTTATTTATATAATAAAATGGTCAAAATAAAAAACAAAAATTCCTATCTCTTCCCACAACACCACCTTATCGGAAAAGTAGAACCGAAGAAACAAATTAAAACACATATTTACTCTCTACATAGAGAGTAAAAAATTTATATAATGATAATTTAATTATTTTTATAGTGTTGATAACACATGTTTATATAATGATAATAAGGTTTTTATATAATGATGATATATATAGGCACAATGTTTATTTATATAATAAAATGGTCAAAATAAAAAACAAAAATTCCTATCTCTTCCCACACCACCACCTTATCGGAAAAGAAGAACCGAAGAAACAAATTAAAACACATATTTACTCTCTACATAGAGAGAAAAAAATTTATATAATGATAATTTAATTATTTATATAGTGTTGATAACACATGTTTATATAATGATAATAAGGTTTTTATATAATGATGATATATATAGGCACAATGTTTATTTATATAATAAAATGGTCAAAATAAAAAACAAAAATTCCTATCTCTTCCCACAACACCACCTTATCGGAAAAGAAGAACCGAAGAAACAAATTAAAACACATATTTACTCTCTACATAGAGAGTAAAAAATTTATATAATGATAATTTAATTATTTTTATAGTGTTGATAACACATGTTTATATAATAATAATAAGGTTATTATATCATGATGATATATAAATAGGCACAATGTTTATTTATATAATAAAATGGTCAAAATAAAAACCAAAAATTCCTATCTCTTCCCACAACACCACCTTATCGGAAAAGAAGAACCGAAGAAACAAATTAAAACACATATTTACTCTCTACATAGAGAGTAAAAAATTTATATAATGATAATTTAATTATTTTTATAGTGTTGATAACACATGTTTATATAATGATAATAAGGTTATTATATCATGATGATATATAAATAGGAATAATGATTATTTATATAATAAAATGGTCAAAATAAAAAACAAAAATTCCTAATTCTTCCCACAACACCACCTTATTGGAAAAGAAGAACCGAAGAAACAAATTAAAACACATATTGACTCTCTACATAGAGAGTAAAAAGTTTATATAATGATAATTTAATTATTTTTATAGTGTTGATAACACATGTTTATATAATGATAATAAGGTTTTTATATAATGATGATATATATAGGCACAATGTTTATTTATATAATAAAATGGTCAAAATAAAAACCAAAAATTCCTATCTCTTCCCACAACACCACCTTATCGGAAAAGAAGAACCGAAGAAACAAATTAAAACACATATTGACTCTCTACATAGAGAGTAAAAAATTTATATAATGATAATTTAATTATTTTTATAGTGTTGATAACACATGTTTATATAATGATAATAAGGTTTTTATATAATGATGATATATATAGGCACAATGTTTATTTATATAATAAAATGGTCAAAATAAAAAACAAAAATTCCTATCTCTTCCCACAACACCACCTTATCGGAAAAGAAGAACCGAAGAAACAAATTAAAACACATATTTACTCTCTACATAGAGAGTAAAAAATTTATATAATGATAATTTAATTATTTTTATAGTGTTGATAACACGTGTTTATATAATGATAATAAGGTTTTTATATAATGATGATATATATAGGCACAATGTTTATTTATATAATAAAATGGTCAAAATAAAAAACAAAAATTCCTAATTCTTCCCACAACACCACCTTATTGGAAAAGAAGAACCGAAGAAACAAATTAAAGCACATATTGACTCTCTACATAGAGAGTAAAAAGTTTATATAATGATAATTTAATTATTTTTATAGTGTTGATAACACATGTTTATATAATGATAATAAGGTTTTTATATAATGATGATATATATAGGCACAATGTTTATTTATATAATAAAATGGTCAAAATAAAAAACAAAAATTCCTATCTCTTCCCACAACACCACCTTATCGGAAAAGAAGAACCGAAGAAACAAATTAAAACACATATTGACTCTCTACATAGAGAGTAAAAAATTTATATAATGATAATTTAATTATTTTTATAGTGTTGATAACACATGTTTATATAATGATAATAAGGTTATTATATCATGATAATATATAAATAGGAATAATGATTATTTATATAATAAAATGGTCAAAATAAAAAACAAAAATTCCTAATTCTTCCCACAACACCACCTTATTGGAAAAGAAGAACCGAAGAAACAAATTAAAACACATATTGACTCTCTACATAGAGAGTAAAAAATTTATATAATGATAATTTAATTATTTTTATAGTGTTGATAACACATGTTTATATAATGATAATAAGGTTATTATATCATGATGATATATAAATAGGAATAATGATTATTTATATAATAAAATGGTCAAAATAAAAAACAAAAATTCCTAATTCTTCCCACAACACCACCTTATTGGAAAAGAAGAACCGAAGAAACAAATTAAAACACATATTGACTCTCTACATAGAGAGTAAAAAATTTATATAATGATAATTTAATTATTTTTATAGTGTTGATAACACATGTTTATATAATGATAATAAGGTTATTATATCATGATAATATATAAATAGGAATAATGATTATTTATATAATAAAATGGTCAAAACAAAAAACAAAAATTCCTAATTCTTCCCACAACACCACCTTATCGGAAAAGAAGAACCGAAGAAACAAATTAAAACACAAATTTACTCTCTACATAGAGAGTAAAAAATTTATATAATGATAATTTAATTATTTATATAGTGTTGATAACACATGTTTATATAATGATAATAAGGTTTTTATATAATGATGATATATATAGGCACAATGTTTATTTATATAATAAAATGGTCAAAATAAAAAACAAAAATTCCTATCTCTTCCCACAACACCACCTTATCGGAAAAGAAGAACCGAAGAAACAAATTAAAACACATATTTACTCTCTACATAGAGAGTAAAAAATTTATATAATGATAATTTAATTATTTTTATAGTGTTGATAACACATGTTTATATAATGATAATAAGGTTATTATATAATGATGATATATATAGGCACAATGTTTATTTATATAATAAAATGGTCAAAATAAAAACCAAAAATTCCTCTCTTCCCACAACACCACCTTATCGGAAAAGAAGAACCGAAGAAACAAATTAAAACACATATTGACTCTCTACATAGAGAGTAAAAAATTTATATAATGATAATTTAATTATTTTTATAGTGTTGATAACACATGTTTATATAATGATAATAAGGTTTTTATATAATGATGATATATATAGGCACAATGTTTATTTATATAATAAAATGGTCAAAATAAAAAACAAAAATTCCTATCTCTTCCCACAACACCACCTTATCGGAAAAGAAGAACCGAAGAAACAAATTAAAACACATATTTACTCTCTACATAGAGAGTAAAAAATTTATATAATGATAATTTAATTATTTTTATAGTGTTGATAACACATGTTTATATAATGATAATAAGGTTATTATATCATGATAATATATAAATAGGAATAATGATTATTTATATAATAAAATGGTCAAAATAAAAAACAAAAATTCCTAATTCTTCCCACAACACCACCTTATTGGAAAAGAAGAACCGAAGAAACAAATTAAAACACATATTGACTCTCTACATAGAGAGTAAAAAGTTTATATAATGATAATTTAATTATTTTTATAGTGTTGATAACACATGTTTATATAATGATAATAAGGTTTTTATATAATGATGATATATATAGGCACAATGTTTATTTATATAATAAAATGGTCAAAATAAAAACCAAAAATTCCTCTCTTCCCACAACACCACCTTATCGGAAAAGAAGAACCGAAGAAACAAATTAAAACACATATTGACTCTCTACATAGAGAGTAAAAAATTTATATAATGATAATTTAATTATTTTTATAGTGTTGATAACACATGTTTATATAATGATAATAAGGTTTATATAATGATGATATATATAGGCACAATGTTTATTTATATAATAAAATGGTCAAAATAAAAAACAAAAATTCCTATCTCTTCCCACAACACCACCTTATCGGAAAAGAAGAACCGAAGAAACAAATTAAAACACATATTTACTCTCTACATAGAGAGTAAAAAATTTATATAATGATAATTTAATTATTTTTATAGTGTTGATAACACATGTTTATATAATGATAATAAGGTTATTATATCATGATAATATATAAATAGGAATAATGATTATTTATATAATAAAATGGTCAAAATAAAAAACAAAAATTCCTAATTCTTTCCACAACACCACCTTATTGGAAAAGAAGAACCGAAGAAACAAATTAAAACACATATTGACTCTCTACATAAAGAGTAAAAAATTTATATAATGATAATTTAATTATTTTTATAGTGTTGATAACACATGTTTATATAATGATAATAAGGTTATTATATCATGATGATATATAAATAGGAATAATGATTATTTATATAATAAAATGGTCAAAATAAAAAACAAAAATTCCTAATTCTTCCCACAACACCACCTTATTGGAAAAGAAGAACCGAAGAAACAAATTAAAACACATATTGACTCTCTACATAGAGAGTAAAAAATTTATATAATGATAATTTAATTATTTTTATAGTGTTGATAACACATGTTTATATAATGATAATAAGGTTATTATATCATGATAATATATAAATAGGAATAATGATTATTTATATAATAAAATGGTCAAAACAAAAAACAAAAATTCCTAATTCTTCCCACAACACCACCTTATCGGAAAAGAAGAACCGAAGAAACAAATTAAAACACAAATTTACTCTCTACATAGAGAGTAAAAAATTTATATAATGATAATTTAATTATTTTTATAGTGTTGATAACACATGTTTATATAATGATAATAAGGTTTTTATATAATGATGATATATATAGGCACAATGTTTATTTATATAATAAAATGGTCAAAATAAAAAACAAAAATTCCTTTCTCTTCCCACAACACCACCTTATCGGAAAAGAAGAACCGAAGAAACAAATTAAAACACATATTTACTCTCTACATAGAGAGTAAAAAATTTATATAATGATAATTTAATTATTTTTATAGTGTTGATAACACATGTTTATATAATGATAATAAGGTTATTATATCATGATGATATATAAATAGGAATAATGATTATTTATATAATAAAATGGTCAAAATAAAAAACAAAAATTCCTAATTCTTCCCACAACACCACCTTATTGGAAAAGAAGAACCGAAGAAACAAATTAAAACACATATTGACTCTCTACATAGAGAGTAAAAAATGTATATAATGATAATTTAATTACTTTTATAGTGTTGTTAACACATGTTTATATAATGATAATAAGGTTATTATATCATGATGATATATAAATAGGAATAATGATTATTTATATAATAACATGGTCAAAATAAAAACCAAAAATTCCTATCTCTTCCCACAACACCACCTTATCGGAAAAGAAGAACCGAAGAAACAAATTAAAACACATATTTACTCTCTACATAGAGAGTAAAAAATTTATATAATGATAATTTAATTATTTATAGTGTTGATAACACATGTTTATATAATGATAATAAGGTTTTTATATAATGATGATATATATAGGCACAATGTTTATTTATATAATAAAATGGTCAAAATAAAAAACAAAAATTCCTATCTCTTCCCACAACACCACCTTATCGGAAAAGAAGAACCGAAGAAACAAATTAAAACACATATTTACTCTCTACATAGAGAGAAAAAAATTTATATAATGATAATTTAATTATTTATATAGTGTTGATAACACATGTTTATATAATGATAATAAGGTTTTTATATAATGATGATATATATAGGCACAATGTTTATTTATATAATAAAATGGTCAAAATAAAAACCAAAAATTCCTATCTCTTCCCACAACACCACCTTATCGGAAAAGAAGAACCGAAGAAACAAATTAAAACACATATTTACTCTCTACATAGAGAGTAAAAAATTTATATAATGATAATTTAATTATTTTTATAGTGTTGATAACACATGTTTATATAATGATAATAAGGTTATTATATCATGATGATATATAAATAGGAATAATGATTATTTATATAATAAAATGGTCAAAATAAAAAACAAAAATTCCTAATTCTTCCCACAACACCACCTTATTGGAAAAGAAGAACCGAAGAAACAAATTAAAACAGATATTGACTCTCTACGTAGAGAGTAAAAAGTTTATATAATGATAATTTAATTATTTTTATAGTGTTGATAACACATGTTTATATAATGATAATAAGGTTTTTATATAATGATGATATATATAGGCACAATGTTTATTTATATAATAAAATGGTCAAAATAAAAACCAAAAATTCCTATCTCTTCCCACAACACCACCTTATCGGAAAAGAAGAACCGAAGAAACAAATTAAAACACATATTTACTCTCTACATAGAGAGTAAAAAATTTATATAATGATAATTTAATTATTTTTATAGTGTTGATAACACATGTTTATATAATGATAATAAGGTTTTTATATAATGATGATATATATAGGCACAATGTTTATTTATATAATAAAATGGTCAAAATAAAAAACAAAAATTCCTATCTCTTCCCACAACACCACCTTATCGGAAAAGAAGAACCGAAGAAACAAATTAAAACACATATTTACTCTCTACATAGAGAGTAAAAAATTTATATAATGATAATTTAATTATTTTTATAGTGTTGATAACACATGTTTATATAATGATAATAAGGTTTTTATATAATGATGATATATATAGGCACAATGTTTATTTATATAATAAAATGGTCAAAATAAAAAACAAAAATTCCTAATTCTTCCCACAACACCACCTTATTGGAAAAGAAGAACCGAAGAAACAAATTAAAACACATATTGACTCTCTACATAAAGAGTAAAAGGTTTATATAATGATAATTTAATTATTTATATAGTGTTGATAACACATGTTTATATAATGATAATAAGGTTTTTATATAATGATGATATATATAGGCACAATGTTTATTTATATAATAAAATGGTCAAAATAAAAAACAAAAATTCCTATCTCTTCCCACAACACCACCTTATCGGAAAAGAAGAACCGAAGAAACAAATTAAAACACATATTTACTCTCTACATAGAGAGTAAAAAATTTATATAATGATAATTTAATTATTTTTATAGTGTTGATAACACATGTTTATATAATGATAATAAGGTTTTTATATAATGATGATATATATAGGCACAATGTTTATTTATATAATAAAATGGTCAAAATAAAAAACAAAAATTCCTATCTCTTCCCACAACACCACCTTATCGGAAAAGAAGAACCGAAGAAACAAATTAAAACACATATTTACTCTCTACATAGAGAGTAAAAAATTTATATAATGATAATTTAATTATTTTTATAGTGTTGATAACACATGTTTATATAATGATAATAAGGTTTTTATATAATGATGATATATATAGGCACAATGTTTATTTATATAATAAAATGGTCAAAATAAAAAACAAAAATTCCTAATTCTTCCCACAACACCACCTTATTGGAAAAGAAGAACCGAAGAAACAAATTAAAACACATATTGACTCTCTACATAAAGAGTAAAAGGTTTATATAATGATAATTTAATTATTTATATAGTGTTGATAACACATGTTTATATAATGATAATAAGGTTTTTATATAATGATGATATATATAGGCACAATGTTTATTTATATAATAAAATGGTCAAAATAAAAAACAAAAATTCCTATCTCTTCCCACAACACCACCTTATCGGAAAAGAAGAACCGAAGAAACAAATTAAAACACATATTTACTCTCTACATAGAGAGTAAAAAATTTATATAATGATAATTTAATTATTTTTATAGTGTTGATAACACATGTTTATATAATGATAATAAGGTTTTTATATAATGATGATATATATAGGCACAATGTTTATTTATATAATAAAATGGTCAAAATAAAAAACAAAAATTCCTATCTCTTCCCACAACACCACCTTATCGGAAAAGAAGAACCGAAGAAACAAATTAAAACACATATTTACTCTCTACATAGAGAGTAAAAAATTTATATAATGATAATTTAATTATTTTTATAGTGTTGATAACACATGTTTATATAATGATAATAAGGTTTTTATATAATGATGATATATATAGGCACAATGTTTATTTATATAATAAAATGGTCAAAATAAAAAACAAAAATTCCTAATTCTTCCCACAACACCACCTTATTGGAAAAGAAGAACCGAAGAAACAAATTAAAACACATATTTACTCTCTACATAGAGAGTAAAAAATTTATATAATGATAATTTAATTATTTTTATAGTGTTGATAACACATGTTTATATAATGATAATAAGGTTTTTATATAATGATGATATATATAAGCACAATGTTTATTTATATAATAAAATGGTCAAAATAAAAAACAAAAATTCCTAATTCTTCCCACAACACCACCTTATTGGAAAAGAAGAACCGAAGAAACAAATTAAAACACATATTGACTCTCTACATAGTGAGTAAAAAGTTTATATAATGATAATTTAATTATTTTTATAGTGTTGATAACACATGTTTATATAATGATAATAAGGTTTTTATATAATGATGATATATATAGGCACAATGTTTATTTATATAATAAAATGGTCAAAATAAAAAACAAAAATTCCTATCTCTTCCCACAACACCACCTTATCGGAAAAGAAGAACCGAAGAAACAAATTAAAACACATATTTACTCTCTACACAGAGAGTAAAAAATTTATATAATGATAATTTATTTATTTTTATAGTGTTGATAACACATGTTTATATAATGATAATAAGGTTATTATATCATGATGATATATAAATAGGAATAATGATTATTTATATAATAAAATGGTCAAAATAAAAAACAAAAATTCCTAATTCTTCCCACAACACCACCTTATTGGAAAAGAAGAACCGAAGAAACAAATTAAAACACATATTGACTCTCTACATAGAGAGTAAAAAATGTATATAATGATAATTTAATTATTTTTATAGTGTTGATAACACATGTTTATATAATGATAATAAGGTTTTTATATAATGATGATATATATAGGCACAATGTTTATTTATATAATAAAATGGTCAAAATAAAAACCAAAAATTCCTATCTCTTCCCACAACACCACCTTATCGGAAAAGAAGAACCAAAGAAACAAATTAAAACACATATTTACTCTCTACATAGAGAGAAAAAAATTTATATAATGATAATTTAATTATTTATATAGTGTTGATAACACATGTTTATATAATGATAATAAGGTTTTTATATAATGATGATATATATAGGCACAATGTTTATTTATATAATAAAATGGTCAAAATAAAAAAAAAATTCCTATCTCTTCCCACAACACCACCTTATCGGAAAAGAAGAACCGAAGAAACAAATTAAAACACATATTTACTCTCTACATAGAGAGTAAAAAATTTATATAATGATAATTTAATTATTTTTATAGTGTTGATAACACATGTTTATATAATGATAATCTATACAGGGTGTCCCAGAATTAACTACGAAAACTTCGTATACGTATTCCTTGATGACAAATAAGTAGGGTCTTTCCTATAAAAAAAATTTTTTTAGAGACTCCTGTCAGAGTTATAACCCTTTAAAGAGGGGTGGTAAAATACTGTTTTAATTTAATATCTTCTGATTGGTCCAAGATAAAAAATTAAAAATTTGGGTGAACATCATTTTTATAAAGACGCATTTCTCCTGCCACTTTTCACCTGCCCTACCCCATTCTAAGGGTGCAAATCAAGGAACCCCTCTTAATATTTTTTTTGTAACTTTCTTAGCAATTAATATTTGCAATAACAAAAAATTATTTTAGGAAGTTTTGATTATTTAGAAACTTTTTTGTTCCTTGTCGTTTTTTACGAAATCGTTTCGGTTTGGAGTAAAAAAATAAAATGTAGGACCATGTCAATTGAGTATTGTGTATCGCGATCAAGTAGCGCACATTTTACCATTTAAAGAGTTAAAGGGTTATAACTCTGACAGGAGTCTCTAAAACAATTTTTTTTATAGGAAAGACCCTACTTATTTGTCATCAAGGAATACGTATACGAAGTTTCCGTAGTTAATTCTGGGACACCCTGTATATATAAAAGCGAAAGTTCACTCATCACCGTATCTCAGAAACTATAAGACATACAAACTTGAAACTTGGCAGGTAGGTTCCTTATAGGGTCTAGACGTCCGCTAAGAAAGGATTTTACGAAACTCTACCCCAAAGGGGGTAAAACGGGGGTTGGAAGTTTGTATGAAAGTCCTATGTTTTTGAAATAAGGGACTTGAAAATTAAAATGTTTTCTTTAAAGGATGTGGAGGTGTACAAGTTTCGTTCCAAATTAGTTAGTAATATTTGTTTTTTTCTTCGTTGATTAAAATTATGTTTATTTCAAAATTTCATGCCAATTAGGTGCTAGCTTAGATTTGTTTACTTTTCATTGATTATACTGACGTTTATATCAAAGTGTCATATCGATTACTTACTTAAAGAAGTTTGTATTTTTCGTTAAGTAAAATTACGTTTGTTTGAAAAATGGATGGAGAAATTGTAACAGTCACAGTTGAAGGATTAGCAATCCGATGTAGAGTGAAAGAGATACCTGGCGATGGAGCGTGTTTATTTTCATCTCTGTCTTATTTGCTTTATGGAAATATTTCAATGGCTGCTCAAGTTAGAGCTAATATAGTAAGCCACATGTCCAACGATTGGCAAAATTTAGGTGTTTTACTATGGACCGATCCGGGACTCCTTACGATACAAAACGCCTTTATGTAGCCGATATGGGTAGGTTGTATAATTATGGCACAACTTGCGAACTGAAAGCAGCTGGAGAAATATTTCCATTTGAATTCCAACTGTTTCAAAGTAGCAGATTTATTGCCAGATTTGGAGAGTCGATACAAAGGATAAAAAGAATGCGTTTTAACGGACATTTCAACGAAGGACATTTTGGCGTATTGATTATTATTAATCTATATATAGGTATGTATAAAAGCGAAAGTTCACTCATCACCGTATCTCAGAAACGATAAGACATACAAACTTGAAATTTGGCAGGTAGGGTCCTTATTGGATCTATACGTCCGCTAAGAAAAGATTTTACGAAATTCTACCCCTAAGGGGGTAAAACAGGGGTTGGAAATTTGTATCAAAGTCCTATGTTTTTTGAAGTAAGGGACTAGAAAATTAAAATGTGTGCTCTTTAGAGGATGTGGAGGTGTACTTATATTGTATTTTTTGAAATCAACCTCCTTCATCAGGATTGAACGGGGGTCGGATACTTTTTATACAACAATACACATGAGGGTACATTCTTTTAACTTAACATCTGGTGTATAAAAATTTCTCACCCCCCTTTTACCAGGACAATAGGGGGGTTTCAGATTTTGTATGAAAGTATCTCATTGATACATTAAAAAATACCACTGAAATAATACACAACATGCATACATACGTGCTATAATTTAGTTTTGATAATCGAAACTAGAAGGCGCTATGTTGTTATTAAAACAAATGACTCACAAATTACTATATCCCACAGATGATTAGATCAATATTATAAAATAGTCATAATCGGTGTTGTATGATTTATTATTAGCAAAATCTGTTCACTGGTTGCAGCGTGATTGACTGACAAACATTAAATTTAAAAAAATAAATAAAAGGAGCTATATATGCCAGACTTATTTTACTAAGGAAATACCTACAGAATGATTAAAATTAAAATTTTATACGTAAAATAGATAGTCATTAAATAATTTGTGAATATCCCGATTTCACGCGAGCAAAGCCGCGGGTAAAAGCTAGTAAGGTTATAATATCATGATGATATATAAATAGGAATAATGATTATTTATATAATAAAATGGTCAAAATAAAAAACAAAAATTCCTATCTCTTCCCACAACACCACTTTATCGAAAAAAAAAACCGAAGAAACAAATTAAAACACATATTTACTCTCTACATAGAGAGTAAAAAATTTATATAATGATAATTTAATTATTTATATAGTGATGATAACACCTGTTTATATAATGATAATAAGGTTTTTATATCATAATGATATACTCGTATATAGGAATAATGATTATTTATATAATAAAATGGTCAAAATAAAAAACAAAAATCCCTAGTTCTTCCCACAACACCACCTTATCGGAAAAGAAGAACCGAAGAAACAAATTAAAACACATATTTACTCTCTACATAGAGAGTAAAAAATTTATATAATGATAATTTAATTATTTTTATAGTGTTGATAACACATGTTTATATAATGATAATAAGGTTATTATATCATGATGATATATAAATAGGAATAATGATTATTTATATAATAAAATGGTCAAAACAAAAAACAAAAATTCATAATTCTTCCCACAACACCACCTTATCGGAAAAGAAGAACCGAAGAAACAAATTAAAACGCATATTTACTCTCTACATAGAGAGTAAAAAATTTATATAATGATAATTTAATTATTTTTATAGTGTTGATGACACATGTTTATATAATGATAATAAGGTTTTTAAATAATGATGATATATATAGGCACAATGTTTATTTATATAATAAAATGGTCAAAATAAAAAACAAAAATTCCTATCTCTTCCCACAACACTACCTTATCGGAAAAGAAGAACCGAAGAAACAAATTAAAACACATATTTACTCTCTACATAGAGAGTAAAAAATTTATAATGATAATTTAATTATTTTTATAGTGTTGATAACACATGTTTATATAATGATAATAAGGTTATAATATCACGATGATATATAAATAGGAATAATGATTATTTATATAATAAAATGGTCAAAATAAAAAACAAAAATTCATAATTCTTCCCACAACACCACCTTATCGGAAAAGAAAAACCGAAGAAACAAATTAAAACACATATTTACTCTCTACATAGACAGTAAAAAATTTATATAATGATAATTTAATTATTTATATAGTGATGATAACGAATGTTTATATAATGATAATAAGGTTTTTATATCATGATGATATACTCGTATATAGGAATAAAGATTATTTATATAATAAAATGGTCAAAATAAAAAACAAAAGTCCCTAGTTCTTCCCACAACACCACTTTATCGAAAAAAAAAACGAAGAAACAAATTAAAACACATATTTACTCTCTACATAGAGAGTAAAAAATTTATATAATGATAATTTAATTATTTATATAGTGATGATAACACATGTTTATATAATGATAATAAGGTTTTTATATCATGATGATATACTCGTATATAGGAATAATGATTATTTATATAATAAAATGGTCAAAATAAAAAACAAAAATCCCTAGTTCTTCCCACAACACCACCTTATCGGAAAAGAAGAACCGAAGAAACAAATTAAAACACATATTTACTCTCTACATAGAGAGTAAAAAATTTATATAATGATAATTTAATTATTTTTATAGTGTTGATAACACATGTTTATATAATGATAATAACGTTTTTATATCATGATGATATACTCGTATATAGGAATAATGATTATTTATATAATAAAATGGTCAAAATAAAAAACAAAAATCCCTAGTTCTTCCCACAACACCACTTTATCGGAAAAGAAGAACCGAAGAAACAAATTAAAACACATATTTACTCTCTACATAGAGAGTAAAAAATTTTATATAATGATAATTACATCGATCTTGCTATAGAAGTTGGACAGATATGTGGCATGCAGAAAAAGTGGAGGTGGTACCGATCATCGTAATATCAACTGGACTTATCTCCAGAAGTATTGAAGACAGACTTGGTCATCATAAAAACACTTTTATTGACTTGCAAAAAGCAGCAGTTTTAAATACATGTCACACTGTCACGTAAATTCTTAAATATGTATTTTTTGAACCTTACCCCATTTGCGTTTACGCTCGGGATAGGTAAATATTACCAGCAATTGCTGAGTAAGTGCATAAGTCTTTTGATAATAATAATAATAACCACTCAGTGCACAATTTGTGCAGAAGGTCTACAGGCCATCTATTGTGTGAAATATTCTTCAATAAAGATCGTACGTGCTTGGTAGTGCAGCAGTAGTGGCATCAACCACTTTTCCACTTACCTATTCGATTATTATTACAGAAAATGTTAGTACACATTTATGAATACAGTATAGATGGCGGCACATGTGGGACTAAATTTAACCCAATTGAAACCCTTTACAGTAGTGCCGAATATTAAAATTGCAAAATGTTTTTTCCTAAAAATACAAATTTTTTGAGGATAATGTAAGGGGGTATATAAATGGCACTAAAGTTGTATCTATATATTATAAATAAACGTATCAAATACCAATTAAGGAGATATTTTTTTAATGATTATAAAACTGTTATAATTTGGAATTTTCAATGCTCCAGGTATTTGATAAGATCGACTTCTATATCCCTCCGTCTGTGTGCACTATAACTCATAAACAGAAGGTCACAGCGTTATGTAATTTGATATATAGAATCCTCACGTCGTAAAAAAAAACCTATTTATTTTAGTTCAGATCAAATATAACCCTAACGGTAAAATTTTAACGGTTTCCTAAACTCGATGATAATTTCTTAATTTTTACATTAACTTTTTTATATTATTACTTAATAGAGTTGTATTTTTTAAGTTTTATTAACGGCGCAGTGTGTGAAATTGCTGTTATTGAAACGGGTGAATTTAAAAATACCAAATTTAAACATTCCATCAAATATTCGTCTCTTGTGTACAATTTGAGTATTATCGACAATGTAAAAAAATAGGTTGGACCTAGGGAACAAAAATTTTAAAATTGGAGGTAAAAAAGTAGTTATAAGAATAACGTAATTTGTAGGAGTGAAGTTTTGTGGTTTCAATACTTTACTTCAATTAAACGTGTTTTCGGTTTATGAATGTGTTATTTGTGAGCGGTAAATTAAAAAAGTTGTAGACGATATAGAAGAAATATATCTTCATGCAATTGAAAACTTGTTAAGATCGTAAGTTCAATAAATATAATATAATACCATGATAATAATTACTATAAAAAAATTAATTTTGTAGGTAATAGTACCGTATTTACCAAGATATTTAAACTTTCTTACAAGTGGTTCACAAAATTTAGAAAAGCTGTTAAGAAATCGTACCTGCATGAAGGATTGACAAATAAAACACTTTACAATTGATATTTATCAGGAAAAGATACCATACAGAAATTTTTGGAACGAAGTTCCCTTTCGCGCCTTACGAACAGTTATGAATGACGCTAGGAGCTAGCCAAAAAAAAATCATACCAAAAGTTGTCACGACACTATGACACGACACACGCATGTTTCTCTCTCTCACAGACCAAAAAATAAATAACTCTCTCTCCCTCTCTCTCATAGATAGATATATTACAATTAAAAAAACACTATTTTAAATAAAAAGAAAATGTACATTAAAAAGAAAATACTGTAGAAAAAAAAATAATTACCTATAATAGTATTATATTTTATTTCATCCTGTTTTTATAAATTAATAAATTCATAAACATTTTAAAAATAGTTCGTAACTTGACTATAGTTGTACCTACGTCAAATTACCTTAACTGTCAGTTACTGTCAAATATTTTAATTTTAAAATTTTGTATTGAATTGTTAATTCCTGTTTTAAATTATAAAAAGTAATTCTAAAAAGATGTGTTATCTAAAGCTCTGGTATTGTATAAATGGACACTTTTGTTAAAAGAAACGAACTGTTAGGTAAGTAGAGATTTTATACAGACAATAATAAATGCTTATGTATGTGTAAACACTCTGTTGTGTTTACAAATTACTAATTCCTTCACTAATTAATCGAAAGGAACTTCGTTCCATCCGGGTGTCCCTTGACACCTCACACTTTTTTTTTTCAAATTAGAAAAATGGAAATTTACCGATCTGGTTGTCGAAAGCTAAGACATTTAAAAAAATATATATTTATTTTTGTTAGGCATTTTCAGTTTCAAAAAACGACCCTTGACAAATTTGACATATCCATCAAGATTAATAAGCAAGGGTCATTTTCAAAATATTGATTTATATTTTTTATTAGTTTGTTTTTAGTGACAAAAGATCCTCAACTAAAGACGTAAATAGATGTTATTATGCCACAAAGAAGCTACAGAGAATAGTTACATAATATCAACTAACTTTGTTGAACTTCTTTACGGAAGAATGTCACTAAAGTGTTGTTTAAATAAGGTAGCTTTCTATTATAAACACAAAATAAAGGGTTATAATAAAATTTAATAACTTTAATATTTAATCTACTACATTAATATAATTTATTCTAATTTAATTCCCTCGTATAACCTAGGTGAGATAGGAGTACCCAATCCTGATTTTATTTCTATAGTAGGTTTTTCATTTCCTTCTGCTATTTTATAATTTCTCTTTAAGCTTGTTTGATTATAAAAAATATCCAACATCGGTTCATCTTTAACTGATTTTCCTTTTGCTTTTTCGTTTCTTATCAATAATTCTTTCAACAAAGGTGGAAATTCCATGGTTTTAGGTAATATTTTTTTATAATCATATACGTTTGTTTTACAATATTGTTCTTCTTCATCTTTAGGTATTAATCTAAAATCGGTTTTATAACTTGTATAGTCAATGAGAAGAAGCTCTGTATCTTTTCGTCCCCTGAATGTGTTTTCTACCCATACTTTTACTTTTCGTACCACCTAAAAATCAATATTGTAAAAAGTTATGAAAACAATCATGGGATCAACTACCGAAGTCAAAAATCCAAATTTTAAGCAAATAAATATGAATACTTCAATTTTTAAGTCATGATTACCATTACTAATTATTGCAAAAATTACTGTACTTACATCCATTGAAGGATTTTCTGGGTTCGGTAAAGTTTCAACTTTGGCTATCTTCATAAATGATTTCTCTGGATACCTTTCAAATCTACTCCTGACCAGTATTCGACCAACACCATAGTTTTTTAGATTTCCTACAATTTCCCATAATGTTTTGCCTTTAAAATCTGTTGTTCTACCAATATATTTATATGGCATGTTAAAATAAAAATATCTCGAACTAATAATTGAGGTTAAGTTATAATGTTTGACTCTTTGAATAGTTTCAATAGTTTGACTCTGTGGTTATTACATTACAGTCACTACTTTTGACAGTAGTTCAAATGTTGAAATATATTTTATGGCCTAGAACTATTGTCGTAAATAGCTAGTGTATTATATATAGGTTTATTATTAGATTTTTTCTTTTATTAATTTTTTTAAAACACTTTTTCTTATTTAACTAATGTTGATAAACTATTAGAATATAATTTAGACATTACACACTTAGAAACCAATGATTTTCATTAACTTATAGAACAACACAAGAGTTAACATCGTTGGATATTTTTGTCAAATAATTAATAATAAAACAATACTGGAGTAATAAAACTATTATAACCTTATAAACAAATATATAAGAATTAAAAACACCGTTTTAATAACAACTGTTATCACATTATATACTTGTAAACAGTAATTAAATATACAAATTCAAACAGGTAATATACACCTGTCAAAAAACACTTGTAAGCTTAAAATAAGCAATCGACACTCTTTAAAAAAATCTTGATTATCAATAATAATGAGTATTAATTGTCTTTAATTGATTTTTTTAAAAGAAACAGTACCAAAACAGTATTTCAAGTTAGTTTTTTAATAGAATATCTATAAATGACAGTTTCTCATGGTTGTCATAGTAACTTCTCCCGTTCCATGGCCGACTTTCAGCCAATAGGAAAACAAAAACAATGCCGAGGTCGTATATTTTCGTGGAATTCCATATTTTCTGAGAATTTAGCGGGGTTTCTAGGAATTTATAGAAGGGGGATTCCAATTTCGTTAATATTTGATTTTAGGGGTAAAAACCATTGGATAGGGTATTAAAATGATTTTATCAAGTAAAAAATGATAAAAAATATTTAAAATAATAATTTTTACATAGCTTTTGTTATTTACTTATAATCTGTGGTTTGACTGATAATAGTTCATTTGTATGGTCTCGTTCTATATGCACTATTCAGTATCGTCCTTCTTTTTAGGTGTTGTAGTGGCTGTTCTCTGAAAAACTAAGCAAGGCCAGGAAAAAATTGATTATAGGAAGAAAATTATACACAGCAGAAAGAGGAAGCGATCAAACCAAGGTGATTTTAATTTGGGAATTGGCTGTCGGCTATTTTTGAGGTGGGTTCAAGCGAATAAATATATAAATATATTTATAACTCACTTACTATCTAATAGTAAAATTCCTTTTAAAATTTTAATAAAAAATCAATATTTACAGTTGAATTCATTAATAATTTATACTAAAACTATTACAATTATTAGTATATGTATATATTTTTTCTTTTCAACAAGTAAATTTAATCATTACCGACACTCTTATTCGCAAATTAAAGTCTGCTTAATTGTTGCTAATTACAGTTAATTAAAAGTGCTTCCTTAATCCTCAGAGTGAATTGAAATATAGTTCCTGTGTTGAAGTAGCGGAACAATGAGTACTCCTGTTAAAAAAGTACCTATTCATTTACAAGTAAGTAATTTTTTATAGTTTATACCGCTCCTATATGTTACTAATAGTTTAAATAGACAAATTATTCAATTATGTTCAGTAATACATTCTGTAGTGATAAATCAATACACAGACCTAGAAGGAAATTTTACTACGTCTATGATAATTATTCTAGTAGGTTTTCTATTTAATTTATGTTATGTATATCTTTTTCTTTATATTTTTATATGTTTAGAAGTGAATATCGTTAAAGTAAAACTATTTTTAAAGTTTCTAATAATAGTTAAGCTTTTAACCCCTAATATGTATTTTGAGATAAAAGCTTTTAATACTTACTTAAAAAATTCCCTAACCACAATGTTTTTTTCAGATTAAGGTCTGTTTTAATTTTGAAAGTAGTTAATAGAATATGTTAAATTAATGTTTCGTGCTTTTTACGTTATTTGTGTCTTAATTTTAATTTTATAAAAAAAATTATCGAATTTGAGACATTTAGACCTTATGGGCATATTTTTTCATAATAGCATAAGAAAGTTTAATTTGTAAAATTGTTTTTTTTTTGGATCTGTAAAATTTTTATATAGATTTTTTGGACCATTCTAAGCAAAAAAATGCTTGAGTAACCCTTTCGTTGTATGCCTTGTTTTCGCGTAAAAAATCCCAAAGTAATAAAAAAAAAGAAAAAAGTGTGAGGTGTCAAGGGACACCCGGATGGAACGAAGTTCCTTTCGATTAATTAGTGAAGGAATTAGTAATTTGTAAACACAACAGAGTGTTTATACACACATAAGCATTTATTATTGTCTGTATAAAATCTCTACTTACCTAACAGTTCGTTTCTTTTAACAAAAGTGCCCATTTATACAATACCAGAGCTTTAGATAACACATCTTTTTAGAATTACTTTTTATAATTTAAAACAGGAATTAACAATTCAATAAAAAATTTTAAAATTAAAATATTTGACAGTAACTGACAGTTAAGGTAATTTGACGTAGGTACCTAAATAGTCAAGTTACGAACTATTTTTAAAATGTTTATGAATTTATTAATTTATAAAAACAAGATGAAATAAAATGTAATACTATTATAGTTAATTATTATTTTTTCTACAGTATTTTCTTTTTAATGTAAATTTTCTTTTAATTTAAAATAGTGTCTTTTTAATTGTAATATATCTATCTATGAAAGAGAGGGAGAGAGAGTTATTTATTTTTTGGCCTGTGAGAGAGAGAAACATGCGTGTGTCGTGTCATAGTGTCGTGACAACTTTTGGTATGAATTTTTTTTGGCTAGCTCCTAGCGTTAGTCGTAACTGTTCGTAACGCGCGAAAGGGAACTTCGTTCCAAAAATTTCCATTTTTCCGATTTTTATAGCATTAAAAAGACATCAATGTATTTTTCTTCGGCACACAACGGAAATATCAACTTTTTTTTGGATATATTTTTTTTCTTATTTATTTTGATGTCATATTCTTTACTTATTTTTGTAGACTTCTTTGTAAATTTGGTTGGTTTTTCTTCATCGTTTCTATATCTCTGCAAATGTCCCTTTTGATATTTTTATCACCTTTAAGTTTCTATATCTAATGTGTACCTTTTTAAAACTTTTCTTTGCATAATATGTTAATTATTTCATTCATGAACAGGATGGACTTATTTTGATCTCTCTTCTTATGAATGGCTCAGATATTTTGCTTATTACGTATGCTTGTATTTATTTTTTACTAGATTTATTCTGGAGACCCACCCATACCTTTTCTTTAGGTACCCTATCACAAGCTTCTTTAAGGTCTATGAAAACAAGTCATTTTGATGATGGGTCTTCTCTATTATTTAATTAATTGAAAAAAAAAATGATATTGCGTGTTTGTCTTTTCGGTAATGTGCTTCGTTAAGCCGTTGTTCTGCAATTGTTATTATTTTTTTTTATCTAAGATATTCTCATATACCTTCAAAGTTATTGTTAATAGAGTAATCTTCCGATTTGTACAATCCTCTTTTTTATATATACCTTTCAGTTTTCAGGTATTTTCCCTCTCTATCATGTTTAATAACCATAGTAACAACAATGTTGCTCCCTCTCACATATTTTTAATCATTTTTGCGATTATTCTATCATTTTCTACAACTTTCTCTCCAGTTTTCCCTCTTAATTATTTCTAACAGTTTTATTATTTTTATATCATGTCATTTTTCTTTAGCCACCCTCCTACCAAAAAAAAAAAAATCTTTATAAAATCGATTCTAGGAATATGGCAAGACTCAGAAATTCGTTGTAACACTCATTTTTTTTGCATGGGAAATCTATTTTTACTGGAAAATATCCAAGAAAACTCTAAATTTTTTTCCATAAATTGTAAGTATCTCCTGTAACCTTTCAGTATGCCAAAGAACAGGAGTCAGAAAGTCGTTGGTTTCTGCCAAATATTTCCCGGTCTAATTGTAAGTTTTTATATCAAAACACCAATTATCCTAATTACAGGTTGAAATATTAAAAAAGTTATTTAAAAAAAGCATTGTGTGGTTTTATGAAACCACGGTAAAAGTGAAACTTTTTTTCACACTATAGACATTTAACTAAAAATTTTTCGAATAATATTCCATTAAGGGTATAAAAATCGCTTTATCAATCTTAATTTTATACTTGGAAAATTGGAATGGACCGAATATAAATAAAATTAAACACAAATAATATAGCTTGGAGCACACTACACTGTCAGCTGCTGCAAACTATAGGCGTTGAAATCGAAATCAAAATCTAAATAGAAATCGAAATCAAAATCAAATGTGTGTGTGTGCGATTCACACACGATAGAAGTGAAAACTTCAGTAAATCCACAAAAGAATGAGATGAATATATATAACAAGGGTAGGATAATTACAAAGTTTATTTGTTTAAAAATGAAAGTGTGTTGATTAATTTTAAAAGATATTTTATTTAATATATGTTACATAATTTATTGCTCAAGTTCCATATTTTCAGTTTCAAAAATTATTATTTACGACTGTAATATTTTTAAAACGTTACATGTCGTAGATACTTACGCACTCGGAGTTCGTATTAATACGAATAGGTAGAATTGTTTTTATTAGCACATCTGCTCACTCCCGTACATTTTTGTATTAAACTATAGGCGCCGCCTACTTTATACTTTATACCTACTCGGCGGTCGACCGACATGCGACATGCACTCGCACAGACCAAAAAACGATGTAATAAAAGTTTCACTTTAAAAAAAATGTCATTTAAAAATATTTCACTAATTAAATTTTTTAGTACTGAAATTATATTGTTATTAAATTATTATTATATTTAAAAATGACAAAAAAAATAATCTAATAAACAAAATTACAAACGTATTTTATATAAAATTATTCTCTGATGCGTAAACACATATTTCTATTAAGTTTTTTAAATTCTTAACCAGTTGGTGAAGTGAACCATCTTTAAATTGTTTCCGCTTTGAATTATGAATATGTTCGCTTTAATAAAGGAAGTACACTTCTATTTATGGGTAGTGAGAATATTATTAAATTTCAAATTTGCTACGAGATATTATTGCATACAAAATTAGATTATTCTATCGTTCTATGAATTTATATTAAAAGCCATGAAACCATTCAATTTATTGACTTGAATTGCAAGAATTAATTTCAAATTGCAGTAAAGTTACCTACCATCATAAAATGTTTATTTACAAAAGCATAGAATAGAATATTAACTAGTTTACTGTATAAAAATGCAATATTTACATATACAACTGCAATATAGATTACAAATAACAGTTATAAGAAAGTAGAGGAACATCTGTTTCCCTTTTTACCCGTTTTTTTAAAGTACAATGACCTCAATTAGTTATGTTATACAAATCATGAATAAAATAGTTATTGCGTGTATTTAAATCAAACTGCCTTCAAAAAGGAAAAAGTTAAATTCTTAAGAATATTGTAGGTAGATAGACACCTGGCTTCGTTTCGGAAATTACTCGCCAGATTAATCTTCGCCACTAAATCTAATTTTCGAATATGAATTACTGAAATATTTCCACAAAGATATAAATTTACTTGAAAAAGTACGAAATATTTAAGTAAATAATATTCGAAATCTAGATTTAGTGGCTAAGATTAAGCTGACAAGTAATTTGCGATTGAAGCACTAATTATGATAAAACTTAATAAAAGTAGATAGATAGATATCAAAGAATACGCTTTACCAGTTTTTGAAAAAACATTTTCAAAGACAATGACCGTTCAACTAAGAAGAAACAACTACTTCCCAGGCTATATGCCCCGACGGATATTGAATTGCACTTCAAAGTCAAATGGGGTTTGCATATCTAATAAGTAGATAATTTAAACCAACCATTCTGGTTTGCAGTTAGAAGGGACAACATAACTTGTAGACCGGTTTCGGCGTATTTGCGCCTCATCAGGACAATGTATATGTTATCCGTCAGCGATCTTAAAGCATAATCGCTGACTGAAGATCAAACTAAAATCACGATCGATATAATGTCTACACAGTAACGAAAGTGTAAACGATGTGATAGTAGTGACATCTTCACCTCCAACCGCAAACCAAAATTCTTAATAATTAATTTTCTTAATAAAAGTATCAATTTTAAACAGTTTAGTATAAAAGTTAAAAAATATTTCCATTACGAAATTATTTTATTATCTATTAAATAATCCATCAAGTAGATTCGTAAATAAATAACATAAAATTTAATCAGTATTTTTTGGGCTGATAATACAACGATAACTTTATTTGCTCATTTTTTTTTTAATTTTTTATTTAAGATTGTTGAATTTTATCTCTAAAAGGTAATAATTCAAATACATAAAAGCTGTTTAATATTTACTATTATGTAAAGTAAACATTGTTTTTTTAATTAATCACAATATTATTGCAGAGAGAGTGGATTGATTAGTGATACGAGTTTTATATAAATATTACCGACAAAAACATATTTGTGCAAGTTGTGTTAATTTATTAATGGTTAGTTGTAAAATGGATATGGTTAGTAATTTTATTATATAAATTAATTATTTTATTTAAATGTTATATCTGAACAACAAACTTAATTAATAGTATATGCTTCGCTCGGGCAGTCAACTTTCGCCCTAGTCAGAAATCGTCTTGTTTCACCCGTTGCCACACACTATATTTTTCATATCACATGCATTGAAACAGCAAATTTTGATCTCCGTTATCCGTAGCCAGTTGAAGTAAGACTATTTCAAACAAATATTGTAGTAATATCTTGACAACGATTTGACGACAGCTGTCAGACGATTATGATTTTATTCGCTTTTTTTTGTTACAAATGCGATTCTGATAGACTTGAAATAAAGACATAAATAATAAAAAAAAAGTGTGAGGTGTCAAGGGACACCCGGATGGAACGAAGTTCCTTTCGATTAATTAGTGAAGGAATTAGTAATTTGTAAACACAACAGAGTGTTTATACATACATAAGCATTTATTATTGTCTGTATAAAATCTCTACTTACCTAACAGTTCGTTTCTTTTAACAAAAGTGTCCATTTATACAATACCAGAGCTTTAGATAACACATCTTTTTGGAATTACTTTTTATAATTTAAAACAGGAATTAACAATTCAATACAAAATTTTAAAATTAAAATATTTGACAGTAACTGACAGTTAAGGTAATTTGACGTAGGTACCTAAATAGTCAAGTTACGAACTATTTTTAAAATGTTTATGAATTTATTAATTTATAAAAACAGGATGAAATAAAATGTAATACTATTATAGTTAATTATTATTTTTTCTACAGTATTTTCTTTTTAATGTATATTTTCTTTTAATTTAAAATAGTGTCTTTTTAATTGTAATATATCTATCTATGAGAGAGAGGGAGAGAGAGTTATTTATTTTTTGGTCTGTGAGAGAGAGAAACATGCGTGTGTCGTGTCATAGTGTCGTGACAACTTTTGGTATGAATTTTTTTTGGCTAGCTACTAGCGTCTGTCGTAACTGTTCGTAACGCGCGAAAGGGAACTTCGTTCCAATAAATGAATGTGCCGGGCAGGAATAACGTTGTTTCTCCCCTAGGGCAGAAAAAACTGTCAGTTTCTGACTGACACTTGCATTGGTCTGAAATTGTCTTGTTTCGACCGACAAAACAGGGATCAAAACAAGCTGTTTCAATGCATGTGATATGAAAAATGATTTAAATATATTTTAAAGCAAACATACAAAAATCTAAATTTGATTTAAAAACCTTTATGGTAACCTTTCCTGTGCAAATATCGTGCAATCTTCAGCTTACAAAATATATTTTATTAATGATTATTCAAGAGACGTTCATAGAATTGATTATATTGTAATATAGATTTGCAATTACTTTAAAGAAATAATAAACAATATCTTTTGATATTTATATTAAATAATTTATTGTTTAATAAATAGTAATCAAAGTTTTTGTTATTTTACTTCATATATATATATAAATGTAGTTTTCTAGGTCTGTGTGATCGTAGGTTCTAGTTCTGTAGAATGTGACATATTTTTTTAATTTCTCTTGTTTATCTAATTTCTAAATTTTAAAAATCCCATAAAATATGTCTCAAATAATTATATATTATAGAGCTCCCAAAACCGTCTTTTAATAAAAAATGGTAAAATTATCAATGAAGATGATGTAACAGATGAGGATATATACATCGAGGATGGTATCATTAAACAAATTGGTAATTGTAATAATCTCATTATACCAGGAGGTACACGAGTCATTGATGCCAGAGGAAGATATATTTTACCAGGCGGTATCGACCCTCACACTCATTTTGATTTTGAATTTATGGGTACTCGAACTGCGGATACTTTCTATAGCGGGACCAAAGCAGCTGTAGCTGGAGGAACTACAATGATTAGTATGTTTATTATTATTTTTATTATATATCTTTTAACATTAGGTTTAATAAGTAAATGATCGTTTCTTTACTTGTATCTTCTTTTTATCTTTACTTAGGAGAGACAATGAAACACTAAAAACCGCTAAATGTATCAATTTGGCGTAGCACATCAAATTGGTATGCAACTTTTTGCATTCGATTCGGAAAGAGTATCAGGAAAATTTATGAATTAAATTGATCTTCGAAGGATAAAATTGTATTTTGTGTATAAGGAAAATCGACGGAAATCAGTCCAATTTTTCTAGTCGGGGATTTTAAGGTTGCTGAACACAAATTTTATGACGGCGATGCCGGCGATAGTCTCCAAGGATCACAAATTTTATGATTTTATGCTCATCATTCCTCAGAAATACGCTGAAAACTTTCAAAACATAAGGACTTTTGACTGATTGAATCTGAATACTCGACACATATTTTCCACTGTATTTTTTAGCATACTACGCAAGATTATGTTTACTCCATCTCTATATTTTAGTTCAGAGGCCAAAATTACTTTGTGTTTCGATAGGCTCAAGTTTCTGACAGGAATGATTAAATCGCTTTTGTTGAATAACTGCATACTTTTTTTCATTCGCCATCCTCAAAATTTTCAAATTTATTGTTATTATCTTCATCACCTTCATTTCTATCTTCAACTTGATCTTCCATGTCATTTTCATTAAAATTTTCAGGATTATCATTGTCTTTCCCATTATTTTCACTGTTATCTCTACATCCACTTTCATTAATATCTTGGGATTCATCTTCAGCATCATTTCACCCTCATCTTGACTTTCTTCACCTTCTTTTTCAACTTTCATGCTATATGATTCAACTCCTTTATCTTTTATAAAACCATCGTTTATTGATTTCATGGGCTCATCTAATTCTGTAATCCTTTAGCTGCACTAAGTGATGATACATTTACCTACATACATATATGATGTTGGATTTAATCCACAAACATAGCAATCAATCTCCATATTCGGCCTTCTCCACATTGTTTGTTTTTCAAACTTTGTTTTACCTTCCTTGTCTAGATCTCCAAAAAATAAAAATTGGTTTTTTGGACATTACGAAAATGCATACTCAAAGTGCATCTTGAAGAGATGGAAAATAAAAAATTTATAACTTGGGAAATATGGACGGAAATAAGTTAAATTTTTCTACCGGGGGGATTTTAAAGACGCTGCACACAGATTTCATGATGGCGATGCTCTTACAGGTACCTGGTGCCAAGGGGGAACCTCTTTGCCTGGATTTTATGTTAAAATCATTCACAATCGGTCGATAATCGTTAAGGTTTTAAAACATAAATTTTATGACAGCGATGGTCTCCGAGGTACTTGTTGCTTAGGATAGACCTGTTTGCCTGAATTAAATCATTTAAAATCAGTCTATAATCATTACTTAGGGTTTTTGAAATCGCTGAACGCAAATTTCATGATGGCCATGGTCTTCGAGGTATCTGGTGCCAATGGTGAACCTCTTCGTCTGGACTTTATGTTAAACTCATTCGAAATCAGTCAATAATCATTCCTTTTGGGGTTTTTGGAGTCGCTGAACACAAATTTCATGACGGCGATGGTCTTTGTGATACCTGGTACTCAGAGTGGATCTTTTTGCCTGAATTTTATGTTCAACTTATTGAAAATCAGTCAATGATCATTACTCGGGGGTTGTTGGAATCGGTGAACACAAATTTTATGGCGGCGATGTTTTCCGAGTGACCTGGTGCTCAGGATGAACCTCTTTGTCTGAATTTTATGTTAAACTCATGTAAAATCAGTCAATAATCATTACTTGGGGGAGTTTTTAGGGTCGTTGAACACAAATTTCATAAAGGCGGTGTCCATTAATAGTAATAATAACATTCAAAATATTAAATATTCCACTAATATTAACCTCGTTCATTTATTTATTTTTAGTTGATTTTGTATTCCCTAAAAAGGGCGAATCTCTTCTTGATGCTTACTACGAATATCGTCAAAAAGCTGATGGCAAAGCTTGTTGCGATTTCGCTTTCCATGTCTGTTTACCATATTGGTCTGATCATGTGAAACGTGATATGGAAATATTAACGAAAGAACATGGGATCAATTCATTTAAAACGTTTATGGCTTATGATTTTATGTTTAATGATGCTGAATTGTATAGCGCTTTTGAACAGTGCCAAAAATTGGGAGCAATTGCTCAAGTACATGCTGAGAATGGCTCAATTATTGTTAAGAATACTGAAAAATTATTGGCACAAGGTATTACCGGACCGGAAGGTCATGAAATGTCTAGACCAGAAGAAGTAGAAGCTGAAGCTGTTAATAGAGCGTGTGTTATAGCGAAACAGGTACTTTTTTTAATATCTTTTAGGAATGTATTACTTTTTTTTCTTACGGTTATAGGTTAATTGCTCTTTATATGTAGTGCATGTGATGAGCAAATTAGCTTCTGAAGTATTAAATAGTCACAGAGGTAGCATTCCATTATATGGAGAAACACTAGTTGCTGCCTTAGGCACAGATGGTTCTCATTGTAAGCACGAATGCTTTCAACATTCTGCAGGACATATTCTTAGTCCTCCTTTAAGATCAGATCCTAGCACTCCTCTTGCTTTAATGAATTTTCTAGCACAGTAAGTTTTTTTGTTTTCATTTTGTTTTTATTATTGTGTTTTATTTTGTCCTGCATGTGCTTTAAAATCGTAATCTATGTCTTTCTTTAGTTTATGTATTTTCTATTAGTTGTGGGTTAGATTTGTACATAAAATGTTATTCTTATATTAATTTATTAACTTTATAGCCAAAGCATCGTATACAGACAAGAATAGTAAGATTACTTTCGCTAAAACTAATTCCACGCCGCCGAAGCTCTCGATCTGCATTTTGGTCTCCTTTTGTCGCTCAGCAGTAGGGTTACCAACCTGAAATTTTTGAAATCGGTAGATAAAAAATTGGTAAACTTAAAAAATTATATCGGTAGATTACTTCCTAAATCGGTAGAGTTGACATCGATGCTCACTAGATCGACAAACCGAAGCGAAATATAGATCAAAGAACATCAAAAGTGATCCTACTATTCTTGTTTATATACGCTGACCAAAGTATATAATATATGTTATTATACTAAAATAACAATTTTAACAATAACTGATATTAAATATTGTGGTTATTAAAACATTAATACCGCAAAAAAACTATCTATTAACCAATTATTGTAATAGAATAGAAGTTTTTTAAACATCTCATATCTTCATTTCTAAATTGATGATAGTTTGTATAACCCAATTATTGATTGGACTATAGGTGAAAGTCCCACTTTATGTGGCTCAAATTACAACAGAAAAATCATGTGAATTCTTGCAACAACATGTTTCTGAAGGTTTCCGAGCTTTCGGAGAGGTGGAAGCATCTGCTTTTGGCAGTTCAGGACAAAACAAACCTAATTTGAACATCATTACGTCACCACCTGTTCGTTCTAATCCCGACACCTCTCATAAACTGATGGCTTTTTTGGCATCGTAAGTGTGAACTATTAACAGTTTTGTTTTTCTTTGAATGTATTAATCAATTTCAAGTTAAAGATTATATATTTTTTATTACATAGTATTTCATCTATTAATATAATTACTAAAATACAGAACTTTCAATTACCACAGATCTACTTTAAATGCAATACATGTTTTCCGAAACAATTTTGTCCGTTGAACACACATCGGTCATCAGATTTGGTCCATCACCCTTCAGTGTTCATCAAATTACTAAAAATCTTCAGAAAAATGAGATTTGTTCGAATTGTATCAGGTAACTAAATAAGTTCGTGTCGTTTTTGTATACCGTTAGTGATCGAAGAGCACAGAAACGGTATAAAAAATGTTCTTTGGAAGATCTCAGTTTGACCGATAATCCGCGCTCAGGGAGACCAAAAATCAATAACAACTAGGATCTTCGACAAGTTGTCGACACAAATACCAGGATAACGTGCCAAGAACAATTGTACAGTATGAGTACTGAAACTATTCTTTTGTATCTTCATCATCTAGGAAAGACGTATAAGATAAGCAAATATGTCCCACATGAATCGACAAATAATAACAAGTTAAGTAAGGATATAAAGAATAATTGGTTTACAGGAGTGTGGTGTTGGACGACTTTGAGTGTTGGGTTTAAGGACCCTGCTATAGAACTTAGTGTCCTTTCCAAAGATTGGATGGTGGTGTTTGGAAAGAGTTAGTATCAGGGGTTCGCTTCTTGGTTTTCCTGCTGTTTCGGTGTTTCCTGGTTCCTGGAACGTGCCCAAACCATTAAAAAATATATTTGGGTTTGAGAGATTGACGCTATGGCGTGTCTCCTCCGGTGTCGTCCCATTTGGCAAGGACGAAGGAAACTACAGAAATCTTCACCAAGGACTCAACAAATTAATTCATCTCACCATTTGTTCAGCAAACACTTTACGCAATGCTAATGAAACATTTCTTAACCTGCGACAAAAAATAAATTCTGTATCACAGAAACCCAAGGCTTCCTTGCACCCAAACAAGATTTTGTTGTGTATTTGGTGGACAGCAACTGGAATTGTCTATTATGAGTTTTTGGAAAGGGGTCAAACCATCACTGCTAACTTGTATTGTGAGCAGCTTCAACGAGTACAAGCAGCATTTATACTTGTCCAGAAATAACCTTCTTAATCAATTGAAAGAAAGTGATATTCTTAAAGGATAACGACAAGCCTTATACCACAAGAGTGTATTTTTGCGTGTTAAGTATGATTCTGCTCTCATTCTCACTACATCTCCACATTTTAGTTGAGTTGCTAAAATTTCTGTTTTGTCTATCGGTAGGCCTAAAAAGATCTTTAAATCACTTTAATTGAATAACTGTAGATTTTTTAATATTTTTGATGTATAGAAAGTTCTTTTTCCTATCTTCACTATTTTCATATTTCTTATATGCTTCATCATTTTTACTTCTATTTTCAAGTCATCTTCGTTAATATTATCAGGAATATCATCGTCTTTTCTGGTATTTTCTCTCTCATCTCTACAACCACTTTCATCACTATCTTGGGATTCATCTTTAGCATCATATTCCGCATCATTTTCACTCTTATGTCCACTTTCCTTTTTTGTACAATTCAACTTCTTCATCTCCATTAAAACCATCGTTTATTCATTCTATGGACTCGTATAATTATTTAATTCTTAACCTGCGCTAACGGATGATACATTTGCATATATGATGTTGGATTTATTCTTCAAAATAAGCAATCACTCTCCATATATATATATATATATATATATATATATATATATATATATATATATATATATATATAAAAGGGGACCATTATTGGGCATGTACGCAAAAAGGATCAATAAGGCCACGAGTAGGAATGGTAACCGCAGACATGCATGTTTCTGGCTCATTAGCCGTCATCAGTGCGGCATAACCAAGTAGGGTATTGCACTTGGCTAGCAAAAGTGTTGGGTACCCAACACTTTTGCTAGCCAAGTGCAATACCCTACTTGGTTATGCCGCACTGATGACGGCTAATGAGCCAGAAACATGCATGTCTGCGGTTACCATTCCTACTCGTGGCCTTATTGATCCTTTTTGCGTACATGCCCAATAATGGTCCCCTTTTGTTTATATTAATACGCATTTTCTTGGCACTTTGTTATATATATATATATATATATATATATATATATATATATATATATATATATATATATATATATATTGTTGGTTTTTCAAACGTTGTTTTACCTTTCTCGTCTTGTCTTTCCATCAAAGTAACTTACTAGAACAACAATTACAAATGATGTGAGGTATCCATTCAACGCCCAATGTTTCTGAACGACGAAATCTGGTAAAGGATACGTGTTCAAAAGACAAAATTTGGAAAATATGGGTCGCATATAAACCTTATTCTGTCGACCTGTGCACTGTAAGCGAGTATAGTGGTAGGTTTCAAAAGTATTAGTGCCACCTTGTGGCGAAAATTGAAGCCTTCTATCGACACCTGTGATTGTTCTTGCTTTATTACCTTTTACTTGAAATTGATTGTTTTATGTGGTTATTTTAAGGGTCTGTTTACTAAAACTATGTAGGTACTAATAAGCATCTTAATTATATTCAATACTTAAAAACAATCCAAATAAAAATTTAATAATTTTTTTGCGTACAGAGATGTCCTTCAATTGACTGGAAGTGATAATTGCACATTTAATAAATCTCAAAAAGAAATGGGTAAACATAATTTTACAAAAATTCCGAATGGTGTAAATGGTGTTGAAGATCGTATGTCCGTAATTTGGGAAAAGGGTGTACATACAGGAATAATATCGCCTTCACGTTTCGTGGCTATAACAAGTACAAATGCTGCCAAAATATTCAATATATATCCGAGAAAAGGATGTATTGCTGTTGGATCTGATGCTGATATTGTTATTTGGAATCCCAATGCTACTCGCACAATATCTGCACAAACTCATCATCAAGCAGTTGATTTTAATATCTTTGAGGTAAAGTAATAGTTTAATTGAAAAGGTTAGAGCTATATAAGTAACTTGTATATATTCTCATAATACATTTGAAAGGGTGAGAAGAACGTAAGAAGTGAACATTTTGAGAATTGACGCATTATTTTTATGATGGTTGTATGTGACGCTAAAACAGACCTAAAGAAGGTAAGGCATATGGCTGGCTGTTAGAGGAAATGTCTGATGGTTAGAAAGAGAGCGATGAACACAATACCCTATCTGTGTCTCTCTCTACTCACAGTAAGGGATAGCTTGTAAGAAAATTTAGGGCAAAATTGAAATTAAGAGAAAAAGAGTAGGTACCGCAATCTTCTCTCTCTCTTTCCAACCTTGGAACAGCTGAAAACCTGGCTCTCCTACTCTATTTATAAAATTATAGCGATTTTACTTGTCTTATATAAACTGGATGTGATAGATAGATAGATAGAGAAGCTGTTTGTTGATGCATTTTTTTAAATATTGCTCTTCAAAAGGTAACTGAACATTCTACAAAATTTCTCCGTTATATTAAGGTGACTTATCGGGTGCCAGGACATTGAGAACGAGCAGGCTGATAAACTTACAAGAAAAGGATCAGCCACAATATTTTATAGTCCAGAGGCAGCTCTAAGAGTAATAAAAAATATATTGTGCCAGAAAGGCTGATACAGTGTGCAAAACTAGCAAAAATCAGCTACGAGGAATTAAAGTATTTCTTCTTAGTAGAGGTAACCAAGGTCTTGGAAGGGCTAAAGTTACTAAGGTCCTGGAATGGCTGAAATGAACCAGTGGAAGAGAATATGATCTGTATTTGGTGTATCCCAGTGTAAAAACACTTTTGTTAAGACCTACAAATCACCCTTTTCAAATTATTATTGAAATATATCGCGATACACAAATTTTTAGTTATTTATTCACCGAAAAGCTTTCTTTAGGGTATGGAATGTCATGGAGTACCAGAATATGTAATAGTGAATGGTCGAGTATGTTTAGATGATGGACAATTACGAGTAGTAGAGGGGCATGGTCGTTTTGTTGAGACACCAACCTTTGCTCCGTATGTTTATAATCCTAAAGAGATGGATAGTATTAAACCAGTGAAATATCATATCAATAACGATGAACTTACTCATAAAGTACAAAGGGTTAGTAATTAAAAGGTCTGATCATATTTGCGGATTGCAAGCGGCTTACAAGCGGGACGGGAAATTTTCACACGTCTTGGTTGAGAGCTTAAAATTAATATTAAGGGCTCAAACTTTCAGGGAACTATTTTTTTGGTATTTCCAACAAAATTTCACAATGGGGCTGAAAAAAATCACCCTAATTAATATGGATGTAATACTTTTTTATTATTTATCATAGCGGCAAAGTAAACCTTTTAAAATCTGTTTTATTTATTTCTCGATAATTTTTAATGTCGCCTACAATTCGATAGTATGATAAGACCTTAATTAATACATTATATTCTTTTGTATTTTTATTAAAAAAATTTAGATCCATTTAATCGATGATCCGTGTCCGACACCAACTTTACCAGAGTCAAACATAACAACTCCTTCATGTAAAGGTCATAGAAAAGATGGACAGAGAGATATTCAGGAAAGTACTTTTTCTCTTACAGGTAAGTGTATGATAATAAAAAATATTGAATAAATATAGATTCATATATGAATAGTCACAGTATTTTAATAATATATTGAATGAAGAAGAAGAAGTAGTGAGAGAACAAGAATACAGTAGCAGTGAAGAAGAAGGGATAGATGAGGACATAGAATTAAACGTTCCAACTAAAGAAGAAATAAAAGATTGTATACTTGAGCTAAAAAATAATAAGAGTGCGGGAGAGAATGACATGACAGCTGAAATCCTAAAGCAGGGAGGAGAAGAGCTTCAAACAAGATTATGGAAATTGATAGTGAAAATTTGGGAAGAAGAAAAAATGCCGAAAAATTGGAATAATGCACTTATAATCCCTATACATAAAAAAGGACCCAAAGAAGAAGTTAATAACTACAGAGGAATAGCACTTTTGGATGTTACATACAAAGTTTTAGCAAAGTTAATAAAGAAACAACTAGACGAATTTTATAATATACAGGTAGGTGAATACCAAGCAGGATTCAGGGCAGGAAGATCAACAATCGACCAAATTTTCATAACGAAATTGATACAACAAAATACGTACGAACAAAATCTAAGTCTACACCTAGTATTTATTGATTTCCGCCAAGCATATGACTTGATCAACAGGAAAAAACTAATGGAAGCTCTGAAAAAATTAAACATCCGAAAAAACTAAGAAAACTAGTAGAAATGACATTGAAACAAACAGCAAATAAGGTAACAATAGAGGGAGGAGTTTCAGAAGAATTCGAAGGAAAAAAGGGTCTATGTCAAGGTGACCCAATGTCTACAGTTCTCTTCAACTTGGTCCTAGAAGTGATTTTGAGAGAAAGTGGAATAAGAACAAATGGGTTAATATATAGTAACAGGCACCAATGTCTCGCATATGCGGACGATATAGTGATAATGGCAAAAAACAAAAAGGAAATAAAGAATGTTTTCAAACTATTAGAAAGTAAAGCAAGTGAGTACGGGTTAACAATAAATGAGACGAAAACAAAGTATATGGTAATGAAAGACAATAACAAGGAAGAAACACCCACCCTGGCAATCAATTGTTCAAGAAACAGACAATACATTATAGAAAAGGTGGAGGAAATGGAGTATCTAGGGGTAACGCTAACATGCAAGGGAGAGGAAGAGAAGGAAATAGACAAAAGGTTGTCAAAAGGAAGCAAAGCGGCTGGAATGTTAAACAAGATACTAAGGTCAAAAACGATGTCACGAAGACTAAAGATAAGAGCTTACCAATCTATAATAAGACCAACAGTGACCTATGCTTGTGAGACGTGGATAATGAATAAAAAATTAATAACCAAACTAGAGATATGGGAAAGGAAGATATTAAGGAAAATATATGGAGGAATCAAAACAGAGGAGGGAGAATATAGAAGAAGAACAAATAAAAATTTGGAAGAACTATACAACCAACCTAATATTGTTCAGGTAGCAAAAGCACAAAGAGCTAGATGGCTGGGACACATAGCTAGGATGCAGGATAACAGATGGGTTAAAAGAATATTAATGGAAGGAGAAGGAGGGAAAAGGAGAAGAGGAAGACCCAGAAAGAAATGGCTAGCAGAAGTAAAAGAAGATTTAAGAAGTGTGGGAGTTCGGGACTGGCAAATGGAAGCGAGAGATAGAGCAAAATGGAAAAGAAGAGTGAAAGATCTCGAAGCCAAAGGCCACTAGGCCTGTAGAGCTGATATATATATATATATATATATATATATATATGAAAGAGAATTCTTTGCTGGCTAATTAAATAAAGTAATTTAAATTATTGGGTATGCAGCAAAATTAAAGAACGAGTGTACTCTTATAAATTCTTTAATCCAAGCTTTCGGCTGTGGTTACAGCCATCATCTGGGAAGCTACAATACATTATAATTAAAGAAACTTAATAGTACTAATATGAGAAAGTGTACTTACAACTTTTTGAGAATGTTGTTAAAAAGGTGATATATAAAAACATGGATTATTAAAAAATGTAAAACATACGTAAGTATAACAACACATACAAATTGAAATAGATTAAAATTATTAATTTAACATTTACGTCGTATTTCAGGTTTGACTTTAAAAGTTAAGATGTTAAATTAACTTTGACATTGACTCAAATGAAATACCTAAAATTTGATATAAAGTATGTTTACCGAAACTAGCAACAACCAAAAACACAAATATATATATATATACACATATATATACACACATACATATACATACATACATACATATACACATACATACACATACACATATATACACATATACATATATACATATATAGGTACGTACATACATACATACATACATACACACACACACATAGGTATATATACACACATATATATAATAAAATTTAGATTAAATAAAATATATTGTTAAATTTTATAAATGTTTCATTTAATTACTGTTGTATAAATGTGTGTAAATTAACTTTAATTTTCAAGAGAATAAACTTAAATTAAGAATTTAAACGCTTATCTATAGATAACAGATAGGCAAACATTTCATTTAAATGATGAATATCTGATCTATGATTCATTGATTGAGAAAATTTATTAACAAACACCATCTCCATAAATAGCCTTCTCGTCATTTGGCTTTCACGACAAAGAATATTGACATTTTCATAATCGATACGATGATCTTTTGTTATAACGTGTAAACCCAAGGCACTCCTTTCTGGATGCAATCTACAGTCAGATTTATGTGATGTTAGTCGATCTTTAAGACGTCTGGAAGTTTGGCCAATATAAATTTGGTCACAATCTAGACAAGGTAAGCTGTAAACAACATCAGTCAAGGAAAGTGTCGGTGTTTTGTCTTTAAGCCTGGTGAATACCGCATTTGCTGTTAATGCAGTCTTAAAAGCAATTTTAACATTTTGAATAGGTTTAAAAATTCTAGCTAGACTTGGAGCTAAATCTCTGATGTATGGTAAAGACATGTATGAAGTTATATTATTATCATTATCATTAGATTGTGTATTTCTGTTAGATAAGGGTTGTGGACTATTAAACAACAACTTTTTTAACAAAGAAGCAGGGTAGCCATTTTCTATAAATAATTGAAAAAGTATTTTTAAATTTTTATTGTGAAAGGAAGCATCGCTTAGTTTTATTACTCGGTTTTTCATACATTTGACTAAATTGATTTTCATGGCATGCTTATGATAAGAATTATAATTTAAGTATCTACCTGAACTTAGAGGTTTTCTGTACCAATCAACAAGAAGTATGTTATTGTTACGTATGACAAGAGTGTCTAAAAAGGGAACAGAACCATGAGAGTCTTCTTTTTCTAATGTAAATTGGATGTAAGAATTAAAACTATTGAAATAATACAAGATGTTGTCAAGTTCACATGCTGGAAGACTTAATAAAATGTCATCGACATATTTCTTTATAAAAGATAACTTAAACGGTAGGACTTTAATAACATAATCCAAAATATAATCCATAACATAATCTGCTAGTATAGGTGAAATTTTACTTCCCATAGGTGTACCAAAAGTCTGTTTATAAAATTTGTTATTAAAAATAAAATAGTTGTTATTAAATAAAAAGGTTAACAATTCAAAAAATGTATTTTTAGGTATTTCACAATTTTGGGATATAAGTGTCCAATTATAATCAATGGCTGTAATACAAATATTAAGATAAACATTGCTAAAGAGAGATACTACGTCAAGACTAGCGATTACATACCCATCAGGTAATTTTGAGTTGTTAAACAAAGATTTAATTTGAAAAGAGTCAGATATATGATAGTCATTATTAATGTCATAAGATTTAGTTAAAATGTCGGTTAGAAATTCGGCAATGTAGTTAGTAGGAGTGCCTAAAGATGCCAGTATTGGTCTAACACTTAAAGGAGTCTTATGGATTTTAGGTAAGGCATAAAATTTACCAGGAACACCATTATAACTCGAAAGTTTCTTTTTTGTAGTTTCTGAAATATATTGTTTATTAAATAATGATCTAATTAATTTGTTACAATTTTGTTCAATACTCAAAGTGGGATCTTTGTTTAGAATTACATAAGAAGAATCATTTTCTATGATATCATTGCAAAGATTAATGTATTGTTCTTTTTCCATGATAACAGTTACGCCACCCTTGTCAGATTTTGTAACAATTAAGTTTGGGTTAGCATTTAAGAATTTTTTAGTTTTATAAAAAAGCTTTCGAAAAATTGAACTGTTTAATTTTGTGTTGTGAACATCATGACAGCTCGGTCAGTAAATATTGTTACAAACTCTGTTCACAACACAAAATTAAACAGTTCAATTTTTCGAAAGCTTTTTTATAAAACTAAAAAATTCTTAAATGCTAACCCAAACTTAATTGTTACAAAATCTGACAAGGGTGGCGTAACTGTTATCATGGAAAAAGAACAATACATTAATCTTTGCAATGATATCATAGAAAATGATTCTTCTTATGTAATTCTAAACAAAGATCCCACTTTGAGTATTGAACAAAATTGTAACAAATTAATTAGATCATTATTTAATAAACAATATATTTCAGAAACTACAAAAAAGAAACTTTCGAGTTATAATGGTGTTCCTGGTAAATTTTATGCCTTACCTAAAATCCATAAGACTCCTTTAAGTGTTAGACCAATACTGGCATCTTTAGGCACTCCTACTAACTACATTGCCGAATTTCTAACCGACATTTTAACTAAATCTTATGACATTAATAATGACTATCATATATCTGACTCTTTTCAAATTAAATCTTTGTTTAACAACTCAAAATTACCTGATGGGTATGTAATCGCTAGTCTTGACGTAGTATCTCTCTTTAGCAATGTTTATCTTAATATTTGTATTACAGCCATTGATTATAATTGGACACTTATATCCCAAAATTGTGAAATACCTAAAAATACATTTTTTGAATTGTTAACCTTTTTATTTAATAACAACTATTTTATTTTTAATAACAAATTTTATAAACAGACTTTTGGTACACCTATGGGAAGTAAAATTTCACCTATACTAGCAGATTATGTTATGGATTATATTTTGGATTATGTTATTAAAGTCCTACCGTTTAAGTTATCTTTTATAAAGAAATATGTCGATGACATTTTATTAAGTCTTCCAGCATGTGAACTTGACAACATCTTGTATTATTTCAATAGTTTTAATTCTTACATCCAATTTACATTAGAAAAAGAAGACTCTCATGGTTCTGTTCCCTTTTTAGACACTCTTGTCATACGTAACAATAACATACTTCTTGTTGATTGGTACAGAAAACCTCTAAGTTCAGGTAGATACTTAAATTATAATTCTTATCATAAGCATGCCATGAAAATCAATTTAGTCAAATGTATGAAAAACCGAGTAATAAAACTAAGCGATGCTTCCTTTCACAATAAAAATTTAAAAATACTTTTTCAATTATTTATAGAAAATGGCTACCCTGCTTCTTTGTTAAAAAAGTTGTTGTTTAATAGTCCACAACCCTTATCTAACAGAAATACACAATCTAATGATAATGATAATAATATAACTTCATACATGTCTTTACCATACATCAGAGATTTAGCTCCAAGTCTAGCTAGAATTTTTAAACCTATTCAAAATGTTAAAATTGCTTTTAAGACTGCATTAACAGCAAATGCGGTATTCACCAGGCTTAAAGACAAAACACCGACACTTTCCTTGACTGATGTTGTTTACAGCTTACCTTGTCTAGATTGTGACCAAATTTATATTGGCCAAACTTCCAGACGTCTTAAAGATCGACTAACATCACATAAATCTGACTGTAGATTGCATCCAGAAAGGAGTGCCTTGGGTTTACACGTTATAACAAAAGATCATCGTATCGATTATGAAAATGTCAATATTCTTTGTCGTGAAAGCCAAATGACGAGAAGGCTATTTATGGAGATGGTGTTTGTTAATAAATTTTCTCAATCAATGAATCATAGATCAGATATTCATCATTTAAATGAAATGTTTGCCTATCTGTTATCTATAGATAAGCGTTTAAATTCTTAATTTAAGTTTATTCTCTTGAAAATTAAAGTTAATTTACACACATTTATACAACAGTAATTAAATGAAACATTTATAAAATTTAACAATATATTTTATTTAATCTAAATTTTATTATATATATGTGTGTATATATACCTATGTGTGTGTGTGTATGTATGTATGTATGTACGTACCTATATATGTATATATGTATATGTGTATATATGTGTATGTGTATGTATGTGTATATGTATGTATGTATGTATATGTATGTGTGTATATATATGTGTATATATATATATATTTGTGTTTTTGGTTGTTGCTAGTTTCGGTAAACATACTTTATATCAAATTTTAGGTATTTCATTTGAGTCAATGTCAAAGTTAATTTAACATCTTAACTTTTAAAGTCAAACCTGAAATACGACGTAAATGTTAAATTAATAATTTTAATCTATTTCAATTTGTATGTGTTGTTATACTTACGTATGTTTTACATTTTTTAATAATCCATGTTTTTATATATCACCTTTTTAACAACATTCTCAAAAAGTTGTAAGTACACTTTCTCATATTAGTACTATTAAGTTTCTTTAATTATAATGTATTGTAGCTTCCCAGATGATGGCTGTAACCACAGCCGAAAGCTTGGATTAAAGAATTTATAAGAGTACACTCGTTCTTTAATTTTGCTGCATACCCAATAATTTAAATTACTATATATATATATATATATATATATATGAATAATGGTATAGTGACTGGTTCAATATAACGTGAAGTCAATAGTGGAGTTGCAGTCAATGTTATGGCCAATGTAAATGAAGAAAACTCTTTTATTTTTGTCAAGCTTTCGAATTTATTTAATTCTTTTTCAAGACATCTATAGTGAAGAAAAAATTTTTTATATAATAAAATTTTTTTTATAATGTTTTATATGTGATAACTTACTAATACGTGAGGTTATGAAAAAAGCTGCGAATTCTGTTTGATAAAATTAAAGTAAATCATATTATTAAAATACATAAAAACATATACGTTTAAAACTTATTATTTGATTGACTTTTAATATGTCTTCAATTTCTTTTTTATATATGTATGTTTTTTATGTATCTATGGTATTTATTTTAACACAGTAGGAAAGCAAAACATTGTAATGATTAATTTATTTAGATTTTATTATTATATCAAGTAACTTACTATATATATATATATATATATATATGAATAGTAATTGTAGAATAAAAAATTCATAAATGTGTTTTTGGATAACTATTTAATATTATTACAGAGGAACTGGGCCCAGCGAGAAAATCGTCTACACGTGTAAGTCATCCACCAGGCGGTAAATCTACCGGTTTTTGGTAAAAAAAATTGCTTGGCTTCTAATTAATTGTAATAAGATACCAAAGCTTATTTTATAGTAAATGTTATTTTTTTATGTTTTTTTTTAATAAATTAAATTTTATACTATTAAGCTTATATCAAAAGTTATATTATTAGTTTTGACATATTAAGATTTAAGATTTGTTCATTATTTAAAATTATTCATAAGGTAGAAGACTATTTATGTATGTTTTAATGAGTAACCATATTATTATAATCTTCCCATAGATATAGTAAGGTTTTAAATATATAAATTGATTTATATAGAAAAACCCTTGGAGTATTTGGAAATTCTCGAAAATTTCAAATTCCCGAGACAAGAGACTCGGATTCGTGGCGTATAAAATACATACTGGGGGACGGGACCATGATGAGAAAGATGGTCTTGGGCACTCCTATTACAATAATCACCACGATTAAATTCAAGTAAATATTTGTCAACTTGTTCACAAAATTGTATGTTGAAGTCAAAATCATCTCATATTTTTGAGAATCAACACGGAAACACGAGGTGAGGAACTGGCGTGCTTCTTCTTGTACGCCACGGGAGACGGAAAAGAGACGGGGCGAATGCAGGAGGGAAAGTGCCCGCTCCACGTCACTTGTATGAAATTTATACCATTCGTTTACATAGGAGAGACGCGGAAAGAACATAGGTCTGCATCTCGTCTCTGTTCAACGTCCATTCCAAAGCTTATTTGTCTTTGTCTAGTTGGTGAAGGACTTGGCGGTATGTGTGATCCAGGAAATTTTGAGGATTCTACGATAACACCATTTCTCAAAGGCTTCATAATATCAATTTTAAGTGTCCATGTCTCGCAACCGTAGAAAAAGATGCTTCATATGTAACACCGGGGCGTTCTTAGCTGTGGAACTAGTCAACAACTAACTACAAGAGAAGAAGATTGTCTTTATTGCACTTTATCTTATAATAATATCTAATCTATCTCACACAGTTTTTGACCTTCACATAATGGAAGGTCATCTTGTTTTGACATCCAGTTGTAAACTTAGTTTTTTTCCAAATTCACTTAACTCTGTAACTGGTTCTTTTTCAGTATACACCAGTATAGATCTATATGGTTATTGGAAAATAAAAATGATTTCAATAGAATTTTGAGACTTGGGCCTCGACCCTTAAAATATGAGGACTCGAGACAACTAAATTTATAAAAAATCCCGGAATTTCGAGACACGAGACATCTCAAAACCTGCTTATACTAAAGTTAGTTTGTTTTCTAATCCACAAGATGGCTGTTTAGTTACATAAATTTACAAATTTTATTTGTATTACTTATAGCTTAATTTGAAAGGTGGCACTGTTACTTCTTTTTTGATTTTATGGAGATTCGTTAGAAATAAGTTAAAATAGTAAACGTACTATATCTATGGAAGAGTTATATGTTTTTTTTTTATATAAAATGTGTTTATACACTATATACCCCACGTATAATCATATTTAATAATATTTTGCTAAAAATTATCTATTGAAAAAAAATAAGACGATAAGAAGTAGGCACTTCTAAAATCTTTTAAGCCGCGTTTACACCGGAGTTAACATCACGAGTTTTTAACATTTTTGTTATTAACTGATGTTAATAACAAAAGTCATTAACAAATGTTAACAACATTTTCTTTTGGCTGCTAGTTTTGTTATCAACAAAAGTTAAAAGTCTCTCCGCCATCTATCAACGCTCATGCACAGCCAGTTCTAGGTGAGACAATGGTGCGAGAGGATGACGTGGTTCTCGCTGCAGCTGCGTGCGTTGTTTTGGCTACTGCTGCTCAAAGGAGACGTAAGAGATACTGGGTGAAACCGTCACTCAGAGCAAGGACTGTGTACAGTGGGAGTGATGTGCTAAATGATCTGCAAGAAGATGATCGTGACCCTCTTTCAGGCGAGCTAAGGTGCGACGGAAGCATCAAAAATTTCCTCCGCATGACCAGCTGTGATGTTGAGTGGTTGATCGGACAACTGGGGCACAGAATGGGCAAAAAGGACACCAACTACAGAAAAGCCATTCCTCTCCAAGCCCGCTTGGCTCGTTGGTCTGGGCACGGTTTTATCCTTTAAAAACGATAGATGCTCGTAAGCAAACCACTTTACTTTTGCGTTTGTTCCAAACCCACTTTTTTGTTTTTTGCTCTCTCGTTGAAATTGTCCTTATCACTTTTGTCATCTTGTTCTTAGCTTCAGCTTTCGTCATGCGTAGAGCTTGGCCAATTTCTGTCCAAGCATAGTTTTTTAAATTTCTGTCCTTGAAATCAGCATTGGTTGGGTCCCACAACACTGGGCGCTCGCGATACAGATCTATCAAATTGATCACTTGCTCCTGATTTCATTCACTTTCCATTATTAAAATAAACTAAACAAAACAATTCACGCCAACAATAAACAAATAACAAATCGCAGTAACTTCACTCTGTCTCCACGTGTTTCGTCTGCAGCTGTAGTTGGTACTGAGGGGCGACTGGCGCGCTCTGTCTCTGTGTAGCAAGATGCCGGGCGAGGGGGTTGCGGGGTCTTCCGAAGAACCTGTTGATAACAAAAGTTAACTCGCTAAAAGAGGCATTAACTTTTGTTATTAATTGTTATTAACATTTGTTGAAAACATAACACATTTCCTTTGATCTTTACCGACTCTCGATGGATAACATAAATCTTGTTAATAACAAGGAATTTTCTGTTAAAAACACGAGTTATTAACTTTTGTTAAGAGAAATTTTTTGGCGATTCAGTCAAGTTAATAACTTTTTGTTAAAAACTCGTGTTATTAACTCCGGTGTAAACGCGGCTTTACAAAACATCACAATCATTTATTTTAGTTTTGTATTGTTTTCATTTTACAAAAAAAAAAAATTACACATGGAATATTTATGTAATGTGCTCAACCAAAACTTACGATTAACAATTTCATATTAGGTATAAGTATTTTTTGGAAATATTCACCTATTTAGTATTATTAGTCCTACGGCCCAAACGGTATAAAAGTCTCATTATTTTTACATCAAATTTTGATCACCTTCAAAGTATTTACCATTGACTACAAACGATGTTTCCATTGGATCAAAACATTTCGTAAATTCAATTGTCGGGATTTTTTTTAGGTTTTCCAGTAGTAATACTTTTCTTTCATGTCTCTTTTGATTCAGAGCAACAAAACGAAGTCACACGGTACTAAATCTGGTGAGTAAGGGGAATAAACGTTCGGTGTCATGTTGCGATACGGAACAGGCGGTATAAGCTGATGTGTTGTGACGGAAGAACCAGTCGCATCTGCGCCAAAGATCTGGTCTTTTCTTCCGGATACTCTTCTTCAATGTCTTCAAAACCTCCAGATAGAACTCCTGGTTTGACCTACTGGAACGAACTTTGAGTGTACAATACCTCTGAAATCGAAAACACAAATGAGCATTATCTTGATTTTTGATTTCACTTGGCGAACTTTTTTGTGACTAGTAGAGTCAGCAGTCTTCCACTGACTTGATTGCTGCTTTGTTTCAAGGTGGTATCCATAGCTCCAAAATTCATCGCCAGTAATTACCTTGGAAGAAAATTTTGTGTCCTGTTCAAGTTAATTTTTAAGCTCTAAACACTCCTGAATTAGACGTTCTTTTTGCTTGTCTGTGAGATAGCAAGGGGCGAGTTTGACTGCAACAGATTTCATAAGCAAATCGTCTGAATTGAACTCCATGACACTCCAGACATCTCAAAAAGTTGATCAATGGTTTTGTGATAGTCTTCACGAAGGAGTGCATCGATTTTATTGACGTTTTCGTCAGTTTTTGATTATCGAAGGACATCCTAAACGGGGTTGGTCTTCAATTGAAATATCTCAGAAATTTCCCAAGCGCATCTAGGTATCAAAATTTTCCAATAATTTTCCCCTGTCCATTACGGACTGTTGTGCTACATCTACGTTTTTGTAGGATAAATTTTGCTTTAAAAGTACTTATAGATATTTCTAAAACGTTCCGGGATATGTTTTTTCTCCACTTTCAAAAATCGTTTTCGATATGATGTGAAAGTTTGCAAAAGTTGGAATAGCTTTTGACCAACTTAAAATACTTGAAAAATTGCAGACATGCGTCTCCTGTAAGCCGTAGGACTATTTTTCGTTAACTTTTAACTGTCATTGGGACAATATTAGTTGTAAATTTCCACTGCATTAATCTCTAGACGATGTTTAAAGTCATTGCTTTAACTAGAATGTCATTTTTGCTGATTTAAATATTGAACAATTTCGGTGAACCAATTCGAGTTCAATTAACTGCATATTCGTTTTTACTAATATTATAATCTAATATATCTCAAATAACAATAACGTAAATATTTACAGAATAAAGAAATAAGAGTATCATATTCTACGTGTGGAAATTTGCTTATTATTAAGAAATAAACACAAATGTTTTTTAGGTTTTATTTACTATAGATGTAAATTAATTTTTAATAAATAATTAATTTATTTATATGTTGTGTAGGTTGGTGCCCTTTAAGGATATATATTTATTTTTAAAAATTATCGCTATGTTTGTTGTTGTTTTATTAAGGTTAAGTTTACAAATAAATAAACTAATAGTCACAATTTGTACTTTGGTATTTGATGAATGTAATGCGAGATAATAAATTGAAAAAAATATATTTGTTATTATTTTATCATATTCACACATATAGGAAATTGTTTTCTTTTTTTGTAGGTAATTTTTGAAAAATACTTATCAATTTTCCAAACAGAAAAATTGGACTGTCCCTCAATACTAAGTATCATATTATGAACTAGCAGCCCGCCCCGGCTTTGCACGGGGATTAAAGAAAAATAACAAAAGCCACTAAATATATTGGGTCAACGCTTCCCTGTAAATAATATTACATGTTGTTTTATTTTCTGGCAACAAAATAAATTGATTTTCAGGTGCTCGACCCGCCTTAGAGGGTTGGCCATGAGAAAAACCGATCCCTACTAATTGGAAGGTTTGACCTTGAGGCTAGTATTCTTAGCGCACGCGAGGTAAGGGTTTTAAGGTCATTTTTTGGTACATGTTACATTAATGGCATTTTAGTAAGGATCCCTATTTTTTCGAAAATAAAACATAGCCTATGTCACTCGGGAATAGTGTAGCTTGCCAACGGTAAAAGAATTTTTGAAATCAGTTCAGTAGTTTCGGAGCCTATTTATTTCAAACAAACAAACCTTTCCTCGCCACTATATATATATATATATTGGGTCAACGCTTCTCTGTAAACAATATTACATATTGTTTTATTTTCTGGCAACAAAATAAATTGATTTTCAGGTGCTCGGCCCGCCTTAGGCGGTTGGCCATGAGAAAAGCCCATCCCTACTAATTGGAAGGTTTGACCTTGAGGCTAGTATTCTTAGCGCACGCGATGTAAGGTCATTTTTGGTTACATTAATGGCATTTTAGTAAGGATCCCTATTTTTTTGAAAATAAAACATAACCTATGTCACTCGGGAATAGTGTAGCTTGCCAACGGTAAAAGAACTATTGAAATCGGTCCAGTAGTTTCGGAGCCTGTTTATTTTAAATAAATAAACAAACAAACCTTTCCTCGCCACTAAATATATTGGGTCAACGCTTCCCTGTAAACAATATAACATGTTGTTTTATTTTCTGGCAACAAAATAAATTGATTTTTAGGAACTCGACCCGCCTTAGGCAGTTGGCCATGAGAAAAACCGATCCCTACTAATTGGAAGGTTTGACCTTGAGGCTAGTATTCTCAGCGCACGCGATGTAAGGGTTTTAAGGTCATTTTTGGTTACATTAATGGCATTTTAGTAAGGATCCCCATTTTTTTTTTAATGAAACATAGCCTATGTCACTCGGGAATAGTGTAGCTTGCCAACGGTGAAAGAATTTTTGAAATCGGTCCAGTAGTTTCGGAGCCTATTCATTTCAAACAAACAAACAAAAAATCAAACCTTTCCTCTTTATAATATTAGTATAGATTATAATTTTTTTTTCAGAATATTCTCAGTATCATAATTAAAGAAAAGATATTATCTATTCCTCAATGATATCTTGTTTTATTTATCATCTCTCTTAAGCTTATCTTATATTTAGGACTAATTCTTTTAATACAAAAAACAGTTTTTCTCCCTTAGACACTTATTCTACAAGAGGGTTTGTTTTATAAATAAACTAGCTGACCCGGCGAACTTCGTACCGCCTACTGATGTTTTTTTACCATTTTTCCAAATTTTTACAGTTTTGTAAATTATCGATTAGATATCAATACATAGTATAAAACAAAGTCGCTTTTTCTGTCCCCATTTCCCTTTGTATGATTAAATCTTTAAAGTTACGCAACGGATTTTGATGCGGTTTTTTTAATAGATAGAGTGATTCAAGAGGAAGGTTTATATGTATAATAACATCCATTAAGTAGTGGAGAAATACTGTTATTTTTGAGGTTTCTAATGTGATGTCGATAATTATCAATTTTTTTCCGCTTACATTGCAAACGCAGGCTGAACCCTACGAGATTTATCAAAATAATGTACTAATTATTTGTACACATTGAAAAGGTCTACAAAAAACTCAGCGATGGTATATGTCTATCTCTTATGGATATCCCACAATAACATTGTTTTGTCATTTACTTTTTACGACAAATAATGGCTAATTTTCAAAGCGATTTTAACCAATACAGCATTAATCCTTATCCAATTAAATAGCTTAAATACATTTTTGATTTAATTTAGATCTATATGGTCCTTTACAGTACAAGATTTAAATGAATATTTTCGAAGATATTGCAGATTTAAAATTGCGGGACGTAGCGCTTGCGGTGGTACTGGCCGGCAGGGGCGGCGGCAACGGAGGCTGCGATTTTCCTTATAGCACTTTGAATTTTGCAGCGATCGGACGCGTTTATTACGAAATTAATCATTATGACGCTACCCTAAGGTGGCGCAGTTGAGATTTTATAAATTTACACCTGTAATTCTTACATAATTAAGTACTATGACGCCACCGTAAGGTGGCGCAGTTGTTATCTCATATATTTAAAAGAGCAAAACTTACTTACCTAAGAAGTATGACGCCACCGTTAGGTGGCGCAGTTAATATATAATATACCTAACCGATAAATTACAAAGTACTATAAATAATAGTAAAAACTGGTAACTAACGAGAAAATATGATAAAAAATACAAAAAATTAATCGTAAAAATAAAAAAACAAAATGGAAAAAACATTAATGTTAGGCGATGCGAAGTTCGCCGGGTCCGCTAGTATTATATATTTCTATAACTTATTTATATTATTTATTATTTGTGTGATTATTTTAAGCTTATTGACAGATGATAGAAGTGAAGTTAGTTGATTTGCTTTTTGAATAGTTCATTTTCAGGCGATACGTTGCAGCGCCGCCTGGTGGCGAGTTACATCAATGTACATAGCATATTCGTTTTCTCCGAGGAAAAATACATAGTCATACTAATTTTTATGACAATCGGTTGAACGGGGCGGAAGTCGATACTTTACAGCGCCGCCTGGTGGCGAGTTACATCAATGGAAAAATACATGTACATACCAATTTTCATAATGATAGGTCAAATAGTTTCTGAGTCTATCGATTTCATATATACAAACATCCTTATATATCCTTAAGTTTAAATACCATACACTAAAACGAGTAGGCAACCCGAGCGCTACTTTAAACCACAGAAAAGTCCTGAAAGATAAGGGCTTAATTTAAATTAAAACACGTTTTAGTTTGTAATGAGAGAGCTTTTACTTATTTAACATAGCTGACATGACATATATTATCTATACATACAGAGGGCTGAGTATTACACATACAAGATATGAACTATATATACAAAGATGTTCTGTTAGTAGGGAGAGTATCTTCCTAATTATAAGGCGTGTCACAATAAGGGTTCTCAAAAGGCCAAAATACTCAAGTAGATCACTACTTTATGGCTAAACAGAAATTTTATCGTATGTTTTTTAAACTACACAAAAGCGAAAGAGGTAATATTTACAATTTGCAAATTTAATCTGGATAATTTATAAAAAAAATTATACACCAATTAAAAAATCAATTACTTTTTTAATTAGTAATATCAGCTACACAAATATTTAGACAAAGCCCAGAAAATACAAAGTAAAATTGATAAAAGCTAATATTTATTGTATAGAGATGAAAAATGAGGAAATTTAAAAAAAATGAAATTGCATCCTCCAATTTTATATTTCTTCCAGTGAATTCATTAAAATTTTACCAGAATATTACATTATTCTACAATTCAGTATTTTCCTCTTTTTAGATCTATATACACGTTTATTTTCCATTATTATATTTGTGCGCTGTTGATTTTATGAATTTTCCAGTAAATCCTTTTTAAAGACTTCCAATTACCTTCCATAATATAGGATATATAATATTTAACAGGCAATTTTTCGCATCCACTTTTAAACACATAATTTCACTTTAAATAAGAAACAAAGACTAAGGAAAATCTTTATAAAGCTTCTGCGACACGAGAAAATAAAAAGTACTTTGCTAAATAGTATTTATTATTGCTAAAATCAGTTCAAACATAGTCTCTCTCTAAGAGATATTTTTTATTATCAAATTACGGGAGGCAAAGAAGCAATAAAGCTAATAATTTTGCAGATCAAAACGATAATTTTTTGCATTCGATTCGGGAGAGCGTCAGGAAAGGTAGTGAACTTAACTGATCTCCTATATAGATGAAAACTTTAGGTGACGAAGTCCACCCTAGACACTAGGTACCTCGGAAAACATCGCCATCTTAAAAATTTGTGTTCATTGACCCGTAAATCCCCAAACTATTAATTAACTATTGATTTTAAATGAATTTAACAAAACTCCAGGTGTCGTGGTCCAACCAGGACATCAGATACCTTGGAGACCATCGCCATCTTAAAAATACTTGTTCACCGACTCTTAAATCCCCATTTTGAATGAATTTAATATAAAATTTGCAAGTGTCAAGGTTCACCTGGTGCACTAGGTACTTCGGAGTTTATTGCCCTCAGGAAATTTGTGTATACCTACGCCCAAACGTCCCAGAGTATTAATAACTACTGATTTAAATAAATTTAACACAATACTCTAGGCGACGAGGTCTACCCTAGACACTACGTACCACGAAGACCATCGCCATTTTAAAAATTCGTGTTCACCGACCCGTAAATTCCCAAAGAATTAATAACTACTGATCGATATTTCCCGAGTTCCGCAATTTTTATCTTCAGTTCACAAATTTTCCTGACACTCTCACGGATTGAATGCACATTTTTATTACTTTACCAAATTGGTAGATTTAAGGTTTTTAATGCTTCATTACCTCGCTTATATTATCAACGGAATTATATTTTTACGTATATATTGATATGGTATTAAATCAGTTTAGTTTTTTTGGACATAAATATTTCGAACTATAATTCTATATATTGTCCAGGTATATGTTTATAAATTGTCTTTTATATATAACAAAAATTCTTCAATTTTCGTATGTTTATAAAAATTAGATGAATATTTCATTAGTAGGTACCAACATGGTCTATTACATCGTTTTAATTCATACACATTTTTTAGATTTTAATAAAATCCGCTATATTTTATTAATATATTTTAAGTAATAAAACTATATCTATAAAGATATAAAAAACTAATATATTTATAATTGTGAAAAATCTTACATAACTGATGGATATGTATCTATACAACTACAATATTTACCTTTTAAAACTTGTTAAAACAAACAGGATCATATAAGAAATAAAAAAATTAATTTAATGTGAAATTTTAAAAGTAATTTTATTCAATTTACAATAATAATTCTCTCTATATTAACATTCTATTTATTAATAGAGTATTTTAAATTCGTTTATTAATCTTAAAATTAACAAAGATCTATTAGATCAAATAATTTTTTTCGATATAATTCCGTTGATTAATAAATTCAGTTTGAGCCATAAAGTAATTGAATCGCACTTTGTGTCCAAAAAAAATATATTAAATTCGAAAAAAGACTACACTCCCAGGAACTGCGTATAAGAACAGGCTGGCGTCTCAGCCCGAAAATTCAAAATTCAGTCAAGCTTATATTGCAAACACAACAAACCCCGCGCCTGCGCGGTGTGGCTCGTTTTTTTAGACAGGGCGCCTGCGCCTACTGTCTAACGCGCCACCATTGCTGTACCTTTTCGGTCAGCTTCCTACAGAGACCCCCTAGTTTCCGTCACATTGGACCCTCTTCAGATTCGCCCTCGCCTTCTTCTAAAGTTACTTGAAAGCGGATACCGGGCCGTTGTGAGTCGGGTGTCTCTTCTGGCGGGGGACTAGGAGGTATGGCGTTTTGATACCAATCACGATTCTCTTCTAAGGTATCTAGAATGTCTTGGGCATCAGGATGAACTAAATCAGCCCATGTTTCCCATAATGGGTGTACAATGTAATCGATAAATCCGACCTGGGTCTTTTCTATTGTAGCTGAGTGTCTGTCACACATCGGGCTTATATCCATTTTGGCTTCGCGTTCTTTATCCCCTTGCTGGAAGAATTCTTCCATTAGAAGATTTACCCAACGTCTATACAAAGCTAGAGGTTTAGTAGGATTGCTTAGATCTGCACAGTGCACTAAGTTTTCTAAAACTTGAATTCTATCTGTGTAATTATCTAGTAGAAGTACGCCTGATCCAGCTACTTTTTTTGTTTCAACCATGGTTTTCAGATCTGCTAAAAGAGTCATGTGTTTTGACATATCCGTACTCAGCACCATATCAATAACCATTTTTCTAAGCGTCTGTCTTTGTTTCTTGGACATATTACAGAAGATATCGCAACCCTCATTTGATAGTAATTTGAATGCTACAGCTAAATGATGATTCTCCAAGACACTCTCGTCATTATACATTAAAGCTAATTCAGAGCTAGAGTTGATTAGAAATTGATTAGTAAGACCAGGATGATCTACATCGTGGATACACGCAGCAAAAAGTGCTGCTGTTATTTCAAGAGGAGTAAAAACGGATTCTAATGCAGGAGTATTCAGTAAAACATGCGTACTTTGTGCCACATCAGCCGCATGTAACGAATTATGAAAAGGATTTTCTTTAACATAATGATCCTCTAGCGTCATCATAAACGTAATAAACGTTTTTGGAGGAATATTCAATGTCTTCAATAAATCTCTGTTACTAAATGTCGTATATGCTACACATGTCAAAGGTTTTCCATTGCTTAACTCTCCGATGCGGAAAATATCAATGCCCCATTGATCAATCATCATTAAATTTTTGCTTAATTCTTCTTCAAATGGAGTTTCTATACCATGGATAGGTAATTTTTCACCAGTAAACGAATTTGTATGACAAAGTGATTTGCGGTTGACGCCTGATATTTGGGACATGGTAGAATGAGCCCCTCGGGAACGTTCTTTATGTTGCTGAGTGGGTTTAGGGAGTTCTGGAACTTCATCGCGAAGAGTAGGTATATCCAATTCTTGTTGCTTATCTGAAATAAATATTAATATCATTGGTAATGGTCAACAATTAAGGTAATGTGTCTAATTTGTATATTGAACTATATTCTGACAAAAAATTCATGAGCGTAATTCAGTACATGAAATTTTCATAAATATCAGCGGCCAACGTTGCTCGATCGGAAATCTGATACTTTTGACTACGCGAAGTTTGATGTTTGATGACGATTTTCTTCAAAATGTTCTTAAGACGAGTCGCGTTTTCGTATTTAAGCTTTTTTTAAAGATCTTTTATGAATTTTTATCCAAAAAGACACATATTTTACCAATAATATAAGTAAACAATTAATTTACTTAGTTGAACCTCAAACGGCATTTACTAAACTAGCTTTAGTGTTGCAGTATTCGTAAAGGAGTGAGTTGCTTCCAATTAAATAAAAATAATACTAACTATCCCTATACGCCAATAGATTTTAGGATGAGTCATATTTTTCAGTTTATTAGAGCCATTTTTCATTGCCTAAAAACACGGATAAAACGAAGTTTTCTAAAAATGAAAACTAGCCAGATCAATTTATCGCCCCCAAAACCCCCTGAATAATAAATTTAAACATCATTGGAGCTGTTTTCAAGATTCGGAATTGCTCATTTAAAGTATTAGATAAATAATTGCTTATTAAATGCTGAGTCAATGACTATGATTAAAAAAGACGAAAAAGATTTACGGATAATGGACAAAAAAATTATGAGGACGATACTAGGACGAATTCAAACGATACCACACGTGTATAGAAGAACAACAAATGCAGATTTATACAAGAATTAAAAGAAGACATTGTGACCAAAATAAAACAGTATAGTGTTAGATGGTTGGGAGATATTGAAGGAGCAGGAAAGGAGGCAGTAATATATTAAATGATGCAATGGAATTTAGAAGCAAAGAAGAAACGCGAAAAACCCAGATCAAAATGGTTAAAAAAGGAGAAGAGGAATAAAGCAATGGAAACTAAAAACAGAAAAAAGTTGAAAGAAACAGTTGGAAAATAAAATAATTCAAGGGACTAATCCTCCTAGAAATAGGATCTAGAAATCTTCGGTAACTTAGCCCCATATTGGAGTGGATAGCCATTATGACTCCATTTCTTGCAAAAGATTCACAAAAATCCAAAAATGTGTAGCACATAACAGATTACGTTTATTCTAAAAACAACCGATTGTCTAGATAAAAGTGCTCGTACGTAGTTTCATATTGTATTTTCAAGCTATAAACCATTCTTTTGAATTTATTGTCCGTAGTGTTTTTGTAAATAAAATGTTAACTTACCAAGAAAAGTAGAACAGATGTATTCGGATATTTGATTGCCAGACTTGCTTGACTCGGAAAAATGAGACAATTCCTTATTCAGCATACGTTTGAACTGCAACAAATACGTTTCTTTAGTATTTCCTCTTGATAAGAGAAGTACAATAAAAAAAAACTCGGGTTTACCAAAGGATCAGAAAAACAAACAAGCTCGAAGAGGATAAAGCATATCCGTTCCGACCTTTAGATGGATTATTATATTTCCGTTTTTTTTTTAGGGGGAAAAATAGATAGTAAAAAATGTTTTAAATTTCTGAATATATTAGCACCTCATTAAAAATGAAAAAATTATAATAAAAAATTCTATAAATACAATTTTTAAGCACAAATATTTGTTTATGTACAATTTATTATAATATACTTATATAGAGTGGCTAAACACCAAATCAGGGTTTACGCCGCAATTAAGCTCTTTAGAGGTGTTTTGTGAGGTAGATCAGTCTTTGTTTTCTTTATTTAGTGTTTTCTGTTATTTTCGTCCACAATTTCTTATCTCTTGTACCTTTATTTATTTTCCTGATTATATATTCCTAGACAAGGTTGAACACAGTTGCTGATAACGTATCTAAGCAAAACACCTACAGCACCCTTACCCAAACCGCCTTGTCTACCAACATATAAAAGTACTTTCCCTTCCTTCTCGAATTTAGACGCTACAACAACAATAGGTTGCTTGGACTCTACAAGGAACCAACATCCACTAAAAGGAAGGACTCCAAAGAATTCCGAAGATTAAAATCTCCCTTCCTTCCTTAAGACTTCTGCAAACCGTAGACAGGGATCTTTCGGTAGAACTTGACGACCTTCTTGATGAAACCTTCCTCTCCTACATGTAGATACAGGACGACGACAGGATTACACAAAAAAAACTGAGCCCATGACGAAGGTTTCTGTGGTTTCCTTCGTCCTTGCCTAATCAGCTCTTGGTCTTCTCGCTCTGTTAATAGTTCTTTAAAGTAATCACTTCAAATTTCTTCAAACTTTTCGTCATTTTCTGATACTTTTCCATTTATATTTTTTACTTCTTTTATCTTTCCTTTAAAGATTTTGTTCTGCTCGCTGATTTTCCTATAGAATACTGTTCTCACGTAGTACTTATTGTTACATAATAAATTTTATTGAAATATATTATGTATTGTTGTAGATTTTATGTATTTCATAAAACAGTATAAGTATTATTTTTAAGAATTTTAAGACGCAGTAAAATGTTTTTGTTTAAACAATTTTGATAGTTTCGGTATTGTTTAAGAACGTAGATTGTTGTTCATACAAACGCAAATTTTATAAAAAACAAAAACTGTTTAATTAAGTTAAATCAAACAATATCAATTTTAACACTTGAGAAAAATAATCTGTCGACGAGTTTACAGTAAATTTTCTTTACACCCCAGAAAATAACAAGTTAGACAATGATTTAATTATTTTTACGTTTATTTCGATATAAATGTTTTTGATAAACTAAAAATTAAAATTCATATATTTTGCTTTTTTTGTAGATTTAATAAATTAATAATATGAGTCATTAGAATGTGATGTGATTTGCGTAATTTTCTGTGAAATAAAAAGTTCTAAATTATTTCCTTATGTTACATTAACTATTTATTCGCGTCATAATAAATTGTATGTGTACGTGGGATAAAGCATGTGAGACTTATAGTATATTACGTAATATTGACAATTTTGAAATATATAAATCACATTGTTTAAATAAATTTTGGTGATATTATCGTAAACCTTTAATATCATTTTAATTAGAATTTTATTAAATTTTAAATATCGTAATATATTGGTAAAAACAAACAAGAAACCTTCAATATTTCAAAAAATTAATACCTTTTTTAAATGATTTTTGTAAAATATACAAGGGTTGGCAAAATTGTACGAAATGAATGCAGTTCAATCAAAGTTTAGTGCAAGTGATCTACACCCAAAAAAATTGTCGGAGAAAAACTCTTCTTAAGCACGTGAATGTATGACTTTAATGAGATCAAATTGAAAATAGGAACATCAAACTCTAAATCAACTTTTTTAGAGGCGTTACTGGCTATAGGTAAACATTGCAGGTTCAAGTCCTGCCAGATATATATGACATTTTTTCAATTTTTCCTTAATTTCATTTTTTAAATTTCTAAAATCCTATGAGAAATATCCCAAAAGAATAAGTTTACTAATAATTTATGGTTTCGGTCTCCTAACTGAATAAAAATTTAACACAGGGCACAAAAAAGTGATCAAAAGGGACTTGAGGTTCATATTTTAATTTTCGATCTCTTTCTCCTTAAAATTTTATATAGGTATATGCTTAAGGAGGATTTGAGTAAGTGTCATATGTGACAGGATTTGAATCAAGACGATCGAAAAGCCGACTAACTACTTATGCATCTGTAGCTGAACTGTTTAGAGGCGTTACCGGAAATATTGCAAGCCCTACTGGATGTGACATTTTTTTAATTTCACCTTAATGTTAAAATCTGTCTAAAACTGTTAAAAGCTTTTTAAAACTGATTAAAAGCTGTCTAAAGCCGTGTAAATCTGTTTTTAGTGCTTTGTAAAGCTGTCTAAAGCTGTTTTTATAGCTGTTACAAACTGTTTATGGGCCTGTATAAAGCTTTTAAACAATTCTATAAACAGCTTTTAACAGCTTTTATAAATAATTTTAGACAGGTCTGTAAACAGCTTTTAATAGCTTTAGACAGGTCTATAAACAGCTTTTAACAGATTTTAGACAGCTTTTAACAGTTTCAACAGATTTTAACGGTTTCCTGCACTGTGGTGCTAGCAGTTTGGGTGTTGTGTGGCCCAAGTGTCGGAATACCTACTTGTATATTTTCTAAATTTTAAAATATGGAACTATTATTACTATGATTCTTAATTACGTTTGAGATCATTAAACTTAAAAAAAAATGTCAAAAGATAAGAAATTAATAACCATAATATGTTAAAAAATAAATAAATTTAAATAACATCAATTAGTTATAGGTCATTATATATTAATGAAGTTCTCAATTTTTTTTATATTTTTTAAAATTTTAAAATATTATTTAAATAAATAAAAAAATTACCTCAAATTCAGCAATAGCAGTTTTAACAGTAATATTTGCCATTATATTTAACCAAGGCACATTTTTAAAAAAATCATCAGAATGTGGGGGTATTCTTTCAACCCTATCTTGACAAGAAATCGCCCGTTTCAATAGTCTTCTTCGATTACACCTAAGTTCATTTGAAACTAGCATTTTGCACCATTAAAATATTACAACACTTCTCAAAAATTTTATGTGAAATAATTATAACGAACTGTTAATTTTTTTATAAACAATCAATGTTGAAGTCTCGAGTAAGACTGAGTTTTGTGCGCTCGAACACGTAGTTTAAATATCGCTTGCGATCACTTTTTTAACAATACAATACCGGGAACAGTCTAAATCTAAAAATTGTATAGCGGGAATTTTGTTAACCGTTCGACGCAACTTTTACACTCGCCTTTTAACACGGACAGAATTTTCTTTATTTAACTATTCTAATTTTCAATTTTCTCACTATTACAACCCACACACGGGATTTTCTTTGTGTTCGCAATAAAATCTCACATCTGTCTTCTGAATAATAACGTCAATCAGCATTATTCGCTAAAATTTATACAAAGCGACACTTGTAGTTAAGTGGATCAGTGATTCATTTGATTTATTGTTTAATGTCAAGATAATTATTTCTATGTTAACATAAAAGTGAATTTATATAATTCAATTATGGGAAAATTAGGTGTGTAATACGGTAACTACAAAATTGTTTGTGTAAGGATTAAAAATAATGCTTTGTTGTACAGATTTTTAATTGTAACGTATCTTTTAAAATATATTTATTAGATTTTTTTAATCAAGAAATTTATTTATTATAAATTAAAACTCAAGTTGTACTGAAATGGAAGGTGGTAGAGGAGTATTCTCCTCGCCCGAGGTGGTACCACCCCACATATCCACTTAAAGAACTGGTGAAGTCTCATAGGCGTTTCCAGTTCTGGATATGTGAGTCGGTTTTTTATACAAACATCATCAAAATTCATTTATACTAAAACTCAAATCAGCCCCAAATCTTATATTAATAGACCGTAAGACAGATTTAGCGTCATCGATTCATAGAAATTTGAGGTCTAAATAAGCACAATTTTTAAAAAGAACTTTTTATAATAGAAAGTTTTTTACTGATTTATAGGTCATATTACTAGTGTCATCTCAACAATGCACAGCATCCCTGATATTGAAAAAATATTAAGTCATACAACGCTGTGATTGATCATAGAGAAGATTGTTTCCTTGTTAACAAAATCAAGGGTAGTTGTATCTAAAAACTTTCTAAAACAGTTTATTTTATTACCAGTTAAAATAATAATTACTGTTTTCACATGTAAGAACAAAAAAAAAAAGAAAAAAAAACTTCTCTCTCGCGAGATCGATCCTATTACGATAACCCAACAGAATTGTCACAAACAACCGCTTCAACCCCTTATACAAATAGGCCCCCGCAAGCTTATATGAAGTCTTTCAAAATGATAATATGTAGGTATACATATTTAATTTAATAACAATTCAGTATAAATTTCGAAATCTATGTATATGCCTAAGCACAATTGAAACATGCATTGTCATCCAGTTCTTAGCTATCCTGAAAATTTCAGAGCTCTAGGTAGTCGGGAAATAGGTTTAAATTCGATTACACAATTCCACGGAATGACACAGAGACAAAGAACACTGCGAAAATATAAAAACTTTCTAAAAAGGTATGTTAGTTGATGAAAATAAGGGTGGTTTTAATTGCTGTTCCTTGTTCGAAAATTTGTCAATTTTTTCATCGTTTTGGTTGGCAGATAAAAAATCAAATATTTTTCTTTCGACCAGTTGAAACCGTCTAGAATTTGAAAATCGTAAAAAGTTTTTTTTTTTTTTTTAATTAAAAATAGAGGTGTCGCATCCACCAACAGGTTATTAGCGACATTACATAGTACAGTTTACTCTGCTAGTTTAACAAAATAAGCTAAAGTATATTTAAATTTTATAGAAAATATTAATTAATTTTAGATAGTTTATTAGGTTTTCCACTGGACAGTTTTCTCCTAGTACCTAAGCCTGAAAGTGTGTTAGGTAGATTGTTTATTATGCGTTCTCTTTGATATTTTGGGCATTGTAAAAGCAGATAGATGACGGTTAGAGGTGTATTACATAGGTCGCACATAGGGCGTTCACTATTTGATACCAGGTACGAATGTGTGATCTTGGTGTGACCTAAGCGCAGGCGAGTTAAAATAGTTTGTAAATGACGCGAACTAGCACTAGATTTCCACAATCGTGTATTGGCTTTTAGCGTTCTTAATTTCGATTGCGATAAATACCACTCGCGTTGCCATTGACCGAGAACTTTTTCTTTAAAAAATATTTTGACGTCGCTTGAGACACTCTCGCGCACTGATTCTGCTTCCGTGCTTATTGAAGCTTCACGCGCACGTCTGTCTGCTTCTTCGTTGCCCTGAATACCGATGTGGGATGGGATCCATATAAACTTGGGAGCCACATTGTTTTCTTCGGCAATCTTAAGTTCGGTTTTTATCAGCTTCTCGATGGGGTGATTAGGATAAAGGTGTTGTATTGCAAGAATGGAACTAAGAGAATCAGTTAGAAAGAGAGGATTTGAAATATTAGTTAAGTTTGCATGCTTCAGGGCACGATAGAGTGCAAAGAGTTCCGCTGTGAAAACACTTGAACTAGAGGGTAGTTTGAATTGGAATACGGATGTTGGGGTAACGAATGCACAACCTATGCCTTCCGGGGATCTTGAAGCATCAGTATAGATCTTTATACAGTTCGAGTAGTCTCGTTCCAGAATCTCGTTTAATTTGTTCTTTATTATTGTGGTGTTGGTGATTTTTTTGGAAAACTCTGTTAGGAAGGTGTTGCAATTGGGAATGTCCACTAACCATGGTTCCGGGTGTTGGATATTCGTATAAAATATTTCTGGCATTGTTGCTCCTAAGCTATTTAAAATATTTCTCACTCGGATGTAATAAGGTTTTGCAGAGCGGGGTTTATTAGCGAAAAGATTAACATGCTTGTTGGAAAATGTGTTTTCAAAAAGGGGATGATCCTTGTTGGCAGCAATAGAAGAGGCATGTGACAATGTTAGAAGCATTCGTCTATACTGCAATGATGGTTCTCCGATTTCGGAATATAAGCTTTCTATGGGAGTGGTGTGAAAAGCTCCGAGAGCAATTCTAAGGGCAGAGTTGTGAATTGTATCTAGAGGTTTTAGGATAGTCCTGGTGGCTGAGGCATAGACAGTTGATCCGTAATCTATCTTAGATCTGATAAGAGGAAGAAGGAGAAGGGTTGGAAGATCAGACCCCCAGAAACGATTTGCTAGAGTTTTTAACAAATTAAGTCTCTTGCTGCATGTAAGTCCTAAGTGTTGTATGTGTTCTTTCCAATTAAGTTTTTCGTCTAGCCACATGCCGAGGAATTTAACGGAAGACTTGAAAGGGAGGGTTGTGTTGTAAAGATATAGGGCTGGCTTTGTTAGGGATTTTTTTGAGAAAAGCACTCCTGTTGTCTTTTGAACGGAAAATTCAAATCCTGTATTAGCGGTCCATGCATCCAGTTGTGTTAGAAACGTTTGCATTATTCTGCACATTGAGTCTTTTTGGGATCCTTTAATGTATACTACTAAGTCGTCTGCATAAAGGCGAGCTTTTAGAGGTTTGGATAAGTTCTTTAATATGTCATTGATGGCAATTAGAAATAGGGTAGGACTAAGTACTGAGCCTTGTGGTGTACCATTTTCAGCAGTATAATATTCTGAGTAAATGTTGTTGATCCTTACTCTAAAAGAAAATTCTTTCAGGAAATTTTCGATGTATGCTAAACAATGTCCTCGGATATTCAATGCGTACAGCTTTTTAATGATATTATATCTATAACATGTATTGAAGGCTCTTTTTAAATCGAAGAAAATTGCTATGCACATCTGGTTAATAGCTAGAGCCTCGTGGATATCGCTTTCTAGATCTAAGATGTTGTCTGTCGCTGATCGGTTACGCCTGAAGCCATTTTGTTCTGGTAATAAAAGATTAGATTTTTCCAGTGTCCACATTAATCTTGCGTTAACTATCTATTCCATTAATTTAGCCATAGCACATGTCAAGGAGATTGGTCTGTATGATTCTGGGTCAAGTCGAGGTTTTTTGGTTTTTAAAAAGGGTAGAATTGTGGCTTTTGTCCACATAGATGGATATTGTCGGTTTTGCCAAATTTGATTAAATATTCTTAGGAGATGATGCTTTGCTGACATTGGAAGATGTTTTAAGAACACAGCAGGAATATTGTCGGGTCCTGGGCTTGAGAAGGAGAAGCTCAAAAAAAAGATAAGTTTAGTAATGTCTATTTTCGTATTAACTGCCAGACACTTTAAAATGAGTAAAAAACAACTTTGTGTTATGTAAAAAATGGTTTTCTAACATAACGAACGAGGGACAGACATTAAAACTCTTATTTTCATGAAATAACTTAACTTTTATAGATCTCAAATTGTCATACATGGATCGATGATTTTACACATTTTTAATACTCAAGTGCATCATCTGTCGTCAGTTTGTCTGTATATATTTTTGATAATAAAATAGCCGCAATGTTATTGTTGATAATTTTAAATTAAATTTTATTTAAGAATATTAACTCAGCAATCAGAGCTTTCTTATTTTAAATCTGGGAGGATACAACATTTTTTATTTAAATTTAATTATTTAATTAGTGACTTATTTTCAAATATCTATCTTTTGACGTTACTATCTCTTCAATATCTGTTTGTTATTTATTTTTAGTATATTTTAAAATCCCGATAAGCCCAAAAAAGACGTCAACAGATTAAAGGAATTTGCTATTTTCGATTAACGTAAAATTAACGTTTGTTTAATCATTTGGACAACATTTCGATGCCACCTACTGTTAAAATATGAATTTTTGTCTTAAAAATCATATTGTGAATACATACCATAGGAATTTATACATTTTATTGTTATCTAAAGTATTTTTATTGACATAACCATAAAATATTGTAATAATTTTTGTAGGAAATAAAAACTTTTATTATCAAATATTATAAACTTGATTGATATGAATTAAACTAATAAATTATTTTTTTTCTCGAATCCTGCAAAATATTTTTATCATACCATTTTTTTCTATTTTTATTAACAACTTATTTTTTACACACCTTAAAAAATTTGAATTTTATTTGTTTACTACATTCAATTAATTAATTAAATTAAAATATGATTTAATTAATAAATATTGCTATAACTTTTTATTACTATTTTACTACAAAAACAAACGTCAGCAGAAACGTTTCATTTTTATAAAGTCATTTCCCTGATAAAATTATGAAATACACAATATATAATATTTATAATTGGACTGAAAAGTTCAAGGACTAACAAATTTAAGTCTATTATTCAATATAGTTCGCTTTGTGGGTTTTATAAAGGTTATACAACTTTTCGATACCACTTTTCTTTAGCTTCAGTTTCAGCGATTCTGAAAAAGGTGATGTGGGCCAGATCTGGAATATACGATAAATGCGGAAGCGAATCGAAGCCCAATTCATGGAATTTTAGCATCGTTTTTATTGGTGCGTTATCTTGATTAAACAGTTCTGTCTTTTTTTGTCAAATATATCTGTTTTCGCGATTTTGTCCTTCAAATGCTCCAGTAATGCTTTTTAAAAGTCGTTGTTGATGGTTCTCCCTTTTCAAGATAGTCGATAAATATTATATTATGCGTATCCCAAAATACTATCATGGCCTAGCCTTGCCAGCCGACATATGAGTCTTTATACATTCTGGACTTGGTTCAACACGTGTAGTCCACTCAGACAACGATCGTTTCGATTCTGGTGTGTCATCCATTCTCACATATCTATGCATAAATTCAAGTAATTATGATAAACAGCTTTAAATTATTAAATCATTGTTGTTTTGGGTCAATTGTATGGTGTCACGACACCAAATTTGAACAGAGCTTTTGCTTACTCAAATAATCATGCACGATATATCCAACACGTTACTTTGATATCTTTAGAGCCTCAGCTATCTCGATCAACTTTAATTTGCGGTCATTCGAAACTATTTTATGAACTTTTTTAATGTTTTCGTTGATAACAGTCTTTTAGGGCGACCAATGCGTGCATCGTTTCTTCATGTCTGAACTGAACTTTTTAATCCATTTTCTTTAAACTAACTAAAGTTGCTACCCTCAAAATACTCTATCCCCAAACTAATACTTTGAGAACTAAAAATTATATAGATTTTATGTTAGTAGCAACATCTACAAAATTTTCAACCCACCTAGTATATAGAAAGAAAACAGGAAAGCGTTACCACAGCATATTTATATTTTTTGGTACACTTATTAAATAAATAAACAGCAATTACCTTCAATGAAGCCATATCAGAAACAGACCGATGAGTCTGGATAGTTTCTAATTGATCCAAACACCAATCCAATTCCTCCATGGTTTCCATTGCTAATTTCATGTATGCTTCATCTAAAACAATAACAAATTGCATTGTTTAATAACATTTATTAAACTCAAATACTAACAAAAGTGGGTATGTATAGTTAGTTAGTATATTTATTGGGATTTATTATGGCAAATAAGATCAAAGCAAATATGGAACACAATTACTTCATAGTTGTTTCTGTATTAAGGTTAAGTATTAAGCCCTTCTGTTCGTTCCTCGTAAACTATTCATATATACGTAGTTGCTTTTTTTTTTATATTAATTTTATCGTTTTTAAATGAAACCATTTAAAAGTAATGCATATTTATTAATAATGTTTTATTATGTAATGTATTCTGGTATTGATATTTCCTATGTAGGTAATTAAATGATATGTAACAAATAAGAATATATATATATTGCTATATTATTATTCATTATTATTATATTAAATGAAAATGAAATATAACGTAACCAAAATTGCAAACTCTGTTTTGAATGATAATATAATCTATGCTTCTATGTTCTGGTGATCGTGCGGAAAGTTTAATAAGCACAATTTACAAAAAGAACTTTTTATAATAGAAAGTTTTTTACTGATTTATAGGTCATATTTTGTGTCATCTCAACAATGCACAGCATCCCTGACATTGTAAAAATATTAAGTCATACAACGCTGTGATTGATCATAGAGAAGATTGTTTCCTTGTTAACAAAATCAAGGGTAGTTGTATCTAAAAACTTTCTAAAACAGTTTATTTTATTACCAGTTAAAATAATACAAAAAAAAAAAAGAAAAAAACTTCTCTGCCGCTTAATCGATCCCATTATGATAACATAACAGAACTGTCACAAGTGGACTGATCCGCCGCTTAACCAACTACGCCACGAACGATTTATTTAATAACTTTCAAAATAATATTATCTATACACAACTTAGATCATGTTTAATATCAATTCGGTATAAATTTCGAAATCTATGTATATGCCTAAATACACTTGAAACATGCATTGTCATCCAGTTCTTAGCTATCCTGAAAATTTCAGAGCTCTAGGTAGTCGGGAAATAGGTTTAAATTCGATTACAAATTCCACGGAATGACATAGAGACACAGAACACGGCGAAAATATAAAAAACTTTCTAAAAATGACACCGAAATATGTTATTTATCATGTTATGAAAAAGCGAAAAATGGAAATGATCAAAAAGAGTTTTTATAATGCATAGCATAGAACTTTCGATGGTTTGACAACTGAGAATATCAACCTGTATTAAAATTCCTGTTTACTAATCATAAATTGATTATAAATGGTTTATCGCCAGAACAACGCTTCCAAATTGTAGAAATTTACCTTGAAAATAAATCTGTTCCGTTTTACAGTCAACATAATCAGCCTAGTGAACAAGCAATTATTGATCATTTTTGTACTAATTTTACTCTTCTCGAATTAAAATCATCAACAAGACAGAGAAATGTGCGTAACGAACAAAATATTGCTGCTGTAGCACAAAGCGTTGAAGACGACGCCGAAATATCAATTCAGTGCCGTTCTTAACTCGTTGGTTTTTGTCCTCTGATTACATAATGATCCTGGTTTACGTGTCCATAAAATATAACTCGAGCAAAAATTAAACCAAAATGACTATCATTTACTTATTGAGCTAATTTGAAAGTGGTTGAAAATGCGCAATTTTATCGAAGAATTGTGTTTAGTGATGAAGCTTATTTCTGGTTAAATAATTTCATTAATAAATAAAGTGGCTCCAAAAAATAGATCGAAGAAATCACCATTATATCTTTTAATATTGACTGTTTGGTAGGACAGTCTAAACTAAATATTTTTCTGTAATACAGTAAAAGCTTCTTATTCGCAGTTAAAAAAAGTGCAACCCAGTTTCTTTATTCGCGACTAAAAATTTTGTTATTCGCCGATGCTATCGGTAAACACCAAAAAGATTCGGTGTTGTTTATTAACGCGTCGGCATTCTTTGAACTACAAGCACGTGCTGAGCTAGCTTTTGTAAAGGATATATAAACGAATGAACAAATATAAAACTTAAACAACCCTCTAGTTTTAGATAATGCTACAGGTCACCCTTGTGAACTTAAAACTGTGCATCCAAATATAAAAATGGTATTTTACCCCCTAACTCGACATATTTACTCCATTACATGGAATAAAGTATAATCTAGGCTTTTAAGCTTTATTACATTATAATGTTGAACATAGCAAATTGCATTGTTATCGTTGGAAGAACTAAAACTAGGCACACAGGTTTTAAATGTTGGATATGATAAAGAAACCATAATAATTCAAAATTTAACTATAGGTATTGTTAAAGTTGCAAATGAAGTAGAATAAAATGGTTTCGAGCAGATAAAATTAACTGAAACTGAGTTGCTTGATTCGCAAGTGACTTCAACTTGATCTTGAATTTAAAAAAGTGCGTAAAAGCTAACGAGGTCTATAATTATTTAATGGAAATTGATCATGTATCTAAAGGAGTCTTATTTTTAAAAGGCACATGTTGAATGCTACCTCAATTAACCTCAATTGAAAAACCTTTAAAAAGCGGCAAAATTTTAATTGCTAATTGGTTAATAAACCGATTTTACTTTAACATACATAGGTATTTAGGAACTTTGGAACAAGAAGATTACCACAAAATATTAGTGAAAACCTCATCTAAATCGGATAAGCCGTTTTTGAGATTTATTTATTTATTTATTTTTATATTTTTAATATACAGAAAGCACGTTTCTCCACGACCATTAATGAATGTAATAATTCCGACTTCATTTTTAATAATGGAAAGTGTTCATTCTCACTCTTGAGATAGAATATTCATTCTGAAACACTTGCTTCTAATGTGTTTTGCATGTATTTCCATTCTATAACTAGTGACGGAATAAATTCTGTAATTGCTCAACAAAAAACATAGATTGCCCTGCGAATTTCAAAAGTGTCACTCAGTTTGTCAGTGCGACGTTCTAATTGTTTGGCTACATATTTCCATTTAAATAAACAGAATTATTACATGGTCGTGGAGAAAATACAGTCTGTTACACGGTTAGAATGAAAATTCGATAACTCGTGGTTCCTCTCGCTCACTACGCTCGCGTTCGGAATTCTCCACTCGTATCGAATTTTCATTCTAACCTTGTTACAGAATATACTATTCTACAATTTTATTATACCTATAGTTATAATATTCTTAAATGTTATTTGTTCTTATTATTAAAAATACAAATTTTAGTAAGACTTCACTAGGCTTAACAAATGCATTGTTTGGTAGATTAAAGTTGTCAAAATGACAATATTAATCTTTAATAAAACATTTTTAGTTATTTTTTTTAAACAGGACACAAATATTGAATTTTTTTTTTTAAATTAACAGTTAATCACCACAGGAAATTACGTTATCAAAATTACCAGTTTTACTAACAATGAAAATAAATACGCAAGGTATGACAGGTTGTGTATGTATACCTTGTCATGATATTTTTTACATAATGTATTAAGAGTTCAAATATTTATTTTGCTCCTAATTGTTCTATATTGTGCACAATAAATTATTTTTTCATACACTGGATTTTCCAGAGTCTCATTCTCATTATTTTAATAGAGAGTGCAATACTCGATTGGACCTATAAAAAAATTATAATGATCTTTTTTTCCTGTATAAATTATTAGAAATGAGTATGAGTAATGTATAATGATATATAATTAAATATGAAAACATTAGTTATTAACAAACTAGTTCAAATTATAAAAGAAAAAACACGTAAATAAAAACAGGGTTTTTCTAATTTCTAATTTGATATTGAATAAAACCTAATCATTTTAATTAGAATCGTGCTAGAATAAATTTTATTTTAAAATAAGAAAATCTGAAAATTCATATTTAAAGCTAGCTTAAATAACATTAAAAATAAAGTATATAGACAGCTCTATGAAAAATATGTAATAGCGATTCAGTGAAGGAAGAAAACAGGCAATTGGGAATTGTGCTTTTAGGGTCTACAATATCTCTGCTCCATTATTTTCAAAATGGATCAATATTGTTTCGCATAGAGTATGGTCTCACAAACAAATCTGGATACTGTTTACGACTCACTTAATCATTCAATAAATCTTAAGATTTTTTTTTTCAAAGCAGATTTTTAATCTTTAGATAAAAGTTTGGTAAATAGATAGTTATTGAAAATTATTTAAGATAAAGTAAAAACAATTAAACAAATTAAATCTGACAAGTACGTAATTCAAAAAGAAGTAAAGGGTCTTTCATTCAATCAAATAAAATAAAGTGTGTGTGTGTGTGAGAGATCATCAAAATTTTATCATGCTTTTAAGTCTGAAATATAAAACATTTCAAATGTCTGCTACGACTTCTCTGGATGGAGCACATGTGAAATGTCAAATTTTCCATGAGTGTATGAGTCTGGCGCACAAATCAGGCTAAATTTGACTGATAAAATGGGTAATTTTAGCTTTGAAGATCACTGCAATATGTAGCTTATTTTCATACACCTGCGACATGGGAAAACCTGAGAAGAAAATGTCTTATGGGGTCAAATCCCATGATCTCAGTGGCTAATTCACATTACTTCCACGTGAAATGATCATGTCTTCAAATCCAATGTGGCATGAGCCGTGTGGCACGTAGAGCCGTCTTGTGAAAACCAAAATGTCGTTTGGTGTGCAATTCAGGCCACAAGAAATTGGTACTGTACACTTATAGTGTTCGTTGTTGACAGTTAGGTTCTGGCCAACGTCGTTCTCAAAGAAATATGGACCGATAACCACTCCAGCCCAAAATCCAGTAACCTTTTCGGGATGCCTTCGACGCTTTTGAATCTCATGTGGACTGGTAACAAATTCGACAATCTTGTTTGTTCACGTGTCCATTAATGTAGAAATGGGCCTCATCGCTGATGATGATTTTTCGAACTACTCCAAAGCCCATTCAGCAAACACATGTTGTTTGTGGCACTCAGTTCCTGGGTCAGATGATTTTTTAAGGGTGAAGGCTCAAGTCTTATTCTTATTAAAAAAGCAATCAAGTATTTTCTTACTGAAGAAACTTGAGTGGATTTTTTATTAAACTCTCGGCTTATTTACTTACCCATTACATTAACTTATTGGTTAAATTAAAACTTTATTTAATGAACAATGATGGTAATTTAAGGTAAACATTTTACAGAAAATGTCCAATTATTTTCCATCAATAACCTTACGTAAACATTCATATTTGATAGTGGTCGGTATGACAATATAACAGGTGACATTTCCCAGTTGCGTGACATGTTATGTAACTGAATATGGTGAGAATACTCATACTAAATGGGAAATGCGGTTGATGGGGATAAAGGGATGTAGTATATTTTGGATTCAAGAACATTTCATATGCGAGGATTAATAAGGGACGAGATTTCAATTAGAGAAACTGGAAATTTCAATTTGGTCTTTATAAATTAAAATTTCTAATATAAACCTTCACAGCAGGCTGAATTTCAAATATCCATCACAAAACTTAATCAACCTAAATATTTGTCATACAGTGCTTTGATTTTTATCGAAGTTTGGAAACTTATTTTTATGCTACCATAACTTACCGCCAGAATTAAAATTTTTTGATTGAGATGTAGCGCTAGCAGCTCCTGACGAACGTCTAGATGACCTGAAAACACAAAAAAATGTGTAAAAATAAAATAATTATGCAGAACATAAATATTATTTTCTAAGAATATGTGCTAAAAATTTAATTGAAGTATGAAATTGTCTGTAAACTAGAACACCAGCTGTTTTTTATGTAATTTGGTTATTTTTACAACAGTTTTAAAGCTCCAAGTTTAACTATCGTTGGAAATAATGAGTTCATAGAAATTACTTACTAAGTGTATTTTTCCATACTGTTTGGTATATTTGAAAATTTTGTTAACGAAAGTAAAAAAAATCGAAAAGAGGTTGACCTTAAAGGCCATCCTTGCAACTTCCCGCTAGTTTTAACCGTAAAGCTATAGTAACGTGACGTATTTTGACGTTTTTGACTTTTTTTGAAATATTTAAAAAGTGCGTTATTCGATTTTAATGTTCAAGATGGCATTCGACGCAGTTTTTTGAGACCTAAAAACGTTACTAGAGTGCAAAATCGATTAGTCAAAAAATCTGAAAAAAAATCTTGAATCTTGAAAAAAAACACTTTTTTTGAAATTTTTCGACAACGATATCTCACGAACGAATCAACCGATTTTAATTTGCAAAACGGCATTCGATGTGGCTTTTTAAGCTTGAGAGCTGATTAGGTTATGAAATTGATCGATGCAATAGCCAAAAAGATATGCCCAAAAAACATCATTTTTACCAATTGTTTTTTTCGGTTATTTTGAAATTTCTCGAAATTTACCGGCTCGAATCGGTTCAAACTTACAGGGAATCTAAGTTAGATGGAACTCTTTGGAATGCTTTTTATTTCATTCCGATCGGTCAAGCCGTTCAAAAGTTATAAGAGGTTTACATACATCCACACACACACACACACATCCACACGTACATACAGACATACAGACACCCTCGTAAAAATAGTCAGGGGAGGTTCCTAAGACCTCAAAACGTTGAGATCCGATGAAAACTCGATTTTCGAAAAACGGGGTGAAACCAATAACTTCCCGATTTAAAAAAAAAAATTAATTTTTTTTAGCGGGAAGTTAAAAAAATCTATCCTCTGTAAAGTTGCACGACGCTTTAATATATCGCTGCGGGAAGAAGAGCAGGGATCACGTATATACAATATACATGAATATGTTAAACGTAATACATTCTAATACCTATACAAAAATAAAAATGGAAATTAAACATTCATAAAAACTTTCTCGACCCAGCCACACATATGTAGACTAAAAAAAAGTGCTAAGAACACACAAAAAATAAGATATACGATTAAAGTTCTATTCATGAAATGCATTTTACATAGCCAAACCCTATCCGTCACGAGACTTAACTATGCAGAAAACGTATCCTTATAAGCTTACGAAAATTTAACGGACTTGACTTTTCTATTCAACGGGAATATATCATTATAATACGACGCCATTGTGTATGTAAAATATCGACGGCTTCGACTGCTGGAATACGAAGAATAGAAATAGCGTAGGTTTAGATTGTAAATGTCCGTTTGAAATGTAGGCCGTGATTGAGTGATGGATAGAGTCAAAGAATTTTTAACAATCTATGAGGATCAGAACAGTATTCTGGTAATCACTTCTGTCGGCATTCAACAAGTGTCACATGCATGTTTTCTATGATGAATAAAGTGAGTAACATTTTAATTTTTATGTTTTTTTATAAAACTTTCAGGAAACTAACTAATTTTTGCGTCACAAAAATACTAACTATAAGCCACCATCGAAAGAACTTATTTTCATGATCATCTCAAGGCGGATTTTTGTTGGTTTAAACCCTGTTTTAACCTCATTATTCGGAAAAGGAAGGTATAAAGTCTCTAGTTGGGTGAAATAGGGATTAGTGATTAGTTTCAATGCCAATATCCATTTGTTTAAATCCATTTCAATCTGGTAAAAACAGGATTTAAGAAATAAAAATCGATACGGGATTACTTTTTTTATGTTCGCCAATACATTAATTTGGGTTTTTTGCGCATTTGATATATATATTTTTAATGAAATCCGTCAGTTCTACCCACTCACAAACATTTATATATTTTTACTTGCAACAGATGCAATCAATCGTGCTACCATCATATCAATTAATTAATTGGAATGATGTACGCAAAAACCAGGTTATTGCCTGGCTTTTGTTGAATCACAAATGTTTTAATAAATAAATTTTGTTAGGTTTAAGTGCATACTTATTACACGCGACATGCTTATGAAGGGTTTTTATCTTAGGTTTGATAACGTTATTAAGATTAATGACTTTTAATTACTTTGTTCCTCTTTTTAGAAAAAATTAACATTATCTCAGAATTTTTGTTTAATACAATATATTTCATACATAATCAATTAAAATTTTAATTAATTATTGGTTGCAGAGTTAGTTTTTTAAAATCTTAAAATTTGAGAGTGTATCTTAGTGATTTCCAAAGTAGTCTTGGTAGACCTCCATGGGAGACTCGAAAGGGGTCTACGTTGGTATGAGAAGTTCACAAGTTATAAGTGGGGATCCACAAAAAAGTATTAGGTATCCACAATAAAAAACAAAACAAATTTGAAGTTATTCTGACGATGGAAAAACGAGAATGTATCACGAATCACAAAGAAAGAAAAGAAGCAGATTTCAAAACAACGATTTTTGCAGTTATTCCTGAAACTCAAATTTTCATCGTTAGATCTAATCTTCGCATTTTATGACAAGAATATGGTAGAAATGCAGCAAAAAGGTGATTATTTTGAAAGTGGTTTACGAGAAAAAAAGTTTTGGAACCTCCGGTTTTGTAATCGGTGATTGATGAATTCTATCGATATAAAAATCAAGTGACCGCATCTGCCTATTTACAACCTATTAATAGTCTAAAAAAACATAATATTTTTATAGGATTTTAAATAAGTTATATTAATAAAAATCTGTGTTTAACAAGAAATTCTTTTTTCTGATAAATATTTGCTTAACTCGAACAATAAATTAAAAACGGTCATTTTTAGCTAAATATTACAGTAGTACGGTACGAACAGTCTTGACAAAAGTACTGTCATATGTCAACAGCTCTTAGTTTTAGAGCAACAATGTGATCTATGTGATTCCTTTCTGTTTTCTAATAGTTAAGTAAGTTTATTCTATAAGCAGCTGATTATTACTTTCGTCAAGTTTTGCATATAAAGTGTAAATGTTTCATTAGATTAATTTGAAATTAAAAAAAAAATCATTCGGTCATGGAACTGAAAATACTTCTAATAGTAAATTTTTCGGTATTCTTAATGAATTCGATTTTTCAATAAATAATTAATTTAAAAAAATGTAGCACGACCTATATACATAGAATACTGTTGATTGAAAGTTTTCTAAACCGTACTTGTTTAAATATTTACTGATAAGACGCTTTGATATATGATTATATAAGACGTGTTAAAACTAATTCCGAGTAAAACAATTTTTAGAAGCGACGATTTATTTACAATTTATCAAAAAAAAAAATTGGAATTGTTTAGAATACGTTCATTGTGGCAATGAAATATTCGCGAGAACAGTCAAAAATTCCATAATTCATTTTTTCCGAAACACATTCTCATTAATCTATTACAATTCGTAGATATGCGCTTTTAAAAATAACTCGATGGCGGCGCCTCGGTGTTTCCAAAAATATACAATTGTAAAAAAGTGATTGTTAAAATAAAAACTGTTTCCTAGTAACATTCTTTTAAGTCAATTTTATCGGGAAGTATTTATTTACATCAAAATATCAGTGATGTCACTGCAAACAATTTTAGGTCGGTATTTTGGTCTAGTCTTTAGAAATGAAAGGCGTACATAATCTGGAGTTTTAGGAGATCTCAAAGCCGGAATAAGATCACCTAACTTTAATAACAAGAAACTGTTGACTATCTACTTGAAGGAGTACAACACAGCAGCTGGTGCCAATGAATGACTTCTAGAAAAAAAATGGTATACCTAATCGTAATACTTCGTAAAGGAGCATTGGATGTATTCAAAAACTTTTATTAATTAATAAGAAATGCGATTAATTACGCTCACCTAGTGCAAATCTACCAATCCCAACTGAAGAACAAGAGATAAAAAGCTAATGAACCAATAAATTTTTTCGATACTCATTCTCATTAATCTATTATCTACAATTCGTGAATATGCGCTTTCAAAAATAACTCGCTGGCGGCGCTCGATGTATCCAAATTATTAAAAAGTGATTTTTAAAATAAAAATTGTTTCCTATAGTCGGGCCGTTCAAAAGATAGAATTCAAGGACGCGTGATCAGTGAATACGGGCATCTGGACGGCTTAATCTTACGATTTAACGCCTTCTAAACTGCAATAAACGAAGGACAGTTTAGACTGTACTCATACAGGAAATGATGTAAACTGTGGGCCGAAATAAAGGATTACATTTATCTCGTTATCATTCCATCTTTTGAACGGCCCGACTATAGTTACAATCTTTTGATTCAAGTTTATTGTAATTTATTTTTTTATACAACAAAATATAAGTGATGTCGCATGCGTCAAACTACCTTTAGTCCTAAAGCAACTTTCTGAAATATTGTGACATTTGCGGTCTCAAATAATTAAATTATCGGGTTATTAAATATATCAATAAAATCAGTAACTAAAAGTAATTAAAATGTTCGTTTAAAAAAAAAAAGTAAAAAAGTAATTCTATAAAAAAAATTCAATTATGTATCTGACTATGAATCGCAAATGATTCAGGCAGTGGACCGAAAGTATCATATCGCGAATAACTGCATCACGTTCACCCAACATTTTCTACGCTTTTGACACAATATACTAAGAGAAATATGCAATTTGCCGTTGAAATTTCTGTAGTAAAATGAATTACGATGCATTTTTTTTGTATTCGATTCGTCAAAGAGTCAGGAAACTTTGTGACCTAATGTGATAATGTAATATTAGAAAATTGCATTTGTGCATAAAAAATGCATTGTTGAAATACGTTTATAATAGTTAGGAAATAAAAAAATTACAACTCGATGGAAATGAGTTCAATTTTGTTACTCGGGGTCGCTCAAAACGAATAAAACATCGGCAATGACCTCTAGATGCACAGGAAATCTACTTTTTTGCTTTATTTAATTTACAGACAACTTCAGGAGACGACATAAAAGGGACGTTTTTTAGATAACAGGTAGTTCGAAGATCGCAGCCAGTATCAAATTTTAGCTACTTTTTATGACAAATTTACAGAAAAGTCCAGGAGATGATGAAAAAGAAGGTTTTGTAGATACCAGGTACTTCGGAGATCGTAGTCAATACCATATCTGTTCTCAGCCATCCTAAAAACTCTCCGAGTACCAAGTTTTAGTTATTTTTATGACGAATTTATAGAATATTTCAGGAGGCGACGTAAAAAGTAGTTTTTTTGGGTATCAAATACTTTGGAGATCAGAGTCGATACCATTTTCGTTCTAAGCAACCCCAAAAACTCTTCAAGTATCAAGTTTTGGCTATTTTTTTATGACAAATGTACAGGAAACTCTAGGAGATAATCCAAAAAGTAGGTTTTCTGGGTACCAGATACTTCAGAAATCGCAATCAATACCATATTCCTTTTCTCAGCAACCCCAAAACCTCTCCGAGTATCAAGTTCTGGCTATTTTGTATGACGAATTTACAGAAAACTCCAGGAGACGATATAAAATTAGGTTTTCTGGGTACCAGGTACTTCGGAGATCGCAGTTAATACCATATTCGTTCTCAGCAACCCCAAATATTCTTCGAATATCCAGTTCTGGTTATTTTTTATGACGATTTTACAGAAAACTCCAGGAGACGACATAAAAAGTGTGTTTTCAAAGTACCAGCTATTTACCCCAAATATCGTTGTCGATGCTGTATTCAATTTCCGAGTAGCAAAATTCAACTAATTTGTCAACAATTACTCAGTTCTAAATGTTTTATTTATTAATTGTTTAATAATGCATTTTTTGTGTACCTACACAATTTTCTAATATAACGTGATCACATAAAACTGCATCTTAATGCATTTTAGTGCTTTATCTCCACTATTAATTAACGTATTAATAATGTTGAATAGAAGCAAAATTTTCTTTTTCAAATTGCGATCAAACTTTATCCGAAAATGTTAAACTACAGACTACAGCGTTTAACAATGTTCCTCTAAATAATTAAAATGATTCAAAAAGGCTGTTTCATGGTGATTATATCAAAAGAATAGCCTTGAGCTACATATTTACTAATTTATGGAGTTTTCAGACTAGAATTTTGATGTTAAAATTGAAACAAATTATTGTAACGAGAAAAGTCATTTACGAGAAGAACAATTTTGACTTAAGCTTTTGTATGTAAAGTAGTAAGAAATTGTTTTATACAAGCTTAAACTTTCTAATCATAAAGAAGGTATGTTTTTCATTTATTTTCGCGTTATCTTGCATTTACCTACCCACATGTTTTATTAATTAAAAAATTATCTAATTGAATATAATTAGCTTTGTACTTACCGCTAAAAGTAGTATTACTAAATACTTTCGGTAAATTAATAGTAAGTAAATAAAATCCTACAAAATTATCTTTTAAGTAGCAAGAATTAAAATCAAATATTTTTAAACAAATATTTGTTTTTAATCTAATTTTGATAATTTGATTTTAGTAGTGGATAAATTGATAGTTCACGATTATTTTTAAATTTTCATTCAACAAAATAACTATGAAGGTTATAAAAATATTGTGTATTATACAATTTTAAAATAAAATTGTTATTTTTAAAAAATTATAGGTCAATGAAATTCATTTTTATTCTTTTATTTGCTTTTACAATCAAAATTAAATTGTGGAAAACGAGGTTATATATGTTTACTAAATCTCTGGTCTTTAAGGTAAAATTTAATTTAAACTAGTCAATCTGAACTGGAAATTAACATGTCATTATACAAAGAGGCGTGTTCCGGAACATATACATTCTTCCTAAATTTAGAAATGACATTGAGATGCACATCACATACACTGATTGCATCAAAGCTCAATTCAATAAAGCTGCTTTTGATGTTATAAAGTGATTGTTATGTTACGTGTTTCAAGTTTCAACATCACACCAATGTTTAATCTACTTTTTTATTAGGTACACATATCGATGAAACGTAGTGTGATTACTTAATGTCTATTGTTTACGAGATCTGTCTCAAAAATATCTGACCTGCATTTATATCTTTGCATCAAAGTGTTCTAGCGATCCCTATCGGGCGGGAACGTCAACAGTAAATCCTCACAAATATATTGTTTACTTGCTGATACCTGCTGGACGTATAGTTTATGAGCAGCGTGTGTTTATTTTCAAGTTCGTAGGATTTTTAAGTAGCTAAAAATGGCCGAAAAATTTTACCAACGAATTTGTATCAAGTTTTACTTAATACCTTAAAAAACTTTTACAGAAACTATTCAGATGTTGCAAAAGGCTTTTAGAGAAGGTTGTATGGGCATAAACGGTTTAAAAATTGCCGCTCGTCTCTTGACAGTAAATCTCGTTCTGGTCGACCACTGAAGGGAAAACATCGGATAATGTTGAGCGTTTGCGAGCAGCAATTGAACAAGATCGTCATTGTTAGGGAACTAGAATATGACCTTGCATTACCGAAAAGTACCGTTTACCGAATTTTAACCGAGAATTTAAGTGTGTGCTAAATTCATCCCAAAACTGCTTTCAGAACATTAAAGAAGTGTTCGATTAAAAATCGCTCAGGACAATTTAGAAGTGATGATAAGTGATGAAAATTTGCTCAAAAAGGTTATAGGTGACGAATCATGGTTTTACTGTTATAGTCCTAAAACAAAACAACAGTCCTCGCAGTGGAAGTATCTTTCTTTTTGTCCCGACCAAAAAAAGCACGTCAAAGTCGGAGTAAAATCACGAAAACGACCAGTTTTGAAAACTGGTGACTGGCTTCTTCAGCACGATAATGCTCCAGCGCATCAAATCTTGTACAGCAGTATTTATTAAAACCGAGTGTTGCATAGCTTCGGTAGCCTCCATACAGTCCCAACATAGCTCCCTGCGACTATTGGCTGTTTCATGAATCATGGTTTTACTGTTATAGTCCTAAAACAAAACAACAGTCCTCGCAGTGGAAGTATCTTTCTTTGTCCCAAACCAAAAAAAGCACGTCAAAGTTGGAGTAAAATCACGAAAACGACCAGTTTTGAAAACTGGTGACTGGCTTCTTCAGCACGATAATGCTCCAGCGCATCAAATCTTGTACAGCAGTATTTATTAAAACCGAGTGTTGCATAGCTTCGGTAGCCTCCATACAGTCCCAACATAGCTCCCTGCGACTATTGGCTGTTTCCTTGATAGAAAATGCTGCTTAAAGGAAACCGATTCGATGAACAGAAGACTGTTAAATCCAAGGGGATAAATACACTAAAGGATGCCACCAACCAGATAACGAAGAATAAGCGAATCGCCGAAAAATCGGATACTTTTGGAACAGACCTCGTATACCTAGTTACAACTTGACCAAACCAAATTAATTAATACTGAAGGGAAATTAACCTCATTGTAGTATGATGCCAATTCTTATAAGTTTAAGATGTTATAACATAGTCGAAATATATATATATGTACATAATTAAACAATATTCTTTTATTAAAATAATAAACATAAGAACCACAAACAACCCTTTACATTTTAAATTAAGATAAATTTGATTTGACTTATTAACGTAATAAAACCAAAAACACAATTATATAAAATGAAATTTGTATTAAATTGATATAAAAAAAGTCTACTTTCAATTTATTTCCATTGCTTTTTCTCCAATGATACCATCTTATAAATTGTTTTGTTTACAATTTTATTTTTAATAGAGCGGTTATCTAATTAGGACGAAATCTTGGGTTTCCACAAAGTTAAATTAATATTTATTTTTCGAGTATACACCTGCGTTTCTCTGAAGTGTATAAAAGAGAACGTAGCTCAGCTTTCCGTGAAAATTTAATTAAAGATAAAATCGAAACAAACATGAATTTTTATTATTTTAAAACTTTTTCTTGTATACGTTTTCCAAGTTTGTTGAGAGTCAAGAATTATATTCCGTCTCCATTTACCGACCGGATAAGAATAAGAACTGCCTTTAAGTTCTTTTTGAATTTAAAACAGCATGAAACTATTATTTAAGAAACGTAATAATATAAATTCTGCTTCCATATATTATCAAGGGAGTCGTTCTTTGATACAAGAAAATAAAACATTGAAGGAATATCAAAGATCGAATATCTTTTCTTAACATGCATTTGCTAACATTTTTATAATTTTTTTGACCAGTTTAAGCATTTTCTATAACTCAAGAAATAAAGATATAAAAATTATTTAAAGTTAAAGTGTTAAAGTGTAAATTTTAAAGAACTGTAACATTTCTTTTGACATCAAAATATGTTTACTTACTTATTAATGGGCACATTGGTGAGACACTGGAAGTTGTTGCGTACACTCCTTAAACTGGCAAGAATTTGTGCAAATGGAGTAACTATGAGGTCTTCTCCATGACTGAAAAATATACAAAATATTAAACAAAAAATGTAAAAAATATTTACTAAACTAATTTATAAAGGGAAATGCTTCAGATCCATTTACCTATTTGTGCGAACGATTTTACGTGCAATGCTTAGTTACCTTTATCAATATATATTAGGACGTTGTGTTTTAAACATAAAAATCATCGAGTAATGAAAAAAGATGAACATAAGATTTTAGACACCCTGTATTTCTTAGGTCGATATGCAGGGCTATATTAAACGGCCCAAAAACCGTTCATCTACTTTTATGTTAATTCCCTTTAGAGGATCACTGCTGAAATAAATGTTTTCCTCGAGAGGTTTAATTTCAATAAAAACCATCTTGGAACGACGAGATAAAAGATCAAAAGATCTCTTAACTTCTTCTCGAATAATAAAAATTATTAATTTAAAAATTTAAAATGAGTTTTTTGTTTGTTTTTTATTTGATGAAAATATTATTTTTAAGTTAACTATGTAGATTGACGTAAATGATACCTATAAATATTTACTACATTTAAAAAAAATGAAGTTTTATTTATTATTGCGAACGGAGTTAAGGCCCATATAAGTACCTACTGCATATTACCAAAATAATGATATTGGGAGATATTAAAAATAATTAATAGGAGTAGAAGGACATAAATTTTGAAAAAGCAAGTAAAGGATCAGGAGGATGGCAAGAATCACAGAAGAAAAATAGACAATGAACGGTATTTCAGAAATGAAGAAAAATTTCAGGATAAAACTACAAAGAGCCAAAGAATGACAATATAAGAAAATGTTTATAAAATAGTCCGGCAGCCTTGAACCTAACCTGGATTATTCCTATTAAGATTTTTTTATTGTTGCAAGTGATATACACTATTAAAAAGAACTTAAAAACGGCGGGTACTCGTACGGTACCCTTGGGCATCACGGTTTATTCAAGATTGCGTTTGTAGCTATGAACCTCTTCAAAGAGTCACTCATAAATTGGCTAAATAACTTTCCATAGCTATTTTCTTCAATTGTTGATTTTCTAAAAGTGATTGCTAATGATATAATATAATCATATTACATTAATTTTCTAAACGTTGGCAGCACCGGTTTTTTCTCCTAAACTTACTCACAGCTGCTGATCAGCGGTTATTTACTTAAATTGTTTTTTTTTTAAGTTAAGTGTAGCTAGTTTGTTGTTGTGGCTTCAACGTTTTGTTAATAAGTGCGTTTTTAGTAAAATTTAGTAAATGAAAACTCTGGAAAATGAATAATGATAAATGTTTTTTGTTGAGTGGAAATACGGGCGTGAAGTAAAGCATGAAAAACTCATTGAATCTGGGGAGCAGCACATTTCAACTATCATTGCATGCAGAAGGTGTATAATGATGCTAAATTTGACGAATTACAAAACTGTTTTAGGATTGGGGCAGTAAAACTAAAATGTCACAAATCGTGTGTTTCGATGTATACTGATAAAAACAAAAATGTGAAATATGATAAACGAAAGCGAACCGATAAAGAGTGTATAGAGGAGCAGCGCGTTAAGATTCGAAGATCAAGCTTACCACAATTTAATTTCAAGCAACATTGTATTTACTGAGGAGGCTTATGTATTGTAGTTAAAGATAAAAAGCATCCAGACCGTTCGAGACCAGCATATTTGATAAGGGAAAAAAGAGATAAAGAAAATTCCATAAAAAAAGTATATTAAATTTTTGTGGCTCACGAAACGATCAGTGGTCATCACATGTTAGAATTCGAATTGAAGGAGTTGACAGTGATTTATATGCTGCTGATGCAAAAAACCATGTCGATTGCTGCAATAAGTTTATGGGAGAATTATCAGTTGCAGCTGTTACTAGGAAATCTACTGATCAATCCTCTATCCTCGACGATGACAAGCCTTTCAGAGTAGTTGTTAATGCACTGAAGTCAAATGAATAAAAAATATGGAATTCAGTAGAAATAAATCAACTCTACAAAAACAATGGCGCAACTTCTTAAAGGCACTAACTGATAGGTTTGAATTCCAGCTCATTGTGTTATCCTCGCCTGGATATGCCAGCGTGGTCATTTTTCGTCAGAAGGCAAGTGATACCCTTAGGCTTACGCTCAACGAAGATAATGATGAGGTACCGGAGTGTGTTAATGTGATTTCAAAGCAGATAAAGAAAGAAGTCAAGGAAATAGAAATTGACAGGAATAATTACAATGTAAATATTAAAAAAGAAGACGTAAAGAAACAGTGTTGGTAGTGTTGGTTCATTAATGGCTGACAGTGGTATATCAAAATTGATGACTAATGTATTTGCAGGAGTCCCAAAGATGCGGAAGGGAAACAAGTTTCCTCAAAATATGGGAGCTTTAAGACTGGTGGCAGAAGAAATCTTTAACAGTGTATTTGACGTTTATCGTCCAAAAAATTACCATGATCTTATGTCTGTTCTAGAAGCTATTGCTGCAAAGAGCAAAACCAGTAAGTTGTGGGTTGACTGCTTCTTGAAACCTTTCTTTCTCATGATGTTATATATCAGAGCGGAACGTGAAGGAAATTGGCCATTACACATTGAGGTAGTTCGTAAAATGTTACCCTACTTTTTCGCCGCAGGACACCAAAACTATGCAAGATATGGTATGTTTTAGTTAAGGGCGATAGAAAAACTGCCAGTCGGTGTGATGGGGAACTTTTTAATGGGGATCATGTTATGAGACACATGCCTGGCTACTGGAATGGAATTTGGAAGTGATATGTGGATTGAAATGTGGGCATTAAGTTTACATACTTGCACTCAGCTGGAAGAGGATCTGCAAAACATCGTACAAGAGGAAAGTAAGCAGATGTCTAAGCAGGAAAAACACAAAGAGGAGATGGAATCAAGAATTATAACAGATAGCATAGACCCACTGAAATTTGACTCTCATCCTGAGGAACTGTTGAACATTGCTACGGGGAAATTTTGCCCAAGCAAAGTAAATGTCTATGATGCCGTGGAAATTGGTACAAAACAAATCAAAGAATTTGATCGGATACCACAGAAAGTAATAGTAATGTCTACAACAAAGAAGTTTGTCAAGTCTGGGAGTGCACAAATATTTGACATCCAAATAATATACTCTCGTGTGATTGGGCTGCAAGCAAGCTCTCATGAAATAAATATTGAACAAGTTCTCTCTCATATCAAAGTTAAAGACAATGCTGAAGGAGGAATTATCTACCAACTAACCACATCAGATCGTACATCCCTTGTAATTGATGGATCGGCTTTACCCTGGGTTATTCCTTGACCCGATAAAGGTACTGTCAGTAACCACATTTCTTGGTTTAAATCTGCACTTATACCAAAACTGCAGCTAGGTGATGTGTACTTGGTTTTGGATCGTTATTATCCTTTTAGCACTAAAGACGTTGCAAGCAAAAAGAGAGAAGCGTTTGGACGAAAAACGCTTATTTTATAGCTTATTTAACATATTTAAAATTAATTGCACAGTTTATTAATAAGTATGGACAGTTATAACTTTGAATTCTGAGAGTTGCCCAAAGGTACTTTGTAGGTACCCGCTATTTTCTGTATCTACGTACTACCAAAAGTAAATATCAATCATAAAAAAAACTTAATACAACAAAACAAGGTTCAATGAAAAGTCTCTGTTTGGCTGCCGGACTAAAATTTAAGCACTATAGTACAAGGTCTGGCTATTAAATAACGAGACTAAGCGCCTAGAGGGCGGCCTAAGGAGAAGAGATTCCCATACCCAAATATTTGATTGTTAAAAAAATGTAATAATCCTAAACACACGAATGAAAAAAAAAATAATAATAATTTGGTTAAGCTCATAAAACCTTCTAAACACAAAAACCAATTATTAAATAAATGTTACTAATCGGATATACTACCTTAAAAATAGTACACACACCGTTTAAATAAAAAATAGAAGTTTTTTTCTAAGAAAAAACATGCAGTCACGTTAAAAAAATCTAAAAAATATATATCGTATACAAAACACAAAAAGGTACATACGATCTTTCCAAAATGTTCTCGGTCTCCCTGAACCTGTAAAATTTGATTATATGTACTTAACCTAATATACAGGGCGAAAAATAAAAATATAAGAGTATGCATAAAAAAACTATTTATAATTTGATTTTCTGAAAGCATTTTCTGGTGATCTATATTGAATAGAGGCTGATTTAATGACTATTTGTAGCGACAGTTCTTAAAGTTAAAAGAAACAGTTTAGTGTGGTACGATAAACAATTAAACCTTTATTTAAGATTACGTATTAGTTTGGTCATTTTTAGAGCGACTACTTCTTATCGTTCGGTACGACAGAATTTTTTACACGAGTGTAAATTGATCTTATCGTTACCCGATGCTTCAATTCATCACTGCAGAAAAAAAACGGACCAAAGTTGTGTAAAAAAAAAGAACGAAGAGGGGAAAAGAGTAGGAAACAGGTATACGCATGAATAGATCCACAACCACCAGGATTATGACCAAAAGATCCTAAGAAAAGATCGAAAACCATAAAGAAATAGGACTTGTTAATACACCAGAAGATAATACAGGTACCCATAAGATCCCAAGAAATAAGGTCCAAAACAAAAACTATTAAATTGAAGACAGCACTAGGATATGACAGGATCAGTATCAGGACTTTAAAGACCATACCTACCCAAAAAAAGTAGATTATATTTATCAATGTAATGATTTGTAAATATAAAACAACCAGGATTATGAAATGTTCAGAAAAGATCGAAAACCGCTACTCTACATAAAGAGAGAAGACTTTTGTTAATACACCAGAAGACAAACCAGAAGCATTTGCAAGAAGCAGTAAAAAACAATTAAGACTAAACACGCATCTAGAAGTGGACAAAGACTTTGATGAAGACGTTGAAGAAGCAGTAGAAGAAATAACAACCACCGAAAAAAACGAAATACAGGCACACACAAGTTCTCAAGAAATAAGGTCTATAATAAAAACTATTAACCTAAAGAAAGCACCAGGATGTGACGGGATTAGTATCAGAACTTTAAATAACCTACCGAAAAAAGATAGATTACATTTATCAATTTAATTATTTGTGAAATATAGAACAACAAAGATGATGGAATCTTCAAAAGATCGGAAACCGCTTAATACATTGAAAGATAAAGCAGATAAAAAACAGACAGGGAACAAGGTTTAGTAAATTTAATTATAAAAAATATTGATAAAATTTAAATTTTAAACTAAACTTAACAATATCAAATGATAAAATCATAAGTAAAGCAAGATATGGAACAACAATACAAGATTTTCAAGTACTTTTTTTTATCACCAACAACTAGTATCATTTTTTTTTGAGTTTAATGATAATAAAAATTAATTAATTAATTATATTAGTAATAAAAGATAATCATTAATTTATTTAAAAGTTTATAAACTATAAAAATTACATTATAAAAATGTTTGTTAATATTATATTATAGAATTTTTGAAAATTAATAAAATTGAACACACTGTAATAGAATCAGATGTCTTGAATTAAAAAAATAAACTTTTTTTGCTTTGTAGTGCATTTCCCTGTTTGTAGGTAGTTAACTTTTTAGGGTTCCGTACCTAAATGTTAAAAACAGTACCCTATTACTAAGCCTACGCTGTCTGTCTGTCTGTCTGTTCGTCTGTCTGTTTGTCTGTTACCAGGCTTGTATCTCATAAACCGTGATAGCTAGAAAGGTGAAATTTTTTATTTTTTATAAAGAATGTATATATATTTTTTAATATCAATAATTAAATAATAAAAAAAACATAAAATTTCATTAACGAACATATAGTCATAACTGGCGATAAGAAGTATTCACTGTTGTCATTAAGTGCCACACGCATTTTTTTTAAATACAACTAATTATTAATTTTTATAATTTGCAAATATTTGCTAAAAATTCTTAGTCATGAATAACGTGCTAAATGTTAATTTAATTATAGTAGTTTATGACTAAAGATTCTAAAAATTAACACCTTATATAATTTTTCTATTACTAAGCATTATTTTACATAACTGTAAATTTTAGTATTAATAAAATCTACTTCGTATAGAGACATCTAGTAGTTGGCAAGGTAATTAAAGTTAAAAATACATTTAGACTGAATCAACAATTTTTCAAACGAACAATAACATTAAATATTTATTCACTGTTATAACGTTCAAGCAATAGATGTCAGAACAAATTTAAATTTGCCTAGCTTTTTATGAATATACTGCATAATGTAAATTTTAATTACATAATTAATAATACAAATAAGTACATAAAACTGGTTTTCCTCCATACAGTTATTTGCAATAAAAATTATACGTGTTGCGATATTTAGTAAAATTATTAACACAAATACTTAAACAATAAAAATTCTCATTCAAATTACCTTTCACTAGCAATTGAAGAATTTCTAGACATAGATTTTGGAGACATCTCGAAATCGCTATCAGATCTGTACAAGAAGCTCTCCCGTCTTTGAGGGAGATTTTGAAGAACCAACCCTGCTGATGGCGAGGCTGCTCCATCAAGAGGGCTCCTACCAGGACTAGCGCCATTTTCGACATCGAAACTGAAAATAAATACAGTTTAAGTTATATACATGTTTCAGGCCACCTTGTTTCAGACATGATTTTAAAATGAGCTAAAAGAAGACAATCCTAAAATTAAAAAAATATTCTTGTGTAAAAAGTACAGTTTAATTAATTTTTTTGTACAGTTTATTTAAGAACTAAATCTTAAAGGTGAAATAAAGTATGGTATCATTTCAAAATAAGCTCTTATGAGAGTTTTAAAATTGAAAAATTATATAAAGAAAATTATTACATTAAAAAAAATAGAAAAATTATCACATGCTGCAGGAATCAATCCTGCAATTTTTACTTACAGCCGGTAACGCCTCTAACAACTTTAGCCACAGATGCATTAGTAGTTAGTCGGTTTTTTGATCGTCCTGATTCAACTAATGTCACATTGGAGACTAACTTAATTCTATGCATAATATTAATGAGAGCAAATAAATGATTTGATGAAGAATGCGAACAGGTTTTAGAAAATAGAAGAAAAATTAGAATAAAAGTGCTGGAAAAAAACACGGTAGAAAATAAAACTAACTACGAACATGCAAGGAAGGTAGCAAAAAGAGTCTGCAGAGAAAAAAAGAGGAAACAGCTAGAACAGGAACTTTATAATATAGAAGAATCTTATAAGAACAAGGAGATCAGGAACTTCTACCAAGGAATAAAAAGTTCACAAGGAAAAGAACAGAAAGGCCCCCGATATGTAAAAAGTGAAGATGGACTCCTGGTGGGGGATATAAATGAGAAATTAAACACTTTCGCACAGTATTTTAATAATATATTGAATAAAGAAGAAGAAGTAGTGAGAGAACAAGAATACAGTAGCAGTGAAGAAGAAGGGATAGATGAGGACATAGAATTAAACGTTCCAACTAAAGAAGAAATAAAAGATTGTATACTTGAGCTAAAAAATAATAAGAGTGCGGGAGAGAATGACATGACAGCTGAAATCCTAAAGCAGGGAGGAGAAGAGCTTCAAACAAGATTATGGAAATTGATAGTGAAAATTTGGGAAGAAGAAAAAATGCCGAAAAATTGGAATAATGCACTTATAATCCCTATACATAAAAAAGGACCCAAAGAAGAAGTTAATAACTACAGAGGAATAGCACTTTTGGATGTTACATACAAAGTTTTAGCAAAGTTAATAAAGAAACGACTAGACGAATTTTATAATATACAGGTAGGTGAATACCAAGCAGGATTCAGGGCAGGAAGATCAACAATCGACCAAATTTTCATAACGAAATTGATACAACAAAATACGTACGAACAAAATCTAAGTCTACACCTAGTATTTATTGATTTCCGCCAAGCATATGACTTGATCAACAGGAAAAAACTAATGGAAGCTCTGAAAAAATTAAACATCCGAAAAAACTAAGAAAACTAGTAGAAATGACATTGAAACAAACAGCAAATCAGGTAACAATAAAGGGAGGAGTTTCAGAAGAATTTGAAGGAAAAAAGGGTCTACGTCAAGGTGACCCAATGTCTACAGTTCTCTTCAACTTGGTCCTAGAAGTGATTTTGAGAGAAAGTGGAATAAGAACAAATGGGTTAATATATGGTAACAGGCACCAATGTCTCGCATATGCGGACGATATAGTGATAATGGCAAGAAACAAAAAGGAAATAAAGAATGTTTTCAAACTATTAGAAAGTAAAGCAAGTGAGTACGGGTTAACAATAAATGAGACGAAAACAAAGTATATGGTAATGAAAGACAATAACAAGGAAGAAACACCCACCCTGGCAATCAATTGTTCAAGAAACAGACAATACATTATAGAAAAGGTGGAGGAAATGGAGTATCTAGGGGTAACGGTAACATACAAGGGAGACGAAGAGAAGGAAATAGACAAAAGGTTGTCAAAAGGAAGCAAAGCGGCTGGAATTTTAAACAAGATACTAAGGTCAAAAACGATGTCACGAAGACTAAAGATAAGAGCTTACCAATCTATAATAAGACCAACAGTGACCTATGCTTGTGAAACGTAGCCAATGAATAAAAAATTAATAACCAAACTAGAGACATGGGAAAGGAAGATATTAAGGAAAATATATGGAGGAATCAAAACAGAGGAGGGAGAATATAGAAGAAGAACAAATAAAAATTTGGAAGAACTATACAACCAACCTAATATTGTTCAGGTAGCAAAAGCACAAAGAGCTAGATGGCTGGGACACATAGCTAGGATGCAGGATAACAGATGGGTTAAAAGAATATTAATGGAAGGAGAAGGAGGGAAAAGGAGAAGAGGAAGACCCAGAAAGAAATGGCTAGCAGAAGTTAAAGAAGATTTAAGAAGTGTGGGAGTTCGGGACTGGCAAATGGAAGCGAGAGATAGAGCAAAATGGAAAAGAAGAGTGAAAGATCTCGAAGCCAAAGGCCACTAGGCCTGTAGAGCTGATTTATATATATAATATTAATGAGAGAGAGAGAGAGAGAGGGATTATTTGATTAAAAAATCAATTAACTACTAATGCACTTGTAGCTCAAGTGGATAGAGGCGTTATCGTGTATAGGTAAAAATTAGAGGTTCATGTTGTGCTGAATATGACATTTGTTTGATTTCTCCTTAAATTTTTCTTTTTAAATCAATCAGTCTAGAATCGGTTTTTATAACAAATTAAGTGGTAGATAATATTTAATATGTTGGTACAGAAATTTCAAGTAGGTACACTGATAAAAACATAATTAAGATAATCTTCATATAACCTCAAGGACGGTCTTGCCCTTATTTTTTATCCAATACAAAAATATGGATACTTTACTGCATTTTTTTAACTTTGCTCCCCGATTTGACATTTGCAACATTTCTGATAACACATCTGACGTTTAACAGTTCTAAGTCTTAACATTTTTGATAGGTATGTTTTAAAAATTTTTTAGTATTTAAACTACTAGCTATATTTTCATCAACTAACTTGTTCAGAGTTTAAATTGCTAGACATAAATCTATGATTTCAAATCCATTGTTTTGGGTATAAAATAAACACCCTGAAAAATATTTACAACTAGAATAATTAGAAAATAAAATTCTGATTTAAATAATAACTTTAGTTTTCATTCAAAGCCACCAACCAGATAATAAAAATCTGATTTATTGTTCTATATTATTATCACAGCTAAAAAGATTAAGTCATTTTAATTCGACGTACAAGAAAATTCCATTTTCTTTCATTGAAATCAAGAAAATCTCATTAATTCTTTGTTCGAGGATTTTCTCGACGCTGATTTGTTACCGACATCAAAGAAAAATTTCTTTTCATTCAGCGAGAACGTTACTTGCGGGAATTTTGTTTTACGAAAACGTTTTATTTTTATAACACTAATATTTTGTATGGATTTTATTTTATAAAGAGATTATGCTATTAAGATATTAATTTAATAATATTTTTATTACTAAATCAAACAACGTTAGATTGACATATTTCCTGTTATCTAGTTTGTTGCTATGTAATTAAGTTTATCCTTAATTATATACGTAAATATAATACAGAAAATTAATTAAGTAAACGCATATTTAAATGAATTAAATTCATTTGTATTACAAGGGTTTTCTTTTTAGTTTTGCGTAAAGCCTCTTAGAATGCGCCACCAATAAAACCTTCATTTTTATGTTACTATATCAAATTTGAAGAAAATAAAAAATTATAATGATTATTTTTTTATGTTTAAACAACTTCTCTGTTTTGTAATAAATCTAATTTTACTTAAAATTAGATTGTTAAATATGTTTATCTAAGAAAATTGTCTAGCTCACAAAACAGAAGAGCTACATTTATAATTTGATGAAAATTGCTTCTATAATTACCTGTCATCGACAGTATAGCAAAAACTTGAATTGCCTACCTGTTAGTACTATATATATAAGGATGACTTGGAAAATCTGAATATCTTCTTGGCACAGTTATATTCCGTGAAACTCTCATTGGATTACGCATTCTGCTCAATGGTTGATGGTCAAAGGTATACAATAGTCGTTTTCCTCCAGACATTTTTAACTTAAAATAATTTAACTTTTATAAAAACTCTTTATTTACACTTCCGATAATAACTTGATGAATGGCATAAGAATGTAGTCTACAACTATTTACTCATTATTCAGTATGTTAACTTTTGACAGAAGTAATAAGGTAGGTGCAGGTATTAAGGCCTAGCTAAAGAAGAAACTAGCTATATACAAAACTGGTAATCAATAAGAAATAAAAGTAAATTGGTCAAAAAACCGAAAAAAAAACGAGAAAATATGACAAAAATTGGAAATAAACAAAAAATGTGGTAAATCGGAAAAAAAGCTGAAAACCCCACAATACTAGAAAAATTATAACATAGAACAAAAAAAATTGTAAAAACGAGAAGCAAACAAACAAATAAGGATAAAAAAATAAAAAATAAATTAAAAACGAATTCAAAAAAAGATAAAAAATTCTTAAAATTAAATTGCTGTACGTTAGAATCGTTAAAACTCGAGATCAGCTGGACAACTGCTCTTCTCAAACGAATCACACCGCACTGACCGAAATAAATTAATGACATGTTGCGAAAATTTTAAAGAGCCTTATCTACCTATAAGTGTTTTCTTGAACGGAAATGAACATTTTAAGTTGTATTTTTAATACTTAGGCCTTATTAACCGCATCTACATTATATCAAATGTCTGATAATTTATGGCAACAATTAACTGTTTATCTAATGAAATGTCTTATTAGTATTTTTGATGCAGTTGTGAATCTTGTAGCATTAAAATATTGTAAGATTTTTAAATTTGATCTTTTTACTTATAGCAAATGCTATAGCCGAATAAGCATTTAAAAGTGCCCCAATCTCAAAAAATTCTGGTATATTTGTGCCCCAAAACTACACCACTATGATTTTTATAGTTTTTGTGGTGCTCATTCGGCTATAGCCATACTCAAAAATACTTTATAGATAATAGCAAAATCAACAACTAAAGGATATCATGTTTCACAAGCAAAATATAGGTTTATTTGATAAGCAACTGATTATTGACATAAAGTTATTAACATTTAATGCATTAATTCTGTAAAAGATTACATACCCTATTTTGCGTCAATCTCTTATAAGCAACAAACTATCCTCTCTCCCCTCTTTAATTTACAGTAAAGTTTTATTTGTGTAATTATGAATTAATCGATCAATTTTATGCTTTGTTTTCACTTTTTAGCATATTTAATACCACAGTACGAAGAACAAAATTTTAAATAACAAAACAGCAACAAAAAAACCATCACTAAACAACCAACACTTATCACCACACACAATTTATTGCCTTAACAATTTAACTTCCTGAAATTAGTACCAATTTATACTTAAACGAGGTATACCGTAAAGCATTATCGAGCCAACTAGAATTAAAGGAGACTGTATAGATAAGATAAGCACATAATCGAAATGACAGAATTTAATACTGAATAAATTGAGGTAAATCAATTGAAGCTTGTAATTTTATTTATCTGGCGATTAGACAACAGTTTCAGGTTTGCCGCTAATTATAGTTAACCCAATTCACACCGTGGAAGTGTTACTTAAAAGATTAAAATTCTTTTCGAACATCATAAACGTTGCGTATAAGATAAACATTTATGGGTAAATCATTTTTGTAAAGTATTAATTTACAAAAAATTATTCATTTTACTACTGAATATAATCTCAGAAAGAAAAACTTAATCCGGGCATACACGTAGCGGTGTATCGCTGCGGTTTTATATCGTAATGACTCTGGTGGACCTTTATAGCTTAATTACTCGGGTGGACCTCTTCAAATAAATTTGGATGAACCCTTAATAGAAATGAATAATAAAAATCCAATCCCTTAACAAATTGACGATTAAGTAGAATCAGTTTCAAGCTAAATCGGGTTTTTCTATTTTATTGAGAGTACATTGAGCATGTGTAAAAACCGACCCTGACTGTGATGAGAATAAAAAAAAAGATGTTTGGCTAAAGTGATTTTAGTTACTTTTGTTTTTATTGTAGATTAGATTTTACCTGCGAATTTGTTAGGCCATCGCATACCTACTGTTGTTTATAATCAATGACTCTAATATTAAATTTTACATTTTTGCATTAATGAATGAATGAATGAACAAGTGCTTTATTGTCCAAGAATTGTACAAAAATACACAAATTCTTATTGACAAAGCTTAAGATAAGTAAATAAATAAAATATACAAACAAACAATGCAAACTACACAAAAACAATAATAAACACACTAAATATACAATAAAAATTTACACAAAATAAAAGACAAACAAACAAAAGGTGTCAAACATCATTACGTAGAAACTCGTCAAGAGTGTAGAAGGCTCTCTCTAAAAGTAATGTTTTCAGACTTTTACGAAACTGTCCAGGGTCTATTAAGTGCCTCAACTGCAGACTAATCTTATTATATATTTTGATGCCATTATAAATCAGTGAATCTCTGATCATACTAGAATAAGGTATAGGAAGGGGGAGATCGTCCATTCGGCGAGTAGCTTGAACCCGTTGATGTTTAGGGAAGAGATGTTTATTTTTGTGAATTAAACAGGCAGTCTCCAGGATAAACAACGATGGCAAGGTAAGTATTTTGTTCTCAATAAAAAGTTGACGACAGTGTGTTCTGGGATGAGCATTACACATATTTCTGACTGCTCTTTTTTGCAAAATAAAGACTGAGTCAAACAAGTATTTGGAGCAGGCTCCCCAGAACGGGATTGCATACCTAAGATGACACTCCACCAAAGCAAAATACACATCTCTAGCAAAGCATTTTCCCAACTCAATATGAGCAGTTCTAACAGCGTAACATCCAGCAGAGATTTTGTTATTTAACTTATTTATATGTTGATGGAATCTTAAATTATCATCTATGATTAAGCCCAGGAATCTCGAGTTGCATACAGCATCAATAGAACCATCACCGAGGTTGAGGTTATCTACAGTGCACTTAAAGTCAATAAGGTGAGTTTTAGACATATTAAGACAAAGTTGGTTTGCGTCACACCATTGCTTGATCTCTGCAAGATCAAAAGTAATGTCCAACATAAGTTGGTCAGGATTCCTGTTGCACCACAGAATGGAAGTGTCATCGGCAAACAGTGTAAAACTCCCCTTAATGTTGAGACTCATTAAGTCATTAACATAAATTATAAAAAGAATTGGTCCAAGGACCGACCCCTGCGGAACGCCACGACCGATAGGTTGCCTATACGACGAAACACCCCTCACATGTACAAACTGCTCTCGGTTTGCGAGGTAACAATTAAACCACTGCAGTGCTGTACCCCTAATTCCATAAACGTGAAGTTTGCGCAGCAATATCACGTGACTCACACAATAATAATAATAATAATAATAATAATAATAATAATAATAATAATAAGGTATCTAGCCATTCAGACTTTATCTTCTTTTCTTTGTCTTAACTTCTTATAGTTTTGATCTGTACCAATATTTACCAGATTTTATTAATTTTCGGACTTTTAAGTTATTGTTTCTTTTAATTTTATTTCTTCTAGTGGTTTTTGGCTCCACCGTTTAATTTAATTGTGTAGGGGGGGGGGTTTTTTCGACAATTTGTCATAATTGTAGTTATTGTATTTGTCTTCTTTGTTTTCTCTCTTTTGTTCTCATTTTCTTTCTTCTTTTCTTCTTTTATTTTCTTTCTTGCATTGATTTTTACTTTTTCTCACTAGTGCTTACATATTTTATCATAATTATGTGTTTTTTTTTTAATGTATATATACATATATTTGTATATTTATTCTTTTTTTTTTTTTTTTTTTATTTTTTTTTTTTTTTTTTTTTTTTTTTAATATTTTTTAATTTTTTAATATTTTTTTTAATAATTTTTAATATTTTTGGTTTTGTTAAGCACTAGTGAGTATGCCTATTGGCTTTTTTCTCAAGTATTAGTTTTACAAGATTTTCTGCATGTTTGCATTTACACAAATTACTTAAATTTGTGTTTACATAGATTTAAGTTGAAATTTACATATAATTTTGAATTTAATGTTATAGGTAGTTATTTAAGATTTTTTGATTGAAAAGGGGGTGTTTTTGTCTTGTCGGGATGTCGTCAATTGTCTCTGCCCCTATATGGCTTGTCAGTTCAGTATTGTATTTTGTCTGGTTTAGAAAAGTTTGTAAGTCATTGTAAATTTTGTATCCTATTGGTGTCAGTTGATGGTTGTCTCTGTAGTAGTCTCGTAAGTTATTGTTACTAATTTGTATTGGTTTTAAGTTAATTATCCTACGAAGTATGTTGTTTTCAAGTTTTATTATCTTGTCAATGTTATAGTTAGCAGTATTTATCCATATAGGGGCGCAATATGTCAGTATTGGTCTTATGTAACTTTTATATAGTTGTAATTTTTTATTTTCAGTCAGTCTTGAGAATTTGTTTATGTACGGAGCTATAAGGTTTGTCGCGTTAAGTCCTTTTCGTAGTGTATTGTCTATATGTTTAGTAAAAAGTAATTTTCTGTCCAGTATAACTCCTAAATACGTAATTTCACTGTCAGTCGGTAGTTGTCTGTCATTTATTTTGATTGTCGTATTCTGTTCCAGTCTTAATTTTTTGTTGAAGTTTATTAAATGACTTTTATTGTCATTTATTCTGATTTTCCATTTCTGGAAGTATTTCTCTATCAATGGTAGGTGTTTTTGAATTTTTTTGTGTGCTAATTTTGTAGCTTTAGAGCTAGCCATAATCGCAGTATCATCTGCGAAAAGAGCTATTTCCGTCTCTGCATGTGTCGGAATGTCATTAATAAATATTTGGAACAGAATTGGGCTCAGAGCTGCCCCTTGGGGTACTCCAGCTGTGCTCCTGATATTATTGGAGTTTTCACTGTTTACTCTGACATTATATTCTCTATTTTCTATAAATGATTGGAGGATTTTGATTAACCACAGCGGTGTGTTTATTTTAATTAATTTATAAATTAAACCATCATGCCATACCACATCAAAGGCTTTCTCTAGATCTAGAGAAACCAGTGATGTAGTATGTCTAATGTTATAATTTTTTATTATTTTGTCAGTAATTCTACTGAGCTGGAGTAAGGTTGAGTGTTTGGCTCTGAACCCAAACTGTTCCTTTATTATTATGTCATTCACATGCAGATGCGAAACTAGCTCTTTCTTTATTATTCTCTCCAGAATCTTTCCGAGTGCTGGTAGTAGGCTTATAGGTCTATAATTCTCAGGATTTTCCCCGTTTTTACCATTTTTCCTGAAGGGGAGGATAATAGCTTTTTTCCAGCACTCAGGAAAGTATTGAAGTCTGAGACATGCTTTGTACAAATAATACAATATAACAAACGCCTTGCGGGGTAACATTTTTAAGTTTTTATTCTGTATGTTGTCATGTCCTGGTGCTTTGTATGGTCTGGTTTTCCTTATCATTTGGTGTATTTTATGTGGAGTTATTATGTCGATGTTATTATGTATGTTTACGTTTAATGTATTGTTAATTGTGTTGTTAACTTCTGTCTCGGTTTGTTCGTCGCTTAAATGTTGTGTAGAGTTACAATTAATGTCTAGTTGTTCTGCAATTAATTGAGCCTTGTCTTTGTCGTGATAATATTCCATGTTATTTTTCTTTAGAGTCTCAATGTCAAATCCGTTATTTTGCTTTCGATTTTTTATTAATTTCCAGATGTTTTGTTGTGTATTAATTAAATTGTCAATTTTTTTGTTCCATTTGTCAGTCATGTATGAGTCTAGTAAGGCTTTGTAGTGATCTTTAGCTATTTCTAGCTCTATTTGATTGTCTCTTGTTCTGTGTCTTTGATATATTCGTCGTTTTCTGTTTCTGTCTAGTCTTGCATTTTCTATTTCTGCGTTATATTTGTCATTTTCGTTTAGTATCGTTGGTATGTACATATCAGTCGCTTCATTTATTATATTTGTCAGTTTTGTAATTTCTTCGTTGATTTGTTCCTTGTTGTTTATGTCTGATTTTATTTTTGTTTTATTATGTATGTAGTTTTTGTATTCTGTCCAGTTTGCTCTGTTAAAGTCTTTAATTTTCCTGTGAGTTTTATGTAGAGTTATTGCTTCGTTTGTTGTAAATTCAATCGGTCTATGGTCTGAGTTTAAGTCTAGTAGTGTTTTTGGTCTGTTTATGTCTTTGTTTTTCGTTAGTACTAAGTCTAGTGTGGAGTTTGTATCATTGTTGTATCCGTATCTTGTGTAGTCTTCTGTATGATTTATGTCAATGTTATTGTCTAGTATAAAGTCTAGTAGTTTGTTACCATTGTCGTTGTTATTTACGTTATTCCAGTAAATATGTCTAGCGTTAAAGTCTCCCATTGCTATAATTTTTATATTTCTGTCGAATATATTTGTCAAGTCTTGTCTTATTATTTGTGTTGTGTATAGTCCTGTAATTTGTAAGTCATTTATTAAAATTGTTATGTGTTCTATGTTTGTGTCAATGTCTTTTATTTGTCTAAAGTTGATACCTTTTTTAATGTACATTACTTGTCCCCCGCGCAGCGTTTGATTATTTATATTATTTATGTCTGTTCTGTTGTTGAATATTTTATTGTAACCTGCTATGTTTGTGGGACTTTTATTTCCACAATAGTGGGTTTCGTTGATGTATACAACATGATATCCACCGTCTTTTATTATTTTTCTTATTTCATTAACTTTACCTTTTATACCTTGGGCATTCCAAAATAATAGTTTAATTTTACTCTCGTTAAAGTCGAACTTAAAATTCTTGTGCGTATCTTGTGAAGATCATTAGTTTATCCACGTTTGTGGGAGCATTTTTAAGTTCGACAATAAGTTTTTTGACGGTGGATATCATCTTGTCTAAATCAATTATTTCATTCAATTCTTTAAGAACTGAGCTTAGTTCGTTTAACTTGCAGCTTTCGCTTGAATTTGTCGAGTTTGTCGTTGTTGGTTTGTTATTTTGCGTTATGTTGCTGTAGCTTATGTTGGGGTTTGTAAAATTACTGGTGAAGGTTCTTTGGTTGTTGTTATTTGTCATGTTATTGTTATTCTGTCTGTTTCTGCTTTCTAGGTATTCTAGAAGTTTTGGGCACTTACTGTAGTTTGCGGTATGATTTTCTCCGCAGTTTACACATTTTGCTACACTAAGCTCAGTTCTTACAAGTTTGCATTGTGATGTGTGGTGATTTTCTGCGCATTTAACGCATTTTGGTGTAGAAAAGCAGTATCTTTCGCCATGCCCAAACTGCTGACATCTGTGGCATTGTGTATAATTTGTCTTTTTTGCGTATTTCTCAAAATTCACTTTTAAATGTGAAATATTTGTTATTTGGTTCTTAATTATACCAATGTCAGCAGTTTGAGGAAGGTTAATTAGGTAGGAGTAGGAAAGCTCCCCTTTTCCACGTAGGGGCATGATAGATTTTGTGTCTAGGTTATATTTTTTAAATTCCTCTTTTATTTCTTCTATGTCCATTCCAGGTGCAGCTTTCATTACTATTTTTTTTTCCTTTTCTTCTTTCGGTAGGTAGCTGTATCCATTTATTTTGTCCTTTTCGAAGTTAGCAATAAGTCTTTGTCGGTCCGTATTGTCAGTCACAATGATTTTAATATTGTTGCGTAGAAATTTGACTTGAAATCTATCATGTCCCATGATGGTTTTAATCTGATTTATAAAAAGGGAGTAATTGGTTACCTTATCTTTAATAATGATCGGAGGAATCCACTTGGGTTTCTCTTTATTGGTAATAGGATTAGGGACTGCATTACTGGTGCTAGGAATAGCATCTGGGACTTTGTTCAGGACTCCATATTTGTTTTGGACCAGGGTAGGGGCGGTATTTAGGTTTTTAGGCTGTTTTACAGGATTTTTGGGTGTTACAAATTCGGTTTCTACCACATCTGTCATCTCTTCATCAGAAAGCGGGGGCAGTTCTGGAAGGGAAGTTAAATTTTTATTAATAGATACCATATCAGGGCTAATTATAACTTTTTTCATTGAAAGATGTCTTTTTCGAGGCTTAAGGTTTATGGCGGGAGGCCTCTCCGCCACTTCTATTGTTTTTGTAATGATTACAACTTAAGTTGTATCAACAAAGTTCAAAAATATCCAAAAAGATTCAAAAAAACAATATCTATTATTCTAAAAAGAACTATAGATAGTACATATATCAGCTATTAAGCCACGGGGTTGGGCTTTCCAACGATATAAACTGAAAAAAAACTAATTTTCTTTAGATTTTCCACAGGGAATGCTGAAAAACTAAAAACACAAACAGAGATTCGCTAAAAATCTCAGAATGGTGAATGCGCTATGACTCACACAGTCAAGCAAAGGAAGATTTAATATACAAACATACAGACATACAGACAAGCAGACGACATGAAAAAAACATTGTTTTGGGTTCTCTTGCTTATATAAAGGGCACCTTTTACATATTTTTAATGTACAGACAGCGATCACACATTACTTTAATTTTAATATTTTTTTTAAATTTATATTTTATTAAATTAAGTTCTTAAAAACCAAGAGGCTTAAAAAACAACTTGATATAATTTTCTGTTATTTAAACTTGTATTTTATTATTTACTTCAATTATTTTAAATCGTACGCCTATGAGAAAAATTTTAACATTTATTTATAAATGTTTATTTGACAAATTATGTAAATATTCAATTTTTTTTAGATACTATTAGTATAATTAATACCCAAAAATACTATTTTTTAAATAAGATCATTAACGCAATTTTAAAATTAAGATTTTATTAGTTTTATATTTATGAAAAATATTGCGATTTGTGTTAATATGTAATTGTTTTTTATAATACTTATATGTTAAAATTAATTTTACCTTCAGTTTTTTTTAAACAAATATTACGTACCTACCTATAGATAAAAAACAGGAAGTTTAAAAACAAAGTAGAGATGTATAATTAGGGCAAAAATTTTGCATTATTATTGTCAAAAGTCAAGGGCAATGTTATTAATAAATGTTATCAAAAATGTGTGGCATTTGTTCTCGAGAACGCAGTTTAATTATTATTAATTTTTAATATACAGAATTATAAGTGTGTCTATTTCTAGATTGATTTAAAAAATTTCAAAAAACTTTTTGTACATATTTGGCTAATAATTTGCACCTAATTGCAATTACCTTTGTATCAAGTTACCACCAGTTTCAATTACCACCGGATGCAATTAATCAATAATTGAATCTCTGAATACAAACACACTGAATAATGTATAAAGTTAAAATACACTATGTGCCATTGAAAACAGAACACCCAGTATTAATCAATTTATAACAACAATTTTTTTATATAAATTTGTATTAGGTAGTAAATCAAAATTTTGCAAAAATCCAATGCACTCAGAAATACGTTAAGGCATACTTCTAAAAAGATGGTCGATTTCCAGGCAACTTGTAGGTAGGTACCTCATGCTAAAGTGACGTTAGAATCTGTGGAGGGTAAAAGTGTAATCTCCTATAAATTCTCTAAAAATGTCTTCAACACATCCCCAAACAGTAAGTTTAAAAAAACACAACGGACAACGAAATTAATTTATATAATCTTAGTTTGTAACGTTAATTTCACAAACCTTCCAGTGGTACGTCTTCTATCAGCACTCAACGGAATTCTCCTAGTATTTCTTCTAATTTGCGACGACCGCGACGACGATCTTCTTCTTTTAGCTAACGTTTCCGAGTACCGTCTGGAACTATCCGATGCCGACGCAAAACTTCCCCGTGAAGTATCACTCGATTCCACATCGTGTTCGGGAATAGCTTCAGAGTCTCTTCGGGACATATCTGATGACCATAAGCTAGTAATACTGGTCCGCGAATCGATTGATCTTTGACCGAATATTCGTGATGAAGTTGACATTGAAAGTGAAGAAATACTGGTGACGGAAGGACGACTTTCGTTACCGACTTCCACAGAGGAATCACGAGAGAATGGCGAGTACCTGGTGTGTATTAAAAAGGGTGGTTTTATATTGGAAAATGATGTATATTGGGTGAATATTTTTGTTGTATACTAATTAAGTTTAAAAACTTGGTCGGGTTTTTTCACTTCCTAGTATTTAATCGAAATTTAAAGAGAATTGTGGAAATAAAATTCTGGTAACTATCGACTGGGAAAGAAGATGTAGAATCATATCGACATGGAAGCGACGGTCGAGGTAGAAAAATGTGGTAAACCCCAGACATTTACCAAGCAGCGTCAAATTTAAGTTTTATTCAAAAGTCTGTTTATGAAAAATAATGAATCTCATATTTTCTAAATGTAGCATAACTATACCTATAACTTCTCGCCATAAGAAAATTAAGTTATGAAAAAATTGCGATTAAATACATACTATAAGTTGAGAAAACTGGATCTCAACCTATATTCATAAATTTTGTTTAAATATGTATATAGAATTATTAATTTCCGTGGTATTCACCCAATATGAAACAAATGAAAGCTTGTACGAATAATGAATTTAATTCAAAAATAAATCACTGTTTCGAATATTTGATTTTAAAATAGTATTTGAATTTCCAACATGTATATATGTATGTAAAATTGATTTCTACCTTTGTGATGTATTTTTGAACAACTATTAACGGATTGGATATCATTGCCATATTTGAACATACATTTTTATAATACCTATACCTATGTTTGCAATTAGATATTTTTTTTAACAATGTTTATTTAGTTTATTTATATATATATATATATATATATATATATATATATATATATAAACAAAGTGCCAAGAAAACGCGTATTAATATAAACAAAAGGGGAAAATTATTGGGCATGTACGCAAAAAGGATCAATAAGGCCACGAGTAGGAATGGTAACCGCAGACATGCATGTTTCTGGCTCATTAGCCGTCATCAGTGCGGCATAACCAAGTAGGGCATTGCACTTGGCTAGCAAAAGTGTTGAGTACTTGGGAGCAAAGGATGTTGGGGAAACATGTGTAAAGAAACATAAAAACACAAAATGGCGATAGGACTCCTGTGTGAGCTTTCGTTGTTTTTGTGTTTTTATGTTTCTTTACACATGTTTCCCCAACATCCTTTGCTCCCAAGTACTCAACACTTTTGCTAGCCAAGTGCAATGCCCTACTTGGTTATGCCGCACTGATGACGGCTAATGAGCCAGAAACATGCATGTCTGCGGTTACCATTCCTACTCGTGGCCTTATTGATCCTTTTTGCGTACATGCCCAATAATTTTCCCCTTTTGTATATATATATATATATATATATATATATATATATATATATATATATATATATATATATATATATATATGATATAGTCGTATCAATAAATTTATGTGTATATGTCTGTAAAATTCTCTTCACATCTCTTTGATACATATTCGAATTCATTATTTGATGATTGATAGACAAAGCCCTTAAAATTTCCTTCAAAAGATTTTCGTTGCGAGAAAACAGATTGGCTTGTAAAAAAAACAACGATGAAAGGAAAGAGCGTATGTAGTTTTCTCGAGAGTAAACATTTTTATTTTTAGTTGGGGTTTTTGTGAGTTATATTTTTGTAAAAAAATGGAATTACAGTACCTGTGACTACAAATCTGTATGTCCCAAAAAAGGTTATAAAATTTCATGAATGCAAAAAAAATACCTAAGAAAAATATTTAATAAGTTAGAGATAAAAATGTATATTCTTTTTGTAATATTGGACAAAAACCAGGTATTTTTTTAACTTTTATAACTCAAAACTGTTTATACAAAAAATATTTTCTAAAACAGGATGTCTAATACAAGAGTTGTCTTTTTAGTTTTGCATATAGCCGCTTAGGAGACGCCAACAATAGAATTTAAAAACATTTCCAACGTTAGTCTTTTGTAATAATTTTATACAACTTTCGGAGAGGATTATCCCGAAAGCAATGTCTTTGTTTGGAAATGAAGTACCACACCAGTTAACTATTTCCCGCTTATATTACGAATTTTAACGTGGTAGCTCTAGTCTCAGCGACGAATCCACACTAGGTCCACTCAAAACAACTGTCACACAGCAAACCAGTGATCAGTTAGTCACATAATTAAGGATGACCTAGAAATAGAGGCATCTTTGAGCATTTCAAAGACCTCGATGCAACAGATCCTGGGTGTTACGAAGTTGATTTCCGGTTGAATCCTTTATTTGCTCACCGAAAAGCAAACGGTTCGCGTTAATTGGTCTCGAAAAACATTGAAATCTTAGATTTACTCCTAAGAACCACCAATCCACTGTGTGGGTCTTTCACAATGAGGAAAAATCAACCAAAGTAGTCGGTTCTCGAGTTGTGATAAATGGTCACAACTTTTGTGTCAAAATCTGGTTATGTGGCCGAAGAATGGTTTCTTTCGATGGGTTTACCAAAACTTATTACGAAACTCCGAAAAAGCAACACACAACGGCAAATCATCCTACATCAGGACAATGCAAGTGCTCACACTCCCCAAACAAAATCAACTACCGTTTAGTACAACCCAAGTCCCAACGACTTCTTTACGTTCCCAAAGATCAAGAATTCAGTGGACAGTGATTCTAGTCGCCAGAAGAAGCCATCGACGCCTTTAAAACAGCTTTTTTGCAGGTGTCAACTGAAGACTTGAATAATTGTTTAACCAATTGGTTTGAACGTATGCAAGTGAATCGATCTTGGTAGGACATATTTTGAAAAACAAGTACTTGAAGTCTATATATTTTTATGGCTACTCGTATATGCAAAACTGAAAAGACAACATCGTATTTGATTATACAAATCAAACTAGTTTGTAGGAAATTAAAATGGAAATTGTATGAACATCCTGCTTCCTATTCAACTGTCAGAGAATTTAATTAACTAATCGATGCTTTGCTGGTATCTTTTGTTTGGTCCAATATTATTCTTGACAAATTTTACAGGGTGTCTCATAAATAATGCTATGAAACAGTTATATGCAGGTTTTCTAAGAATCACAAACGAAAATATCATATACCAATTGACAAATCTTATTTTTTTTTATTAAGAAAATCTGCATTATGTTCTTTTAATAGATAAACCATATATTATATGACACCCTGTATACCTAGACCGATAATTATCGGAAGAGGAAATCCTTCTAGAAGACATTTCGCTAACGAATTCTGGCTCTGGTGAGGGTGAGCAAGTGGGATCCGGACTCGGCGTAGGAGTGGGATCTTCCGGGGGAGTGCTGCCCTCGTGGGGAGTACAGGGTTGTGATGCGTTTGGTGATGTCTGAGTAGATTTCTTCAAACCGCGTATCAGGGACCATAATAGGAATAATAATGTCAGCATTATACGATTAGAAATCGACCATTTTTGGTTACAGATTTTGTTTTTGTGCAAATATTTTTTTATTAATTTTTTGGTCCTAGAAAACGTATTACAAAAGAACTGCTTAACAATAAATTCCGTTAAATTTAAACGGTGTTTAACAATTACTGATAAAAATCAGAAATAAAATGGTAGAAAAGTATTTTTCGATAATCTACCAGTATGTGGTCAACCAGTATTTTTTTGTTAAGCTTTCAACGAGTTGATTTGTGTTGATTGCAGCAGTTCTTTTGCAATAGCGTGTTACTCCACGGGGTGCCGACACTCTTTGTTTTATTTATAAATCAAACTTTTTTCAACGCGCAACAGTGTTTATCGATTGATCCCGGATTAGTCCGAACTACTCAGACTCATTTTTTGTTTAGTCACATTTTTCAGGACATTAAGGGTTCTCACATGGTCCACCAAATCCGTAATCCTATTTTGGAATTGACAAAAACACAATTGGTGCACGGAACATCATCATTGATATTTTTTTTCTAATTTTACGCAAACACTGTCAACACTTTTGTATTAAAGTATCCTCATTTAAAATTTATTAAGTGTATTGTTCATTAACACCTTAAAGTTTGTGCCAATTTACATTTTTTCTTATTGTCAATTTCTGTATAAAAAACAGATCTAATTTATTATTATGAATTCAAAGGTAAGTTTGCGTAAAGATTTTTAAAATATACTAAATAACGGACAAGTTTGTGGTTTAGGTTCTTGGAGTGTGGAATAAAAGAGATGTTTTTATAACCTTTTAAATTATCGAAAATCAAATTGTTTGGGTTGTTTTTGAAAAGAAACGTAGTATTTAAACAATTTTTGTAGAGAGCTGAAAAATGAACAATCAAAGAATGTTGGCAAAATTATGTAGAGGAAAAGTTTGTGGTTTAGGTTTTGGAGTGTGGAATGAAAAATGTTTTTGTACCTCTTAATTTATCGAAAATTAAATTGTTTGGGTTGTTTTAGAGAGGAAAAGTGATGTTTAAATAATTTTTTTCAATATTTGGAGTTAGCTAAAAAATTTCGGTTTCGATATATACTTCAAAATATTAGAAAAATTAATAGTTATTTAATATATAATTGTAAATTATAAAAAAATGTCTTACTAACGATCAAAAAAGTATGTACAAGTTTGCAAATATTTCTGTTTAAAAGGCTTCACAAATAATTGAAAATGTAGCTCTACTCTTTTTTGTTAATAAATATTAGCTTTACATTAGAAATAAAATATTAGATTCATTTTGAAAGTAATTTAAAATTTTATGCAGAAGTAGTAAAATTTTATGTTCTATAAAATTTAATAGCAGGAAATATTACGGATCAAGGTGTTGCTTCTATTTATAAGATGGTTAAATATACTTTATTTGTTAAGTGGTCTGTATTTTAAATCGAATTTAAGATATTTAAAATTTAAGAATACCAAAAGTTAAGTGTTTTTAGCTCTTGTCAGCTGTCAATTTTGCTAACACTGACCTACCACATTCATGTCGCCATAATAGTGATTTGATAAGATATAAAAAAGCCGGTTTTTGAACCACTCTTACCAATATAATCAACAATAAATTAGATCCCACTTAATAATTAACAAACATTATGTATAACAGCAATTGGTCGATAAAATTTGGTCATTTGATTCTAAAATGTATCAAATATTAATTGGCACACAATATAATTAAATCTAAAAAATATATTATTTATAAGAAAGCACTGTGTTTTAAAATCGACACTCGGGGCCATTAACTGATAGTCATTTATTCAACCAATAAACGTATTTCCAATTTTTCGATCTACGCAACGATGTAAACATCTAAAAGGTTGATTTTGATTGAAACATTCGTTTTACATAAACCGACACGTGTGATTACTACCGAATCAGTTTTATTTTCGTTGAAAAATTTCCCGTAGCGCACTCGACCGTAACAGTTAAGTGATGTTTTCTTGTGACATTAAAAATTCAGTGGAATTCCGGAAAATGAATAAGACGATTGAAAGGCAAAATGTAGTGCGTGCCATATCGGGGCAGCCATGACTACGGGACCGGTTGCGTGCGCAACAATTTTCACCCTATTCCTTGTTTTACCCTGTTCATACATCTAGAGGTGGGAACTAAATTTTAACTCTAGAACTGTCAAAAATTATAGAGCCTTAATATTCTCAATGATAATAAACAATAGTATCTTTAAGTCACTTCACAAACTGAACAAATTTAATTGCAAAATAAGTTTTTGTTACTATAAAATAAATACCTTTTTGAAAACCACATCAAAAATGATTACTGAGATAATCGCGGATAAACATACATACATAGTACAGGTTAAGCTGTGAACCCCCGTTTTTGAAGTTGGTTAATAAATATCAAATTTATTTAATTAAAAATTATAGAAGTTTTATTCTAATAAATGGTGAATGCGCAGCGGTCTCACCCATTTTTTAATAGTGAAGGCGTTTAAATATTATATACAAGTGAAACTCAGAATCTTCTTATTTTTTAAAATCGTTTAAAATGCTAAAACTTTCTCCTAAGTCTGATAAATACTAGGTAAGACTAGATCTTATAGAATAATGAACAGTTCTAGAGTATACAGAAAAGATGTTTAACGTCGCAATGTACCTAGTAAGATTACCTGAGCCAACCAACTCCACTTATAATCTATAATACGCTGGATGGCTTCCTTTTGAAATTCAGCTGAACAAGGTTATAAGTGCTACTAGTTATTATTATTTATTTTAACTCTTTTGAAAAGAGTTGACAAAGGATTGAAATTAAAATAATTTGGATGAACGAACTCGAAAATGATTTCTAGTTTAGAAAAAAGCACTTCATAAAAGAATTAGTATTAAAAAAATATAAACAATTTTTTATAAAACGTCGATTCCCATCTCTGTATCCGGTGATAGCTAAAAGCTTTTTGAAAATCGAGTTGTTTATAAGGGCGTACGATATGAAAAAGAAGTAAAATGTAAAATTCATTTCCTCCTGATATCAACAGAGGGCTCAGCTCACACCGTTTTTAACCAAAACAACGTATAACGTCGACACGGACTAGAAAATCAATTAATCGGGTCTTTTTACTTTCATAGCGAAAGACGATGATAAAGATTAAAAAACAGGTGAATCCGATTTTAGGAGTAAAGAAGAATATATATCAACGTGCTTGCGCCCCTGCAGCTGCGTGGTGCGTATATTGATGTATGCGTCCTACATATAATACAGGTTGTATTTACTTTACACTTTAACTCTTTAAATATTAAGAAATATTTTGAAATTATTATTTAAAAAAAATTTTAAATTTATATTTGGAAATTGTGTTTACTTTACATATCTGCACAAATGAACTTTTTTTAAATATTTGGATTATAAAATTTTTACTTAAACTAACTTTTTTGGTAGTTAATTGATACAATGATATTTAATTGTGTTAAGAGTTTTTTGTTTCAATAAAAACTTTTCTGAAGCTGGTGTTTTAAGAAATTGGAACCACTAAATACCGTTTTTTATAGAAATGGTTTATAAACTCTCTTTATACCTGTTAATTAAAAATCGCAAATACTAGATGAGATGATTTTATATAAATTTTAATCTCAAACGGCCTTTTAAGGTACATAAAAACTGTCGTTTTTTGAGCAGTAGGAGGCATATTAGAATTAGAGGCATTTCGCTAAAAATAAAAGATTTCGTAGTAATTTTTATAATTTAGAAACTACAGAAACAAGAAATGCCATCCGAGAGAAATCGAAAAAATGTTACATCCTACAGAATCTAAATCTCCAATTTCTACGTAAAGCGCTTTTAATCACTTTACCCACAGATCCATTATTAATTTTTGATCATAACTTGATTCAACTCATGTCACATATGACACTTAATTAATTCTTAACTAAACAGTTTAATTATGAATAAATGATCATAAATGAATAAAGCAGGTGGATACTGCACTACTACATATAAGATCTACTGATACCCCTTTTTTGCGCTATACGATTGTTAATAGTTCGATAGATACATTTTCCAAACGTCTTTATTCAAGAAATTCTAGGATCTGGGGAATACTAACAAATTATTCAGATTTAGTTTATTAAATATTGTGGTATTGTCTGTGGACACTTTGTATAATATCTTCGTTTTTGAAATTTAAATTAATTCCGTAAGTTGAACATGTAATATAATTGTGTAAAAGTTTTGAACAGGCGCATCCGCCAATTTATCGAATTCTATTCAGTCATAGGCACACAACACACAACCTATTGTAGTTAATCCGGTTTTAATTAAAAACTTCATCTATACTTCGTGTTTCAAATAATCATTGCCAGTTTAAATAACATCTGGTTAATTTTAAATGAAAATTGTAATAGTTTTTAAATTTTTTGGAGATATATGACTTGCTAAAATTAATATATTTATATATGTAAAAAATTCATGTTTATAAAGTTTGTTATCGTATTTTTGTTATGAAATATAAGTGATACAATTCATTTTTTTAACTGTAACTTACGGAACTATACATCTTTAGACGACTTACCTGAAAAGAAAGAAAAAACTATTAGTAATGAAATATTTTTTTAACAGCTATAAACAATTCTAAATATTTAGTAAGAAATAATTTTTATAAACTATTATCTAATTTTCCTGTTAAAATATAGAAACTGAATATTTGCATTTCTCAAATCAACTGGTAGCTGCATGAAACCGAAACTGTTTTACGTAAACATTCATAGCTACTAATCTATTGGAATATATTAAAGTACTTTAATCTTTGCTCATTCTCGAAAACTGACATAATTTCTAATTGCCAAATAAGCCCTATTAAACATGCACTATTCACGTAGCATTCATTTCACGTAGTCGTTAAATCCGAAATTTTATTTAAAGTGAATAGGTATAGGAAGTGCAGCATATTTGGAATACCGTTTTTTTTGCGAACAAGCAAAAAGGTAAAATAAGTAAGCCCTATAAAAAATGTACTACAATGTAAGAAAACTATCGAAGTATAATTATCTAAATGACGAAAAACAACACAACAAATGTGGTAATTCCGATTAAAAAAATCTCAAAACGTAATTTGACAAAATATATTTATTAATTCAAATTCGGTACAAAATTTCTGACTCACAATAATTCACAAAGCCCATCAAAAATCAATAATAAATTACGCAGTATTCATTAATTTAAATAAATAATTTGTAGAGTTTGTAAATTGTAATTAACGATTAGAAAGGACTTTTTTCTTACCGAAAAACTTTGTTAAATTGACAATTTGTTCTCGTAAGTCTTGCAGCAGAATTATCAAGATGGTGGGCTGTTTTTGATACTCATTGACTTTGCATTTTAGTTGCAGTTATGTTCACAACTACAAACTATACTGATAGCGTTCTTATAAACTAATATATTATAACATATGAAACTCTACTATTAGTATTCTATAAGTCACCATGCTATAAAGTAATCCCTACCTTGAATTTTTTTAAATTTTAATATAAATGTGAAGAAGGTAAGACTCAAATTAATTTCTTTTATTTTAAATATTATTATTTTAAAATATGCTCCTGGCTATTCTCTTTCTTAGGGTCAGAGTTCAAAAAATTTCAAATAATAAACAGATTCAAATTCAACCAATGTTGAAAATTCTGACAAACGATTATAAAATTTAGAAATAATGGACCAACTTATGTTTTCTGAACCATGCCTCTATCTTAACCTTAACCTTACTTTCTTTCTTATAGTGTTGTGAACTTCTACACACTATTTTCAAAAACCAAATGTAGTTAATATCAAATGATATGAAAAATTCTGAATTTTGTAACTAATAAATCCAATTAAACTTATCCAATAATGAAAAATAACTTATTTAAACAGTGAAACAGTGTACAAGTGAAATTAAATGTTCATTAAATACGTAAAAATCAAACACAGGAAAGTTCTTTATTTTTAAAAATTGGAAATGGATACCGTGTTATGAAGATCCTGTATTCTCTTCGGACAGCTAAGGCTCTGGATCTCCTTTTCAATTAGAATCCACCATTTCCCAGGACAGCAATGATATTCGGACACTTTAGAGATTTTGACTAATAAAATTTCTTCTAATCAGAATACATTCAGCTCTTACATCAAATGGTAAGTAAACTAATAATTTTCTTTCTTATTAGAAACTGGTTCTACTTTCTTTAAATTAATTCAGGAAGCTTTTATATCAATGAACTGCTCAGCATACAATTTCTAACATTTATTTCTTCATAAAATTAGACTTTACTTCTTACCAGATGCTATCAGGAACTTCCTTGTTGTTTTGTTAACACTTTTGACTACTTTTATACTTTCTTTTATACGTATTTTGAAAAAAAATCTAAATTTTAACAGAGCAAACTTTATTACATCTTTTCTCTTGAGAAGGTCGAAAACAAGAGAGCGATTCAGAAATAAACAACTTAACAACTGAATCTCCAAACAACTTATACTATACATTATTATTCCCTATTCGCCTACTAATTATTTTCAAATAAAATTATTAAAATCTATTACTTAATTCCTTATTTACATTTAATACAATAATCATTCTTTTACAATTTGCTATACTTTTGATGAATTGTTAATTTTATAATATCTTATCTATAATATAATCTAATATCTTTCTATTTTCAGAACTTTTCATTTGGAAATTAAACTAATAACAAATTACAATATGGCTTGAAAACAAACATTGTATATTTTGAAAGTAAGTAAAATTTTTTATATTTCTTTTATGATTTCTAATATTTTATAATAAAATTTACGTAATGTTTTACATTTATATTTATAAACTTTTAAATATTTACTCTTATTATCTATTTAATACATGATCATTAAAATTTTATATATTATAGATTAAACTATATTGAATCTTTAAAATAAATATCTCTTAGATGTACTTGTATATTTTAATTTATTATTTTGTTTTATTTTTCTTTTTTAGGAATTGTGAAGAAGATGATGATAAATTATACCAAATTTACTGCATTTGTACTCTGCCTTGGAATAAGAATATTTTCCTTTCTCTATTTCCATTAATTTTCTCTATATGTACTTATTTAATGTAGCATAGTAACTCATATCATTTCAATATATAGGTATCCCGAATTATTTGCACTATTCCAAATATATTGCATTTTCCTATAATACAATAACTTGTTCCATCGTAGAGGTAAATAAATCAAAAAACTAATACCTAAATGGCAGATAAAATTAAAACATAATATATTCAGCACAAAATCTCCATAACCAATTTTTATAACCCAATTTACGTTATATACTATAAATTTAGTTAATATTCGATGTACATTCAGGTGTATCGATAGACCTGTAGCGTTGCTTAAAAGTTGGGATATTGATTAGGGAATTAACTCTTCATCAGAGCTTTGTGTACACCGCAATATCCCAACGAGCGTTGTATGAATTCTCTAATGAAATTTTCCTCGAAAATTTACACACTGGACATTTTGTTCAAATTAATTATTCAGATGTGCTAGACTAAATTTTCATCTAATATAGTTTGCTAAATATGTGGTTATAATCTATGATCAGGATCCCTTTATACGAGGATTGTTCGGTAACTGCAACGCAAACGCAAAGATTTTTATACTAAAAACGCACAAATGATTAATTTAATCACCTAATCGACTCATTATGGAGCGCCATTCATAACAGTCAGTTATATATTGCCCACCTTGTATATACACCTAGATACCATATAACAATCTTTTGTATAAATAAAACTTTTAATACACATTAATTTTATCTGTATATATTAAATTAGAAAACAAATTTTAATGTATATTAATACAAATCCCAACGAAGAAAAAGGAAAGTCCCTATTTGTTGTGGGTATATAAATTGATAGCGACAGACCCATGATTAATGAAGACAGTTTTCCGAAATACAACATAAACAACAAGTTATGTTAGCTTGAGAAATAAGAGTTCTGAAATAGTTACCGTCACGTGAAGAAAAAAAGAAAAATAACAATAAATATTAAAACAATAATACTTTATTCAGAATTGCTAGAGAAAGAACAAATGAAATAGCAATAATTATACTAGAGTTTACAAATCGTTAATTGAAGTGGTTTGTTAATATAAACGTAGGATTTGTGAAATTTCTGTAAAGGTGAATAATCAGATCAGGAATCTGTAGTGGATTTGAAATCGAGAAATTATCGAGTATAACTACAAGCCATTGGATAAATGGAGGTATCAGGATTCAAGGGTTCAATATTGCAAGTAATTGTTTAAAACATAATAATGCCTTTACTAAGTTGACGATCTCATAACAAAGAAAAGGTTTTCTTGCTCAGGACTATGCTGATGATTTAGTTATTGTTGTAAGAAGTAAACATTAAATAAACAAATTATGAGGATAAAACAAAATTTACTTACTCAAGACACTGGTGTTCAGAGAAAACTTCGCTGATATCCGAATCACTTCGTGGTAACAGTAACTTAGGCAGAACACCGGCTTTTTTTCTTCTTGATTTTAAAGTTTCTGAGTTAAAATAATCAGCCATCTTATGTGGAGAATGTGGAGAAAGAATGGTCAATCTTCTATCTCCAGGACTTAGACTTAGATATCCAGTAGGAGGTGGTAAACTTAAATGTTGGGGTATTCGCATTTTACCGGACCATAAAACTCGTTTTCGTTCAGCTGTAAATGTATCTTCACTACCGGTGGTTTCTAATGAAGCGTCACCACTAACTGCGTGTCTTTTTAATTTCATTTCGCGTTCTATACTTTCTAATGATTTGGTTTCGGTGGATTGTAAATAAACTTTTCTAACATCACGTTCACTAGATGATAAAAAGGCTTTAGGTGCAACTCTAAGACTTTCCATACTTTTTGTGGTCGTGCTATGTAAAGAAGCTGATAAATATTGCCTTTTGTACTTCGAGTCTACTTCATATTCTTCTTGAGATGAACTAGAATGCGGAGATTTAGATAACAAAGAGTATCTAGGAGAAACTTTCGTAGATAGACTTTCAGATTCGGATTCATTTGAATCTCCACTAGCTTGATGAGTTACAATGTGACACTGTGGGATTTTTGGAGTTTGTTCTGATTGGTTCGCCAGATTGTGGACGTTTTGAGGAGTTAAAGTAACTGTGGACGGTGTTTTTGATAGCGATGACATTTCATCATCGTCTTCCTCCATGATTGGTTGAGAACAGAAAGTCCAAAAGTTTCGTTTATTATCAGAAAACACTTAATGTACACATTTTTAAAATAGTTTTTATACTAAATTAGTTTTGTTTTCAAAAAGTTCACATCACATAACTGCGGTTTTATGAAGAAACTTAAAGTTTTGATAGATTATGTTGTAATTCTATTACCATATATTTGTGGTTTATTTATAAAACACAATGCCATATATTATAGAACAGAAATATAAAAGGTTTGAGATTTTATCCAGATCCAATTTTTATTTTCATCTCAACAACGACTCCATCCAGTTGTAATCAGTCAAAAATATTAAGAAATATCTGACATCACCGCGATTAGAAACAGATTGAATCCAAACGAAATGCTTTTTATCAAAAAATCGACATTTTTCTTTCAATTCGAATGTATATTTAAATGTTTGTATATGAAGTAAGTGTGAATTTTACAAAATGAACTGTTTATTGGTAATAAAACGCTGGTTTTATTATAAAATCTATTTCTATATGTAAATATAGTAGGATGTATATAAACGATAGTAAATTGTTCCTACATAATTACGTCAACCTTAACGAGTATACAGATTATCTTAAGTTAATTATATTTTTGATTTTAACGTAGTTGAAATGAAATTTACACACAGTAATTGGACTAGTTTAAGTTTAGTGGAATTCATTAAAAAAATTACGATTTATATAAAAACATTTTACAATAATTGTAGGTAGTTGATTTTCACTTCTTTACTTTTTGGTCCCTCGGACTCTACGGGGAACTAACATTACCGCACAGACGAACTTCCATACCCAATGGAATGGAGGACTCCAAAGAACCTCAAACTCATAGACAGGAATCTCCACACCTACAAACACTCATCCTGACACCAAAAAAGATTTTTTGGGTGGTTTAGGCAACAGCAGAAAAACCAGGAAGCGAACACCGAATGGCACCAACGACTGATAATAACTTCATTCCAAACTCCTCCATCCATCCTTGAAAAAGGAAAACTACTTATTACCTTTCAAAAGCACAAACAAAGAAGACAAGCTTTATGTTCTTATTAGAGCATTCTTTTGTTTATCTTGTGGTCTATTGTCAGTTTAATCGTTCAGTTAGTCACGCACTTACATAATTTGCTTACTGTTTCCAGTATATATTAATGATTTACTTAATGTTCTTAAACAAAGCCACGAACCGGATAATAAACGACAATCCGCTAGGTGTTTGTTTCACGATAAGGACCAGCCAACAACTGTCCAAAAGATAATCGAGTATTTGGAGCTTCAAAACATCGAATTGTTAGGCCATCCACCGTATAGTCCTGACCAAAGTCCCAACAACTTCTTCATGATCCCAAAGATGAAGAATTCAATCCGTGGGTAGTGATTCCAGTCGCCAGACGAAGCCATCAATGCCTTTAAATCAGCGATTTTGCAACTGAAGACTGGAATAACTGTTTTATCAGTCGGTTAGAACGTATGCATAAGTGGGACATATTTTGAAAAGCAATAAAGTATTTTTTTTTAAACCGGCCAGAAATTGGTACTTTCCGGTTTATTTTTAGGTCAGAAAATCTCATTTTGTCTGACAAGGCCAGGAAATAAAAATGAGTCCGGTAAAAGCTTTTAGCGGACTCATTTTTATTTACTTTTCGGCTTATCTTTAATGAAAAAAACAATAAAATAGTTAGTCTAAGATAGCGGTCAATTGGTTTCTATGGTAACCGAGTTTTGTATATATTTAAAACTATAAAATAACTTGACATATTTTGACGTTTAGTTGAAATTTATTATAAAATTGTGAATTAATGGAAGATGAAATTGTTAAGGCGGCCACCCAAGCAACGTTTGTTAAAAAAAATGTTAAAATTAGTTCTTGTTATAAAAATGTAAACTGAATAATATGAAGTTTATGTTACAACAATGCCCGTTTTAAAAAAAATATTGTACGTAATACGTCCCAAAAGTGCTTTTACTGGAGTCGTTGGCTTACAGGACTCGCCTGCTGCTCGCCGTGCACTTTTCCCACTCGTCCAGTAAAAGACCCCTTTCGGGACTTGTTACGTAAACTACTATTAAGTCTATTTTTTTTTTGTTTTATGGATATACTCAGATCTAAAAACACAACCCTTGTATAAGGATTATTTTAATGCTTTATTTTCTAGACTATAACTACAACATTTGTTTATACTTATTTTAGTCACATTTAAAGATAATTCTCTAAAAATTTAGCCAACTGGCTAAATACAATAATTACTCCATCATAAATTAGGTACGTCAGACAGGATGTGTTTTAAATCAAAAATTTGATAGCAGGTTAATCGATTTTGCAGGTAAACTCTGATAGTCACGTAAATCTATTTCTATTCAATTTAGTTCGCAAATATTCTCCTTTCAACGTTTTAAAGAGGCTATATATTTAAAAAGTCCTTACGAGTATTTTAATACCCACCATTATCTCTTCGTTTAAACATGCCTCAGAAAATACTTTTTGTTTGTTTTTTTATCATTTTTCTCGGATCCTAATTGAAAGATGTTATTATTTTTTTTACAAAATTGTTTTAAATATTATTCAACATCAAAGACTTATAATTTTTATTCTTGAAAAACATTTTATTCATCCGGAAGCAATTCATTTTCAAATTATGTCCACACATATCTCGTCAAAAAGGGTCACAAAGTCATATCGATTCTACAGGTTCTTTGTGGAGAATTCCAAACAGATATGATAGAAATTTGAATCATAAACATTGACATGAACTGACAATAAAATCAATTCCGCAAAGTGAACGGATTTATATATAACGGTGTCGAAAGAGATACAAAATAATATTGGATTATAATTGGCATTAAACATGAAAATTATATTAAACTAACAAATATAGAAATTAAAATTAAATTCATCTGAACTAATTTGATTATTAATTAATGCACCAACCATTTAGTTAAATAAAGAAATTATTATAATAACCGGATGAACAAATAGTCCATTACTTATAAAAGTATAAATTATAAAGTATAATTAATTGAAATATCTGTCGCTAACGAACAAGGATAGAATATGCAAAGTATACATATAGTCAGAGATGTAATTATACTATAATAATATTTCTCATTAAAACTTTAATTACTAAAACTTGTGTAAGGTTTAATAGGTAACATTTAAACGGAAATCTATTGCATTTAATACTTGATCTATAGCAGAAATATTAGCTTTAACTTTTACATTAATATTTCACTAATGAGAAAATAACTGAATAACTTTTTTTGTACTTGGGCAATAAGTTGAGGATGATTCTTTACTGAGGAAAGTGTAACGTTAATAAAAGTCATATATGCCAGAAATTATAGCAAAAAAGGTGTTTTTGTGATAAAAAATTTAAGCGCAAACCAATAGTGCTATCTTTTAAAAAGTAGTTAGTACAAAAACCCAAATTTGTACGGTTTTATAACTTCGAATAATGCAATCAACATCAATCGACACTTGCGGTTAATTTTTTGACAATAAATGGCATTTTAGACTACATTTGCCCATGAAGGGACAGAGGTATGCCGACGTAGAGGCCATCCAAAAACGTCGACGACCATTTTTAAGAACAATCCGTTCAGTGTGCTGATATCCTCATTCGAAAAATTTGTGGACCATGAAAATCGCTGTCTAAACTCTGCAGGGGACTGTTTTGAATAAAATAAATTCGATTTGCCGAAACAAAAATTTTGTTAATTTTTTTCTTTGTCCTGTTTACTTTGCGATAGACCTTGTAGGTATAGTTAAGTTTTGTCAACTCAGAAAGAGAATAAAACATTTTATTTACAAAAACTTTTTAACAAGGTTTCATATGTTTTTCCATTTAAAGCTAAAAATGAATAGTCAATTGTTGTAAATGTCTTTTGTGAATAGAATCTAATATTCCATTAAATAAAACCCAATGAATACTGGCTTCCATTTTGCACTTTCATTCAAATAAAATTGGTTTTCGTTTATTTCGTAGAAAAATAACATTACGGAACTAGAGAATAAAAATCACGAGCAAAATGTGTTTCTGAATTTATTTTTTGTGAACTCTACTTCATTTAGTATTTATTTTGAATTTCTAGTGAAATGTTTATGAGTACTAATACTAAAACGTAAAAACTTGCTTCTATTTGATGGTTTTAATTAAAAACAGAAGTTAAGTGCTTGTACATAGTTCATTTTATTAATTTAATAGGATAAAACGGACTTTACTACCTTAAATATGAAATTGAAATAACGAAATTTTTTTTTGAAATAAAATTTACATATAACTACACATTTTTTAACGTAAATACACTGAAGGACAAAAAAAGTGGCGCATCCAAAATTTTCAGAAAATATACACCTTTAAAACTTTTGTGTTGGTGGTCCGATTGCAATGATTCTTTTTTTATTTTAGAGAATGGTTCTTTGGTATTACGACGAGGTTACAAGGGTTGTTAATAATTTTAGGTTTGTAGCCAGTTTTGCTTAAATAACAAGTACAGGTTTTTTACCCTATTTTTGAAACACCCTGTGGACGTTGCTGTTACTCTAGTCGTACTAAGTCTTTTATGGGCATGTTGAGTAGAGCCTCTTTTACATTTTTGGTCTTTAAATCATGTCTCTATCTTAGATGGTTCAAAATATAAAGGCTTTCAAGCAAAATTTTACTTTTATTAGGAATTTTATTAAGTTTACAGAACAACAACAATAATAACGACAACATAACACAAATACCAATAATTAATATCGGGTATTGGCTTCGCTTGCTCTTTTTAACGACTCAATTCTTTTCGGCATGCTATGAATTAGGTTTGCAATCCTTTCCTGAGGAATATTGTTTCACTCTTCAACAAGTGCATCACCCAAAGCAACAAGATTTTGTGGAACAATCTGACGAGACCTAATTCGACGCCCTAAATCATCCCACAAGTGCTCGATAGGGTTCATATCGGGGCTCTTGGGAGGCCATACTATGGTTGCTATACCAACTTGGTTCAAATATTCACAAACAATTTGGGCAGTGTGTGGCCTTGCATTGTCGTGCATTAATAAAAATGCATCTCCAACAAATGGTGCAAATAGTACTACTTGTTGCTCTAAAATGTTCTCTATGTACATATTGGCCGTTAGAGTATTTCTTGGAAGCGCGTAAAGTTCTGTACGGGCTTACATTGAAATTCCTCCGCAGACCATTACGGAACCACCTCCAAAACTCTTTCGCTCTTCAATCATATCCTGTTCATATCGTTTTCTAGGTCTTCTTCATACTCTTTGACGACCATCACTTGAATATAAAGAGAATCTCGATTCATCGGTAAATAACTCTCTATCCCATTCGGGATCACGCCAATCTCCATATTCTCCGACGAAGCGACGACAAGCTTTCCTATGTCTTTGAATTAATCTTAGTCCTTTCGCTGATCTCCTAGCTCTTAGATTAACTTCCTTCAATCTTCGACAAATCGTTTTATCACTAACATGCGTTTCGCGTACCTCTCTTAATTGATGGTTTGTTTTAACAGAAGTTTGGAAACGATTGCGCAAAGTTTGCAATCTAATAAATCGATCATCAATATTGAAGGTACTCCTAGGGCGCCCTGAACCAGCTCTTCTATGACCATGGCCAGTTTCTTGATACCTCTGAATTGCTCGCCGTCCAGTTGTTTCGGGAAAACCAACCGCTCGTGCTGCATATCTTTTACTTTTACCATCCTCTAAAGAGCCATCATTCGTGCAACCTGCTCGAGTGTAATTTGTTGAACCATTATAAATTTTCGCGAAAAACTACTACACAAACTACTGACAGTCAGAAGTTTAGCCAAAATGACACTGTCACAAATAAGCCGTTTCTCGGCCTACTTTTTGTGTTGGGAGTAAACCTTTGCTTGAAAGCCTCTATCTTTTGAACCATCTAAGATAGAGACATGATTTAAAGACCAAAAATGTAAGGGAGGCTCTACTCAACATGCCCATAAAAGACTTAGTACGACTAGAGTAACAGCAACGTCCACAGGGTGTTTTAAAAATAGCGTAAAAAACGTGTACTTGTTATTTAAGCAATACTGGCTACAAACCCAAAATTATTAAAACTTTTTATAACCGCGTCGTAATACCAAAGAACCATTCTCTAAAATAAAAAAAGAATCATTGCAATCGGACCACCAACTAAAAAGTTTTGAAGGTTTATATTTTCTGAAAATTTTGGGTGCGCCACTTTTTTTGTCCTTCAGTGTAGATAGTAACATATTAAAATTATAATTATTATTTTTAATTGTTAAAATAGTTTATAAGAAGCTTTATTAATAAATGTAAGCTTACAACATAACAAAACTTTAATAATCAGTATGGACACCCCTTTGCTCTATGAGTTGACCAACACGTCTTGGCATACCGTGAATTAGCTTGTCAATATAAGCTTGATCCATGTTGTCCCATTCCTCTTGGGCGGCTATAACCAATTCCTGAAGGGTAACTGGAGGATTTTTTCTTTTTTTATTGTCCTACCAATATAGGTATTCAATCGGATTTATATCTGCCGAGTTCGCAGGCCAGCCCAATCGTTGGATATTTCCTTCTCGAAGCATGTTTGATACCCTTTGAATACGATGTGCAATGGTTGAATAATATAGGTTCAATTATGTTTTCGGCGTATTAGACCTGTTCGTGGCCCGTTACATTATAGCGCCCCAAAACATGACTGTTCCCTCTTGGCACGGAGTACCTTCTCTGGCAAAAATTAGTCATTCCAGTCTGCCTAGACACCTCCATACTCTTTCACTTACCAGGCCAAATCTTGTGAAAAGATATTTCGCTATTGTGGTAAAATTCTACGCTCCTGAGCCCATTGCCATCGGCAGTAATATGTCGAGGTGAGAGCGTAGGCACTCTTAAAGGTCTTCTGACTCTAAAGTGTACTTTTTGGTATTGCACGCGAGAATCACTGTCAACAAACGTGTGACCATTTTTAGACCGTTTATACCACTCTTTTACGGTCATTTTTAGGTTCTTAAAAATCCGACGAAGTTGAAAATCATTCTGAAAACAAACACGCTGTTCATGAACTATACGTTCGGTAGGTTTCAGCAAGTAAACAATACATTTGTGAAGCTTTGGGACAGACCTCGTACACAAAGGGAGCCAAGCAAGTGTGTGTATTTTTTTTAACTTTATAAATTTAAACAAACTCAAAATTAATCAGTTCTGAATCCAAATTGACACTTATGTCAATCGCGTACAATAAACAACATGTTGGTTTGCTAAATACCTTTGAATAGCATTAGCATAAATGTAGCTCCATTAATTTATTACTTATAATCCGTAATTGCCTCTTAAAATTATTCAAATAACAGAGTATTAGATACCGTTTTATACGGAAACAATATTTTTCTTGCATCATAACCGTTATGATAAGTAACTATAATCTCGGTTATGTTAATTAAAGACCAAACATATCAAAAATTAACATATTATCCATAAATTATGTTAGTCTGAAATTTCACTGCTTTAATCCGAATTTTATGATGAAGTTTCATGCTGTTTTCCGCATTGTATCTATACAACGCGAGTTTATGTAATTAGAGAACTCGTGTTTGGTAAAGTATCTCTTTTCTGTTTTGTGAATATTAAACCTAACAATTTCTAGTATTCCACATAAAATTATTTATTTAACTTATACTTGAATTCGCTTGCTTTTGTGATACATTAAGAGAACTACGTTACATGTGACATTTTATTACTGAACTGGAAAGTCCAATCCTGTTATAAATTTTCCAATAGAATATGAAGAGGTTCAGGTAGGGATCAGTATATGTCATTTAAAGACATCGACAGGGTTTTTGGGACTCTTATTACACTCTGCGATTTCCCCCAAATTGTTGTTGACACCCTCTAGAAATTCAATAATAGCTTGTTTAGAAAAGGTTTAGGAGCATAGTGTGCGGATTAAACCGGAATTCGGTTTATTTATTGAAGATATTTATTTGACAACTACAAAATTGATATGTGTATCTTGGTAGAAGGTGTAATATTTTATTAAATAACTAACTGCATTTTTTCTCATTTTTTATCCTTCTTCCTTTTTTCGATTTACCTACTTTTTTAAAAAGTTTTTAAACAGTTTCTTTCCGCTTTTACGATTTTTATCATTTATTCCATTTTATCATATTTTTTTATTTTTTTTTCCATAGAATTAACGCTCTTTGAAAATATGTTTTTTTTACATTTTGGTATGATATTACAAAATTTATTAATATAATAAATCTTAAAATTCAAGATAATAAATAGAATAAATAAAAAATAATAATAATACAGCAAGGTAATAGCTAAATAATCTAATATGGCTTAATTGGACTCTAAACTAGATAATTAATGAGATATAAATTATTTAATTTTTGATCTTAATTTAATCTTTAAGTTATTAAAGTTCAGATTCCCATTACACGTAAGATTAAATTATTGAAAGCATGATTACGAATATAATTTTTTGTTAAAAGCTATGCTTCCAGCTAGATTATTTATTGATTTTTATTTATATGTCAAACGCTGCTTTCTTCAAAATGCAATATCTGTGATGACAAAAGAGTATTGCGAATTCCATAAATATAATGAAATTGCACATAATATTGCACTATGTAAATTAATTGTAAAAACTAACGTTAAATGAATATTTTTAAAGCATTTTAAAAATATCTTTTAAAATAATACGAGGGTTGTCTTTATAGTTTTGCATATCAAGTCCTGTTTTTAGAATTTTCGAAGAGGATTATTTCAACAGCAATGTCTCGCTGAAAGGTAAAAAATTTTTTGGAGTTGTTACAAAAATGTTGAAAAATACTCTGGACTAGATCTAGTCTAGTACTAGATGGAGAATTTACAAGGTTAAAGATCAGTAGATACTCTAAATATATCTCAGGAGACGTTACAAAAAGTCTAAAAGTATGTGAAGAAGTTGTAAAAGATCACAAAAGTGATCAGTTCTCGAAGTGTTTCAAAGAAAATGGTCACCATTTTTGTGTCAAAATCTGGTCAGGTGGCAACAATTGCTTTAGAAGATCGAAAAACGGTTATTTCCAAATGATATATAACGGTTGTTTACCAGACAAAGCAACACACAACGGCAAATCATCCTACAACAGAACACTCACACTGCCCAAATGACAATTAAGTTTTTGGAGTTTTAAAACATCGAATTGTAAGACCATCCGTCGTATAGTCTCAACGAATTCTTCACGTTCCCAAAGATGAAGAATTCAAATGCTTGGGCAGCGATTCCAGTCGCCAAAAAAAGTAATCGATGCCTTTGAAACAGCGATTTTGCAAGTTTCAACTGAAGATTGGAATAACTGTTTTACCAATTGGGTTAAATAAAATAAAAATATTTTAAGTCAATATACTTTTTGTCTTTATGGCTATATGCAATACTAGAAAGACAACCCTCGTACAACGTAGTTAAAAATATTTATTTGGTGTTGGGATAGGGTATGTTAAAAAATGTGGCAATTTTTTTCCAGTAGATTATAATCTAAAATTCTTTCGGGTATATTAAACTAATCTCTAGATGCCCACCGTATTTTGTAACTTTATCAATATTGACTGGTTAATGAAAGTTATTTAGAGGGTTAGATAAAACCTCTGTATATTGGAAAACAAGTAATTTATATAGCCTTTGGTTAAATTCTTTTTATTGTGTGGATTTAAATTTTAACTGTTGTTTGTGACAATATAACGAGAAATCGATATATACTTTTTACTTGTTGTAAATGTTACAAAACTGCATCCGACACCCATACTTGCACGAGATGAAGTTGCCATATGAAACACATATCACCAAAAAAAAACACTAAAATATTTACACCTTTACTCTCCAAATTAACTGTTCTTCTGATTTATTATATACAATTACTGCGCTTGATATTAAGACAGAATGACGCCGTTAGAATCAAAAGACTAGACATGTCCATTTTAGATAAGTCATTTTCCTCCTACTTAATTATATAAATACAAAATAATTCAATTTAATAAAACAGTTTGTCCTTGGAACGTCGTATCTTGGAGAATCGATAAAGCGCAGAAAAAGTAATTAATGATTTAATATAATAGGTAATTGTTCGTGAAAGAGGCGTGGTAAGGATAATCTCTTGTTCTGCTAATTATATAACTGAATATGCAGATATACAGTAATTTTACACGTGGAACAGAAACTTACTTTTTGTGGGTATACAGAATTCCTCTAGTTAAAAAGTAGTAGAAAACTTTACTTTAGTGCTGCAAAGTTAATACTAATTATCGATGTAAATTTATTTTTTAAAGTTGAACGTTGGGAAATTTCAACCGTTCTAATCCAAAAAGTTTACGAAAAGTTTCTGACTCCGTTTCCAAGCAATAACCTCGAAATGAAATAAATTGATGCAATGCGGTTCCGGTGCACGTACGTAATCGGTCAGGTTGGTTTGTAAAATTGATTGTAACAATATGAAAACAATGTTTAATTGCATCTAAATAATAAAGAGTGGATCATTTTTTAAATAAAAACTGTTTCAACGCTTTAAGGTGACCTAGTGATGAATGATAGCAGGAATTCTCACATGACACTGTCTACTGAGTTACCATCTCTGTAAAATGGACAATGTGGACCGTGAAACGTGCAGATTCTGTAAGTATACAGATAAAACAATTGAAAATATTATCTGTAAGTGGAAAGTCATCATTCACCAAGAACATAAACATCTGGAACAAGCTTTCTTAAAGCCTGAAAAGGTTACAAACGTACATCAAAAACAGATAATGAGCTTTCGTCAAAATCTGGACCTATGGACTCATAATTAGATGTATGATATACAGAAAAGATCTTCTAGATCGTAATGTAGTAAGGCCACTTGGGCCAACCAATCCCACTTATAATCTACAACATAAAATGTCTTTGTCTATAAAAATTTTTGAATTGAAAATTCCTTAGTTACATTGTACAATCAATATAGACACGAATTTATAGAGAGTGTATTAAATTTATATTCAAAGCATTAAAACATATTACGTCATACTAGCGTCTGAGAAGAATAGTGGAGATAAATAGTTTTACTGAAAATAACAAATCCAAACATCAGTTTCACTTTTCTCGGCACTACCCAAGTTCCACACACCATTTTTTGAATATACTTGTTATTTATTCCAGTATTTTCAGGTAAATTTTGTGTTATTGGAACTAAATTTTAGGTTCTAATAATTTAATTAATGCAGATGCATGTATATGCCTTTATTTATAAAAGATTAACTCAAATACTGCTTCTAATTGCGGTATATATTTAACTTCTCAAACTGTAGTTACGAACTACTCTAAGTTGCATTCAGTTTTCATAGTCCTTAAGTTCTAGAAGCTTTTTGTAACATTGAAACACCTATTAACTTAAAACCATATTGTAGCTTTTAATTTCCGAAGCAAATTCTAAGATAAACATAGAGCCATACGTACGCTTTTCAAACTTACTATATCGTAGAGATTTAAAGTTTCGCTACAGTAAGCGCAGTTTTCTAAGTTGTAGAGTTAAAAATAGCACTCATAATGTGAGTGCTTTATTTCAATCTGGTTTATATTTGTGGGAAAAGCTACTTTCAAATTTGAAAACTTTGCTAATATATTAACTTTTTTATTTGCAAGTACACAGCTACTTTGCGCTTGCTTTAAGTGTGTAATTATCTATTAATCCTTATATAATTAATATTCTTAGAAGTACAAAGTTATTATGCGCTTGATTTAAAGTAGGTAATTATCTATTAATCCTCATATAATAAATATTCTTTAGTAAAAAATTAGTAGGTATAGTACATTCACAATTATAGTAACTGATTTATGCAGAATTTAAAAGCATCCGCTGATATAGTCGAAGCGATAAAAGGAAAAGGACTTTTCATATAAGGCTTCGTTATATTCCATGTTTTTTTCAACAAGAGTTTGAAAAACATTGGCAATAATTTGTTTTGCACCAATAGATAAATGTATTTGTTGGCGGTCTACAGATTCTAATACTCGAATGTAATCACCCCCTTTTCGATTTGGGCCCGGTGAGTTTTTTTACTATTAAAAAGTACGCTAAAGATAGGACTCACAGATCAAACATTTTTCTAAACTCAAATTGTTTTTCCCGTCTTTTAGGGGATGAGGTTTAAGGAAAAGACCAAACTTTAAATTAAACCCTGTGAATCATCACATTATACTACATTCAGATTGTAAATCAGGGCTTTTATCTAATAAGGTTAGAACGATAAACGATTCCAAATATTTCAGTAAACATAGTATGTATTCAAATCAGACAAAAGTTATCTAGGATTAGCACGCGATTTTCTTTGACTAAACGTTCCATTGTATTTAGAACAAGAACTTGACGATGGTGATGGTTTAGAAATAATGGGGTTTAGATTTTAATCAGGAAGTAGAAATCACAACCGTATGTTTGACACAGGATTAGCGACAGGAACTTTAAGCTCGGTCAGGGACGATTGTAGTTAAATGTTACAAATTCTTGTAAGGAAATACAGTCATTATGGTCCTACTACAAAATATTACAAAACAAAAATTGGACTGTTGTTTTAAATTATTATTTAAAAGATTTTGTTGGGTAGTGATTGCCAAAAAATATTTACATAATGGTTCAAATTTAATAGTTTGAATTATAACAAAACTCAACTGGCTTATATCCTAATTGCATACTTCATTTTAATTTACCATTGTATTTTAATTCTGCACATTTGCCAAATCTTTTTTCCGCTTAACCAATCAAATTAATAGGTTTATTTTAATAAATATGTGCACAATCAAATTTGCATACATACTATATGTTTATTGTTGAATTAACTGCGAGTATTACACTGAATTTATGACAGTTATTACATTAAACTATTGATTTATTGAATTCTATCTCGTTTAGGATAATGACAATTATGGCAACATTTCCGAAATTAAACTATTTCATGCTTTAAAAAGTACGTGGAAATAGTTTAAAGATTAAAAATATTGGTACATAAATTAAAATGATTAATAGGTGAATGTTTTTGTTTGCTCCATAACGAAATTTATAATAACAACTTTTTAAAAAAAATTGAACCGCTTTAAAAAAAATGTACTGAAAAGGCAGAAATAAAATTGGATATAACTATGCATCTGATTTCGATTTCCTTGAAGTCGGCTCCAATTTGCAGGGTCAAATCACAAAAAATGATGATCAAAAAGCGAAAATTATACTGTTGGGAATATAATTTCGATTTTGCAATATGTAAATATATTAGAAACAGTGTCCCTCTTATAGCACTTGAAATGTGATTAGGGATAGAATAAGCGAAACACGATTACAAACAAACGAGTCAAATTTCAAAGCAATGTTGGAATAAACGCCTTGGGCCTAGCTGCCAAATGCTTTAAATAAGGGCTACGTCAATAAACGTTAAACATACAATATTGTCATTTCTGTTTCCATCGTCTTTAACCCTGTTTAATGACGATGATGATGGGAAACAACATTTGAATGTTGTAATTTGATTATAGACCGAACCTCCTATTTGCTTGTTAAGTTTCGATTATGACAAAACATGAACAGGTTTTCAATTACTAACAAGACAATTAATTATACGTAAAAACATGATTTTAAAAACGAAAAATAAATTAGGTAAAGTCTTTACCAGTATTTATACTAACAAAGTGTCAACAATTAATCTTAAACCATTTGTTTTATGTGAAACACAGTAAAAATTTTTTTAGATGTCTTTAAATTATATTAAAGTTTGGACGAAGAAGTATAGAATAATATTGCAGGAACTCTGTCGTGAGATCAGTGAATACAATAGATAGATTTTGACTCTATTCTTGTAATTTTTCTATAAGAAAAGGTATAAAAATGAAGTATCTTACTAATATCATATGATAATAAGCACAATTTATAAAAAGAACTTTTTATAATAGAAAGTTTTTTACTGATTTATAGGTCATATTTTGTGTCATCTCAACAATGCACAGCATCCCTGACATTGTAAAAATATTAAGTCATACAACGCTGTGATTGATCATAGAGAAGATTGTTTCCTTGTTAACAAAATCAAGGGTAGTTGTATCTAAAAACTTTCTAAAACAGTTTATTTTATTACCAGTTAAAATAATAATTACTGTTTTCACATGTAAGAACAAAAAAAAAAAGAAAAAAAAACTTCTCGGTCGCGTAATCGATCCCATTATGATAACATAACAGAACTGTCACAAGTGGACTGATCCGCCGCCTAAACAACTACGCTACGAACGATTTATTTAATAACTTTCAAAATAATATTATCTATACACAACTTAGATCATGTTTAATATCAATTCGGTATAAATTTCGAAATCTATGTATATGCCTAAACACACTTGAAACATGCATTGTCATCCAGTTCTTAACTATCCTGAAAATTTCAGAGCTCTAGGTAGTCGGGAAATAGGTTTAAATTCGATTACAAATTCCACAGAATGACACAGAGACACAGAACACGGCGAAAATATAAAAAACTTTCTAAAAATAGGAATAGCAAAATAATAAAACAAAATATGTGAATACAAGGACTTGTTTCTAAAAACTAAAATTTGCCAAAAAATATCCTATGACTCGGAAAAACTAAAAATAAATTCTAGAAAATAGTATTTATAGTATTTATAGTGCTATTGTTATTGTTTCCTACTAAATAGCCGAAATATTTTGGACACTATCCATAACATTTTGTAATAGTAAATACTTTTTAATTCCGCAATTATATTAACATTTTAGGATTTATGTAACAGGAAATTGTAAAATAGTAAACGGAAATATTGATAATCGATTATTGGAACGAAGTTCCCTTTCGCGCGTTACGAACAGTTACGACTGACGCTAGGAGCTAGCCAAAAAAAAATTCATACCAAAAGTTGTCACGACACTATGACACGACACACGCATGTTTCTCTCTCTCACAGACCAAAAAATAAATAACTCTCTCTCCCTCTCTCTCATAGATAGATATATTACAATAAAAAAGACACTATTTTAAATTAAAAGAAAATGTACATTAAAGAGAAAATACTGTAGAAAAAATAATAATTAACTATAATAGTATTATATTTTATTTCATCCTGTTTTTATAAATTAATAAATTCATAAACATTTTAAAAATAGTTCGTAACTTGACTATTTAGGTACCTACGTCAAATTACCTGAACTGTCAGTTACTGTCAAATATTTTATTTTTACAATTTTATATTGAATTGTTAATTCCTGTTTTAAATTATAAAAAGTAATTCTAAAAAGATGTGTTATCTAAAGCTCTGGTATTGTATAAATGGACACTTTTGTTTAAAGAAACGAACTGTTAGGTAAGTAGAGATTTTATACAGACAATAATAAATGCTTATGTATGTATAAACACTCTGTTGTGTTTACAAATTACTAATTCCTTCACTAATTAATCGAAAGGAACTTCGTTCCATCCGGGTGTCCCTTGACACCTCACACTTTTTTTTTTAATAGTAGATATTGCTCTGAATGATTATTAACAATGACTTTATTATTCAATGCGTTAATGGAGAAAACTGAATAATTATTGTTCCATAAGTTGCATACCAGTTATTGATTTTTAATATAATTCAAAAAATGACGTTGCAGTAATAGAAAAAAGCAATTTAAATACGAATTGCTTTTATGCGGTTTAATTTTAAATGAGAAGTAAAAGTTAATGAAACTATGGTTAAAAAATAATATAAATAACAAAAACAAACAAACAATCACTGTTATGATGTTATATAGAAAATTATTTACTAAAACTACAAATTACCCAGAGGGCAACTTTTTTTTTAAATCCTGTTTCAACTTTTAAATATATTCGACCCTTTGCTCTTTGTTGAACTCTGGGGAAAAATATAAATGACCTGTTATTCTCCGTTCTGCGTACAATGCAATAACATAATACAGAATGTAAGTTATATTAAAAAATAGACTTCTATGTTTATACGTAGTTCTAGAGATGGTTCTCTATTACTGCACTCTTCGCCAAGAAGAACTATTTAAAAGGCATAAAAGCTCGTAGATAATAATATTACGGCACTGAGTAACGGGATTTTCCAATAAGATGCTTGAGAATTTAATAAAGATTTAGATTACGGATAACGGGTTAAGGTAGAAAAGAATACTTTCCTAAAATTTATTTAATGACTGAATATTGTGTTCAGTTTAGTATTGTAATACAAGTATGCAAGTTTAGAGTGCCTACATTTACGTAAGTCATAGTTACCTTTATTTTATAAAACAATGTGGCGTTCCTGGAGTCCAGAGGATAATGGGGCAATTTTACCAGTTGATGAACCGGACCCAAATCGAGAAGAAGGTGATCTCATTCAAGTATTCGAATTTGAAGACCGCCAACGAATACATTTACCTACTAATTGCCAATGTTTTTCAAACTTTTGTCGAAAAAAACATGGACAGTAAGAAACCCTTACATAAAACGGCGACTTTGACTAAAACGCCATTATCTACAATCAGAAAGATTGTAAGTAATTCTATCATACCAAGAAAAATCAGACGGGATAACAGTACTTCTCGAAAGGTCGATCGTGAAGAACAAATTGTACTCGCACTAGATATTTTAGTCGACAAGCTTCTCGTCGACAACACAGAAATTAAGTATGAAACGTGGTTTGATACTCACAATACGCTATCTAAAGGTTGGGTAGGTAATAGTCAATCTTGCACAACAAAAGCGCTTGCTAATAGAGGAAAAGGAATAACAATATTCCATGCTGGATCAATGGATGGATAGGTTCGAAATGCGTTATCTCTATCAGCTAAAAACATCAGTGATTCATGACTCGATTATCATGAGAACACAACTTCTGATATGGTTGAAGACTAATTTCAAAATAAGTTAATACCCAACATCCTTCTTAATTTATATAGTTATGGATAATGCAATGTATGTGTCTTGTATTTATACTATATAGAGAAAAAAAATATTATTTGTCTATACAAACATAATTTTAAGAAATTTTGAAACACTAACAAAACATCCGGTGTACCTATATTTTTAATATTTTATAAAGTTGTAAAATTGACATATATATATAAGTTTTAGCGGTAAAAATCCTATTTTTGAGACAATCTTTAAAGCTTTTCTTTGATGTGTATATCCTTTCATCTTTTTATTCCTTTTATCTGCGATTTTTAGATATCAAACCGCCAATTTAAAAACTGATAAATCGTATTTCTATACCTTCTAGATTTGACAATCTTAGAAGTTCTTAAAATTTTACTTATATTTTTAGACATAAAATCTTTCAACAACTACTTAAAGCAATGTTATATATGTATCAATATTATTTGCTAATTTGTTTTGACGAAAGAAGGATTTATTTTTGTACTCAAATCACTCAGCATACAAAAACAAATTCACATTTTCCAAACAAACTATCTTGATATGCTTAGATTTTCAGGTACATTATTATTACATTTATTTAGTAAAGAGAAAACACTTGGGAAATTGCAAAATAAGTAACAGAAAAGACAACAAACAAAACAAAAATAAATAAATAATATTATGATTATAAAAATACTTCAATTGATTACTTTACTTTACAAATCGATTGTCAGTTTCTATATTGATGATATAAAGCTTTTAGATATATTACTAAATTACGATAGAAAATATGATAATATTATAGATCAATGTAAATGCATTTTAAAAGATATTAGCTAAAAGTGTTACTTCGTTTATTATTGGGGTATACTGGATTTAGAAAATCACCTGAAAGACATTAAGTAACAAATTGGCTCAAGAGCAGGAAGACCCTGTAATCAATAACTGGTATGCAACTTATGGAACAATAATTATTCTTTTTTTTCCATTAAGGCCTAGTATAATAAAGTCATCATTGTTAATAATTATTCAAGGATAATATAACAAGACCTTGATTATAGTCGGCTATTTTTGTGGTATCTAGATTTCGAGAATATTTTAGTATCAATTTGTTGAGACATAATTTGACGTTAATAATCTGATTAAAGCCCGAGAGCATTAGCTCGAGGGCTTTAATCTTCGATTATTAATGTCAAATTATGTCGAAAAAAATTGTAAAATTTTCGAGAAATTTAGCAACAACAAAAATGGCAAACTATTAATCAAGGTCGTGTTATATTTAGGAAGGGGCGCTATTAAATTGCACCACGGCTACGGGGGGTCTAAAATCCAACCTTTAAATTGCACCACGAAAATTGGGATATAGGATTAGGAACCCCTGCAGATAATATTGCACTCTTTTTCTATATCCTATTTAAATTAAGTATACTTTGGAGTTCTAAATATATGTATAGGCAGGTATATTAAAAAATATATAATTAAAATATTTATTAAAAAATAAAAATATAAACATTTACATAAAGATTATAATATACAGATATACAAAAAGATATAGAAACTTAAGAGTAAAAAATGTGAGCCGTCACGGGACGCCTGGCAGATGTGAAACATCAACATTATTTTGTAAAAGTATATGCAGTATTCAATAAAAAAAAGAGTGCGTGTAACCTTTACGCGCGATTAAAGTAACCATTGAAAAATTTAAAAACAAAATTATCATGATTTTCAAATTTTTGAAAAATTTTGAAAATTTAAATATTCTTTTATTAAAAATTAAAATTTGTTTATTATTGGAACTATTGGAACTATGTTCCTTACGGTAGGCTTGGAGAAGACAGGGATTTTGCTGTGTGACTGAACTGAAAAAAATGTAATAGTAAAAACCGTAACGAAAAACCCGTAACGAAACGTAGAATGCTCGCCTGCCACGTGGGAGGCTCGGGTTCGATTCCCAGCCGATGCAATTTTTTTTTTTGTATATATCTTAACTTTTACCAGTAATATGAGATATAATTTTTAAAAATCTTGATAGTTGAAAGTAGTTAGGAAAGGTAAGAAAAAATAAATGTATACATTACTCTTTAAAGCTTACCTTGAATTTTAAAGAAGCTTTTTTCTTAACGCCAAGATTAAATGAGACGCAGGCGTTACAGTCGTATACACAAGCGAGTAGTGTTATGTGTCGATTCTTTATTAGCCGAAGGAACATAGTTCCTATCTTGTGTCCCATGAAACCATTTTAACTTGTTTAGTTTTTATATTTATTTACCTAAATATTATAAAATAATATGCACTTTTAAGTCTATATTTCAATTTTTAATATTTTTACACATCAGTAAAAGTATTAAAAATTAAAATATGAGCTTTAAAAGTGTATTTCTATATGAAACAATTCATACCCTGTCCCGCCAAATTTTTGAATCGATGAGCTTCTTCCCCCTATTGTTGGCGCGCTACCGTCGCGTCGCTCAAAACATGAGACCAATTTCATATAAGATATCAGTACATCTCTTTATTATATATTATCGATGCGTTAGGTTTTTTACGTCATACGTCACCGTCGCCACGCGAGAAATCTGATTTACGTGCCGCTATAGATGTTTCACATCAAAAAATAAAATTAAATTAATTTTTACATTCATACAGTATTTGAAGCGTTGTAGGTATGAACTTACCGAAATCCATGGTTAATTTCAGCGGTGGACAACAATGAAATGAATTCAAATTTCAAATATTTTGACTGTTTAATAACTTTCCAAACAATAAAAACAAGTTCAACTAAATTCAATAATTAATTTCAGCCGTGGACAATAGTCAAATGAATTCAAATTTCAGATATTTTCACTATTTATTCACTTTTAAAATAAAATCGTAAGTTTTCCTTGGGTTAATCCTACGCTAAAGAGGCAGCTACCTACCGACCCCCTGTAGCGGTTAGTGGTGCTATTTACTAAGTGTCTGCTTAATCCCTTATTTTCACGTTTTGTATAATATAAGAAATTGGTGGTGCAATTTAAAGACACCGTTAGGAAGATTATTTCCTGAGCCGTTGTTAAACTGACAAATATTTGACATTTATATTTGTCGTGACTATTTCTCTAGAAAGATAGTCGCTGATATTTGATTCTGATTGGTCCAATTTCAAAAAATTATGACATTCTATTGGTTTATTTGAATCGACGGAAATAATCAGAGCAATATCTATTATTTCTTCCTTCAAATGTCACTAATATAAGTATAACCGTTTAAAAGATACGAGGGGTAGGGCACTTTTAGCTAGCACTGTAAAATGTCAGTAAAAAATTTCTGGTTAATACATTTTTTTTAAATAATTTTTATACTGCTATCTTTACTTTTAGCATCATGACGTGTTAACAGAACATGAAGATATGCAAATTTTCTTTTATAAAGATTTTAGAATACTTTAAAAAAGACCTTTTTACATTTCCTTTACCATATTTCATACTGGAAACAAAGAAAATGCTTGTTTTTAAATTTGCATGTTTTCTTTTTGTGACTTTGATATTTTCCTTTTATTATACAGGGAAATATTTATTTAGTTTGGAAGTTCTGTTACTCCAATTCTTTCGTGTCCGTAACTAAATATAGTATTGCATTTCCTAACTAATATTCATTGAAATTACGAGCAGCTCGAAATCCATATTTAGTTGATGTATTGATGTATAAATGGAGCTAAGAGAGAATTATTAAATGGATTAATTACTGCAGGTGTGCAGCAGAGATTTATTAATATTCCAGCATCAATAGGTTAGCCATGTGTGAATATTAATATGTAATACTCAGAAAATTTATTATATAAATGTTCGCAATAATGTATTAATCACTCACAAAACTGGATTTGGTTTGGAAAAACTTTAAATTATTTTTATAGAAGAAATATAATGATGTTACCTATCGCATATTTTTATTAGATAACCTTTACACAATAGCAAACCCTTTACTATAATAATAAATTTAGTCTTCTGGCTTTTTTGCAGTTAACAAATCAAGTACCTTTTCAGTGTCCATATCAATTCTACGGTGGATTAACATTATCTCCTCATTAACGGAATATGTTTTTTTTTTATTTTGATGGGATTAACTCCCTTGATCTCCCTTCTTGACTATGGGCGTGCACACGGCTAATAATTCCGATTTTCAGAAAATTTCACAACTTTTTGGAGCAGTGATTGTTTTATAAAACTACAAATGTTACTAAAATACAACTTTTTAACCTGTTTATTCTAAACGCCTGTCTGAGGATCGTCATTCTCCCAAAATAAGTTTTGTTAAGTATATCTCATTAAATTTGCAATAAATCGGTTTTCTCCAAACTTTATATAAGTAAATCAACTTACAGAAGAATGATTCTCCATTAATGATCGTTCTATATTTTCTGGATATCTTTCAAATCTTTAATTTTTTGTTAGTAAACATTTCAAAAGTAGATTTATGATATCAGTATTTATTCCTTTGTTATTAAGAAATAAACTAAACTAGGATTAATTTTTTAAAGTGAAATAATTCGTGAAAATTGTGTTGTTTGTTGAAAAATTGGACCAAAAATATAAAAGTTGTTGAAAATGTGTGTCGTATATCATAATTTTTATACGCAAAATAATTGGTAAGCTTTTTTATTTAGTACAGGTTATTTATTATTTTGATCACTTTCCGAAAGGGTATCCTCTATTATTTTAAAGCATATAATAATGTATATTTATGATGTTTATCAGTTTTTTTAGCGATTTTCTTATAGTCCAAGATCCCGATATAGGACGACCTTCACCGAGCTGGTTAATTGACCAAACATATTTTTTATGTAATTTAATATATCAAAAAATATATTGCATATGAGTTGCCTATCGAATTTCAGTCAAGGATATATTTAATTAATTTTTAAAAAATTTTTGTGCGACTGAGAGGTCCCTACCTACCGTCCCATGCGATAGAAGAGGACACAACATAACAGCGTTTGAATCCCGGCCTTTTAAAGAGAGAGAGCTCTCTGCTCTCTGGTCTTGAAAACAAGAAGGATAGCGATAGACGCGTACAATATATATCAGTATATATCTATAGATACATTAATTATATAGAGCAAATTGCTTTAATTTATTTAAGTTAATATTTTTAAATAGGAAAAAAAAGAAATAAAATTTGTAAGATAAGAATTATATATGTATTGCTATAACCTTCTTATTAACTAAAGATATATATATACTTTAATGTAACAAAATATATACACATATATATTTAATTGATTGAAAAAAAAATTAAAAACTAATCCTTTATTTTAATATGAAACTACTCCAAAATAATGCTCAGAATGTACGCGTCTATCGCTATCTTTAAGAGCAGAGAGCAGAGAGCTCTCTCTCTCTCTCTTTAAAAGGCCGGGTTACAAACGCTGTTATGTTGTGTCCTCTTCTATCGCATTTGACGGTAGGTAGGGACCTCTCAGTCGCACAAAATTTTTTTAAAAATTAATTAAAAATATCCTTGACTGAAATTCGATAGGCAACTCATATGCAATATATTTTTTGATATATTAAATTACATAAAAAATATGTTTGGTCCATTAACCAGTTCGGTGAAGGTCGTCCTATATCGGGATCTTAGACTATTATCTAATTGCAACAAATGATGTATTTTCACGTTGTGCTATTTATGATGTTCTATTAAAATGGAAGATATCTGCTTGAATATAATTACTTAATGTATGCAAAGTTTCATTTTTAAGGTAAATTAAATTTGATCTTAAGGTTGATTAAATTCAAACTGGAAATCTACTGTTCACCACAATAATAATTAAATTGTTGCTTGTATTATCCAAAAAAAAAATATTTTTGAGGTAGATTGTTTGAAATATTAAATTTGCTGATGGAATCTTTTTAAGCTCTTTTTCTATTGTTCCCTTCCTCGTTTTGTTGCTATCCGTAGCCACCTCCAACCTCCAACCAACCCCTTTGCGGTTTCTTAATTTTATTAAATTGGGTTGAATAAATTCTTATCTTTAAACTATATACGAATTAAGTGGTGTCATCTACCACTTAAATTTCAAATATTATGATTAAAAAAATTGAGGGTTTAAATAATTGTAAAAGTTTATACGTGTATTTTTAATGTTTACAACAAATTAAATCGATTATTTTCGTAATTAAAGCTTATTTGTTTAATCCTACTGGTTGAACAAACTTGTTAAAGTTACTTTAGCTGCATATTATGCAGGTAGTACGCAAACAAACGCTATTGTGTTATTTAATAATGAAATATTCATGTTATTAACAATGCTACTTATAGGATTCGCAATTTCAAATAGCCTAAAACAAAGAGTCGTATAGATAGGAAGTTCCCAAAAGAACTCCACAACTAATCAAAAGTTATATATCCAACAGATGTTATCTAGGAAGAACAAAAAGTATAGAAATTCGACTCTGTTATCATACATCAGGCCATACATCTCTTAGAATTTTGTATATAGACATAAAAAAATTGCTGTAGGTACGTACTATAATAATTTAAGATCTTTAAGTATTAAGTCGGCATCAAAAAATGGATTAAACTTAAATTTTAATTTATATCGATAACCTACATTTTATTTTTTTTATTTATCCATACATCTTCTTTGCTCTCTGTGTGTGAATAATTTTATAAAGATGAAACGTTTTCATTAATATAAGCTCCAAGTAAAATAAATACTAGAAACGATGTCCACTATGCTAACGATTGGATAATTTTAGTAACAGTTCAAAGAGTGCCAAAAGCCATTGTCTCGTCCAAAATTATTTTTTCTACATTTCTCGAATAGCGTTATATAAGATTTAGATTCCTTTAAGAAATCCTGTTTGCAATTTAAATTTTAAATCCCTTGTAGTATTTCAAGTCGAATACAAAATGCATAATTTTTTATTGCTTTTATCGTATCAACGTTATTTCAGTAGTTTTATTATATTTACTTCGAAGCAAAAATGTATGTTAAATTTAATATATATGTTTATATCCAAGATATGTAAAATGTTAATAATACTTAACTAAAATCAGTAAAGAAATATTTGTATATATTTTGCATTTAAAATAGAATATTTCCTTGAAAAATAAAAGAACCAAGAGGACCGAGTTCTGTCCAAAAATTTAGTTTTGTTTTGGATCAGAGACCATGATGACGTTAGGTAGACAGTTTATGCTAAGATTGGTTGCTTGTTTATAATTGCAGTAAATATCTATCTTATTAAATTTTATTAACCGTAAGTTGACTAGTTTGTAGTAAAATTGTTTCCCATCAAAAACATTTTCATGTTAAAATGTTGCCAAGACGAGTCTATTTGCATATCTTGTGATAAAGTTATCTGATATCGTATAAAGCCAAGCTCCTACGACTACACGCTCCTAACCTATACAAGCTCTAACTTCACAAACTTTCGTCAAAATGTATAAAAAAGTGGTCAAATTACATGTAGAGCCAAGATTCTTAATATATGCGGTCTAATTTTACAATACCTAACTTTACATACTCTATATACATTTTAGTTAAAACTATATCTCGGAAAGGTTAAAAAATATCTGCAAAAATCATAAATGATTTTTTCCGCAAACGTCAAAAAAAGTAGACATTATTAACGTCAATTCATGATGTTGAAGTATGATTTCACAGACGCCACTTTTTTGTACGGCCGTGAGCGGACAAAAAAGTACTTTTTTGTACGCTGACGGCCGTACAAAAAAGTAGAATTTTTAACAGGGAAAATAATTATTAGTTGAACTTTTAAACTTTATTATCGATAATAATTATTAATAGTAAAATTACAGTTATTTAAGGTTGCACCGCACATATTTAATGCACTACCTGATTTATTCACTTCTAATTTAAGCGAATTTTGTGCAGAGTTGAAAGAGTTCATCGACAAAATTTCCTGTGACTCCTTACTTGTTGTTGCTTCTGTTACATCAACGTCGACATAATTTCGCTCATGAGAAGCTGCATGCAGGTACAGTGAAGAAGAATTCGACATCAAGATTTTTTCTGCAGTTTGTTTTTTATTAGACAAATAGTCTTCAATGTATCCTTCAGCGACAGTGCTCGACCTCCAACCTCTATGCCGTTTCAAACAAGTAATATCAGCTCCTCCATCCACAAGCAAAGTAGCTGAAGTTCTTCTTAACGCATGGCCGGCCGGTGTAATCTTTTGAATTCGGTAGTTTTAAATAAGTTGCTACTGTTTTGGGTACGTTACTAATTGTATGAATTCCCATGACCATGCGATAACATTTTCACTTTTGAAATTTCAAAAAAAATCGTCGGCTTTCCATAGCTTGTGGACGTAAAGAAGTATATTTTCTGTAAAGATTTATATATTTTTCTCGGCACAACTATAGACGGTGGCCCATTTAGATATCAAGTTGAGACATACCTCGTTTGAAAGCTTATGATGAGTGCTTTTCAACAAGGTATATCACAACCATACCACACATTCTAATCCTCAGATATTGATGAAATTTTGTAGAGTAATTTCGTGAAATTACAATGTTAAAGTAGGGTACATTGACATAACCTAATGGGCCACCGTCTATAGCGCCGCCTTTTTCTCCAATAATTGTGAACGATCGTGGCTTTTTAGATTTACTATCAGGAATCTTTATATGAATAACAGATCCTAAATCTTTTATATCGTCTATTGTCATGTTCACCATTTCATCGCATCTACATGCTCCAGATACGCCCATTATTAGAACAACCTAAAAGTAGTATGTATTTAAAAACTTGATTGTATTTATGCAGGTTAGAATATTATAACTAACCTTAATTCCTAGATATTGCTCATCAGGTGCATTATTTAAAAAATCTTCAAACTGGTCTTTTGTGAATACCTTTGACTTTTTGGGAGTATACCCTTTATTCTGCTTCTTCAGATAAGCACGTAGTTTCATATATTTGCTAATATCTAATCCATGTTTAATATTCAGTAATGATTTTATCATGGAATACTGAGACCACATTGTTGAACTTTTCATTTTTAATTTAGTTGTCATTTCAAAAAAATAAGCTAGTAGCACATTTTTCGAATAGTTTGAAATGTTTTTATCATTGCACCATGTGAGAAATCTTTCGTAAGCATGATTATAAACTCTACTTGACTTAGTTGGAATTAAATCATTCGTAGCTGCCTTAGCAATGTCAACAAGGTCGGGCGGTGTACAGTTGGGTTCTGAATCCGACATAATATAATCTAAAAGAAAATTTCAGTACACCTTACTACAACAAACGAAATTTTGATGCTCAAGTACTTACCAAAAATGCGCAGTCCAATTGTTGCTTAAAATCACTTACAATATTTCTGACATTATAAAATATTATTGAACTGTCAAATTTGTTTTTGACTTGGCAATCACAAAACCAGTAACCACGGAAATGTAGTGCGCAGTTTTATAATTATTATTCTCTGAATTTACCAACTTCGTTGCAATCGTTTTGAATTTTTATTTAAATATTAATTAGTTCTATAGTCTGGATGCCGTTTGCGGAAAAAATAGCATGTTTCATTCGGAGCAAAAGCACTTTTTGTGGCTCGTCTGAAATTGTCAAATTGAATTGCCATCAAACATTCAGACTCGCCACAAAAAGTTATACTTTTACTCCTAATAAAACAATATACTATTATTTTTCATCCAATAAAACAAGTTTGAATGTTTTGTATACAAATCCAGCATGTATACAATATTATTATTTTGAGTTTCCATTAAAATTTTTAAGTCGTATCTCACAACGATATGGTTTATTTTTTTAACTATATATTAAATTTTCGTATAAGCAGCATATCAGTAGAATATATTCGCTCGCTTAACCAACAATAATTAAGTTTATTTAACAAGTAGATTAAATTTATCTACAATATGATATATATGTATAAACGTATACGCAAGTTGTTGTAAATCTATGCCAAATTTAATTTATCCTCTGTGACTTCATATAATTTATTAATTAAAGTAAATGTTTATTTAGTTTTCTATACTGTTAAAGATATATGTTTGCGTCACATGATCTGTATTCACAAAATGCTTTTTAAAAGTCCTTTAAATCATATAAATAATGAATTTTTAATTAACACGTTACCTACATTCAAAACGGCATTGACACATGAAAAACTCGTTTAAAGCAAATATTCAAAACATACCTACACACACTGAAATTGTACTCTGAACATACCACATAGTTTTTCGTAAAATGTATGCCAGTAGATATAAAAACTGTATAACTTGAAGTTAAGTACCAAATTATTTTCGGTTTTTTGAAATTTAAAAATTATAACAAACAAGAAAATGGCACTAAGGAGAAATCGAAAAAATGTCATATCTGGTAGGACTCGAACCTGCAACTTTACTTATAGCCAGTAACGCCTCTATCAACTTCAGTTACAGATGCATTAATAGTTAGTCGACTTTTTAATCGTCTTAAAATTAAACTTTGAATAAATGTTAATACATAAATTAGATAATATATGTTTTCGTTTTTTTAATGCGTATTCTTTACGTTGGGAGCTCATGTGATTCTGTGTTCTAAAGCGATAAAATTATTGTCTTTTTGTGAATGTGAAAGCAATGCGTTCATATAATTAGTTTATCGTAATATTTTTATATTTTTACAAACGATTTTCTGAATTGATCAATATGGTTTTAAAATTTTTAAAAACTTAATTTTAAATATAATTTTTATTAACTGGCTTATAAACTATATATATTTAATAATAGAATAGACTTTAATTATCACCAATTTGTCACCGATTGTTAGTTATGGTATGATTTCCAGAACATTATATTTACATTTAAACTATTATATACACGCAGAAAGCATGACACGATAAAATAGAATTATTTTGTTCTTCCATGCCTAACATTGGAAATTGTCCATGATTGTTACAATTTCTATTAACAATATCGAATTATTCCTATTATTGCGAGTTTGCAGAATAAATGAAATGTGGGTAGAAAATAAAATTTGTAATTGATAGATATTGTTCCTGAAAAGGTAATAACTTGATAATTTATAAAAGGAATACTTGAATGATTTGTTTAACTATATAATTATTTAAAATTTAATCAATTCAATATTTAATAGATATTTTAATTAAAAAAAATTATATAAGATATACTAAATAAGGAACTTTATGCAGCTCTTCCTGGGTTCTCAAGATTTTTTTGAAATAACCGTTTACTATATTCTTTAAGGTTTCACGTTTATAATAAAGGTACTATCATGTCTATTACTGTACTTGAACAAAATATATAAATAATATAATAAATTAACGAAAATAACAGAAAAATTATATATGGGTTCCGCGAGATAACTTTTATCTACTATTTCATTGCTTGGTTTTTATAAACCGCTTATACTTTGATAGTAATTATAAAATTTCAAGGAATAAGTATTAAAAACGCTTCTTTAAACATTTTTTGTCGTAGCTCGCTCGTTGTGCGAAAACAATATTGAATCTTGTATACAACTTCCAGGGATAAATGTAGATAAATTCAATTAAAAAATAAATAAAAATTTCACTTAATAATAACCCAGAAAATTTTGATTTTTTTTGTACTATTAAAATTCACTTTTTTCTTTAAAGTTTAATACTAGAAGCATATAAAAAGTTACCTTTAAATACTATAAGGATAACACCGCTCTTATGTTGAATGATTTAGTTCAGACCAAAGTTTTGATTATAAGTGTTCGTAAAAAAGTTACTGAAAATCTACTGACTTTTTACCTCACAAGTTTTGATATAAAAACCATACAATAAACTTCTTCTTCTTAGCAAGGTTACAGAAAGGGTGATACTCAGAAGATTATGGGAACAAGTAAATCAATTAAATATATTGCCAGAAGAGCAATTTGGATTCAGAAGAGAACATTCAACAGAACTACAAGTTCTAAGACTGGTAGAATATATCAGTGAAGGATTTAATAGAAAACAATCCACTGGAGCAGTGTTTCTAGATGTCAGCAAAGCATTCGATAGAGTGTGGCACGAAGGATTAATATACAAAATGACGGATATGGGGATTTCAAGAGCAATGACGAAGCTGGTAGCGTCATTCTTGGAAAACAGAGAATTCAGGATAAAGATGGGCCCAATAACATCTAGATATGCAAGAATAGAAGCAGGAGTTCCACAAGGAGCCGTGCTGTCCCCACTGCTGTATACAATATATACAGCAGACGTGCCTAAGACACCAAACACCATGTTGTCTTTATATGCTGATGACACTGCATTAGCAGCAAGAAGTACTCAACCAAGGTTGATCACCAGATATTTGCAAAGAGCAATGAATGAAATGGAAGAATGGTGCATACGATGGAAAATAGCGATAAATCAGGAAAAGACGAAAGCTATCCTGTTTAAAAAGAGACGCCACCACCCATATGAAAACATTACGATGGGAGAAGAAGAAATAAACTGGAACAGATCAGTAAAGTACCTTGGAGTCAACCTGGACCAAGGACTATGCTTCAAAGACCACGTAGACAGCGTAGTAAAGAAGTCAAAATACGCAAGAAGCAAATTAGTAGGACTTATTGGAAGAAGAAGCAAGTTAAACTTGCGAATAAAACTAAGACTGATCCAGACAATAATTATGCCCATCCTAACGTATGCATCGGTGGCATGGGGCCATGCTTGCAAAACTGCGATAGATAAAGTACAAAAACAACAAAATAGAAGTCTAAGGGAAGCGGTAAACGCACCATGGTACATAAGGAATAACACCTTATATCACGACTTAGAAATTAGAAAAATAACAGATACCATGAAAGAAAGAGCTAGGACGATCTTTGAAGGCACGAGGAACCATTTAAACCGTGACCTAAGAGAATTGACAGAATACGATCCAGATAATGGTCCATGGACACACAAGAGGCCAAAGATGCAGCTCCGGCAGCAGTAGAAAAAAATAGATGATAACATAGCGGCATTTGTGACGAAAAGAGTCACCGTGAAAGTAACGTTAACTGAAACCGCAAAAAAATACAACGGAAAGCACATAAAATAGAAAAGCACGCATAACAATAGCCAGACACCAGGAATATAGTGCACAGAGCACTGTCTTGGCAGAAGTAGATGAGGACCGCAGTTTCTCCCCAAGGCCAAAACGGGGTCCGAAACTGCTGAGGCCCCCTCGGAAGCGAGGGGGGGGGGGTGGTGGAATGGGAGGGCGAGAATGCCATTCAAACAACAAATATCGTTGTAATGAATGGCATTCTCATCATCTCGGGGCTCAAAGCGTGCGTGCGTACGTGCGTCTTACTAAACTTGTGTCACAAAGAGTCGGTAGAATTATTAATATACTTTAAAACAACCAAAGAAATTTTAAGTTCTTAATTTAAAGTTGGGGATTGGTTTAAAGCTTAATTGCCATTACTTGAAAGTAAAATTTGTTCGTATACTCAACCAGACAGTTTATTAGGAACATTAGTTTGATATTATGTATCATCAGACTCAAACGTATGATTTTTATATGTGTGAAATATTAACCAAATATTGTGCAATGATATGAAATCTGTACACAATTAAATAAAGATTTTTATTCCAAAAATCTGTTAAATAATTCATAAATGTTTAATTTCTATGAAAAATACTTTAATATTCAGCGTATTTCATTAAGGCAGGCTAGCGGTCATATCTTAGAAACAACTGGATATAGAAACCCTGCACAATGCATGATTGAGTCTAAAAATAAAATACCATTCGAAAATTTAATTATGAATAAAATAGAAGCTGATTGTATTAAAATTTTGATGAAGTAAGTAAACATAATTTTGAAATTAGAGAAAATGTATTTGTAGAACAATTTGATACAAAATATCAAATTAAAGGTTTATGAAATTACGACTGCAGCTTTTCCTGCCTTTCAGATTTACCTTTTATATTCATTGATTTTTATTTGCTAGCATAATTTTCCGGAATGTTTCATTTAAAGATAATTTCAATCTTAAATAATCACAATGAAACTAAATTTAACGGTTGGTTGAAATGTTTTGAAAGCAACACCTATTAACCAGTTGAGTAATCAAAATGTATACGCTATTTTAATATTTGTTTTTCCATTTTATTACTGATTTTGATTTGTCAATTCATTCTTTGTTTACAAGTCATTTGAAATTGACGTGTGAATAAAAATAAAAAAAAAACATATCGTGCAATGAAATTCTTTTCATTGGAAGGTTTATCAGCAACAGAAATGGTAAAAGTGTTAAATGAATCTGCTCTTTGATTTCCAACTGTGCATCGTTGAGTTTTAGAATTTTAACGTGGTGGTAGAAGCGTCGAAGATGAACCAAGTAGTAGACGTCCACCAGAAATCATTGAGCAAGTTTATGATATTGTTTGTAAGCGTAAAATTGCTAATACCATAGATATCTGAGAAAAATGAGTACTCCATATAGTACACGAAGAATTATATATTAAAAAGCTGATCAAATTAAACAAAAACTAAAATTTCTGGAGAGTTTTAAGCAGAATAAACTGATTTTGTGCATCGTTTAGATGAGACTTGCATCTACCTATACTGAAACAAGAACGTTTACATTGGACTCAAGCTGGTTGTTCTGCTGACAAAAGGTGAAAATAGAACGATCGGTTTTTTGGGATGCAAAAGGTGTTTTCTTGATTAATTATTTTAAAAAGGTAAAACAATTAACCCTGTAAATTATTGCAACCTTTTGGACCAGTTGAATAAATCAATTGGTGAAAAAAGACCTGGTTTACATTTTTCATCAAGACAATGCGCGTGTTTATTTACACAAGTCTGTTGACGATGGCAAAATTATACGAATTAAATTACAAATTGCTTGAACACCCACCGTGGCTCTCTCAGATTATTACCTCTTAAGAAACTTGAAACAATTCCTTCGCGGAAAGCGTTTTTCGTCGAATGCAGAAGCTATTGCAGCCGTGAAATAATATTTTGCAGATATTCCGAAAAAAACATTATAGAGATGGTATAAAATTACTGGAGGATCATTGGAATAAGTGTGTTCAACCTGAGGAAGATTATATTAAATAAAAAAACAATTTCATTAAAACCATACACGTTTTTTCATTTTGGCTTTCAAAATTTTTCAACTAACACATACAGATTAGGGCTTGTTATATTGTATCTTTGTTATATGGCATTGTGTTCAATATAAAAATTAGGTACTCCAAGTATGTGGATATCATTAATTTGATAGAAAAATAATCATCAAAACCTTAAGTGCGCTAATTATTAGTTTATACACATAAAATTATTTTTTAAATAGATAAATCTATTGATTAAAGTAGGTTACCTATAATGTAAATTTTGAAGAGATTTGATAAGTAAAATACGTGAACTTAATCTCATTAGATTATTATAATTGAATTAATAAACACTTCATTCATCGATAATTTTAACTAATAAGAAAAAACTTACTAACTACTTTGTGTTCAGAGTTGCTTTTTTAATAATTTAGTCGAATAAAAGACCCTAAAACAACTAATAAATACTAATTCAGACAGCTGTTTCTATTTATGAACATCAGCTCATTAAAAATTAAAGATTCAAACCAAAAATTTTAATAACAATAGGTATTCTCCTTGAAATTTAATACACGAAGAAAAAGGATTAGATAGACCCTTTTAACCTTTCGCTTTTAAAGATTAATCCATTTCAACGTATTCTATGCAGTAAAGGGTTGAGTATGCATAGAAAATCATTTGAATCGTTTATACATTAGTCAGATTGTTTAACAGGATTGTACTTTTGCTTAAATGCCCTTAAATAGAATTAAGAATTAAAGTTATTAAAAAAAAAATTATAAAAAAAATTATTGAAACTTGTAATAACTAAAACGTAAGAAGTATATGAACTTTTTTTAACAGTATTTTGATTAAAAATAAAGATCAATAACTTTTGATCTATGAATTATGAGATGGACTCAAATGAACTTTCAGAATTCAAAGTTTAAAAATGACAGTTACTTCCGGGTTAAAAAAAACAAAATTAATATACTAATATCTTTTAAAAAATAATTTTTTGTATATAAACTATACATGATAAATATCTTTTTTTTTTTTAAGTAACCTTTTTCGCTAGCAATTTCCACAGGTAAACCAGGTAATCCAATTTTTGTTAATAAAAAATTAACTCAAAGAAAAAAAATTCAACTGTGGTTCATATCACTCTAAACCAATAAAAATCGGCACATAAATTAACATACACTTTGATCACATTTATTCGGGTTCACTTGGTTTTTATTTATTTACCAACCAACCACGATTGAGTGAATCGAGCGCGCGAGATCGTCTTTTCAAACTCAAAGGCCTTTCGGAACTCGGCACGTTCGCGACATACTATGATGCACTGGATACCTCTCGATTCCGGGAGCTAAACTGCGTACGAAATCGGACGACGAAGCGCGAATAAAAGCGACTAAAACAACAAAAAACAATGTTTAATTCATTGTTATTGGTACCATAATTAGATCAAGGTATATAATTAGGTCTCTACTCTTATATAAGCTCCCTATGTGTATAATACTTCCAGATTTTGAACCGAAAATGTATATGTTTCTGTAGAAGTGTCAGTGTTAAAAATGCTTTTTTAAGCATTAAACAAATTATTTATAGGGTTGTAACAATGTAATAAAGATGATTTATAGTTTTAATAAGAAAATATTATGTTATTTCGATTCTTCGTTTAATTCAATATAAAAAATATTCTTAATTTACTGTTAACCAGTATTATAAAAAATCTAATAAAGATTGTTGAGCAACATACGAGGTCTGTCGCAAAGTAAACTGGACAATGAAAATAAATTAAATTTTTTTTGGGAGAATGAAATTTAAAACTGCTACAATAAACGAAAAATATGATTCTTCCTAACATCTATTAGCAAGTAGTAATACTACTATTTTTTTAATTGACATAGCAGCACTAAGTTCATTGGCTTTAATTTTAACAAAAAAAATCATATCAGTTGGTTTTTTTATGAAATTTTCACTTATAAAATGGAAATAAGCATTTGTATAAAGTCGAATATTCTTTAAGAATGAAAAAAACTTTTGCAGAACCATTTATGGATTAATTGAAAAGTGCTAGTAGAGAATACCATGTCAAAATCTCCAAAAAAAGTGAAAGACCATGTGCGTTTACTACACAGAGGTCACAGATATTGGTGAGAAAAACAAAAAATCAGCTTGGAGTAGACTGACTCGTCAATACAGATGTTCCAAGAGACGAAATCGTTGAAATTGAGGAGGAATAGTTTTAAATATCCAAACAGACTTATATTCTTAACTGCCTTTCCAAACTGCTTCACTTTGTCCACTCATATCATGCTAATGACGATATCAAGTTTTGGTCAGACCTAGCACCATGCCATTATGTACACATAACTCATATACAAAAGATTCTCAAAACTGGCTTCAAAAACACAATCTTTTGTTCTCTAAAACGATCATTTTACAAACTTGCCCAATAGAAGATTTTTGAGCTTTTGAAAAGGTATATTATGGGTGTTGTAATACTCAAGAAGAAAAACAATAAAGATGGAGAATTTACGAAAAAACTAAAAGAATTGATCTATAAAGTATAGTATCTTCTTCTTTATAAACCATAGTTTCCTCACTGCTGGATATAGGCTTCTTTAACATTTATCATGTGCTTTTTATGTCCAGTTTTTTCCTCTTTTCAAGTTTTCGGTCCATATTTTCATTGGCACCCAGCCTTTATTCTAGTCTTTCTTATAATCTTTTCGTTTCTTACGTGATCTACCAAACTGACACCCAGCATTTGTATCTCCATAGCTCGTTGCGTTCCTTTTTAGGTTCATAGGGACATGTCTCTTAAGTATAAATACTTACTCTTTTTTTTACTTTTGTCTCAACCGTTTTAAGTCCTCATATAATTTAACTATCATTACTGATGTTTCATATATAGACTTGAGGAGTCCTGTATATCTTGGGTCTATCCTGGCGTTATCTAAGGAATGCAAAATTCCACTGAATCGAAAGCTTTCTTGAAATCGACAAATCCTAGCTGTATTAATGATAATTAGGTAACATTTACTTCATATCATCATTAAAAACATTCAATAAATATTTTGTGCCCAAATTTTAGGAAATAGAAGCAATTAAAAAATCATTATCTATCCATCATATTTAATACACATGTTAATATTTAAAACTTATTGATTACATTATCTATGTATAAATTATTAATAACCATCCTTTTCATCAAATTATAATAGCCTCCAAATGAGCAAGACTTTGATTTATTTATTTTCCATGACTCATACAGGTTAACCGTAAATTGTGTGAAATATTCGTACTTTGACAGCATTCATACAAAACTCCATTGCAAATTCAAAAGATTTCCGTGAATTCCATTTGCTTATTTATTTTATTAACAAAGTTAGATATATGTATATGAAGGAAGAAATCTAATTAAAAAGACAAAGTAATGTGTAAATATTTTACGTTACGTATTTTACAGAATTCTATAAAGTTAATTAAACTAACTTTCAACAAACTTTGTTATAATTTAATTTTTCTGATTCAAAACAGATGTTAAATTGCATTTAAAAAATTTTAATTAATAAAATAATTTAATTAGGAAAATGAAATTAACAAACAATATTAAAAAGAGATGTATAAATGGTATTTCAGATAAGTATCTAAATTTGAGTACGTAAATGTTAAAGTGTAAAAATAAAATCCTATAATCGATAAATTGATATTGAAATCATTCAAAGTTAACACAAGAAGTTTTTTATAAACAAAATTAAACAAACACAGTATCGAATTGAAGAAAATAGCAAAAAGCGATTTTGGCAAACGCTCATTTTATTAAAAAGTCGTTGAAACTCACTTCGGCTTTTGAATATGACTTTTTAGTGTTATACACTGAACTGGTTATAGCTAACAAAAGTTCTTTTGATGTATCCAATTTTTCTAATGAAAAGTTTCAAGTATTTAACTTTATCTAGAATTATATCCATAAAAGTTTCTTAAATCTAGCAAGAGAATGACACTTAAAGATGCTCTTATAACTTAATTTTTTACGTCAGAAAAATTCGATACACGAGGTCTGGCTATTAATTAACAAGACTGGCTACGAAAAAGTGTTTTATAATAAAAATTATTCTACATTTGAATGCTTCCGTTCAATATATCTCCATCCGCTCGTCACACACCTTTCCATACGTTTTTTCATTGATCAAAGCAGTACTGGAAGTCTTGATAAGGGGCTTTAGGAGCTCTGCCGTTTTTTGCTTTACCACTTTTATGGACTTAAATCGGGTCGCTTACAAAGCAAAAGTCGCACTTTGCAAATCTGGCGAGTACAGGGCGTGTTCGAGTAATGGAATGCGTTTATCGGCCAAATACAGACAGAGGAAATCTGAGCACACGGACGAGCTTTTGTTCAGAAGTCAGGTGTTTTGGCACCAACTTAGCACAGACAGTGGATGGTATGGTTTGGATGGATTTAGCATTAGACGTCGGCACCATTCGGTGTTCGTTTCCTGATTTCTGGTTGTTCCGTTGTTTCCTGGGTCCTGGTGTTCTTGTAACGTGCTTAAACCGTCAAATCGTGTGTGTTGGAGTGTAGCCCACGTGGTACAATGTAGGTTTGGAAGATTCATGTTGAGGCGTATCTCCTCTGGCGTGAGGCCTCCCATTTGTTAAGGCCAAAGGGAACCACAGAAACCTTCGCCAAGTTCTATTTTTTGTTGTGTATCCTGTTATCCAATGTCTACCTATAGAAGAGGGAGGTTTTCTCTAGGAGGTTTTTAAGTTCTGCAGGAAGGTCCTTGTCTAGGATTTGGAGCAGTTTTTTTTATAACTTTCTTTAACATTGTTCTTATTTTTTTACAGTTTTGCTAGTTTTTCCTGTTTTTTAATTTTTTTTTTTTCGATTTTTTTTGTCGCCACGTTTTTATTCTCCTATAAAATCAGTAATAAAATCATTGAGATCAATTGAAAAAACGAGATAAAATCGTAAAAATGAGAAAAAACGGAAATTGAAAAAAAAATCATCAATTGTTAGGTAAAACGAAGTTTGCCGGGTCAGCTTGTTTACACTTAATTAATTTCCAATTAAATTATAAATTTTCAAGAAAGCGAACTCATACAATTTAGTGGATTTAAGGTAATTTAAGGTTTAAATTAAAAATCCAGATAACTCGAGGTATTTCCAACTATATAGATATTTTTACTTTCATTAGAAAGATACGGTTCATAGTAAAACGTCTCATGGGATTTAATTATGTCGGTACAGTGAACTTTGCATGCCTTTTAATAAACTAACCATAAGAGTTTACGAAAAAGGAAATGACTATCTCATGTGTATCGTAAACGGCCAGACCAGGGACATACCTTGACCACATAATAACCAACAGTTTCTTACAATACATGTCATGTATCGACAACGAGATAAAGATATTTTTATATCTTGTTATGAACAACTATTTAGGAGTTTTTTTTTAATTTAAATTTATGTTTGACTTGGCACTGATTCGACAAGAATTTGTTGTACTTGTGTCTATTTTTAAATCTACAGGACTTTTTTTGGATGACTAACAAGCAAAAATTTAAAATTAAAGACAGAAAATTTTGTAATTGTTTAATATTTTAAGCAGAAGTATATTTATTCGTGTAATGGGCTAGAAGGATTGACGAATAGACAGAAAACTCTAAGAAACGATGTAATAGTATATTACTTTACGAGTGGAGTAAATTGCATATTACAGCGAGTGTGTTTGGCCCATGAGCGAGCTTGCGAGCGAAGGGGCTAAAGAAACGAGCTAAATATGCAATTTGTTCTTCGAGTGAAGTACTATGCTTTACCCACGACTTACCACATGGTTTTTTATAAAACTAAAAATAACAAATATAAAATTTAAATTTTGGCATAAGTTGTCAAAAATATTTGATTTCGCAGACGGTCCTGTCTGAGAAATCTCAAATGTTAGTTTAATTTAATGAAAACTGTAGGTAACCAGCATAATAATACAGGTTTCTATTTACTTACTTCACTAGTTTAGTAAATGAAACTATAACACAACTCCTCAATAATTTGACACTTACTGACAGACTTATAGATTAAATAATACGCAATTTACTTATGAGTCGTGGGTAAAAAGTAAATAGATGTTGTGGGCATCAGGTTCCCCAATGTATTCGATTTTAGTGACTCAAAAAAATCCCCGAGTAACAAAATTAAACACATTTCTGACAGGAATTACCGACTTATAGTTTTTGGAACGAAGTTCCCTTTCGGGCGTTACGAACAGTTACGACTGACGCTAGGAGCTAGCCAAAAAAAAATTCATACCAAAATTTGTCACGACACGACACGACATACGCATGTTGTCTCTCTCTCTCTCTCTCTCTCTTAGATAGATATACCTATCTTTATTTAAATAGGAAACCCTAATATAATAAATACTAATAAAAGTACAATTAAAAAGACACTAATTTAAATTAAAAGAAAATACTGTAGAAAAAAATAAGTACCTATAATAGTATTATATTGTATTTTATCCTGTTTTTATAAATCAATAAATTCATAAACATTTCAAAAAAAGTTCTTAACTTGACTAGTTAGGTACCTACGTCAAATTACCTTAACTGTCAGTTACTGTCAAATATTTTAATTTTAAAATTTTGTATTAAATTGTTAATTCCTGTTTTAAATTAAATTGAAATAAAAAGTAATTCTAGGTAGATGTATATCCTCTAATCTTCTGGTATTGTATAAATGGACACTTTTGTTAAAAGAAACGAACTGTTGAAAATAATGGATTTACTTTTTTTTCTATTTTGCTTTGAACAGTGTAGTAGTGTCGCGACTTTGTTGAGTTTATACAGGTTTTTTGTAGATAATAAATATTAAAATAATAGAAAATAAAAACAATAATGTATCCTGACAGTGTTTCTGCACAAGTTCCGGATATTGCTGATAGAGTTAGGTAAGTAGAGATTTTATACAGACGATAATAAATGCTTATGTATGTACAAACTCTCTGTTGTGTTTACAAATTACAATTCCTTCACTAATTAATCGAAAGGAACTTCGTTCCATCCGGGTGTCCCTTGACACCTCTCACTTTTCTTTTTTTATTTAAAAATTGTTATAAATGCACTTCAACAATGCATCTTAATCCATTTTACTGCACGAGTTTCAACGGTACAATGCTTTATTTCCTCGACTACACTGCAACCTAATTAGGCTTATTGTACTTGTATTATATTGTACAGTAACTATATACCTACTCGAAGTTTATACTGCAAAATTTATCCGATAAAAATGTACAATATGAAGTGCTATTTTTTAACTAATAAAAAATTAAAACCATATAAAAAAATTAACTTACGTATTTTAAGTATCCATAAAAAAATCGAACTCACCTAAAACAAAAAGAAAATAGTTATTAATATAAATCATTTCGTGGTTGTTAACTGATCAGAGTTAATTTTTCAAATGGAAAACTGTTGTGTTGTGTTTTTAACAATTTCATTTATTTATTTTTCAGAGCACAGGAAGTGCTTAAAGTCTTTGAATATACTTGTTTTATAAAAGAATCAAGATTTACACAATCCCCTTGTATTCCCAAAGGCTTTCGAAAGAAAAGTTCAGATTTACCTAAATTACAAGATTCAAATACCTATAGAAAGGTTATTTGTAAACTTTCCAAGAAAGTACAAAATGTAGATAAATATAGCCTTATACAAATATGGATTTAATGTAGGTAGTAGAGGACATAACATATGAATATTTTCACATTGCGTGTACAAGGAAAATGTTTTTACATAGAACATATATTTAAATTATTTGTACCGTATATGTTATTTTTAAATAAAAAACAATTTAACGACCCTCGTTTCAAAACCAGACTTATATGATAACAATCACTATCTGTTTTTTATATCAAAAGTTGTGTAAAAATTATAAAAAATGTAAATGTAACGTCAACATGTCTTTTATATAAAACCTTACTTTAAATATAAAAAAAAATTGTAACATAGCGGATAAAATATTCACCGATAACAAAATTAAATTGGCTATTAATAGCTTTAAGGCACTACAAATCTATTATAATCTCATACTTAACAAGAATATTCTAGATGAGTTTTATTTTGGTTAAAGGTTAAACTCTTTTTCATTCCCAGTTTTATGCTAGCTTCAAATATGCTATTTATACGTCGTTGTCTTATTGGTTTGTGTCAATTTTGTTATATCTCGCAATATTCAGATATGTAAACTTTAATTGTTTCAGATAAGAGTACAATAGGAAGAGATTTATTTGAATTAAAAATTTGAATAGATCAAACCTTTTATATAATTATCTTTTTATTGTAATTAATCTTTTTAAACAAAACGACGACCAATGAGAATTATTACGATTGTAATATTTACGTACCTATATTTGACGTATAATCAATTTTATACGTATAAGTATAATAAAAGAAAGAAAAAAACATTTTTTACAGTCGTTTTACGTTCGATTTCCGTCAATCGGAAATAATGCTGGAAGCAATTGTATCATCTATAAATTGCTTTTATCTGTCGTGTTGCGTTATAAATTATGTAGCTTAGTCGATTTAATTGAAAAAATGTTACATTTGTAAATAAAGTCAATCGACCAAATAGTAAAGTCTAAATTTATAAATGGATATTTTTTTAGATTATAAGTAAATCAAACTTAAAGTAAAAATTAAAATGTTCAGTTAACAGAATTAAATCCTAACAACAATGAAAATATCCTTACTCTAATTTAACTTTAAATTTCAAATATTACAATTATGTTAAAACTATCTGTTCCGGCAAACTTCGAATCATCTAACAATTAATGATTTTTTTTTAAACGCTACAACAACGATACTCGTTCGGACTCTACAGGGTACCAACATCACCGCCTAGAAGACCCTCCATACCCGCTGAAATACAGGGCTCCAAAAAATGTCAAGAATTCCGATGATCAAGATCCCCTTTCACACCCTAAGACTTCTCCAAACAGTAGACAGGGACCTTCCTGCAGAATTTGACGACCTCCTTGATGAAACCCCCTCTCTTACATGTAAACACCTTGTCAATTAATTATTAAGCATTTGATACAAATTAATTTGATTGATATAAACTTCAACACTGTTTATTTTTTCTGTCATACACACTGTATAAACATTTTTAATTGAACGGTCGATTAATCTGTTCGCATTTATTGCAAGATTTACTTTTTAAATAAATTAACCAGTTCGTGTCAAAATGGAAAATAAAATTAAAAAGTTAATTTAACAGTTTAATCCAATGGACACTGCAGGGTTAAATTAATTAAAGGTTTTCAAAATTAAACCGCCCATACGTAAATATTTAATGCAAAGAGATAAACTAATCAAAAGTTTCCTAACCACTAAATAAATCCAGTTAGAGAATGTAATGCAAAAAGGAATTGTGAAAATCGATTGCCATGATTAACGTTAACAATAAAAAGAATTAACTTAATTACCGCAAAGGGACAGTTTAAAGCAAAGAAGAGTATACCGCGTGTGAAAATAGATAATTGCAAATATGAGGTCTGGCTATTAAATAACCATTCATAAAAACGGGTACAGTTTAAAATCAATTTAATACTGGAAATTGTTGATTGTATTAAAAAGTAATTCAAACACCGAAGTCATGCGCCTCATCCAGCTTCGAATGTATAAAAATGAATAGTTAGGGTTTTGGAGGAGTTTACAGCTATTACAAGGTCTGACTATTAAATAACGAGACTGGCTACGAAAAAAAGGTTTTATTAAAAACATTATTCTGCATTCGAATGATTCCCTTCAATATACTCCCCTCGCCTTACACACCTTTCCAAACGTTTTTTCCATTGATCAAGGCAGTGCTGGAAGTCTTCTTTGGTGAGGGCCTTTAGGAGCTCGGCCGCTTTTTGCTTTACCGCTTCCATCGACTCAAATCGGGTCCCGTTCAAAGCAGATTTTATCTTCGGAAACAAAAAAAGACGCCTGGTGCCAAATCTGGCGAGTACAGTTCGTATTCGAGCACTGGAGTGCGTTTATTGGACAAATACTAATTCACAGATAGCGCGTTGTCGTAGTGGATTCTGCACTACGAACCCCACCCCTCTAGGCGCGCAGTCATGTTATTAAATAGTCAAACCTGCTAAAGCTTGTTTTTAGTATAATTAACCATTTGTTGAACCGTTACAAAATATAACCGTATTAAACAATACACATTTATTTAAGCAAATTATGTGGTTATTTTAAATAAACATTATTCAAGCAATAAATTAATTTATTCAGACCAATTTACACATAATTGTTACCCTGATTTAAATTATTTCAAAATCTGCAAGTCTGTGGGACTTTGAGTTTAGTTATTAATTTGTTTGAACCTTGGTATAAATGTTACGTTTATAGAGAATTGGGTAACTAATTAAAGCGGATTTGTATTAAACTTTCAAGTCAACTGATTTACGCGTGATGAAAACTTTCTAGAATTTAATGAATTTAATTTTCTAATTGTTAAACATTCTAATTAAATCAATGTATAACGTGTTCTCCTAAATTTTATAAACAAAACTTTATCATGAACTTCTGTGTTTACTATGATTTTGACATTTCTGACACCGCTAATATACAATTTCGTTCGAAGACCTAGCCAACGACGCAAGCGTTGCACCACAACAATTTTATAATTAATTGTAAGTACACGAAATCGCACATTGACATTTTCGCATCTTAAAAATGAGTTTTTTAATGGAAGACAAGTAAATGTTAGTTCAAATACGGTCAGAAGAGGATCAAAAGAATCAATTTTAAAGCCAAGGCGCACTGCAATAGTTCCTCGTCTTCTCCAAAATCACAAATCCCGTAGATTAGAATTTGCCCGAACACACATTCGGTGAAATATGGAAAAATAGAAAAATGTACTGTTCATGGATAAGACTCGAATTCAATTATGAAAGCCAGATGGACGAAATCATGTCTACAGAAGAGTTGGGGAACGGAATGCCAGCTACAATCTCATGCATAATGTTAGTTTTGGAGTTGGTGATGTACTGCTTTGGGGAGAAATTCGTTGGAAGATCCGCACCGAAGTAGTGGAAGTGGTTGGACGAATGACTGATGACTTTTATATCGAAAACATTCTTCAAGATACTGTATCGTATACCAAAGGTTTATATTAATACACGACCACATACCATTGGCATGATCAAAAGTAACACTTTTTGCAGTTTTATGTTACGGTACGTTTACATGCTTGGGAAGTCTCGGAAAGCTTCCACACCCACAAGCATGTAAAGGAGGTGTTTGGCTTGGCTTTCATGAGATAGGAAGAGCTTGTTGCCAATCCAGGCATTGAAATGTTTGTGAACTCTTGAAGCCAACAGAGCAATTTGCGGCCAGATTTAAAAATCTTTGGATATGTAAAGTCCGGTTTTTGTATAAGAAAGTCGGCTTTACTCAAAATCAATATAAAGATTTTTATGATTGTAATATTTACTTTAATACACACACCACATCTATATTGATTTTAACAAAAGTGTCCTTTATTTCAATCAAATTTCTCATAGTTAAATTTTGGTGGTGACATCCAAATATAGACATTTATAATTCAAGTTATAACTATCTATTTAGTTCTATATAAATTTCCATTGAAGGAAAATGATCGAAATTTCCATGCGAAGAACGGGAGCTGTTAAGAAAAGAACCGAGCGAACAGATTAGGATTCCCCGTTTGAAGTTGAATGAAATCGATGTTTTAGTCTCGAAGCTTTCGATTTAAACGTTTTGGTGTGGATATAATATGTTTGACGTAATATTTACATCCGAAATACGAAGTGAGAAAAGTTATTTTGGGCTTTTGGCAGGATAAACTTTATCTACAGAAATAATTATTAAAGTTTTTGACACAGATAACTCTATATTGATATTGGTCTAGCTTTAATTGGGTTTCTTTTTGACAGCTTGATAAGTTTATTAATTACTCAACTGATTAAGAATAAAGACACAAAAAGTATTAACTAGAAGAAGAATAGGTAAATGGAATGGAGTTTTACTATAAATCAATTTGTGTTAATTAAAAGTTCAATTAATCTTAATATATATAAATTACGTGTCACGTTGTTTGTCCGCGATGGACTTCTAAACTACTGAAACGATTTCAATGAAATTTTGTAGATATGTGTTGTTTGTTCTAACTTAAAAGATAGGATAGTTTTTATCTAGATTAATTAAGCGTATTTATCGATTTTTAATCAAAAATAATGAAGGTTGTTTGAAGTATTAACGGATTTTTAATTTTTGACATCTGTCATGCTCACTAAGGAAAAGAAGAAGAAGAATTGACAAATATTCAATAAAATCGCAATTTTTTATAAAAATATCGATTAATTTGTGTTTATAATCGATTAATTACGCGTATTTATCGACTTTTATCGAAAATATTGAAGGATGTTTAAAATATAAGCAGATTTATAATTTTTGACAGATTGATCTCTCATTTGTATAATTTTTGAAATCTGCGTAAATATCGAACATCATTTGATATTTTTTGAAAAAAATTGCATTTTTGACAAATTTTAACAGTTTTTTATTCAAATTTATTCATATTTTTATCAAAAATAGATTTTTTTTAAAAATTAGCAACTTTTTCTATAACGTTCAAGGCCACTTTTGACAGAATATCTATTTTATGATATAATTCGCATAAAATCGAAATTTTCAAGAAAATATCGATTAATTTGTCATGATAATCGATTAATAAAGCTTATTTATCGATTTTTAACCGAAAATAATAAAGGATGTTTGAAATATTAACAGATTTTTAAATTTTGACATCTGTCATGCTCACTGAGAAAAAGAAGAAGAATTGTCAAATATTAAACAAAATTGCAATTTTGATAAAAATATCGATTAATTTGTGTTTAAAACCGATTAATTAAGCTTATTTATGGATTTTTAATCGAAAATAATGAAGGATATTTGAAATATTAACAGATTTTTAATTTTTGACATTTGTCATGCTCACTAAGAAAAAGAAGAAGAATTGTCAGATATTTAATAAAATCGTAATTTTTTAAGAAAATATCGATTAATTTTTGTTTATAATCGATTAATTAAGCTTATTTATCGATTTTTATACAATTTTCCTGTTACAATCATATTTTTAGGTCGTGCAAGTATGCAATAGATGACACTGTTTATATTTAATATTTTATCGATAAAAAAACAGGGAAATTAATGTAGAAAAAATGTAAAAATTGTAAAAAAGAAAATGAGAAAAAAATTATTTATTGTTAGCTTAAAACCCTTAACATGATTAGACTAAAAACGAACGTATGTGAGCCCTATCAGGGTGAAATATGATCTGTTTAAACCCATTTGAGTCTGGTAGTGCCTACATACCTACGTTTATTTCCAGACTAATCAAATTTTAGTTTTTCATACATATTCTCAAATCTAGTTAAAAGATTTTTTGTCATAAAATTCTATTTTAGTGAGTTGATTATCATTTAAAGGTTTATGATCTACGCTAATTTAAAAATGGTTTTTATCAAATTTAAAACCTACCCGTAAGTGCTATTGGCAGCAAAAAATGCATCGTGACACGAAACTGCAATTTTAATGCTGCATTTGGACCTTTATGACTGCGACTACTACTACGTTTACTTATTAAATTCTAATTTCAATTGCGATCTCGTACCGTTTTATTCTCTGACATACAAAGCGTTCATATTAAAAATTTTAATAATTAAAAAACATCCTACTATTGTTGACATTTCAAATACTATTAGTTAAATAAATAAATATTGCTCTGTAAAGTGCTTACAGGTTAATAAGGACTATATCTCTGAAATTCGACTTACGGGATATCTTGGGTTTCTAAGGATCGGAGAAACCCAATCCATGAAGATGCCTACCGACAATATGTTTCCAAAAAAAGATTTCGAGTGTGCGTTAACATAAAACTTACAAAAGCAGCCCTCAATTATTGGTCTAAAACACCAAAAGGAGTAAGTATATGGGTTTACAGGTACTAATTTTAGGCTATTGATGGTCCCAGGAAACACTCTTTCGATCTTTCAAGCAGGGCTATTAACAATAGACTGTTGTATTAAAGAGTGTATCAAAAATCACGTTACTTCAACCAATTGCCTCTGACATCCAAGCTGCTCTGAAGGCTCTACAATCTAAGGCGTTCAAGCCCAAACCAACCTGAAACTGCAAACAGTTTTAAGGCATCTTAACACAACACAGTAACTTTGCAAAGAAGAAGCTAACCTTCTTTCATCGAACCTGAACCTTTCTGTATCATTTCAAAAAGCCACATTATCGATGAAATTGTTAATTGGGAAAAAGAGCTAAGTGCAGCCTACTGGAAAGAGAATATAATTCAAAGACAAGCAAAAAGGTTAATACGGCTTTCACTGCAAAACTCTAAATAACTTTTAGAGCTGGAAATGGCTGAAGAAATCTGTAAAGGGGCGGGAACAGGTCTTCTTAGACTATGATCATCGTAGCAAATAATAATAGAATTTTTTAAAAGCAAGCTCCTATAGGTGTAGATTTTTAGGTTGCAGTGTAGTAGGGTCCCTTGGGACAATCTTCAATTTAGTATCTATTATTATAATTTTAAAAAAGCTTTTTTCTTAGTAACTAGTTTTTTGAATGTAACTAAGTTATTAACCTAAAAATAAATATTATTAAAAATTTAATTAATAAATGATTGTCAACTCAATATATTTCTAAAAAAGGACAATATATTAGTTGATCATAACTTTTTAATGAATGTAAACTCATTTAAAAACTTATAGTAGCGTTATTTCTGTTGGCTAGAATCCAATTTCATTTGATTTCGACATGAAACTGAATTTAATGATTATTGCAAAAAGAACTTGTTATAAAAAGAAATAGGGTATCGACTTTGATGGTAAAAACTGATATCATATATTTTTTCATTTTAATATAATGTTGTTGATGTGTTGTATATATTCACTTTTTTGTATTATAGCATTAAAGTAAAGGTTCTATCAATTCTTTTTTTAAAATGTCAATCTAATTTTATTCCCTCCATAAATATGTTCTACATTAAGCTTTAAATTTCGATTGACAAAAACCTATAATTTCAAGAAATCGGTTTCTAGAAACTGATGATGTAGTAACAACAAGAGGAGTCAATCTGATATACCGATGGCCTAATGACTGAGAAAGGCGCTGGATCGAGTAGGTATATATAATAGGGGATACATGATACAAGTCCAATTAAGTCTAGGTGCGTATGCTAGAGTTTTTCAGGCTGAAGTAAAACTGGATAAAAGATTCCTAGACGATTTGGTATCAGAGACTCGCCATTTTAGAGGGGATCGGTAATAGTGTAGAGAGGCATAAATTCCATTGGAAGAAATGAGCTGGATGGTACTTTAACAGCAAATCGATAAATTTCCAATATTTTACAACCGAATGCCTTATGTCCAAAATTATGGTGAAGGTTTTATTTTCCAACAGGATAAGTTCGAAACTTTTTTAAAAAAAGTTATGGATTGACCATGCAATAGTCATGATTTAAATCACATAGGAGATTTGTATTGGAAAGACAAATGAGACAAAGAGAAATGCTAAATAACCTACAATAATTTACAGATGCTATAGTTGAAGAATGAGAACAGATAGCTCAACAAACAAATTTATTTATCAGTAGCATGCTACGTTGGTGTCTAGGCGGAATTAATGCAAGAACAGGTCATAATTTGTGAAAAAAAATATATTTTTATTCAATAATTTATTTGTGTCTTACCGAAAATTCTAAAAACATCAGGTTAACAGTTTGGTTTTATTTTTTGAACAAAGTTTTTCTTAATATCTCATCTGATGTAACTATTGTTTGTTGAAGATTATATTAGGGTATATGAAGGATCGGATATCAACAGATTAAGAAAATAGAAATCTTATAGAAAATGATTGAATTTCTGAAATATCCGACAACTGAAACTTGCCTGGAAATTTAATAAAGTTTTCTATTTTCCTATTTTCTACTACGTTTCAGAATAAAAATGTTTAAAACTGAAGTTTTAACGAGTGAGCGAGGTAAATTCGAATTTTATTGAAATTATTTTGTAAGTAGCTGTGATTGGTATAAAAGCAACTTGCAGGTTATTGTGTATTTTATATATAAATAAAATTAGAAATTTGTATGCATTTTACTATAAAAACTAGAGGTAGGTAAATCATGTACAAAAAGTATTCAACGTATCCAACTGAATTTATTATTTAATGGTAGGTTTACATGCTTGGCAAGTCTCGGCAAGCATCCACAAACACTTACGTGTAAAAGGGTTGTTTGGCTTGGCCAGTGTCGGTTTTTGAACACAGATCGAAGGAATCTTGCGTAACACACTAGCCCACTCGCGTAAATGGTTTTCAAGTGTTTGTGGATGCTTGCGAAGACTTCCCAAGCGTGTAAAACTACTATAAATATTATATAAAATATAAAATCGTCCGAATGACTCAAAAAATAATCAAAAAAAAGAGTGTGCGTGTAACCTTTACGCGCGATTGAAGTAAAACTTGTTGACGTACGTATCGGAAAATAAATATTTAATTACAATTCAATCATATTTATTGCCTATATACCTTACAAAAAATGAGATGTTATATTTATATTAGAAATAGGAATTTGAAAATTATCATTATTTTTTATATATGAAATAATAGGTTTATGAAAACTAAAATGTGAAACATAGATTTTACTCTCTAAATAACATTAATGTATTTGAAACCGTTTGAAAATTTTGAAAATTTAAGCTCCTCCCATAGCTGAAATCACACCGTTACTTCCATCAGAATCTTCCGTTAGAATCTAACGTTAGAGTTACCCCTAGTCGCGCCTAAAGAAGTTTTGCTTTAATAATAGGTAAACACTATTAAAAATATACACATATTACGTTTAGAATGTGTGATTTTGTAGCTGTATCTACCTTATTGTAATACAACACAACACAAGAGCCTTCGATAGTTAGATAACCATTTCATTTTGTAGCATTTTATAGCATATTCCATAAAATTTAAAATCCTGAGTTGAGTTTGTTTTCTTCAGTCCTACGAAGGATCTGTTATTGCTGGTAAAAGATCAGCCATCCTGACTAGTGATTTTATGGCCTTTATGGCTACCTAACCAAACCTAAAATAAGTATAAGCAAGTGTTAAAACATGTCGAATATTATTATTTTATGAACAAAAACGTGCAACATGCTTCTTTACTATCGTAATATGTATGTATGTATATAAACTTACTTAATCAAATCATAATAAATGTCGCTGTCTCGTCTTTTTTCATTTTTCTTCAAATCTTTCTGGCGCTTATAATATGCCTTTTGACGTTCACAATTTCTTTTTCTTTTTAGCTCTTAGCTCTTTAAACCTATAAAACGAAAATAGCTAGGTATAAATAATAGGTATAAATAATTAGGAATAAATAGTGTAATTACACACCAAAAATAAAATGTATGCATACAGAGTAGGTACTCACTGTTTTCATTCAATATTTTTTCATCACTTTCTTCATTAATAAATCCACTTTGTTTATTCATATTTAATACAAACACTTTATACACAAATTTAAATTATTTACGCAATGTATTTTGGTTGACAAGATAACAAGCTGTCAATTCATACAATTACAGATTTAATTTCATTTAATATAGTAGGCAGAATCGCATGAGCGCAGCCTGGATTATTTTCAGGGAGGTGCATCTGCATCTACACACTATTATGATCTAATATATATAGAATGTAGAATGATTTGGACAACAACCGCGACGCCTTTAGTTTTTATTCAAACAATAATTTAATAAAAAAATTAAAAAAATATATAATTTTCTGGTAAATTCAGGTATTTTCTTTCATAGCAGGGGGGTGCAAGCGCACCCTCTTGCACCCTGCTGCCGGCGCCCATGCAAAATCGTGTCAGTATTAGGTTTTGTTTCCGGTTTCTGTTATTAGAATGACGTCACGTCCGTTAGAATAACTTTTTTACTCCTAGTGTCGCTAAAGAAGTTTTACTTCAATTATTAAAAGAATTAATTAGATAATTTAATATCTACATTATAACACATCAACCCAACATTAAGTATTTTGTGATAAGAAACTTTTTGATTACCCCGTATAAGTATATAAAGTTCAATATAAAGCGAAAGTAGCGACTTGTAACGCTGACTGGTGAACTACTTACTGAACTAATGACGATGCAGTTGCCTGCTTTACTAGTTAAAGCGTATTTCAGCAGGATCGCTAGCAGGAAATACTTTAACAGTGGCTAATACTACAAAAGTAGGTTTTATAATATTTACTGTATTTGTTTTTACAAACTTAATATGTATATGTATTTTAGGCAATAAATTCACTTCATTTATTAGAGAATGATAGAATAATAATTAAATAGGATAAACTTTTCTTAAACACTTAGTTTCTTGCATAATAATAAACTTGGATATTGTTGTATAGATAGTCAATTTCATTTTCTATTGTCTCTATTTATATAGAGGTTATTATTAGCCTTTTTTTATAGAATTCCCGTCCATTAGCGCGTGAGCAACCCACGTTTCTTTACGTATAAGGTAGCAAAAACCGTTGCAACTACGAGAATAGATTTCTGAGAATCTGAGTTATGCAAAACGTGGTTACATCTGTTGCTATGCTAAATTTGCCTTCTAGTTTCTTTTTGGCGTATAGAAGCATCGGCCGGCCACTAACCGAAAATGAGAATATAATTAGGAGTTTAATCGAATTCTAGTGCTAATCTTATCTTATCTTTCTTGACAGAGAGGATGGTTAGATCGACTTCTTTAGGAATGTTTTTATTGGTTCGTTTGTGTTTTTATATGGCTAACGTGGATACAGTAGTAAATAACTTAAAGTATCCACTATAAAGCAATAGGTTAGGTAATAGTATATTGTAATACAAGTGTTACAATGACAGAGGTTTCGTAGTACGAGTTCAGTTTGTGAAACGAACCGCGAAGCGGTGAGTTTCGCAAAGAACGAGTACTACAAACCGTCATTGTAACTCGAGTGTTACATACTATTTTTTATAATGAACTTTTAAAAGTATAAAAAAAGTAAAATGAGTGGTTTTCGTAATATTTATTTATGTTGGCAATCTTGACAGTTTTGACACTTGTCAGTTTTAATGATTTTAAATTAGAATGTTTGTCAAATTTGTATAAAATATTCCGAATTTAGCAATAACGCTGATAATGTAGTTAATAATTTACTACAACATACTTCTTGATTTACTACCTGAACTCTTTCGTTGAAAATCAGTGCAGTGCAACCAATTATGTAAAACAAAAAGTTACCAAAAACAGTGTTACAATGAATCTATTTCGATACTGTTTTTAGTGTGGAAATAGAAACTTTGTGAACGTGAATTATAAAAAAACATTTATAGTTTTGTCCTAAGAATGCTGGTAATCATCATGTACGAGTTATCTAAGCAACCACAACTACAAATATTTCTTTGATAGATTTACCTTAAGAAAAGTAAAATCTAGCATTAAAAAAAGACTTTTGTCACTATGCCGTCACTTTTGAGGTGACCAACTGGCCATACTCGAAATAAAGAAGAGTTTTCATATCTAATTTGTAACCTTGTACCAGCAAATTTGTACGGCATTATTAAAAAATAGAAAAACGTAGAATAAGAACATATAAGGTGAAAACGCAGTACATTTTATTATCTTCGAAAGTTTCGTGGTATTTTACAAAAACCCAAAATTCTGTAGCTTTCCAGATCATTTTTGTTAGCGTTAACTTCGAAATTAACAATATGCCGTACATTTCATCAAAAAATACCCTCTCTTTCATTGGGAAATTCGGTGTGGTGAGTTGTTCCACCTAAAATAATTTTTTGATGCTACCCTTAATTTTTTAAGAGATCTCCAGTGGGCTAAATGACTCCTCAAAATTTCGTCCTGGCATCGAGCTTTGATGGCTCATACAACCGTAACAGTACATCAATATTACGACTACTTATTAGGTAAGAAATCAACAATAAATAAAAAATATTTAATAAGAATGATATTTGAGGATATAAAATATTCATAAGTTTACTGCTTTCAAGCGCGTATGAACTATCAAGAGAAAATTTACATTTAGTGTACGTGCTCCCATCTGGTAGCGAAGTTTACCATTCGCGAAAATCGATTTCAATTACATGACAGTGCTGCTACACTGTTTGACGACGTCCTGTAATTGAATGAGTTTTGCAGTGAAATCGCTTGTTGGGAAAAATCTGTAATGCAGGAAAATCTGTCTAACAAAATGAAAATTGTCTCTATCTAGATTGAAGGGGAAATGAATGACTGAAATTACAGGAAATACCTTTAAAAGATAGAATTTTAAATATTTAATATATAAATAGAAAATATAAGATCGACGTATCCAATTTTTCTACGCGAGGGCAATAAAATATGTTAACCAAGAATAAAAAGTGCTCGTAAAGGTAAACTACCTTTAAGGAAGTCTGAATTTTGAAGGTAGGGAAATATCAGTGATATTGAACTTGGCATGTAGAGCTATAAAAAGGTCGAAAAAATAAGTATAAAGATCAAAGAAAAACAGAATTGAAATTATTGAATGGGGATGTATATTTGCAATATAAACTGTTTCAAAAACAATTATAGTAAAAATACGGAACACGCATCGCAAAATTTATTGGTTTCTCCCTATACAAATTAGTCCTATTTAAACAGGATTCAAATCAATATTGATAAAATTTTGTATAATTGAATATTTAAATATTAATGAATATAACTATAGAGTGGAATAATTTTAATTACCAGACAATTAACCTAATGAAATATTAAATTTCGACAAATTTTCATACACGCAGATCTCGTGCCTCTTATGATGTCATCGAAAACTATATTCTCTCTCCTTTGGGAAATAGGGAAATGAAAGAGCAATTATAACCATTTCCGAACTAATAACATTCTAATATTGAGTCTACATTGATTCCAATTAACCAAACTTTGGAAGTACTTCGATGTAAATTGAAGAAGGACCGTTTAATAGAATATCAATTTATCTTATATACGAAAAATATTGTATCATTCTTACATTTTTTCACATTCCATAAAATTATTTCGAATACTTAGAGTAGGTACTATATATATTTATATTAACTTGTAAGTCTTGATTTTTGCTAATGACCATCATCTCTTTTTCATGTGTTTATTTTAAGGATCTGTTGATCTTTTGACTACAATTTTATCCAATAGTTTTTGTAATCCTTTTGTCGTACTTTTTCCATTTTTTTAAATGTGATGTTAATTATTATTAGTCCATAAAATACATAATATCGCCAATATTCTGTTCTTATATACTTTTTGTAATTTTACAACCTTTTCTTTAATATTTTCATTATTTCATGGTATCTTGTTGATATTCCATTCCTTCTTCATGTATTATTAATTTTTTTTTAAATTTGTAATTTCTATGGTAAACATGTTAAATTATTCCTTTTGATAAGTAATTGTTTTGTTATACCTATTCGGTATTCTGAAATGCTCCACACTAGATTGATTAGCATGTTATTGTCGCTTTATTTTATGCTCGCTCACCTCTTACAACTCCGGAATTTCCTTTTTCCGGAAAGCCAAGGCGATGATAGGTATCGCTATTTCTAAAACCATATTTAACATTCTTGTTAATTAAGATTCTGTCTTCTATTTCTTGTTTTCTAATTATTAATTTATTAATTTCCATGTAGCCTCTTGTAGTGTTAAATATAAAAAAAAATAGAAATATGCATAGAGTGTTGAGCGCACCTTGTACTTGGTGCCATTATCCTTATATCCTAATGCGCCAATAAAATCCTAATGTGTGTTTAACATGCGCAACGTGTTTGCTTTACATAAACACATCGGTCTGATGCGTTTTAAGTGTTTCATTGTCTTCACAAATGAGTTAATCAAATAATATTGTATTATCTGTTTGGTTTCAAATATCTAATCAAATATTTTTTATTTGCGATCCAGTTTAATAATACTGATTTAGAAAGTGTGACTTTAATCTAAGGTAATAAAACAGATCAAATTAGAATATTTGGAGGATTGTAGACCACAATAGTATATTACATACTCAGTGATGGATTTACGTGTGAGTCCGTGAGAACCGAGCCTAGGAAGGCATGATTGAGGAGCGGCAACATTTTTAATATGAGAGAAGAAAAAAACAATTTTCTTAATGTAAAGAAAAAGCCTAAACACCTTATGGAGTCTAATGGTAGGTTTACATGCTTGGAAAGCAAAGCAAGCTTAGCCAAATTTCTTTACTTTGAAACAGATCTTCTGAGACGGAAAACTTCATTCTTGTCGATAGAAAAATGGTATTTTTGCTAAGTATGTAGATCAAAATGTGTATAACACCCATGGATGACCAAAAAACGCGTTAGAAAAAATCAGTTCTTAATATTATGTAGATAAATAAATCAGTTCCTCAATTTCAATTTGACCTAATTTATTATATAAAAATACACAGCTCAGATTCCGAACATTTTCTTGTTCAATTTAGCATTTAGGTTCAAACAAAACGTTGTCTGTTGTTTATTTTTGTTCGGTTATACAATTTACATAAAGCTGGGAAATGAGGAATAGATGAAAAAATGCGATAGGTCAGTTATTTATATTTAAAGCTTGAAAAAAAGAGTATTATTAGTTTGAAAAAATAAATGTGATATTTCTTGAAGCTAATTATGATTTGTGCGATTTTTTTAATAATAATAATGCTTTATTGTCAGAAATTTTACAATTTGTCGAAAAAGCTAAAAAACATACAAAAAAGTACAAAAACCTTAAAATCTAACATATCACATAAACAAAATACAAAAAAAAATATTTATACAATTAAAGAAATTGAAAGTCATTAAAAAAAGAGAAAGAAGAAGAAAAGGAAAAAAGAAAAAGTTCCTTGAAGTAGTAAATTAGTATGTATTTAGAAGTATAAAATTATAATATGAAAAATTCATTTACTGTGTAAAAAGATCTCTCCAATAAGTGTGCCTTCAAAGCTCTACGGAATGCGGGAAAGAGTGTAATAGATTTGATATTGAAAGGCAGACGATTGTGCATCTTTTTGGCATTATACAATATAAAGTTTTTTATTAACTCTGATCGTGGGATTGGTAAACAAAGATCAAGCTCCCTGTTTCTAAGTGGATAGTTGTGGGAAGGCGTTTCAGGATTCGCTGAAGAGTGCTTGCGGACTAAGCAAACGGATTCAAAAATGAATAAAGAAGGAAGAATTAAAATTTGATATTTTTTAAAGTATTCCCCACAATGAGTTCTATTGTTTAATCTTAACATGTAACGGATAGCTCTCTTTTGAAGTTTGAAAATATGGTCAAATTGAGTCGCACAACACGTACCCCAGAATGGAATGGCGTAACGGAGATGCGACTCAAAAAGGGCGTAATAGGCTGTTGACAAGTTTAATTCCTTGGAAACTGATCTTAGCGCAAAACACACAGAACTTAATTTTTTTGACAATGCATTGAGGTGCAAATCCCATTTTAATGAGTTGTCAACAATGAGACCCAGGAACTTTACAGAATCAACGATTTCCACACTATTGTTATTAAGTTCAAAAGTTTGCAATGTACCTTTATATGATAAGATTTTAGTTTTAGAGAGATTGAGGCACAGAAAGTTAGAATTGCACCACGATTTAATAGTGACTAAGTCACGAGAAACGGTACTATAAAGGGATGTACTATCCGGGTTGCTCCAGGTAAAACTGGTATCATCAGCAAAGAGGCAGAGTTTACCACTAATATTTAGGTAGGCAATATCATTAATAAAGAGCAAAAATAAGATAGGACCTAGAACTGAACCTTCAGGCACCCCACAGTCAATTGGCTTACAGAAGGATGTTCTCACATCAACCCTTACCAGCTGACTTCTGTAGGTAAGATAAGATTTAAACCACTCGAGTGGTATTCCTCTAATCCAATAGTGTTGTAATTTGTTAATTAAGATGTTGTGGTTTACACAATCAAAGGCCTTAGAGAAGTCGCAGAAGATTGTTGCTGTAGAGTCCTGATTGTTAAGACTGGAGTAAACATTGTCAAAGAGCGAGAACATAGCATCATTGGTAGATTTATTGCCCAAGAAACCAAACTGTTGGGGCGTTAGTATTTTATATTTGCAAAGAAAAGATAGCAATCTTTTTTTAACCAATCTTTCAATAATCTTCGACAACGTGGGGAGAAGTGCTATTGGGCGATAGTTCGAAGCTTGATCTTTATCACCTCCTTTGTGCAAGGGAATAATTATCGCAGTCTTAAGGCAGCTTGGAAAGACTCCAAGTTGAAGTGACTTGTTAATCAAGTTAGTCAGATGGCTTAGGGTGTTTACCGGTAGATTTGAAAACATTTTCAGAGTAAGCCCATCCGTTCCAGCAGATGATTTGTTTTTAATTTCATTAATTGTGTTAGGAAGCTCGGCCAATGATACAGGTGAAATGAAGAAACTGTGTAAATTTTCGTTTCTGAGATAAGAAATGTTTATGTTTTTCTTTTATTATCAGTAATTCTATAACTAGAAGGATTCCAAGAAAATAATAATGTTTTTTTTTTTATATTTAACTAGATAATGAGTTGTAACAAAACTTTCGTTCAAGGTATTAAATAGCCTTTTTCTATTTTAACGATAAAATTTTTAGAAAGATTTTTATCTTGTTACACCAAAGGGTGTACACAAGTACACATATACACGTTTTCTTAAAAAACTTTATAAAAAAATAAAATTTAGACCTGTAACAGTTCTATAGAGATATTAGTAAATTATTGTATGTTCTAACAATTTTCGGCTTGAATAGAAACCCAACAGAATTTAGTTTAGAGATAACTTTATCAAATATTTACCCTCTTTGAACTTCGGGTCCAATAACCACGGTCCAACCTCGTCGTCTCCTTAAAACTCGATGTTCAAAAGCTGCAAAATCATCATGATGCTTTTTTTTATGCTGCGCAGCAGCCATTCTTAACACTTAATAAAACGAACACACAATTTAATAAAAACTACACAAATTACGATTACATTTATGCATTAAACACAAATTTAAATATTTTTTTTACTTAATGATCATTATTTTACAATACAATAATTATTAACAACTGTTCTACATTCTTATTAGATTGATTTACCGCATTAAATTAAGCGAAAAAAAAACTACACATGTAAACCGAAAAAATTCAAATCAGATACAATTTGTATTAAAAAAATTTTAATATGTTTTTCGTCGAGTTTATTCTGTGAACCCGAGTTTAAACTGGATTGAAATCGTATGAAAATAGAAATACACGTTTGTCGCCAGAGTCGAAGCGGCAAAAATAAACAGAAATATGTTTACAACAAAAGACACAAGAATATAGCCGCAAATAAACTACCTACAGTCAAATACTAAGTTCCATATCAGGACAGGGCTGATTTTATCTGTCAAATATAGGGTTGAATGGTATTTGTTGAAGTTGATATTTTGAGTGTTACAATGGGATCAAATAGAATATTGATAAAAACTAACTGGAATATGAAAATAATATTAAAAAGAATAAAATAAATAACAAAAACACAAAAAGCTTAAACATTTTTAAATAGTAATGACAAAATTACTAGATATCTATCTAATATAATATTATGGTGTCGAAACATGGTCTCTGAGAATACGAATATGAAGGCTTTCAAAATGTGAATCTATCAAAGGCTTTCGAAAATATCATGGACAGAACATATCTCTAATGAAACCGTCTTAAGAAGAATTGGGAGAGAAAGAAAACTTTTAACCAACATCAAGAAGCGTAAGACTAACTACTTACGCCTTTAAGATTTAAAAAAGAAAAAGTGCGCTTGGTTGAAAAATATTAGATACCCATTCGTTGTGAAAACCTTTTTTTGCCCTTTTCTTCGTGTCTAGAACCGTCTTTACGACATTACTTCGGGCAGGGCTAGGCAGGAGGGGAGAAAAATATTTTATGTACACCTGGTCTCTAGATGTTCAAGACCAGGTAGTGTCTGACTCCTCCATAAGAAGTAATCACTTAAAAAATTATAAAAATAGTACTTAAATTTTACGTCAAATGTAGGGTTTCGTTAATTTCATCCATTTTTAATTTTGAAATGATAGTAACTACTTTAAAAAAGATATTTGTTGTAGTCCATCACTTATTTGTTCTATGTTAAACTTTAACAAAATAATGTACAATCAAAGCAAGCAATTTCTTTACAAATTTGTGCCAAAATATACTATCTTTTGAGTACATCAAATCAGTATTTTTATATGATTCCGACTCTGTGTAAATACTTGACAAAATGCCATATTCAATCGAAAAACACGTTGTGCAGAGAGGTAAGTTAAGCACATAACGGTAACCGATGCCAATTTTTTGAAAAATATGTGTCGACAAATGTTGATCAAAATTAAGGAATCCATCCAGTGAATCATCAAGTTTAGTATACGGTTGATTTATTAAGATCGTTTATTTTAATGCATAAAGAATTAAGCATAAATAATGGTTTCCTAGTTTAATTGTCATTCTTAAGTGCTGTCACACCAATGTACACTTTGATGCTTAAACATTATTACCTACAATCTAATTATCTGGGAATTTAAGTTCCATTATACAGGCATTCAGTTTATTAATGTTTCTACAGGGTACTTTGAAATCTTATAGTTAGGGTTGTGTCAAAATCTGGTCATATGCAAAAACTGTTTTAGAAGGTCGAAAAACGGTTACTTTCGATTGGTAAATAAACGTTTGTATACTATAAGTTATCGCGAAACTCCGGCAAAGCAATACACAACGGCGAATTATCCTACATCAGGACAATGCAAGTGCTCACACAGCCCAAATGACAATCGAGTTTTTGAGCTTTAAAACATCGAATTGTTAGGCCATGCATCGTATAGTCCCGACCTAAGTCCCAGTGACTTCCTCACGTTCTGAAAGATCAAGAATTCAATGCCAGCGATTTTGCAGGTGTTGCACTTGTAGAACTGTTTTACCAATTGGTTTGAACGTATGCAAAAGAGTATCGATCTTTGTGGGCCATTTTTTAAAAAGTAATAAAGTACTATAATTCTAAATATTTTTTGACTTTATGGCTATATGCAAAACTACTTGAAGACCATAAGACAACCTCTGGATACGTTACAAAGCATCGGCAGAAGTCTACAACGTAAATGGAAGCTCCTGGAAATTCTTTAAGGAATGTGGAAAGATTTAAAAGAAACAATTTAAAAAGAGACTGAAAAGAAAAAAGAAACTGTAAAAGGAAACAATAATATGTATTAATATAGTAAGGCTCTACTGTTGACGTTCTTGCCTGGTAGGGGTCACTAGAACACTTTGGCGCGAAGATATAAATGCAGATCGGATACTTTTAGGACAGACCTCGTATGTAAAACTAAAAAAGACAACCCTCGTACTCTCTATATTCCAACGATTTTTCTTATTTTTTAAAAATCAAGAACGAAATTCTGAATGTATCAACAAACAATTATAATAATTAATGATGTGCAGAGTTGGTTCGAGAAAATGCAAAAGTGCATTAAACCTCTTTAGAAAAATTCGAAATATTCTACCTCTAAGCATTAGTATTCGCATAAACTTTTATATTCTTTTACCACAAGTAATAATACAATCTCAGATACAGATCTAGTTACGGATTGTAACCATACCGGATTTTATGGTACAGTTAAGCTAATTAGTAATATATTTTTTTTTATTTGTAAGATCATGTTTAACAAAAGTGATTAATTATATGTGTAATTAAAAAATGATATCTCGTAATCCATTTACTTCATGTTTCATATACTAAAATTTAATTATATCAACATTTTACAAAAAATGATCTCACCAAACTCTCCTGATGTATCAAATTTCAATTTGCTATTATTAAATGAGTAAAGCTCTTCGGTGTAGCAATTTCGCGGAATACTCAAAATCTTTAAGCTAAAATCATGTAGAGTACACCTTTTAATAGACTTTATTTATCGGAGCTAAATTAGTTAAGTTACAATATAATCTTGTTTACCTGTAGAAGCTCTCATGTTTCAATTCAGCCTCAAGCAGTGGCGCAGAAACAAGATATTTTATTTTAAATAAACTATATTCTACTTTTTTAACAGGTTTATTTTTCCTTATAGAAATATCTCAGAGATATTTATATCAATAAAAATAAAATTCAAACTAGCGAAGATATAGTAATAAATAGTATGATTAATAGGTTTAGAATTTGTTCTACAATAATTATTTCTTTACATAAATGGAAAGTAAAAGAGTAACTATTTGATTTACATTATTTATAAAAAACTACTTTTTAAAAACTACATCTGCCAAATGCCAAATGTCCTCCGTTTTTGTTTATGAATTGTTCAAGTCGATCTTGAAAGTTTTGCATAACTCTTCGAAGCATATCGAGAGGTATTGCTGAATCTAATCACACATTTATGTTTGAGTTATGGAATTGTCCTCAAGTATCCCCATAAAAAGAAATCACAGGCAGTTAAGTCAGGGGATAGATATATCCCATATATATGGACCTATGATTCCATTTGCGCAAATGCACACCATATAATGTAACTTTTTGAGCATGAATTGGGGTTTCATGGAGCAAACATGGGTTTTGTCGGCCCAGTATCTAAAGTTTTGTTTGTTGACATACCCAGACAGATGGAAGTGCGCTTTATCACTCATACACCTGTATTCTGTAAGAGTGATATTAAAGATCTTTATGAAGAATTCGTTATCTGTTACTTATTTCAAGACGTATAACGTGACTGTTGACCGATTAGCATGAACTTCTTGACACTGCTTCAATATTTTTAGGGGTTCGAACTGTTTTTTCACTGCCACCTCTTTTTAGATGTCGATCCAGTTTGCTCAAGATTGTTTAATCGCAAATCTTACCGTTTGACTGCTGTACCCTGTACAAAATTTTGTTACGCCTATGAGTTTTATATTAAATATTCGATTACGTTTCGCTTATGAGTAGCTATTTAGAGAAATAGGAATGTTGGGGTAGGGTTTTCTTTGGAAGAGAAATGCCGTATTTACAAAGTGAATAGTTGATGACAGTACAAAAGAAAATAATGGTATGTGAAACAACAAATATTGGAGTAGTTGGTGAAGACAAATTGCCCTTGAGATGACTAGCAGGAATCTCTATGTTGAATTTTGTTTTACGCTTGTTAGAAAATTTACATGATTTCTTCGTGATGCTGAATATTTTACGCTATTATAGTATACTGGATCATTACACATAAATACCAAAAAAAAATAGTGCTATGAATAAAATAACATGAAAAATATTCTAAAAACAATACACAATCTTGAGCGATAGAAGAAAAATTAAATTAACTTTATATGATTCTAGTCGAGACAATAAAGTATTAAACATCCGAAAATTTTATTGACAAGACGGATTGTTCTGTAATGAATTCACCAAAAACTCCAGGAGACGAGGTGAACAGTAGGTATCCTGAGCTCCATGTACTCTGGAGATCACTATTGTCTGTTTGAGATGCACTTTACGAAGGCATTTTTCGTATGATCGCATAGGGGCATAGGGTCTCAAAATTTCCTGACGTTCTTACGAATCCAACGCACCAAACGGCATTAAAAATCCGTATAGCCGATCAAATGTCGGTGGTTTGACCGATTTTAGTGCTTTATTGCCTCGACTATTCCTATTGTAAAAAATAATTCTGAACACAAAAGTTGTTCCTATTTATTAAACGTGTTTCTGTTTTAATTCTCTGTTAAATTTAGCTACATTTTAAGTATGATTTGAATATTTTGACTTTTTAATTAGATGATTCAATTTCATTAAAAATTTACATAATTTTATTGGTGCCTCACTATATGGTTTAACAAAGTTCTAAAAAAATAGGAAATAATAACATTTTAAACTAAATTAATTATTTTAGTGTTTCAGTCATTTCCACATCAATCTATGAATTTATAATTAATATAGGTATTTATTTATTAAAAGGTATGTTTTATATAAATAAACAAATTAAATACCTGAAATCGTAATGTTTTCTGCGTGCAAAAAAATTATTTAAATGTAATTTATTTATTTTCCACGAGATATTAATTTTTTACACCTGCTTATAATTTTAATTGGAAAGTGTATTTGACAGAAATAATAAATTAAATAGTTCGAGTATTTTGTTATTATAAAATAAAGTATTTCGTAGTATAAAACCATATCAGGATAGTGAAGGTAAAATATAAACATAAAGTCATTTTTGAGATTTAGAAATTATACAAACAAGAAAATGACATTAAGATGAAATCAAAAAAGTGTTATATCTGGCAGTGGATTGAGGATTCCTATATAGGACCAGCATAACAGATAAAATGTTGCTTTGTGCTAATGTAATTTATAATAATCATATAGTTATTGTTTTTAAACAATACAAAGTTAATTAAGTGAGATTTCCTGCTTTACTTAACCACAAATTCGGATATTTAGAATATAAGTGTTTATAAAATAAATATTGAATAAGACAAAAAATTATAATGATGAAAAAGTTGTATATAAAAGAGTATTTTACAGAGAATTATGTTTAGTCCGGTTAAATTATACATTCAAACGTGCATGAATTCACATCAAGCGGAAAATGTTTAAAACATAAATCGTTTTCTTTTTCAGCTTCTTCTGCTTCTTAACCTTTTCCTTCTTCTTCTAATCCTGTCTATTTTCATTATTCTAGGTGTAAACAAATTGCGTCAATAGCGGTGTATCGCATGTCTCTTCGTTATTGTTTAACTATTAGATTAGAACGCGTCCGGCCTTAATACTGAGTAATTAATCGAGTTTAAAAGTTAGGTAAAATTTATAATCTTAGATTATCTTTCTATTCATCACTGTTTACAGATTAATAAATCGAGTTATTAAAAATAATTTTTATATTTAAAACGAAATGAATGTGATCTGAATGAGGCACTAGAAGTATTTACTTACCTACAGATCCAGCTGTGTCTACGATGTGGTGTATAAGGACCGGCGGGTACCAGCAGGTGATTTTCATCCTGCGGAGGTTCTAAACGCAAGATGGGAATTTTTAAGTCCCGACTCATTATGGTACGAAAAAATCACCGGTTGAACGCATCGTCGTCAAATCGACGACACGCCCCACCTTAATATCCGGCACTGTTCTTTTTTATTATGTTTTATAAATATTCACTGAGCTATGCATGGCACTCATATTGTTTTATCACTAAATTATACACAATCCAAAAATGTTTCTCTGTTATCTTTTTATTAATTAATAGATGTTATTTTATAATTGCTTCCTGCTTAAAAAAATATGTTCTGCAATTACAATGCAATTTTATTTTATGTGTTGTTAATTAAAATTTAATACAATAAAAATAAAATTCTAGTAAAATTTGCTCTAATTACGTGTTTATCATAAACAGCAAACAGCAACCAATGTAAAGTTAATGAAATTTTTATTGATAATAGGCAATAGGCAAGAGTGATAAACGACATAACAAAAGATACTCTAGTCAACATCTTCAAAAACGTGAAAAATTAAAATAAAGGTCTTAAAAATATAAGCGATAGCTCATTGGATTCGGAATCACCTCTAGAAAAATGTTTTTGAAGGAAAAGTGTGCAGGCAAAACATTGCAATTGTTATTAACAAAATAAGATGAAAAAAAAACAGAAGTTTATGTTTTTGTTAATAACTCGAAAAATATTAATATTTAAGTAATTTTGAAAAAAGCTCGTTAAAGAGGAGGAAATTTCCAAAAAAAAAGTCCGTCCTCCCGGAACTCTATCTCCATTATTTATAACTTTAATTTGACGTTGAAAATGGGGCTTTGAGCGGCTTTTACGGCATACGCGAGCTACCGCTAAACGGTGTTTATCAGATAAAATATTTTTTTTATGACATAAAATGTTATTTTAAAAATTTGAAAAAATTCCAGTATTTTCCTAACACTTGAAAGAATCTAAATCAGTTGGAAAAAACATTTTATCACTGTCTTTCAAAAAGTTATTCAATTGTTAACTAACAAATTTTTTCCTAATCTCTGTTGACATAAACAATGGGATAAAAGGTATAAATAATTGGCCTAAAAATTTGAAACTTTGTGGAGCCCTTTTCATATGTATATTTTACAAGATCCTGCGATAAATCTTTGTAAAAGTTTAGTAATTTGTTAATAATACTTTCTAATATCATACGTCACGTTAACTGTAGCGCCAAATAACTTGCCAATTAAAAAAATTATATATCTTTTAAACTATTGGAGATATGATAAAGGATATTCAGGAGTTTTTTATAGAAAATAAGTTTCTCTTTCAAATAATTCTAAGACCAAATTCGTATTTATTGTTTATTAGATACTACATGCATTTATTTGGAAAAATTCTATATTTTTCTTTACTTTTTCGCAATATTTTGCAATAGTTATGAAAAATCATAATTAACAAATTAATAAACTTTTATAAACATTTATCACAGAATTTTGTAAAGTATACATATGAAAAGGGCTCCACAAAGTTTCAAATTTTTAGGCCAATTATGTATACCTTTTATCCCATTGTTTATGTCAAGAGATATTAGGAAAAAATTTGTTAATTAACAATTGAATAACTTTTTGAAAAACAGTGATAAAATGTTTTTTCCAACTGATTTAGATTCTTTCAAGTGTTAGAAAAATACTGGAATTTTTTCAAATTTTTAAAATAACATTTTATGTCATAAAAAAATATTTTATCTGATAAACACCGTTTAGCGGTAGCGCGCGTATGCCGTAAAAGCCGCTCAAAGCCCCATTTTCAACGTCAAATTAAAGTTATAAATAATGGAGATAGAGTTCCGGGAGGACGGACTTTTTTTTCGGAAATTTCCTCCTTTTTAACGAGCTTTTTTCGAAATTACTTAAATATTAATATTTTTCGAGTTATTAACAAAAACATAAACATCTGTTTTTTTTTCATCTTATTTTGTTAATAACAATTGCAATTTTTTGCCTGCACACTTTTCCTTCAAAAACATTTTTCTAGACGTTATTCCGAATCCAATGAGCTATCGCTCATATTTTTAGGACCTTTATTTTAATTTTTCACGTTTTTGAAGATGTTGACTAGAGTAAGATAACATTTCAAAATCTATTTTAATTTTCAGTATCTAGGTATATAAAAAAACAACAAAAATCAGAATAATTTTTATCATTTATATTCAAAAACGTTGACAATGACTAATGACAATACAGACCAACCGTTACAAATAGTTGACATATATTTACACATTGTTTAAAATAATTTCCTGTATAATTACTACACCTTTGTATGTACCAATTTATCTATTAACAGACTTGTTTTTTACATATTTTTGGCACTAAATTAATAAAAATGACGTCACTGTTAATGGTCATACATCGTATATTAACTAATTCATGGTCTAATTGTGCTTATGGTCTGTTACGAATGGAGATATTATAATTATTTTGAAGTGACTACTACACCGCATACCGGCTAAACTATGTAGAAACCGAAAACCAAAACATGTTATTGGAAGTGACCGTAGGCGATATTGACCGTGTTATTGTGATTAACTAGTTGTTTGGAATCTAACACAGGTGGATCCTAAAGTAATTAAAGCTAGTAGATAGAATGTAATGTATGATGAGAAAACTCAATAACACCTAAAAGGACGGGTAATCAAAGATACGAAGATTTTAAGGTAAAAAAATTAAAAATATGCTGTCTTTAATTTCTTAAAAATTGAGACCTTTAGACCCATAATCCACAATGTACAATGTTGTCTTTACTTAGAATTTAAGATGTCAAATATTGACCATTTGTCCGACATGACTAAAGCATAATATTGAATGGAGGTGGCTTTTACTTGATGAATATCCATGTTAACGATTAAATCAGTGATTTTACATCTGATGAAGATATTGGATATCGAAACATGTTATGTAAGTTTGTGAAATAAAAGTGAATATCGAAAAGTATTCGTGTGATTTAATCGAAAAGCATCATACCTTGTCCAGAATCGAGATATCAAATAACAAAACGGTTAAAGATTAGATCTGTGGCCATATCAGATAGATAGATCCAATAGTTGATAACTGACTTTTAATAATAAAATTAATATGCTTCTATTTTTTATATCTATAAAAATCAAATAGAGATTTGTCTTGATTGGTGTTATATTCACTATGACAATTTAATTTTTTGTTCATTTTCTAGACCTTGACGTCGTATAACTGTGTTAGTAATTATAGCGTTTCGATTAAAAATTTTATAGGCAAATTTTTGAAATGAGATTTTTTATGACGATGACCTCTCCTTATTGCTTATTGGGTATTTATTATAATATATATTAATTTTAATAAGCATTATTTAAAACATATAAATTAGTGAATACATTTCGACGTGTTGTTAGTAAAATTGTGAATATTTCATAATAATATTTAATTAAAATATTAAATGATACTTAAATAAATCTCATATTAATTCATCTACCTACATGCTGCTTTTATATCCAAAGTGCTTTTTAGAGAGGTACTTCATTTTAAAAAATTATGAAAAGGTTACTGGGACAAACGTCACCATAGTAAATTATTTAGTTATGTAGTTGTTTACTTTGGATGTGTTAAAACTAGGGAATTGCCGTTGGTTCTTAACCTAATTTGTTTACTATGCAAAGTGCGAATGTGAAAGTAAAGGTCTAAAGTGTGTGTCATCAAATTTTTTTATCAGTTTGAAAGACCTTTTGGATCCATTATGTATGGAATGTAACATTGTCAAATGTCCGCGACTGTTTCTCTGGTTGGAGCGTAACTTAAATGTCCAATTTTTATTACTCTCGCGTATAAATCAAACTGAATTTGATCAATGTAGCTTATTTTCATACTACTACGACTTAAGAAAACTCCACAAAATAAAGTCTAACGGGGTCAAATCGCACGATCTCGGTGATCAGTTAATATCACCCACACATGAGTTGACCATGCCTTCAAATTGTTCATAAAAAATATCCAATATGACACGTAACGCCATCTTGTTGAAACTACACGTCATTCATGTCCAAATCATCCAATTAAAACCAAAAGAAGTTGGTAATCATCGACCTGTATGGTGCTTGCCGTTGACAAAGAAGGTCTGACGAACGTGTTTCTCAAGGAAAAATGGATCAATGACACCGCCAACCAAAAATCTACATCAAAGAGTCCCTCAGGAGTCTCATCGCCTATTTTAAATCTTTAGACCTGATGACAGCCTGAGGTGTGGATATACTTACACACAGGAGGATGTACATTGGGCCATATGTGCCGGTAAAGCACTTGCTCGCCCCTTTCTAATTTTCCAGATTCAGATTTGGAATAGTCCTCTCGGTAGGACAATTATGGCGAACGTAAAATGGGCGAAGAATACCCTTTCTCCAGAAGCGATTTAATAAAGAGTGTGAACAATAATAGATTTGTTTATGGTATCCACTCTACACTTTAAGGACCAAATTACCGAATCTAAATCCTGACTGCGTACAAACAAACACCCTGTCGATTAATCTCTATTAAAGACTTCTATTTATCAATTTAGTCCGTCTTTCTTAAACCATTATTATACATTCAACTTAATTTCAAATTAAACCGTAGGAAGGATTTACTTACTAAAGCCAGAATCGGGTGCTTATTTACACTACAGTTGTGCTATAATATATGAATGAGCTTATTTATTAGGAGTCAGTAATTCTATTTATGGTCGCATAAATTTTGTAGTATTTTAGAAAGTTTCTGTTTGAATTTGAAAATAGTGTAAATATACTATATGGAATAAAACTCATAAGTTTGCACCCTAGAGGTTTCATTTATGAGTTAAAGTTGACATGAATATGTATTTTGAACAAAATTACAATTTAGTATAAAAGATATCATATAAATTACACACATTCCAAGTTTAATTAATTACCGATAGAAAAACAGTTGATGAAAAATTTTTAATAGTTTGGTATGCATAACATTTTTATGACGTTTGTTGATAAGAATAATGATAATGCTCTAACAATACATCAAATTCTAATATAAATAGTATCTACAACTGAAAATTTATATGGTTACTTACTAGTATTTAGATACCAATGGCAAACATGATAATTTCACATATATAAATATGTATATTATTAATACTAGCTGTACCCGCGACGTAGTTCGCGTGGCGTGTTGATTGTTCTATAAAAATTTCTTCCCAGAATTCGTTAAAGAGGTGGAGGGAGAAATTTTTGTATACCAGATGTTAAGTTGAAAGAAGACAAATACATCTGTGAAAACCGCATTCGAATCGGATCAGTAGGTTTAATGTGATGCGCGCACAAACATACAGACAGACAGACAAAGAAATCTAACCACATTTTTGGGTTCTATATCGATGTAGTTACACCCCCCGCTAATTATTTTTTAAATATCTTTAATGTACAGAATTTTCATTTTTACAGATTTATTATATGTATAGATTATTTTTCACGCCCCCGCATGGCCCCTTGTGGGAGGGATTTTCTAAAATCCGTTCACAATTGACCTCAAAATTATAAAAATAACTATTCTGCAAAGTTTCAAACCTGTAGGACTCATAGATTTTAATTTTTATTTTTTTTATTTTTCACGCCCCCGCAACTCCGCCTCCCGTAGGTGAAATTTTGTAAAATCCGTTAACAGTTGACCTCCAAACTATAAAAATAACTATTTTGCAAAGTTTTAAACCTGTAGGACTTATAGGTTTTAAATTTTAATTTTTTTTATTTTTCACGGCCCCGCAACTCCCCTTGTGAGTGAAATTTTGTAAAATCCGTTCACAGTTGACCTCCAATTTATAAAAATAAAATGAGTTCTGTATAGCTTTAACCATCAAGGTTGCACACGCGTCGGAAGCTTAAAAAATAGAGTAACTTCTCCCGTTTTCCCAACATTTCCCTTCACTGCTCTGCTCCCATTGATTGTAGCGTGATGGAAAGTATACTATAACCAGCATAGGAGTATGAAAAATAATTGTACCAAGTTTCGTTAAAATCCGTCGAGTAGTTTTTGTTTCTATAGCGGTTATACAGACAGACAGACAGACAGACAGACAGACAAAAATTTTACTGATTGTTTTCTTGGCATCAGTATTGATCCCTAATCACACCCTGATAGTTATTTTGGAAATATATTTCATGTACAGAATTGACCTCTCTACAGATTTATTATAAGTATAGAAGATAAATATAAAGATTCAATACAACAATAAAATTTTATATAAAATATAGGTGCCCAAAAAGAATATGGTAAATAAACTACTGTTCCCCATTTTCTTCTAAAAACAAAACTTCCTTTCAGTCGTCGACAATCCAATTTCCATGATTTCTAGCAAATCTAAATCGTGAAGTTCTGTGTGCTGCGGTGAACATGTTCATTTTTTTTTCCTTATATGAATTTTAACCGATTTTAGTTTTTCATCTTAAATTGATTTCCCCTTTCCAGCTTCAAAGCTCCCATGTTTGATTTTTGGGATAGATTCTCCAAAATTTTAATGTTACTCATGATAACTTGCAACTTCTTTCTTCCTATGTTTGATTGAATTAACTGATACTACATTTATAATAAATATTATTAGCCTGAAGATGGCTCAGTGTAGCCGAAACTAGTTACTACTTTGTTGCTTTAGTTGCATTCATTAAATGATTAGATGAGAAGATTTTGAGTATTATTTCATTTAGAAAATTAAAGCATTTAATTTTGATAATAAAATATTTGATTTTACGCCACTGTTAATATCTTCCGTAAGATTTCGCTTAGGTTACGGTGCCTGATTAAGAAGAGATAAAAGGCTTCATTTGAATGTATTGTTAAAAACTCCGGAGAAATTGAAATGAATTATATTTGAACATTGAATTAGACGGTCCAAAGTACAGAGTGAAATGGCCAATTTCAATAATTTCATATTCAGAAAATGCAAACGACTCCTTAATCACATTATTTCATGTTTGCTAAAAATTACACGTCGAGATAATCTATATGTATAATCGATAATTAGTGTCTAGAGATTTTGTTATATTTATACGTAAAAGTATAAATCATTTAAATTATTACTTTGATAGTTGTTATACGTGACATTTTTATGTGTAGTTTAACATTGAACTTTTACCTTGCGATTATGTATATAATATAACTAACAATCTGTGCTAATACCAGGTGTGATTAGCGAAACAACTTTCCTATATAAAAACCTTTCACAAAAATATACAGAGTAAATCAATACAGAAATTTTACACACAATAAATATTTTCTAAGAAAAAATGTGAGCCGTCACGGGACGCCTGGCAGATGTGAAACATCGACATTAACCCGTGCCTAAATCATAAGACATTTCCAATTTAAATAACATGGCATTTTTGCACTTTTTGTCGTTAATTTTTTTTACTGAAACAAATGTAGCTGAAAATAATTAAATATCTATTTCTTGTAGGAAATTTGCAATAAATTTGTCATCAGAGTTAAATTCACGATTTTTTTTTGTAATTTTCACCATAATTTTTATTTATATCAAACTCAATACATATATATAGGTAATAAAATTAACAAATACAAAATTTGGATACAAAATAAAGTATATTATCGCTTATAAATAATAGTATCACAATATTTATTGTACGTTTTCTCAGATTGCTCACAGATGTCGTTAGATTACAGAACGAAAATAAATTTAAAACGTGATTTCGTTTAGCTTTTTATTTAATTGCCTTAAATTCAATAATCTTAAAAAAGTAAATTATTAAAACACAAATTTATATAGAAGTACGTTACTATATTAATATAATTGTAGTTACTTCATAATTTTAGTACAAACAAAAAGCGATAGTAAATAAAAAATAGGAAAATGATGAATTTAACTATGAATACAACTTTATCGTTGAATAACTTTTAAACGGTATTTAAATGGGAAATGTATTATGATTTAGGCACGGGTTAATGTGAATATTAAGGGCTGGTTTGGGTCTGATAATTTTTGTTAGGTCATAATCTAAAAATTTGATGGGTGTTTGGAGAACAAAACCAAATTTGGGAAATAACGGACACCCTAATGTATATAGAGTACTCACTCATTTTTATTCAATATTTTTCATAACTTTCTTTATTAACACTTTGTTTATTCATATTTAAAACAAACACTTTATACACAAATTTTACAGGGACTATTCACCAACAATCTATTTTGATTAACAAGCTGTCAATTTTACAGGTCAGCAAAATATGTAGGTATATTATGTTGCCTATACAAACAAACATTTTTATATATATAGAATAGATAGTAGGCGGAATCGAGTTAGGTTTTTATGTAACAATTCATACCCTGTCCCGCCAAATTTTTAAATCGATGAGCTTCTTCCCCCTATTGTTGGCGCGCCACCGTCGGCGTCGCTCAAAACATGAGACCAATTTCATATAAGGTATCAGTACATCTCTTTATTATATATTATCGATGCGTTAGGTTTTTTACGTCATACGAATCATACGTCACCGTCGCCACGCGAGAAATCTGATTCACGTGCGGCTATAGATGTTTCACATCAAAAACGTAGGTACTTGTTGGAGTTTAGCTCGGGTTGATAATTCAGTGGTAAATCAACTTTTATTGTTAAATGACGCTTAAAGTTGCAGTTCGGATTTCTTTTGGGCGAAATTTTATTCACAGAGGAACACCACTATATATAACAGCTACTTCTTTTCCTGTTGCTTCAATTCCTCTAAATACACTGTAAATGTCATTTTGGCTAAAGCAAACCATACAATCCCCAGGCAAAGATCCTACTGCAGAGTCTTTAATTTTTAGCGGTGTTACCCTTTTATAATTTCGAACCTCTAAATATTAATCTTCTTCTTATTTCTTATGCTATTAATCCTAAGAAGGCTCTAGTCCAGGTTTATCCTCCTTGAGGATACTTCATAAGGATTTTGAACATCTCCAAAATACGAGAAGGCAAAGAAAAATAACAAAGTGATTACATTCGAGATCAAAATGCTGAGCATATCTGTAACTGCAGGGTAATTGTTCACCAATGAAATAAAATCCTGGAACAGGTCTTCTGAGAGCTTAATCAGATTACAAACGTCATAAGAGGATAATATACTTTCTTAAAAGTCTAGAACTTATGGACTCTTGAATGGATGTAGGGTATACACATTAGTGCTCTTAAAATAACTCATAAAGAAGTCTACCCAAAAAAATGAATTAGAGAAAATTTTCTATAATAATAATATAGATACAAGTTACCAATTTTCCTTAAGTGATAAATTTTAAATAGAAAACTTTTTTTATATCATTTTTTGTCAATTGTGTCGATAGTTCCAGTATTGATTACAGATTATTGCCTGTTCCATTATCTAACATCGCCATTTATGGCAGCATATAAAAATTTTAGTACACGGTAATGTATTCAAAAAGACCTGGTCAATTGTTAAAACTATTGTTATTGTTTAAATGACTACCTATACATATGATAATTTCAACAGTAAACCTCAACAGATATGTTTTTTTTCTGTTCCTAGTATATTAAATGGAACTAATGATACCTTATCTATTTGCGATTATAAGTTAAAATTTTATGGAGAGAAGGAAAACTCATTAGGCATCTCTAAATTGTGCAAAAGAACAAATAGTGTATAAAGTTTATCAATCATTTGGAAAATGACATTCGATGAAATTTACTGCAGAGGTGTTTTCACAAAGACGAAACGATGTTAGAATAATTTTCAGCCTCTGACAGGACATTGTCGGGTCAGAATGCACTTGAGTCAACTGAACTTGGCAAATAAAGACATCTGTCGATACTGCCAAGAGGAGGAGGAGGAGGAGACCGTATTTTATGTCTTATGCCAATGTGATACAGGCTAACAGCCAACCCAATGAATATCTATCTATCTAACTGATCGAACTGTTTAGGAAGGTAAAAAGAACAGCTTCCGGCTCCTCCACCATGTCACGCCTGGGAGGATAAAAGATGTGCCATAGTGTTTTGGGATAAGTATGAGCTTTACTAGAACCACTTCACACCCAGATCATGGTTATCTAATGAAATCTAACGTACTAACTTTGACTTGGAAGATTACAATATAAAATAATACAGTGAAATATAAAATTACTATGTACGGTTAATCTACCCTATCTTTATATGTGACTTTATTTAAGTTGCACTAAACACATTTATAGTTTTAAAAACAAAAATCCTAAACTTCTACATTTCGGTGTACAAATAGGAACGTAAACCAGTCCCTAACTAGTTTCCAAAGAAAAACAATTTAGGGATTGTTTTCAGTTTCTATTTGCACACCGGAATGTAGAAGTTATGAGTTTTGGTTTTCATAACTATTAATTTCATCTTAAATATGTTTAGTGTGTGTAACTTTAAAGAGCTTATATCGCAATCTCACGACCAATGTCTTTGAAGAGAATTAAGTAAATTCGAGAGCTAAAGTTTGAAGTCAGGTTTTTTTATGTCAGAAAATGTTGACTACGCAGGTTGAATTGAATAAATTGGGAATCTAAAGTGTGAATTCAGAGTGTTCTTTAAGCAAAATTTTGACTACCACTTTATATTTAACTGCAAATTAATAATCTTTAATACACAAGTGAACACTTTTGATAGTAAAAATACCGCATTTTATAAGCAAAAATCATTTACAAACAATAAAATCGTGATGTCATATAGGTACTTAAAATTCCAATTTAAAAATTACTAATCAAACAAATTACTTATTTAAAAATACATTTTAATTCAATTGTTCATGCTTGTCAAAAATTATATGATTACAAAATTTTATCTAGTTTAATTAGATTTTATCAATTTTTCTACAGTAGTTAGTTAATACTAAATTATTGCAACTAACAATACATTGATTTTAGATACGATTATAAAGATGTTTGGAATTTATAATTGAATTGAGTGTTACAGAATTTTTACATTTATTTAAATTTCTCGTCAGCCATACATGATAGTTAACTTTCTATTATACAGTAAAGATTTATAGGCAAACTTTAACTTATGAACTGTAATTACTAATTAACGTGTATAACTTGTTTACAAAATAAATCAACCATGTAATAATCAACATTAAATATATTTTTGGAAAGAAGAAAGGTCACAATGAAATATATACACAATAATGGGAAACTATGCTACGATGGTTGCTATTTATATTTTGATCCTATCAAAAATGTTTTCATTGTTTTATGAAGTTTTCTCCATGATAATTAATAGATTTTTTCATTTGCTTCCATTGGTTGCTGACACAATATTTCCAAGCCACAGTAAACAAAACAAATCGTGTTTGGAAAAGAGCTCTTCAAATGTTAAAGACGACAAAACATCATGACGCGCAGGGCCGAAAATTCAACTTTCGTCCCGCCGTAAACAGGGAGTAAATGTTAAACTTTCTTCCCTGCAATTAGGGACGAAAGAACGTACTTTCGACCGAGGTATGAAGAAAAAATAATTATGTGACAACATCTCTTTAGGATGAAATTAACAGAATCGCCGCTATGCAGAGGCTGCGAACAAGAAGAGGAAACAGTAGAACACATAATGTATGACTGCTCTGCTTTTTCTGAAATCAGAAGATCCGTCTTGGGCGAGTACTGGCTTACACCAGCCTATGTCAGGGAGATCCCCCTCGGAAGCCTCATCACCTATTTTAAATCACCAGTCCTGGTGAAAGCCTGAGGTAAGGATATCGCTACATACGGGAGGATGCACAATGGGTCATATGTGGCCTCAGTGCTGGCTGAGCACTAGCTCGCCCCTCCCCAAATTTCCAGATCCAGAGATCCAGCACCATAATTATAAATAAATTTATTTTATTTTATTATTTAAAATTTGAATGTATTTTGTATGAGATTTTTTTATGCAACCAGTTAATAAGATCCAATTTTATTAAATTGAAATTTGACCATTTGAAAAAAATTTAATAACATTTTAATACTTTATAATTGATAGACGAATAACTGTTAAAATTTTTAAATTATGTAGGTAGGTTAGTATACAAAAATGGAATTAACTACCTACTTATAGACTACTCGTGAACAAAATATTTTTATTTCATCCTATCCAGTAAATACACTTCCCTATAATCAATTTGGCGCCGGTAAGTAAAACATTACGGTATCAGGTACTGTAATGTGTTGCCTAGCAACGCTGCTCTGATTGTTTAAGGGAAGACAATTACTTTTAATTTTTGACATTTAAAAATACTATAATGATTATAAAATAAAAATAAAATAATTACTTAGGTACTTACTTTTACATCCATATTTAAAAAGAAGTCAATGTTATTCAATTTTATATTAAAAATTAAATCCTAATAATAAAAAAATTATTTGACAGTGACAGATGGCTTTCAAGGTAATTTGACCTAACTAATCAAGTTACGAACTATTTTTAGTCAAGTTACGAACTACTGTTAAAATTTTTATAAATTTATTAATTTATAAAAACAGGATGAAATGAAATATAATACAATACATGGTCGTTTGGTGTTATTACAGTACTCGTTTTTATTTCCGGACTTGGCTCCTACGTCGCCTCGTCCGTAAACTAACTCGTACTGTAATAAGTCACCTACCGACCTTGTAACGTATAATACTATTAAGATGCAGTGATTGCTGGTACAAATTGTTTTTTTTAATCCTTTTGATACTTTTAAGGTGTTAATTTCTCTTCATTTTGTGAGACAATAAGTTAGACTTGTTAATATGTTATATTCAAAATGTGTCAGTTACCAGTCCGCTGCATATTTCAGTTATTATCAGACTCTTAAAATCCTAATTTTTGATTATTTTATGAGATATAAAGATAGATTTACAGTTTATCTCTAAAGAGTAAAAGTTATCAGTCCACTGCATATTGCAGTACCCTTAAAATGTCATGATTCATCATTTGATATATCAAGTTAGCAAACTATTAACCAAGATTTTCAAGTTTCTTACACTGTTTAAAATGTCGACTTATCTTATGGAATTTTGATCAATTGTATAACGATATTAATGAAGACTCCAGGAGACGTCGTAAACAGTAGGTATCCAGGACACCAGGTACTCCGGAGATCCATTTTTATATTAATTCGTTTATGATTATGTCAGTTTTTTTTTAATTTTTATCAAAGTAAAGTAAAAGTCAAGTAAATTGGGATAAAGTATATTAAAGTCAAGTAAAGTAAATTATGAGTCGAACCAGTAACCTTTGCCCCTACGCAACAACGCTCTAAAAACTATGCTATGAATGCTTAGTAATTATTTCGCTTTTGGTCGTTAAATTGTGTATGCCAAATGTGACATTTACTTACTTTCTACCTAAGCACATATAGCATGGCATTAATGAGAGAAAGATTTTGTCAAATCGACAATTGGAACATCAAACTCTAAGTCACCTTTTTTTGTGTCCTGTTTTATATTTTAATTCAGTTAGGTAGCTTAAGTAAGTGTCACATCTGACCCGAGTTGAATTTAGCGACCAAAAAGCAAAATAATTTCTAAGCATTGATAGCTTAGTGGTTAGATGTTGACGCACAGAGGCAAAGGTTGCAGGTTCGAGTCCTGCTGGATGCGACATGTATTTCAATTTCTTCTTAAAGTCATTTAATACTTTCAAAAATCCCATAAGAGTTACCTCAAAATAATCATTTATTAAAAATGTTTAAATTGCTGTTTTGATAATTTACCAAAATTGATGCACATTGTACTCTTTCGAGCACCTTCCAAAGCCAATAGAAATCCACGTTAATTTTATTACAAGAGTATAAATTTAATATTTACTGAAAAGTTACAACTTTTACAACAATAAATTTTTGTAATACAACATAGAAACATCCTTGGATATAAAATAAAAATTAAAAACTTATCGCACTAAACACATTTTCTGGTGTAGAAATAAATATATACCTCTACATATACACATTGATAAGAACCATTAATGTACGAACCTACTATCAGGAACTAAACCACAAAACGACAAATTGAATCCACGACAATTTTACAATTTGCAAGTCAAAAATATTCACTGCTCCCTTTAGAATGTCGATTCGAAAGAGACCGCTGAAGAGCTGAATATAAAAAAATAATATAAAAAAACAAGATGAAGGTATGGAATTCACTCCGGTCGGACACCTAACACACGTGTTTATTTGACAACAAAAAATAAAATTACAACGCGATATTCCGAGTCTGGTGTTGTAGACTGAATCCTTATAGTATAGTGGCCATTCAATTGAATTGGTTCGATAGAGTTGGAAAAGTGGGGAGAGCGGTACTATGTGTTATAAATGATATATACCTACACTCCCAACTCGATAAAACTAAATCTATAAAAGTTTTTAATAAAAATAAATAAATAAAAAAAACTTATTTTATCTCTATATCCAGGCCCTTTATCATTGTGTGAAGCGACAAAGTTAGATTTATGTATAATTATATAGATTTTATCACATTTATTATGTACCAAGAATTGAGTAGAAGTATGTATATTGTGTGATTTTGTGTCTATTTTTATAGTATTTCATATTTATTTTTTTTTATAAAATTTTGGATTTAGAGTTTTAGTTTTTGTGTAAAGTTTTTTTACAGTTTTAATGATAAAATTAATTTTTTAAACAATCTTAGTTCTAACGACTTCTTTGCGTTCCCAAAGATCAAGAATTCAATGCGTGGGCAGCGATTCCAGTGGACAGAAGAAGCCATCGATGCCTTTAAAACAGCGATTTTGCAGGTTTCAAGACTGGAATAACTGTTTTGCTAATTGGTTTGAACGATACAATCTTGGTGGGGTATATTTTAAGAAGCAATAATGTACTTTAAGTCAATATATTTTTGTCTTTATGATTATATGCAAAACTAAAAAGACAACCCTCGTATAAGTTAAAAGCGTAGTGCATATATACAAAAATTACAGTTTCATTGCCCTTTTCATAATTAATTTAATTTAAACCTTATTTGTTTGATTTCTAATTTTTAATCCTATCTGGGATTTGAGTTAAAAATAAAAAACTCAGTAAAGCATTAACCTTTTTAAAAAAATCGTTAATTCAAAGCTAAAAACATGTTTTATTCCGTAACAAATAATTATAAAAGATCAAAAAAAAGTAGGTACAGTTAATGCAACAGAATAATCCAAACGGAAAAAAGAGCGGTTATAATGAACGCCCCGATAACAAACGCTCGAATAAAGACATTTAAATTGGGTTTTCAACACATCACATATGCAAATTAGATGACATCGAAAAACAGAGAATCAATATGGTGCATCAACCGAAATGGTTTACAATAGACTATTTTGTTTTTCACAAAAAAAGTGAATTTACATTAACTGTTTGAATGAAATCTATAGTAAAAATTGTTTAAATAAAAGCATTTTTTTAATAAATAAATAATAATAAATTAAATGTAGATTGTAGATTATAACTGTAATCGATTGGAACAGGTGATCTTTCTATACTACAAGATATTTTGTGCAGGTACGAGGTCTGTCCCAAAAGTATCCGACCTGTTCCTATTTTTCGGCGCTTAGATTATTCTTCTTCATTCTATTTCTGTGAGAATTTGATTTTAAGCAATAACCATTTAAAATTAATAACATGGCAAACGTAGACGTCTAAGTTGTTTCAGCACTTGCTTTTAGCTTGACATAACCGTGCGCCAACGTATAAATAAATACGTCACAAACACTTTCCTTAAGCTTTCTTTGATCTGTGTTTGAAAACTGACATTGGCCTATATCTCACGTAGGCCAAGCCAAACACCCCCTTTACACGCTTGTATTTGTGGAAGCTTGCAGAGATTTGCCAAGCATCTAAACCTACCATTCGATCTGGGCCAATTGACCTCACAACCTAAAATTTCGTCTAAATAAGATACTTTAAAATCAGATTTTTGTGATTTGATAGATATAATTATAAGGTAATCAATATGCTTTCTCCGAAACCACGAAGAGCGGAGAACAATAAACGCTGAAAAAATGAACGAATAAACGGAAATAATTCATAGCATCTGCGGCGTAGCGCAAACTTTGGATAATTGTTTTTATTGATATATTTCTACCATGTGTAATTAAAGAGTATGCTAAAAAAGGGCTTTGCTTTATCCTTTAGTAATTGTTGGGGTGTCTCAAATGTTTAATTTACGTAACCTACGTTCTCTTTTCACACTGTTATATGTACCTACTTAAAAGTTACTCTTTCTATATCAGCTGCTTAAAATAACTTTTTTAATCATTTTATTATTATTGAGTAGATATGTAGGATACACCGGGTGTTTCAGGTTTTTTATCAAGACTTTCACAAGGATTAAATAAAGTTATTTTGAAGTAAGAACATTAGTCGTGAAACTTTTTGTCTCTGAGATTTTGAAGAGCATACCGGTCAATGAGCTGAAATCGTAATAATTTTGTATGCATGAAATACTAACGTTACAATAGAGTTTTAAATAACAGTTTAGTCCAATCTCTAGACTTTGTATAAAATGTACCTTTGGTTTCGGATAATCGCGAATAGTTACGCGTAGAAACGATTGTAAGCGCCTTTAAAAAAGACAACAAAAACAAATTCATTCTTAATGGTTCAATCACGTAATACTATGACGCATTAATATTTATAATGTGTTCAACAATTTAACATAACATACATGCGAAGCATTACTTTTTTTATCATATCAACAATTATTTTTTCAGCTGTTCTAGATTATGTAGTTTGGTTTGATTGTTGTTGTTTTGATATAGGTCGGTAGCGCAAATTAAAAGGTCGACGTTATTATAGAATAATAGTTAATTGCTCTTTGATTGTTACGAGTATTAATTAATTTAGTTTAATTAAGATATATCTAGGCCAAAACTATTATTTTTAATAGTTTTTAAAATAATTTTAATCTATAAAACCGTTAGATGTTAATGCGGTTTTATGAACTTTTTTTTTAAATGTGTTAAATTTTATTACAGTTTGTTTTTGGGAAATTATTGTAAACAGTTTAAGTTTTAAATGACACTAATTAAAAAAAAATTCTGAAAAAATTCTTTTAAAATTTGAATAAGTAATGGGTACCATCAGATAGTAGACGTGATTTTATTGAATTATTTATTATTACAGCACTGCTTTTTCCCATACATATTCTATAATAAGCCATATTAGCCAGTATTTATAAAAATGAAGAATTTACTTTGAAGTAAAAGGTAGAAGTAATAGTATATTAAGTATGGAGAACGGTAAGGGTTTTATACAGATCGAAGACAATTGTTTGGAAGAGGAGCGGAGCGACGACTCCAATTATTGCCTGAGATCGGTTACCCTTAACGTTCGACATGCTTATAACGTTTTTTGCACGATTTATACCATTATAAATTATAAAATTAAACATTTTCTTCATATTGACTAGTTTCATTCATTTTATCAAGATAGATACTTTGGTTGTTAGGTAGTAACTAGGGTGCACAACAACAATGGAGAATTGAGTTTTTTTTTAGTTGTCAATAATTTTAAGTACAATTTTGATTATTATAAATTAAAATATGAGCGAAAGTGAATTTGAAAAAATTGAACGGGCTTGGGAAGAATGGTGTTCCGCAATTATTCCCGAAAAATCCAAAATCCGTTATCAAAATACCTACCAAAGTTTTAAAAAATGGTGCGAAGGCAAGAATTTAAGAATCGATGAAAAGACTCTATTGGCATATTTTGTTCAAAGACATATGCAGTTGAAAGCTCCTGGAAGCTATGATTAAATCCACCGTTTTTCTTTATGATGGCATTGATATTTCCAAGTTTTCAACTTTGATCGCGTATTTGAAGAGAAAAAATGTTGTGTATAGGCCTAAGAAAGCAAGCATTTTTACACGGAAGCAATTTGAAAAACTTCTGGTGGAAGCACCGGATGAAGAATTTCTAATTCACAAGGTAATGTAAGCTAGTTTAGGTAAAAGAAATACTCTAATGAAGATTTTTTCATAATTTGTAGGTCGCAATGATATTGGGAATATCTGGTGCCTGTAGAAGAGAAGAATTATATAATATTACTATGAATGACATCCAACAAACCGATGGTTTAATGATTGTAAAAGTACCCAATACAAAAACGAACATCCAGCGTACTTTTACAGTCGTTAATAAACCAGACGATAAAATTCCATATTTAGAAATTCTGCAAAAGTATATAAAATTTCGTCGATTACAAGTAAAATCAAATCATTTGTTCTTAAGATATACGCCAAAGGAAAATGTTGTGCTCAAGTAATAGGGAAAGGGACAATCGGGGGCTGGCCTTCTCAAATTGCCAAATTCTTAAATTTGCCTAATCCCGAGAACTATACTGGCCATTCGTTCAGGAGGACATCAGCAACGCTTTTGGCTGATAAAGGTGTTGATGTCCTCGGATTAAAGCGTCATGGAGGTTGGCGTTCATCGACAGTGGCAGAAAGCTATGTAGAAGATTCTCTTCAAAATAAAATAGATTTTGCCGAAAAAATATTGTGCAATACTAGCAATACTACTAATGTATGCGATTCTGCAGGATTTTCTGTTAGAAGTGAAACCACAGCCCAAACAAGTGGGATTTCATTAAATAATTTAACAAATTGTACCATAAGTTTCAATATTAATAAATAATTCGTTAGTTTTCTTTATTCTTTCAAAAAATAAATTAAAATTAAGAGATTTTTTAACTCGACGGTAAGTAAATTACTTACCGTCGAGTTGGAGTACTTACCGTCGAGTTGGATTACTTACCGTCGAGTTGTTAGTAAATGTCACCTACTGACGTAAAATCTGTCACGGTAAACAGTCAAAAATGATCAATCGTGCAAAAAAGGTTTTACTTTACTTCGCTTTTCTATTTTATTTATTTAAGAAAAATATTTTTTTTAAACTTTTGTTTCCCCTCTCTCTAACCTCCTCTGCCCAGCCCTAACCTACATTCTCACCAGCACTTTTTCTAATACTATGAACAAGGTAAAAGGGGCGGCGCAGCCTCCCAATTGTGTTATTGGCAACTTACCGCACGCGTTGTGCAATATACTACTATAAGGGACCTCTTTGAAGATGGCAATTTATGTTAAATTGACAATAGAGTCCTGGTTTCCTTGTAAAGCTGCAATGTTAAAAGATTTATTGGTTCATTAAAATTTAAGCACTTCTTTCAACACTCGATGGTAGTTATCTCTTAAAATAAGCGAAAAATACTGTTTACTTCATATGCTATATTAAATCTAGTATACAAAAAATCGTATACCACATCACTTTCAGATGAATAAATTATAAACTGATCTGTTTCTGAAGTGAAAACATGACCCAGAAAATGAAGGAATCTAATTTTCTACTTGACATCACATATTTTTCTTTCAACCGTATTATAGCATCTTAACATTATTATCGTAGCATAATATTAACCTCAAAAAAAATACCTATAGGGACACTTTGTCTCTGCTTCGATATAGTCGTAATACATTTCTTAACCATAAGTCATTTTTCCAAAAACATACCATGCATCATTCACGTCTCCTTCTCTGAGACGTGTTTACTACCACAACACGTGATTGATTGTCAAAACAGAGATAAAAATATTCAATTAAAATTTTATTTTCGTCCGGAAAAACGAATCTGGGTGTGAAATTTATGAGCCAGTAGAGGGTCATAATCATTTTCAAAATGATTGTTTACTCAGTTAACGGTTATCTATGTTAAATCAGCTCTGGAATATAAACGTAAGATACAATATTTGTCACAAAATGTTTTTATTTTTATCGTGATTTGTGTAATGTTGATAAATTTCGATTTAAAAATGTTTCAGGTCTTGTATACGACGACATTCAAAGTGTATAAAATCACTGTATTCTCAGATATCAGAAGTAGTTAACTGATGTTTCGAGCTTTTTTAAGGGACCTCGCTACTGCTACTGTATACTAATAAACCGGTCTTGGTCAAATTTAAAAAAATTTGGTGGATGATAGTTATTGACTCGTAGACAAAAAAGTCAATGTAACCTTGTAAAAAGCTACAGCCTTCTGATATTATTGAATTCAGGTGCGCATGATGTTCACTGAGCATTTTCTAGATGCTCGTTGAAAAAATAGACCCATCATCTTTTAGTGTTCAGAAAACCAATGAAACGTCTTCGGAAAAATGAAGAACAGTCATGGCAAATTTGCCCTTTGAAAAGGGGCGAGCAAGTGCTCTGTTGACACTGAGATCACATATGGCCTATTGTGCATTCTCACGTGTGTAGGGAAATCCACACCTCAGGTTGTCATCCAGTCTAAGGATTTAAAATAGGTGATTATACTCCCGAAGGGGATTTCCTTGGCATGGTTTGGTGTAAACCAGTACTCGCCCAAAATGGATCTTCAGATTTCAGAAAAAACAGAGCAGTCATACGCTCTACTGTTTCCTCTTCTTGTTCGCAACCTCTGCATAGGGGCGATTCTTCTAATTTTATTATAAAGAAATGTCGCAACTGGGAGTGACCTGTTAAGATTCCCACAGAGTAAAACGCTATATAGATACTTAAGAAATTAGCTGTTTCAGATTTTTCAGAATATTTTATATTAAAATTTAGACCATTTAAGTTATTCTGGCATAGATTATACATTTTTGTCAAGTCTTAAGTGGTTATGGGGTGTTAACCTCCAGAAAATTCTACTCATTATGAATTGAGAATGTCTTTGGTATACACTCATTTATTTTTTATTGGATTTTATTTTTAATCTCGACGGGAACAAACAGGAAAACGAGTGAATTCTTCTTTTAATCGATTATTTAAATTTAAACTGATTTACATTATTTTGAAATAAAAAATTATTCGATGAAAACCAATAAAAAAAATTTACTCGAGAGTTTACTGCCCAACATTAAAAACAAAGTCAGAGTAGCGAGTAAATGCTCTTTATAAAAAAATACTGCGTGTTATATTATGGATATTATAAAAAAATATATACTAAACTAGTTGTACTCGCAACGTCGTTCGCGTGGCGTGTGATTGTTGTATAAAAATTTCTTACTCCACCCCATTTAAGAAATGAGAGAGAAATTTTTATACACCAGATGTTAAGTTGAAAGAAGACAAATACATCTGTGAAAACCGCATTCGAATCGGATCAGTAGTTTTCATGTGATGCGCGCACAAAGATACAGACAGACAGACAAAAAAGCTAACCACATTTTTGGGTTCTATTTCGATGTAGGTACGTCGTTCGCGTGGCGTGTTGATTTTTGTATAAAAATTTCTTTCCTCACCCCGTTAAATGGGTGGGGGGAGAAATTTTTATACACCAGATGAAAGAAGACAAATACGTCTTTGAAAACCGCATTCGAATAGGATCAGTAGTTTTCATGTGATGCGCGCACAAACATATACATTTCTACAGTTTTATTATATGTATAGATTATGATGTTATTTCAGAAAGTAAATTTAATTTAAATATAGACAACTTTTTTGTCAACATTTGATGTTTGTTGTGTAAATATACACCTTATTAAAAACAAACCATACAATGTTTATTATAATACATAAACATTTTCATTGTACTCTAAAACCTCTGTTGGAATTATATAAAAGACTTTTCTTTCAAGATTTCACAATTGCTTTGTGTTCGCTGAAGTTGAAAGAACCGAAATTTCTATAAAACGTTTGAACTTAAATACAGTGCTTCCTTAATTAGCGATAGCGGCAGAATGTGCCCAAAATTATAACCTCTATATAAGAAAATTGATTCCGCTACTATTTAATTACTCAGTCTTTATTAATATCACCCTTAATGGGCCCATTAAAGAACCCCACAACCACGGAAGATGCGTATCACCAAAATAGAGACTTTTATAACGTTTATCGTAAAGTGGAACGATTCAGATTATTGTATGTAATCATAAAAGAAAATCTTAATTAAGTGCGTTATTTATGATTTTTTGTCGAGTTAAAAAAATTGGAACAAAGAAAAACTTTCTTGAGAATAGAGATAAAGATTCATAAAAAATCAAAATATTCCTCATACTAAATAATATTAAAATAATACAATCTACAAAAAGTAGAAATATAACGTGATTTTTAATCATAATTTTAATCAATTTGTGGTTAGAAACACGACGGTGTCGAATAGACCTTGACATTTTTTTGATAGCTTACAATACGGCTTTAACCTTGCCCTAATAACCAGAGTCACCCCTTTACCTTTACCTATACAACTTTAAACGTAAAGATATATTCGAAAGCATGAATATAGGAGGTGATTTTTTTTAATGTATAATAGTGTAAATAGTATGTGCAATAGTTTTTTTACACTAGAATCAGAAGCTGATCTTGGGTCGTGTCTATCAGTTGGTCACTGGGCGAAAAGACCAGCTTAGTGCTTTTGCCGGACAAAAGCCACTGCTAAAACCACAAGAGCCTGACTTACTCGAAGTATATTAGGCGTTCTACCTCTATCTATCTATTTATTTAAAAACCTTTAAGCTATATCCACAGCTGGACATAAGCCCACAAGTTTTTGCTACTTCTCTCTATCTTGCGCTCTTGCTATGCAGTTTCCAGGTACTCTCTTTACATCGTCAGTCCATCTACAGGGTGGTCTGCCCCTACTTCTGTACGCTTCGTGCATCGGACACCATTCAATAATCTTTTGTGTCCACCTCCCATCCGTCATTCTAACGACATGTCTGACAAAATTCCATTTTAAATGTAGAATGACCTCAACGAGGTCTCGCACCGTTGTTTTGTTTCTGATCACCTGATTTGGAACTTCTTTAGACTTACCCACGGGTAGGTACTCATTTATAATCCAGATAGGTGATAGAACTACTTCAGGGATGCGCTCCTGCCCACGTGAGCACTGGTTTATCTCCTAATACCATACAGGGGAAGCCATGGTCCTATCCATTGTCCAAACCTAACATTTCCTTCCCAATATACCAACCCTCCTCCAACAAATCGGGCTCTCCAATTTTCCGGATCCAGAGATGCGAGCATGGCTTGTGAACGTAGGGTTTCAGCATCTCTGGTAAGGCAGGAAAGTTGTATCCATTTTAGATATCTAGCCAGTTTCAGAAACCTAGCGTTGTCAAGTTTTAAACACAAATTGTTGTTACATTTTCTGAAGGTACACACTGGAGCGAGGCTCCCAAGTAATAACAGCTGAGACCCAATACTTCTTCTTGACGCTCGCTTATTCTTAACCCTTTCTTAGACAGTGTATAATACCAGTACCAGTTTGCGCAATTTTTAGTGAACATAAACAATTTTAGCTGCCCAAAATCGGAAATCATATTATTTGTTTATTTAATTTCTCTCCAGGTATTTTGTTAACTGATTGCAATATAAAATATATTTCCGATATAAATATAAAACACATTTCTATGGATACCTGATCGAATGTAGTGAAAAACACAAAAAAGAAGTAGCCACAGATTTGGTCTTCCCTACAGGATAAAATCTAATAAAAAGAAAACTCAATAAACCGCATATTTCTCCATCTGTCGATATACACTTTTTTATTTTCCACTAAGACTATAAACACGAAAAATATAGTTTAAAGCTAGTAAAAACAGAATTTAATTTCGAATTTAATATCCATTATTTTGATAGCCAATTAACTAGCTATGAAAAAAAAACAATGAAAAACCATAAAAAGCTTGAGCTTGAAAATAACCACAAAATAAAGTATAACCTTTTTCTATGCGAAACGTGTAGCGTTGATAACAAAATTCGTGTCGGTTGGTGGTAAAAGTTTTACATTTAATTATATTCAAATGTTCATCCCTTAAAAACGGCTATAATTAGCTCTGAACATTCACTGAAAGGTCAAGCGCAGCTCATAGCTTCGGGAAACACGATCGATGCCCATTTCTTCCTCTTTCTCAATGAATTCCCACTTATAGGTGGGTTGGTTGCTATCTCTAATTTCATAAAGGTAACTAACAACTTCTAATTTAAGGTAATGTTCATGTTTTATTGAATTTTTCTTTTTGATAAAAATAAATTAATCTGAAATTTAGTTACGTTAAAAATAGAGCAATCAGGACAATTTTTATAAAACAGATTGTGAAATCTGATTGAAATCTACTATGATGATAATACACCACAAATGGGGTAATCAACTGATAACACATAGACGTACGATAAATTATTTTTTTTACTATTAGTTATCTTGCTTAAGTATTAAAATTGACTAGGTTTTTATTCTGACAGAATTTCCATTCAATTCCAGTGCCCATTTTACATAGATGGCATCTCAGTGGACAGTGTCCTGTGAGAATTCATAAGAGGTCTGGTGTTGGTGTAATAGACACTTTATGGTAAGCAGGCTTCTTAGGTGTTCGTGGAAATGGTATTAGGGGGGGGGGTCGGTGGAAGAATCCTTCTAAAATCTAAAGTAATGACAGAAGTCTTCACGGGGGGTCTGGTGTTGGTGTAACCGACACTATATACTTGGATGTTCGTGAAAGTGGTGTCACCAGTATCAGTGAAAGGGTCCTTTTGGAGTAATGATGTCCAAACTCTTCATAGGTGGTAAAGTATTAGTGTAACAGACACTATGCACTTAGCAGACTTATTAAGTATCCGTGTAAGTGAAGTTTCGGGTCTCGGTGGAGGAGTCCTTCTAAAGTAATGATCTCAGAAGTCTTCTTAGGATATCCACTTCCTGGGTTTCTATAGAAGTGGTGTCACGAGTTTCGGTGGAGGAGACCTTCTGAAGAACTGGCCGAGTTCTTTTTCCCACTTACGAACTTCATTTATAATCCGTCATTTTGAGATAGCACAGAAAGGGTTAGATCCAATAAATTTTTCTTTTGTGGCAATATCAGGAATCTCGTTTTCGACAATCCCTTTATGCCCTGGCATCAACAGCAATGTTACTTTGTTGTGTTTAGCCAGTTGCCTAAGAGACTTTTTTGCAGTGGATTTTTTCAAGTTACTTATTCTTAATATTCAAGAAACTGATTTTCTATTTGAAATGCTATTTCCAACACTTTTTTAATCACCACGTTAATCATTATCTATCTTCTGACACCAACAAAACGCACCTATCTGTTTGTAAGTTTAATATAAACGTCATAATAATCTAACAAAACATTGAATACGTAAATTCTTCTTTATAAATCCGATTTTTGCTGTTGCTTCAAAAATAAAATTGGGTCAGATTTCATTTTTTTCCAATTCTACGCCACTGCATAACTTTGAATTTATTATCCACCCTGCCTCAATGTAGTATCATGGAGTATTCGCATTTACATTCAAGTATTGATCCAAGAAGACCTTGTATTTTGTTTGTTTATGGATTTCACTTGTTGCTAACTCTAGCCAAGGCAATTCCTGCACCCCACGTGAAGGCCGAAGATTTTTTTAGGAACCGAAACTGGGAAAGAGTAAATATTAGCACATCCAAATTAGGTTTCCCATTTAGCACCAAACCTACCTGACTAGAAAGGAAATACTGTAAAAACGTGTTTAGTTTATTTTTAAAAATGCTGCTTATATGGGAGTTTCGAACAAAAAAAAATAATAGAAGGGGAGAAAAATAATTAACCAACGAAATTCGATTAACGTACATAAAGAATAAATGGTATTAAAAAAAATTTTGATATGTAAAACAAATATAAAATCAATTTAAAGTGCTTTATGGCAAGTTTTTTATGAATATATAAAATTAACAAACTTACATTAAAGAGATATTTTTGCGTTACATATGACAATTTACGGTGATGAATTAAACAAAAATTTAGCGCTCAGTGTGTAAAATGATCAAAAAAAACTAGAAGAGCCGGTAACGATGCAATTTACATGTCGCTTGCACGTGTATTTTTATGGTAGTGGGATTTGTTTTCACTGTACTTATTTAATGTATTTTGTGATGTTATTCTCCATCAATTCTTAATGTGTTTTCAATTTTTTTTTTTCAAATTTTCTTTTTAGTTTTGCGTATAGCCGCTTAGAAGACTGCACCAATAGAACCTTCAGACACAAATCTAACTTCAATCTTTTGTTAACATAAATGCAGAGTTTCATTGCGATACAACAAGTCGTTTAGGTACAGTGAATTTTTGATATTAGCAAGTCGGTCGAAAAATGGGCCGTTCACGTTCCCAAAGATCAAGAATTCAATTTCTGGACAGTGATCCCAATCGCCACAAGAAGTCATCGATGCTTTTAAAACAGTGATTTTTGTAGGTGTCAACTGAAGACTGGAACAACTGTTTAACCAATTGGTTTGAACGTACACAAAAGTGTATCGAGTGGAAAATACTTTGAAAAGCAATAGAGTACTTTAAGTCTATATATTTTTTGTCTTTATGGCCATATGCAAAACTGAAAAGTCAACCCTCGTAATATTCGTAAACGACTAGATATTAATTTTGCAAAGTTGTTTTTTGTGAATAGTACCTACCTTAAAGTGCGATACTTTATATTCATTCCCAAATCTAAAAATCTTTCAAATGTATAAATACTGTAAATAAGATATATTGTACAACATGACATTAATATTCAGTAACAAATGAGAGGGTGATGATTCTATGACTTTTCAACGAAATATATGATATAAACAAAATAAAATTTATCTGCAGGTATTATTTCTATTAACGTTCAAATTAAAAGCTTTCCAGAAATCGCTAAACAGCAATACATCAATATCTATCAACATTGTTATCTGCTTTTAGACTTGTTATCGATAATTTTACGTCTGCAATATTTTATTAGTATACATGGCAAATTATGTAAGTGCGATACGTTGGAGATAATAAACGGCGTGATATATGTGTTATTTAAGTAATAAAACTGGCAGTTAATAATCCTTTACTAACAATGAGTCCCTGAAGCTTCAACCAGACGATTAATAGCGTGACTAACTGAACGATTAAAATGACAATAGACCACAAGATAAACAAAACAGCGCTCTAATAAGAACATAGAGCTTGAAATTTCCAACTTGAGAAAATAAGCTTAGACAACCAGAAATGTACCATTCAACGAAAAGATACCAAACAATCATTTAAATATTAATTAGTAACTGACAGTAGATCAATAGCGTTTTCGATTCCTCTGCTCCAAAATTTACTCGTGTAATATCACAACTCGTGTTGTGTTGTGAGCATTGTAAAGTTGTGTATTAGTTTTTAAAGCGAAACCAATTTCCTGGAGTGCATTCAGTGCAACATTTGTTAATTGATGTAGAGTGTAGATTAAATAAAAAAATTGTTCAATTTTTTTACAAAAAGTATTTATTTTATCCTTTTTAGTTTCTACTTGGCTTTGTCAGATGTGGGCACAAATTTCTGATGTACCTACCATCTTCAAAACCTCTGGATCTGGATCTGAAAATTTGGGAGGGGCGAGCTAGTGCTCAGCCAGCACTGAGGCCACATATGACTCATTGTGCATCCTCCCGTATGTAGGGATATCCTCACCTCAGGCTGTCACCAGGCCTATTGATTTAAAATAGGTGATGAGGCTCCCGAGGGGGATCTCCCTGACATCGGCTGGTGTAAGCCAATACTCGCCCATTTCAGAAAAAGCAGAGCAGTCATACATAATGTGTTCTACTGTTTCCTCTTCTTGTTCGCAGCCTCTGCATAGCGGCGATACTGTTAATTTCATCCTAAAGAGATGTTGTCGCAATTGGCAGTGACCTGTCAGGATTTCCACAGCTGTTCGGAGATTTTGTCTGGTCAATGCCTTAAATTTTTTTGCTGTTTCCTCGCCAGGATGAGGTAATAACTCTCTGGCCAGTCTACAGTTCGTAGTTTCATCCCAGCACTGTATAAATTTTTGGTGAGAGTGCTGTTTGATAAGGTCCACGACTGCGGACAATGTTAGCTTGGTAGATGGGCGAGGGCTAACATATTTGTAGCCCGCAGCTCCCCTTGCTAAATTGTTCGCAATGCGGTTGCCTTAGAGTTCCCATGTCCTTTGATCCAGCTGAGAGTGACCACGTTATTCTGGCTGGCCTCAGTTAGAGATTGGTGACATTCTAGTACTAAACTTAAAGTGAAACGTGGTCTATTCAAGGTCAGTAGTGCTTGTCGGCAGTCTGTGTATATATTTATATTCCTGCCTGTGATGTTCCTATTGATTAATTCTTTTGCAGCTATGGTTATGCCTGTGAGTTCTGACTGCACCACACTTGACAAGCCATCCATAGCCCATTTTATTTTTAGGTTTAAGGATCTAGAGTAAATTCCACATCCTACACATTGCTTTGTTTTTGATCCATCCGTATATACACTCAGAGCGTTTACTACGTTGGGGTCTGCTGTGTTGTTTGTTAATATTTTGTAGGGTTTGTCAAAGACAAATCTTGGTGCGACGGCATCCGTGTCTGCCTGTAAGAGTGGTATCACTTTTGTCGATTCCCTCCACAGACTATCCCTATAGGTGCCAGTCCCTACAGTGGGTTCGATACCAACCGTGCGAAAGCGTACCATGGTCATCAATGCGACCTTCTTAACAAATATATCAAGGGGGGTGAGACCGAGTATGACTTCCATTGCGCTGGTCGGTGTGCTTCGCATGGCTCCTGTTACGAGAAGGTATGCTGATCTTTGAATTTGGTTTAATTTTTTGATAGCTGTCGTTTGTTTCACTTTAGGCCACCACACGACAGCACCATATGTTAGCATAGGTCTTATGATTGCCGTGTAGATCCACATGGTGGTTCAGCGGCATTGCTCATAAGATATAAATGCTTTTTTAACTCTGCTTTCTATGTGTGAGTTCCACGTCAGCTTGCTGTCAAGGATAACACCTAAGTATTTCACTTCTGTAGCAAAGCTTAATTTAACGTTGAAAAGACTGGGTGCGTTTAAGCCCCTAGGTTTCTTTTTCTTCGTGAAGAGAACCATTTCTGTCTTTTTGGGGTTAATAGACAGCGATTCCTCTTTACACCATGTCTCTAAAGTTCTGAAAGCCACTTGCATTCTGTCGCAAAGGGTGCTTTCATACTTTCCTGTTGGCAGAATTACAATGTCGTCTGCGTAGGCTACTGTATAGATTTTGTCATGTTCATTGAGGCGGTGAATTAGGCTGTCTAGAACAATGTTCCACAGTAGAGGTGATAAAACCCCTCCCTGTGGACAGCCCCTCGTAACCTTGCCTCGTATCTTGACATCATTTACAGTTATTTCTATTGCACGCATAGAGAGCATGCTGAGAATCCATCCGCTTACTGTTGTAGGTACATTTCTTCAAAACCTTCCGAATACTAATTTTAACTTAAATTGAAATTCGTCATATCGAATGTTTACGAACCAACAAAAAATCATGATTTACTCTTGTAAAAACCTCCAATAACGATACCTTTTTGAAAACCGCATAGAAATTGATTCAGTAATTGTGAGATACTCGGGGACAGGTCAAGCTGAGAATCCCCCTTTTTTAAGTCGTTTAATAAATATCGAATTTATTTTATTATAGATTTTATTCTTATAAATGGTGAATGCGCAATTGCTCTCACCAATTTTTTAATAGTGAAGGCGGTTAAATACATACAGGTGAAACTCATAAGCTTGTTGTTTTTTGGAGTCGGTTAAAATACCATAACCTTCTTGTAAGTCTAACAAAAACTATGCTGAAAACCACATCAAAATCGGTTTAGCCAAACGCGAGATAATCGTGCACAAACATAGATAAATGAACAGAATAATAGTGATTGTATACAAACCTGTATAAAAACTTTAAATCTTATCGAATTTCGGCAATACTGTTAAATAAATCTTTTATCGATAATTTTCCAAATATAATATAAATCTGATGACAAATTGATTTATTTAATTACAACTATATTGTGCGTCATCGTTTAAAAATAATTTCAGGAAATATAACAAAGTTAAATCTAAACATATATACAAGATACAAGAATATCATTCAAATAATTTAAAAATTATTAAGATAGCTTTTTTAATGTTAACAAGTGATTGGCAACACTTCAATAACCAAACTCAAGCGTCTGTTATATCATGTATATTTAAGAAAATTGTGGTTGCACGCACACACGTTCAGTTTACAAACTGTTGCTTTTAATGAATGTTTACATCCCCGAAGCAACCGTATTAAACATCATACGGAATGTAATTAATTTTTTTTAAACGCAGAAAATAAATATTATTTTCTTCGGTACACACTTTGAAAATGTTATAAGTCTATTAATAGAATAGAACATATTATTAGATCCACAGAAATATAAATTCAAATTGTAAACAAAACAATATTAAGAACCTGTCTATTATTTTCATTATTTTGAAATGGAGTCAAAATTGTTATGTAGCAAAATTACTCTATACTTAGTTGTGTCAAAATATTTAGCAAAGTTGTCTATCAATTTGATATCTTAAACTTATTTTGTTGTACTGTTAAGCCGGGAATTCACTTGAGCAGGAGGCAAGCCGAGGCGCGGCGAGGTAACCTAAATTTAATATTAATAAAAGAATGACTTACCGAACATTTGCTAGTGTGTGCCTTCTATTCCTCAAATACCGGTTGTGATGCTTTTGTAGATCCGCTATAGTTCCTTGTTCCGCTTGCATTTTGCCAGAAGATGGCGCTGGAAGACCAGCGGAACCTTCCGACAAACGATTCCTCTGTGGTTTCCGCCCACCCAAACCTAATATCGAGAAAGTGGGAGATGTGGACTGAACATTAGTCCGTTTTGCTGTCAGTCTCCCTTAAAATCACAAAATAACCTTGTTTTAGAGTTTATTATTGCAGATGTTTATAGATATATAGCCACCGGACCGAGTCATGGCCGGTAGGAGAAATCATATTGGCGTAAAAGTGACATTATGAGTTTTTTTGAGATGAAATCTATCTAACAGTCATCGGTTGTACTGTAGCCACATTAGGCTTACTGTACTTTTTCTATTGGTTTATGTGACCCACTCGAGGATTTTGGTACCCTCTACTAGTTTTGTACAGATCTACAGGTGTTTATTATTAACGATAGAGGTTCTAAAAGCCCTTACCAAAGAAGTCTTTCAGTACTACTTTGATCAATGGAAAAACGTATGCAAAGGTGTGTGGCGAGGGAAGAGAAGTATTTTGAAGAGGATCATTCGAATGCAGAATAATTTTTTCAATAAAAATGCTTTTCGTGATATAATAGTCAGACTTAGTAAACGCTAAACTCTTTGGACAAGATATTATATAAAGAGTATACAATTAAAGAAAACTTAACTTTGCTGCACCATCATGTATATTTTGCAAATATTATTAGGTACAACTTTAAGATTTATCAGCTAAAAAATCAGTCAACAGTTTTAAAAAAAGTGATTAATCGATCGCATATACAGCTCCTAGTAATGAAAAAAACTTTAGTGATTAATGAGAATATTATTAGAACTCTATAACATATACAATGGATAAATCAAATCTTAAATAAAATAAAGGAAGGCCGAAACATTGATGTTGAAAAACAAAACGGAAAAAACAAACCAATTTTAGAGAAATTTTTTCTGGAAAAAGTAAGATAATGGTTGCAATTACTTCGGTTCAGTCATGAATATCGCATTTCCCAACCGTCAAATTGTACAAGCAATAATTTGAATATAATTCTCGGGCGTTTAACCGGAGTCCTGCCGATGTGACGCCAAAAGCAATCCTCTATAATATGCTAAATGGTATTCTTGTTAAACTGTCTGGATTATTAAATGAACGCTTTAAGCAATTGAATTTACTATATAAATCTTAAAATATATGAAATACATTGATTTTTTTTAATTACTCTTTGTACAGAATAGAAGTGGGAGCTAAGGTAGCCCTAAAAAGAGGATTTAAAAAAATCAATAATAGAACCATAAAACACATTTTACTCACTTACAAGAAGTGAAATAATGTGTAAAAAGGCAGGAGGAACTAAGTTTATGAAGAAAATGGAAATAAAAGCTGTGAAAGCCTTTTAATACACTTGAAGACAACCTTCAAAAAAGCATTAGGATCTATAGAAGTAAATAAAGAATTAAATACACATTTTTGAAAATTTCTTAATAAATATTTACCTCCAAGTGGTTGCAAGGTGCTCTGTTCTTCATCCTCGTCATCCAGGACGTCTTCTTCCTCAATATCGTGCAGTTCTGAAGATGTAGTAGTTTGACTTGTTTTAGGTGGTGTTTCCAGGGCCGGAGGTGAGGGGTCTGGGCCGACCGGCTTGCCTTCGGGCGTGCCGCACCAAGGCAAGCAGCACTTCCAGGCCCCGACCAGTGTGACGACGTTTTACGCCTTCCGAAAACCAACGGTTCTGAAAAGAAATGAAGGTATTTAAAAAACGTTCAAATCGTGTTAAAAATGTCAAAAAACTTGGAATTATTCCAAACGAAGGTTAAGATCGTTTTTCAATAATGCGGTTTTAAAACCACATGCGGCAATAAAACCGGATTGACAATAAATACGTTGAATTCGTGAAAAATGTGTACAAGGAAAGTAAGGGTAAAAGTTAAAAAACGTGATAAAAACAAACGATGGAATGTGAAATGTTAAAAACGTATATAAGAGGTAGACCATTCACGCACTCACGCACGCTTTGAGCCCCGAGATGATGAGAATGCCATTCATTACAGCGAAATTTGTTGTTTGAATGGCATTCTCGCCCTCCCATTCCACCACCCCCCCTCGCTTCCGAGGGGGCCTCAGCAGTTTCGGACCCCGTTTTGGCATTGGGGAGAAACTGCGGTCCTCATCTACTTCTGCCAAGACAGTGCTCTGTGCACTATATTCCTGGTGTCTGGCTATTGTTATGCGTGCTTTTCTATTTTATGTGCTTTCCGTTGTATTTTTGCGGTCTCAGTTAACGTTACTTTCACGGTGACTCTTTTCGTCACAAATGCCGCTATGTTATCATCTATTTTTCTACTGCTGCCGGAGCTGCATCTTTGGCCTCTTGTGTGTCCATGGACCATTATCTGGGTCGTATTCTGTCAGTTCTCTTAGGTCACGGTTTACATGGTTCCTCGTGCCTTCAAATATCGTCCTAGCTCTTTCTTTCATGGTATCTGTTATTTTTCTAATTTCTAAGTCGTGATATAAGGTGTTATTCCTTATGTACTATGGTGCGTTTACCGCTTCCCTTAGACTTCTGTTTTGTTGTTTTTGTACTTTGTCTATCGTAGTTTTGCAAGCATGGCCCCATGCCACCGATGCATACGTTAGGATGGGCATAATTATTGTCTGGATCAGTCTTAGTTTTATTCGCAAGTTTAACTTGCTTCTTCTTTCAATAAGTCCTGCTAATTTGCTTCTTGCGTATTTTGATTTCTTTACTACGCTGTCTACGTGGTCTTTGAAGCATAGTCCTTGGTCCAGGTTGACTCCAAGGTACTTTACTGATCTGTTCCAGTTTATTTCTTCTTCTCCCATCGTGATGTTTTCATATGGGTGGTGGCGTCTCTTTTTAAACAGGATAGCTTTCGTCTTTTCCTGATTTATCGCTATTTTCCATTGTATGCACCATTCTTCCATTTCATTCATTGCTCTTTGCAAATATCTGGTGATCAACCTTGGTTGAGTACTTCTTGCTGCTAATGCAGTGTCATCAGCATATAAAGACAACATGGTGTTTGGTGTCTTAGGCACGTCTGCTGTATATATTGTATACAGCAGTGGGGACAGCACGGCTCCTTGTTGAACTCCTGCTTCTATTCTTGCATATCTAGATGTTATTGGGCCCATCTTTATCCTGAATTCTCTGTTTTCCAAGAATGACGCTACCAGCTTCGTCATTGCTCTTGAAATCCCCATATCCGTCATTTTGTATATTAATCCTTCGTGCCACACTCTATCGAATGCTTTGCTGACATCTAGAAACACTGCTCCAGTGGATTGTTTTCTATTAAATCCTTCACTGATATATTCTACCAGTCTTAGAACTTGTAGTTCTGTTGAATGTTCTCTTCTGAATCCAAATTGCTCTTCTGGCAATATATTTAATTGATTTACTTGTTCCCATAATCTTCTGAGTATCACCCTTTCTGTAACCTTGCTAAGTGCTGGTAGAAGGCTGATTGGGCATTAGTTTTGAGGAAAAGTTGGATCCTTTCCAGGCTTTCTTATCATTATTACATCTGCTCTTTTCCATCTTGTTGGAAAGTGCCTAAATCTCAATATTCCATTTATGAGTGTAGTGATGTAAACCACTACCTTTGGAGGCAGATTCTTTAACGTCCTGTTACTTATTTTGTCGCATCCTGGTGCTTTTCTTAATTTTATATTTTTTATTATGTCTCTTATTTCTTCGGGGCTTGCATGTACAAGTATTTCGTCTTCGTCAGCATTTTTTATCTCCTCTGCTGCTTCTTCTACTTCTTCATCGAAGTCTATATCCTCTTCTGGATGTGTGTTTAGTCTGAATTGATTTTCTAGACTTCTAGCAAATGCTTCTGTTTTTTCTTCTAGTGTGCTTACTAATCCTCTTTCTCCATGTAGAGTTGGAAGCGGTTTTCGGTCTTCTCTAAGGATCTTCTGAAGATTCCATATTCCTGGTTGTTGTAGACCATTTTTGATAATATTTCTTTATAACCTAATTTAACTAAATATTTTTTTCGTAAATATAGAAAATTTAGCAATGCTTATTTTCCTGTATAAATTTAAATGTTATTTTAATGAAAACTGTCTGGGTAATTTGGCACACCTACAAATTTTATTGGGTTAAATATGACACAGGTGAAAACCATTTCCGATCATGTAAATTGATATATATTTCTCACATGATGTTCAGATTTAATTTAAAATATAAAACATGTGGTATAATATGCATTTTCTGCTACAGAAATATACCTACCTTGTGACAAAATCTAATTAAAATCATATGGACCGTTTCTATTACGAAAATTGTATATTACACTATTATTAGAATTTTTAATTAAAGAAATCACGAGAATTATCAGAATCTGAAAAATAATAAGATTTTTAGTCCAGATAGGTAGTAAAGAGGCTCAGGTAAATGAAACAGTTAGCAGCAAATAGAGCAGCATAAAAACAATTTGAATAAAGCACTTTATTATACTATTTTCCATTGTTAATGAGACACCCTGTATGTTTATGAGAAATCGTCAGCACATTCAATCCTCAGGTTGTTTTAAATAACGAGTCCTTTAATCTAGCTAGCAAATAAGATTTGCCAAAGAACTAGGATTCCCTGCGCTTGTCTCTAGACAATTTCCTCATGCTGTACAAATCCCAGATCAAGCGATTCTGATTTCATGTTAGGAGAACACGATTTTGCTATTATACAGGGTGTCCCACCACTGTGTTCTCGGAAGATAGCGCTGTTATTATTAGAGATAAAAGAAAGTTACACAGACTAAAGTGGTTCATAATCACACGCTCCATCTTCTAAAAATATTTTCCACTATACAGGATGTTCCAAATAAGAGTGGCAGACCAAAGTTGTGTTTTTTTAAATAGAACACCCTATATATCATTGCATTTTTAGATACTACGTTGAATTCTAAGCAGAAAAGATATCAGGCAACATAGGCCTAAATTTAATAGTTTTTGAGTTTTGAGCAATTAAAGAAAAAAATTGACGTTTGGGGATCGAGACACAAAACTCGATATCTTTCTCAAAGAGCAACATTTCTAGCTGAATTTTTTAGCATACGATGAGCAAATAATGTAGAATCTGGTAATAATCTTGAAATAACATTTTTTTATACAGGGTCGTCAGTAAATCTGTTCAAAGATTCAAAACTTCAAACATAAATAACTTCAGAATTTTAAATAGAACACCCTGTATATTTTTTATTAAGTCGATTTAGAATTATATTCCCTTTTAAATGATATATGGGTTCCCTATACCTAAACTTTATATTTTAGAAGATAAATTGAATTAATGCCTTTACCTCTACAATAATTTTGAGGGTAACTTGAATTTTGCAAAGCTGGCCTTGACAAAATGATGCTGTCAAATTAATTCTCTTGTAGCCATTACTGACAACAAACGTCTTAATTTCACCTTATCAAGTCTATTAACCATAAATAAATAAGATTAATTCACAAACATAAATATTCTGAGCCTTTGGTTTACTAGTTTTATCTTTTCTACAAATAAATTTGGCATTTATGTGGATTCTTATATTTTGATTCACGATAGAACAATAGACAGATAGGTAGTAAAACATTAATCTTTATTCAGTTAATTAACTGTTCAAAATTGCCACCATTCTGTTGAATACACATTTGGATACGCTCATGAAACCCCCTGTTTACGTCAACCAACATTTCAGGAGTAACCATTGTGAAAGCTTCTTTTATTCTGTCTACCATATCCTCTCTGGTTGTGGGAGGTGTCCGATACACGATGCTTTTAATAAATCCCCAGAGGAAATAGTCCAGCTTTGTTAAGTCTGGTGATCTTGGTGGCCAAGAAAAGGGCCCTCCACGACCTATCCACCTGTTTGGATAATTTCGGTTCAAAAATGCCGAACCTCTAAACTATAATGAGCTGGGGCACCGTCGTGTTGTATAAACATATTTCTTCTTATGTCCAGCGGTACATCTTCCAACAACTCCGACAAAACGTTAGACAAAAAATTTAGGTACACTTGTCCCGTCAAGAGACCATCAAAGAAGTATGGGCCAATAATTCTTTGGCCTAGTATACCAGCCCAAACATTAATACTCCATTTATGCTGTGCATCTACTTGCCATACAAAGTGAGGATTTTCGTCGGTGTAATAGTGAAGATTGTGCCTATTAACATGTCCATTTTCATGAAATGTAGACTCATCAGAAAACAAGACTATGTTGAAAAGTCTCTCCATTACTCGCTTGAATGCACTGGGTTTTGGTGCTCTTCTTTCTGGATATTTTTGTTTGTAAACCCGAGAAGCCAAGAGACTGTTTTTGAAACACTCTCCCATTACAAGAACCATATCCACCAGCTCGTCCTGACTGAAGTTCATTTTCACTTATAATCCTTAATATAGGTAGATAACGTTTGTCAGTAATGGCTACAATAGATCTAATTTGACAGCATCATTTTGTTTAGGCCAGCTTTGCAAAATTCAAGTTACCCTCAAAATTATTGTAGAGGTAAAGGCAATAATTCAATTTATCGTCTAAAATATAAAGTTTAGGTATAGGGAACCCATATATCATTTAAAAGGGAATATAATTCTAAAACGACTTAATAAAAAATATACAGGGTGTTCCATTTAAAATTCTGAAGTTATTTATGTTTGAAGTTTTGAATCTTTGAATAGATTTACTGACGACACTGTATAAAAAAATGTTATTTCAAGATTATTACCAGATTCTACATTATTTGCTCATCTTATGTTAAAAAATTCAGCTAGAAATGTTGTTCTTTCAGAAAGATATCGAGTTTTTGTCTCGATCCCCAAACGTTAGTTTTTTTCTTTAATTGCTCATAACTCAAAAACTATCAAATTTAGGCCTATGTTGCCCGGTATCTTTTCTGCTTAGAATCTAACGTAGTATCCAAAAATGCAATGATATATAGGGTGTTCTATTTAAAAAACACAACTTTGGTCTGCCACTCTTATTTGGAACATCCTGTATAGTGGAAAATATTTTTAGAAGATGGAGCATGTGATTATGAACAACTTTAGTCTGTGTAACTTTCTTCTATCTCTAATAATAATAGCGCTATCTTGCGAGAACACAGTGGTGGGACACCCTGTATATCTAACCAGAAATTTGATTATAAAGACGCAATATATACTTCTATCACTATTTTAACTTATTGCTAAGGAAAGTAGTAGCAGTTGATAAATTAGAAATCAATGAAAATGGTCTTTAAAAAACGAGACAGCTTATTTATTATTTAAAATCTTTTTTATTTACTTTGTTGTATCTATTTTCAGTACTTTCAGAGCTTCGATTTTATAATTCATGTTTGTTTTTAGGAAAACTTTAAATTGGAACCCTGATAATACGAAATACATTATTATTTTCTTCTACTGGGAACTTTTCGCCGTAAAAAAGTTAGGTAAATCAAGTGTTTTTTTTTTTCGTGCATAGGCCATTGGCAACAAAATCTCGTTAAGCCAGTCTATCGAATATTGGATATATTTATAGTTGAAGTGATTAAATCATTTCGAAATGGGTAATTCTCTTTGTATACCTACGTAAACTATTTAACAACTGGACAAATTTAATTTAATTTTGTTTTGAATAAATCCGAAAATAATTACGGATTAACAAGTATATGTGTTGCACGAATTTTGAATAAAATAACCTCTTGTTTAGATTGTTACACTTAAAATTGGAGCAATGCGTGCTGAAAATTCCGATAATTAATTAATTTATTTTTAATCAGCTATTCCAAGAACAAAATTTCAAACATTGCATCGTCCAACAGTAAAATATTACTGCGTGACATGCACGTTATTAATTCTAGAACCAAATTTTAATTATTCCAATATTGGATTGCGTAAACAATAATGTATGGCTAAATTAAAATATTCTCTACTAGTTGACCCGGCGAACTTCGTATCGCCTAATATTAATGACTAGTTGTACTCGCAACGTAGTTCGCGTGGTGTCTGATTGTTGTATAAAAATTTCTTACCTCACCCCATTTAAGGAATGGGAGAGAAATTTTTATACACCAGATGTTAAGTTGAAAGAAGACAAATACATCTGTGAAAACCACATTCGAATCGGATCAGTATATTTCATGTGATGCGCGCACAAACATATACATTTCTACAGTTTTATTATATGTATACTTAGATATAGATTTACAGATAATACAAATAAAAAAAATGTTGGGAATTCGATCGAGGGCTTCATTAGATGTTTATAGACTTTAAACTGGTTTTCAATAAAGTATGCCGGATGAGACTGTGGACAGCAATGCAAGAACTTGGCTTTCCTAAAAAAAACTGGGCAACTTGATACAGATGTGTATGTAAGGTAAGAGTTGGACAACAATACTCGGAGACATTTGAGATTAACAATAGACTGAATAACAAATACAAACGAGAGCGATTGCTGGTTTGGCAGAGAAAAGCCCAAGGAAAATCTTTGCCCCATTACTGAATGGGTCAACGGTACAATATATAATAAAAACAAATAAACAGCTAGAAAATTTATACGTAGACGTAGACATAGTAAAAGAAATAAAGTCTAAGTCGGCAGGCCATCTCATAAGACATTCTAACGAAAGAATAGTAAGACTGGTGTGAGAAGAAACCCCAACTGGAAAAAGAACACTTGGATGACCTCAGCTTCAGTGGCGGGATAACATAGCAGGTGACCTTAAAGCTATGGACGTAAAGAACCGGATGGAGCTAGCAAAAGACAGAAAGGAATGGAGGCATGTTGTCAAGTCGGCTAAAACCCTCACGGGGTTGTAACGTCTCGGAGTAAGTAAGTAAGATAATAGAGATCTCATACATAATCAGTAAAAGATAGCTATGAAAGACTGCAAAAGCATCCTACTTAATACATAATTAAAAACGTAAAGTTTTCCACAAAGACTATTATGAAATAAAAAAAATCTTCTACGAATAAATTAACAAAAGAAATCACATAAGCTCTTGAATCGACTAACAAGTTTATATTATTTTACCAAACAATGTAGGTACAACAAAAACTTTAGGGGTCTCTACCGGGTATGTAATTCCCAAAATGATTGTTATTATAATCTTGTTATGAAAACGACACTGAATGTGTACCTAATGTATAAGATCCAGAACAAAAGGGACCAAGTAATTAGGATTAAACGTTCGAATGTAGGTGAGTACAAAGGAAATACAAATGTTAAATTGGAGAAAATAAAAGAACATTTATTTACAAAACTGCATTAATTTCTTTTGTAATATTAAACGCTTTCATTAATAACAACATAACGAAAAACATAAAAAAGGTGTTGTGTGGCAGTTTGTAGTGCCGACAGAAGTAAAACTTCTAATGTTTTGGCCTATTACTATTTATCCCTACTGCTCTTTAAAGGCGCGAGTATCTCTAGTATGATGGAATTGGTCAAAAAATGGCATTTTAACCATCAACCACTTTCCATATTCTCCGAATATGGTATCGTGCAACTTTTTTGTGTTCGGTAGACTAAATTTGATTATGAAAAGGAGTCGACGACCATTTAGAAGAACATCCCGGTCAATGAGCTAAAATCCACATTCTAAAAACTTGTGGACCGTGCAAATCGCCGTATTAACTCTGAAGGGGACTATGTTGAATGTTTTCTTTGAGACAGACCTCATATATAGGCTGTATAAGCCTAACTAAAGAAATTTCACTCATAGAATAACAACGGATTCTTGATTAAAAAAGTTAAAAATTCTTGTAAAAAAAATAGCCAACAAGGTTGTTTTTTCTTCAATAAATTATCAATTAATTATCCTCTTTTTGATAGCAATCTTAAAAAAAAAACTTAAAATTTTATGCACCAACGTAATTTAACTGCTGCTGATTAAATCTCATGAATTTACGTCATGTTATAAATTTGCTCTTTAACTGATTCGAACTTTGACAATAAACTTTGTGAACTTATTTTGAGATAAAATTAGAATTGTTGAAAATAAGTATAACGTTACTGACACGTCTTTTATTCAACTTTTTATTTACAGATAGATCCCATTAAATCCCAATAAATGTTGTTTCTGTAATTTCTTTTCTTATTTCTATGACGCGAGGGAAAACAAAACTAATACGAATGCGTTTAGTTTCATTGAAGCGATCGCTTTCATTTAACTTAATCCAGATTTATTCGCTCTGATTGATTTTATTTGCACCAATATGTCTTTTTTCTGCTCCAACACGCTTGTAAGCCTCTTACTTATTCGATACAACTTTTAAGCATGTTTTTCTTGTAATATCAGATATTTTAAACGTAAATTAATGCTTTTTTGGAATACTTTAATATATCTCAAAAACCTTTGTTTTATACGAGGTGCGGCTAGTGAATAACGAAACTGGTTACAAAAAAGGGTTTTATTATAAAAATTATTCTACATTCACATGCTTTCCTCCGCTCGACACACACCTTTCCACACGTTTTTCCATTGATCAAAGCGGTGCTGGAAGTCTTCTTTGCTAAGAGTCTTTAGGAGCTCTGCCGTTTTTTCCTTTACCGCTTCCATCAGCTCAAATCGGGACCATTTCAAAGCAGATTTTATCTATGGAAACAAAAAAACTCGCACGATGCCAAATCTGTCGAGTATGTCGCGTGTTCGAGTACTGTAGTGCGTTTATTTGCCGAATACTGCTTCACAGATAGCACGTTATAGGTAGATGCGTTGTCCTGGTGCAAAATCCATGAGTTGTTCTTCCAGAACTCGGGCCGTTTTTTACGAACTCGTTCTCGCGGTAATGCCAAAACTGACAAATGGTAAGTCTGGTTGACAATCTGACCTTCTGGAACCCATTTCGTTGTCACGATGTCGTTAATGTCGACAAGCACTATCAAATAGCCCTGAATTTTGATTTGGAAATTCTAAATAAGTATATTTTAAAAACTTTATTTTTATTTTTACATAATAATTTTTATTTTTGTTTTTAATTACGAAATTACCCAAAATAGATAATCATAATATCAATATTCCCATACATTTTACATATAATAACATAAAATTACCATACGATATCATTTTTAACATAAAATTTATGATTAATAACTTGTGTAACGTTGTGTCAAAAAAATGTGAATTTATTTATCAAGTTATTTTTGTAGAAATATGAAAGTGATTCGAAAATATCATTCGATCGGTCTGTCACTCATCACGGAATGTCTCCCGATCCCGTCTATCCCGGTATTAAAGCAAAATTATTGATGTTGTCTAGATAATAAACGAAAAATGTATTTTAATGGGCAATTTACCAGATACGTCGCAACTGAAATTTTAAATTTAGATAGGTACTTACATTTCAACGTAAAAATATACCATAAAACTACAAAACTCTGAGTTTAAACTTTATTGCATTTTTTTATGTTAGAATTCAACTGAAAGTTTTGTTTATAGAAATGTAGAAATTCGTTTATATAGTATTCTAAAATATATATTTTTATACTAAATACGTTTCTGTTTTCATATTAAATATCTTTCTTTTTTATACAAAGATCTGCGTTTTTCGTTATATTTATTTTTTTATGGGAAAGGCTGGTAATGTTGAGAACAAAAACTTTTCTTAAGATATAACAAGCGTACGTGATACAGATCTTATTGTCGCTTTGAAATTTTTATAAAAATGATACAATAAAACATCATACAAACCGCCTGTTAAAATCGCAAGTGCTGAAGATAAAAAGAAAACATACATTTATTAAAGAAAATAACAAAAATGTAAACAAAAACAAGCAGGATATCTAAGTTGAAAAAAGTGTGGAAAACCAGCTCCGGATCTAGGGGGGGGGCAAGCCGGGGCCTGTGCCCCGGGCGGCAAGTTCAGAGGGCGGCAAATTCTTTGCACACGAAAGCACAAATCATTATTTCAAAAACTATTATTCGCGGGACGAGTCGACACACTTAAAAAAAGGCCAAATATAAGAAGTTGCAGGGAAAACAACATATTGCAGACAAGATAAAAATTGGCTCCGTAGAGGAGGTGACTCGTCAGTATCTGCTGCAACTTTTGAAATTGATACTCAGTTAGAGGATGACCAAACGGACCAAGGTCCTACAGTCACCAAACAGTCTGTAAGTACTGATTTCAAAGTGGAAACCATCTCTTTTGATGTGGGAAGAACAACCTGAGAAACTTGAATTAACAAAACAAGAATACGAGTAATCTGAATCCCCGCACTCGGATTCGGATGAACTGCAAAAAACCGAATTTGAATTGTCGGACCCAGGCAACTGGCCGGGGGTAGAAAAAATGACTGACCAGCAGCGGTCTTTATTTTGCAGTCAAACTGTAATATTAGCACAGAATCACCCCGAAAACATTGAATTTAGATCTACTGAACGCAATGGCAGGCATTTAACATCTTCTATGTTGTACAGGAACTTAGCTAATTGCGAAAGGGTTAAAAAATCTTGGCTTATATATTCTAAACCAAAAAATGCATTGTTTTGTGCGTCCTGCAAGATTTACCAGAAACCGTCTTCTGCTGCCATATCTTGTGTTATACAGGGTTTACTAATTGAAAAAAAGCTTCAGAGAGATTAACCGAAAATGAGGCCACTCAAATGCACAATGAGTATATAATCAAGTGGAAACCACGGTTATAACAAATGAAATCATGCCAGGGTATTGATCAAGACATTGAGAGAGTAATTCACACAGAAAAAGAAAAATGGAGACAGATCCTGCGTATTGTTATTGATCTATCAACAAACTGTCCTTTCTTTTCGTGGGTCCTACAAAACTCCTAGGGATGTCATCACACAATGTCCTAAGCCGAGTCAAGGTATCTTTTTGAACTTGATTTCCCTGCTCGCCTAACGCCACCCTTAAGTTTCAATTAGAACACTTAAAAAATGAGCAAGTATCTTATTTATTCAAAACAATCCAGAATGAAATTATCAACATGATGGCAAAAACAGTTAGAAATCAGATTTTAAATGACATCAAAGAAGCCAAATACTACACAATAATGTGTGCTCCAGATGTGTCCCATACAGAACAAATGAGCCAAGTAATTCGAAAAAAAAACTGGTGATATGTGCAAAATAAAAGAAAGTTTTATTGATTTCATACAAGTAGCAGGAAAGACAGGACAGGATATTTGTCAACAGATTTTAGAAAAATTGATAGTTGGGGATTTAGATATCGGGCAATGTCGTGGTTTATCTTACGATAATGGGTACAATATGGCCAGCAACTATAAAGGAGTACAAGCCAGGATTGTAGAAAAGAATGAGTTGACAGAGTTCGTCCCATGTTTCGCTTTACTCCTTAAATCTTGTAGGTGTTCATTCTGTCTCATCATGCCAGGAAGCTATTAACCTATTTGGACTAATTCAAAAAGTATATTGCTTTTTTGTTGGCTCCACTACTTGGTGGGACATTATGAAAAAATATTTCAAAGGAAGTAGTCAGACTAGATGGTCGGCGAAACATGTTGCTGTGATTGCCCTGTTAATTAATTCACCAGAAGTAGGGGAGGCCTTGGAAGAAGTTAAGCAAACTTCTCATGCAGCAAAAGTTAAGTAGGAGGCAGATCATCTTTTAACTGATATACCTAAGGAATTTTAAATTTATTCTTAATTTAACTGTTTGGGCGATTATTCTCCGTAAAATAAATCGAGTGAATATAGAAATTCAGAAAGAAGATATTATCCTTGCCCGTTTTGTCGCACTAATGGATGGCCTGCTGAAAACTTTGCAAAACATGAGACAAAATCCAATGGAAAATTGGAAAAATGAGGCTGAACAAGTTGCGAAAATATCTGGTGCTGAGCTCATTTTGCAAAAAAAAAGAAAAGAATTTACAAACGCAAAAAACATTTCGATGAGAACTGTGAAGATGAATTACAAACACTCAACCTAGTTCAGCTTTTTTCTAAAGAAAATAATGATTGTGTTTGATCGAATTATATTAGAAATTAAAAAAAGGTTTGACTATGCTACCACGCTGAATTGTAATTTTGCATTTTCTAATGGTTCTAATATAATGAATATGTCAATTGAAGACCTGCAAAAGCATGGAGCAGATCTGGCTTGAAAAACGAGCGTGATTTAAACGCCGTTGAATTCTGCCAGGAACCCTACGTTTTTAAAGAGCGAAAGGAAATCTTTTCTCAGCATGAAGTGTGAATGCAAAAAAATCAAAAATAACTTTGAACCAACCTATAATTAAATATAAACATAAATGGACAGAGGCGGCATTTATCGATCTTTGCCCCGCCTAAAAAAAATCGTAGATCCGGGGCTGGGTAAAACTTACATGCAGAAAAGAGGGTCGGTCTGATTTGAAAAGAGTAGGTAACGAAAAAGTTAAATTATTCAAAAAAAAAAGATGAACAAACTTCCAGGCAAATTTAAAACTGATAAAATTGGCTACGGAACCCTAACTAGTGATAAAGCTTACAAGCATAAAAATGGCAAGTGGAACAAGGAACAACCAAAATAGATCATTCCTGAAACCATTTTTTCTTAGTTTCTCACAAATTTCTTTAAGAGAATACTTGGTGAATTTTTTACTGAAATTTTTTCATAAAAAATAGTGTAGCTTAATTTAGGGTTAAACTGTATCAAAAGAGATCAATAAAATAATTTTTATAGGAACAAAACATCGATTAACTAAATATGTTCACAAATATGTATCTTAAAATTTATCGGTAATTACGGTCAGTTTCACAATTCAACGTTTGACTTGAAACGTGGTTTGCTGTTGTTTTTATGGATAAAACTATGTGGGAGAGAAGCTTTTATCTATGAGTGTAAGCTACAAGTGAGTGCTTGTATACGCATGTTGGTGGAAAGAGATTGATCTACTAAAACGGATCGACAATGCGGTAACAGTGATAAATTTTTATACAACAAAGATAAATATAAAATAATTAGATTCGGAACAATTATGGTTTAAATGAGAAAGGACTATAAATTCGTTTTTTTTTTTTGTACAGAACAATATAAAATTTAATAATGTCATTGTTAATTTTTTGCTTTAGTTAGTAACAGATTAAATAAACGCCAAAGGTAGGTAATAAAAGTCTTTAAGTAGGTTCTGTATTTTTCTTTTTACATAAAGTTTAAACGACGAAGTTAAAAAGTCAAAGGCAGTTGGAACGTTAAAAAACTTTTACTGTACGTTACTTTTTAGTTTAAATAAAAAAAAAGTTTTATATAAATGAAAGGAATGTTTTTAGAAACTTTTGAACTTAAGCCGTGTTAACAAAGATTATCAAAATGATGAGCTTAATTGATAGTTACGAGGGTTTTCTTTTAGTTTGGCATAAAGACAAAAAATATATAGACTTAAAGAACTTTTCAAAATATGTCCCACCAATATGCATACACTTTTGCATATGTTGAAACCAATTGGTAAAACAGTTATTCCAGTCTTCAGTTGACACTTGCGAAATCGTTGTTTTAAAGACAGGCTTCTTCTGGTAACTGGAATGGCTGCCAACACATTCTTATTCTTTGGAAACGTAAAGAAGTCGTTGGGACTTAGGCCGGGACTATACGGTAGATGGTCTAACAATTCTATGTTTTGAAACTCCAAAACCTCGATTGCCTTTTGGGCAGTGTGAGTATTTGCATTGTCCTGACCAAAAGCTCGTGCGTCAACAGGTCTGCTCAGATTTCTTTGAAAGGTTAAAAAAAGATACCGGACTTATGAAAAACATTATTACTTGCGACGAAACGTGGATTTTTCAATACGATGTTGACACAAAGCGAGAATAGATGCATTGAAATACGCTTGAATCGCCCAGAACTAAAAAAGCCCGATTATCAAACCAAAAATTCAAGACAATAGTGATCGTTTTTTTCGTCATTAACGGTATCGTGATGAATGAATGGGATCCAGAGTGTCAGTTTATCAACTAGACTTTCTATTTGTCAGTTTTGGTAACACTGCGAGAATGAGTTCGTAAGGTCCTCACCAAAGAACACTTCCAGCACTGTTTTGATTAATGGAAAAAATGTATGGAAAAGTTTGTGGCGAGGAGAGCGGTATATATTGAAGAGAAGCATAAGAATATAGAAAAATTTTTTATAAAACCTTTTTTCGTAACCAGTCTGGTTATTTAATAGCCGATTAAATATTTGTGTAAAAGCGAGCAATTTTATATCAGTTTTTTACAAAACATAAAAAATAGAAAAAAAAATTCGAAAAGAGGTTGACCTTAAAGGCCATCCTTGCAACTTCCCGCTAGTTTTAACCGTAAAGCTATAACTTTTTAACGCGTTATTCGATTTTGATGTTCAAGATGGCATTCGACGCAGTTTTTTGAGACCTAAAAACGTTACTGGGAGTGCAAAATCGATTAATCAAAAAATCTCTAAGTTATTGAAAAAAAAACACTTTTTTTTGAAATTTTTCGACAACGATATTCCCAAAAAACATCATTTAGTACCAATTGTTTTTTTCGGTTATTTTGAAATTTCTTGAAATCTACCGGTTCGAATTGGTTCAAGCTTACAGGGAATCTAAGTTAGATGGAACTCTTTGGAACGCTTTTTATTTCGTTCCGATCGGTCAAGCCGTTCAAAAGTTATAAAAGGTTTACATACATCCACACATACATACAGACATACAGACACCGTCGTAAAAATAGTCAGGGAGGTTCCAAATACCTCAAAACGTTGAGATCCGATGAAAACTCGATTTTCGAAAAACGGGGTAAAACCAATAACTTCCCGATTTAAAAAAAAAATGTTTAATTTTTTTAGCGGGAAGTTAAAAATAATGTTGGAAAAAATGTGAACCATGGAAAACAAGAAGAATCATAAAAAAATGGAAACAACAAAGAAATCTTCAAAAATTTAACAAACAGTAAAAACCACTCTCTTTAATTGTAAATTAAAAGATTTTTAAATATTTCAAAAACCAGAAGAATTTGAAAAAAGCACAAAAATTTTAAATAATGAATAAGAAGCTTGATTTTTACAAGAACAGAGCAAATAAAAGTAAACTATGCGTATGTATAATTTATTATAAAGTGTAAAATAAGTTTGAAAATTAATTTTTTTATATACAAAAAGTTGTAAACATTTTTAAAATATGAACAATTTCATAAAATCGTATAAATTGGAAAGCAAGAAAAAAATGTAATAACTAATTTGATACAATATCAAAAATTGATTATATTCAAAGTCATCCCTAATAATATCTACCACATTAAAACCAATATTAGCGTGATCTACTGTATATAAATAATTAATAAATTTATCGATTTCTCTTATCATTCTTAGGGTGACTTGACCCAAAATTATGTATAAAACGAAATTAGAATATAGATATATCATCATCACCTGTTGCCACTGAAGAATTATAGTTAGAAAAAAATTGTTCCGATTTATAAGTAAAGTTTTTCACAGCCTAAAAAAGCCCACAACACCGTATCGATTGTCATCTATCGATTACATTGGCACTTTTATTTTAAATAAAGGATAATGTTGATAAGAGAAAATAACGTACTATACTATACACATTCACACACGGTCGACGCGATATTTAAACAGGTATACAAGAGAAATTAGCACGTGTTTTATCAGAAAATTAAATTAGAACACGATGTATAGAAAAGTTTATTTTTGAAACAGATGTAGGAGTTAGAATATGATCCGCGATTTTAATTTCTTTTACCAGTTCCGTTACGAATTTTATTTGATTAATTAGCATTATTTAAAAAAAAACTATCCCAAAATATAACACTTGGTAATCGAGTCATTTAACACACAAATTTTGTAATTAGTTTATAAAAATAAATAAATAAATATTAGTTAAAGGGTTATTCGAGGTTAAGGGTATTTTTGTTTAAACTTGTTCAAAATCGATTGTTGTATGTATGAAAAAGTTGAATTCGAATACACATTTTTTAATATCACATGCCGGTTTATCGTTTTGCTAGCGTGTTTAGTCGATTTTTTTCATTTTTCCTGCGATGGTTAATAAATACCGTAAAGATCGTGGAAACTGAAAAACTGCTGGAAAGCGCACGACGTCTGAAACAGCTGAGTTGTTACTAAACTAGGCGGACGAGGGCGCTGTTTTAGGTTTATATCGACGGACGGTTTTCACGTAGAGGGATTGAGTTAGGCCAGTTTTGCAGGGATGACTTTATTTCAGTTTCCGAACAAAGCGAGAGATGATTTTCTGGAAGCGAACTGTGAAAATTTAGATTCTTGAATGTGAAAATTTGATTTTCATTCCGATTCGGACCTTTTTCGCATTGCCACTTTATATACCATTACTTTTCTCTTTGTAGAAGTACTATGTACTTATCAAACACTTTTATTCTGTTTGATAGGAATTCACTTTATATCCTATACTTTGATGCGAATGTTTTTTCAAGAAGTATTAGAAATTTATATAGTGTTTATAATGAAATAATGTTTAAAATGAAGCTTCTTTTATATTATTTTATTTCAAAATAAAAAAAAAATTAGTTTGAAATAACCTTAAAAAACTCGAAATTTTTTTCACAAACTTTGAATATTCCCAATTTATCTAGGAGATAAAAAAATAACTTCTCTCTGCATCTGGATCTGCAAAATTGAAAAGGGGCGAGCAAGTACACTGTCGACATTGAGGCCACATTTAGCCCATTGTGCATCCTTTTCTAATGACAAGAATCTATAGATATGGTGTTCGTTATTAAAAAAAAAATTCGTTAGGTCTTAGATCGAGACTAAAGACGATGTTCTAACATTTAAAAGTTCTGATGTATCAAAAATTTAATTATTTTATTATTATATTACCTTTGCAACTTTTCAATGATTTATTATGGAAAAATGGTTGTTCATTCTTAGATCTTCAGTATTTGTTAGTGCTCGTTTTGTACATATTTTAACTAAAAACGTTTAATACAACTTTTAAATTAATCCAGCAAAAGTAAAAAAAATCATTCTTACAAATGTATAATAAAACTTTTAAATTATTCAAGTAGTGATATAGTTATTATCCTAACAAGTGCGGAAAGTTATACTTTCCCGCACGCGAACTGCCGATGCCCGAACGACGCGAAGCGGAGTTCGGGCAAGCAGTTAAGTGCGGGAAAGTTAATTTCCGCAAGAGTTAGGATCAATATTTTTTCTACAAGCAAAATCACCTCGAAAATTATTTAGATATTTGAAAAGATGCGATTGTGACAATTAAATCTTTCATAGTGTCAATAAATACACGAATGTAGCTATAGCAACCCTACTTAAACAGGTGAGTTTGTTGTTGCTTTGAGTAAGGTTAACAGGGGTGATTTAATAAATTATGATTTTTTTAAAAAATTTTAAAAACAAACATTTTAAAAACCCCTATTTTCATGTAAAATCTAAATTTTTTTTACTATTTGTATGTAGTCCAACAAGATAAAGATAATAATACAATAATTTGTCAAAAAGGTTATCGGCAAACATCTCTAATTAATAAAAAAAAATGCGTGCGGGAAAAATTCTTTCCCGCACGCCGTGCGGGAAAAAGTATTTCCCGCACTCCGTGCGGGAAAGAGATATTTTCTGAATTGAAATGCGTGCGGGAAAGTGTTGTGTTACGCATGCTTGTAGAAAAAAAAAATTATTTAATCATTTTTGAGTTTGACATAAAAACACAGTACTCAAATGTTATATCCATCTTTTTTAAAGTCTACTATTTTACATCCAAATGGCATCGTAGATTATTGTAATAGTGGCTGTAGGGTAATAAAATTTCACATCCAATGGGTTAATTAAGGAAACTACTCCAGTACAAATTTGATTTTCCTGGTCAGCCTCAAGTGGAGTCGCAGTTGACTTATATATGCAGATGTTTTAATAATGTTCTTTATAACAGAAATTTTTCAAACCGATACAATGAAAAAATATTTTAATAAATTACATAAAAGCAAATAAATACAAATACAGATGCAGATTTAGATGTAACGTGTACCTAAATGTTGTCGGTGTATTTGTATGATCAATCCTGTTCCATCATTTCACTGGAAGAATCAGAGTCACTATCAAATCCAAAATCGGAATCGTCAGAATCTGATTCCTCCAATGAAATAATTAAAGGATGAATATTGTCATGTGAGCAGTTTCCCATGTAAGTAGTCCAATCTGCCAAAATAAGTTCGTCTGTATATCTACAAAAATTTCGCCACATGTCTGGTGTACATTTAGTCAATGCTTCTGTCCACGTTTTTTTAACTCTATCCTGGTCAAGATAAGTAGATGTTATATGTTTGTTATAATATGTCTTAGTAAACCCCCATGCTAGTTCTATTGGATTGTAATGACAATGGTATGGTGGTAGTCGAAGTACTTCATGTCCTCGTTGTTTTAAAATTTCATCCACTACATATATCTTTTCGTCAGTTTTATAAGGTAAAATTATTGAGTACAGTTGTTTCTTTGTCATTTTTGTGTCAAACATAATGTTATTGTTAATCAACCATTCCTGCAACATCGCTTTTTTCGCTAAAATAGGGAGGTTTGTTAAGTTGAACTGAATGGTATGTCGCGTTGTCCATGACCACCACACATTTTTCTTCTAATACAGATAGAGCAGGAATGTGTTGATTAACAACCCAGCTTTTAAAAAGGTCACTATTCATACTTTTGTGATAGTCAAAGTCTGTATTCGAAGACTCTAGTAACAAGTCACATTCTTCCAAAAATCATCCAATGTCGTGTAAGCGTGTAAAATAGTAAATCGCTTTCTTTCGGATTTTACACGAGCTGGATTACTTTTTAGGTCAGAATCGTGTACCCACTGACGCACTGAGCTACCATTTTGATAGATCCATGTTTCATCTAGGTACAGGAATGTAACTCTCTCAGTAAGATTGTTTAGTTTATATTTCCGAATGAAAGTGATTTTACCAATTTTAACGTGTCGTTGTTCACATAAAATATGTCGTCCATTTACTTTTTTAAATTCGTATCCCATTAATTTTATAAGTTTGTATAGTGTAGTGCGCCCCCCTTTAAAATCAAAATTCTGTTTAGCATCATAGCATCAGTCCAAAGTAAAATGTTCATTTTTAGAATGGTAGATCCAAATCTGTCGCTGTAAGTCTTTTTTAAAATAAACTTCTCAAATGTATCAGTTTTAATTACTTCCTTTATTTGCGACTTTCTCATTATTTTTCAATCCTTAATAATTCTCCGTATTTTCCAAACACTAATCTAAAAAAATTAAGCATTTAGAATGTTTGTCATATATTAATTAGTTTCAAAAAATATACCTCAGTTACACAAAGGTAGATATGAGATTTAAAAATGTGAAATCTGACAACGTTGTTTATAACTTATTATGATATCTGTCAAAAACGGTTATGTATTACGTTAATAATATAAATTTTATTTAAAAAGTGATACAGATTTATAAAATCATTACAAAAACCTCTTTCAATTAATCTAATGCAAAATATATAACTTTATGTTAGCTGTCACAAACTAGGATTCATTTAAAAGAAATAGCAAAATGGCACTTACCTTAAAGATCTGAGCCACTTTCGCTGCTGTTGCTTTATTTCTTAAACATACCATAACATTTAATGATGTTCTTATGTAGTTCTATACTGATTTTTTTGGCATTACTTATTGAATATTTCTATATTTAAAAATTTGGTTTTATATTCAAAGGTTTTCAGTTTAGGTACCAACCCAACAAAATGAAGTGCCAATCCAAGAAATAAATTGCATAGTCTACTGAGATTGGAATAAGAAGTGAATGGATAATAGGTCTATGATTACAATTTTCTGTATTCTATCTTGTATTTTTATATGCTAATGGGCCATGGGGCAAGTTTTTTTACTTCAAAAAAGTATATAAGTATATGTATATAACACGCCAAAAACACACAGAAAAGTTGTTGGATATTCCCTTTATGGCCTATTTGAACCGCAGAGGGAATTACAGACAAAGAGACCTGTATTATCGTTCGACAACCCTAAATTTACACATGTCTTCTTAATATACTCCAAGAATAGGAAAACTTAATCTTGATAAGAAATTCTTAACTAAACCTACCACAACAAAAAGTTATTCAAAATTCTTTCTGCTTGTTTCTCTTACCCAGACAATTCTTAAATACGATTGGATCCCATCAGTTTTAAGTGATATTCATCACCTTGGCAGAAAGGAAAAAAATACTTATTTATACATTCAAAATGGCCGAACAGTAATTTTTAGAATGTACTTAAAGTGTCGCAGTCGATTTTTCTCACTCGTGATAAGAAATATGAACGACAAAGATGAGTATTTCTTACAGTTGCTGTAACGCTTGCTTCTTGAAAAAAAAAAATGCAAATAAACGCTAATTGAATTTGATTAGAAGCGAGATCTTACAAGAAAATAAGTTTGTTAAAATGTTGTTCACCATTTTAAGATTTGTATAAAAGAGGAAATACTTGTTTTTTTCATAAAGAAACAATTAGATTTTTTAATAGTAGTTTTTATTTTGTATTATGTGACCTAAATTTGTAAAAACGTTAATCTGGTCTCAGAGAATGCTTCTTTGATCTATGAATTGTTATTGGTGAATATTGAAGAAACTGTATGGAGAAACAATCCAAACTATTTAAAAAGACAGTGTAAAAAACTTTTAGCAAGTATATAAGCCAAAGCGTACCGTAAAAGATCAAGTAGCTTTGTTAACATATACCGATGTTTTATATACTAAACAGAACATCGGTGATAAGTCTAATGCGATGGTCGGTATCCTCTTGAATTATCTTTTTAAAGGCAACTTGTAACTCATGCTAGAGTCTCTGGAGGATAGGGTAGACTGATTAATCTTCTTCCCATGTCTTAGACGTGTTCTATGAGTGAAATCTAGGTGGCGAAGGCAACAAATCGACTTGATTGTCTTCGAAATGGTTTCATTTAATTCTGGCAAAGTTGCATTTTCTTGCAATGATCGCTTGTAGCTTCGTCCGTCCTCTATCAGAAGCGTTGTCTTGTTCCGAAGTTTGCTATTTCATCCAGTCCGATCTTGAATTTAAGGTTTCGATATTTAAGGATTCGTACTAATAATCCTCCCCCGGGCTAGGTTCTATTTTCAGTACCGCTCTCTTTCGTGGATAAGCTCAGTGTAAACTGCTGGAGCCTGAGGTACACGCCTTTTCTAACTGCGCTTTGGTAAGTATTGTACCAAACTTTTTCATAAACTCTCCGAGCTCCACTCTAGGGTATCCCACTTTACGAGATGCACCTAAAAAGGTAGACGAGAGTCTATCATTTAGATTGTCAGCGGTTTGAGTGGAATTATCTAGACTGTTTTCGACTAGTTGCCGCGAGGAGGCCAATATATTGCTTATTGTTATCTTTAAGAGACGAAAACTTAAAACACGCTGCACAGTTGAAAAAGTGAACAAAAATAGTGCACGTCTTAATGGTTTCTTGTCGATTATTTAATTAAGAATATGTGGGTTCTTGACCATCCACCTTACTCACCAGTACTAGTTCCAAGCGACTTTTTTGTTCGTTCATCTTAAAATTGTGCTCATAGGATGGAAATTTTCATCAAATGAAGAGGCAATCACCTTTACCAAAATTATTTTCATACAAACAAGGGGAGTACGATTTTAACAGGTTACTTAAATGGAGGACTGGAGGAGTATCACTAAGAGAAGTGTGTAGAGTTGCAAGTTGATTAATTTGAAAAAAAATCATGTCTTGTAACTTTGTTACGTTGGAAATTTTTCAGACCACCCTCGTATAGAAAACTGTATATAAAAATATCAGCAAAGACATTTGAAATTCTGGCTTTATACTTGCGTTAGGGATCTTTTGTAAAGAAAGGTAGAAACCTATAAAAGACCCAAAAGATGGGAAAGTATGAAAGGTCCATTGTAAACATAAAAGTGCAACAGAATAAACGAGGGATATTTTTTAACTTTCACATACTCGGAAATGAATGGTATACCTAATCAAATATCGTTAATAGAAATTAATGTTTAAGTTTATATAACCTAAATTCAAAGTTTTAGTAGGTACGCTACGTGTTGTATTAAAAAGAGTTAAAAAGCTAAAATTAAATTAAATGATCAACATTTTAGCGCAATTTTTTATTTTTATTATGTTTCAGACCTATATATGAGTTAGTTTCTATTTTCCGCAATAAAGCACTACAACAGTTAAAAATTTCTTGTTGGTATCAAAATTTAAAATGTGGCATTATTGGTTTCAGTGACGATCCATTCTGGAAAACGTGAAAGGTGTGAGCAAGCAAGCTCGTAGATCATTGGGAGTTTCAATTTAAAAAAATGCAAGAAGAATTATGTGTAATAAAAATAACTTCTCAATGGATACTGAATCTGTTGACCTAAGAACAGAGGGCAAATGGTAACAAAAAATCTTATTGCAGGTAATTTAAAAAACGTCAGCTGTAAGTTTGGGTGTTTCAATGTGAAAACAAGCAATCCAAAAGTATTTTTTTTTAGAAATGTATCCAAAGCGTTGATAGGTAACGATCATGTATCAAGAATTCCCCAACAATATCTAAGGATTGTTATTTACCAATTTATTTCTTCAACTCATTAAAAACTGGCATAAAAATAACTCCAAATATAATGTAATTACAAAATATTTGAATTTTTAGGTCGGCATATGTTGCTCCTTTCATCATCTTCATTCTGACAACAGCTTCAGGTGTTCGCTGCCGCTTGCCGTACCCCTGGCCATGCAGTTGTCTTCCTGCTATTCCTACAATAGAAAAACCTTCTTGATTCTAGAATTCGTTTTCCAGGATCTTCTTTCACAATCTTTTATTCTCTTCATCATCGACCACAAGTGCCACTTGTATTGCGTTTCTTTTTGCATAATATCCCTCAGTTTCCTGGCCGCCAGACACATCTCCAACACTTTGTTCTCCTCGCCCTTTCTGACTGAGACTATATAAGTCGCCTTGCTTCTTTCGCCGATCTCGCTCCTTTTTCCCTAATAATCTCGGTTTATTTGTCGACATAGTCACAATCCCCTTGAAAAATCGTATTTTATTGCTTAGAATATACTGTATCTATTTATTTCCATTTTCATGATTTCCCATCTTTTTTTGTAAATACTTTTTCGCAGTTAGAAATAAATCCAATCTTAGTTTTATTTTCATTTTGATAGCCTTTTTCTATGTACATGTTCTCATAGCATTTCTCGGATATCTTCATACGACCTTCATGCCAACTCCACCGTGATATGCATGATATATTCCGAATCCTCGTAGATCCACTTCTTATCGATTTCAGTTTCATCTGATTTGGTGTAATACCAGAATATATTCGAGATATCTGAAATCTCTACTTCCCTCAAATCCGCGGAAGTTGTACACCTTCGTAAATAATAATAAAGCCACAAGCAGCTGGAAACTCTAACCCTGCCTTTTTTTATACACGACCGGTTAGATATATACTATCGACTTTAGATTTTCGAAGTAGGATTCGTATTAAGATACGGAATTATATGTTACAGTTAACTGGAAATGTTTTATGGATATTTATTAACTAAAAAAAGTTTTAATTAACAATTAAATATATATATTAATAATAATTGCACAGCTTGTTGATCTAAATAAATTTTTAATTAATGAAAAATATGATACTAGAACAAGTATTAAAAAAAGTTTGAAACTCCGACAAAGCAACACACAACAGCGAACAATCCTACATCAAAACATTGCAAGTGCTCACACTGCCCAAAAGACAATCTGAAGCTTCAAAACAATGAATTTTTAGACCATTCATCCTATAAATCCGACCTAAGTTCCAACGACTTCAACACGTTTCCAAAGATAAGGAATTCAATGCGTAGGCAGTGATTCCAGTCGCCAGAAGAAGACATCAATGCCTTTAAAACAGCAATTTTGCTGGTGTTAACTGAGATAACTGTTTTACCAATTGGTTCGACCGTTTTTTAATATTGAAAAACAATGATTAAAAACAATCTGAGGCGCAAATAATCTGCGGTGTCTTAAACTTTATTTTGTTATTTGTTGATAACAAAAATAATTATAATTATTTGTTACCGAATTTTTGAGCATTGGAAATGATTGTTTTTGTACACTAGTTCCTGGTAACTTTTTCAATGTACAAAAACTTGGTTACAAATAACAATTTTTGATATATTTAAAAGTTCCAACCTTCCACTTCAAATCGCTAAAGAGTATTTTGAGTTAAGATTATTTGAAATCATTGTTTTTTAATTATAACATTTATAACCAACGACTGGCCACGCGCGAGATCCCTCAGCAATGCTGTAGGGCGCGAATCTGTCCAGAATAAGCCAGAAAGTTATAAAAATTATTTTCGGCGAAAAAAATTATGTTTTCAATAGTTATAAAAAAAAATTAAACAAATTGTGGCCACTTCTTGCGTGAACGACATCTTGATATATATTCTAGGCCTCTAGAGTCTAAGGTATCTAAATAAGACGATTTTTCAAAAAAATATGGAAAAATTATTTGGACAATTCCGAGATCCGCGCATTTTCTATACAATTTGAATTATGTATATTTGCATTTAAAAGGTGTATTAAAAGTTGCCTACCTTAAATAAAACTAAATCACAGTAGATTTTATATTATATCTTTAAGTTTGAAAAATGTTTAATCTTATATACAGAAATATTTTTTATTTACCTTCAACTGCATTTAATTAATTGTGATTAATTTTAATCCGTAAATTATACTCGCAAAACTATTTTGTCGTATTGTTTCCGCTAAAAAAATAGTATATTACGCTACAAGGGACGAAAGTTGAATTTTCGGCCCTGCGCGTCATGATGCCCGAGGCGAAAAGCCGAGGGCAACATGACGCGCAGGACCGAGATTTCAACTTTTGGCCCGTGTAGTGTAATACTAATAATACTATTTTTCTTCATACCTCGGTCGAAAGTACTTGCGGAACGAGCGAAGCGAGTGCAGCTGGTCGTGGGACAGGCATCAAATACATTGGAAGAGTCAAGTTTTGTCATTGATGATTATTTTTAAGGTTATAGATAGAAATAGAAATGACACGAGAATAAACAGTCCCTAGTTACAAGTGTAACTACGCATGAGAAATTTTTCCTCCCGTCGTAAACAGGGAGTAAATGTTAAAGACGACAAAACATCATGACGCGCAGGGCCGAAAATTCAACTTTCGTCCCGCCGTAAACAGGGAGTAAATGTTAAACTTTCTTCCCTGCAATTAGGGACGAAAGAACGTACTTTCGACCGAGGTATGAAGAAAAACAATTTTAAATAAGTAATAAACAAGTTTATTATAATAATCAATGCCAATTTACCACTATACATTAAAAAGGAATAATTGAAAACAAACAAAGTTTAGGAAGGTTACTATCTACGGTTGGAGAAATCTTAAGGTGGGAACGAGAATCTTAACCTTCGGAATTCTTGAAGTTCTTTGGAATCCTCCATTCCAGTGGGTGTGGAGGATCTCGGAGAGGTGATGTTAGTTCCCCGAAGAGTTTAAACGTCGTATCGTTGTTGTAGCGTCTGAAATCTAGAAGAAAGGGAAATTATTTTTGTATTTTAAAAGATATCTTGGCTAAGAGTGGTGTACGTTTTTAGCTCTGCGGATGATGGCTCTCTTTAAGGCTAAACGCGAACGGCGAAGTTTCTCAGGAAGAGCAGAATATGTCATGACCTTATAATAGACAAAAGTTCTGTAGGTACGAAATAGAGTTTTGGAGTGGCATCTTCAGAGTCTAACACCCAGAGCACAAAAGAGGGATGTTCGTCTTCTCATTTGATTGATTGTAAGTTCAACATCAGTGTCCCACCTGAGTATTCAAATGAATTACAAGCCCAAGTAGGTCATCTGGTCTTGAGTAATTCCACCCATAGTGAGAGGCTGATGTGGTCGAAAGTATTCCATTTCCAACTTTGATACGGATTAGAAAAGAATGAGAGAAAATTGGTAATATATAGAAACGGACGAGCAACTAAAATAAAAAAAAATGTGAGCCGTCACGGGACGCCTGGCAGATGTGAAACATCGACATTAACCCGTGCCTAAATCATAAGACATTTCCAATTTAAATAACATGGCATTTTTGCACTTTTTGTCGTTAATTTTTTTTCCTGAAACAAATGTAGCTAAAAATAATTAAATATCTATTTCTTGTAGGAAATTTGCAATAAATTTGTCATCAGAGTTAAATTCACGATTTTTTTTGTAATTTTCACCATAATTTTTATTTATATCAAACTAAATACATATATATAGGTAATAAAATTAACAAATACAAAATTTGGATACAAAATAAAGTATATTATCGCTTATAAATAATAGTATCACAATGGTATCACAATATTTATTGTACGTTTTCTCAGATTGCTCACAGATGTCGTTAGATTACAGAACGAAAATAAATTTAAAACGTGATTTCGTTTAGCTTTTTATTTAATTGCCTTAAATTCAATAATCTTAAAAAAGGAAATTATTAAAACACAAATTTATATAGAAGTACGTTACTATATTAATATAATTGTAGTTACTTCATAATTTTAGTACAAACAAAAAGCGATAGTAAATAAAAAATAGGAAAATGATGAATTTAACTATGAATACAACTTTATCGTTGAATAACTTTTAAACGGTATTTAAATGGGAAATGTATTATAATTTAGGCACGGGTTAATGTGAATATTAAGGGCTGGTTTGGGTCTGATAATTTTTGTTAGGTTATAATCTAAAAATTTGATGGGTGTTTGGAGAACAAAACCAAATTTGGGAAATAACGGACACCCTAATGTATATAGAGTAGGTAGGTACTCACTCATTTTTATTCAATATTTTTTCATCACTTTCTTTATTAACACTTTGTTTATTCATATTTAAAACAAACACTTTATACACAAATTTTACAGGGACTATTCACCAACAATCTATTTTGATTAACAAGCTGTCAATTTTACAGGTCAGCAAAATATGTAGGTACCTATATTATGTTGCCTATACAAACAAACATTTTTATATATATATATAGAATAGATAGTAGGCGGAATCGAGTTAGGTTTTTATGAAACAATTCATACCCTGTCCCGCCAAATTTTTGAATCGATGAGCTTCTTCCCCCTATTGTTGGCGCGCCACCGTCGGCGTCGCTCAAAACATGAGACCAATTTCATGTAAGGTATCAGTACATCTCTTTATTATATATTATCGATGCGTTAGGTTTTTTACGTCATACGAATCATACGTCACCGTCGCCACGCGAGAAATCTGATTCACGTGCGGCTATAGATGTTTCACATCAAAAAGTAAAAAAAAACTAAGAAAAAAAGATAAAGAACTAAAAAAAAGAGTGTGCGTGTAACCTTTACGCGCGATTGAAGTAAAACTTGTTGACGTACGTATCGGAAAATAAATATTTAATTACAATTCAATCATATTTATTGCCTATATACCTTACAAAAAATGAGATGTTATATTTATATTAGAAATAGGAATTTGAAAATTATCATTATTTTTTATATATGAAATAATAGGTTTATGAAAACTAAAATGTGAAACATAGATTTTACTCTCTAAATAACATTAATGTATTTGAAACCGTTTGAAAATTTTGAAAATTTAAGCTCCTCCCATAGCTGAAATCACACCGTTACTTCCATCAGAATCTTCCGTTAGAATCTAACGTTAGAGTTACCCCTAGTCGCGCCTAAAGAAGTTTTGCTTTAATAATAGGTAAACACTATTAAAAATATACACATATTACGTTTAGAATGTGTGATTTTGTAGCTGTATCTACCTTATTGTAATACAACACAACACAAGAGCCTTCGATAGTTAGATAACCATTTCATTTTGTAGCATTTTATAGCATATTCCATAAAATTTAAAATCCTGAGTTGAGTTTGTTTTCTTCAGTCCTACGAAGGATCTGTTATTGCTGGTAAAAGATCAGCCATCCTGACTAGTGGTTTTATGGCCTTTATGGCTACCTAACCAAACCTAAAATAAGTATAAGCAAGTGTTAAAACATGTCGAATATTATTATTTTATGAACAAAAACGTGCAACATGCTTCTTTACTATCGTAATATGTATGTATGTATATAAACTTACTTAATCAAATCATAATAAATGTCGCTGTCTCGTCTTTTTTCATTTTTCTTCAAATCTTTCTGGCGCTTATAATATGCCTTTTGACGTTCACAATTTCTTTTTCTTTTTAGCTCTTAGCTCTTTAAACCTATAAAACGAAAATAGCTAGGTATAAATAATAGGTATAAATAATTAGGAATAAATAGTGTAATTACACACCAAAAATAAAATGTATGCATACAGAGTAGGTACTCACTGTTTTCATTCAATATTTTTTCATCACTTTCTTCATTAATAAATCCACTTTGTTTATTCATATTTAATACAAACACTTTATACACAAATTTAAATTATTTACGCAATGTATTTTGGTTGACAAGATAACAAGCTGTCAATTCATACAATTACAGATTTAATTTCATTTAATATAGTAGGCAGAATCGCATGAGCGCAGTCAGGATTATTTTCAGGGAGGTGCATCTGCATCTACACACTATTATGATCTAATATATATAGAATGTAGAATGATTTGAACAACAACCGCGACGCCTTTAGTTTTTATTCAAACAATAATTTAATAAAAAAATTAAAAAAATATATAATTTTCTGGTAAATTCAGGTATTTTCTTTCATAGCAGGGGGGTGCAAGCGCACCCTCTTGCACCCTGCTGCCGGCGCCCATGCAAAATCGTGTCAGTATTAGGTTTTGTTTCCGGTTTCTGTTATTAGAATGACGTCACGTCCGTTAGAATAACTTTTTTACTCCTAGTGTCGCTAAAGAAGTTTTACTTCAAAAATTGAGAATATATTGCATTTTTTTAATAGTAAATTTACAATAATAAAGTTTTCTAATTATATAAATCCTACTTTTGCACTTATTACGTTAACCTTTAGAAAATAAATTTCCAATATCCACAATCGTATTATTACATTAAAAAAATATTATATATATTTATATACCTATCACGAAAACCGCAAAAAAAACGACAAAATCATCCATGAATATTTTAATTTCTTATCCGAGCTCGAATTCTTGGCAATTTTTTTAAACTGATCGTAGAAGTCCCCCTCCCTCGTAAATATGTAGGCGGTGGAAAAAAATTGGGCGTCTCGACGCCTCAAACACTGGAGCGTCTTCTAAATTCTCTCACTCCGTTAGGTGTTGTGCCAGTGGAAATTCAAGTAAGTTATTTTTATATTTCTTTATAAAAATTAATTTAGTTTTAATTGAAAATTTAAATGAGATTAATTTAAGAGATAATTATTTGTTGTTTATATTTTTTTATTAAATAAATATATAGGTATATCAATATAAGGTTTTTAATAATATAATTTTTTTAAAGTAACGTTAAATTGTATATATTATTTAATAAAAATTTATGAAACATAGGAATGGAAATGATGTCATTTAAAATTTTTATTACTATCGTAGGTCGTTTTATCGTTATTCACACATTTTACGATATTTATTTTAGGAACAATTTATTTTGGTACTGATGATTTTGTGGATATTTTTAATACTAAATGGATAAAATTAAACTTTTCTTATATTGTAGTAACATATTTAAATAAATAGTCAGCTTCAAAATTTTACTTACAACAAAAGAGTATTTTTTTATACGTCGAGTATTAGGAGAAAAAATAAAGCACTATAATAAGCTAAACCACCAAAAATGCATCGAAATGCGATTTTTTTGTATTCTACTCGTCAAAGCGTCAAGAAATTTTGTCGCTATTTATCATCATCATATAAAAATTTCATTTCTTTATTAGAAAATTGCATTTCGGACAAACAATAGTTGGAAAAATTTTACAATTTGGTAAGTATTGCTGGAAGTGAGTTTAATTTTGTTACAAGGGGATTTTTGGGGTCTATTGGGGTCTATATACATCTCCTAGGTACCTGTTGAACAGGGTACACGGAGTTTTAAGAAAATTTGCAACAAAGTTAATCAAAACTTGGTTCTCAAGGATTTTTTAAAATGCTTAGCACTAAAATCACTTCTTCGACGATCACCGAGGTACCTGGTGACCAAGGGTCGAAAGTAAACTCCTCTTCTTTTCGAATTTTATTGAAATTTCTTATTTATTCGATTCCAAATTGTTTTTCAAAGGTTTTTATGGTCGCTGAAGCAATATCATCTTCTTCAGTTGTTTTAAGTCGATATTTTTTTGAGTTGCTTAGCACGAAAATCACTTCGTCGACGATCTTTAACTAAAGCACCTCTTCTTTTGGAATTCGATCTAAATCTCCGTGGTACTTGGTGCCCAGGATACACAGTACTCAATTCTTCTGAAGTTTTAAGAAAATTTATTACAATCGTAGTCAAAAGTTCGTCGACGAGCACCGAGGTATTTTGTGACCCAATGCGGAAGGTTAACATATTCTCAGAAGTTTTTGTGGTTGCAGAACACAAATACCAAGTCGGTATAAACATCTCCACGGTGCCTAGTGCCCAGTATACATGGTACTCACATCTTCTCCTGCTGTTTCAAGAAAATGTATTACAAAGTTAGTTTAAACTTGGTCCTCAGGGATTTTTTAAATTGCTTAGCAAAAAAACACTTCGTCGACGATCTTCTAGGTACCTGGTGCTTCAATGCGCAAGGTAACCAACTCTTCTTTTGTAATTTTATAGAAATTTGATATTTAGTCAGTTCCAAATTGTTTATCAAAAGTTTTTGAAAGCCTTTAACACAAAACTTCTAAAGAAGAGATGAATATCGTGCAATCTAGAAGCCATGGAAACTGTTTTGAACATGATCAAAGATCCCAAAATCCGAATTTCTATAAAATTCCAGAAGAAGAGATGGTTACCTTTCGCCCTGGATCACCAGTTAGGAACCTCAACAAAGAAAACGACAAACCTCCAAATAACAAATTTCGAATAACTTTATTATAATGTTTTTGGAAACTCCCAGGGAAGAGTGGGTACTGTGTATCCTGAGCATCAGATACCTCGGAGATGTTTATCAACTTGATTTTTGTGTTTTGCAACCCCAAAACCATCCTGTAACAAACTGAATTCATTTTCAGCAATACTTAGAGAGTTTTAATTTTTACACTTTCCGATTGAGAAAGTTTCCAGACATTCTCACGGATCGAATGCCAAAAATTTGAGGGTTCATTACTTTATGCACTCTCTTTGAAGCGTTTTATTGAAAACAAATTTTATAAAAGAAAAATCTGAAATTTTATAAATTTATTTAAATTTTTAATAGTCTTGGAAAGGTAAATTAATTAGATGGTCTTTTCTAAAGGTAAAATAAATTATAATTTTTTTAATAATATATTATCTATGTTAAAAAAGATGATTTAGTACATAAACTTGAAAATATAATATTCTGTTAGTTATTACGGAATGTTTAAAGTTTTATTTTATAAACGGTTTATATCATACGTCTATTTTGTTAACATCACAACAAAATTTACTTCACTGTTTATTTAACTTATTTTAAACTAAAATTATTACTTTATAGAAAACACGTCAACTTTTGAATATAAATTTGTAGGTACCTACTGTTTTTTTAATAGGCATTAACAACAATTTAATCATCGATTATCTCAGTTTTAAAGCTAATAACTGTATTATATAAACAATTTTATTGTGAATAAATTTAACTAACAAATTCATGAATTTATTTAAGGTCTTCATAATCTCGTTCGTGTTATACCGGTATTAGATCTACAAGTTCATGAGTTAATTCAAAGACTCTTTGATATACAATTTTGGGATAATGATGTGCAACTTGTGGTCTACCCACAGCCTCTTGTATCGAACATTCAACCTCACTGAATCTAACAGGTTAAAGATGATATCACACGTTGATAGTCCAATTTATAACATTAAATTATTGAAATAAAAAGAGTTAACACCTTCTTGATTAAGCTATATAAATTATTTACATTGTAAAGACCCACTATAAACTTAAAAATAAATTTTGAAAATATGAATTACAATCTAAAAATAAATTTCTAGTTATAAAAGTGATTCTATTGTAATTCAAAATTCTGCCAAAACAACAATGTCACCGAACTTAATTTGTTACCGACTCTCAAAAAAAAAAATGAATATTATGTTATTAAATCAAGTTCAATGACTTAAATTTTCGTTTTCCTAAATTTTTGAATAATTAATGTACAAGCTTAAAATTTTTATTTAAAATAATATATTTTTCATTCCCTGAAAACTATTTTTACGTTGAGTATCAAATTTAGCGTTACATGTCATAACATTTGAAAATAATTTGTAATATTGATTTTAATAACAACGATTTGTTATTCTTGGAAGCAAAATGAAATTTTCTTTAAAATAAATATACAAAAACATTATCTGGTTTGCATTATTTTACTTGTGAGAATTCTCAACTTACTATTTTCATAGAATTTGCATATATTTACTTTACATTTAAAATAGAATCAGAAATCTGTGGTACTGATCGTTGTTAAGTTTCTACGGTTCCTTTGAATTAAAAATTGGACGATAAGGTTTTTAAATCTATCTGTTTTTATTGTTCCTGTCGTGTCGTCCAGGGTTTCTCTTACTGTTTGCTCCAATGCGTTGTCTAGTTCTTTCTTGTTATTTAGCTTAGGTATTGGGTCAACTGCTGCTCAAATTTCTCTTTTAAATTCGTATCAGTTTGTTCTTTTGATAATTCTCTCTTCAATTTCTTCTCCTTCTCCTATAGTAAGATTTATAGGATTGTATTCTACATTTAGGTCATCCAGGTTGTAGACTTCCAATTGCATATTTATCTCCACTGTCGATAACATCATCTGGACTTCCTTTATTTATTAGGTAATGTGTAGAAAAGTGTGTACCCATTACCATGAATCTTAGAGTGTTTACTTCAATTTTCGTTTGTCTTTTTCTTTTTGTCTTCAGTATCCTGCTGTTCCACACTGGAAACTTGGCGTTGAGGTCTCCTATTCCTATTGCACTTTGGTATCGTAAATGATACAAAAATTCATTGACAATTTCTATAATTTCTTTAATTTTTTTCTCTTTCATTCAGTATATTTTACGTTTTAATAATAAAAAAAATGAGTGTGGCAGTCAGTGGGACTGCCGGCAGAAGTTATACTTCTATGCACACGCCCGGATTCATAAATTTGTATGCGAATAATTTATCAAAATCATTATATGATATTCGTAGTTAGCGACCTCAAAAACCTCCACAAAACCGAGTGCACACTCTTTTTGTATCTAATTTGCATAATATTCCTGCAGACGAGGTCCATCTTAAGCACCAGGTGTTTCGAAGACCATCGTCATTATTATAATCGTATTTAGCGACTCAAAAAACCACCGAGTACCAGGTGTGCACTAATTTCGTACAGAATTTACATTAAACCCTAGGAGAAGAGGTAAATACCCTAGGCACCAAGTGCCGCGGAGACTTTCGGAATCGTGATATTCGTGTACAGCGACCCCAAAAACCCCGAGTTTATAAATTGAACCCATTTTCAGCAATACTTACCGAAATGTAAGTTTTCTCTCTATTGTCTGTTCGGAATGGACTTTTCGAATGCAGAAATGCAATTTCCCATTTTTACATTATAAAATATAGTGACAAATTTCCTGATACTTTAACGAATCCAATGCAAAAAAACGCATTCCGATCCATCTTACGTTACAAAATTCAGAGGTTTTAGTTTATTTCCGCGACTATTCGTAAAAACTCTGTTTATGTAGCCAACAACCTTAAAAGCATAGAGCAGAATATACTGCAACCATGTTACGGTACTTTAGACTACAATACAATACTCATTACTGAATAGTATTATTAGATAATATAAAATGCTAAATTTTACTCCACTTACTTGACAGAATTATAAAATACTCTGTCAAATAATCATGTGGTCCGTCACTATGATATTCATACATTAGTTCAGACTGTTTTTTGTACATCTATCCCTTTTCAATGTACTGAATGTTGAAACGGTATTCAAAGGACTTATAGTTATGACTAATAGCATCTGATAAATATTTCATCTTTGTTTTTATCGACCAATATACCTTATAAGTGTGTCTGTCTGTCTCTTACTCACACCATTACATATGTAATGATTTTTCCCATTTAACTCTACACAATCTTTTTCTACAGAGTGTACGAATAGAAGTATAACTTCAAAAACAATTTACCATCTTATTACTCGTTTAACGATACGTGCAAACGTTTTATTTAAAAAACACCTTTACACGAAAATGTTATAAATAAAATACCCGTACGACTCGTATTTTTGAAAATGTTTATATATGTAAACGACTTTTGGATACGGTTGAAATAATTTGGATAATCTCCAGATATTAGTGTTTTTTATGAAATAAACTAGAAAATCGGCGAAAATAAACCTTGATAAAATTTTTAAAAAATCTGTTTTCTAAACATCCACTATCAGTTTAATTAATATACGTACTTCTAATGCCAAAAAATTTCATAAATAATAGAAAATTTATGGCAGATAAAAATTGAAACGTTTCATTCATCAATTTATTAATTTATTGCGCTCGTAACCAATGAAACTATTTTAATTTGTTTGCGGATCGAACGCATTTTATAAAATTACACCAAAAAACAAATTAGTAGCACTCGAAAGTCCCGATAAAAGGGCCGTAATAAGTACTGCCAAAAGGGCATTAGAATTGTATCTCGTAAACATATAAACGGATTTCGGTGTGTGACATATTTATGAAAAGGAGTTCAGCCATAGGGCGAAATGTGGTGTCAAATTAATCGTACTGAAAATGACCAAAAGGACATTAAAATTCCATTTAGTAACCGTTAAACGACGAATCGCTATAAAGGATATGCGATGTAGAGTAAGTAGTAACAAGTGACAAAATGGTCATACTGAAATATCTAAAGAGGCATTACGCCGTTACTCGTAAACGACCAAAGAGATTTCAAAAAAATTCTAAAATTCTAAAAGCTTTAACAAATGTTATATGAACTGGACGTATTATAAGCACAATTTACAAAAAGAACTTTTTATAATAGAAAGTTTTTTACTGATTTATAGGTCATATTTTGTGTCATCTCAACAATGCACAGCATCCCTGATTTTGCAAAAATATTAAGTCATACAACGCTGTGATTGATCATAGAGAAGATTGTTTCCTTGTTAACAAAATCAAGGGTAGTTGTATCTAAAAACTTTCTAAAACAGTTTATTTTATTACCAGTTAAAATAATAATTACTGTTTTCACATGTAAGAACAAAAAAAAAAAGAAAAAAAAAACTTCTCTGTAGCGTAATCGATCCCATTATGATAACATAACAGAACTGTCAAAAGTGGACTGACTCGCCGCCTAACCAACTACGCTACGAACAATTTATTTAATATCTTTCAAAATAATATTATCTATACACAACTTAGATCATGTTTAATATCAATTCGGTATAAATTTCGAAATCTATGTATATGCCTAAATACACTTGAAACATGCATTGTCATCCAGTTCTTAGCTATCCTGAAAATTTCAGAGCTATAGGTAGTCGGGAAATAGGTTTAAATTCGATTACAAATTCCACGGAATGACACAGAGACACAGAACACGGCGAAAATATAAAAAACTTTCTAAAAAATAGTAACTGGAGGCCTTAAAAAGCCTCTACAGACGTAAGAAAAGGCTTTAGGGACTTTGAAAAATCCCCTGGAGAAGCTGTCAGAAGCTAAAGTGTAAGTGGAAGCAGTTAAACTACCGAAACCTGCGTCAAATGCTCAATTTGTTGTTGAATCTACAGAGGTTATGTTAACAAATGATATCTACTACTTCTGGTTTTTGGTGATCTTTTTTAAGCTTAATTCCAGTGGATTCATCTTCCAGATGTCTTCTCCAGTTTCCTGATTTATTTTGTTCTATCCTGATCAAACAAAAAAGTTGCTTATCCAGCCCATCCTTACCTTTACCTTTAAGATTATGTAAAAAGGAGGAAGATCTAACCAGACTTCCATTGGTTTTGTTGGAGTATCTCTCAGAGTTCCAGTTTTTACATTTAATTACTACATTATTAACTTTATCAGTGTTTATTTATTTTATTAATGCTATTATTATTTTCAGAAAATTGAGCAACAATGCCTCATGCTAATGAAGGAACAAGTCTGTTGACGACATATTTAATCCTAATAGCTCTTCTTATCGCACTTTGGGTACTTTATGCCGGATTTTTATAGAAAACTTAGTGCAAAGTAAGTATTTTTAATATATCTCTACAATGAAAAAATGTTCCATTCGGCAGAATTCAAACCTGCAATCTTTACCTTAGCGGCTCTAACCACTTCATCCACACCCACTGTTGAAACCCACTAAATGCGATACCACTCTTACAGGCAGGCACGATGCTGTCGTTCCAAGATTTGTCTTTGACAAACCCTCTAAAATATTAATAGATAAGACAACAGATCCCAATGTAGTGAGCGCCTTTACGGATGGATCAAAAAGATGGAACAATGGGCATGGGAACTTTAAAGGCAACCGCATTGCAGACAATTTAGCAAGAAGAGCTGCGGGCTACAAATATGTTAGCTCTCGCCCATCTACCAAGCTGTCGTGGACTTAATCAAACAGTACTTTCACCAAAACTTTATATAGTGCTGGGATGAAACAACGAACTGTAGACTATCCAGAGAGTTATTACCTCATCCTGGTGAGAAAACAGAAAGAAAATGAAACCAGAAACATAGATTTTAGTTAGAGACGTAGCGTGCACTGCATATTCGAATCCCGTCTAATGTGACATTTTTTCGATTTCTCGTTGTTTGTATAATTTTTAAATTTGAATAATCTTACGAGCATTTATATACTTGAAAATAAAAGCTGATAAATAAGTTTTATTAGACTGAATCAAGTCAAGTGAACTAGTGTAGGTAATAAAATATTTTGCAAGAAGCACATTTTGAAAAAAATTTATTACCATATGTCACTGGCAACATTTCAAAACGCGGTTATTTTCGAATTGCCTTCGATTTGATGCTTTGCATGTTTTTGAGGTAAATTTACTAATTTTATACCTACTCCTAACATACCATCTATCAAAGTACGTGAATAATACACTGTTTTTGTTTAGTTTCTGTCTAATTAATTTCAGTGTTTTGCCTACGGAATTTTACTTTATGTGTCATGCTAAAAATTTTAGTATTTTCAGAAATATATAAATAACTAATATAGGAAATATTAAAATAGTTTTTCAAAAATTGATTGTTGCGCCATCTTATCGATTGTATAACACAATCTGTTAGAATGGCAAATCTATTGATTATGTACTATTAAAGCGAATTCTAATATATATTGCCAGAACTGGATGCCGAGATTGAAGTTATCCACTTATTCCATTAATGCATGTGCATGCGCTTGTGATTATAAAGTCCTATTCTTGATGAAATTACGCGGCCACAGTCAGGGCACTGAAAATTTAGTAGTTAAATTTTTTAGGACAGGGTTGAGAATGGAAGTTTGAAATCATTTGTGTTCAATTGCTCCTATTAGCTGCATGATGTTCCCAATTGCTTGCTAAGTTGGCAGTGTTTCGTTTTTCATGGCTTCCTTGTCTACAGACCCCCTCGCTTAGTTCTTTAAAAAGTACACTTTTTTTCTAGCCCAATGTTATCCAATCGAAAAACATGACCTGGCCAACGTAGGAGAGCACGGTAGATCAGAGTCTCTATAGGTAGACACTTAGCTTTTTTAAGAATCAATTGATTGGATGGTCCCAGCTAACGCGCATCATTTGACGTAAATGTCTTTGTTGTGTACTGTCAATAGCTTTAATATGTCTTGTATATGGATCCCAGGCGTCGCATGCATACAGTGGAGTTGGAACGACAGCTGCTTGGTATACAGCCATTTTTGTTTCAAGTGATAGTTGTTATTGAAGCCTTTGATGCAGCACTGATTTTGTTATGTAATTTTTTGTCTATTTTTGGTTTAGTACCTATTTAGAATGCTGCCATAGAGTTCTTTTGTGGCGTTAAAGAAAAGACAAGAATCGTGACAGCCTGCGAACGTCTGGATATCATTTGCTTTGGTCTTTGCACCATTTGTTTTGGGTATTATTTTAATCCTGGGAAATTTTTGAAGTTATTGGGATTATTTACAGTGGATCGGAATACACGACGCTTTCCTCGATTTAAACACTAAAATCTATTTTTTTATACTTTTAACTATTTTTAAAGGCTTCGGTACTGTTTTAATAGTATTTTACAGCACGTGCGTGTCTTTTTGTTCACAACATTTTACTACGCAGCAAACCGGAACGTGTAGCTGGGGCATAAAATTAACTGAAGCTTTCTTATAACAATAATGTTACTAAAATCTATAAATAAATTCAATTACGACTGTTTAGTTATTTATTAGCAACGCAATTTAATATTCCATTGAAACAACTAAAAGCTGAAAGTTATTTTTAATCTGAAAACTTTTATTTTAAATCTATTTCATTAATTAGATTGACAGAAATGATTCTTTACAACGCAGTTGATTAAATAAGTTTTAAGTTGACCCACTAACCCTGAAAATGATTGTAAATGATCCCGGATATTTTTTTCCTCACACACACACACAAAATCTATAAATAACAAAAACGATTTTCAATTCAAGTGTGTAGATACTGGAGCTTTAATAAAATTTAAAAATATAAAATGTGACAAGTAACAGGCATGGTTGTTTATATAAATGGAATCGGTGTATAATTTTTAATAAAGAATGATTTATTTTCAGTTGGAAAAATGAGTGTAATATTCTATAAACTGTCTATTAATATTTTATTTAAAAAAATCTATTAATTTTTTTTTTGTTTCAGATTTTTTTGAAAAAATATGTATCCATATCAAATCCCGAGTTCAGTTTACAAATTCTGGTTTTATTATGATATTTTGAGAGTTTAAAGAAGGCTATTTAATTTTTCAGCAAACAAAAAACCACCATCAGTAAAATGACATCATATTCATCAAATTTCTAACACGATTCTTTTATTTATATTTTTATAATTGTTAATAATTATATATTAGAATAGATTATGCATTTTATTGTTAAGTGTAAATAAAATTTATTGTTTTTTTATATTGTGTATCAAAAAATTCCACAATTTATCGCAATCATCATAGATTTTGTAGATTTGTTATAGATTAGAAGTGAGGTCCAAGTGATCTTCATGTCATCATCATCATCGACAACCCATATGTGTCCACTGCTGAACAGACACTGGTCAAAGACTTTTCTTTTGAGGCACATGAGATAAAATAAATACATTAGGAACTAATTGTACAGAAAGTAGGCCGAGGTTTTCTGTGGTTTCCCTCGACCCAAGTTCGACCTGTCTCAGTCTAGAAATAGGCTGTTTCAGGAAGAACTTTCTAAATGGTCTTTCTTAAACAGGATAAAGTTGCCACGGACAACTCCTATAATAAAAAGCAGGAAACAGTAAACTGTAGCACTACCCTGAAAAGGACACTAAGTCCTATAGCAGGGTTTAGGGAAATAAAACATATTACTTATTTAATTCTAAGAAATAATTTGTAAGCTAAACAATAAAACATTTTTAAATTTGAAAAAAAAAAACGAAAAGACATAATTTAGTTTAACAAACGCTGTCCAAGTTAATCCTATGCGACTACTGTCTCCTATATTTTTTCAGTAAGCTGCACTGAATATTTTTTTCCAATTTAGAACTATCAATAATACTGCATTTCAAGATGCCACAGAAAATTTCGGGTCTGATAAAAGGAGTCTGGATCTGGATTTGGAAATTTGGAGAGGGGTGAGCATCGAGGCCCTTTCAAAGACGAAGAAATGCCCTCTCGGTTCTGTTTTGGCCTCGTGGTGGAAATATCACCATCTTAAGACCTACAGGTTCGGGTTTTGCCCACTTATCCGACGCCACACTATCTTATTCTCCTCGAGTATATTAGATAATCTAGTCAGTATCCAGAAAGATGCTTTTGTCAGCATCGGTTGGAAGTCTACTCGCACCACCTCGAGTGATGCGTCCTCCCATGGTCAAAAGGCAACCACAGTACTAGTTAGCCATGTCAACGTTGCGTCGTCATCGCAGATCATTCTGATGATTTCACCAGAGTGTGAAAAAATTTGCCTTTCAGCAGAAAATCTGAAAATTCAACCCAACTACAATTGTCAGAAATACTCCACAGAGTTCTAAACTGAAAAACAGCAGACGATTAATGGCAATTTTCGTTTACGTGCCAATGATAAAAGATAATTCGCTTGTTTATTATCTGTATTCTTGTTCCTTCGATAAATAAATTTTAAAAAACACCCTTATGTTATATTTTAAAAGAATACTGTCACAAGCGACCCGATTTTGATATTTTGGCAGTTAAAATACATAAGAGCCCAAAATTATATTCGTTTCTATAAGAAAACTGACCCTACGAACGATAATTACTTATCTAATTAAAACAATAAATTATATTATTTTTATAAACCGATGTTTTATATAGTATTAATATAAATAAATAATTAAATTTTCGCAAGCACTCAGAGGCAGTTAATTTTATCAAAATTAAATAATAAATTTCTATATTTGTAATAGTTTAAATACATAATATGATAATTTTATATTTATTTGTCATACATAATAAAATACATAATATAAAAAAAACAATATACAATAACAGAAACAGTATTTATTTACTAATTAAATAAAAAAGCTAACTAGCTGTTAGTTTCGTTTTAATAAATTAATTAAAATAATCACAATTATTTTATTATTAGTACAAAATAATAAATTTATATATTTTTTTAATTAAGGAACTTCTTAGCTATACAGATTGAGTCATTAAAAATGTCCAATCTATGAACTATAGATCTTTCTATTGGAAAATTGTGATCTATTTTCTTCGTCTTTTTGTCTTGAAAAAATAGACTGTTTTTAACTTTCATAAATTTATTTTTAATGAATCACCCCGTATTCATATATTCTTAATTAAAAATTTTCTAAGCAATATAAAAAGATATGTAGAAAAATGTAAGAAATTTTTATTGGAACATTTAAGTACCAAATAATCATTTTTTTACGATAAATACAACCTTTAACAATACTCTATCGATATTAAAAATTATCTAAATTTTATATACCTAAATATTTACATGTATTTTTTTTTGTTGAGAAAACACGATGGCAAGGTCGTGAATTATTGCACGAATATTTAAACAATTAATACACGGTATGACACAATAAAATTGATCATTTTTAGAAAGTTTTTCAAAAAGATTTGATTAATTTCTTACAGCAGGTTCTTTTTGTCTTCCTAAGTGATCATCATAACCTTCAGCATCATCTAAAAGGAGAAATTAAAAATTATACAGTGTCAAAAATAAAAATATTTTTATAAATCTTAATAAACTTACCATCATCATTTTCTTCTAATTGTACATCATTTTGTAATTCCTTATATTCTCCTTGATCTTGTTCATAATTTTTCTTATCTTTTCCTAATGCATCAATATGTTTTTTATCATAATTTGGTTTATCGACTTGTTTTAACTGCTCGTTTTCATTAAATTGTAATCCATCATGAAATATTGGTGCGTCAAAAATTTCATTAGCACCATTATCTTTATCTGCGTCTACGTTTCCTACAAAAATATTGAATTGTGATCATTTGCAACCAATTATGATCATTGAGAATACATACCTTCTTTAAGCTTGTGGTTTTGTACATTATCAATTCGAGCACTTTCCTTCGCATTTTGGTATCTTGCATTAACGATTTCATCTTCTTTTTTATCGGGAATAGCTACAACTCCATCAGGAAGTTTATTATCTTTCGGTGGAGTTCCTGGAGTAACAGTAGGTACGAAAATTGGTCTTGCTACACCAATATTAGCTTTGGATGGTTTAACTGATAGTTTATTTGAAGCAGTGCTACTTAACGAAACTATTTTTTGACTGTCATTATTTGGTTCTGGAAGAACTGGTAGATTATCTTGTTGTTTATTGTCACTTTGAAGATTACCGGGGGATTCTAAATTATCTAAATTTTTTGATGGAGAATAAGGTTCTGGTTTTGATTTGATGTCTGTATTAATATTACATTTTTCCTGTAAATAGTTTAAGTTTATTTAATATACCAATCAATAAATTATATTACCTTTAAAACTTTTAATTCTGTTTTAAGATCTTCATTTTCTTTGCCTAATTGAGTTAATTTTTCATTATCTATATTATTATTATTATTAATTTCTTTATCTTCTTCTAATTTTCGTTTTTCTTGTTGCACTTGTTCATATTGCAGCTAATTAATAAAAATATTAATGATTGGACAACTAAATAAAAATATATTACCCTTAAATTTTCTTTAGCAGCTCTTATTTTCTTCTGTTCCTCAATCAACTCACTAATCCTCGCCTCCAAATTATTTATTTCTTCTTGTTGTTGCTTTTGAGTTTTTCCTGTTTCTTCTTTATAATCATCATACTGAGTCTATATAAAATAAACAATATATGCGTTAAAAATGATTTTGAAGTATTTACTGAAATTATAAATATTACTTGTAATAGATTGAAATGTTGCTGTAAAGATCCTAATTTTAATTTCATATCATTTGATTCCTTTTCATATTTGCTTCTTTCTTCTTTTAATTGATTGTTGAGATTCGTTTTAATTTGTTGGTGATCTGCTTGTTCAGTTTTTAAACTTTTTTGCAGACGTTGTTTGTAATCGGATATTACTGTAAATTTTAAAATAGGAGCTTTAAAAGTAACGTGTACAAATTTCACAGCTGTCGGACTATTATTTTGTGCGATAGAGCATTTTGAGTGTAGCAACTTTTGTAAATTTTGTAGAAAATGGGTAAAAAGGAATTTTGTGTTAATAAAGCATTGCTTTTGACGAAAGAAAATATGTTGACAGAAATGGTTTGCACATTTAAATTCATATCACGTAATGACAACAACAATACCGACAAATTTGAACACACATTAATTTGTGAGATTTATGCATATGTTTTACAAAATTATAAAAAAAAACATTATAGTAGTTTGTGCATCAAATTTAAATGGGCAACAAGTAATAAGCAATAATCGAAAGCACTTTAGTTTTATTACATAGCACATTTTTAATGAACAATTATATACAAATCTTACCTTGAAGTTCAGTTGAAAGGTCTTCTTTTTGTTGTCGACAAATATCATTAGACTTTTTAACATCATCTAATTGAGAAAGAGTATTGTTATAGCAAGCAATAATTCCTACTATAATAAATATACCACAAATATATAAAAAAACTTTGGCTCTTGTGCCGCGTATTACTCTAGAAGTAGTCATTAGTTTCTTTTAAGTAGTCTTGTAATAACTTTCACTGATGTCTACACATAAATAAAAAAAATAAGTAATTGTTGGCTAAGCTGGCACAAATTCTATTATTTGTATTTGTGTCAATTTCAGTAATCTATCATAATAATTACGAATTGTCAGAATTAACACATCTTCTTTTCTTTCTTTAATTATTAATTAGTGAAAATATCACAGACATACGTCTGTAGTTCTTTTGTATGTATATGAAGTTAGTCACACTTCATGTATCTGATCTGTTATGTTTTTGAATTTTCTAGGTTAAGTTGTATTTGTTCCTTTGAATATAAAACATGTTTTATATTCAAAGATTTGTTCTATAATTTGTTTATAATCATAAAAATGTTAATTTTCTGATAGTGCCGAGTGATATAAAAGAATAAATAGATGTTTGGATAGAACTTGAAAGTGATCATGGTGTATTTACCTCATTAGAGTATGTACTAGCCTATATATAGTGGAAGTTCTTTTAGAAAATGGAAATATGAATTATAAATTAAGTAATGAAGAGCAGTAGGTAAATATTTCATGTTTCATACTATAATTATATGTATCGAATGGAACCAAGGGGCGTGTTATTTGGATAATGGAATTTAATATGATGTATGAATGAGAGAACATAAGCAAAGTTAGGGGTGACAGATACACCTGCGACCTATGAGATCTATTGTGTCTACCTTTTCTTGCTTTAATTCTGACGTTTTCTCAGACTTATAGCAGCTTTTCTAGTTCTAGTTAGGTAGGTCTTTCTTTTCTATTTCGAATGATCACAGGTATCTGAATTACGTAATGCAATGCATTCTGAGTGTATAGTCGATTCAGATAGAAGTGTCATCAAGTGGGCTGGGTACGATCTTTAACTTTATTACTAGATTCAATGGAAACAGAACTTTAGTTAGGGAATTATATGTCATCGCGATGTGTCAACATGTTTATAGTTATACTAAGGCACTATAAACATAGGTATTATCGTCAGCCATGTTTTGTCCAATGTCAACCACAAAACTAGAGATAATAGAACAGATGTGTTGAAGCCTAATATAAAGTTGGCAACAAGTTCCGACATCAGCGCACCATGTTTTTGTTTAAAATTTTACTTTAACACCCTTTTTATGCTTAAAGTACCTTAAATTTATTTTAAACTAAAACCACTAATAGTACTTACTCTGTTACTATACCGTTATAAGTACTTTTTCGCTTTTCGCACTACCAGCTAGTTTAGTTCCCATTTTCACCACAAAATACGATTGCACGTGTCTCTTTAAGTTGTCTATGGTCTGACATGTAAATTGATTGACATTGGAATAAAAATGGCTGATGATAATACCTATATCTATAGTGCCTTAGTTATACTAGCTGACCCGGCGAACTTCGTACCGCCTACTGATGTTTTTTTACCATTTTTCCAAATTTTTACGGTTTTGTAAATTATCGATTAGATATATTATATATTTCTATAAATTATTTATATTATTTATTATTTGTGTGATTATTTTAAGCTTATTGACAAATGATAGAAGTAAAGTTAGTTGATTTGCTTTTTGAATAGTTCATTTTTAGGTGATAAGTTGCAGCGCCGCCTGGTGGCGAGTTACATCAATGTGCATAACATATTCGTTTTCTGCGTCAAAAAATACTTATACATACCAATTTTCATGACAATCGGTTGAACGGGGCAGAAGTCGATACTTTACAGCGCCGCCTGGTGGCGAGTGGCATCAATGTGCATAGCATATTCGTTTTCTCCGTAAAAAAGTACATATACATACTTATTTTCATGACAATCGGTTGAACGGGGCAGAAGCTGCTACTCTGCAGCGCCACCTGGTGGCGAGTGGCATTAACGTGCATAGCATATTCGTTTTCTCCGTGAAAAAATACATACACATACCAATTTTCATGATAATCGGTTGAACGGGGCAGAAGTTGCTACTCTGCAGCGCCACCTGGTGGCGAGTAGCATCAATGTGCATAGCATATTCGTTTTTTCCCTGAAAAAATACATATACATACCAATTTTCATGACAATCGGTTAAACGGGGCAGAAGTTGCTACTTTGCAGCGCCACCTGGTGGCAAGTGGCATCAATGAGCATATTATATAAACCTTCTCCGTGGAAAAATACATATATATACACCAATTTTCATAATAATCGGTCCAGTAGTTTTTGAGTTCATCGATTTCGTACATAAAAACACATCCTTTTTTATATATATAGAATTGAGCATATTATGGAGGGTAGAGGTAGAGCATATGTAGCAATCTGATCACAAGCTGGCTAATATTGCGATTCAAATTTCACTAAACGTGGGTGCTGCCACTACAAATTTGAATTTTCCAGAGACAACTTGATGACACTTCTATTTGAATCAACTATATGTATATTGAGATTACATTCTCTACCTCACAGAATCCTAAACTACCAATCCGCTTGATATTTTCGATATAATGTCACATACGATATTAGGGTGTTTAATTGTTTTATATTTCATTGTATTATTTTGTATTGTAATCATCCAGGTCAAAGTCAGTACGTTTGATTTCAAGGCGACCTTATATAGTTTAATTCTCACGTAGCGTATGAATTAGGTATAAAAGAGCGTCGTTGAGGTTGCACTCGAGGAGTGGGGTGTCCCTAAAACAGATCCTTGGGTCTGGGCCGTTGTAACTCTTGACGTATTTTCGTGAGTATGTATGACATGCCACCATATACATAGTTTTATTTGTTTGTTTCTTGTTAATATATTTGTTGTTTGTTTCCTGTTGTTTATCTCATCTTTCCCTTGGTTAGTTTTCTACTTTCAGCAGGATACCTAACCAGGGGGTAGATAACCACGACCTGGGTGGGAAGTACCCCTCATCCTATAACTTTATGGCACATTCCCCAATCCCCCATGCGTGACAATAATACGGGTTTTTCTTACTAAGCTGAAAGAACTCTTCTGGTTATAGTTTCCCAGGAGTGTCTTTGTCATTCTAGATCGTTCCAGTACTTGGATCTTTCTCTATCCACTTCTTTTCTTAGCTTTTCTAAGACTGTTCTACTGCTGATTCGAAAAGATGATTCTGGTCCCAAGTTTTATTTTTAGAGATAAATTGTTGTTGATGTTTAAGTTTTCTTGCAGTGAGTGTCCTAAAATTTCCTCTCATGTTATGCCAAAAATTTAAAGGTAAACTCTGTTATAATGGTGAATGTTGGGAAACGTGAGCAGTGGCGTTAACCAAGAGTTAAAATCAAACTAGAATATTTGTCAATTCGATTCTTACCTAACTTCAATGCCAACTATTTAAAAAGAATGAAGTTTTTATTGAATGAATAGAAATTGATAAAAAAAAACATAGGATTTCTGTTAATCTTAAAGTAAATATTACTTTTTTTCAGGTGTCTACGCACAGAAGGTTCTACTTGAACTTTTAGAGTGTAAGGAATGGAAGCTGAAGTGATTAGGCAAGAATCGAGTGGACAAAGTTTATTTTTAAAGGTAAATTGTTGTAAATTATATTATTGTAGGCAGAACACGTGAAACCTTTAGCAATAATGCTACGCCTGTGCTTAGGTACGTTGATGTTTAAGTTTTCTCGCAATGGATTTTTAGGTAAGAATGGAATGGGCAAATATATGGAGTATCATGGTATTTCAGAAGAATAGAAATTGAAGAAGTAAGAATCGATTGAACAAAGATTGTGTGTAGTTTGTAAGGACAAGAGCAAATGTTAAATAAAATTGAACCGTAATGTCCAAGAACGAAAAGAAAATAGTTTTGAGTTTGTCCAGGAATTTTTGAGTGCTATGGAAACCGAATTATTTGATCAATGCTTGTTACCATCAGATGTCGCTACTGTTTATTTGTATCCAGTGCGCATTTGGTTTTGACAAACGTATGATCAAAAACACTCCTTTATGTCAAAAAAACGGATGCTGAATTTGTTATGAAAAAAAATTAGTTGGTAATAATTTTTACCATATAAAACACATTTGATAAGTAAAAGGCTTCATATTAGATCAAAAATGAGTTGGATCCATGTGATTTCATCTACCAGAAGATATTCCAAATTGTGATAAAGCAAAAGGAAAAATATGTCACTTACACTTGCGTTCAACAATTTATAAAAAATTAGACCAAAAATAAATTTTAATTCATAAGACGCCATCTACCAAAGGGTGTCCCAAGTTGTGGTGAAGTAAAAGAAGAAATCTGTCATTTACACTTTCGTTCAACAATATCTAATTGTCTTTTTAACAAAAATGAGACCAAAAATAAATTTTAATTCATAAGACGCCATCTACCAATGGGTGTCCCAAGTTTTGATAAAGCAAAAGAAGAAATCTGTAACCAACACTTGCGTTCAACAATATCTAATTATCAGATTTCTATTCTATTATTCAACAAAATTGTCTATTTTTAATCAAAAATGGGACCTGGTTTTACCCCTGAAGCTTCTTGACTTGGGGGAGGAACGCGGGAATAGGCCATCCCGAACCCCAACCAACCGCCCCATAGCGAGTCATTACTTATATACTTTTTGAGTAAGTACATTTACATTGTACATAAGTGGCTCCATCTATGGATAACAACCTGAACTTCGAAATATTTCAAAGAATTACACCAACCATTAAGAAAAATTCAATCAATAATTGAAAAAATTTCACTTGGGGAACGAATGTGGGATCAAAGGTTCATAAGCAGCTCCATCTATGGGTAATACCTTAAACTAATTTAAAAAAATAATACTATGACTGGTAGTTTCTTGATTTGGGGAAAGAATGTCCGAAATTTTTCAAAAAAATTAATTTGCATTAAGAAAAATTCAAAAAATTCACAAAATTTCACTCAATAATTTAAAAATTTTAAGAAAAAATCCTTTGTTTGGTAATTGATTCTTTAATACAAAATTTTATTTTATACATTTAATTACAAAGCCTGTAAAATGTATTTCGTTGCTAAATGTTCGTCCAGTTTCAGTTTTTTTTTCTGATGAATTTATAACCATGCATTTGTTAAAACTAAATGCGCACTGAATACAAATATACAGTAGCGACATCCAGTGGTAACAAACAATGATCAAATACCACCCTCCTGTTTTGCTCGTAACATTAGAACCTTTATATATATATTATAACATATATAACTTGCTAAGAATTATAACATATATATAAGTTATTATGCTATAATTAAAATTTGCCTTGTAGTTTATAAATTTTGAACGTTGAATTTTATTTAAAATTTTTATATAGGCAAATTAGTTTTTATGATTTCAATTTTATGAATTTAGATTATATTAATTTATTTATTTATTTACCCGACACTGACTCTTTTCTCTTGGGCAGAATTCAATGCAAGTTTAAATAAATTATATACTATTGGATAAATATAAAAAATTTACTACTCTTATATATATATAGGATAGGTAGGATAGGTAGGTGTGCAGCAATAAAACACAGATTCAGATCATTCATTTATGCATCCAAGTGATACGAATCTGTGTTTCATGGCTACACACCTACCTATCCTATCCTTTATTGGTAGTTTGAATACGAACCAGCAAATATTACTGCCTCTCATAGATGAGTATATACCCCAAATCCCTTAGATCAGCCTTCTTACATCGTTTGTTCTTAAGACGATGGAAAAAGCTGTAGAAAATTATATTAGAACAGAAGTCCTGTAACAGATTCCACTGCACCCTCGTCAACATGCGTACCAAGCGGACAAATCCACGAAGACACAATCAATTCAAAGATGACCTGGTTATGCCTAGGCAAACTAAATAAACTAGTACAAAATAACACTGTTAAACTCTTATGGGTTCCAGGACACATAGGAATAGAAGGAAATGATATAGCAGACAAGCTGGCAAAAAAAGGAGCTGAAGCTGGAGCTTTTTAAATACTTGGCCACTGCTCACGTTTCCCCAACATTCTCCATTGTAACAAAGTTTACCTTCAAATTTTTGGCACAACATGAGAGGAAATTTTAAGACACTCACTGCAAGAAAACTTAAACATCACCAACAATTTATCTCTAAAAAGAAAACAAATATATAATGGGCATTTTAAAATACTTTTAAAAGAACTATATTGTGAAAGAGAAATTCATTCCATTAACGAATATATGCAGCATAATTTTAATTGACCCAGATCTTTATGTATATTTATAAATGTAATGGAAATAAAGAATACATTCTTTGTCTATTAGATTCTTACCTACTCACTTCAGTTTCTATTCCTTACATTCTGCCTTCATAACCTCTTGTTGCAGTCTTACATTACAAATAAAAGAGGTATAAAACTTAAAGAAGAACCTTCCATAAGTAGACACCAATGGACAGAAATCATATGATTAAAAGTATTTTCATTTTATTCTTGTACATTCAGTTTCAACTTCATACAACCTTTACCCTTGTCCTTCAACTTCCATTCTACTCATTCAATTAAACTTCAATCTTTTTTCTTTTAACCAAGAGCTGACCTTTTGTTGCACTACTTCCATTTCATTCAAAATAAAGTTAAACTTCATACAATCTTTGTCCATTTGATTCTTACCTAAGAATAACTTTAACTTCGATGCTTTTCCTTACACTATGCCTTTTTAACCTTTCGTTTCAGTCTTCCATAACTACTAAAAGGAAAGCATTTGCTTAAAAAATTAACAATTTGTAAAAATATCATTATTTGACTTTATAAATCTTAAAAATACATAGTTTGCTAACGTTGAATTGCTTGAAATGTGAATAAAGGATTGATTGATTTGTAAGCATTCTTACGTATGATTTCAGATTAAATTTTTTAAAATAAATAAATAAATAAAAAGTGAGATGTGTCAAGGGACACCCGGATGGAACGAAGTTCCTTTCGATTAATTAGTGAAGGAATTGTAATTTGTAAACACAACAGAGAGTTTGTACATACATAAGCATTTATCATCGTCTGTATAAAATCTCTACTTACCTAACTCTATCAGCAATATCCGGAACTTGTGCAGAAACACTGTCAGGATACATTATTGTTTTTATTTTCTATTATTTTAATATTTATTATCTACAAAAAACCTGTATAAACTTAACAAAGTCGCGACACTACTACACTGTTCAAAGCAAAATAGAAAAAAAAAAGTGAGAGGTGTCAAGGGATACCCGGATGGAACGAAGTTCCTTTCGAAAAATTAGTGCAGGAATTGTAATTTGTAAACACAACAGAGTGTTTATACATACATAAGCATTTATTATTGTCTGTATAAAATCTCTACTTACCTAACTCCATCAGCAATATCCGGAATTTGTGGAGAAACACTGTCAGGATACATTATTGTTATTATTTTATTATTTATTATCTACAAAAAACCTGTATAAACTTTTAACAAAGTCGCGACACTACACTGTTCAAAGAAAAATAGAAAATAGTAAATCCATTATTACCTGAATATTTTCAACAGTTCGTTTCTTTTAACAAAAGTGTCCATTCATACAATACCAGAGGTTTAGATGACATACATATACCAAAAATTACTTTTTATTTCAATTTAATTTAAAACAGTAACTGACAGTTAAGGTAATTTGACGTACCTAACTAGTCAAGTTACGAACTATTTTTAAAATGTTTATGAATTTATCAATTTATAAAAATAGGATGAAATAAAATATAATACTATTATAGGTAATTATGTTTTTTTCTACAGTATTTTCTTTTTAATGTACATTTTCTTTTAATTTAAAATAGTGTCTTTTTAATTGTAATATATCTATCTATGAGAGAGAGGGAGAGAGAGTTATTTATTTTTTGGTCTGTGAGAGAGAGAAACATGCGTGTGTCGGTGCATTGTGTCGGTGCATAGTGTCGTGACAACTTTTGGTATGAATTTTTTTGGGCTAGCTCCTATAGCGTCAGTCGTAACTGTTCGTAACGCGCGAAAGGGAACTTCGTTCCAATAAATGTTAATGATAATTCATGTTTTAATAAACATGTACAAATCAACTTGTCCTCTTTATCTACATAAATATTTTTGTACTAAAGGATATCAAATAAACATATTTACTTACTTTGTTTACTTCGCATTTACAATACGATACACATTTTTAAAAGTTTTTCTCATTGTCCTTGTCCTTGTTTGTTGTATGGCTCTGCTACTCGGCAATCGCCAGCTCGATTTGATAGTGACTACAATGTTGACTGGCTCTAGACCATATTGCCGCCACTTCAAAGTTTTTCTCAAATTTATAAACACAAATTTAACTGTCACTTCCTTTACTTATTAGCACAGACATACGTTCGTAGTTCTAGATTGAGGCTTCAGCTGCCAGGGCTATTCGGCCTAACTAGCAAACAACCTTCTATAAGTGGACAGCTCAAGACTATCGCCACGTGACTGCAAAGTTAACAATAATAATATAATAAATATATGTTAATAATACTAATAAAATATTTACTTGATTATTGTAATTATTAAAGCTACGTATTATATTAATTTTTTGATTCAAAGATTGCTGAACAACTGATTTATACAAGTCTCTATACAACTGACAGTGACAGTTGTTTAAGTGAATCATTTCTAATAATACAATTAAAGAAAATAGTGAAATTATTGTAAGAAAACGGTTCAACAAGTTAACTCACGATGTTTTCTAGTGGACCCAATTACCCAAAATTAAAAACAAATCTGCGATTAGCAATGTCGAGGTTAAAATTGCTTCAAAAAAAGAAAACAGAACTAACAGAGAAAGCTCGTAAAGAAATTGCAGATTTTATTGCAGCTGGAAAAAGTGAACGAGCTAAAATTCGGGTAGAGTATATCGTAAGGTAATTAAATAATATATTTATCTATGCTATTTTCTAATTAAACTTTGGCAGGGAGGATTATATGGTGGAAGCTTTGGAAATAGTAGAAATGTATTGTGATTTACTTCTTGCTCGATTTGGATTAATTTCTAATATGAAAGATTTGGATGAAGGTATATCTGAAGCAGTTGCTAGTCTCATTTGGGTTGCTCCACGTCTTATGGCTGATATACAGGTATTATGAATCATAAATTGTTATCAAGGTTACTGATTAAACATTATACATGAAACGTAATAGAATTTTTTATTTTTATAGGAGCTAAAAGTAATTGCAGATCTACTGACAGCAAAATATGGACAAAATTATGCTGAAGCATGCAGAGTTGAGTCAATAGAAGCTATAAGTGCTAAACTAAAACATAAATTATCAATTCAAGCCCCACCTAAGTTATTAGTAGAGAAATATATGATTGAAATTGCCAAAAGTTACAATGTGCCCTATGAACCAGATCCTCAGGTTATGGCAATGGAAAAAGGTAATAAGAGTAATTTAAGTTATTAAATCAAATAATAAATTGTTAATCTTTATTAGGTAATGATGCATTGTTAATAGATCTTTCATCAAATAATCTTGGAGGTAACGGAGGTATGCCACAACCCCCTGGATTCTTTGGATATCCTCTACCACCACCATTACCAAATATGGGTCCAGCTCCAGAACCATTTAATTATCCAGTAAGTATTATTTGTGTCTCTAGCTTTTGTTATAACGGAGGAGATGTGTTTACAGACAGACAGGCAAAGCAATTTTTACTTTTTCACTATAAGTATATTTTTTTGTAGCCTTTTAAAGGAAAAGAACTCAACATCGACCCAACAGCTCCACCTTCCGCATTTTCGTATAATATTCCTCCAGATGGCGAAAAAGAATTTAATACTGATTCAGTGGTAATTAAAATTGTTTATACCTACTTAGAATTTGTTTGTTAGTTGCATGTTCTAGTTTGTTTTGCATGTTATTATTTTGAAATTTTAGTTTTCTTTTATATAATTTTAGGAAAACAATTTGCCCACTTACAAGCATCTGTATCCCAGCTATAGTGAACAGGTGATTATTTTAATAGTAATTTTTAATTTCGTAAAATAGCAAAAAAACTAACATAGATGTGATGTGATAGTAGTATGTGCATGTTTTTTCTTTATATATATTTATTTAGACGGTATTACTTTTAGGAAAAACCTAAAGATGCCAGTCTTGATGATAATTTAGAGGTATGACTTTTAATTAAACTAATTTTGCACCATGTAGATATTAGTAGTTAAAGCATGACTATTGTATATATTTTTTAATACACGATAAAGATATAATTCAAATTATAATCAGCCATTCTGAACATAAACGTTAAAGCTGAATTGTATTTTTACAGAATAACGATGATAAACCTAAACCAGCTCCAAGATTGAAAATGAATGATAAAGTATATGATTTGCCGGAATTACCATCAGTGCCAAATTTGGATATAAAAGATTCTCAAGATTCTGGAAAAGATGATGATATTGATTTTGATGATTTAACAAGAAGATTTAATGACTTGAAGAAGAAATATTAGTAAAATAGAATATAATCAATAAAATAAATGAACAAATTCAAAATAATCGCTCCCTAACAATATGTGATAAGCTTTATTTGCACTTATTGTTTAAACAAAAAACTGAAATTTGTTCAATTAGAGGCAGGATTGTAGAAGTTTTAGATGCTTCTGTTTATAGTTTATATAATAAAAAAAAAATAGTATATACTTGTTATAATTATTAAACACAATTCAAGTTATCAATATTTTAAGTATATGTATTATATTTTTTGGAAATTTATATTGTATTGAATAAAAAAATAATAACTTTAATTTTATTTATATTGTCTCATTAAGAGGGCAGGTCTAAACAAGGTGCTATAATCCTATTCTAGAGAAGATGGGATCGTTAAAACTCAACATCCAACCCAATGAATATCCATTTATCTATCTAGCTAAATTTAAGTAAAAATTGAATTAAAATGACTATCAATATTTTATTTTTATTGTTTATTATATGTATATACAAACTATTGGAAGTTCGTTTATATTAAATTAAAAATATCAAACTATCAATACAAACAAAATTATCAAAATCCACCTGCTTTTGCAATTTGTGCAGAGATAGGAAGAAAAATCGTAAAAATATTTCAAAAATATCAATAAACTTGTCTTTACAGATAAAAAGGGCTCGTTTTCAACTATTAAATAAAAAAAAAACTAAAATTGATGACCATTTTTAATTTTCAAGACTTTTTAAAATGATTTTACGATTTTTCCTCTTATTTCTGTAGTTGCAAAACTAGACATGTTTTGCAATCATTCTCTGAATAAGATTACTGACGTTTTATAAATTAACACTTTATTATGTAAACGTAAATATTTTACAACACAAATATTTACATTTTTTGTAATAAAAATATGCACTTATATCTTGTAAAGATCCTACACTAAATGAAACTTAATTTTAAAATATTCGAAACAAAATAAATTACGTAATTGATACCTGAGATTAAAATTTTCTTCTAATCCACATTGATCAACAAAATAATCGAAGTATTAATATATATTTTGTGAAATATAAGCAACACTTACAAATGTTGAATTAAATAAATCACAGTATTTAAAAAATCACCTTCCTTAAGCTACCAGGTACTTGAAGATGATTATTTTTATGATTTAATCGATTGTATTAAATTTTTAATATTAAAGTGAGAATAATAGAGGTAAAAATATGATTTATTTCATTCTTTAGGGAAAACCCGTAATGTTTGAAGTTTGTTTCGACTTTGTTATCTTCAGTCGAGACAAGGCCTAAAAATTATGGAGTCAAATTTTCAAAAATTGATGAACTTTATTCTAGTAAATTGAATTTGAAGGAATAAATGTATTATTCACTTTTTTTGCTAAAAAATAAATACAAATACTAAAAAAGCCTTAATTTATAATAATCTAACTACTCTTTTTAATTCTATAAATAAGTTTGTATTATAATCCTACAGGATCTTTTAAAAACAAAGTGATTTCAACCACTTTACACTTCTTGAGGAAGCTGATAAATACCACCACTTTTTTTAGTATCTAATTTTTTATCACTTGGTTTTTAAAAAGGTATATACTTCTATATTAAATAAAATACAGTTTTCAATATAAGTGGATAAAAAAAATAATCATATCTGATACCTGGATTCAAACCTGGAAAACCGTATTTGCTAATGCGCCAACGCATTAATACTCTGTGTCATAATTGGATATGAAACCATTGGTTGTGAAGCTGGATTTGACATAGCTATAGCCTGTGAAGTAGTGATTGCATTAATTTGATTATTTCTATGAATTTCTGATGCTAAATTTTGTTGCGCAATCAACTGTTGATTGGTAGTGGTTAGAGCCAATTGTTGAGGAACATTTGTTACGGTTAATTGAGTTGGTTGAGAATTTAATTGTTGATTGGTACTTGCCAATGCTAATTGTTGGGCCTGTGATGTCAACTGTTGACTGGTACTGGCCAGTGCCAACTGAAATTAAAATTGTATAACGGTTTAAAAATCGTTACTAGTATTCGCTGGGTGCGAAGGATAGGGTGGGAGAACCACGAATCGATCGCAGCGCTCACCGAGGCTAAAAAAGGAACTTACGGCGGACGATTAATCACTTTTTACTAAGGATTTTACATGGATTTCACTTATCCATGCGTCGATTTAAAAAGTAAATAAACCTTCGTCACGAAACCTGCTGTACAGTCAACTGCAACAACAATGGCAAAAATAGTGATCAGAAATTCTATAAATTTCCACAAAAAGTTGGAAACGAAAACAACGTGTGAAGTAGTGGATAATCGCTATCAAGAGTAAAAAGCTAATAAGCTAACTTAAAAAGCAACATTTTAAATATTTGCTATATTTAGTAGATACCTATGTTGTAGGAAGCATCACGTTTTATTTTTACGTCTTGCACATGTTAAGCCAAAACTAATTCTTTACCTTTGTTGGTTGTTTGAGGTTGGAAAGTTATGTCGTGAGTGATTGCTTGAAAAACAGCTTTAATTATTAATTTGGTCATGTTTAACTGAAAATACACAAAACGTCTGCATTATTAACGGCATTATAATCATATTATTATCATCTATAATGCGATAATCGATTACATTTATTTATTTTTTTAATTACTTCATGTGAAGTCCGCCGTGATAAAGCCCATCTACACTACCTAAAATTTAATGATTTTGACATTTTAGACGGAAAATAAAAAAGATAAATATTATTGTCACCGCTGTAGATTTAGATGATCAATACATTTGGGTAGAAAACTAATAAATTACGATGTTTCATTGGAAATAATTATTTGTTAACTTACTTTTCGTAATGACAGTTAGCCATTTGATATTTCAAAGTCCGCCGTAATTGTAAACGCAAGGTGCCGCTGTCATCGCGCACCCAGCGGATAGTAAAATTGATAGAAAAAAAATATTGATATTAAGATTCTACAAAAGTTTAAATTTGCAAATATATTAACTAAGATAGTTCCTAAAAAATGGGAAAATTAAATTTTTTATACCTGTTGAGCTTGCGCATTATTCGTTAAAGTAATCTGTTGTGTTTGTGTTGCCAATTGTGGTGCAGCTGCGGCAGCACTAGCTAAAGCGATTTGTTGATTGGCTATATGTTGTGCTTGCGAAGTTAATTGTTGTGTTGTAGTAGCCAATGCTAATTGTTGTGCCTGTGAAGTTAATTGAGGCTGTGCAGCTTGTTGTGCTGCTGCTAAATTTGTCGCTAGATTTTGCTGTGCTATCGCTAATTGCGCCTGAGAACTGCTGGCAAGTGCTAGTTGATTGGTAGGATTAGTCGTCACTAAAATTTAATATTTTATATATTATTTCTGTGTAAAAGTGAGGTTTGTTATGTAAAAGATATGGTATCACTGTCTCACGACTATGAGAAGTTGCTAGGGGGAAGAAGGAAGTGTTATAATATTCCTGATTTGTTTTTTGGACAAATCTATCGTGCAGATCGTCATGAATAGAGCTGAATTTTTAAGGAGAAAACCTGCGGAAAAATACAAAGCGAATTGTATTGTAAGGATGGTAAAGCACCCACAGAGCATCATAAGCAGTCAAGGAATTGCTAGACTCTACATTGTCCAAGGAACAATACGGCAGGTCCAGTACTTAAGAGTACTGCAAACAAAATGATTCCCCAGGTCCAGGAGTGATTCCCAAATAAAAGTTTCACGTTTATGAATAACTCGGCGCTATGTCACAAGGCAAAAACTGTTACAAAATTCCTAACTGAGAATTAGATAAAAGTGCTTGACTAGCCTGGCAATTCACTAGATCTGAATCCAATAGAAAATCTTTGGAAGCTCATGAAGAAATTTCTAACTACAAAGCGTCACTTTATCGAGGGCTTAATAACACAGGAGTAAAATAATTCAACAAAATTGCCAGAAATACATAGAAAGTATGCCAAAAAGATGCCATAAAGTCATTGCTTTAAAATATTAGTTTTTTTTTAATATTTGTAAACTCTAGAAGGTTATAAATCAAAGTAAAATAGAATAAAGCAAAAAAAAAGTAGGAGGATTTAATAACTTGATCACCCACTGTATTAAACAAGATAAATACCGACCTAATATTTGTTGACTGTTAGCTAAAATTTGGGGAGCAGCCATACTGACAGTTGGACATCCTGCAATAGAAACTGAATGATTTCCCGAAACAGTCGATACAGTAGCGAGTGACACAGGAACCGTAGCTACACTGGCAATTACGGTTCTATTTACTTGTGTTGGGGTATTGGTTAATGATACTGCTGGTACGTTTACGGTTCCGTTACGTTTACCGTTCATTCGTAAATTTGCATTTTGATCCAAGAGGAATTCATTGGTAGCAGTTAAATCTGAAACCTGTTAAATAATAAAATATATTAATACCAGTTAATATTCGATAGTTTAATACACTTACTTGTTTTTTAAGTTGAACAATTTCTTTACGTAACAAACTGATTTCTTCTTCCATCACTAATGATCTAAAAATATGTGATAAGGAAATTTTTACAGCGGAAGATAACTAAACACAGTTTTATTTTCGAAAATAAATTTACCTTGCATCAGCTCTGGTTAGCATAGTGGGTGGTGGATTTCCAGCACAATATCCTGTAAATAATTGTCTCGTATTATTACGATCAACAATATCACATAAAATTTCAGGATTTGAAGTTGTGTAAATTCTTTTAATCAATGGTAATCCATCATCTGTATATTCATCAAAATTTACACCATTTCTTCGTAAAACTCCTAAAATTAGATTGATTTTTAAACATTTTACATGAAGAATATTATTTTTTTTTTGTCCAGAAATTTCTGAAATGAAGAAAAAATGTGTATTCTTATGCAGAATATTTATTAATTGTTAGTTTAAGATGCAGAGCGCTTTCGACTTAATTAAGTTATTTCCAATGCGGTCCTTGTCAAAATACAAGACGAAGGCATCTTTTCTAAAAAGTCGAATGAACAAGAATACACATATTTTTCTTCCCTTCGGAATTTTATATGCAAACAGTTTTAAAATTAGATTATGATATTTTTTTACCTCCAAGTGATTCCACAGCAACTAATTGAGGTTCAGTAATGGTAGTTCCATTACTACTAAATATCACGTGTGGCTTTTGTTGTACTCCACCTTGAACCACTTCTAAAATTTCAGATTCATCCGGAAATTTAACATGTCTATATTTGCAAAATGGTCTTCGACACTGTCCTTTTTTGAATTGGTTACAAATTGGAGGTATACCAGGTAATTGACATTTTTTAGTTGCCTCTGCTAGAATTTGCGGTGACATTTGACCAGTACGTTTATATTCATCTACTTCTTCAAGAGTGCAGTGAATAAATCTACAATTTTTAGTCATTTAGTCAATTTTTTTGAGTCGATAAGTATAATCAATATAAAAAAATTAAATGACTTGTAGTTAATAGATTATAACATTTCTAAAATTCTTCCTGTCGAGGAGTCTGCATACCAGTGATAAGGATTCTTCGGCCGTTAAAATCAGACTCGAACAGATAATTTAAGATCGGTTCTCTCATCAAGTCTCCAAAGAAGGAAAACGTCCACAATGAGAGGTTTTAAGAGATGTGAAAGCCAGAATGCAGCATCCACCTTGATGAAAAGACTCCCTGGGTTAACTTCTTGAAGACATTTAATGCAACTAATTCCAACAGATAGACATTAAGGAAAAATTGAAAAAACGTCAACTGAATAATTAAACTTTAGATCATTTTTTTTATATTTTTACTAGCTGGCCCGGCGAACTTCGTACCGCCTAACAATAAATAATTTTTTTCTCATTTCCTTTTTTACAATTTTTACATTTTTTCTACATTAATTTCCCTGTTTTTTTATCGATAAAAAATTAAATATAGACAGTGTCATCTATTGCATACTTGCACGACCTAAAAATATGATTGTAAGAGGAAAATTGTATATAAATCGATAAATAAGCTTAATTAATTGATTATAAACAAAAATTAATCGATATTTTCTTAAAAAAATACGATTTTATTGAATACCTGACAATTCTTCTTCTTTTTCTTAGTGAGCATGATAAATGTCAAAAAATAAAAATCCGTTAATATTTCAAACATCCTTCATTATTTTCGATAAAAAATCGATAAATATGCTTAATTAATCGATTATAAACACAAATGAATCGATATTTTCTTAAAAAATTACGATTTTATTCAATATCTGACAATTCTTCTTCTTTTTCTTAGTGAGCATGTTAAATGTCAAAAATTAAAAATCTGTTAATATTTCAAACATCCTTCATTATTTTCGATAAAAAATCGATAAATACGCTTAATTAATCGATTATGAACACAAATTAATCGATATTTTCATTAAAACTTGCGATTTTATTGAATATCTGACAATTCTTCTTCTTTTTCTTAGTGAGCATGATAAATGTCAAAAATTAAAAATCCGTTAATATTTCAAACATCCTTCATTATTTTCAATAAAAAAATCGATAAATACGCTTAATTAATCGATTATAAACACAAATTAATCGATATTTTCATTAAAACTTGCGATTTTATTGAATATCTGACAATTCTTCTTCTTGTCCTTAGTGAGCATGACAAATGTCAAAAATTAAAAATCCGTTAATATTTCAAACATCCTTCATTATTTTCGATAAAAAATCGATAAATATGCTTAATTAATCGATTATAAACACAAATTAATCGATATTTTCTTAAAAAATTACGATTTTATTAAATATCTGACAATTCTTCTTCTTTTTCTTAGTGAGCATGACAAATGTCAAAAATTAAAAATCCGTTAATATTTCAAACATCCTTCATTATTTTCGATTAAAAATCGATAAATAAGCTTAATTTATCGGTTTTAAACACAAATTAATCAATATTTTTATCAAAATTGCAATTTTGTTGAATATTTGACAATTCTTCTTCTTTTTTTCAGTGAGCATGACAGATATCAAAATTTAAAAATCTGTTAATATTTCAAACATCCTTTATTATTTTCGGTTAAAAATCGATAAATAAGCTTTATTAATCGATTATAATGACAAATTAATCGATATTTTCTTAAAAATTTCGATTTTATGCGAATTATATCATAAAATAGATATTCTGTCAAAAGTGGCCTTGAACGTTATAGAAAAAGTTGCTAATTTTTTAAAAAAATCTATTTTTGATAAAAATATGATTAAATTTGAATAGAAAACTGTTAAAATTTATCAAAAATCAAATTTTTATTAAAAAATATTAAAGGATGTTCGAAATATACGCAGATTTCACAAATCATACAAATGAGAGTTCGATCTGTCAAAAATTAAAAATCCGCTTATATTTTAAATATGCTTTATTATTTCCGATTAAAAATCGATAAATAAGCTAAATTATTCGATTATAAACACAAATTAATCGTTATTTTCCTTAAAAGATTGCGATTTTATTGAATATCTGACAATTCTTCTTCTTTTTCTTAGTGAGAATGACAAATGTCAAAAATCCGTTAATATTTCAAACATCCTTCATTATTTTCGATAAAAAATCGATGAATATGCTTAATTAATCGATTATAAACACAAATTAATCGATATTTTCTTAAAAAATTACTATTTTATTGAATATCTGATAATTCTTCTTCTTTTTCTTAGTGAGCATGACAAATGTCAAAAATTAAAAATCCGTTAATATTTCAAACATCCTTCATTATTTTCGATAAAAAAATCGATAAATATGCTTAATTAATCGATTATTAACACAAATTGATCGATATTTTCTTAAAAAATTACGATTTTATTGAATATCTGATAATTCTTCTTCTTTTTCTCAGTGAGCATGACAGATGTCAAAATTTAAAAATCTGTTAATATTTCAAACATCCTTTATTATTTTCGGTTAAAAATCGATAAATAAGCTTTATTAATCGATTATAATGACAAATTAATCGATATTTTCTTAAAAATTTCGATTTTATGCGAATTATATCATAAAATAGATATTCTGTCAAAAGTGGCCTTGAACGTTATAGAAAAAGTTGCTAATTTTTTAAAAAAATCTATTTTTGATAAAAATATGATTAGATTTGAATAGAAAACTGTTAAAATTTGTCAAAAATGCAATTTTTTTCAAAAAATATCAAATGAGGTTCGAAATATACGCAGATTTCAAAAATTATACAAATGAGAGATCAAACTGTCAAAAATTATAAATCTGCTTATATTTCAAACATCCTTCAATATTTTCGATAAATACGCTTAATTAATCGATTATAAACACAAATTAATCGATATTTTTATAAAAAATTGCGATTTTATTGAATATTTGTCAATTCTTCTTCTTCTTTTCCTTAGTGAGCATGACAGATGTCAAAAATTAAAAATCCGTTAATACTTCAAACATCCTTCATTATTTTTGATTAAAAATCGATAAATGCGCTTAATTAATCGAGATAAAAACTATCCTATCTTTTAAGTTAGAACAAACAACACATATCTACTAAATTTCATTGAAATCGGTTCAGTAGTTTAGGAGTCCATCGCGGACAAACAACGTGACACGTAATTTATATATATTAAGATTTGCTAGAATTACTCCATAACCAAACGGTTTAAGGTGCTATCGAATATAGGTAGAGATTACAGGTACGAATTTTTCGGATGTGACATTTTTTTCAGTTCTTATTAATGCCATTCTTTGTTTCTTTTAAAGTTAAAAACTCTCATGAGTTGGAAAATTAACTCAGTATCAAAAATTCTATGATATTATAAAAATACTTACTTGCAATATGGTCGAGGGCATACGCAGTTTTGAAAATCGTGACAAAAATTGAGTTGTTTGACTTCGTTTTCGTGTTTATATTTACAATATTTTCTGTCACATAAACCACGAAAGAAATCTCTACAAATTCCTTCTTCTTTATCAATATTTCGATCAGATTGGATAGTTTCTTCGGAGGTGTCAGACATGTTTTTTTACTATTATTAAAACTTATTACAATATTAATATAAATATGATAATCTAAAAGAAAAATTTATAATATGAAAAATATTTCACGACATTCAAGACAGTTAAACAATATTTGTATTAAAAAGTAGTAAAAAAAGAGTTTCTCAAACACTTAAGGATAAAACGTATAACTTGTTAACGCATCAGGGAGTATTAACTTTGGGGTCAACAATCGCATACTCTTCTACTCAATTTTTATTAAGGTCCATTGTTGAATTAATTTTAATAATAATTATATAATAAGTAATAATAAAAACGCATTTGAATGATGAAAATCCACAGAGAATAAAAATTATGAAAATCAAAATTTTCGATGACTTAAAAGTAATAATGAATCAATAGCCTCAATTTCATGTTAAATGTTGCGTTTAAGATCTAAATTGTCAGTGAGGCATTTTCATACACTCATAAAAAAGTCATCCAGAGAATTCAAATCGCATGATCTTGCAGGCCAATTCACACCAGACTTGAGTGAAATTATGTCTGTTTTGTACTCGAACTTGGTAGATTGTAGATTCTTGATAACCGCTTGGCTAACGAGAGCAATTATGCACTTTATTGCACCCTTGAGTACAGAAGTCCATTAATACTTTAGTTAGGAAAATCGTAGGATTGTTTCCGAAGGCTTTTGAGATCTTAACATTAGGACCTGTAACGTTTCCTGGTGGTTTAGGTCCATCAGTGTAATAGATAGATAGATATTCATTGGATTCGCTGTTGGCCTGTATCGCTGCGACCTTTACTGATCAATTGTGAACCCCATCATCGCACATTTAGTGCCAGTTGAAAATCTAATTTTGAAGACATGTCTGTGGACAAATTCATGGATTAAGTTGCTCAGACACTTAAGATCCCTAGAATCAGACTCTAATCCTTGTTAACCTACAGGCACTTTTTAGAGCAATTGTCTCAATAACCTTCTCTACAATGCGAAAGGACTAGAATTACCTACAAAGCCACACTAGGACACGATATCGTTTCGACAGTAGTCCCTGTACAAGCGAGTCTTTGTAACTTTTGCAACCCTATTCAAAATCCAATTTTGGAAACATAATTTCTATGGGCACCTTCATCATGGATTAGGTTGTTCCAACCTTTAGATAGATAGATATTTTTTGGGTTGGCTGTTAGCGTATATCACTGCGACCTTTGCAGATCTATTGTGAACACCCATTATCTGTGGAATAGGATTAGAGCACCTTGTCCAGCTCTGCCCTCTTAATGAGACTTAATAGCCTTGACAGTGGCCACTCCGCATAACTTGGAGCAGCCGGTTTCTCCTCTCCCAGTAATAGATACCGCGTCCTTGCAAGGCCTTCACATTGGCATAGGACATGAAATGCAGTTTCCTCTTCCTCTTGGCAATATCGACAAATGTCTTCATCTGCTAAGTTTAGCTGACTCATGTGTTTTCTGAGCCTACAATGTCCTGTCAAGAGACTGACCATCATTCTGACATCATTTCGTCTTTGGGATAGCAGCTCTGCAGTGTAAACTTCGCCGAGTATCCCTTTATGAAGAGTTTGGCTTGTCGCTTGCCCGGTGATTTTACCCACCACTCCTGGGCCTTTTCTAGCCTCCATTTCTCAATGGCTGCCTTTCTGAATGTATTAGCAACTCCGCCGAATGGTTCCGGGCCAATCATTGGAGTGTTAGCTCCCGCACGGGCCAATTCATCAGCCTTCTCATTGCCCCGAAACCCTGAGTGCCCTGGTATCCATGCCATGTTTCAACCTTTAGAATCCCAAGTTGTCCTGCAGGTTTTAGACTCTTAGTGCTTGTTAACTTATAGGCACTTTTCAGAACAATTCATTCTCTACATCCTCCTCTAAAAGGGAGAAGGATTAGAATTACCTCAAAGGCTCAATAGGACACGATCTTATTGCGCCAATAATCACTTTACAAGCAAGTCTTTGTACCTCTTGTAACCCTATTATTACCTTTTTTGTGTTGTTAAGTTTTCAACAGCCGTTAAATATAACTATTGAAAAATTCTGAAACTCTTTAAATAAATCTTAAAAAAATTATCTTAAATTTTAGCTTCCAGTCTTGCTAGTGAAATTCTTATACTCAAGGAATCGAAAAGTTCAACGACTCCCTTTATATGTAACATTCTATAAACTTTTTAGTAAGAATCAAACAGAGGAAAAATAGAGCGAAGTAGGGAGAATTCCGAGGGTATAAATACCGAGAAAACTAAACCAAAGAGTCCAGTCAACCCTCGCAAATTGCGTAGACATGTTGTTTTATTTTGTAATTTTATCTATTTCAAGTTATTCTTATATACACGCTGTTAGTGATATGTCTGAAGAAACTTGCGAGACTTTACCATCAGAAATACATTTAACAAAAGGTAAATTTTCATCATCTTAAAAAATTAATTCAATATATTTAAGTTTTTTTTATTACTTTTTCTTTGCTGATTAGATTTTTTTTTCAATTAATTTTGAGATACTACTAAGAGTTGTTATAAAATAAAAAAGGTATATACAGAAATCTTGGGATTGTTATCGATATTTTCAAACAGATATAAAAAAAAGTATGAGGTGTCAAGGGACACCCGGATGGAACGTAGTTCCTTTCAATTAATTAGTGAAGGAATTAGTAATTTGTAAACACAACAGAGTGTTTATACATACATAAGCATTTATTATTGTCTGTATAAAATCTCTACTTACCTAACAGTTCGTTTCTTTAAACAAAAGTGTCCATTTATACAATACCAGAGCTTTAGATAACACATCTTTTTAGAATTACTTTTTATAATTTAAAACAGGAATTAACAATTCAATACAAAATTTTAAAATTAAAATATTTGACAGTAACTGACAGTTAAGGTAATTTGACGTAGGTACCTAAATAGTCAAGTTACGAACTATTTTTAAAATGTTTATGAATTTATTAATTTATAAAAACAGGATGAAATAAAATGTAATACTATTATAGTTAATTATTATTTTTTCCACAGTATTTTCTTTTAATTTAAAATAGTGTCTTTTTAATTGTAATATATCTATCTATGAGAGAGAGGGAGAGAGAGTTATTTATTTTTTGGTCTGTGAGAGAGAGAGAGAAACATGCGTGTGTCGTGTCATAGTGTCGTGACAACTTTTGGTATGAATTTTTTTTGGCTAGCTCCTAGCGTCAGTCGTAACTGTTCGTAACGCGCAAAAGGGAACTTCGTTCCAATAACAGTTATTTTTATTTTTAGAGGAATATGATGAATTGGGAAGATTACAAAGAACATGTAATGGAGAAATAGCTGTAAATAAATGTGAAGGGTCTTGTAAAAGTCAAGTTCAACCATCTGTCATTACACCAACAGGATTTTTAAAGGTAATAATTTTTTTATAGACTACTGATTAGGATTTTAATCTTTAATTTTTTTTTTAAGTTATTAAATATAATTAAAAATTGAAATAGAATACTTGATTGAGATTCTATCTTCTGGTTAGTGTCGAAATTAAATTAAAATAATTCTGTGGAGATATAGATCGCCCAACGAAAGTTTGGGACAGCCACGTGGCCTCTCGTTCAATGCGCAGTGGTTTTTTTACGAGCGTTACGATAACAACGACCGTTCTGAAAGCTTGTCAGTGTGGTAGCTACAATGGTTTTGTAAACTGTATTTAGCTACGAATATGCTGAGAGAGTTTCTGAGTTGTTTTTTAAATGTATGTATTTTTTTAGTTTAAAGTGGGCAGTAACAAATTTATATAAAATAAACTCTTCTTAATTATGTTGGCATCATACATTAAAAATTAATTTAAGATGTATAATATATTTTTATTTCCGTCCGCCACTGATTGAAAGACTCCGCCTACCTGCGCCGACTAACACGTGGCTGTCACAAACTTTCGTTGGGAGACCTATACCAATATGCGATGATAACAGTAACCCACTTTTATACGATAAGTCATAAAATTAATAAGTTTTAAAGCAATTTGAAAAAAAATGTAAAAGAAGATATCTTTTTTATTACAATATAAGATTTTATCAAAATCGGGTTACTAAAAGTGTGTTAAAAAAATTTAAAAAGACAACTTTCTAAAGCTACCAAAATAAAACGAAATTAAAATCAAAATTTTAGAAATAGAGCAAGAATTCTCCGGAGATACCAATAGACGATAAGAACAGTAACCCACTTTTATAAAAATAGCTATTAAAAATCTAAAAATACACATACTTGAACGTGAATCAATAAAAATGGTAACAAATAATTTTTTTTCTATTTTCAGGAGTGTTATTGTTGCAGAGAAAGTTTCCTAAGGGAAAGAATAGTAACTTTATCTCATTGTTATGATCCAGATGGTGTTAGATTAACAGGAGAAAATAATAATGCAATGGACGTGAAACTACGAGAACCTTCAGAATGTAAATGTTTCAAGTGCGGTGATTTTAGCAGATAAAATCATTTTTACCTATATTGTCATTTATTTTTTAATCTAATGTTTATTATTTTATATCATATATAAATTTTTGTAAACCAATTATATTAGTTTAAAAAATTTGCTTCTAAAAATATAAATAAAATATTTTGGTGAATGTAATGAGTTTTTTTTAAATCTTGAGATATTTTTTTAAAATAATGTAACGAAACGATCAGCGTGAGCCAGTGCGCCCCTGGTCCAGTACGTGGTACGGAGCTCACTCACGCGTATCTTCCAGATCTATCGAGGCTTCTCTAGGAAGCGACGGACCTTGGGTGCGGGAAGAGAGGGGAGTGGCCTGGCACTTTCTAGTCTTCGCTGGAATCTTCGTCTGCCCTATATGAATCGCGTGACGCGCAACGATGAAGTCAGAGTTGGGCAAGCGAATTGGTCTTACGGAAGCAATTGAGAATTTAAGTGCGCACTTTGCAGATAAATAATTCTTAACATAAATTGTACTGTATTTTGAGTTGTATATTTATTAGTTTAGTGTTTAGTTAATATAATTGTAAATAAATCGAACCCAGACTTTAATTTCGTTACAATAATTTAAGATGTAGATCAGAGTAGCTTTTTGTGTTGATTTTTTTTTAGTTTTTCTTTTACGTCTTTACTATCCAAATTCACCCCACACCCCTGCTTGAGTCAACACAAAACATCGACTCGTTCGCTCTTTAACTTCAAAAACTAGTAAAGACAACATGCAAAAATGTTTATGGAAAATATAAGTTTAGTATTGAATAGAATGTGTTTTCTTCAAAAAAATCCCTTATCTCATAGATTTTTTTTTATAAATAACTAAGTTGTATTTCAGCACCACAAGAAAACACAGTGTGTTGAAACGTGATGCTAAAGTAAAAACCCCCTCTATTCAATATTTAAAAAAATTAAAACTTACACCAAAAAAATTTAATCAGTAGGTAAATTATATCTGGTATGTAAATCTTTCACACAAATACTTTCAACATCAGATAATAATCCAAGAACAATTTGTGTTACATCTTTCATTTCATTATACTCATGCAAAGCTTCCATTTGTGGACGTAAATTATCATTTAAACCCAATCTTTGCAATTCACGAATCTCTGTTTCTAATTGAATATTTTCTTTAACGAGCCGTTCGTATCGAGCTTTTAATTGTAGATGTGATAATCTTTGTTTTGAATCAAATCGACCAAATTTTCTTGACGAATTTGATGATTTTTTACCAGCTCGATGATTGTCCATTTAAAAATTAAACATCAAAGATATCAAATCTAAAAAAAAAATGTTTAAAGAATTTTTAAAATAGATCGAAGGATATTTAAAATATTGGAATTAATTATCAGTCTTTTACGAGAGATCGCTAAACGTCACTTGCATTATTTAATCGTTTTTTAAACCGTGAATAACAACATTTTATCTTCTTCTTTAAGTGCCTTCTTCAATTCTGAAGATTGGTGATCAAAACACATTTTCTAAATGAATGTGAAACCATGATCCAAAATAGATGCAGAAACCTGAAGAGTAGCGATAGCAAATTTGCTGCACATCATGTTTTCACGAATTTTTTTAACACTTAACCAATACCAGTCTAGGTAACACCTCAGAAATCCGCTGAAGCACATTAAAAAAAAACTAAAAGACGATACATCTAATTTGAACCACGGATTAACATTCAGTGCACAAGTATGCATCAAGATCGTGTATCGTTAGCGATGCCATGGGAAGTTGGCAAACCCTAAGGGATTTTAGCCTTAGCGTTGTAAGGGTTGTGGTCTCTACTTCTGACTGGACAACGAACGCTAGTCTTAAGACAAAACGTCTATCAGGAGCGAAACGGAAGAAGTTGGAACGTCAATTTCTCAAAATCCACAGAAAACACATAGAAAAATAAAGTCAAAAAGATGAGGACTCATAAGAAAAAAGTCAAAAGCAGAGAGACAACTCCGATTGTGGACTCCGCTTCTGACTCGACAACGAACCCTAATCTTAAGATACTACGTCTCAAGACAAAACGTCTATTAGGAGCGCAATGTAGGAAAAAGTTGGAATGTGGATTTCACCATCCACAGAAAACAACCAACAATGGCTCCTCAGCCCACAGCAGAGACCGCAAAAATAAGAGGAAGAAAGGGTAAGGTCGAGGGTAAAAAAACTCGTTCTGGTAACTTTACCCCTACTTAAAAACAGATCGATAAAAAGGTTTGGAGCAGCAAGGTACAGACTCATACTTATAGCGATGCTGCAGAGTGGCTAAGGAAAGGGTAAGAAGGTTGAGGGTAAAAGAACTCGAATGATTTTGAACCCTACTCAAAAACAGGTCCCTAAAAAGGCCAGGAGCACCAAAGTTCAAACTGGTATTTATAGCGATGCTGAAGAGGAAATCATTTTTGAAACCAAGTGGATCAGTAACAAGCGGATCTAATTCAGACAAAATTGGGACTAGTGGTGGATGAGACTCCCAGCAGCAGTTAGAATTTACTGCACTTCCAAAGAACATCATTTTGTTTCCCCTTTTTCTTGCCATAATTCTGATGTTTCCTCTAACTAACTAACAGCATCTCTTCTTGTCCTATCTTTCCTAGAAAGTTAGAGATATCGTTAGGCTTCAAGTGAGGTAGATCTTTCTCTTCGTATGATTCTAGGTATCTGACCCTAGAATTACGTAATGGAATGCATTCTGAGAGTATTTGTATTGAGCTTTCATCTTCTTTCTTACCAAAATCTGCACTTTGTTTTATCTACCAATTCTAGTTTCTTCATGTGTCCTCTTAATCGAAAGTGTCAAGTTAATATTTCTGTTATAATACAGAGGTTGTTTCAATTGAGTTTAGACAGCTGAAAGATCTCTTCTGGTTATAGTTTCCCAAAGAGCGTCTTCGGTTGTCTTAGTCCTTCTGAATTGTTTCAGTACTTGAATTTTTCTTCTTTCCTGAGTTTTTCTAAGACTGCATTACTGTTGATTACACAAGACGCCCTATTAATCTCGTGTATATCACAGAGTCAAAAACAACGAATGAGGAATTCAGGATCTATCGAAGGAAGCAAATCACCGATCTTGGATCGGAAGTCTGGATTCCAAAAAGCCAAAAAAAGAGTGGAGGTTTGACAAACCTTGGCCTACATTAGAGGTCGCCTATTGTAAGACATACTTATTTAAAATGGTGACTTTCACGGTCATAAGAGCCCTGGATGCTACCAATAAGGGTGTTACAAGCGAACCTCCAGCAGAGTAAGGCAGCTTCCGAAGAACTTACTTTTGCTATGAGGGGGTTTGACGTAGTCCTTATTAAAGAGCCCTGGGTAAATCTGGACAAAATTGCAGGAATTAGCGAAGTTGTGGTGGTACCGACCATTTTTTTTTGCAAATGTTGTATTGTTCCAATTCTTATAAAATCTTGTAAAAGTGTGGTTTTAATTATATATTTGAAGAACTGTTTTCATAAATTTAAGATTTCTTAAAATATATCAAAGATTTATTGAAATAATTTTGAATGATTTATTCATTTGTCATGAATAATAAAAATAACAACATAGTAAATGGTTTTATAGATAAATTATTTTTTATGTATATAAAAAAAAATAAACATCATCACCCCTTACAAGTGGTACAGTAACTTCTCCATTAAACAAACCCCAGGAAGTGATTCCTAGGGGGTACATCAGAAAACACTGATTTCACATAAAGCGTTACAACAAAAAGCAAACAACTACCGCTTGTCTAAAGACTACAAAAATTACTTAATGTTTTTTTTAGAAAATACAGTTAAAAGAGACGGAAAAATATTTATAAAAAGGAATTATGCTGAAAAAAAATTCTAGTATAGTTCCATAATTTCATCATAAAAGAACTGAATCGAAGTGTTATGTTTGTGAAAATATTTGCAATAGGTTTGAGATTTTTTTTATAATATTAAAATTTGATTATATATATATATTGTTTTAATTTAAAAAAATTATTTTGTCATTGTATTTATACTTTGTTTGTGATTGTTTAGCTTACAATTTTTTTTTCAGTTTTGAATAAAATATGGAATATAATTCTAGTATTGATAATTTTGGAAAATATGTGTATAGATCCTCGTTTAAAATCAGTAAAAACTCAAATAGAAGCAACAAGTGTTACTGATGAGTGTCAAGTAACTCCAGTTATACATGTTTTACAATATCCAGGATGTGTTCCCAAACCAATACCTAGTTTTGCCTGCATTGGAAGATGTGCATCATATTTACAGGTTAAATACAAAAAAATTATTATTATTTAGTAAAATTAGACAAATTTGAAATGAAATTAAGAATAAATCAAAAAAATATCACATTTGGCATATAAACAGTGACTCAATTGTTGATTTGAACCAAGATATACGATCAAAAACGCAGACTAAGTCAAAATGTATCTGAAGTGATTAAAGGCGCTACCAGCTATACGTAAAGATTTACGTTCAAGTCTTTCCGGATGTGATATTTTTTCGATTTCTTCTTATAAAAAAAGGACATTCTGCATTCTTGAGTATGATACTTACGTTCAAAGAACTTTAGCTTCGCTTGGAAATCTTAAAAATTCCATCATCAAATAGATCTAGCTACCCTAGGAAGTATCTAAATTAGGTAAAATCGACATAAAATTACACCTAGCGAATGTGGTTACATTTTGTCAGGGGAGTTTCTGGATATTATGTATCCTTGAGAAAGTCATCTCTTCTAAGAAACATTTAGTGTGGGTTAAATTAATATAAAATTACGCCTAGCGAATGGAAAGGTCCTGGACATTATGTATTCTTGAAAATGTCATCTTCAAAAAACTCTAGATCCCCTAGGAAGCATTTAATTTGCATAAAATTGACATTAAATAAGCGAATGGGGTTCCATTTTGTCAGAGGACATCCTGGACTTTAAAACTGTAAATTTGAAGTCAATTCTACGTAATGAATTGTGTGGAAATGATTATTTACACATTTCCTAATAGATATTAATATGTACCTATATAACCAATTTTTAAGCAAAAAAATAATAAAAATATTCCTTTACCAAAACTTACCATACAATTTAATAAAGCAATACGCTATAAGAATCTCAAACTCTATGGAAATATTCCTCCATTAAGACAGTGAAATCGTTTCTAATAGAAATCTACATATTTGTCTAATTTTATATTATACAAAAACATGCATTTTAGGTATCTGGTAGTAAAATTTGGCAAATGGAAAGATCATGTATGTGTTGCCAAGAATCCGGAGAAAGAGAAGCTTCTGTATCACTATTTTGTCCAAAAGCCAAACCAGGCGAAAGGAAATTTATAAAGGTGCGTATTGTATTATCTAAGAATGAAAGAAGCTATAAAAATTATGTACTCACCTTTAGTTGTTCATATTGTTACAAGTTTGCAAATTTACAGAATTAAATTTAAGTTTATAACATTAAATACTCAATCACTATAATTGTATTTACGTCAAAGCGTGTGAAATTTTATCAAAATGTGCAAAAATTATAGAAAAAATCAACCTTGAAACAATTCACACTGAGATCAAAATTCAATAACACGCTGTCAAAACATATTTTTATATGACAGATGACAGATGGATACATGGTATTGTTTACTTTTTGTTTTTACTCACAGATGGCATTAGTAGTATTAATTTCGATATTTCTAGTTTAACTTTGAATTTAAATAAATTCGATAAATTAATTAATTTGTTTACAGGTGACTACAAAAGCTCCATTAGAATGTATGTGCAGACCATGTACTGGGGTTGAAGAAAGTGCTGTTATTCCACAAGAAATTGCTGGTTATTCAGATGAAACTCCATTATCAGGACATTTTTTGAAATCCCATCAATTGTAAATGCTTTCATAATGTATATAGATGCGAAAATAAATTATATACATATAAATTATCTATTTTTTTTTAACTACTTGATTTACAGTTTCCTGCTAATCAATTGTCATTTCACTAAAACGTTTATCAAATAGATGTCAAAGATAATAATAGTTTAATACTATTATGACGTTTTACAGAGTCTTTGAGAATCAAAGAACATATAGACCGTTTACTAAGAACCAACAACTACTTCCCTGGCTATTTGCCTCGATGGACATTGAATTACAGTTCAAAGTTAAACGGGGTTAGTATATCTGCAAGATAGAACTAACCATTTTAGTTTGCAATTCGAAAGGATATCACTTGAAGACCGGTTTCGGCGTATTGCGCCTCATTAGTACTGTAAATCAAGTAGTTAACCCTACAAAGCCGCGAGGTTTTTTGTTAAATAGAATTTCAGTTTGTAATTAGTTATGGAGATGTCGCTATTATCGTACTTTTAACATTTTCTTTACTAAAGATAATGTATTTGTGTGATTTCAGACATATCTCCAGTCTAGATGCTCTTAGAGCTTCTGGACGGATATCTTCCTTGTACTGATGAGGCGCAATTCGCCGAAACCGCTCTACAAGTAATATTCTTTCGAATTGCAAACTAAAATGGTTAGTTCTATTTTGCAGATATACTAACCCCGTTTAACTTTGAACTGTAATTCAATCACTTGTAGACCGGTTTCGGGGTATTGCGCCTCATCAGTACAAGGAAGATATGCGTCCAGAAGCTCTAAGAGCATCTAGACTGGAGATATGTCTGAAATCACCCTAATACATTATCTTTAGTAAAGAACATGTTAAAAGTGCGTCGACGTCTTATAGACAGCATGGGTTACATGGGAGAAGAAAAGTATTATTTTCTTTATAGATTTAAAGTTTTTCTCTTCATAAAGCCCATTTTTGGCCTTAAATAAAATATGAAAAAAAATGGTTTCAGTATTGAATTTGACGCTTACCAACAAATGTGGCCCCTTATTTATATAAATATGAAGGTTATACCAAATTTTAGTATATAACAAAGTAATAAATTGTAAATTTGTTTATATATTGCTTATATTGCCATATATATAAATAAAACCCAAGACAATACGAACGCCAATATGTGAAAATATTAAAATCCTATCTAATCTTTATTATTACAATTAATTGCCTCTAAATACATGAATCTGTTTAATTTAAAATTCTCCATTATATCCTCATTTTTATTGAAAATCGGTTCACGTAATTCACAATAATCAATTTTTTGTTTTCCTCCATACTCCTCCGGTAACACATCTTTATCTATGTGTTGATGTAAAGCCTCGAAATCATTAAAATGAAATTTAACCTAAAAGAATATATAGCAAACAAAAAAAATTGATATAAAATGGAAAAACTTACAGAATTTTTAATTTTTTCTGGTAAAAATGGCCAAAGAATCTTTATAGCTGTATTGACAAGGAAAGAATTGTTAACAACGTGATATCTAAATTCTTTTATAGGCATTGATTGTATTCGTTTGAGTACTGTTTTAATATTATATGGTGTTAACCATTTCATAAGATTAAAAGGAAAACCTCCAATGTCTATTATTACACAAAGACCATTTTTTATTCCTGTATTTTCTTGTAGAATGGTCTCAACGTAATAATCATCAACTGGTACCATATCTTCTAATAAAGTCATTGTGGATGGGTTTATATTAGCTGAAAAATTAAATTCTAGTTAGAAAAGTTTTGTGGCACAATGGTTTGCTAATTCTTTAGAAGGACTCCTTCACCTAAACCCATGGCTTCACTTCCTTGGACACTTAGGATGCCTGCTAACACCGAATTAACACTGGGCCACCTACGAAGACTTCTGACATTCTTATTCGAAAAAGATTCCTCTACCGAAACCCGTAAAATCACTTTCATGGACATTTACAAATCCTGCTTGGTGTATAGTGTCTGATACACTAACATCAAACCTCCTACGAAGACTTCTGACTTCACAGAAGGATTCCTCCACCGAGACTTGTGACCCCATTTGTATGGACACGCAGGAAGCCTGCTTAGTGTATAATGTCTGTTATACTTACAACAGATCTACTACTAAACCTTCTGACATCATTACTCTAGAAGGATTCCTCCACCGAGACCCTTGACACCACTTCTACGGGCACTGAGACAGCCTGTTAAATATATGATGTCTGTTACACGGACACTAGACATCCTACGATGTTTCATCATTCATCAAGACTCGTAATACCACTTCCACGGACTCCCTGGAAGCCTGCTAAGTGTATAGTGTCTGTTACACTATAACACCAGACGTTCTAAGAATACTTCTAACATCATTACTCCAGAAGAATTCATTTTTTAAAGGAAGAAAACAACCATATGGCACTTCTACTTGTTGATTAGAGTAATGTGGAGCTTTACTTCTTCTAAAACCTCCCTGAGTCTTCTACCCCGGTACTATCCGTTCATATACATCATCAGGGTTACAAGCTGTTATCCTATGCTATCCAATTCGGCTTCTGCCATACTCTTCTTTGTCTTTTATAACAGTTACAACATAGTTGTATCTCTTGTTCCAACTTTCTTTTTCACTCAACATTCTTCATGATACCCTTCATGCAGTTCCCATTCTAGATGGGACCTTAAGGTTGTCCACCTTGGACAAAGAAAGCATGCATGCAGTGCATCGTCGTCCTGCTCTTCGTTGCATAACACGCATGTCTTATCCTCCGCTTTCCAGATTCTCTCTATGTATTGCAGAAAGCTCTCGTGTCCAGTGAGAAACTAGCTAAAACAGTAGTCCGTGGTAGCAAATTCACATCTCCAATATTTGGTACCAGGTGCTTAGTAGATTGGGCTACTTCTAAGCTGCGGTCCCATCTCTCTTGCCAGATACGGATAGTCTCATTCCGCTCGTTTTATCTAACTGCATCTGTAATTGTCTCTGTCCTCTACAGTCTAACTCTCTCCTCGATCAATAAGTCAATCGGTGGGATCCCACATATGACCTCCAAAGCCTCTGTGAACACTGTTCTATAGACTCTAGCCATCTTTAACAGTGTGCTTCTTTGTGTTGAAAGAAGCAGTTGCCTTTATTGACCGAATTCCAGCACTATCTTCTATACCGGAGAAAAGTAGAGTAATATTGATAAGACTACCCTAGCCTAAATCCTCCTCCTGTCATATTTATGCTACAAAAGATACTACTTGGAAAGGGTATGGTGCCAGAGGTTCCGACAGAAGAATTTTTAATGGTTGAAAAACTTGTAAACATGGTTTAACGACTTAACTTAAGGCAGTCGTTTCCAAAGTCAGAATATCTTATGATAACCAACATTTAAGCTGGATAGGCATTAGAAGAAGAAAAAAGTGATCGTATGTAACAATACTATGAACTTCGACTAAAAGAAACTGCAAAATAATATCATAAAAACCTTACTAAGACCCTAAAATAGACCTTTTGATTAAAACTTTTCAATATTTTCTGTTGTCAGTAGTGGAAAAACCTATTGGATAATATCGTGCCCCCAAGAATTTGGACGGGGGTTGATGGAGCTAACAGTTAATGTCTCTCTTTTTTTAGAAGTAACTTTCATAACAAAGAATCTTATAAGGAAAGGGCTTTTTTTAATTAGTTCTTCTAAACACAAAAGTTTAACAAAGAAATGTAAAAATTAAAATATCACCTAGTTTCACAATATATATTGGTCTTCCTTCTTTATCATTATCTTTTAATAGTATGCGAACATCTTGTTCTATTACGGATTTTTTTACAGATGGTCCATCTATTGCAAACCACTCTGGAAATTCAACCAGGACATCATAGAATTCTTTCATCTAAAAGAAATTATTCATTAAAAAAGGTTTTTTGTACGGTTTTTAATGTTTTAAATAATCTTTATCGTGGTGTGCTTGCTTCATGTTGTACCTAATCTGGATCTGGAAATTTGGGAGGGGCGAGCTAGTACTCAGCCAGCACTGAGGCCACATATGACCCATTGTGCATCCTCCCGTATGTAGGGATATCCTCACCTCAGGATGTCACCAGGCCTATTGATTTAAAATAGGTGATGAGGCTCCCGAGGGGGATCTCCCTGACATCGGCTGGTGTAAGCCAATACTCGCCCAACACGGTTCTTCTGATTTCAGAAAAAGCAGAGCAGTCATACATAATGTGTTCTACTGTTTCCTCTTCTTGTTCGCAGCCTCTGCATAGCGGCGATTCTGTTAGTTTCATCCTAAAGAGATGTTGTCGCAATTGGCAGTGACCTGTCAGGATTCCCACAGCTGTTCGGAGATTTTGTCTGGCCAATGCCTTAAATTTTTTTGCTGTTTCCTCGCCAGGATGAGGTAATAACTCTCTGGCCAGTCTACAGTTTGTAGTTTCATCCCAGCACTGTATAAATTTTTGGTGAGAGTGCTGTTTGATAAGGTCCCCGACTGCGGACAATGTTAGCTTGGTAGATGGGCGAGGGCTAACATATCTGTAGCCCGCAGCCGTCTTCGCAATGCGGTTGCCTTTAGAGTTCCCATGTCCTTTGATCCAGCTGAGAGTGACCACGTTATTCTGGCTGGCCTCAGTTAGAGATTGGTGACATTCTAGTACTAAACTTGAAGTGAAACGTGGTCTATTCAAGGTCAGTAGTGCTTGTCGGCAGTCTGTATATATATTTATATTCCTGCCTGTGATGTTCCTATTGATTAATTCTTTTGCAGCTATGGTTATGCCTGTGAGTTCTGACTGAACCACACTTGACAAGCCATCCACAGCCCATTTTGTTTTTAGGCTTAAGGATCTAGAGTAAATTCCACATCCCACACCTTGCTTTGTTTTTGATCCATCCGTATATACGCTCAGAGCGTTCACTACGTTGGGGTCTGCTGTCTTGTTTGTTAATATTTTGTAGGGTTTGTCAAAGACAAATCTTGGTGCGACGGCATCCGTGACTGCCTGTAAGAGTGGTATCACTTTTATCGATTCCCTCCACAGACTATCCCTATATGTGCCAGTCCCTACAGTGGGTTCGATACCAACCGTGCGAAAGCGTACCATGGTCATCAATGCGACTTCCTTAACAAATATATCAAGGGGGGTGAGACCAAGTATGACTTCCATTGCGCTGGTCGGTGTGCTTCGCATGGCTCCTGTTACGAGAAGGCATGCTGATCTTTGAATTTGGTTTAATTTTTTGATAGCTGTCGTTTGTTTCACTTTAGGCCACCACACGACAGCACCATATGTTAACATAGGTCTTATGATTGCCGTGTAGATCCACATGGTGACCTTGGGGGATAATCCCCAGGTCTGTCCTATGGTTCGGCGGCATTGCTCATAAGATATAATGTTGTACCCAATTTTTTCTTCTATATTTTAAATCAGATGTTTTTGTAAGCTTTGGCTTTATGGAGATTTGCTTCAAGCTATGTTTTTGAAGATATGCCTTGTTTTGTCTGTCTCTATGCTTCATTAAGTCCTCTTCCTAATCAAAGATAATAATAAATTTCATATAAACAATAAATTTCGAGTTATGCTTCATGTAAGTTTTTCTTAAGATCCTAAGGCTTTCTACTCTTTTTTACTGGATTTATTTTTTTCTTCATATTGTTTTAAAACCTTTTGTATACATTACTAAGTTATTTAAATTGAATGAAACAATAATTATATTTAAACAAAAATCCTTACACGTTGAAAAGCAGCTTCAACATCAAAATCAAGTGCAATTAAAAACCGTTCTAAATACTGATCATCACTTTGTAGATTTTTCAATTGATCATCCTCTAAAATCCAAAATAATATTTACATTTTTTTAATAATAATTATAAATACTCTTACCTAACATTAAATTCCTCAAATTTTTTATACACTTTGTTCTATCCATATCAGATAATTGTTTTTCATTTTCTTGTTCGTCTGGCATTTTTATATCGAATAATTAGAAAGAAAGTGTTTAAACTACCATAATTTTTAATAAGAATAAATTGTTTCGTTTGACTTTTGCTTTAGAAATTTTTTGATTAACAAAATTTATGATTAATTGTATTGTATTCTATAACAACAAATTTCACCTATGGAGTTGTACGTGAGTTAACTTTAAGTTTTATTTCTACATAATAATTTATTATCGAAATAGGTAGTAATGGTATCGAAACAAAGCAATATATATATAGGATGTCTCTGATTTTTTTTGTAGTTAATGTTAAGTATATTTTTTTGGGGAAATATAAATTGAATAATCTAGTTAAGTATGAAAATGGATACTAACTATGTAGTTGTTTTCGCTGCATGTGATTGTTGTATAAAAATTTCTTACCCCACCCCATTTAAGGAATGGGAGAGAAATTTTTATACACCAGATGTTAAGTTGAAAGAAGACAAATACATCTGTGAAAACCGCATTCGAATCGGATCAGTAGTTTTCATGTGATGCGCGCACAAACATGCAGACAGACAGACGAAAAAATCTAACCACATTTTTGGGTTCTATTTCGATGCACCCGCGACGTCGTTCGCGTGGCTTGTTGATTTTTTGTATAAAAATTTCTTTACTCACCCCGTTAAAGGGGTGGGAAGGAGAAAGTTTTATACCTACACTAGATGTTAAGTAGAAAGAAGACAAATACGTCTTTGAAAACCGCATTCGAATAGGATCAGTAGTTTTCATGTGATGCGCGTACAAACATATACATTTCTTCAGTTTTATTATATGTATAGATTTGTAGTTAGTTTTTTGATTTTATCATATTTTTTCATGTTTTCGAATTTTCACTAGTTTTTATCTAAATTTTGCGATTTATACTTGTTTTTCTCTATTGGTCGATTTCAGAGTCCACATATGACCCTTTGTGCATCCTCTCATGAGTGGGAAACTCCACAACTCAGTAAAATAGGTGATTAGTCCCCCAAAAGGGGATTTCCCTGAGATCAGCTGGTGTAAGCCAGTAGTACTCACACAATAGATTTTCTAATTTCAGAAAAAGCAGAGCAGTCATACAGTATATGCTCTGCTGTTTCCTCTTCTTGTTCACAACCTCTGGATAGGGGCGATTCTGCTAATTTCATCCTAAAGAGATTTTTTCGCAATTGGCAGTGACCTGTTAAGATTCCCAACGCTGTTCGAAGATTTTGTCTGGTCAATACCTTAAATTTCCTTGCTGTTTCCTCGCCAGTATGAGGTAGTAACTCTCTAGCCAGTCAAGAGTTTGTTGTCTCATTTAAGCACTGTATAAATTTTTGGTGAGAGTGCCGTTTGATAAGACCCACGAAAGCGGACATTGCTGCTTTGTATCTATGAGTTCCAAATCAGCGTGCTGTCAAAAATAACACAAATATTTCACTTTTGCAGCAAAGCTTGATTTAACGTTGAAAAGACTGGGTGGTTTTAAGCCCCTAGGTTTCTTTTTCTTCGTGAAGAGAACCTTTTTTGTCTTTTTAGGGTTAATAGACAGTGATTGCTTTTTACACCATGTCTCTAAAGTGATGAGAGCCACTGCAAGTGTTTTCAAACTTTCGTTTTGGCAGAATTAAAATGTCACTTGCGTAGTCTATTTTATACATTTTGTCATGTTCATTGAGACGGTGTATGAGGCTAACTAGAACGATGTTCCACAGTAGAGGTGATAAAACCCCCTATGTGGACAGCCCCTTGTTAAGCCTCTCTAGTGTTTTTAATGGGAATAGGTTGGTGAGCTTTTGGAAGCTTTATAAAGACAACCTTTACTTCTCTTCACATATTCGGTATATAATTCAGAGCTAGGGAAGCTCTAAATATTTGCACTAGGTAAGGAAGGACCTTTTCTAGACCCCACTGCAGCAGCGATGAATAAACTCCATCCAGTCCCGATGATTTGAAGGGGGAGAAGCTAGATATTGCCCATTTAACTTTTTCCTCTGTAACAATAAGTCTGGCAATACCGTAGTCCTCTGACGAAGGTATATGGTGTTTCTTGTCCCACTTTGCCTCTACCGTGGCAACGGAATCGGAATTTCTCGCAAGAAATGAAGACTTTCTTCCAGGTTGTGTCGACAATCCTCGAGCTCTTCACAGTAGGTTTTCCATGCCGTTCTCTGTTTTGTCTAACGACTTTCTTGTATTCCTTAAGGTGGAACTTGTGTAAGTTCCAGTTTTCGAGGAGTTTTGTAGTACTTGCCTTTTTAAAAGGCCTTCTCGCCATCTTTTTTAGGCGTTTTACGTTATACAGTGTATATATTATGTAGGATAAACTCAAATATATACAGAGTGAATTGGATTAATTTCAAAAGCGTTCGAACATAATTATGTTATACTGGAGATACACGCGCCTTATTGTATATAAGTATTTTGTCTGTTAGGATACTTGGAATTGTTTGATTAACAATATAGTTAAAATATCGATAAATAAAAAAAAAATAAGAGACATTCTGTTATAATTAATTAATTTTCCACTGGTATATTTATATAAAAAAAAATCAATTATAAACTAAAAGCTAATGTAAAAGATAATAATTTTATAGACAATAAATATTAAAATGATTTTAAAACTGACTCGTTATGTTTAAATTCACTATCAGTAACATTATTTAAAATAAAAGGCTATTCAAGTAATATGAAAATCAAACTGCATTTTTAAACAGAAAACAAATACATATAAGCTTTACGTCAAATAAAATTAACCTTGTGTAGGTTTAATTTTACATGAACAGCTACTTATGTATAAAAACTTCGTATCGCTTATAATAGTTTTATGGATCTTAATATCCCATGGTGGGTACCAATTTTTGTTCATCTAGGCTTAAAAATGGGGCAATCATAATTGATAATTCTTATTTTAAACACGAATTGCTATTTTCTAGACTTAAAGTAGGTACTTTATTGCTTTTCAAAAATATGTCTCACCAAGATCGATACACATACGTTCCAACCAATTGGTAAAACAGTTATTCCAGTCTTCAGATGACACCTGCAAAATCGCTGTTTTAAATAATAATAATATATAATAATAATAATAATAATAATAACAATGCTTTATTGTCAGAAATTTATAATTTGTCGAAAAAAGCTAAAAAACATACAAAAAAAGTACAAAAACCTTAAAATCTAACATATCACATAAACAAAATACAAAAAAAAAATATTAATACAATTAAAGAAATTGAAAGTCATCAAAAAAAAAGAGAAAGAAGAAGAAAAGGAAAAAAGAAAAAAGAAAAAGTTCCTTGAAGTAGTAAATTAGTGTGTATTTAGAAGTATAAAATTATAATATGAAAAATTCATTTACTGTGTACAAAGATCTCTCCAATAAGTGTGCCTTCAAAGCTCTACGGAATGCGGGAAAGAGTAAAATAGATTTGATATTGAAAGGCAGACGATTATGCATCTTTTTTGCATTATACAATATAGAGTTTTTGATTAACTCTGATCGTGGGATTGGTAAACAAAGATCAAGCTCCCTGTTTCTAAGTGGATAGTTGTGGGAAGGCGTTTCAGGATTCGCTGACGGATTCAAAAATGAATAAAGAAGGAAGAGTTAAAATTTGATATTTTTTAAAGTATTCCCCACAATGAGTTTTATTGTTTAATCTTAACATGTAACGGATAGCTCTCTTTTGAAGTTTGAAAATACGGACAAATTGAGTCGCACAACACGTACCCCAGAATGGAATGGCGTAACGGAGATGCGAGTCAAAAAGGGCGTAATAGACTGTTCGAGCTGTTGACAAGTTTAATTCCTTGGAAACTGATCTTAGCGCAAAACACGCAGAATTTAATTTTTTTGACAATGCATTGATGTGCAAATCCCATTTTAATGAGTTGTCAACAATGAGACCCAGGAACTTTACAGAATCAACGATTTCCACACTATTGTTATTAAGTTCAAAAGTTTGTAATGTACCTTTATATGATAAGATTTTAGTATTAGAGAGATTGAGGCACAGAAGGTTAGAATCGCACCACGATTTAATAGTGACTAAGTCATGAGGTACGATACTATAAAGGGATGTACTATCCGGGTTGCTCCAGGTAAAACTAGTATCATCAGCAAAGAGGCAGAGTTTACCACTAATATTTAGGTAGGCAATATCATTAATAAAAAGCAGAAATAAGATAGGACCTAGAACTGAACCTTGAGGCACCCCACAGTCAATTGGCTTACAGGAGGATGTTCTCTCATCAACCCTTACCATCTGACTTCTGTAGGTAAGATAAGATTTAAACCACTCGAGTGGTATTCCTCTAATCCCATAGTGTTGTAATTTGTGAATTAAGATGTTGTGGTTTACACAATCAAAGGCCTTAGAGAAGTCGCAGAAGATTGTTGCTGTAGAGTTCTGATTGTTAAGACTGGAGTAAACATTGTCAAAGAGCGAGAACATAGCATCATTGGTAGATTTATTGCTCAAGAAACCAAACTGTTGGGGAGTTAGTATTTTATACTTGCAAAGAAAAGATAGCAATCTTTTTTTAACCAATCTTTCAATAATCTTTGACAACGTGGGGAGAAGTTCGAAGCTTGATCTTTATCACCTCCTTTGTGCAAAGGAATAATTATCGCAGTCTTAAGGCAGCTTGGAAAGACTCCAAGTTGAAGTGACTTGTTAATCAAGTTAGTCAGAAGGCTTAGGGAGTTTACCGGTAGATTTGAAAACATTTTCAGAGTAAGCCCATCCGTTCCAGCAGATGATTTGTTTTTAATCTCATTAATTGTGTTACGAAGCTCGGCCAATGATACAGGTGACATGAAGAAACTGTGTAAATTTTCGTTTCTGAGATAAGAAAAAGGATCGTGGGAAGGAGTTATGGAGCTCACTAAGTTCTTCGCTACATTAACAAAGAAGTTGTTTAAGTTCTCTGGAGAAGTAGGAATTTTGTTAGATGAAGAGGCCCGGTCCCTTAATTCATTTACAATAGACCAAGTTTCTTTAGCAATGTTACCCGCATTTCCCAATCTTCTGTTGTAATACATATCCTTGGCAGCTTTGATAGTTTTAATATAAGTTTTCCTGTACAGTTTTTCATAATTTTGGAAGGAGACGCTATCTGAGAATTTTTTTAAATATGATAAACAGCGCATGTTCTTAGAAGATAATCGTAAGCCTCTAGTAGACCAGGGTTTGTGTTGCTTCACTTTAATAGGCCTGAGAGGAAAGGATTTGAATGCAAGATCACACACTATCTTTACAAATCTAGAGAATTCGGAGTCGACGTCATCAGATAGAAAATTCCAGTCAGATGTTAGACACAACTCATTGAAATTTTGGAAATTTTTATCTCCGAAAATACGGCCTAATTTGCGCGAAACATTTTTACTTTTGGAATTTAGGGGAAATGTAGTTAATATTGTTTCATGGTCAGAAAAACCCGAATTAAAAACAGTAGAGTCAACGATTTTCGGATCAAAAGAAGAAGTGACATAGTCTATGGTGGTCGAACTAGTTTTAGTTATTCTGGTTGGCGCGTTGACGTGCATGATTATTCCAAAAGAATCAAAAATGTTCTGAAGAGATTCTTTTGCAGCACAAACACTGGAGTAGTCAATATTAAAATCACCACATACAACTAATTTACCATTTAAAGGAAGGGATTCAAGTAAGCTCAGTAAATTTTGATAAAAAATTTGCAAGTCCGCATCAGGTGTTCTATAAATACAAATAATGAATAAAGGCATCGATAGCTTCTTCTGGTGACTGGAATCGCTGCTCACGCATCGAATTCTTGATCTTTGGGAACGTAAAGAAGTCGTTGGGGCTCAGGTAGAGACTATTATGATGGATGATCTACCAATTCGATGTTTTGAAGCTCCAAAAACTCGATTGTCTTTTGGGCAGTGTAAGCACTTGCATTGTCCTGATGTAGAATGATTCGCCGTTTTGTGTTGCTTTGGCGGATTTTCACGATAACTTCTGGTAAACAGACGTTTACTTATACAACAATCAAAAGTAACCATTATTCTTTGATCTTCTAAAGCAATTGTTGCCACATGACCACACAAAAGTTGCGATCATTTTCTTTAACACACTTCGAGAACTGATTGCTTTTGTTAATTTTTTCTCATCGTAAAACACGCACACAGCGGATTGGCATTTATTGTCAGGTTCGTAGGAGTAAATCCAAGATTCATCACTCCTAACAATACTGTAAACGTTTTTTGAGAATCTTTTGTTGAACTGTTCCAATGTTTTTTGACACCAATTGACGCGAGCAAATTAGGGATCCAACGCCTTTAGAACCTGCCCAACAACCTGAAAGGTATTGAGATTGGTGCAAGCATTAACTAAACACGTTACCAACTGCTAAGACGTTATAAAAGTCTCTGGAAAATGCTTCCAGAAACTAAACAAACCTCTGGTAGCCTTTCAAGAATCTAAGAAGTAGAAAGAATACGTAAAAATGCGACCAGAAGCCTTAAGAAACTGCCCAACAACCTGAAAGGTATTGAGATTGTTGTAAGCATTAACTGAACACGTTACCAACGGCTAAGACGTTGTAAAAGTCTCTGGAAATGCCTCCAGAAACTAAACAAACCTCTGGTAGCCTTTCAAGGATCTAAGAAGTAGAAAGAATCCGTGAAAATGCGACCAGAAGCCTTTAGAAACTGCCCAACAACCTGAAAGGTATTGAGGTCTTTAAAATGCTCAAATATGCCTCTATCTCATCCCTAATTAGCTTACAGAAAATTGTAAAAAATTATTGCTCGAAAATGTTTTCGGCTAAGATCCCTTTTTCGACAGACTTCAAAAATTTTACTGTAGATATCTAACAACTTGTTTAATCGCAATAAAACTAAAGCTTCTATTGGTGGCGTCTTCTAAGTGCCTATAGGCAAAACTAAAAAGAAGACTTTCGTACATGAAAACAAACTTGTAACAAAAGATCCGATTAATTTTAATTTTTTATGATTTTTCTTTATTTTAAAACAATTTTTCATTATTTTTCCTGTGGAACTTCGACCCATCCAATAAATAACAACGCATATAATATAATATATTAATAAAAATAACACAGATAACGATTTTCTTTATTTTAAAACCGCAACAAGTTAATAAAAAATACATAAAAAGTTTACTCATTTCTAATAAACAATTATATAAGCTAAGTTTTCAATTACAAGATTGTAATTCTTCATTGTTTATAATAAAAGATAATTTTCTCAAGGATGGATGAAGAACAAAATTTAATATTGTGATATTGTATCGGAATCGTATGTATCGTATGTTTATTAATATTCCCATCAGATTTATGTTTACTAATAATAATTTTATCGTAACCGAAGTATATAAAGTTGAATCATTATTACTCAAGAAACGTGTGTGCATAAGTGTGTATTTAATTGGAAAATTTAAACTGTGTTATCTGATAAGATAAAGTCAAGCGTTTTATATAAAAAGTTATTGGTTTTATTACAGACTTTGTGGACATTTTTTAAACAAAAATGTAAGTAGTTATTATTATTATTATTAAAATTAAGTTCAGTTTAAGAGTTTAAAAGTGTGTATATCTATACTAATATTATAAAGAGGAAAGGTTTGATTTTTTTGTTTGAAATGAATAGGCTCCGAAACTACTGGACCGATTTCAAAATTTTTTCACCGTTGGCAAGCTACACTATTCCCGAGTGACATAGGCTATGTTTCATTTTCAAAAAAAAAATAGGGATCCTTACTAAAATGCCATTAATGTAACCAAAAATGACCTTAAAATCCTTACATCGCGTGCGCTGAGAATACTATTGATTATAGAATAAAATAATGTACTACGATTTCGAAGAATATAAAAATATCTACAAAAAATGCCGCGACAGCATATGTCTAACTGTTATAGTTACGTCACAATAACTATTTTTTAATTTTTTAAAAGTTTTTATCTTGGTATTAATCCTTATCAAAATAACTTATTTCATAATCACGACAGATATCACAAATTTAGCATGTGCAATGGGACGAGGCTACTTATAAAGGAATTAAAGGACAATTAAGTTGTAGCCACCATTATAACTGAACCACCAGCTGGTCAACTAGCTCATACACTGAGGATACCGATGATCCCAACTGATCTACCAAATTCATTTAAACCGCTTCAATTTCCTATCAAAACATCTTTTGCTTTTACTTATAATAAGTCTCAAGGTCAAACCTTCCAATTAGTAGGGATCGGTTTTCCTCATGGCCAACCGCCTAAGGCGGGTCGGAGCAACTGAAAATCGATTTATTTTGCTGCCAGAAAATAAAACAACATGTAATATTGTTTACAGTGAAGCGTTGACCCAATAAATTTAATGGCTTTTGTTATTTTTCTTTAATCCCCGTGCAAAGCCGGGGCAAGCTGCTAGTATTCTATAAAGGGATGATTTTGTATGAAAAACTAATGAAAGTTTGCTATATCAATGTCAATCATTTTTGCACTAAAGACAAAAATTTTAACAGTAAGGCACTTGTGCTATCTTTTAAAATTGTAAGTTATGAAAAACTAAAATTTATCCAAAAGTTAGCTTTTCCGGCTTCGTGAGTCGGAAAAACTTCGGAAAATGTGACTTTTTTAAACCTCGAAAAATGCGATTTTGTATAAAAAAATAATGACAGTTTTAATGCTTCGATTTTCGAAACCTTTAGATACATGTAAATGCAATTTTATGGATTTTATTGCGTATTATTTGATATGCAGTTATACGCGGTTCGTTATATATAAAAAAAATTGTTTTGGGTCACAAAAATTTACCAACAAGCCAGTTGTGCTATCTTTTAAAATTGGTTAGTAAGTTATGAATAACCTGAATTTATCTAAAAGTAAGCCATTTCAGCTTCGTACGGTCGAAAAAACCTCGGAAAATGCAACTTTTCTTAACCTCGGAAAATGCGATTTTGTATGAAATAGTTATTTGTGACACAAGGACGGAAAATGACATTTTGCAAGAGCGAGTAAAGTTGTGTAGCCGAGGTGCGTAGCACCGAGGCGAAACAATACGAGCACATGCAAAACATTTCCTGGACGTGTAACACACACTATTTTTTGGTCCGACTAATTTTTAATATTTTCAAAGTTCAAAAACTTTTTACTTTATGACATACAGGGTAGGATTCAAAAGTAATGAGCCTTTGTTCAGAAAGACAAATTTATTAATCAAATCGGTACAAATAACTAATAGTCTTCAAAATAAGCCCCTTCTGCATCAATACACTTCTGTAGGCGGGATTTCCAACTCTCGGTGACGTCCGCGTAGGCCTGTTCCAGGATGGCGTTGACATTAGCTTGGATATCCTCGATCGAGTCGAAGTGTTTTCCTTTCAGCGAAGATTTTAAGCGCGGAAACAAGAAAAAGCCAGGAGGTGACACGTCCGGGCTGTAGGGAGGCTGGGGGACCACCGAAACGTTCACCCGGGTCAGGTAGTTGCTCACGATGATGGCGGTATGACAGGGCGCGTTATCGTGGTGAAGCTTCCAGCTGTCCTTGATGTCCGGTCGCTTGCGAGTGACGCTTCTTTTCAGCCTTTTCAGGACTTCCAGGTAGTAAGCAGAATTCACGGTCTGTCCGGGCGGGACAAATTCGAAATGGACGATCCCCTTCACTCCGTAGAAGGCGATGAGCATGGTCTTTACCTTCGATTTGCTCATCCGCGCTTTCTTGGGACGTGGTGAGCTTGAGGTGTGCCACTCGGAGCTTTGTCGTTTGGTCTCTGGGTCGTACTGAAAAGTCCATGTTTCGTCGCCGGTTATCACTTTTTCGAGAAAGCCAGGATCGTCTTTGCACATTTGCAGCAGTTCTTGACTTCGGAGGACTCGATTTTTTTTTTGTTCTTGAGTCAAAACTCTCGGAACGAACTTGGCACAGACCTTCCGCATTTTCAAGTCGTCGGTAACAATGCGTTGCACCGTTGCCTCCGATAAGTCCAAAGCCACTGATACTTGATAGAGACTCAAACGCCGGTCCGTGTCCAAAAAATCACGCACTCGTTGCACATTAACGTCAGTTCGGGCCGTCGACGGGCGTCCAGACCGGGGTTCGTCGGGCACCTCTTCCCGGCCCTCCCAAAAGGCCTTGTGCCACTTTTTCGCTTGAGAATAGGATAGGCACTCAGTCCCAAACGCCTGTTGAAGCATTGCGAACGTTTCGGAAGCAGAATTGCCCAACCAAAACCAAAACTTTATCGCGTAGCGTTGCTCTAACGAACTCTCCATTCTGCCGTGTCACGGACCACCGAACAGGGGTTCACTTCCAGACCGATCCTACCGCTCCGTTGTCGGAGGCAACTGAACTAAGCTGCGTTGTGTTGCTAACAGTCCCCACCACCGTCCCTGGCAAGCGGAGCGCGCGGCGAAGTACGCTCGCTTCAGAATAAAATGAGGCTCATTACTTTTGAATCCTACCCTGTAGGTACAAGATTAGATGTTTACTGACATCTATTGCACGATTAAAAGAATTAGTAATAAGGAATGATTTTCTGATAATTGATTTCAAGATCCTTAATTTTTATACATACGAATAATTTGCTAATAAGCAGCACAGTAAAAATTGTTATATTGAAAATATTAACATTAATATCTAATAATTTTATATAAAAATAGCAGAGACAATGAACTAAGTATTTTAGTTTAATGAGTAAAAATAAAATCGAGATATGTAATTTCATAATCGAATGATAAGTAGTTGTAAATTGACATAAATGTCAAATTTAAAATAAAAGTTGTGAGAGAAATTAAATGTAAATTAGAATCCTGGTTACCTTTAGAAAAAGTTATTAGTTTAGTATATTATACGCTGTTTTTAAATAAATTTCATTAAAATTTGTATTATACATTATGTATTTTTGATGACTCATAGCGCCATCTCTTTAGATAATCTAAAAGCTACTTTGCCGGCCTAGGCCGGAAAATGTTATTTTCCGGACGATTTTGAAGTAATTAATAGTATTGTTTCTGGACGGAGGACCAAAAAAAATAATGAAAGTTTTCTATATGAACGTATGTTCGGTGCTCGCTTGCTGGTTTTCCTGTTTTCTGTTGTGTATGTGTGTGGATGTATAATCCCACGTTGGGCAATGTGGCCTTCCATTTGGCAAAGACGAAGGAAACCACACCAACCGTCGTCAAGGGCTTTTTGTTTTTCTTGCTTCTACCTGTATGAAAGGGAAGTACATCAAGAGGGTCGTTGAGTTCTGTAGGAAGGTCCCTGTCTACGGTTCGAAGGAGTCTTAACGAGGGAAGGGGATCTAAGGAATTGTTGAGGTTCTCTCGAGTCCTCCATTCCAGTGTCAAAAGCATTTTAAACATCCATTAGTATAGCAGAGACGACTTTTCTCTGATTTAGGGCAGAGGTGGAAAAAGTTCTAGAATCGAGTTATCGGTAGAGTCGTTTGGTCTGAATCCATGTTGGAAAAGGAGGATTATAGAGTTGGTGTCTATAAAGTCTCTAATTGTATCTAGGAGCAGGAATTCAAAAAGTTTGCCAATGACATTTAGCAGACAGATTGGTCTGTAATTTTGTGTATTTGTGGAATTTTTACAGGTTTGGGGATAAGGATGGAGTTTGAGGTTTTCATGATAGTGGGAAAGTATGCTTGCTAAGAGAAGAGTTGAGAAAGGAGATAATGGAAGGAAGGAGTTATTTTAATGTTCTTCTGTAAACGGGATAAGAAATG